>OZ021727.1:51162486-52636696 GCA_963978545.1 Linyphia triangularis
TTATTTTTAATAAGCATTTTTTAACTCTTTCTATATAGAGGAGGAATTGAGAATTGTTGTTTAAAAAGTATTTTGTTGATAACTGATGAAAGATAAATGTTTTAAAATTCTGATGAAAATTTTTTGTAAGACTGTCGATGTTAAACTTCGAGTTGTACTACTCGGTGATCATTATGGGACATGATTATTTTTTGATGCTACAAATTTCTTTTTATATTTGTCGTCATGTTTTTATTCTCGTTAAAATTTTATTTAAATGTTTAAGAAAAATAATTTTGCCTGCTTCTCAATACTTATTGGATTTTATAGCGTATTTTTTAAAGGAATAATAATAAAAAAAAATTTGTAAGCCATTTCTCCTTTACTCTTAGTGACATTATTTCATTCTTGAAACAATTTAAATATTGGTTAAAATTATTAATTTTCTTTATTAGAAAATAAAATTTAAATAATTTCAATACTAATCAGAAGATGCTTAATAAAATTTCTACTTTCTAAAACTACAAACTACTAACAATAAGTGAAAAAAATCACCATCTGCTCTCATTCAGATTTGATACAAATAAAGTGCAAAGAACAATTTAAAGGACATTCACATCTTAGTAGAGACAGAAACTATGTATACTGGTTATAAAATATATAAAAATAACCCCAAATCTTTTAAGTTGTTAGATTAGTAAGCAATTAATAGCTAACTGAATTAATAATGAGTCAAAATATCTTCTACGTAGTCTTTTAATTTTTTTAATACTAAAATGCAATTAAATAAACATTCACGATAATCAAAATATATTCCTGAAAATACAAATTAAATAGCAATGACAAAAAGCAGTATCAAAGTTTAATTTTAGAAATTATTAAATGACTAATATTTTAAGTTCTTAAATGTCATATCAGTAAATAATTATAAAATTAAAAATTATTTCAATAAAGAATATCGGACAAACCAGACAGAAGAGCCAAGTGAAGAAAATATATTAGAATCATGGATCTTATTTTGCCTTAGTAGTAGTAGAAGTAGAGGGAGATCATAGTTTCAGAGCTTCAGTTTGATAGTTAAAAGTTTTCGAAGTGATGTGCTCTTTTCGGAAAAAGAATTCCTCACTCGATGTTTTTAACGATCGGAAGCCCCCTCGTGGCAAAAAGAAAAACAAGTTGAGGGGGTCCTGAAATGACCGTGAGTATTCGTGGATTTAGCTTATTTAGAGGATTTTAGAATCAAATTTGTGAGCAACGATTTTATTTTTTAACATTGTTTGGTTGATAAATTATGAGACATATTTATGCTTTTATCACAAAATATTTGGAAAAAGTAGATTTTTCTACATGCAGTAAGATGCCACATAATCACTTGATTTAATAGAGGTTGCGCGATTTTAAATAAACTAGTCTTTTCTATCGGTGTTAGCAGAAACAGAGTAGTATTCTGTTTGTTTCTAAACAAGCTTTCTTTAACACAATTAATAGTTGTTAGAAATACAAAAAAAATTTCATTTGTTGTTTTAAATGAGTTTTGTTTGAATCTCCTTTTGAAATTCAGTAAAAAACTAATTTTTTAAAAGTCTGCATTTTATACTTATTTTGATTCGCATTAAATAAGTTTCACAGAACTGAATAGTATTCTATGATGTCATATAGTAGATCACTTTCAACAGATGCAATGCATCAATACTTAACAGTTACGTAAACTATTAAATAACAATCTGTCTTTCATGTTCTTACGTAAACGCTTTAATCTTCATCGATATCAATTTGCTAGCTAAACAACAAACATTTGTATCCATAAGGGCAACAAATATTTATATGCATAGATTTTTTGCAGGATGCAGATTGCAACCAGAGAGGTGCAAGGCGGCTAAAGTTTTTGTTCTAATTTTGATTCTTTAAAAAACGTAATTGGATTTCATATTAAAATATTAACTAATAGCTATACATTAATCTTCTGTTTATATGAATAAAAATCATATTTAATTTTCTGTTCAAATGAATAATTTAAAATTCTTATAATAATTCCTTTTTATCCTGTGAATTTACCAAATTTCTCGATTTATTTTAAATTGTCAAACGACAAGGGGTTGCAAATGTACCTCCTTGACTCACCCTGGAAGTGCCCATGATTGTATTGATAGCAGCAAATTTATTTTGGGTATAAGTTATAAAAGTTTTTTTTATTTAAAAACCAGACTTTTAAAATCACTTTAGACACACGCATGTCATTGTATGGTTTAATTTTTTTGTATAGTTGGTCCAGTAGGGTAGTAAATCATGTGGGATGAACATTGAAACACTAGCTAATTATAGGTAACAACGCTCAATATATCCATTTCAAACCATCTTAAAACATAACATTAAAAACACTTCATATTCATAATATCAAGGAAAACATTTAAGTTAGTAGTTAAATTAGACGTGTGGAACGTCGCACAACTTTCAAATATACTTAATACTGATCATTGCACTGTATTTGCCATAGATTGATATAATTTACCATTGCAGTTTTAATATTTTCATTAATTTAAAAAATAAATAAAAAATGCCAAGTTTGGCAATGAATTATTGCACAGTTAAAAAAATAAAAAATAAATAAAAATAATAATAATAATCACGCCAAAATGACGAATTTGGTGATATGCTTTTCGATAAATATTTTATTATCCTTTCTCGTAAGTTAAACAGAGAAAAAACAGTCACTGATGTGCGATGCTCAAGACAAGAGAACTCTGTGTTAAAGACATTCGTTTTTCTTTCTTTGATGCCATTATCGCATTTGTCCGAGAATTTCGGAGATGGAGATGCTTAGAGCACCTTAAAAGGCACTACCACATCGATTTTAATCAAAATCGTTTGAGCCGTTTTTTGGCAAATTGCTGAACGTATAAATTTTTTAATGGCAGCTAATTTATGCGCATTTGCTGTTTGACCAAAACCTTGTTGAAAGGTCTCATGGCCATTATTAACCAGTACACAAAATTTGAACATCGTAGTTATGCTGACCACAGACACGCATACACATAGACAGACATTTTTTCTAGATTACTTTTTTGAACTAGGGATGTTCCAAAACGTGGGTAAATGCCGGAAGAAGAAAAGAAAAAAAAAAAAAAAAAAAAAAACGAATTTAATACTTTTATTACTCTTTGTTAATATATGGGTAATTGAAGGCTAAAAGGCCCTGCTATCAAAATTGTCTCTCAATAATTTAGAAAAGTAGTATAATCAAAACCTGCATCTGGTGCCACATCAAAACAAAAAGTATTGAATGATTTATTCTAACGCGTTTTTGAGCTGTTAAACTTTAATAGTTCAAATTTTTTTAAATGCGGGTGATCGATTGATTGCAGGAATATGTCTGTGAACTCTGGAGGTATTACCATATATTTTGTACAAAACTAACCAACATATAACAAATAAATATGCTATGTTGACCAACACCAATCAATTTATAAAAGTATGTGTTATTTAATTATTGTTTTGTAATTGGATATTATGAAATAATAAAATTTAAATTCACTGTTCCAAGTTTTTACTAAAATCCGAATTCCTCAACCAGAAAATTAAATTCTTCAACCTTAAAAAAATTGAAATACTTGAATTTCATCACGTATGTCTTTCTATCTTATGTTCACTTAAATATAATGTATTTTCCGTCTCAATTTCAAATCGGTTCGATTAGTTTTACGGGAATCGGATTCTAATTGAATCTTAATCGCATTCGGGACATTTCTCCAACTGAACAGCGATTATAAACGTGTTCTGAATGAAAGAGCGATGTTAAAATCCTGCATTCGAAAAAGGAATGGCAAGTCACATTAAGACCATTTCCGCAATTGGAAGCCATTTTATTTAAAATCGTTTGCATTCTAAGCCATTTTTCAGGCCAAAGTGAAGCACGACTGAAGATTTGTACAGAGTTAGTGTTATCCTTAGATTTATTTCTTATTATACGCTTGACAAGGTTGGAAATGCAGTTGGAAAAGAAACTGGAAGTGAAACAGTTGAAGCGAATTTGAATGATCAGAGTCTGATACTTTTTTACCAAGAAAGAATGATGCAAAAAAAAAAAAAAAAAAAAAAAAAAAAAAAAAAATACTTCAATTATACTGTTCATGCAAACGGACATTATAAAGTCCGTTTGAACAGAATAACATGGATACGTAACATGCAACTTTTTTTTGGTTATCTGATGAAAAAATTAAATATGCGTTTGTTATTGGCTTTATTGGAGAATTTGAAAATGTGAATATATTTTAACGGTGTTATATGGACTTCAACTGCATGCTCTGCACATTGTTATAAGGAATGTGATTTTATCAATTGGCATTTTCTTTGACGAATCGCAAATCGCAACGCAGTTTTAATAACAAATTTGAGTGTTCACATTCCAATTGCCAACCACAATGCATGTTTAATTTTTCTCTGCGGATAACTGAGACGTCTTGTCGCCATCTATGGGTTTCATATATGGTTGCGTACACACCCACTACAAATAAATCGTGCCTAAATTTCGTTCCAAATTTTATTCCTTGTATGAACAAAAGTATTGTTTTATCTTTTGCGTATATTTTTTTTCTTTATACATTTAGGAAAAGTTAAATAAAATTGATGATGTGTGTAATAAAGTTTACATTCAGGGGAAAAAACACCACGCTTTAATACAGTGGCTCGTGCACTACAGCCAGTGCAGCTGGGCTGCATCTAAATTTAATAGTTCAAAACTAATATTATATATTTTACAGTTTTCTAAAATGATGATCCAATTTCTAAGGTATGCGGGGAAAAAATCCGACTTACAGCAAACTTCTTACTTCAATACTCAATTCACGAGGAAAAAGAAACATTTCCAATCAAAGGTGACCCAGCTCAAAACAACAGCCATGTGTTCCTGAAACGCGTTCCGGCTGCGACGTTGCTATGGTAAACATTAGAATCCAATAGAGCCTTGACTTCACGTAATGCATAGCGTGGCACCCAGATCAGCGATTTTCCGTCTTCGGCTGCCAATGAGATTTTCTGCTTTAAAATAATTTCTAGATGAATATGTTAATGAGATTAGGTAATGAGTTCAAAATATTCAGTTTTATTTTCAGAACAAAATAGTACTTCAAATTAATAAAATAACTCTCTAGCCTTCAAATGGTATCATTATCTTGCAAAATCGTGTTTTTGTCAATTAAAACTTCATTTAAACCGTGATAACTGAAGTTTGATATAATCTTTTTGAAAAAAGATTTGAGAATACAAATCTACATTAACTATTAGAAGTTTTAAACCTCAGTCGCAAAAGAAAATTAATTTTGCTAGATTTTTAAATGCAAAAGTTTTTAGAAAAATTGCGATTTTTTCTACTTTCAATGTTAAAAAAAATTCTTTTAAAAAACTATACTTTCTAGAAACTGGATGGAGTTTCATAAAATTAAGAATATTATTACAAACAGTTTCAACCATAATTTTTTTTTGCCCTATAAAATTCGAGTAATTACTGTCCAAATATATGTTAACTAACTAAATACCCGTGCTTCGCCACGAAATTTTACCATGTGTAATATTTTAGTCAGCTGTATGGCCATGCGTTGCGGAAATCCGTCATTGGTGTATAGACCCCAATTTCTGGCGCTTCGCTCGTAGGAAGGTTCATCGCAACGCAAAATCGAGCTCGCTTCTTTCGCTGAAAAAGTCATTGACACATAAGCACAGGCTTACTTAACTAGTTGAAAGGTTCATTGCTATGCAAACATGAACTCGCTTTGCTTGATGAATGGTTTATTGCAGCGTAAGCATAAGGTCGCTTCACACACTAAAAACTAATTGCTACGTAAAGCCTTAATATTAGAAGCTCCTCCCTTGTCGAGAAACAATAAAAAATTCCCCTTTAATAACTATAATACAACACCCCTTTAAGAGTATTTTTACAAGTGATGTTTGTAAAAAGCAAAATTAGAAGGACAAAAATACGTATGTTGAAACTTTCAGAGCTCTAGGCCTATTAGAAGTAGCTTTTTGTGAAAATATTAATTAAAAATTCATTAAAAAACAAATTAAAGATTAATTTTTTGTTAAAAGTCCAATTAGAAGACTAAAACTATTTGTGTTGAAAATTTCAGAAATATTGCCCAGATAGAAATCGTTTTGTAAAATATTTGTTAATTAATTAATTAAAAAACAAATAAAATTTCAAAATTCTTTTTTTCAAAAGTTCAATTTGAAGGCCAAAATTACTTATGTTGAAAATTTTAAAGATGATAGTTTTAGCCTTTTAATTAGACTTAAAAAAACAGAATATTAAATTTTTATTTATTTATTTTTTAATTAATTTTTAATTAATTTTTTTAATTATTTTTTGTTAATTAATTAATAAATATTTTACAAAATGATTTCTAATAAAAATTAATTATTAAATAACTAATTGAAATTTTAACATTCTGTTTGTTAAAAGTTCAATTAGAAGGCTATAACTACTTATGTTGAAAATTTCAGAGCTGTATCTCTATTTGAAGTCACTTTGTAAAAAATAAATTAATTAAAAAAAATAATTAAAAAAGAAATAATTAAAAATTTTACATTTTGTTTGACATACATAAAATTAGAAAGCCAAAATTGCTTCAGTTGAAAATTTCAGAGCTCTACTTCAATTTTAAGTAAGTTTCTATAAATCCACAAACAGACAGACACACACACAGCTTGTTTTATTATTATACATTATAACGAGTTAAATGTTAATTAATTGATTAATTTTTGAATAAAACTGAAATTTTTTAGTTTAAACGTTATTACTAGTTATGTACTTTTAAGTGCAAAAAAAAATTGGATTTTTAAAGCGATAATTTAAAAAAAAATTTCAAGCGTGATTGTACATGATAGTGGAAAGTGTGTGTGTGGTTGGGGGATGCGGGGTTGATTGGTTGTTGGGAAGTCGCATGTTTTCGGCTGCACTAACATTTTCAAAAACTGGCCGCCATTGCTTTAATAACTCTTAAAAATGTATTGACACTATGAACGAAGTTGCTGACGAAAAACTAACAGCAAAAGGTTCCATATTAATCTGACTCTTAATATAACATAACAGTGCATAATAAAAAGATTATGCTAAAAAGAGTAACTTGTGAGGATATTGATTTATGTCCTTCAATGATATCAAATTATTGAGTAAACGTTATAAAAAGAAAGCCTACCAATGTTGTCAGGTTCTTTCAGTAGTTTAATGTAAGAAAAACTTAAAACTATGATTTTGGAAATCGTCCTTTAATAATATAGTGTGCATTATTTTGAAACTATATTATGAATTTAAATTGAACTATTCATAACAGCCGATGCCTAATCAATCAAAATTGACAAAGATGGGTGAAAATAAGATTTAGATTAGAAAATTAAGATTTGTAAGAAAATGACATGTGATTTAATAAAATTTTTGTCTTACTTAACTTTAACGTTTAAATTTAAAAAAATACATAATGTGGAGGATAGTTTAGTTGTCCTACTTCTGGTCTAGTTTATATAAATTTCTAGAAGTTAGTTACTAGTTGACCAGATGAAGAAAATTTCAAGTTTTACGGAGAGCCGATGGCCAAATTTCGCAAAATATTTTCCTCAATAGGGCTTAAGGGCATACCAATTCGGCGTTTCCCTTTGCATTTTATGACAAAAATGATTATTTCCTTGCATTTTTTACCAATAAAACGTTATGAAAATAGTTTCTATTTTGAGAATATTACCAGCAAAAAATATTATTAAAAATATATTTATTAGTATATATTAATTAGTAAAAAAAATCGAAATGGTAGTCTAACCATTAAACACTCAGTTTGATTTTCCTATTCCTTATTCTCATTTATTTATTTGTGTAAAAAAAAAAAAAAAAAAAAAAAAAAAATTGCTTTGAAAATAAAACGTTGTAATAACTTAATTCGAATGTTTTATATCATTAGGTTGAAAAAACGGGATAAATTTGTGGCATCATTCTGTTATTTCAAGGAATATCGTAAAATCAAAGTGTATCATATCTATAATTCTAAATAACTTTTATAAAGTACTTTCCGTCGGCCATTTTTTAGCAAAAAAACAACAAAAAAAGCTAGCTTTTGTCCAGTTATATTTTATTGCTTTATTTCTCTCATTTTTACAATAATAATGCGAAATAAGCATTCTGCAAACTTTTCGTTACTTCAGGACATTCGATGAAACTTTTCCTCCTAAACTTCTATTGATTTATATCGTTACATCATTGAGGTTGAGGGGTGTAGGGCTGTAGGCGTAGTTTAGGAGCACTTTATACCTCCTTTATCAATATCCATTCGTAAAAATTGATTGCTGTTTACACTCGTCCAATGAAAATTGCTTCAACGTTGAATGCAAATCTTTCATTTAATAAAAGATTTTTCAATATCAGAAAAGTATAATTAATGCAGAAATATACTACTGCCTTTCAAAACAAAGTCCCTAAAATTATAAAACTTTTACTGATGCCTTGAAGCGTATGAGGTTAGTGAAGTGTTAGTTCAGATGTCGACCTCGTAATAATGTATCGATTTAACTAAGAAAACTCAAAAGATACTGCAACGCATTGTAAGAAAGGAAACGAAACAATGTTTCCTACAATATGGAATTCAGTGTAAATAAAACATTTTGAATTAAAGTGCATTCTTCTCAAAATTTAAGTCCCAATTGAGATTTTGCAATCAACAACAATGAATAGTTTATTGAAGGGGAAAAAAAAAAAAAAAAAAAAAAAAAAAAGCTATTTGTGTCCTTAAAACAGACATTCTTGATTATGTGTAGAATCTTAATACTCAATAAAAACAGGTTTAGGTTTTTTTTCTTTTGAATTTATGATATTAGTGTGGTTTATACATTACACATTATAGAGAAGGATAATTTGTTCGCTTTTTTAACGTGGATGTATCGTTAAATATTAATCGATTGTATTCAATCCCTTTAAAAAATATGGTAAAACAATTTTACCATTAAATTGCGTCTCAGCTGCGTTATTTATAATTTTTATTACACTGAGTTATTTATTATTTGTTAATTATTAAACTATTGATTTTAAAAATTTCAGAGCCCTATGTTTATTGGAAGTCACTTAAGAAAATAAATAAAAAACTAATTAAAATGTTAACATTTTGTTTGTGAAAATCAAAATTAGAAGGTCTAAATTGCTTATTTTAAAATTGCAATCTACTCCTATCGTAAATCCCTTTGTGAAATAATTAAAAAAAAAAAAAAAAAATGTAATATTCTGTTTGTGCGAATCAAAATTAGAAGACCAAAACTACTTATGTTTAAAATTTCAGATTTCTATGTTTATTGGAAGTTACTTTCTAGAAAAAAATAAAATAAATATGAAGTAAATATAAAATAAAATAAATAAATATAAAATAAATAAATATAAAATAAAATAAATAAATATAAAATAAATAAATACAAAATAAATAAATATAAAATAAAATAAATAAATAAATAAATATAAAATAAAATAAAATAAAATAAAATAAAATAAAATAAATAAAAAACTAATTAAAATTTTAAGATTCGACTTATCAAAAATCAATGTAGTAGGCCAATATTATTTAAGTAGAAAAATTCAGAGTTCTTCACCGATTGGAAGTTGCTTTCTATATCTGGACACATGCACGTAGCCAAGGGGGGGGGGGATATGGGGATATATCCGCCCACTTGAATTTTTAAATAGTAGAAAATTTAAAATCAAAATAAAATTAACCAATCCCCCCTAATTTTCATAGTAAAATGTAGTGAAATTGTCCGCTTATGTTGAGGATCCTTCGTTATCGGGGAAACTTTCCAGGAATTGGATCTGAAAAACATCCCCCCCCCCTCTCTCTCTCTTTTTTTTTTTTGGCGGACAATCCTATCCGCAGTTTTCTCCCTCTCTGTCTGTTGCCTAAAGGCAATTAGTGGTACAGTAACAAAAAAAAATCAAAAAAAAAATCAGAACGATGGCTATATCTTTTGTTCTAATTGTTGAAATAACAAACAAAAGGTACCGTTGTAAATCGTGGAAGGTTTTTAATAATTGTATGCAGTTTTTTTTTTATCATGAGGGGTCATCTACCTATTAAAACAGAACCAAACTTTAAAAAGTTCAATAGCAACCTCATAATATTATTCCATATTTGGATTCAGCATTAAAAAAAGAATGCGAAATACAAAAATTCGTAATTTTCTAATGAATGGTTTGTAATTTAAATGATAAAACGGAAATGATAAATTAATGTTAAATAAAAAAGTTGGTTTTTTGGCCATAAATACTTAAATAATTGATATATTTCAGTAATTTTTTTTTTAAAAGATAGTTTGTAAATGGCCAAACCTAAGTTGCAATAAACTTTTGTATCAATTTCTTTTTTAATAATTAATTATTAATTAATAAACAATTAAATTTTTTTTTTTGAATAGAAACATATATTTTTTTTTTGCTTTCATTAGATTCACCATGGTCTGAAACCCCACCACCATTTTTTTCTTTTCATTTTGACTTTTAGTTCTCGATTTTTTAGCGAAAATGTAAAAAACGCTCACTTTAAGGGACCGTATAGTAGACGACTTTTGAAAACTATCAAAGATTAATTCAAGGTAAACTAGAGGTGTGGAAAATCGCACAACATTCAATTATCGTAAAATAGGGTGAATAGCAACAGCGGGGTGAATCGGAACAGAATTTCTTGAGATTACAAAAAAATAAATATATTATTTTATACAAACAAAGCAGTTTTATTTTTTGTATATATATTTTTAATCAGTCTAACGTGTTTGGAATCGTGGAACACATGTTTTGTGTGGTTTTCAACAGTGTCCTTTTTTTTAAAAAAAAATTTACTTCCTTAAATTACATTTATTTAAAACCACATTTTTTAAGCAATTTCAATAAGTTATCCTTTAAAAATTTTACTGAATCAGGTGATTTTTTCATTTTATAAATAATTTCAACGATCAAGTTACATTTGTATTTACAGTGAAATGTTTCTGTAAAATAATTACACTTTGCTGAATACTGTTTACTAATGCCTACATTTTATATTTATTAGTATTAGTATAGTAGTATACGCACATCTTTAACGTTGTAAAAAAATTATATTACTTTTGCGTTTACTTGCTATTTTTGTATTAATCTTAAACATGTCACTATAAATCCAAGTAGTTTCTTTGCAATTTTAGAATATTCGTATTTTATAACTGTTATACTTTTGCAATTACAGTTTTCGATATTTTATTTATTCCGTGTAAAAAATGCACATCTTTAAAGTTGTAAATAAATTATATTACTTTTGCGTTTACTTGCTATTTTTGTATTAATCTTAAACATGTCCCTATAAATCCAAGTAGTTTCTTTGCAATTTTAGAATATTTGTATTTTATAACGTCGTGAAACGCCTCACTGACCGTTCGATTTCTCCCTCTGTGAAGTAGAACCTTAAAAATACCTTTCGTTTTATGGAAATTCTCCCTGAAGATCGGTCAAAAAATGGTCGAAACATTTTCGCTCATAAGTGACGTGTTTTTCAACATAATGCATTGAAATTTGGTATATGTAGTAAATGATGTATTCTGAATCGAATGAAATGATAAAAAATAAGGGTTCGTATTGAAATTTTCGAAGATAGCGTTACTTTTACTTAGTAAACGGTCCCTCAAGAAAAAGAAATTGCATCAGATATATAGAAAATCGTATGCAAAACATTTTGGGGCAAACCGTAAGATTCTACGATAATTAGAACCGAAGATATAGCCATCGTTCTGTTTTTTTTTTTGGGGGGGGGGGTACTGTACAATGCCATTTCTGTCTGGGTTTGACACTTGACCACATATTGACCTCTGACCTGATTCAGAAAGTTCCTGACCGACAGTTGCATATTTTCCTACAGAAAGTGCAGTACTGCGAGTTGCGTAATGTGTTGCATTGCACTCCAGGCTTTGCTTGGAAAACTAGCTATATTCTTAATATTAAAGTTAGTGACAATTTTTTTATTTTAACAAAGAACACGACACTGTGTTAGTTAAATCCTTCATAAAAAAAAAGTAATGATCCATTTAAAATATGCATCATCGTTGCAAGTAATGGGAAAATAGCATTGAATATCAATTTTAAGTACTAGCTTATTGGAAAAGAAAACAGAACACAGAACTAATATTTGTTCAATATAAGAAATTATTTTATTCATCTTTGGGGCTTCAATTTTTTTCACAGCTCCTTTTTAAAGCATGCATGAACATTACTGTTGTACAACAGGTTTTGTAGCTTTGTGTAAACTCGATATAGCTTTTGATCAAAGATAAGTTTGCCGTGGGCCTCGCAAACTCTAAAACCACACTGTGACTATGAATGAGGATATTGAATTATTTAGTTCTACCTATTCTTAATGCATATACCTTTCTCATCTACAAAATGGATAGTAAACGGTTGTAATCGGCAACATTGTCTATTACATTTGTCACTGCGGAAAGGTCCTTCTAATCTCTAAGGCAATTGAAAAATTACCTGAGAAATTCTACTTCTAAATGTTTTGGAATTCATATCCATCCATAGAGAAATTGACATTGACTAAGAAGTCCTTAGTAAACTTTCCAAAAAGCCTCAACAGTTAGGTTTTCTATTATGAATTACGAGGCAAAATATATGTTTAACTTAATTTTCTGAAAATTTTATGAGTGGAGTTAATTAATAAAATTTATATTTTTTTATTTACTAAGAAATTATATGTTGCTAAATAGTGACGAAGATTTAACTGACTAATTAATTAATGATCTAAGTAATTAAGGATATTTAATTTAAGAGTACTATCTTCGAGTTTTATATATACCTTTATTACAAACAATTCTTGAATATTGGGGAGCATATCCTCCCTCCGAAAAAAAATCCTAGCTACACCCATGTCCGGACAGACAGATACACAGATTCTTTGTTTTATTATTATAGATTTCTGTCCTGTTTCTCCCAACTGCTATTTTGTTTTCAAATAGAAATACAGAAATAAGAAACAGAAGAATTTTTAATTAGGTGTACCATTTAAGAAAAAAAGAGTGACCATACTTTTTGTCCAAGTAACAATGCATTCAAATATTGAAATGAATATATAAAAAAATAAGCGTAATTTTTATATAATTCTGTTTAAATATGTCACTCGATATTAAAACCAAATTCCTCGTTGACTCATTACTAATTCTTCCATTTCCCATAAATAAACTATTCTGAAATTTGGTACTAATGTCAACAAAGGCAAACATAGAAAAAGTAAACTATTCCATTCTCATTCAACTAATTTTAAGGCATTGAAAATGGGGTTAAAGGTTCCAAAAGAAAATAATTCAAAGGATTGATCAATCAACTTTCAGAGTTCAAATGTAAGAAAATGTAGAATATTCCTTATTTCCTATATAACATTTCTCTGAAAATCGGTAAAAATGTTTCCGAATATATTGTAAACCAAGCTTTTAGAATTTTTTAATTTCACATGGATTGACTGCTAAAAAACACATTGTAAAATATCGCAGCAAAGCACGGGAGCTAGTTTGTTACTTTCAATTTACCTATATATATAATGGTAATGAAAGTGTTGCATTCAGTCACAAGTCCTTTTCTGAGTAAAAACAAAAATGGACTAGAAAAAATGTGTATGTGTGTCTGTCTATGGTCAGCATAACTCCCAAACGTACTGATCTACGTTTACAACTTTTGTATACGGGTTAGTGGTGGTCATGGGATTTGTCATAAAATGTTTCGTTTAAATTGTGCATGCGTATAAGGTAGCTACCATTGAAAAATTTGTTTTTCAACAATTGCTAAAAAAGGTGCTACTGTTTCATTAAAATCGCTGTAGTATTATCATTTAAGGTGCTCTAAACATCCCCAATTCCCGTTGAAATGTGATAAAGGCATACAAAGTTGAATAACGAAGGTGTTTAACACACAGTTATCTTCAAATGAGCATTGCCCATCAACGACTATTTCTCCTCTATTTCCACTTAAAAGAAAGAATAATGTAATCATTATTAAAAAACACATCTTCAGTTTGACCATTTTGTCGGCGATATCAAATTTTTTTAGGCCAATATAATAATTATCACCGAACATCCTTTTTTTAAATTAATGAAAGCATAAAAATGAAAACGGTTTACACCAATTCATGTAACCATTCTATTCAAACTAAATGCGGTGATCAGTATCATGGTGTAATTGAAAGTTGTGCGATGTTTCACATCTGCAGTTTATAGTGTTACATTAAGTATTTTAGTTTGAATATCTTTATTTCTTTTAGTTTTCTTTATTTTATAAACTTTCGCCTGGCCCTAATGTTTTGTTCATGGCTGTATATTCATGAGCTGTGTATTTAGTTTAAGCTATAGTAATAGTACTTTAGTACTTAAATAGAGTTTATCTCTCCCCCTCCCTCCCATCCCCACCAGCTCTTTTCCGTGTTACAGTAAGAACTCTTCTAGAGAAATGCGATCAATTTTTTTCAAGTTAAGCAATGGAATAAATGGGTTTCGTTTCTCTATTGTAACTTCATTTATTATTCATTGAACAAGCCCAGCATTAATAGATGCAAAAAGTACTTCATGTTGGAAGCAAAGTTTGATGAAAAATTCATTGACTGGAATAAAAACAGTGGCTCCATTTCGAGTTGCTGTTGTTTTGTAATACATAGTTGTATCTGATGATAAATTTACGAAGTTTTCTCGAAACTTCTCGAATATCATTTTGCGACTATGCTAGTAAATAAATTTACTTCCAATCCTGCCGTATTAAGAATATCTGTCGCTTAGAAAAAAGTATTTATAATTCTTTTACAATTTTAAATTTTATAAATAATGCCTTTATAATAGTACCATTAATAGAGAATTACACTTAGTAGAGAAATATAGATTTCAGTTTCCAAGAGTGGCGCTTTACGTTGCAAAAAAAGACCAAACCGAAATTACGATTTATAAATATTTAGTGCACGCACTGCCGAATTGCTCAAAAAGAAGATTCAGATGTCAACAGCAAGAAACATGGCGATTTCTATCGTTACTATAGGAGAAGAATGAATAGAGTGAAATCCATATCAAGATAAAAGGCATTGACCCCTACTTTTTGAAATATCAGTTGGTTGAGGTTAATATTTATAAGTTGCTCAGGTCTTTTTTTAATATCGGTATAGGTATCAATAACAAAACCCCTTTTAAAAGAAGATAAAAAGAGAAATATAAAACGCATCCAATGAACAGTTAAGCTATCGTTGTTTTGATAAGTTATGGGAAACAAACTTATTTAGTTGACTAATTAGATTTCTTTGTGCTTTATTTTAATGAAACGTATCTGAGTATGATGAACCCAATTCTCTGGATGACGCACGGGAAATTTTGCGTTCTATTTTCTACTTCAATTGGATTTTCAAAACTATGATGAATCTAGTAGTTAAGTTTTTGCTTTACATATTGTTAGTTGGTGGAAAAGTTTTGTGGAAAATTAGAACCTAAACTAAGTTAAATATAAACTTATGAACCACCGACTTCAGATGCTATAACTGTGTTGAGTAGCTACAATAGCTCTCTAGCCATAACGTAAGTGATCAATAATTAAACTCATAAAGAAGTACACACTGAATCATTGCTAGTGGTTAATTTAAGGACATTTATTTACACTTAATATATTTACAGATTCTTGTTATGTAAGTTACAATACAGTTGATTGTTAATACAATTTCTATTATGATGATCTTAACTAGCAATTTATTGGAATTCAAATTAACCATGATAACTTTAAGCAAAGTTACAATTAACCATTTAAAAACTTGCATTAATAAGGTACTATTTTAGTCTATGTTATTATTAAGTACACGAGGGGACTGTGAGGAAATAGTATAAGTGGGAACGCTTACCGCTTAGTTGTCTATCCATGGCTCTGATGATTAACCCTCGGATCCGGCACTGTCTCAAGGAGTATAATCCAATGGCGCTAACATCTGAGAACCCACACTCCTGATCTCTGGTATCTGATAACTGAAAACTCAACTCCGAATGAAGTCCCCAGAATGATTCTTATATTTATATAAATCGCTTGTTTACGAGTTAAGAATTTTACAATAATATTTGTCTCGTTCCAAACCACCTGGAATCTGTAACTTGGTTAGACAATCCCTGCCTCCTTCGTTTCCCACGGGTTCTATCAGTCAACAACAACATGTTTTCGTAAGAAATGCTATTCTTTCTGCATCTGGGAATTTAATAAAATGTGGTATACTTATTTATGATCCATATTTTCGTGGCACCCTTATTCACTGACCTCACCTGACAATACGATCTAAAAATATCCCCATTTCTTCCCACGGATAACAAAACCCTTTTTATGAATACTAATTCGCAATACAAGTTTCCCCTGACTGGAACCCTCACCTGCTGTTGATGTTTGTTGGTGGACTGTTGAGTTGTTTACCAAAACGAAATAGAACTCCCCAACAACTGCATATTTGACCAAGCAAAAATATTTGTTTCCCATATAACTTTGACATCAACTAATATCATCTATAGCAAAAACATTACTAGATTCTTCATAATTTTACTATTCTAATCAGTTTACGAGAATGACAAAAGTGCCCCAAAATGTCCTGTGCATCATCCAGAGATTCGCCCATTTATTATTTTATTTAAACTATTTGGACTAATAATTGAAAGTTATTATTTTAGTAAAAAAAATTGCAAATTTTTAACGGCATAGTTTATTGTTTTAGATTCTACACTACATTAACGTAGATAGAACTTCATACAAAGGCGCTGTCCGTCTGTTCATCAGTTCGAGTGAGGAAAAATTATAATCTGACGACGATTGAAAGACCTCGACGAGACGAGTTTCCATACCAAAATTTAACCGGAAGTTACGACCGAAAGTACATAGGAAGTTCATGTCGAAATAATAAAAAAAAAGTTTTTTTTTTTTTTAAAAGTAAAAAACCCCCTTTAAATTTGCAAAGTGTTTTTGTTATTATTTATCTTCAACTTTAACAGTGGAAGGTTTCAGTCATTAAAGGCCCTTACATTTTACGTACTTGGCATCTGGACCTGATACAGACGAGTGTAGAAGCAGCATTTCAGTAACATTGACTGCCACAATCCAACTTAATTTTTTATTATTATTTTGCTTTTATTATTGGTATAGAAATGTGAGTAACTGTAATATATAATAAGAAACATATATCTTAGAAATATCAATAATATTAAGTATGAATAATATGAAATATCAATCATGTTATGAAAAGTATGAATATTAATAAGAATTAAAAGAAATATGAATAATAATATTCATGAATTACATGAAATGTGTGAATAACTATTAATAGGAATAATATGAAATATGAATAATAATTATGAAATGTGAATAATAATTAAGAAATGTGAATAATAATTAGGAAATATCAATGACAAATGGATATAGAAGTATAAATAATTTATAAGAAAATATTTCCACTATCCAACGAATCAAAAACTTCACACTATATTAAATCCTGTAACTGACTAGCTTCTAAAGTTTATGCAAGTAAAGAAATTATTTCTAGTCTTTCATAATAAATAAATAAATAAATAAATAAATAAATAAATAAATAAATAAATAAATAAATAAATAAATAAATAAATAAATAAATAAATAAATAAATAAATAAATAAATAAATAAATAAATAAATAAATAAATAAATAAATAAATAAATAAATAAATAAATAAATAAATAAATAAATAAATAAATAAATAAATAAATAAATAAATAAATAAATAAATAAATAAATAAATAAATTTGTGGATGATTCAAAAAAGTATCCAAAACTATTTTAATTAAGTAATATATTACATGAGATATTTTGAAGATCTTTTAAAATTTAGATAAAATATGACAGTGCCAGATATCTAATTGCACCAATCTACAACGAATATTTATTTTTAGTTTGAGAGGCATGATTTTATACATTTCACTGGTTTCCAGCATTTAAGCACTGTTCATTAGAGCGTATAATTAATAGATTCGTTTCGTTTGGAAACTCAGGATGTGGTATGAGTTATTTTTGAACGCATATAAGTGTCTGGAAATAATTATTATGTTAGTGTTATTATAACTTGACTCATGGTAGTACAAGTGGGAACTTGATACAATTCATAGATAATAAAGTAGCGGAGAAAGAATAGAAAGTAAACGATAGGTTTTTTTGTTTCATTTCCATGGAAAGTTGAGCTGCTTTACTAAATTGGTGAAATATGGTTGCGAAATGTAGACCACGAAGTGGTACTGTATTTTTTTCTGTGAATTATTTGTGAGTTTTTTTTTTTAATTGGAATGTAATCGGGACTTGGCACTTAAAGGACACAGGCTGAACATTATTAGGAAAACTGGGAAAAAAATAGTAGACCAAAAAGTTATCTGCAATAAAATTTAATTTATGAAAATTTAAAAATATTATTGTGAAGTATTGAAATATTTTAAAATTATCCATTTTATTGTTTTTAGTGATTTTTTTTCCCATGTGGGTCTAGAAATACATTTTTTCACAATGAACTGAGGCCCACTTCATGGCTGTGTGATTAGCGCTTTGGTCTCGAGTGTCAAAGGTACCAGGTTCCCTGTTAGGCATTAATGTTTTTTGTGATTCGGAATCCAAGTTAAACTGGACAGATCTCAGCCTGTTTGGCTGTTATAGTGAACAAAAATCGATCTTTGAGCGTACAAACAAGCCACAATAAAGTGAGTTAGAGTTAGTGGACTGATATTATTGTTATAGATTTAAATATATATTAGGAAAATCTGTATCCTTTATAATAAAGTGATTGGTAAAGGGAACAGAACTAACTGCCTTATATTCAGGATTAAATTTGTGTACTTATTACATAAACATTACATTTATAATTACTAATCGTATTCGTCAATACGATATGTGTTTTACATTTTAAAACGTGGATTTTGAATAATGAATATCTGTATCTAGGATCCTTAAGGCAACTGACAATTCTTTAAACATGACATTAAAATCGAAGTTGAAATATTAATAATCATGCATCATTCTGAACAATGATTAAATTGCTTATATAAAAAAAAAAAAAAAAAATTAAAATATGTATGTTAGATAATTAATTATATTTAAGATCGTTAATTTATTTACAAGAGTAATGTAAACCATATTTTTCATTGTCATTGCAATAAAATTATCTTGAAAAATAGAAATTTAATTTAAAAAAACAAACAAAAAAAACTAACTTGCTTGAATAATGTTTTTGATTGAAGTTTGTTGATTTTCTTGTGACAAATACTCCCTTCGAACGTTTGTTGATTTCTTTCGAATATCTACTGACTTCGTTATACCTCTAACATGTATTTATCAAGTTTTTCTTTTGTAAGATTACTCAAAGTTACAATTTTTTTTTTTCAATTGGTTGCATTATATTTTAAAATTATTATTTATTTGACGATTTCACTTATTTCTAGGCTATAAAATTTATCAATGGTATCTACGTTAATTGAAACTCAATGCAAAAATCTAATTTAAATTCAGCTAATAGCTGGAGACATATAAAAAGATAGAATTTATAATATTTTTGAAGTCGATGAAAAACTCAATATTTTCTTTTTGTAACAAAATGCTATAAAAAATGACAAAAATCTTCCCCAGGTGAGGATCGAACTCACAACCTCGGCATATCTCGCTTGTACTGATGTATAAGTACCGCGCGCTAACCAGTTGCGCCACTGGGGATGCACAACCGTGAAGAACTTTAGAACCAGTTTCAGGTCTGAAAATCTTGAGCTTTAGGTAACATTTCATTCGTTTAATCATTAGATCATTATGGCAGGGTAAATTGTTTGTGAGGATTTCTTCAACATTTTCTGTTTATTCTTTCTAAGAATTTTGTTATTGTTTTCTTAAATCGTAGGTTTATTTGGATAAAAATATTGATTTTCCCTTTGGAGTTTTGTAAATGCTACAGTAGTGATTTTATAAAATGTGTTAGTGCTGCCCTCTTTTGTATGCAGTTGAATGCAGTTCGACAGTCTGTAAAATCTTAATGTTGAACTAAAATTAATTCATATTATTTTACCAAGAGGAATTTAATTGTACTGTGTAGTTAAGTTCTTTACAAAGCAGCCATTAAAAACTGTGAAGGGAAAGGGGGTGAAGGGGAAGAAAGGGGGGGGGGGACGGGATTACTTGTCATGTGATGATATTCAATTTTGAATACGAATTATCTATCAAATATTATTGTAGATTAAAAACCATTTACTAAATAATAGTTTTTTAAAAAAGCGAATATTATTTATAAAATATTTTGATTTATGCATTCAAAGTTAATAAATGCATTAAAAGTCCGAAATTTTTAAATACATTGCGTGTTATATTCTCTAACAATAAATTCCGCGATGTTATGAAAATCATATATACTTTTAACCCAGTACGAGTAAAAACTAAATCAAAATAAATCCATTACAAAAGCATAGGTAGAAGACATTGAACTACAGCACAGTAGTAGAAGAACGAGGAAAGTGGGTTTTAGAAAAATGATTATATGGGTCAGAATTTTCCATTAAAAATACATGAATCACTCTAATTTTCTCTTGTGATGAAATGATGTATAGAAAAACAGTCTGAATTGCGACCTGTTAGCAAAACTAAGCACTTTCCATACCTATATCTGTGACTTATACGTACTTCCATTCAAATTTTCTGAACCTGTAACATATATGTTTCCCTAAAACTTTTTGTACCTTTTGTTCTGTAACATATAAATATGTTAACTTCTGACTGATGTGAGAATACTGGAGTAGCTTTTTAAGATTCTTCGATTTCAGATTGTATTCGATTCCAGAGACTTTCTATATCAAATGAGTTTATAAAATCTATCCATAAACAAAGTAAAAGTGCATGAACTCATCGGATCCAAGTCCCACGGATCAGTTTCGGAACAAAATCATATGATTAAAAACCCAGTCAGTATTATAACATCACATGCAGAATTAGGGTACAAATTTTTTTTTCAACCAAAACTAATATTAGCAGAAATTATTGTATTTATGAAAGTTTTATATTAGTAAAATATTTTGAACTATACAGGTAGATTTTATAATTACGCTAATCCATTCATGAATTTATATCGGTAAAAGTCTCACGGTTATAGTCGCGCGTGGGTAAAATTTTCGTGCATACTATTTAATTTGTGACCAAATATCAAAGTAAATGGGCATTTTAATTAATAGCACAACATCAGTGGACAGAATAACGTACACATTTAAAAATATATTTTAAAAATAACTTGGGAGAAAAAGAAAAAGAAAAAAAAAAACAAAAAAAAACAACGTTAAGCTTCCATCTCTTGAGAAATTGATTTGGGAGACATTAGTCACCAGATGTTAATTTCGATGCTGCCATCTGCTGAGTTTATTTTGAACTAATAATTTCGCAAAAATACACTTTATCTGCAGAAATTCTTATGAAAAGGAAAAAACATAATTCGTGTGTTACGCGTGAAAAAAAATACACGATTTTAGAGAAGAGTCATTTTAGAGGCACATTTCTTTGTTTGCTTCTTTTGAATTTAGACAAGACTAAATTAAAATATAGGCTTCTCATTGAAATTTCTTTTTGTTTAAAATTATGCTATCATTCATTACAGTCATAGAAAAAAGAAAGAAAAAAAAAATTAGCTTAAAATCATGAAAGATGTTATGTTTCATTTCGTTAACTCATTAAATATCTCCATAAAAAATGACGATAAAACTTTCATGTTTTAAGATGATCTAGCTTCTAAGTAATATAACTGAGCAGAGATGGCGCTTTTTAAAATAGCAATTTACTTGGCTGCTTTTCAAAACATTTCCGATTCAATTCTTATTTCAATCTCGAATTTACTAAAGAAAGAGAATCGTGAATAAAATTTGTATTTGCTTAAAATATTATATATTTTAAAGAAAGTGAATTGATGAACATAAGAAGGATTTTATTTCATACTGTATTTTCAGAAGATGCAATTTTAGAATGTAATGAAATGTGGTGAATTCAGAAAACTTTTAGGATTATAAATGTTGTTTCAACAAAATGCTGCCAAAATGTTCTGACAAAAATGCTCCCAGGGTAAAAAAAAAAAAAGTGTCAGTAGAAATATTTTAAAAACAATTCTAAAAGGTATAATTAAAAAAAAAATTAAATTTTGGAAACTAACTTTAGTTCAAACAACAGGATGGCCTGTCATATAGCATGGCAAAGAGTAGGGAAATCTTACGAGTTTTAAAGTTGCTCTCTGTTAGACGATTAATTAGTAGTGTAGAAATAATATAAAAATATTTCAAAGAAATAAGTGCATAATAGAAACTTGTTCTACAATGTAAACATAGTACAAAATATTACTGGATAGTTGGGTAAACAGGCCCAACCAATAAACAAAATACAAACAGTATTAACTGAAGCATAGGCAATTAAATGACATAGTTCTAAAGAAAATAAACAATTAAATGGTAAAATTATAAACTATAAGCAATATTAAGTGTTATCTAAAACACAAAATTGTAATGCTTTAAAACATAAACAATGAAAAAATGGGTAAGGAAACAAGTGTTAATACGCGGGCAAAGTAAAAATTCAATACCTGTGTGTATGATGCATCATCCAGCAAGGTAATGGAATGGCAGAATTGACGCCAGCATCAAGTCTTACACTTCAAATCCTAAACTGGATAATGGATAATACAAAATAAAATAAAGATATAATTCTTAGATGAGTAAGCATTAAAAAAAAAAAAAAAAAAACTAATTTGAATAATGACATGTTATTAATGTGCACAATAGACAAGTTTGTTGTAGAATGTTGACAAAACAGCTGTTTGTTTGTATTCGATTGGAATGTTAAGTGATGCAAGCAAAATCATGGATTAATAGTATACAAATTGAAGTAGAGAGGAACTCAGTCATCTCAGTTATTCACAAGTGTTTTTTGAGTGATGACAACAGTATTCTTTCCTGTGTGATCTTAAAAAACACGTTATTTCACTGACAAGGAGTTTCATCTAGCTCAAGTGAAGTAGTTGATAATTGAATAAATGCTAAAATATAAAAATAGTACACAGTAATAATAAGTTTAAAATTCCTAACATAATTTGTGAATCTCTGTAGTTGATGCTCTTTCATTTACAATTAAAAAAAAAAAAAAAAAAAAAAAAAAAAAGACCAGAAACTTTTACTCATGACACAATTTAAGTTGTTCTGGAACGTAGTATGGTAGCAATTTGGAAACATGAACAATTTTAGGCTCTTTAGTTAAGCGATTAATGCTATCAATTTCATAATTAACATCTGTAGCTTGTTTTAAAATTTTGTATGGTCCTGAAAATGGAGGTGTCAATTTACGATTGTTGATATATATATATAGAAATAAATTAAATAAAATATAAATAAATAAATAAATATATATATATATATATATATATATATATATATATATATATATATATAAATAAATAAATAAATAAATAAATAAATAAATAAATAAATAAATAAATAAATAAATAAATAAATAAATAAATAAATAAATAAATAAATAAATAAATAAATAAATAAATAAATAAATAAAACAATTGTAATAAGCAATTGCATCGTTCTTATGTTTTGTTTCAATAATCTTATGTAATCTGCAATTTTCAATTTCCTGATGGGAAAAATGCACTTTCGACGTCGCATAAAGAATTTGCAGAATCAAAATTTTGTGATTGTCATGTATTGTTTTGTAATTTTTATTCATGCAAACTTTTTCCTTCAATGTCCCATAAGAAATAAACAGTTGATGTCAGTGATTTACACTAATACCTTTCAACAACAATCCATTATAAAAACTATTATTGAATTAGAGAGTTTATGTAGAATTTATTCTTTAAACAACTTTCGTTGACAACCGTAGTTGTCAGTTCAATTAGAAAATAATTTGAATATTTAGTTGCAAGTATAATTGTTGACATATAATCGCTAATTGAAAGTAGTTTAATTCTCACTCAAAAATTTTAAAGCGGAAGTCAACTTCGTATTTTCTTAATTAAATTTATGTCGCTCGTTTGCAATTACAAATTAATGGATTTTAGAATGACGCACACTGCAAGCATGTTCTACCTAGGTTAGGTATCTTTAAAATATCAGACGTTAATTCTATTTCTTGCATATTTATTATTCGAAAATAAGTTTTAAAATTTGACTGTTAAATACGTTTTTTTAGAATATCAATGAGTTTACTTTGAAATTTGTAAATAAATAAATTACTGAAATTGTAAGAAAAATTGAACTTGAGCTCTTGAGCAAAAATGCAAACATTTCTATTCATCACCTATTCTTACATCGTTACTGTTACTTATTTCTCCTCATTTTACTCTCTAGCATTCTATTTCCAATATTAATATGGTGTATTTGAATGTATAAGAGGGAAAAAAAGTCTAACAATGGTAATATTTTCAATTTTAAAAATCTTAAAATTCAATTCTTCAATTTTAAAAATCTTGTCTTTGTATCCTTGATTATTTACATTTCTGGATAAAAAAAAAAAAATTAAAGGTCCTGTATACAACTTTATTTTTTAAAACCTAGAACTTATTAGGGGTCTCATGCACCCATTGAAAGATGATGAATATAGCAAACATTTTAATTTAATTTACACCAAATAGTTATTTAAAATGTCATGTGAATGGATTCAATAATATTCTTTACCATGTGGATTCGATTCAATGTATACCTTCACTTGACTTCCAAACACGAGAACACTGTATCTCGAATGCGGATCATCTTATTCACTGCTCGCTGAATTGTATGAAAGGCGCGATACGTGTAATTTTACAGCGTTACAGTGTCAATCAGTGAGTGAGTGAACCAGTCCGAAATAAAAGAAATATTTTCTAGACAGTTTTGAACCCAGGTGAATGTAATACAGGCAAAATCTATGTATTCAAAATTATGTAATTATAAAAATAGTCTTGTTTATTATTAATTAAAATAATATTCTACCCAGAAATTGCCTCTTATTTTGTTTGGCCTCTAGCTAACAATCGTTTAAAATAAAAGTTAAAAAAATATATTGATTTGCTTAACTATTTCTACCTAAAATATGATGTTTCGTTTTAACATCATATTTTTTTCGTTCCTGCCATTACTAAAATCTCTAACTGCTTATTTAAAACGTGTGAAATTTATTATTCCGATGTTTTTTGAACGCTAATCCAAATATGGATTAATCCTATACGATTGACATAAGACTTTCTTGGTTTGACTAAATTTTAATATGTAAATAGTCTCTTATAAATAATAATAATAATAATAATAATAATAATAATAATAATAATAATAATAATAATAAAAAAAAACTAAAAAAAAACAACTATATTTTTATTAATTTCCCCCCTCCCAGCATATTTTTATAAAAAAAATCTTTCGGGAATTAAGAAGATTTTAAATTTTTTTTTTATTTTCATAAATTAGAACAGAAGGCATAGATGGATATTCAGAAAGATTTTGATAGAGATCTTTGGATTTTTTTCACCATTGTATGGTTAGTGAGTTTTAACAAAGATTTAGAATAATCATTAATAAGAAAGATGATAAGATATCCTTCATTGATCATGGAACTTTTAAAATCATTTTATTTATTATAGAAATCTGTAGAAACAGTGAATTCGATAACTATAGATATCGAAGTTTTATGATTTCTAAATTTTCTTTTATAATAAAATTTTCTTTTACAGTTTTATAAACTGTATAATGGAAATATAAGTGTAAAATGGAAATTTATCAAGTTTCAACATCAAATGAGTATTAAATGTCTTAAAAAAGAATTTCTGCAAAAAAATCTTTTATTTTAAGTTCTTACTCGGTAAGTATTTTATGCGTTTCGTATTAAGTATTAATGCAGAATTAAATTTTTTATAAGTGCGAAAATATTCAAGAAAGCTATGTCTTAAAATAAGAAAAAGATCTTGAATGCAATGCATCTTTAAAAAATGTTTAATACTTCCATTTAAAAATAAGTTTTTTTTTACAAATAATAGTTTTAAAATTTTTATACAATGTATCGAATTTTAAGAAGACATTTAATTAGGATAATTCATAGCAGGGCAGCATACAATCAATGCAATCTCCATTGGAAGTAATAAATGAATCCTCTTGAGAATATTAGAAGTAATGCAGAAAAAACAACAATTCACACTTTTGTTGATAAGTGCCTTTTCCTTTTAAATATATGCTTTTCGATTTATGTACCATAATAAAAATAATAATAGAACCAATAATTTTATTAATGATTTGCTTTTAAGGATTGTTGAACTTTGAGCAGTATCATAAAACAGTATATTTTTGTTATTAATTGTGAGATCAGATTTAACCATAAAATACATGAAACATAATTTTTATTAATATTTATGTCCTTAATGCAAATAATAGAAAATAAAATTAAAAAATATTTACTAAACAAAATGTTGTAGAATATTTTTTATTAAATCGTATACATTATAAAAAAATTGATCATTATTATAAAATACTAAAATGCCAGCACTGTGCATTCAATACTACATTACAATCGTGGCATTTATCAAACATATGTTAGATGATTAAAGAAAAAAAGCTTAATTGTGAATTTCACTAAGTTGCTTTTCCTACATGTTACCATTATTGTTCATAATGTCTACATACTAATTGAGTATTTTATTGGTATGTCTTTAATTACATAGAATTTATATAGAAGAACAATTCCGCTCAAATTAAAAGCCCTTTAGGTTAAATTTTACACAATCCAACTAATATTATTCAGAACTTCAAACTGATATACAATAACAGTTATAATTTTGTCGGAAATAATTGAAAATTGACATTTGGTCAAAATTTTTGATGCATCCCTCTGAATTTTAATATGGGAAATTGTTTGAAGAGACATTTCATTTGATGTTTCGCGGTTATGGTTACGCCTGGTGATGATGGATATGCCTATTGGATATGCTTCCCTCCACATACATATAGTGTATAAGTTAAAAACAGCCGATTTGTATTTGACTATAAATCAAACGTGTTTTTTGTTGTTGACAAAATGGAATACTCATAGGTTTAGTTATAAAGTATAACCTCAGAAACTTGTAGTTTCTTGACAACATTAAATTTACATTTTTTTTTTTTCGGCGAAAATCCTTATCGCCAATGCTCAAGCTTTTTTAAATAAAAATTTTACACAATATTTCTATGAAAATTTTAAATGATCCATTAAAAATATCATTATATTAGATTTTATGCCAATGAAAATGGTTCTATTCTTATTAAACTCTCTAGAGCAAGTACTGGATCTTAAACGCTTACAATTAAGTACCTTCATTTAAGTTCTTTACAGGGTTGAAAAAAAAAAAAAAAAAAAAAAAAAAAAAAAAAATCTTTTGAGCACAATTTAACACACATATTAAATACCTTTCATGGTTTACTGGAATTTTAATTTCTTATTGGAGGCTATTATGTTTAAAATTCCTCATAAACATCTTAAGAACTTATGAGAAAGTTTCAAGATAGTAAAAAAAGGTTTTTGTTGCAATCATTTTAATGGAAGGTAATGCTTTCTAATTGGCTTTCATTAAGATCCTATTTTAAAACAATGCTTTAACTTTGTTTAATTAATATTTTTGGATTCAACTAAAAACATTGTATTTTCAGCAATGTAATAATAAATTAAAAAATTAATGAATTTTTTAATTGCAACTTCTTACATCATCTCTTATAATCTTTTTTTTTAGAAAAGTTTAAAAGTGTTTTTATTTGAAACTATTAAGTTTTGTATTGATAGGTTATGAGCAAGTGAAAAAATACTTGAGTTGAAGAAAATTAATACATTGAATAAAGTTAAAATCGCTTTCAGTTAAGTTTCGTGTTTAAAAAATCATGATAATTAACATTAATTAATTAATAAATAAATAAAAATGTGTTAACTAATTCAACAATGCGTTAACAGTTTTTATTAAAAATGATCAATTTAAAGATTTAAAGTTCATTAAGTGATTATTTCCATTAAAGTTGTATATATATAAAAAAAAAATTAATTATTAAAAATGTCATATTTTTATTCTAAAAAAAAAAAAAAAAAAAAAAAAAAAAAAAAAAAATCAAAAGCATTTATTTGGAATGTGACTAAATTTCAGCTGCGAATTTACATTTACAACAAGTAATAAAAATATGTAGATACTAATATAAAAAGTGGAGGAGTATCTTTAAAGAAGTAATAAGAAGTATTACCGCATTGCAATATCTTAAAAATTATTTGCACTATTTGGTAACATTACAGCAGCAAGATTTTCCTCTTACTCAAAACTAATCAAAACTTATTTATGCAATTTTTAATTTTGTGTTATACTTCATGCATGAAAAAAATTATTTGCTATTGCTATCTTTTAAAAATTAGTTTTAGTATAAAAAAAAATCCCCAAATTAACTTGTTTGGTGTTATTTGGTACTTTGCGGTTTAAAAACTGTTAATGCACTCTATCCCTCCATATTATACAAAGGGAAATTGTATAAATATATATTTTTCCTATACTGTTAAGATTTTTAATACAATTTTTCTCTATTTATGTTTACTACTAACTCACATACAACATGGATTTTTTTATTACAATGTTCATTTGCATTATATTTATGTTTCATTTGAAAATAATATGAATAAAAGTTTTTTATTGCAATGCTCTAGTTACCATGAAGTTAGATGTTGAATGTTGAGTTTTTCATTCTAAATAATAGTTATTTAAAAGAAGATTGAAAAACAGTTTTAATTTTTCAATCATACATAATGCAAACTTATTCTCAGTTGTGAAGTTTATTACACATTTCAATCTTCGGTTTTTAATCTTCTGTAATTGCAAACTGACTTCTTTTTAATTAAAATTTGTGCTTGTTAAATCTGAATTCTATTATGTTTCATAATTAGGCCCATTGAACTCTGACACTTTCTGAGGAAAAGTAAGCAATTTGATTAAAATAATTTTGACCTTTAAAGAGAGCTTTTTCAATCAACTTCTCTTGTGTTTCTACGTTAATTAAAATTTGCGTTCCCTTCCAAGTTGTATTTCCTTGTGCTATAGCATGTCAGATTACATATTATCGTAGACAATTAGTTTTTTAATGAGTTTTACAGTGTTTTTCATCATTTAAGTTGGTAATTATTTCCGTATAGGATAAAGAAAAATTTCACACAAACAACCTAAATTATTTTTCAATTTTAGGTTTTTTTTTTTTATACTTTCTAAGTCTATCTAGAAATTCGTTTTTAAAATTTAGAGTTTTTATGCGTTCTTAATTATTTATGGGTTAAAAACAATGGAAAGTCAAGAAAACACGTTTTTAGTTTAATTTAAACGACATTGCTAAGCCTGAGTTTTGAAGTCTTCGGTTAATTAAATTTTCAAGTTTGCAGCTGGAGCGAATATATAAAGACATTTTGTTTTTTTCTTATTAAGAAATGTAAATTTTTTTTTTTTAATGTCTGTTCATTGTTTCTTTGTTTTATTAGCATTTATATTTCATTAAATTAAAACAATGCTTTATAAATAGAAACATAATAACCCACGGTTTTGTTCAGTAACTGAAAGTGACCTTGGAACATAATTTATATAAAATAATTACGACGCTAGTTTTTATTTTAAAACTACAGTTAATTGCTTAAACCTTAAAAAAACATTTCGATATAAATTTTTTTTTTTACTGTTATCATTTATTATGTTCTGTTATAACAGAAGATTTATGAGCATTTTGAAAACAAAATCTTTCGCAAATATAAATTCCACTATAATAATAGTACACTAAGCATTCATTAATTGTTTAAGCTTTTATGACTTATTTTATAATTAAACTAGGGGTGTGGAACATCGCACAATTTTCAATTACTATAATATTGGTCATTGCATTAAAATTTGATATGGGGTTATTTACCGTTATCATATTTTCACGTATTTAACTAAAAATATTTCTGGCAATAATTTTTACCAGAGCAAAAAAACCCTGTCAAAATGTTAAAATTGGCTATGTTATTCGATAGACATTACATTGTCCTTTCTTGTGAGTTAAACGGAAAGAAATCAATCGTTGATAGGTCTCAAGAGCTGAGAGCTCTGTGTTAAAGGCACAAATTTTTTCAACGTTTTACTCTTTTATTGCATTTCTACGGTAATTTCGGAGGTGGGTACAGTAAGCAAAAAAAAAAAAAAAAAAAAAAAAAAACTTAGAATGATGATTATAACTTGTATTGTAACTGATGAAGCAAAAAATATAAATTTCGTTGTAATCGGTGGAAGATTTTTAATAATTGCATATTATTCTTTTTTTTTTTTTGTCATCTGTATATTGGAACTAAACAAAATTTAAAAATGTTCAATGACAACCTTTAACATCAAAAATGGCGAAATGCTATAAATTTCATAACTTTACAAAGAGCGGTTGGTAATTTAAATGATGACTAGGAATGGCAAATTTAAAAGAATTTGTTTTGTCATAATTTGTTAAATAATTAAAATATTCTAGTGAATTTTGTTTGATACGATAATTTCTTTAAGGTCAAACATAAATAGCATGCAACCTGAGCAACCTGAATTATTAATTAACAATTTTTTTTTTTAAATAAGAATTTGAAAATATTTATTTTTGCTTTCATTAGATTTATCATGGTCGAAAACGTCCCAGAATTTTTTTTCCATTTTGACGTTAGGTTTTCAAAATTTTGATAAAAATATAAAAAAGCCTGCTTTTAGGTTAAAGTTTAATTGAAATAAAATTTTTTTTAAGTATAAATATTTTAAGTATTTATCTTTTCAAAATTTTAGAAACATAGATGGTAAACTTTTATATTCTTCACTCAGAAATGGATAAATGTGAAATACATTTTACAACTCAGAAGTTTTGTTAAGTGTGCATCAAATTCTTTTCTAAGCTCGATCCAGTGATCAAGCCAAACTCTGGATCATACGAAAAATACGCTCCTAGTATGTGAGACGACTCAGGTTCAATTATTGGCTTCGGCGCTACATATATTCTTCAAACTTTATTCGTATGCAATGTTTTATTACGTTTAAAATATACAGTATACTAGATTACATTTGGGTTAAGTTTTTTGGGTTAAATGAGCTTTATTAATTCAATAAAATTTTTTAATCATTTCTTCCTTAGATTAGTGAAACATATACGAAATAAGAGAGATCTAATTAGTCTCAAGTTATTTTTATTAATTTCAATAGAGCCATAACGTAACAATTTTAAATTTGTAAATTTTATTATCAATACTAATATACGTTAACTTTTGTTTCAGACAATAGTTGGATTGCATATAAACTTGGTCCATTTTCGACACTTTTCCTAATTATGTTATATTAAAATTCATTTCTGATTGAGTTAGTTTACTAATTTTGTATTAACTTCTCGTTAAACATATTTAATTTCCAAGTAAGTTTAGACTAATACCTCTGAAACTTCCTGATAGAAGTATCTGTTCACTTGTTTTGATGCGGGGTATCTTAAAATTACGCTTCTTAATATTAATATCTTTCTCAGCTCATAAGGAGAGGTTTTTAACATATCAAACGGACATTTTATACTTCAAGTAACAAACTATTCTAGATCGAATGAAAAGGTACAAAAAAAAAATAGTGGTTGATTTTGAACTTTTCAGTTAGAGTTCAATTTAGCTAGTAAACAGCTTCCCAAATTTTTTTTGCACCAGGTATATACAGAATCGTAACTTTGTTGTGAACCGCAACATTCTACGACTTTTATAACTGAAGATATAGCAATCATTCTGATTTTTTTTTTGCGTACTCTAATTTGTACCATTCTTTATTCATCCACAACGTATAAATTCATATTTGAGTATGAGACAACTTATAGTTTATAAGATACCAGAGCAACTCACAAAACTTTCTGAAGTCCTTTTGCTTCCGACTTTCGACGTTCGCTCATCTTTTTCAGATCTCCATCTGAATCAAATATTTTATTAGTTAAATAAATTTAAGCAGACTCAAGAGAGAAATGTATTTTGAAATGTGAAATATGAATATTTAACTATTGTTGCAACCAATAGGATGGTAGAGAGTGTTTCTTATGAAGTTGTAGAGTGTTCAAGGTTTAAGTTTACCTGCGCAAGGGCAACACGAATGACATATTGCGCATAGTAGAGTGTTCAAGCATTTATACAACTGAAAGATCACACTGAAAAAGAAATGTAAGAAAATAGAATAAAAAAAGAATCTGCTTTACATATATAGAGTTTATAATTAGGTGGTTTTACTAAATGAGCCAATCTTCGAAAGAAATTGTCTTTTTATGACGTTAAAATTTTGAGTTGCAACATAATTTTGGAATTGTAATATATTAAAAAAAAATTTTACTTAACTGAAGAACTAATACTTCTTTAACTTTATTTAAATTTGTCATGAATTAGTTTATAACAAATTTTTTAGAAATGATTTATTTCCAGAGTCTTGACTCGTTGTTAGTAACTGCAATTTAGACTACCTGATGGCTGTGTGATTATCGCTGTGGTCTCGCATGTCAAAGGTACCGAGTTCGGCATGAGAGTTCGTTGTGGTTCGGAATCCATGTTAAGCTGTAGGTACCGGCCTGATAAGACGTCATTGTACTTAAAAATAAACGTTGAACATACAAACCAACTAATTAGCTATAATTTAACATTCATCATTTAAACTTTGTAATAACATTTTCCATTAAGGTATGGAATTTCTATAATTAGAAATATAAACAAAACTATACTGTAGTTAAGTTAAAATAATACATTAATTGAATATTTACATCTTTTGAATAATTATGTTTTTAAGGCTATTTTTGTATTGTGAAATTATTTATTGTATTTGAATTTTTTTTGGAAATCTAAAAGAAATATTCTACATTATACTGATTAGTGTAGAATTGGGTGCAAGGAACAGCAGAATCTGGTATCTTGTTTCGTTACTTTTCAAGTTTTTCGCCAAACATATTTTTAAATAATTAGTCGCTTAGTGATATACTGTCAATTATCTCCTCAAAGTGAGTTTGAACAACACAGTGGAAGTTAATAATTTTACAATATTAATATGTTATATTTCTTTTAATTTTTAAAATTTTTAAATATCTCGTCATATTATAAAATATTACTTAACACAAATAATATAAAATACTATACTTATTATATAATTAATGTATTTTAAAAATTACTTATGATAAAAATAACTTATTATAAAATAACTAGCTATGAAATAATTTTTATTATAAAAATTGTTTATCATAAAAATAAGTTATTTTTATAATTTTTTTTCTCTTTTTATAAAAGATATGTTAATTATGATAAAAAATAAGCTATTATAAAAACGTACTTTTTAAAGGAGAGATGTTTGGAGTTTGATTTATATGTAAGACTATCAGTTGAATGTTAAATGTATGTAATCAATGTTCTTAGTTACAATAACGTTGAAAAAAATCTAATTTACACAAAAAATCACTTGATATTGTAACAGATTATAGACGATAAAGTACGTTGAAGTAAATTATTTAAAACTATCGATTGACACTGTCAATTTTTCTCAAATGAAACTGCATTGTGATTACAGAAAATTCCTAAGATCCTTGGTGAAAATAAAGAAAATGTACAGAGGTAAAAAATTTAAACCCCCTCAATAAAGTTAAAGGGAAGTGTTTTCAGTTATGGTAAAATGTTACATTTCTGGGCTTGACTTCTGAAGAATTATTATTCGAGTTTCAGTAGATAAGGCCATAAAACTTTATACTCATACATATTAAAAAAAAAAAAAAAAAAAAAAAAAAAGAAGCTCCCATCGTATCTCAAAAGAAAAATGATCTCAACTCTGCATTCGTTTATGGTTTGGTGGTATGTGATAGGAAAGCGTTGCATGTTTTTTTTTGTTTTTTTTTCAATTAATCAAACATAAAAAATGCGCTATTTAAAATATTTGCATCCATTCCGGGAAAGTTATATTAATATATTTGTTTAATATATTTTTTATGCACCAATGAGTTAGTTATTTAGTTGAAAACTGTTTAAAATGTAGAAGACATTTCGTGAGTTCTTTTTATATATGTTACAAAAAGTAATATACAGGGTTGTTGAAAATGATTGCGCTGATTATAGATGGAAATTACTGTTTTATGAACAATGATATAAAGACAGAAATATACTGTTTACAATTAATTCAGTATGTAAATCAGTTTTAAGGTGTTTTTTTTCTACTCTTCTGTGCAATTGTATCATTGTTCATTAAACAGTAATAGCTGTTTGTAATTAGAACAATTATTTTGAACTCTTTTGTACTTGAAATAGCTAAATATGTTTTTATTACGCTTTTAGTGAGTTGTAATATGTAGAAAACTAAATTTGTATTATATTAGCAATGTCTTGAAATTCTTACTGCTTACAAAGCTTTTAATTGAAGAGTAGATGTTTGTTAAACATGCATGCAGCTCTATGTGAGTATAAGCTAAATCATGTTTTAAATAAAATGAATATAATTAATTAGATATTATTGCACATATCATAATTGATGTATCAAAGAACTTTTATACATAAAAAAAAAAAGAAAAGTAAACTTATAAATGCCATTGTTTATTTAGGTATTGTAGTCATACATGCCTGTAGCGCTATAAGTAGTAAGTTAAATATTTTCTTCAATAACAATAGATATTATTACACATTGTGTAATTGATGTTTATAAGAACTTAATAAAGTAGCCTTAGTGATGGCTTTGTTTTAAGTTGATAATGACATTGTGATATATTAAAGACTATTTAAAGAAATATAGAGAACGAATTGTCTAGAAAAGATCAGTGGTTAATAATGAATAAGAACAGTGTAATAAAGAGCGATGCTTTTTATTTTCAATAACCTATATGTTAACATAAGATAATGAAAGTATTGTATTTAGTCAAAAAAATTGTGTTCGCATTTCTACACGTTGTGGAACACACTGAGTTCAAAATAGCTATAAAAAAAAAAGATTGTGTGTCTGTCCGTGATCAGTTCCCAAACGGATTGAGTAACAATGTTCAATTTTCATATACGGTTAGTAGTAGACCTGTCATTAAGATTTCAGTCAAAATTGCATATGCGTATAAGGTAACTGTCATTGGAGGGGAAAAAAAGGGGGGGGAGGGAAACGAAACAAACATACACACGTTTTTCTTTCGATTGTTAAAAAACGACTTTAACGATTTTAATCAAAATCGCTTTAGTAATAGACCTTTAAGATGCTTTAAACATCCCTACATCCAAAATTCCTATAGGAATCTGAGAATGGCGTAAAAATTGAAAAAAAAAAAAAAAAAAAAAAAAAAAAAATGTTTTGCAAAATTCTCTTCCCTTAATGATAATGATTAATGTCTATAAATGATTCCATCTCCTCTGCTTCACTTTCAAGAAAAGAATATATATCATTCGAAACACACATTCCCAATCTTCCCATTTTGGTATTTTTTTCGCCAAACTAAAATTATTCCCAAAAATATCATCAAACTAGTCATTTTTTTAAATTAATGGAAATATGAAAATACGGAAGCAGTAAATTACACCAATCCATGGCAAATTTTAATGCAATGACCAGCATTAAGTGTAACTGAAAGTTGTACGATGTTCCACACGCCTAGTTTTTTTTTTTTTCAATTACTCATACGGTAACATAAGTTTACGAAAGTATCCAATTCAGTAAAAAAAATTGCGATTTTGTTGTTGTTGTTCTTGTTGCACTTCTACACGTTTTGGAACACTTTGAGTAAAGAAACGCGGTATAGAAAATAACTCTCTGTAAGTGGATTGCAGTTAGCATAAATCCCGAGCGTATTCATCTACCATGTTCATTTTTCCTACTCGGGTCAATGGTGGCCATGGGACCTTCATTAAAGTTTTCATTAGAAAAACGCAGGTGCATAAAGTAGCTGATATTGCATTTTTTTTGTTTTTCTCAATTGCCCCCCAAAATGGCGATTTTGATCGAAATAGGTGTGGCAATGTCTTTTAAGGTATTCCAAAGACCCTCAGGTCCAGAAAAAATTCTTTAAAGAGCAAAAGTTGAAAAAAGAACGTCTTTAAGATAGAGTTCTCTCACCTTGAACATTACCTATTAACGCTACTCTTCCTTATCTAAATTATTAAATTACTTCCTGATTATCTAAATTACAATATTACTAGGAAAGGTAATACATAAAATTAAGACTATGGCTCGTGTGTATTCAAGCAAATGAATCTCTATGGAGATCTCTCTTATATTTGACTACTGATAAATTTACAACGCTCGTCCCATTTACTAAGGGAAACAACAACGATCTTTTGTTTGTTTAGAAATCGATTAGCCTGATTATGTCTTGTGGTGATGTTTACTTTCAGATTGAAGATCAGGAGAAAAATATCTCATTCGAAATAATAAATGATATTATTATTATTATTCTTAAGAGTTGTGACTTCGTTTTTCAAAATCGATTGAAAATGTGTTTATTTTAATAACTCGGTACAAGCTTTGCTGGGTTTGAAAACTCTTCGAAGAACTTTAAAATGTTTATTATTTTTTGTGGAATATCTGTAATACTGTATCTTTTATTTATTAGGGTACGACGAAAGACGTTTTATTATTGTTTCAAATTCTAATAGCGAGGAAAAGTTTCGATTTGACTCCAAATGAAAGAAATATTATTTTTTATTTTTTTTCGATTACATCTTCCATTCATGCATCTTAGTTGAGAAATTCGTTATAAGTGATGAAAATTGCTTAATTTTCGAAATATTTAAGCCTAAGTAAAATGGTTTTTCAAGTTCTAATAGTGTGGTATTAAAACTATAAACTAAAACAAGAGTTCAAATCTGTAAAAATATTGTGAAAATGTTGGTATTAACATCATGTGCAATGAGACCATAAAAAACCATTTTTCAAGAAAAAAAAAGCTAAAATGGCGAAATTTGTGGGAAATAATAATCGATCATTCCAAATTGTTTGACTAAACTTGTGACTTATATTATTAATATATTTTCGGGAGTAGTCGTCATAACATAATATTTCATTTGTAAGAGGCATATCTATCTTTATTACAACAGAATTAAAAAAATAATATATTAATGTTAGATTAGAATTTACATGAGATTTTCAGAAACTAATCATTACCAAGATTTTTGAGAGAAGCTTGGCATAATATTTTTAGACTTCAGGGTAGATTTTATTTTGCCATCTCTTGATTCAGTGCCGCATATTCTGGCACGGGAAGGAGTCAGATTCCATCCAGGTTTTTTACCAGAACCAACCTCCCCCCCCCCCTCGAATTTCTCCATCGGCGATCCTTCTGAGAGTGGGGTGGATATGAAATGTTAAACGAGCCCCAGTCAATTATTTCGAATATTTGTTTGTTTGAAAATTCAGACATGGAACCTTAAAGTATCTGACTGCAGTCTTGAGTGAGAGATTGCTTTTCCTGGCTTTCAAATTTATTTTAAGCCTGTGTTCTCGTACATAGGGTTTATCATCTTCGATCTTTTAGAGAAGCAAATTCTAGGGATGGACAAAAAAAGTATTCATTTCAATGACGGAGTCAATTATATCATTAAGCTCATAACTCATGTGACGAGAAGTTACAATCCCTTTTAGCAAGTTATGAGAGCCTTGAGTGAATCCGCTTTCTTTTTCTTTATATAAAATCATAGTGGCATGTAACATTTCAAGATGAAATGAACGATTTCTTCGAGTTTAAATGAAGGATTTTGTGCGTTAATGTACTGATGAAGGATTCTGTTGGTTCTGGTCAACCATCATGCATGGGAAAGTGGGCCTGCAACACGAATCGACTTATCTTTTGACAATTACTATCTTTTAAGGTAAGCAATATGTCGAGAAGGTATTGGTCGTCTTACTGAGGTTTTTGTCCATTTCTGGTATTTCGCATTTAATTCTCTTGAAATCTACCACGAGAAGATTTCAAAAGATATATTGGTTCGCGATCAAGAACCATTTATCAATATTTCGAAATGATTGACTGGAATTCAGTAAACATTTCATCTGCACCATCCCTCACAGGGATCGCAGATGAAGAAATTCGGGGTTTTATTCGCTCTAATGAAAAACCTGGATGAAATCTGGACGCCTTCCCGTGCTACACTCAAGCAGTTATTGAAAGAGGCGTCATATTGGTGACATTGGCAGCAGCCAGCGTCTGCGGAGCGGAATCAAGATATGACAAAATAAGATCTATAGTGAAGCCTAGAAATATTATGCCAAGCAATCAACTCAAAAATCTCATTACTGATTAGTTTCTGAACATCCCATGCAATTTCTAATCTGACATCAATATATTATTTTTTAATTCTGTTGTAATAAAGATAGATGTCTTTTAGGAGTGGAATATTATGGTATGATGCCTATTCACGAAAATCTATTAATAATATTGGTCATAAGCTTTGTCACACTAGTTGGAATGATCCATTCTGATGTTCCGCAAATTTCGTTAATTTTGCGTTTTTTCTTGAAAAATTTTATTTTATCGATTCATTGCGCGTTATGTTAGTATAAACATTTAGGCAATATTTTTACAGATTTGAACTTGTGTTGGTCTATAGATTTAATCCAGCACAATTACCACTCGAAATTACATTTTTTTTTAATAAATGATTTTAATCACCAACAGAGAATTTTAATTGAGATTTGCGAGTGGAAGACGTGATCGAAAAAATAAATAAATATAAATTGTTTCTAATTTGAAGCCAAATCGCAATTTTTTCGCACTATTAAAATTTGAAACAAAAATTGAATGATTATCTTTTATTTATCTCTTGACCACACTTCTGGTTAGTATGCTAACACAAATAGTACTTTTAGTTCTATTTTCAGAAAAAGTTGACAAAACTGTTTTCCCTCCCTAGTTTTCAAATGTTATAGCACAAACTGTTCTGAATGAAATTAAAGTTCGAAAACATGTGGTTCGTCTTTCCGTAACCGCATTACAGTAGTATTCCCACAGTGGTTCCATAGAGCAAAATGCCATTATAAATGCTACGGAAAATAGAGAAGATAGTAATGGTCCAACTTTCTTTTCTATCCATATAATCGATATCGAAACACGTTGAATCGGCATTTTAAGGGGCATTTAAGAGGAATTCATAAGAATCCTTTATTTGTGTAAGAAAAGAGTTAGCTTCGTAACTGCGTGACGATTGGAAATTTTTTCTATATTTACCATACTTCAGCGATGCTATGGGTGGCGTGTGAAATTTGGTTACAGAAACACTTTTATGTCTTTAAGCACATATATTAACAGTGAGAATTAATTAAGAACAGTTTGAGTTGAAATAATTATGTCGGTAGCCTTTAGAAGTTCGTAATTCAAAGAAAAACAGTCTTTAATGGTTGATGGTCTATGTGCGATTCTGTGAAGCGTATTATCATTCAGGTGGTGACAATCGAGATAATTCGTAACATTTTTGAATTTTTTTTTCATATACTGAAAGAGTGCTAAAAGATTCAATGTTTTTTTAATATTTATACCTATCTCTACGTTTATTGATGAAAAGGCTCATTCATGCAACACACAAACTGTTAATTAATCAAAAAGAAGAAAAACAATAATAATAAAAAATCTGGTATTTTATTTGCAATCGGGCAATCATTTAGAAATTCAAATACATATACTTGTAGTTGTTAAGTAACTGGATTATTTAAAAATGTTAAAAATATCAAAATATGAATCGGCATTGCATTTTCCATTTAATAATGATGGATTATTCAATCTTCAACTCATTAGAGTAACCTAGTTTTTGCAGAAAAAAATCAATTTCAATACATTTTACTAATGCTAAAAATGTGTAACAGCTTCGATTCAATACATTTCCCTAATGCTTAAAATGTGTAACAGCTTCAATTCATTAGGAATATGTCAAATCCGTACCGGAGCAGAAAGTAATGTGGTGCCGGAACAAAATATCCTAATGAGGCAAACAAAAAAGATGAAAATACGCATATAACATTTTGGCATCTATTTAAACCCACCAAAACCTCCTAAATAAATGATTTACAATACATTTTATCCGAATCGGAGACTTGTTGGAAAAGTACTCTTTAATGATATGAACGAGAAAGTTGTTTTGCAGCTTACTCAATCCTTTCATCTTGGCAAAGAGTATAAAAATTCGTTAGAGGAGTCACAAATGGGATTTTGATGTCTTTTTGTGACAAAATATAGAATCCAAGCAATCAAGTAAATGTCATTTAAGAAGTTTTATTTAAAATTATTTGATCTGGATAAAAATGGTCTGATTTTACATCCCCATTTGTATTGTCATTCTTGGTTTAAACGAATATGAATTTGACATAGTTAATTCAAAAATTCTTCGTTGCAAAGACTAGGATTTCATTTTTAGAAGGTTGAATAAGGTTCATCTCATTAAGTACCCAATAAATATTCATTTTTGACCCTTATTAAGCTCAACTTTATGTAGTTTTGATACTTGGTATTTGAATTGTATTGGAAGTATAAAATATGTATAAGAACAGTTATCAAATAAGCATTTAATCTAAATGCAAGGGTTTTTAAGCAAATTTAAGCAAGTGATATATTAGGAAAGGAAATAGAAAAAGATATTGTTACTGGCCTAAAAATGTTTAAAGTCATGTATTATTGATACATGATAATTACATGAATGTGTGTAGATTGATTTTTAGATAATATAATACGAGTTCAATTTAATGATTATTAAAAAAAAAATTCTTTATTAATTAATAACGTTTTTATATGATACAGTTTTTTTTATATTTTTAATCTGGTTTAAAACGTAAATTCAATGAAAGATAAAAAAAAAAAAAAAAAAAAAAAAGTTTCGAATTACCGTTTCTAAACAAACTCTATTATAAATTTTATTACATGGGAAAATTCTATACTTTATCATTATGTTCATTTCATTTTGTACTCATAGCTAATGCTGGTTATCAACAAAATAAAAGTCTAAGTATTTATGTTGCTTTTATAGTAAACAAGTTTTAAGGAAATTCTTGAAAATCGATTTAGTTACCATAGCTACAATATTTTGATACTTCCTTGTTTTCTTAAGTATATATACATTGCGGCTCTATAAAGTTGTTATGGGGTTTATTCCTTTTACTATTATTGAAAAGAAATCTGTGTCAGATGCAAAAATGTTCAATATAAGGTAAGTAATCATAAAAACACTGTTTTTTTTTTGTTGCATACAATAGTAGTTTTCAACCATATTTTTTTTTTTGTCTTAGTAACAAATTTTTTCAGAATTTTAGTTTTATAACGCCTCTGAAGAACGAGCTTGGGGTGTCGAACATAGTTCATTTTTCAATCACATGAAATAAAATACAACTCTAAACAACTTGACGAGTTTGTATATTTTTTGCTTGAATTATTAAATTGGAAACAAAACAATTGCGAAAGTTGACCAATTTTCCAAAAATTTGAACATACATACACTTTTTTTTGACAGAATGCCATACTTTAACTACACTATGTTAACTCATGGGTAATTGAAAGTAAAAATATCAATTGCGCATTATATAAGTTTTCCTGAAGTTAATTCCTTTAATGAGAAAAATAAACATTCAATATTTAAATTTCACGGAGGTACAGCAGATTCAGATACGTGAATTCACCACTTTAAAAGAAATATGCCGTAAGAGAAATTATGCTCTATGACTAGCTTTAGGATTTCTTACGTTATTTTAAGTATTTTTGCAATATTCAGATAGTTACAAAAATAAACCCATAACAACTGTTTTTGGAAGCACTCTTTATATATTTCACAAAACGTTGTTTTTTACTTCAAGTTTAATACCAATGTAGTAACATTGGGGATTCATATTTAGATAAAATTTTTTCTTTATTCTTTAATTGTTTAGTAAGTGTGGTTACAGTTTCTTCATTGGTCTTCACTGGTAGTGGTTTAAAGATATTCATCTTGTATAAATGCACTTTTTTTTATATATTAGATTAGATTCACACTTTTCGACGTTTATATTTCCAATGCTATTGTATTTAATATACTCTATTCATAAGTAATTCAACCAGTTGAATAAACTTTAACTTTATATAATAAACTTACTAGTAATTGAATACGAGTCTAAACTAACTTCAGGAATCATCTACTGAATGCTTGATTGATGTCGTAAAAAGAACCAATAATGAAATCAAAATATCAATCCCAATCCTAACGTTTTCATTTCCCTTAAAATGTCCAATGTAGAACAAAGCACTTTCGTCACTTCTCGAACGAACTCATCACAGAACTTTCCTCAAATCCCAGACCAAATCAAAAACATCTCATAAGCTATATGAACATCTCCATATCAGTTCAATTGGCGAATTATTATTTCAAGGTCCCTGACTTCTTCGGACGAACATCCACCGGTGTCCAGAACTGTCACTTATTTGCATTGTTTTGAACCCCGAGGCGAGGTGGTCCACGCACCGATACGGCACAACCAGGCGAAATTCACTTTCCTTATGTTCAATGGAGCATGAAACTTGAACCCGCCCACGCTGTAGGTAGGTATTGCTGAGGAACTTGGGTTTCAGAGAGAAGTAGAACTGAGTCAGTGGCTCCTCCAACATGAGCCGGGGTTCCAACCACTCTCTGATGGTCAACGGTCGGGTCAGGACTGGTAGGACGGACATTGGCCGGACTACCGACAGTGGACGGAGTGGTAGCATGAAGTGCATTGTGACTGTTGGGATTATTCTGCCGCTGCTTGCGGCTATTATTGGTGAGTGGAATTTCTGTATACAGCTAATTGTCAAATGATTAATAGCGAGGAATTTTAAAATATTAGCATTCGAATTTTTCCCAAGAAAAAGTGGGTTTCTTTGTGAGTTTGAGTAGCTTAATATCATAGTTTAATTAGAAAGAAATATTTTGTGTTCACAATAATGATTCATTATGTTATCACAAAATGTATTTATTTCATAGGATTCCTTATAATTAATTTAAAACTAATTGTATTTATATAATTGCACAAAATATGTGTATAATGGTCCGTATTTTACCGACAAACGTGATGGTGTTTATTCCGCTGTGAGCCGCAGTCTATTTTTATGACCTGTTCTGTGGGGGGAGAGGGGGTGGGAAGGGTCTGGGTCTGCCAGATGATCTTTAGTGGCCAACTATTATGCCAATAAAAAATTCTTTAGCTATCACTGATTTATTAGATCTTATTCCAACAATGTATATGGTTACCACCAACATCTTGAATGTAATATTGATATTTTTGTGAGTGCGTATTTTTTGTATTGTTTTAAAAGTTCGTTTAAACCTCCTCTGGATCACCTTTTAAATTTGTTTACTATTATTGGATACATTTTTAAGCAATCTGCTTTATCACATGCTAATTCTTTGACTATCTAATAAGTACATAAGAGCAATTTTTTTTTAGTTTTTCTTGAACTAAGAAGATAAGTTATGATATAATGTGATTTGTATAAGCTTTAAGGAAAGGGGATGGGGGGAAGAAAAAGGGGGGAAAAATTAAACAGAGTTTACTCTAAGTCACACCACTCTATAAAGTGAGATTGCACTATCTAAAAAAATGTAAAAATGTCTTGCCCTACGATGAACAACTTAGATTATTTTTGAACATATCAACTGAAACTTGAGTTACTATTTACGATATATTAGATATTCATTCAAATTCATCAAATTTTAAGCTTGATATTATAAAAAAATCTTAGACATGGAGCACAATTACCTTTTTGATGGTATAAAATATTATAAAAATGTAAAATATTAAAACAGTGCATATGAATTGATAAAATTTAATATATCCTTTTGCATGCAAATCTTGGTTTCCTCCCATTTCAGAGGCAAGGTCAGGCCAGTTTACCCCTTAAAGACGTCTTCTCTTGTTAACATTCGAAAAATTCTCAGAAGTCTAGATATCAAATGGTTTTGTTCAAACGGAGCATTTTCCGTCCTCATTGCGAAGCGGAAGATGTTAGCTAATTCTATAACAACCCAGGTACACAGCAGTATGGACCATTGTCAGAAAAAGGGGTTCTAAAAAATTGGCCAATTCTGACCGAAACTCGAGCATCGTTCTAAAATGCATACTTTATATATTTTTTTTAAAGTTAGCAAGTCAACATATTTTTGACATACAATCTTTTTTTATAAATAAAATATTTCAATTTTGAAACAACGCATCGACGCTTCAAAACTTTTAATATATTTTATTCATCATAAGACGAGAGTGGACAATATTGGTATCCAATGCCCAACTTATAGCATCAGGATTGGCCAAAGTTGTTATGCTACTAGGAAAATTTCATGCTATTAAAGTATACTGAAATGCTTATTTTTAATATTGTAGTTTGGTTAGTAAAATACTTTAGCATTATTTATGTTTATTTATGAAAAATTTCAACAGCATAAAGTTTGTATATAATTTTATGTAAGCGTAGTTCTGTGATCGGGGAACCAAATGTGACCGTGGAAAATGGGTTAGAAATCAAAAGCCTTTAGTGTATTATAAATTTAATACTTAATAGTTATGCACATTACAAACATTTAATGAACAGACAACGGAAAAAAAAAAGGAGAAGGTGCGAAACGCATTCTTTTATGTAGGAATCATGGACAAAACTAAATAGTTAGTTAGGCAGCGCTGGCAATTCTGTTAATTGGGGAATGGGGAGGGGGAAATAGGGAGGAGCACTATAATTCACATTATTTTCCAAAAAACTGCTTTTGTAAACTGGATGTTTTCAGGGAATACTTTATATTACTCTAAATAGTATCTAAAAAGGTTTAATTCTCAAAAATATTTAAAATTACAGTAAATCCATCTTTAATATTTATTTATATTTTAAATTGGAATAATTTATAATAGTTTTAATGTGGCTTCTTAGAAACAATTGAATTTACTTATCATTGCTGCAGTTGTGTCATATTATTAAATTATTAGTAGTTTTAATGATGTGACACAATATCATATGATCCTATTCCAACTGTCCATAATGTCCTCCTGTCCATAACATTAAAATAGAACACCGTTTCTTGTTCAATTTTCAACTCTTTTTCGTAAACTAAAGCTACATGCACTCTTTTTATTACTAACTAACTTACCTTTAGCCTAACTCATAATTAGTCTACTACACTAATATTAAGTAAATTTAAAGGAATAATTAAAATATAAGATTTGATTTTTTAATCTACGGTCTTTGTAATATTTTTTGTCAATTTTGAGCAGAAAGTATCCAAAAATACAGCAAATGGATTGTTTTAATAATTACATTAGTTTAATATAATATTTTTACAAATCGGTTTAGTGTCAAGCTGTACAAAAATATAAGTTGGTTCGTTCCTAAATAGCGTTGATGTTATCGTTTAAATATTTATAAAGCTATTTGTAAATAGCGTAGTTAAATATAGCATATTTTTAAAGCCGAAAATAAATCTGCTAATTAGGAATAATATACTTTAACTAAAGTCTACTAGTAAAGCTACTGTATTGTGATAATAGTATTTATAGAGAAATTTATTAATTTTATTTAATTATCTTCATCAGCTGCATTTTTTTTTGCATGTAGAATTTCTTAGGTTCCTCTAGTATGAACTTCTTCAAATAGATTATAAATATACTTAACTCTTGCATTAATAAGCATTTTGTAGTTTGTAAATACATCACATTTTTAAACTAATGGGAAAAGTCAAAACTGAAATGCTAGCGAAATAATCGTTCTTCTCTTGAGTTAAAAAGGAAAACTCAAATATTAATTACAAAAAGATAATTTTAGTTTGGTCCCGATCTAAGATTTAGGAATAAAAAATAGACTTAGCTCACAATGTATTCAGGTATAGTTCTTAACAACAACAGTTTTATGATTTCAAAGAAAGGGCGTATTGAATTCGAGTATTGCATAGTAATGGCGCGATGAACATTGCTCATCGAAATAAATACACAAAAGATTATTGATCTGTATCACCTCGATTGCTGGGTTGTCGGGCGGAAATTTTCTCGATTTTCTCTAATACAATATACATTATGGGAAGTTCACCAGGAAGGTGCTTTCCAATTTTCAACCTCGGTATAATTCAATAGGTGGAGTCGTAGTGCTTCACTATGTCACTCACACCACAATACAATAGCATGGCGCAAAGGGAGGTGATAGAATTTCATGTCTTATTAATGCTCGAAACTAATAAGGTATACTAATAAGGTATACTTCGAAAGCAAGCAAAAGTATCATCCAGGGAATGGGAAAGGATATGATTGGTCAAACAAGTAAGATAATATTTAGTTATACCAATTAGGATTGCATTGGATGATGCCATTTTCCCTTCTAATTTTGAAGGGAGTGCTTTGAACTCGAACTGAATGTCAATGAATAAAAAATAACTTAAATTAGTTTTGAAATTATTTTCTGAATTGAACTGTGGCTTCTCGTTTTTAATGGCTTTCTCTTTTACATGAACACAGAGTTTCGGAATCGTTATAATTATTTTACTTAGAATAATGTTTATGAAGAAATTTGTTTTTAAGTTTACAATTTAGGTATTAATACATTAAAGTTTTAGAAACAAGTAAATTTGCGTTTCATTTTCATCAAATCAAGTACTTCATAGAAAAATGTAAAGTATGCACACTGCTAGAAGTATGGGTAGACGCGAGGTGACGCGTCCCCCCCTTTTCAAGAAAATAGCCATGCGTCCCCTCACTTCTAAAACCACTGAAATCCCTCCCCTCACTTCTAAAACTACTGAAATCCATCTCCCCACTTCTAAAAACAATCATTCTACCTAAAAACTACTAAAGAAAATTAGAATTACCTTTTCTAGAACAAGATAGTAAAATATCCTTTCTCTTTTTTTTTTTACTTTCAATTTTTGAATGCACGATACAATATTTGTATAAATGATAAATGACAAAATTGTTGAAAAAAATCATCCTATTACTGTCTTCCGAGTCATGTACTATGTATATAATCCAAAATTGTATAACTTTAAAAAAAAAATTGAGTTCTTTTTTTTAGTTTATTTCTTACTATTTTTTCAGCTTTTATCACTAAATTTTTTTGTTTTAATTTCTTGAAGTATTAAACATTTTTGACCATGTAATATTAGATAGTAGTAAAATTAGATAAACATAGATTTTTCTTCTTAAAAAATTTATCAAGCATGTAGGGAAAAGCAAAATGTAGTGACACTGAGAAAAAGTGATTTATAGTTAAAAAAAAAAAAAAATGTATATCATACAGTTATACAAATATAACAAATACAGGGGGGGGGGAGGAAAGCACTCGCCACCAACTTTTGGGCACCCTCCCCACTTTTTGTCTTCCACTTCTACCACTGAGTATGCAAATATCTTTTGAAAATACGGGGGCAGGATTACCAGGCACGACTGTTTGACAGGAGTCCTGGTAAGAGATTTTACCCAAATGTGACATCATTTGTCTTTTGTATCAGACGATGCGAAAATAAATAGCACCATCAACATAATGTGGCTTTTAATTTGTAAAATAAAATTGTGAGACGATTTTATTTTTCAAGAAAAAACTCACAATCTTAAAAATCTGAATTCTTAATTATGAAATAGGTTTGATTAATACTTCAATCAGTTGTAATAACCCACATATCACCTAGTAATAACATTTACTATGTCTAAGCAATTGAATTTTAGAAGATATTAGATATAACTCAAATAAATTGTGTGTTATCAAAATATTGCAGTTGGATGACTGCTGGCTTATTAACTTCAAATATCAACTACCAATTCACGTAAGTTTGCCTTTAATGTCAGAGGTACACACGCGCAAATGGCACATAGAACTCAAAATTGGTCAAATATAAATACGAGACATCTGAGAAAGTTTCTACATCACTTTCCGATGCGAAATATTATGAAAATATTTACGACTCACGGTCCAATTCCTCCTGTAAGTCACCACAATTTTACAAATCGAAGAGAAAGCAACTCGTCAAATTGCTTTTCACACTCACTATCGAAGAATGTGCGACGCTTCTCTTAAAGTACTACACAGGAGTGGAGGAGTTAATGACCTAAAGGACTCTGAAGTGTCGTGCTCTACTTTTGTAACACTTTTCGATGCTTAAAAGTGGAATCTTAATGCTTGAATAATCGCCTCCAAGGCAATTTAGATGCAGGAGATAACTATTGGTGACGTGTAACTTGCACTTTTAAATTTAATGTTTTGGACTGGACGGTCTTTGATATCAATTCTGATATCGACAATCGAACGGAATTTTATTTTAAGACTAACAGCTGTGATAAGTTTATGTGTATGTGATAAGCATAGTTTAATGTTCGATAAAATTTTTATTTGGAAACGAAGCTTCATGATATCAATTCTTTTTGATGATTTCTTGTTTTATTGTTTAGAAATATTATTTTTCGTATGTCAGTTCCAAGAAGCTCAACATTACAGTATAGTTATGTAGTAGTATAGAATTGTTTTGTTATATCCTATCAGATTCGATTTTTTCTTTTACATATATTAAAAAAAAACATTAATTTAGAATTATGATAAGTATTTATTTTACATATGTATGCCTATCACTCAATTTCGTGGAAAAACTAGGGGTACGGAACATCGCCCAACTTTCAATTACACTATAATATTGGTCACTGCATTAAAATTTGGTATGGTGTTATTTTTATCGCCAATTTGGCGATGTTTTTGGCAATAAATTTGACACAGACAGAAACCCCCCCCCCAAAAAAAACCCCACCACCGCTAGCATGGCGAAATTGGCGATGTTATTCGATAGACATTACATTGTACTGTCTTGTGCGTGAAATAAAAAATAAATAAAAAATAAATAAAAAAAATCAATCAATGAGCGATGCTTAATGGCATGGTAGGAATTGCTGAGAAACATGATTTTTTCATGATTTCAATCTTATGCGCTTGCGCGATTTCGAAGAAAACCTTAATGGTGGGTTCCATGATCACTACTACCCGCACACCGAATTTGAACATCGTATTTCTATTTGTTAGAGAGTCCACGTACACACAGAAACACCATTTTTCTAGACCACTTTTTTGAAATCAGGATGTTCCAAAAAGTGGAGAAATGAAAAAAAAATTAGTTGAATTTTTTTTTTTGACCGAATTCTAAACTTTCATTTCCCTATATAAACATATGGGTAATTGAGAGTAAAAATGGATTTTTTTCATGTCAATTTACTTAGAGGCTAAAATGCAAAATTGTTTTGGCCGTCTAAGTTAGATTTTAGAAGATCAGGAAAGATCTTATAGGGGAAAGTGAGGTACATATCAACAAATTTTATTTTGCAATTTTTTTACGAAAAATATACATATTTATACAAATTTTTAATGCCATTACCCATGTAGCACCATGGTCAATGTCGGTAACAGGAGTTCTGGGAAGATTGGCCCGTCCATGCCGAATCTCGAGCATCTTTCCAAAATACACGATTTTTTGAAAAATAAAGAAACACATGGTTTATCTCTCCTTCATTTCATATAACACTCTATTTAAATTTTGAAATTCTGCATTAACATTTCAAAATTTCCAGTATATTTTATGTAGTACTGGGGGAGATTGGCCAAGACCCATAGCAACGGTCAGTCAGAACGGTCCACTATGGATTTGGCCAGAGTCGTGCCGATATTGTCCAGTATATTTGTAGTGCTGGGGTAGTTACCCATATAACACACACATTCTCCCAGGGAGGTCCCTATGAAGTCCCCAGTCATAGTCCCCGAGACTCCAAATGAAAATGATTTCCTAGGGACCTCCCTGGGAGTATGTGTGCTATATAGGATAGATGCAGCTTGCTATTTTTACTTTTTTTTTTTTTTTTTTATCATAACCAGAAGATCAAATATTGCATTTTATGTGAAGCTTTTTTTAGTTGAACTGCCCAAAGGGTACCTTTCAAAAAATGAATAAATACACATTTTTTTACTCTAATAAACTTACATTTCATCAGAAATATGTTTACTTATTTAAGAGCGGCAAAATTGAAGTTAAAAATACAAAAGATTGAAATATTGAATTGGTTGAGTTAACTTATTCTCTAATGCACAAAACATGGAATAATATTAGATGTATTAAATTTTTTCTTTTACTTAAGGAAAATGTGCAGAAATTTCCATTGTAGTTCTGGTACTAGAAGTTTTTCCACCCTTGTTTTGCTAAGGAAGTTCCGCTTTATTGTCTTTTAAGAAACTAACATTATTATTTTCAGTTCAAGAAAAATTCTACGCGTATTTCTTTCTTTTCATGCTTTTATTATTTTCCCAATACAACTTGCCATACGTAAAAAATGTTGTTTCTTTCTTAGACATTTTTTAAGTTTAAATCATTTATTTTGTTTGATTAACCATCATTTACAGTTATTTACTCTGACCTTAATGAAATTAAAAGTTGTTCTAGACCAGTACAGTCAGATTCATCTTATAAATGAACTTCTTTCCTGCAATTACTGTTTGAAGAATCTTCACTTTTTTGAAGGATTGTGCTTAATTGTCCTTTTACCTTCTTTCTCAGATTTTACTTTTTGTGACCAAGTGTTGTCCTATTTTACACTAAGTTTGACCTGTTTACGTGAATTATCCATTAATACATAATCTAAGTCCTACTGAAGGAAAAAAAATGTAACAACAAGACTATTAAAATGTTCAGCACATAAAAAAGCATGCAGTATGTGTTTTGTTTACGATTTTATATAGTTCTGTTTAAGAATTGTTTCCTATAGGGCGTAGATTCAAGATTATTTATGATAAACTACTGAAATCTTCAATATAAACTTCTATTTGAGACCTTTTAATTCGATTTATAATGCTTCATATGGCTTAAATCCAAAATTTCATTACTGTACATTGAAAAGGATTTTATAGACGAGCTAAAGTGTCTAGGGCTTTTATCTCAATAGCGGAAGCACATTTTATAGTTAGGGGATATGATTGATCGGATATCCCCGTTAATACGAATTTCTGAATATTCTATAATATTATGACAACCCAAGACCGAATCAAGAAATAAATGTATTTTTATTTTTGGAGGGGAGGGGGGAAGGGATTAGATTATAATGTATTAATATATAGACAAAAAACATTACTTTTATATACGAAATTTTAAAAATTGTTTTGTTCAATTAATTATTAAAGAACAGTTTATTACAAAACTTTCTTGTTATTTTCGTTTGGTATTTAAAAATTCATTTGAAATGATTAATGTCTAAATGACTTATTATTTCTTATTAACATTAGTTATCATGTCTTTATCACTTAAATCGCAATACTGTGAAGTTGTTATTGAACTTAAAAACTTTTGTAGCCTACCAATTTTCTGTTGTAATACGGAAATAAAAAAAGAGATTATATGCATTAAAAAAAAATATAAAAATCTGTAACTTTAAATATTTTTTTCTTTTATCAATCAGAACAAAAGAAATAACCACTATTCAGGTTTTTCTTTTTGCACTTGCGCCATCTTGAGGCTACAATTGGAAGTTGGAAGTTTAGACAGTGAAAAATGTAGGATATCCCTGTATTATTTATGTTTAAGTTACATTTAGTAAATTTGGGAGTAAAAGTTGATGTTAAATCACAAGTTTTCCTGTAATAAATATATTTTCCTGTAATAAATGTATATAATATAATTTCCTTTAATAATATATAGCTGGGCACAAATTGTATGTATAAATATATACAATTTGTGCCCAGCTATATTTTACAAAAAGTTATAGCCTTTCTTGTTTATAACAGTGTGTCGAAACACACACACACACACACACACACACACACACACACACACACACACACACACACACACACACACACACACACACACACACACACACACACACACACACACACACACACACACACACACACACACACACACACACACACACACACACACACACACACACACACACACACACACACACACACACACACACACACACACACACACACACACACACACACACACACACACACACACACACACACACACACACACACACACACACACACACACACACACACACACACACACACACACAGTTTTCTTAGTAATTTGTATATCACGAAGCATAATTCAGCAAAGAACTTATTATAAGACATGTAGAAAAACCTACTACAAACTATTGCATTTTTAAAAACTTGTTTGCTCATACGTTCGCCATTTAAATAATAGTGATAGTGAGGGGAAATTCATAATGATGTACATTTCCTCACGTCTACATATTGACTTGAAATTGCTGCAATTTTTTTCTTTGTCACGTTTTGGAAACTCCTTACATCATCGCGGGTTTGTACGTTTTTTGTATGTATATTTTTTAATGTTTTAGTTTCGAATACAGAAATTAACGAGGGTAAGAAAAAAGAAAGCCAACTTTCTTGAGTGAGATTTAAAAAAAAAAAAGTTTATTAAAGGAAAAGTTATGTATAAATTGTCGTAAATTAAAAATGCATAATATTAAAGTTTTAAGTTTCCGAGTCTGTTCGGACTTTAAATATTGAAACTCAAATGACTCTCAGTCTCTTATGAAAAGATCTGTACTTAAGAGACTTTAAAGATAGGTTTACAGCGCCATAAAATTATTAAGTAATAATAAATTAAATTTTGCGACTATATAAAACTAATTATTTTCTTTCATTACTTTATTTCTCTTTTATAGATCACATTGTAAAACATCACCTTTACCACAAACAGTCTGTTTAAGGGTTGTAAGAGTAATTTGTGGGTTATGCTATTATTTTATAGTGAACGAGACAGTAAACTTTCACTCCGTATCAATTAAACGAGAATTAATGGTGCAATGAGTATAATATATAACTAAACATGATAATAACTTACACATTCAAGTCATTTTTATCTTTTCGGTCCAAATACAATGATTTATTGAAATGGATTTTCGCTCCATCATAGTCTTAAAAGATTACTTTGATATTTAGTATGTAACGATAAAATTTATTGTGAACTATGTCAATTTGAAAATGATGAAAGTAAAAGTCAAATTAGTAGTTTATTATGATATCGGATAACAAAATTTCAGTTTCGGTGACATCATAAAACTTAAATTCAAACAACTTAAAGTAAAATTTTTTAAGTTAAATCATTATTTTTAAATGATTAAGATTCAAATTTTGTAAAAAACATATATCTATACAAAAGATGGTATAACTTTAAATTATTTTAGAATTTACCTGTATATTTTAACCCTCCTAAAACATTTATGATCCCCTTTACTCAAAGACATGTTAATTAGGCTATAACTAATTTCAAAATAGTATTTTATCAATTGATATTAAATATTGCAGAAAATGCTATAACTAGTCTGAAAAGAAGTTTTTTATGAACGAAAACAATGCATGCTCAAATTAGTGAAGTATAAGAAAATTTAAGAATTTTTTTTAATAAATTTTCGAATTTTGTGACCTAAAATAAATATTGCAATCCAAATCAACATTGTAAATTCATAATGTTAATAAAATTAAAAAAATGTGAGAGGATCTACACTACCTAAGAATAGTGGGATAATTTTCAATTGAAATGACTAAAAGTTTATGTAAAGCTAAGCTTAATGATACGATAATAATTGAGTGCACAGTCGATAATATGAAATTTTTGTCTGAAATATAAAATTTGGTTTTGAAATATGAAATTTGGTTTTAAAATATGAAATTTGAATTCGAAGGAATCTAATCTACTAAAATTCTTCTGATACCTTTGTTGGTGGTGCGAGAAGTAATCATGAACTCTGAACTTGTAACTCATAAATAATATTTACGTATTTGTTCTGTCCACAACAAATTTTCTTTTATCAAAGATTTGTTATTGGTGCAATTCGGTAATCCTTCCTAAACCTCTTTATAATCTTAGCAAAATAGCTGAAGTGGACACTCAATATGTATAACTGACAGCAGAAGAAACAGGAAATCTTGTCCTTTATATTGTCCAGACATTTTAGGGAGGTTAGAAGTTGAAGGAGATGGGTTGGTTGGTTGTATTCAGATTATCTGGCGCCGTCAGCAACACGAGGGCTATAATGCGCCAAAACATTTCGTCATTTAACAAACCAACATACATTTACAAACACCCATGCCTACACGGGACTCGAACCCGCAACCTCGCGGTCTAGAAGCCAGCACGCTAACCACTATACCGTTTGGTCGGCTTGAAGGAGATGGGAAAAAGAGGTAGGGGAGCGAAGGAACATCAACTCTATCACTAAAGATATGATGAGGGTTGATGCACCCAATAAAACATTTATATTGGCCAAATTTACAAAGATTCGATAAAACCTTACCCTATCAGGACGCCCAGCTTTATTTCGGTTTTCGGGCAGAATTTTTTTTCGAAAAATGACCCTCTTCTCTCAACTTTTTAAGAATATTGACGTCTTGAAGACCTATTTCAATATTATAGCATCATGAATTGCAATAAATATTTAGAAAAAATCTTCACTTTTGTATTGTGAGCTAAAATCTAAAAATGCTTTTAAATTTTTAATAATTTCCAAGTTTTGGGTGATTTGAGAGCTATGTAATTTGAAGCTATTTCAGAAGTCATAGACTCCGACATAATTACTTTCAAGGGGGTGCAGATAAGAGCGTGCAAGGGGATTAGTTGTTTGTATTAAATTTCTTATCCATTGACTAGTTTAAAACCACTTCTATTTTTAGTGAATCACTCTACTTTTCTCCACATTATTTTTAATTTTAAAAATCCAGGGGGAAGGTGGCGAGTGTATCTCTTGCACCTCTCTGTGTGTGACGGCATCCATGTCAATAATTGTTTTTTGCACTTCTATAAAAATAGTAATTTATTGAGCTATTGATTTACAAACATTTGGCTATTCACTATAGGCTGTTAATATCTGCATATCTTCACAAAATAGTTTTTCTAAAATGCCTATAAAAACGGTTATGCTTTAAATGGTTTTATGATTATCACTAATCTATAAAATACCCATAGTGCATATTATCTTTAATGAAAACCTTTTCTGTACAAAAAAGAAATTAATTAAGCTTTTAAGTAAAAAAAAAGCTTTAACTACGAACCAATCAAATAGTAAGGTTCAATAGAAATAACCTTAGCCTTTTTTCATGACCTTAAGGACCTTTGCCCTTAAAACTGTATGACTACAAATTTCTTATGTAAATGTAATAGGATACCTGCATTAGATTGTGGATTTTTCGAAAATTCAGCTTTTAACGAATTTGAAGTAAATTATGGCGGTTTATTTATTAGTTCTCTTTCGCTATAAATAAATACAATAAAATTATACCGTTTGCAAGAGCTCAGAAAACAATAAATTAGAAAAATATCATATTAAATAAAAAGAAAGTTATGATAGTGATTATGCAATATGCATCTTACATTGAAACCTCAAAACATTTTACGGCACTGATTACATAATGCAAAAAACTTAATGTTTAGTGTCTCATCGTAGCTGATGTAATGAATTAGGAAATGAAAACGGCTTTTCTTCGTACAAAAAACAAGAATAATATTCATAACTTCACTTTTCTTGTTAAGCAAGAATGTATTAAACTATTTAGTACAATCATTAAACAATGATTTTAGAAAAATTCAGTATTTTGAAAACATAAAAATACATGACAAAATGCCGATCATCTTGAAATGTAAGAATAAATAATTATTGCAATGCATGAAGAACACAATTCCCTTTTAGCGTGAATTTAACATTGTAAATTTTAACTAATTAAAGTTAATAATTAGTATATATATTTAAAATATACAAAATATATAATGTCTGATTTTTTATTTAAAAGGGATACATATAAGTATTATATATTTTTTTCTAAATATCCCTTAATGTGACAGTATAAGAATTTTTTTTGTAGCAATATAGTACTAAGAAATGCAATCGAGACACTTGTCTCGATTGCATTTCTTGTCACAATAGTCTAGAATGTTTGGTGATTGTCAGATAGTTTCAGACGAAGAATACTTCAATAAATCATTGGTAGAATTAGATTTGACAGCTTATATTTAAGATATTGATAGAATTGATTGGATGTAAAGCTTGCTTTTCTTTATTGTATAATAGAACTGAGTAAATAATTGGATTTCATGTAAAATAAATTAGTTAATGATGTTTTAAAAATTTAATCTCTTGCTACTTATGGAACAAGTTAGCAATAAAAGTTTTCAAGAGAGAGAGTGAAAAAAAAAAGTTAAGACTGGTTTCATTCAAAATTAGGTAATTTAACGCAAGATTTCACAGTCTTCAAATTACTTCTAAGCAAATAATGTTTATTTTCTACCAGTCAATGACCCTATCTTTTAAATTCTTTTTTAAAGTAGTCTGATTTGAAAATCGTGTTGTTGACTTAAAAAAATCTTTGATTAACATTATAAAAAATAGTCAGTTCTTTGATTCGTATAATAAAAAATGTTGATAACTCATGCCACTCCGTCAATGCAAATAGCTTTAGATTCTTTTTTAAAAATTACTCAAATCACGTTTTGAATATGTAAATATCTGTTAGCTTTAGAAAAAAAAAAAAAAAAAAATACTAAGTGAATAAATATTTGAAACTCTCCTCTTTCAACTTTTACTGAGATTTCTTTTTTACTTTTTTCATCGATATAATATTATGTTTTACTATTAAAAAGTGCAAAAATTCTTGCCAAAGTCATTTGAATAGAATGGAGTCAACTCTGTATGTGCGGTGCATACTGTCTATGTGACATATATTTTAAATATTAATAATATTGATTTCAGAAATATTTATCTTATATTTCTTTTATTTTTTAAAGTTTTGGCATTATGTTATTTTTAAAATTTCGAAACAATACTACATTTTAGTCTCAAAGTTTATAAATATACATTATGCAAAGTATATTTTCGAAGTCTTCTACATATTTATTTGATTTTCAGTTGTGTATGTATGGTTATATACGTCTACTAAAAACATTTTGCAATGCAATTTATTATGTAACAATTCTGTGTATAACTATTCTAAAAAGTGAAAAAGCTGTCACTGATTATTCCAAAAAGTATTTGTGATCAAGCAGTAAATTAATAACTAATGTAATCTAAAAGTATAGTTTAAATATAATTTTTTTTTTTAATTTTCTTCAGTTAATAAGCAGTTGACTTATGTTTTAGTATATTTTTAAATGACAAACTCTTTATTGAATATTTAAAAGGATTGCAGCAAGTTCATTAGCATATAAATAAAGTTTTTTGTTTATTAAAAATCTAAATGTCCTTTAATCGTTGATATAAGCAGGTTCCGGTAAAGGAATACTTGTCTTTGTTTATTAAAAAAACAATTCTCAAGTTGTTAACAATGAAAAATTTACTAGTTTTAAATTAGAATATCTAGTAAATAAATTAAATTAAGTATTAAGTACAAGTGCAAGATAAAAATAGACACAGAACAAAAGCCCTCTATTGTAACTGACGTTGAGAGCCAGCTTAAATATTTGAAGTTTAAGAAAGGTATTAAAAAGAAGTCAAAGTAGTACAAAAGTGAAAACATATTTTATCAAACTAATATGACAAATTTAATTATGGAGGGAGTGAATTACCGGAAAAGTGACAACATTAAAAAAAAATTATTTCTTAGAAAATAGTTAGGCATTTTTTAATACTATGCTAATAACTTAAAAATGGTCTTAATCCTTAAGAGGGCAAGTGATGATATCACCTGATTTAAATGTGAAAAGTTTTTGTCTAAGAGAGGGGCACTTTCCCAACGTGCCAATTCTTTAAGACAAAATCTCTTTTGAAAGTGTGTTTTGAAGAATAATTATAATTTTTCAGAAATACGTTATTAGTACTCTAATATAATTATTCGACACACTTTCTTAAATGCTCTAAAATAATATTTTTTAATATATATGCCTTATTGGCTGAACTCCAATTTTGGTAAAAATTTGAAGGGATAAAACCCAGTTCTTGAAGATAGAAAAGCATATATTTAGTAAATCTTACGTGATGAAAGGATTTTTCTAAATTAAAAATTATTTCGCAGCCTCGTGCCGTTCAAAAATAATCTATATTTTGTTGTTGATAGAGTTCAGAGTTTCATAGATATTTTTCAATATGGTATATAGGGAAGGGAAATATTTTAACTTTGGTACCATTTGTACAGTAGGAATTTTTCTTCATTGATACTATCATTAGATTGGAAAATGGATGGCTTATAAAATAGCATATCCTTCCAACATCGGTCAATAGGTTTCCCTGCATCTCTGATCATACGTACTTTGGTGCACACTGAATTAGGGTTTGTTTCCAGTAAAGTAAAAACTGTTTTTAAAACTTAATTTTTCCAATATTATATTTTTCGAGGAAACTGAGGCATCATTTAATTTAATAAACAATTCTAAGTAAAAATGATGAGAGACGGACTTTTTGAAATTTTAAGGGTAGATTGCATATCTCTTTAAATTTTATATTCTTGACTAGTTATATTTGCATTTTATTTGAAGGTGACTTTTGAAATTAACTCTATTAGGATTCGGGGTTTAGCATGAACCATTTATTAAAAGTACATAAAACTTAAATTAAAACAAGGATATTCTAAACCTATCATTACTTTTTGCTATCTGCATTTTGTAGTCATAATCTTTCTTACTAATTGGCATATTTTATCAACTTTTCGCTATGATCTTTAATAGTAATATAAATCTCAATAGAATTAATAGAACTATACATAAATGTATAGTATGAGTTAAACCTAGAAAACATTAAAGACAACTTTAAATCTTAAAAATATGAAATCCATGAAAGTAGGCAACAATATTACACTATATCCTGCTGAAAAGTATTCATTTATTAATCACCTGATGCTTATTTAGTTCTTTTACAAAATGAAACTTCGGCGACATCAGAGTTTAAGCAAAATATGGAATTTGAAATAATATTCAGTAAAACGAATTAATGATATTGTTTATGCAGAATTTGCAGGCAGAAAGAATAAAATTATATTTTAAGAAACATTGGAATGATAAAAAATGAAATAAAGTGAAATTTATGCGAAGAAATGCATATTCTAAGGTATTTTCTTTAACTTAAAAGATAATTTTGTTATCTTATAATAATGAAATTGAAATTAAATTTCTAGTTAAAAAATATAATTTGAGAATTTTTTTAATTATATATTGTATGGAATTTCTGTACTTTTTTCTTAAATATGAAGGATGAAATTTAAAGTATTCAGTTTTATTTAAGATGTTATGTTATTAACACTATTAACACGTCAGTTAACTAAAATGGATTAAATTTTGCAATTATTATTATTATTTTTTTTATTTTTATTTTTTTTTGCATTTTATAACTTTAATACTGCTACATATGAATTTGAATTTAAGTATGCAATATATATATATATATATATATATATATATATGTTTTTTTTTGTTTGTTAAAGATACCTTCTTCTCCGTTGAAAGTTTCCCCATAGTATAGGTGCAATTAATCCAAAATAGCTTAATTTGAAATGAGATATTTTGATTTCTCCTTAGGAGGAAGCATTTTAATAATAATTGTCGACCGCTGTTTAACGTTACATTCTAACTAAGAGTACTTCAAGTAAAAAAATTATAAACTAAATTTTTTAAAATTTACCCAACGCTCCGATATTACATTTTTCGTTGAGGCTTGAATAATTAGTTCACTAAATATAAAATAAAAGTGTAGCTTATATTGATGAATTCATTTACATTTTTTACATTAGAGTAATATTGTCTAGAGCAAATACTCACGAAAGCTTTTCTTAAACCGTAGCCTTTTATGATAAGCTCGATATTAAGGTGTAGGTACACACTCCGAATATCGTCAAAACAGGACAAAAAGTTATTTTAGTTTTTTTTTTTTTGCTTTAAAGTAATCCCTAAGTGGATTATTATCTTACCTGAAAGAGAGTGAGAAATTTTATTAGTTTGAAGGGGGAAGAATTGATGTACTATTTTGTTAGGAAAATTAGTTTAATAACTTTAAACTCCTTTTCTGTAGAATCGTGTTTTTGGTACGTGACACTTTCTTTGAACGGTTATAACTGAAGTTCGATATAATCTTTCTGAAAAAATATTTGAGAATTGAAATCTTGTATTAACAATTGGATGTTTCGACCCTCAGTCAAATTGTTTTGTAAAGAAAATACATTTTGACAGCATTAAAAAAAAAAAAAAATATATAGAAAAAATTGCAATTTTTTCAACTTTCAAAATTAAAAAAATTATGTTAAAAACTATGGACTATAAATACTAATATATATATATATATATATATATATATATATATATATATATATATATATATATATATATATATATATATATATATATATATATATATATATATATATAATATATTATCACTTTAAAGATTATCCTGTCGACTTATGTAATGAATTAATCCATTTTAATTAAGGTTATTGCAGCGTGGTCGTGGAACAATAGTGAAGAGTCCATTTTTAACAATAAAACTCATTTATTAAGATATAAACCGAATGAACCGGAGAGAGAGAGCGTTAAAGTTACGTCTTTACAACATATTGACAGGGAATAGAATCATACGTAATAATGTCGAACAGAGAACAGCGTCGTTAAAATCGTGGGAACTGCTGATTCAGCAAATGTAATTTATAAACATTGTAGTGAGAAGGCAAGTATGTTGGCGCCAGAACGGAATACTAATTATGGGATACAAAACAAGAATGCTGACTCACCAAAGATCTCACACATTAAATTGGCGTGGGAAGTTATCCTAAATAAGTTGTTGAATGAATTGATTAAAGAGGGTTTCGTGCTTTGGAAAGAGGAATTAATTTAACTGTCGGTTCTAAAAAAGGATTTCTATTACATATCCCCCCAGACAAAAATGCTCCCAGGGTCAAAAAAGTGTCAGCAGAAGTATTTTAAAAACAATTCTAAGAGGTATAGTTAAAAAAATTAAATTTTTGAAACTAGCTTTAGGTCAAACAGCATGATGGCCGATCAAACAGCCTGACAAAAAGTAGAGAAAATCTGATAAGTCTTAAAGTGGCTCTTTTAAAGTTGCTTTCTGTTAGACGACTTAGTAATGTAGAAATAACATAAGATATTTCAAAGAAAAAGTGCATAATAGAAGATTATACTACAATGTAAATACATCTTTTAATCTTTTCTTTAAGGAAAATCATAACATATCCCAAGCATTATACGTTTTTGAGATTCTCTTATCCGTGATTTTCATTCTATTGACTATAAGGGAACGGAACATTAATAAACTAAATGTTCTAAGAATTGAAACTAAATGAATTTGAAAAATATTGGTAGAATAACATTTAAAAGTAAAAAAGTAAACAAAGATAATTTTATAACTTAAAATGAAACCCTAAATAAAGCGTTTTGTTTAATGTATTTCTAGGTGTCGTCGCATGGACTCTCAGCAGTGACACTGTTCATAAAAGATCGCAATCAAGTTCTCAATATCACGTAAGTAAAAATAATTATATTTCAGAAAATTAACAGGAAAATGTTCGCATATCACTACAATTTAAATTTATTTTATTTCTTTTTTATGTGATTGGGGATAAACTTTTGAGGACAAAGATATTTTATTTTTTCTTTTCTTATTAAGAGTAGTTTAAAATAGAACAGCGAATATAGTATAAAAGGATGGTGCGCCTTTTGGTTTCATGTATTTGACAACATTTTCTACCAACGTTAATTCTGTTCTGTTTGAGCACAATTGTGAGAACCTTAGAGATATAACAATAAAAAATCTCTTTCAAAATCGATACAGCACAATTTTGTAGTTTCAAATCTTTGAATGAAGGATTTGTGACTTTAGATGATTATCATCGTACAATCATGTTTAACAATATCAGAATTACTATAATTTGAAAATGTTTATAAAGACTTTGTTGTAACTTATCAAAACGGGTATCGTTGCAATAATATATACAATTCCATTTTAATATATATTCAAAACTCCATAATCCATTAAGAGTATTAAGAAGGTACTTTTTTTCATCAAAGTTAAAGTATCTCCTTTCCTTGAATACATGCATGTATGTGTTTTATTACCATTTGAAAATGAGCTTGAACAAATTGACATATTTGAATCTGCGTCTTCAAAATACTTGTATAATTGTTGTAGGATACAATACATTGAATTGAAATAAATTGAATTTGATACAATTAATAAAAAAATTTACATAAATTATTGCAAATAAAATTTTTCGTAGTTGTCTTTTTTGTGTCATGTGTAAAATTATACGGTATATTAAAAGGACTTGGTACCCCATGTTTTCACAAAGAATTACAAAAATATCAATTTTCAATTTTTTGCGTGTTTGTAAACTTTAAAACCTTCTCCTTATAAGCCTGGTAAGCTTTTGGGACGATCCGATAACTGAAAGTTCTTAGAAATCATATTTTTGTGGAGAATTTAGCATAGTTGCAATAGCTTCTTCGAAGTTTTGAACTAATTTTTCTCAGTTCGCATTTTTTGGAATTCCCACCTTACTCAAAATGCTAAAACTCCCCCAAATATATATGAAATAACTTGAAATTTTGTGTGTATCATTTTAAAGATCTATTTGACAAAAATAGGCATGCATTTTTAAATAAAATATAAACTTTTTTTTTTAGAAATTTAAATGGTGAAAAATGTCAATTTTTTACCATTTTTTAACTTGTAGCTATAATTTTCACTGTTTTTCTCCAAAACTATTTTACTTATTAAAAATCTGTTGACTAAAAGTTTAAAGTACATTACTAGGAAAGAAATTTTCCAAAAAATTAAAAAAAAATATTGAAAAATGAAAAAAAAAAAAAAGATAATATTTGAAATTTTATGATTTTTTTTTTTTTTTTAATTAGTTTTGAAAATTTAGAACACTATGTGAGCATTTTTTTAATAAAATTAATTTATTATCTAGTAATACTTCCAAATGTGTAAAAATTATAATTATAAATTCTTAAATTAAAAAAAACAACATTATTTTAAGGGTACCAAGTTCCCTTAAGTTTCACCCCAAAAGAAATTGTTAAAATAAAAAACAATATAAGCGCAATATTTCTCCACAAATGTTTTCGCTGAAAGAAATACGCTTGAATGCTTTTTAAGTTTATTATTCAAAATCTACCATGAAAAGGGTTCAATCCTATCAATTATTCTTTTTTTTTAAAACGTTGAACAAATCGACTGACATTCAAATCGCTTCCTAGCCCCCACTTTCCTTCAGCCGACATCCCTGTAATGCCTGTTCTACATCTTCCTTCCGCTTATTTACCTCTAGTATAAGCATGTCTTCGGGGCATTACCAGAAGGCATTACTGTTTAGCATACGCTTTATGACTATCGTCAAACTTGAAATCCGTTTTTGTTACGAATATAGCTCTACCTTGACACAAGTCCAGCTTTTGCCCCAAAATTGTTAAAATAAGTCGAATCAATTGTTGGAAAGATCTTTTCAAAGTGTTTAAGCCCGGAAAATCTAAAGTTAGAATTTTTGGTACTTTTCCGGCAAAGGAAGCCGTTGGTACTTCTAAGTACAGTACTGATTCTGTGCCAAGGGTTGTTATTTATATAAAACAGTGCCAAATTATGGCAACCATATGCAGTTTACTTGTAATTGAAAAATGGCGGCTGCTGCCATTTGTTAACGCGCGTCAATGAACTGTACTTAACTGTCAGTAAAATGTAACCTTTTAACTGTCACCGTCATTGATTGTAGAGACGCCCCTTTTTTTATAAATAGTCAATTCATAGAATTGCGGAGTTCCTCCTTTTTTATTGCAGGTCTTTTATATCGATGTTTTTATAACTGTAATAAAGGTTTTAAGCTAGATTGTTTGAGCTAATTTAAATACAGTCCACTTCGAAGAAAAGTCAATATTCCAGCTACAACAAAAAAGGGGCGTCTCTACAATCAATGACGGTGACAGTTAAAAGGTTACATTTTACTGACAGTTAAGTACAGTTCATTGACGCGCGTTAACACCATTTATTGGTGAAAATCACCTTGGCGCAGAATCCGTACCGTACTTGGAAGTTTTAGTCATATTTTATATATTGCCCCTTTAATGGAAAAGTACCGAATTTTTATTTTCTGCGTTATGTATTTTTAATATTGCAAATAATTTAGCATGAATAGTATGTTGATATTTTTTCCTGGCTTGTTTCTCAAATAGATTATATGACTGCTTTTGTTTTAAGATCTTGGTACGTTTAAGAGAAATTAACTTCTTTACAAATGAAGTTGAATTGCCCCTCTAACGGAAAAGTAGTGAATTTTTTATTTTATTTTCTGCGCTATGTATTTTTAACATTGCAAATAATTTAGCATGAATAGTATGTTGATATTTTTTCCTGGCTTGTTTCTCAAATAGATTATATGACTGCTTTTGTTTTAAGATCTTGGTATGTTTCAGAGAAATTAACTTCTTTACAAATGAAGTTGAATTTTGTATTGCTCTTCTAGATGCAAGTGGAAGAAAATCTGTAAATTATAGTAAACTGACAATGTCTGTTATATAAAATAAAAAGCTATGTATATTACGTCTAAGTTTGAATGATCATATTTTAAAACATGAAAAGATATTTTAAAAGAGATTCTTCTTGCAATGTTTATTATTACTTCCAATTACTTAAAAATGAAAAGGTAATTTTTCAATGGCCAAATTTATCTTAAAGCTGAGGATATTTTACTGGATAATTTAAAATAAAATTTGGTGATTATCTTAATGCGGAGGTTTTTTGTATAAAACAATACACTTAACGTACTTAATGAAATCGTTTAAGATATTTAAGAAAATTTGTTAAGTTTATCACCGAGTACCCAATATTTTACTGCATAACTTTAAGTAAAACTTAATAGTCATAGAAATGTTTTCTATCAATGACAATAAACTAATAATGATATTTAAACCATTAAAGTTTTAATTCTAAAATATCTATATATATATTGGAGAACTTTTAAAGTTTTTAAATTGGTCTGAAAAATGTTAAATATGGACGTCTTGGTTTAGCTAATTAAAATTAATATTTGTACATAAGGGCATCTTGAATTATTTGAATGTTTTTATAATTATTTAAATACTAGTTAGTTATTTAATTTTTTCAGATTATGTTTGCTTATATTGTTATTCTAAATTGAAACATAAAATGCATGCATTTCAAAATAAGTTCAAGAGTTATCTTTCAAACTTTTATAGCATCGAAAAATATACAAAACATAAAAATATTTAATTAAATGTTTTGTATCAATAAAATACTATTAAATTTTATGACGCAATTAAGCTTGATTAAATTTTATAACAAAAAATAACAAAGTAATATTTTTTATCAACTACTTATTCTTAGAATTAAGTTTTGCACAATGTATTTATATACAAAGAAAGAATAATATCTTAAAAATTTAGACGGAGAAATGCAAATTTTGAGAATTAATTAAATTTCAATACCTCTTAAAAACCATGGAAAAATTATCTACATTTCAATAGATTCAAATATGACAATATTAAGTTTTACATTTTAATTATCGTATCCCTAATTAAAACATTCTTTCAATTCCCAATTCTCTATGAATAATTAAAAAAGAAAAAGTATTGTATTTAAAATTTCTTTCTAGTGTTAATAAACAAAAAGTATGCAATTTTCTATTCCCCAAATTGAGGAGAAAATTAAAACATCCGATTGTGCCAACTGCGAAGAAACCGCTTTTAATTTAAAATAACATTTCTTGTGAACAAACTGAAGAGAAATCGCATGAATGCGGATTTATCCCATTGTTTATTTTTTTAACGGTTTTTTATTGTTTTTATAGTTTTGTGCTCAACCAAGCATACAAACGCGTAACAGCTATCGAAGCATATCTAGGAAATGGATCGTAGCTTTCTCCTTTTTTTTCACTTTTTATTTCTAGATTGCTCTATTCCATATTTGCCATATTTTTTTCATCCTCACCCACTAGATAAAATGAGTTGGGACGTTACATGTAGGTATAGACCATAGAGGAAATGAAGCTACTTATACGGGAACAATGAAGTGTCGTCAATTTTTCCTGGTCTTAGTACCATTAGGGATTTCCTCGGATGAAAAAATTATTCAGAATATATACGAAAAATCACCATTAAAAATAATTAATTGATATGATTTCTACTAATTACTGAAAAATGTCTGTTTGCGTTGTTAATGTAGTTTACTTTTTTAGGTCACAGACTTAATTTATCAAATGTGAATGTGAATTAAATGTCTTTCTTGCTTGACGTTCATTTCAATTCTTGTAGAGGAATTGACACACGAAATAAGATTAAACATGCGTATTAAATATACGGTAGGAAAAGTATTTTGAAATAAAATGCTCATTAAATTAATCAATTTACTTCAATTTAGCTTTCTATTCCCAACTAAACTATATACATAAAAGATTATGCGGGACTCAATTCTGAATATCAAAAATTCGAATTGTGGTAGTAAATCTAATCACAAAATTAAATTAATTAGTTCAAAATCGTTGGAACTCATGACTTCGTTTTTTGTTAAGGAATACACATACCAATTCCATATTTCACAATCAAGATATTAATAAATATTGCAGTCGAAATCTTTTGTTAAAGCATGAATAAATTCATTCATTTTTTTAAATACTTAATTTTCAAAAAGTTTGAATTTTCTTTTTAGATAATAGATAATAGAAAAATTTAAACTAAAAATTATAATTTCTTATACTTACCCATCCTTCTCTTAGATACTTTTTCTAAATTTTATTTTTAAGGTTTTTACTTTTTTTTTTTTTTTTTCTTCTTTTGTTAAGTTTATGGAGATATTATCTTTACACTGTGATTCTGATGAGTCACATTATATGACATGGTAAGTTAAACCTCAGGGTTTGCGTTTACCCTTCATTCAATAATCTATCCGTTAATATGTACGTTAGTGCGTATACTTTTAGCTCTATTTCCCTGCATGTTGAGACTGTTGTAAATTACTTAAAAAAACTTAGTTCTCTTGAACAAACTTAAACCAAAATAGTCCAAGATAAGTGATGGGGGTACGGATACAAGCACGATTCTAAACATAGTACTGTTACGAATTTTTGTATATTTGTAAATATTTCGTAGTGTTAATTTTGTAAATAGTAATTTATGTACATATAGCATAAGGCAGTGCAATAGTTCGTTAAATTGGCTTCCCTGCGGTGAGTATCTCAATCCTTGATAACGGGTTTTACAGAGGTAACTCTGGGAAGCGAGTTTCAAGGTGCAGGGCATTTAACATTATATTAATGGGAATCTCGCCAAATTGGCGAGATAGAGCCAAGTTGGCGACGGTTTTGGCGACTAATTTTTGTCGCCAAATTTGGCGAGAAATCACCAAATGTCGCCAAACTTGGCGACCATTTGGCGACATTTTCGGTACATGTATCCCATTTACATGTATAGGACTTTTCGACTACAATCTGGAAAGTTCTCCAAATGTCTACCTCTAGGAGTTTCAAGAAGGTTCACGTACGTTCACCTCCCCTATAAAAGCTCAGGGAGCGGGTGATGGAGTTAGTTGACTGATTTTGAGTCACTGAGTCAGTTCTTGGATTTTGAGTCACTGAATTAGTTGACTGGAGATACTGAGCGAACTGTATTGCATTGTCTTTTGCGGCGAATTAGCAGTTGTTGTCAAGTTTTTAACTGCTGTTTTGTGCTCTATTGAGGTGAAAAGAGCTGTATTGTGTCTACTAGAACGAGAAGTTCTGGAGCTGTAAGAGAACTGTGAAGAGTTATTTTGGAATAAATATCAGCAAGTTTTGATCTGCTTTGGCTTCAAATCTTTCGAACCTGTCAACGCAACAGTACAAATTACTTTTATTTACAATTGGATAAGAACACACATAAGCAACATAAAAACATTTAGAGCGACTTAACGTGCATCTGATAAACTTGGCACTTAATGGGTGGGATATCAGCAGCGCTGTCAATTTTGAAATCGTGGGAATCGCCAACAGCTCATTAAAAATTGTTTATTCTGGAATTTTTTGAAAATTGCCAGAAAATCGTCAAACAGAAGAATGTACCTCCAAACGCTAAATTCTCTCTAATAAATAGATGTTTTTAAATACTTTGTTTCAATTTCTGTATTTTGTGTCTATGGCGGGGAAATCTTCGTAGGGTTAATTAACCCACTTGCCATCATTCAAAAATGTCAGACAACAGCAATAAAAACTCATGTATTGATGTCCGTAAAAGAGGAAAGTTTCTGAGTCAATTCATGGTGAAAATAGGGATGTAGAACATCGTACAACTTTTAATTATTTTAATACTGACAACTACATTTAAATTTGTAATGTATTTTCCTAATTTACTGTTTTTTCCCATTTTTTAACTCATTTAAAAGAAATGCCCTATTTGGCCATATATTTAGCGATAATTATTACATTGGTCAGACAAAAAACACCGGCAAATTACCGGAATTGACGATATGTTTGGCGATAATTACTGCATTATTTATTTCAGGTAAGTGAAACTGAGCAGTTGAACACCCACTTCTTCTATCCGACAAAATACAAAAAACATTAAAAAAGAGTGAAAAAACAGAACGTTAAAATACAGTTGAACACAAATTATTATAATTGTACAGCAACTTTTACTTACATTCCAACTACTGAGATAGTAAAATGAATGGGTTTATTGTTCTGGGTTGTGTTGTACATTGCTTATCGGTACAACCTTTGAATTGGTCGAAATAAATCAGTATTTGAGTTTTAACAAGAGCAACTTGATTTACATAATCTCTACCTGGGATCAGCTCAATAACCTTTGCTATATTCCAAAGGATTACATTTTTATTTGATTCTTTGAGCAATACAACTTAACCCATTGCAATTTGTTTACTTTGTACCTCAAAATTAGATTGTTAACGCAATCGGCTTAAATACTCTGAACGAACGAAATTTCACCCTAAGGGAGTTTCGAATCCTTTGCATATATTTAGCTCATTTATCTAATCCTCTTTTATGCATTTGATCTATGTCTGAAACTCCCTATTCTGAAATTTCGAGTAGAAACATTTCTGGTGCTGAACGTGATATTTAGTCAATATTTTCAGATACGTACTTAGAGGTTTTGAAGTAAACACTTTTTCCCAATCAAAAAATACAGTTGACAATAAGCAGTATAAAAACATATTCAAAAATTCGAAAACACTTTGAAAATTCAGAGAATTATTAAAAAAATATATGAAACTACATACACATTCTCGTAATAATGCAAACACATACTAATACAGCTACATACTAATACATACTACCAATACAGCTGTTTGAAATTCAAAGCCTGATCAGTCTGAAAACAAAGATTATATTTTTTTGCTTGATATTTTATTTCAGCTGTGCAAATTTGCTTTATGTAATTTCTTTTCGATGAGGATCTTGTGTCTTGTATTTTCAACCAAATCATAATTGCATTACATTTGTTTGATTTTAAAGTTTATAAGAAGATTTCTTTATCAGTTGGTGAATGCAGAGGAGATAGTGTTAGAGATTTCCAGTTAAGGTTATTCTAGGAAGCCAGGTTTTTTTAAACCGCTACATGGATCAGTGACTGATAAATAAGACTAGTGACAGCTAATTATAGTCTCTCCTACTTACCATTATAATTTAAAATTATTTGTAAAAAAATATCTTATAGACATTATATTTTGTTTTGATGATGAACATGTATTGTACCACTTTGAGTTTTATTCTTAGTTTTACTGACGCTTTAATTTTTTGAAATGAAAATAAACAGAAATAATAATAAATAGAAATAATTTTTGAATATAAATTTCGAATATTCCTTTCCTGCATACTTATACTAGTAAGATTTTATAAGAAATTAAATAAGGTTTATATAGTAAATTCCAATCCTTTAAACTAACTAGTTCATATTGCTAAACTAATCGCTAATAATATAAATTTGGATAAGTCAATGGAGGTCTGCCTATAAATATTTACCATCGGACCGAGCTTTCCATTAATTTTCCACCCAGATAACTATTCATTCAGATTCCATCAATTGCAGTTTTCTACTCGAACAATTTGGAGCTTCACTGGAGTACGATTAATTTCGTGAAATACCACTTTTCCATCTGTTCGGCGTTCCTTAAATTTGTCCCAATTATCCATCAACTCCTTAGAGATTCTCCCATGCAAGCGACACGGACACACAGGAATTAAGAGCGTTGGAATGCTGAGGTCGTCTATTAGCACTGGGCAAGACAAGTTCATTTGGCGAAGAATGAGTTTCACCCCAAGATCTAGTTTGGAATTCCTTTTACTGAAATTTCGAATAGAACTGGAATCGGAGTTTTCTGAGAGAGAATTCTAATTCCCATTCAGAATTATTTTGTTATTCTTACTTTGTTTGTGAAGTGAAACGTTCAGATTTAAAGTGGTACTAAGACCACGCATGTAACTGAGTGAATGGTTTATAACTACACTTGAAAGCGTATCAGATGTTCAGCAGAAAGTAGAACATCTTCCATTTAGTGGATGCAAAATTGATTCATGACCTATTTGAAAAAAATTTTACAATATGATATTGTGCAAAAAATGGAAACTGTCATTTGTCGTATACAATACAGTTTATTTTTCTTGAATAACGGCAAAATCAGTCTAAATCTGGAACAAACATCAATATTTACCATTCTGGTAAATATTTAACACAACGGGAGTTCAAACCAAAAGTAAAATTATCTCTATTCTTGTGCATTCATTTCAGTTTGTAAAAGGGATTGTTATTATCCCAGGATCACCCTCGAATCTTTGAGGACACCCCCTACCTATTCTCTAACTATCATCTCATGTCTTAGTTAATCTCAATATTTTATCTAACCAATGGGAATACTTTTTGAATGGCACACTTGATCTTTGCCAACAACAACTGTTATACTTTAATTAGTCACTCACACCCACTTCTTATCTATCGTCAAACACGTACGTTAAAGAACCACTCTGAATTCCACGGATAGAGGCCTAAAATGATAAATTAAGGAAATGGATATAAGAAATATTTGAAATTTCATATTTTCACTAATTTGCACTAAAACTATACGCGAGCATCATTTAAAAGTGACAAAGGTGTTAAATACAAATCTGTACATAAATTGCATAATTTTGCCGTTGAAATTATGTTTTTATTTACACTGACTTAAATATATCTACATTTTGTATATCTTGTTTCAATATTAAAAAAAAACAAAAAAACAAAAAAAAAAAAACTATTGCTTACATTTTAATATGCGACGAAAATATTGGAAAACTAGAATCATAAATTAATCTGTGTAAGAAATGTTGTTTAAAATATTTTTTTTGCAGTTGTGTAAGTAATTACTAAACATTCATTATGTAAATTTTTATTGTTTAATAAGAATCAATAGAATTTCACTGATATTGGATAATCTACTCAACCAGACATTTAACTAAACCATACATGAAAGTTATGATTTAATTTCTTGCTTTTTTCACTTACGATGGAAAAGAAATAAGTAGAAATTACTATGGCAGCGAAAAGCTACATAAATCTTTATCCATCAAAACAGATGTCTAAAAAGAAGTGTAACTATACGTACAAAAATATGAGACTGAAAAACAAATATAAGAAGGATCATGTGGAGTTTTCTTGGCAAATAAATACGCAATGAATTTTCATTATATAGATTACTGCCACACAAGAATAATAAAATGTTAAGTTTTTAAATAAAAAAAGTTATACTTTATTGTATAAATTATAAGTAATACATGAATTCCGTTTTAAATAATTTGCTGTTTTATTTTATATATATATATATATATATATATATATATATATATATATATATATATATATATATATATATATATATATATATATATATATATATATATATATATATACATTCCTATAATTCAAAAGCTTTATAGATATTTCTGAAATGAGTAAGAGAAGGTACATGTATATGTAAAAATTTCTTTGGGGGAAAAAAATCATCTTATCAGCTCAATCGGTAACATAATATTGTTCCTAACATTTCTGTTACGAACAATTGTTGTCATTGAAAAGGTTTGATTCTTTTTGAGAGCTGGTTGTATTACCTAGTCATTGTAACATGTGCAAAGTAAAATATTGCGTCAACATGTATTTAAATTGGTTTTATCTTGCATCCTCTTGTAAATAAATCTTTTTGTATCCGTAGTGGCTAGGGTTCAGTAATTTTTTTTTTCATTTAATTTCGACATCCATTCACTACATCAATAGATATTAATTACATTGATATATGTATGTAAATACATTACATTGATATCTATTAATTGTAAGAACATATATTCATTATACATTGATATCTATTTCGTGCACATGGATATCTATTCATCACATTTATTGCGATCTACCATTAAGGTTGACAATATCAGCTACCAGTAAACAAATAATACATCTGAATAAAAAACAAATGCATTGCATGTTATTGTTTTGATTCAAATTAATTTGCCAGGAGTTCCAATTTAAATTTATTTTATGTTTTATTTAAACTCACATTCTTATACGTTTTTTATGGCACAGTTCACAAAAGTACTCGAAAGTGGGAAACTGTCACTTTTTTCTTCAGATAAAATTAAAAAAAAAAAAAAAAAAAAATGCTCGCCAAATTGATGCTAGGCTTATAATAATCCATTGGACTAGGACAAACTGACTCGTAGCTCTTTTAAACTTTCCTTTTATAAGGTCACTTACAAAGTGGAGTTTGTTTAAGAGGCAACAAAACATTAAATAGTGATATTGTAGTAATATGTGTCAATAAATCTTTTATATGTTTTGGAGTTTTCCTGTTTATCAAATAGTGAGGGAGTGTCGATCAACAATTTCGTCGGGCATGTTTGTTTTTCATTGAGTAATTTTGTGCTGGTTTTTCCTTGTTATAAATGAGGTTCTATCTTTAAAATTTCTCATTTTAGAAAGCTGGTAATGCGCGATCGGAAAAAAAAAAGTTATTTTCTAAATATTTTCTTCGCGTAAAGTTGGGAATAAACGTGATAAATGTTTAGAGGTAGCTACTACTGCTATTTAGATTACAATATAATAATGTAAAGTAATCGGCTGTTAGAATCATCAATAGTAAGTATCAGAGATTATTAAATCAATGGTTTGTCTTTCATTTTAACCGACGAGTTGAATGAAAATTCAGTTATATTATTGTTCAAGTTATTGGTTGTAATCGTTGCTAATTTTTTTTATTTGTATCAAAGTAAAAGTGAAAATGAAAATAGCATTGCAAATTGTAGAAAAAAAGCATTAAATATTTGTAAAATAATAAATTACTTTAATAAATAATTTACTTTGTTTTCATATTACTGAAAATTTTCTTACTTTTAGATTCAATATTAAATATATCGTTCTAAGTTTATTAACATAATTAAAATAATTGAAGATTTAATAATGTTGATTAAATTGTTCTAATGATTCAAATTGATATTTTTTTTTTTACTTATAGTTTATAAATTAAAATGTTTACTTTTTAAAATTTTGTTTTTATATATAAAATAATATCAAAGCTACTCAAAATTAAATCATCTATAATTTCTATTAGAAATTTGTAGCATACAATTTTTTAATTTATCTATTCTTCAAATTGTAGCAACAATTAAAATAAGTATTCTAAAGTAAAGTTTTTAAAATATTGCCTCAAATAATTATGCAATGTAAAATTACTCGTGAATATAGGATTAAAATATATTTTTCTATGAATTCAACTGCGTGTTGTTTTTTAGAAAAATCTAGAAATTGTTTTGTTTATTTCAATTTAATTGTGAGTTGAATTCTTGTTATATACTTGTAATTTTGCTTTACCTTTTATTTTTGAAACATCATGATGGTATGAATAGTATACTATTTAAGAAAATGAAGTCCTTTTCAAATATATATTTGAGCTATTTTAATAATAATCCTAACTTTTTTATGAAAAGCGAGAAACTTCATAAAAAAGTATAGTATTGCGTTACGACTAAAAATATAATGTATAATCAAAAACTAATGAATTACTTAGAATATCGAAATTTTAACAATATCATTTTGAAATTATAAAAAATCTTATTCTTAATGACTTTTTAGAATCCTTTATGCAAAAGCAAAAAGCAATTATTGAAGTTGGATAATTCCGTTAAAATTTGTCACAGAGTTAGTTCATATAAACCAAAAGATAGACTTAAAATAATTTTTTTCTTAAATTTTACAATTTTTTTTGAATTTGGAAAAAAAAAAAAAAAATCTTTAATAATGTTGAGTTTAGGATAAAAGCAACAGATGAGAAAATTTGAGAAATATACTGCAAGTGAGGCTTATTATAATTTTTAAAGAGAAATATCTAATTAAATGTTAGATAATACCTTTCACTCTTCCCCTTAATTGAGAAATTAATAGGAAGAAAAGCTTGAAAAAATCCTTAAAGTAGATGATCGTAGTTAGTTTAAAGAAAAATTTAAATGGGATGAAATTAATTTAATCTTTTTTAATATTCAAGTTAATTTAAGATTAAGCTTTTTATTATTTTTCGCACACGATTGCCCTGAGCTTATAGCTTATCTAGCTAATTTTTAAGTGCATGTGTGCAAGTTTCACTTAATATGTTTGAGTATTTTGAAAAAAGTGTCACAATAAAAAATTTCAAAGTTTACTATACAAACTTAGTTCATGAAAAAACTCAGAAGTTGATCTTATGCTAAAAAAATGCTTGTATGATTGGCTCATGCATATAGATAAAATACGATACACTCGACATGTGAACTTTCGTACTTGAGTGAGTTTTTCGACCACTTCTTTTGTGGTATTGATGTTAGGAAAGAAGTAAATGTGTTTATATTCGAATACAAATTTCAATACATTCATATTAAAGTTTTACATAGGAAAAATAAAAATTACAATGGCAAGTCAGATTAATTAAAATTTCGCGTTGCCAAAATTTCATTATGCATTTTGCGTTCCTACCAAGTTAAACTAAAAAATTTTCATTTAGATTTTAACTCAACGAGATTATGACGTTTTTGCTGTTTTATACAAAAAAAAAAAAAAAAAAAAAAAAAAAAAAAAAAAAATGAAATTTTTATTTCAATTTAATTTGAATAGTTTAATTCAGAAAATTGTCTTTTTATGAGTTAACAATGCTTTGTCTTGAGATTTGACTTGAATTTGATTCGAGAAAAAGCCAAACGATATCAACGTACCTTTCAATACTTAGCTTTATTGTTTAGTCACAGAACAACAGGAATGCCATTGTTTTAATATTCCTAGTTTTAAAAAGGCATGATAAGGATTTTTTATTCGTAAGGATAACGCTTTATATAAAAAAAGAGTTTTTTAAAAGAGATTAAAGATTTTGTGTCGAAACCGTATTTCAGAAAAGATTTAATCTCCAACATCATGCTTCCATTTCTTGTTTAAAATATTTCAACTGATTTTGTTATGTTTGAAAAACGAATAAAACTGTAGCTTCCTGAAAAACTAAAGGAAAAAGGTTTTAAAATGAGACATGGTTAATTCCCAGACGGTAACTTATATTAATAGAGTTGAAGAACGATTTGTCAAAAGTGTCTCGGAGTTTAGCTTCACTTTATTTTGTTTATCATTGTTTAATTGTTCGTTTCTATTTCTTAATGTATAGAGGTTTTAATTGTCATTTTTAACAAGGTCTTGAGTCTGACATTATACACATAATAATATACCTATTGAACGAGTAAATGTGTATCTGGGATTAAATGTCTACTTATAGTAAAACGAACATGCGCTATGATATGAGCGTGACTGTAACGTCTCCAGAGGCAAAATTCGAAATTCATTGATACTAATTAAAAAAAAGTATGAGATATCTAAGGAAACTTCTTTTTTTACAAAATAGTATTGCGTTTCAATTTTGTTTGAGACTATATCTTACTTGTAAAACAATTCAATTAGAAGACTTTAATTACTATATGTGCAGTCATAATTTTTTTTATATGAAATAAAAAACGATGCTCATCAAGGTATTTTTGCCCAAGTGCTGATATTTATTGTTGTTAAATCGAGTATTTTAAAAGGATTTTAAATTGAAATACATTCTACAGATGTATTAATTTTGTTACTAAATGTCCTTTCGCTTTATAAAGTTATATTTCTACTCTGCGATTTGTCATGTATTGGAACAGAGGAATGAATATCATAATATATAGATTTAAGTTTTTCTTAGGGTTTTTTATATGTAAGATATAAATTTAAGCTAAATGGAGAAAGCTCTAGACTTTCTTTAATTACCATTCTTTTCCTGTCTTTTATAGTTCACGAGACACAGTTATTGATTTTGTAAGCCACCTCAAATAGCATTATAGCTACTCTGATATGATGGTAAATACTCGGTTTATTACATAGGTATTATTAAATAGGTATTATTAAATAGATATTTGTTCCAAAACTCTAGCTTTAACCATTTAAAAGTTACTTCAGTGTGTTCAGCTGTTACTTATCACCCTGTATAACTTATACATCAGGGTGATTCATAGATGTAGGTTATTCATTAGTTTCACATTAGATATACTCATACTTATAATTCATAGATATAGATTTAGTCAAAAATTGCTGTAAATCTACGTCATTTTATTTTGAATTATACAACTATTTGCATTGAGGTAGTTGCACACAATGCACTAAAAACTTTGAAATTGTGCCAGTAGAAGTCCAAAAACCAATCAAAAACGCAATAAAAACTAAATTAAGTAAAATTATATTAAATCAAAGTAAATCCAATTTCACAATAGTATTATATATATTTTTTATTTCTATGATTTTAATATGATATAAAGCATGCATTTTAAATAATAGGTACTAGTTATAAAAGTCCTATACCCAGTTTTCGTCGCAACAAGAGATTCTCACCATATAGAATACATATTGAATAAAGACTTCAAAATAAAAAAAATGGTACACAAAGTTTTGCTATACTAGGACAACGGCACATTGTAGCTTAAAAAAAACCTTATTTTTAAAACATTTGTGGTAAAGCCGTTTGCTAGAGATTTAAAGAGAAACATTCCTTAATAAATTGTCGTATAGTGGGTTTTCATTACTCAGGTTTAACTATAGAGGATCACTAATGAACAGAAATAAAGAAGAGGGCTGCATTAAGAAGACTTCTCCCCAATTTAAACATTTAATTACCTTGAGGTTACAAATGGAGGATCGAAGGTTTATTTCGTTCTAAGACACACACACAAAAAAAAAAAAAAAAAAAAAAAAAAAAAACATCTACAGTTAGTTTCTCAAAGTTTTACATTTAGTTGCATATAAAATTAAAGAGAGTTCTGTTGGGAGAGTAGTGGGAACATCTTCATCTCTCGAGCAGTCGTGTTCTTCTCTTTGGGGTCTCAACTTATTTCATTAATTGCTAAGGTAGATCCTACCCACATTGAACCATTGGTTAGAGTCTCCAAGGGGCTGTACTTTTCGAGAGTCCACTATTGGACAGGGCATTAAGACAAATAGGATTCAAGGGGAAACCTCTTATGCCTCACCCTTGTTGGAGTGGTCACTTGAATAGTTTCAAATTAGCATATGGTGCATAATCTCGAGATATCTTGTCTGGATGGGAGAAGGGGGGGGGGGGGGCTCTCACGCTCAACAAGGCAAATGGGGCATTTCCCAAAATTACCGAAGTTTTGGGAACATCCCTTCATCACAATCTTTACTTTGGTTAAACTTGCGCCTTTTTCTTCTTTATTTTTCAAACGTTAAAGATCAAAGGCATTTTGTTCAACTGAATAAATTTACAGATTATAATTAAATTATGGAAAGTTCAGTACATCTTTAAAATGAACAAAGTCTCTCTACAATGAACACGTAAGTATATTGATCTTTTTTCTCGCTTCTAAATTTAAACATTCTAAAACTGAAAGACAATCGATAAAAAGTATATAATACAAAATCAGTTGAAAGTGTTCGACCGTAACGTTTACTGCCATGATAATCTTTATGCTTGAGTTAATAACGTGTGAACTACGCAAGAGGGTGTAAACAATAAAAAGTTGTCGATTACATTTTGCGGCTAGTCACGAAAACGAACACACTTGAGACAAGTATTCTTTGTGTTACCTTCTGATGAATGGTTTGTTTGGAATTACTTTTAAAGACTGGTAATTATTATTGAAACAAGCCAACCTCTATTGCGTCAAATGTAATTCTAAAAGTTTTAAATATTATTTTGGTGAGTTATAAAATATAATTTAAGTTTCAAAGGTATTGTCTTTCTGAGGAATTACAATACCTGAGTTAAATATTATTTATTTCTTTAACAAATCCTTTTGTATACTAAAATTTTATAAATTTATGTGTTTAATTGAAATTATAATGCGGAAAAGAAAATGTTTTAGGATTTTCAAAATTGATATTTCTATCAATTTATAGCTAACCTTATGTATGAGATACTATAGATACTTATTTTCTTTTATTTTCATCAAAATTTTCATGCGTGAAAGAATTTAATTCTTATTTTAAAAACTTTTTCTACTTCACCACTGCATAACATTATTTAAAATCTGTAGAATTTTTTTCTAATAATATCAAATTATATACAGATATCTATATTCAGATATCATAGTCCCATGCTGTTTTTTTCTTCTCTTTTTTATTAATACTCGAGTTTGAATTAAGAAGGATTTGTTTTTAAAGTTTTATACTTCAGGGTTTAAAGAAAATATTTGATTAAATATTCGTTGATAGGTAAAACAAACCTTAAAAAATACTTAATATTCCTATAAGTTAAGTCTAGGTTAGGTTTAAAACAAACTTCTTTAAATTCAAATAAAGTACAACGCTTGCAGAAACTTTTTTTTTATTAAGTATTAGTGAATTTATATTTTTACAAAGTTAAGGGAACCCTCCCACTTTTCAATCAAATTTGGCATTTTTTATTTGAAATAAAAATTGAATTTTTCCATCACTAAAAGTATTTTAATATATTTTAAACTAGTTGAATACCCGTGCTTCGCTACGAAATTTTAATAGGTGCAATATTTTAGTTAGCTGTGAGGCCTAGCGTTGCGGAAATCCATCGTTGGTGTATAAGTCCCAGTTTTTGGCGCTTTGCTCGCAGGAAGGTTCATCGTTACGCAAAATCTAACTCGCTTTGTTCGCTGAAAAGTTTATTGACACAAAAGTACAGACTTACTTCACTCATTGAAAGGTTCATTACAATGCAAGAATAGGCTCGCTTCTCTTCCTGAAAGGTTCATTGTTGCGTAAGCATGAGCTCGCTTCACTCACTAAAATCTAATTGCTACCTAAAGCTTTGATATTAGAAGCCTCTTCCCTGTCGAGACACACAAAAAAATCTCTGTATATTAATTAAAATATTAATTGAAAATATTAATTAAAAAAATTAATAAAAAAGCAAATTAAAATGTAAACATTCTTTTTGTCAATAGTCCAATTAGAATGTCAAAACTACTTGTGTTGAAAATTTCAGAACTGGAGCCCAAGTAGAAATCGTTTTGTAAAGTATTTATTAATTAATTAAAAAAAATTAAAAAAGAACTAAATACAAATTTAAATTTCTGTTTTTCAAAAGTCCAATAAGGGCAAAACTACTTATGTAGAAAATTTCAGAGCTGTAGCCCAATTAGAAATCATTCTGTAAAATATTTATTAATTAATTAAAAAAAAAAAAGAACTAAATAAAAATTTAAAATTCTGTTTTTAAAAAGTTTAATTAGGAGGACTCAACTACTTGTGTTGAAAATTTCAGAGCTGAGCACTATTAAAAGTCGTTTTGTAAAAAAATTTGTTAATTAATTAAGAAAATTAATTAAAAATAACTAATTAAAATTTTAACATTCTGTTTTTCTAAAGCCCAATTAGAAGGCTAAAACTACTTATGTTTAAGATTTCAGAGCTGTATCTCTATTTGAAGTCCCTTTGTAAAAAATAAATTAATTAAATCAAAACTAATTACAATTTTAACTTTCTGTTTGACTTATGTAAAATTAGAGGGCAAAACTTCTTATGTTGAAAATTTCAAACCACTACTTCAGTTTTAAGTAGGTTTCTATAGATCCACAGAGCCACAGACAGACACACAGCTTGTTTTATTATTATAGATCTCACTTGCTATATAAGTCATGAAGTATCCACTTTGTACCTCATTTTCTCAAAACTATTTTTTTATTACGCAAGGAACATTTTCTCAAAACTCACTTAACCAGTCTTTTCTAAATTTACTTTAAATATAGTGTGATACACAATTTAGCATGACATTTTCTTAAAAATATACTTTCTTTTAAAATTATATGTTAAAATATGTACAAATTATACTGTAATTTTGAAAAATGATACATAGAAACAGGTATAGTACTTATAAAACAAAACGCGACACCAAATTAAAAAAATCTCATTTTAAAGTCTTTAAAATATTTAACATTCATGAAAAAATGACTTTTTGGTGAATAGTTTTTTATAAAATGTTTCTTATATAAGTGTATTTTAATAGTACCAAAATAGGGAAATTGAAATTGACGGATTATCCTTAAAAAAAAAAAAAAAAAAAAAAAAAAAAAAAAAAAAAAAAAAAAATTACTTTCTTAAATAATAATAGCAGCAAATAGAAACAGTGTCTATAAAAATTGAATTATATAAGTATGTATAGCGGGAATAAATATATCCTCGTGCACCTCTAGCTGGATGAATATATCTTCGTGCTGTCACAACTAGATATCCTCGCGCTTTACTTTGGGAGTAGTGTTCTATAGATTTGAAGAAAGATAGCAGTTTGAGCTTGGAGAATGGCGTATTTACTAATAAAGTTGTTTCTTCAAACCTTTTCGTAGGGCTCCCGATAGTCTTGGCTGTAGAGTATCGAGCTCGTAACCGGAGGGTTGTGGGTTCTGTCCTCGGTCCGCTAAATATCGGTGTGTACCTAATGGGGGCTGGTGCACATTAAATCTGTCGTGGCCTCAATGTCCTCTCGTTGGTGTGGTGGGGTCTGAGAGAGGGGTTTACACTAGAAGATTTCGATCTCGTATTCTTCTAGATGCTCAAAATTACGAGACGTATTTGGCTGTGTTAAGCACTTTATAAGTGGCAGAAATAGACAGTTGGTGGTTTCAAAACAAAACAAAACAAAACAAAACAAAACAAAACAAAACAAAACAAAAACCTTTTCGTATTATTACAATCGTAAACACTTAATCATCTGCAAGTTTGTTATGTCATTGACATCAACTGCTATATATGTAAGTATCGTAATACATTTATTGATATATATTTTCAAAGAATTCTGCCTTTTGAAAGTTTATAGATTTTTAGATATCTGAGTTGTTTGTAACTTTAGACACTTTTTTAATGATTGTAGATTCAGACTTTTATTTAATCATTACAAATCTAAAATGTCCTTAAAGAATATACTACTACATTATTGACCATGCATTTCTTGAGGAACATAGACCTAAACTTTCAAAATTATTCTTATTTCTTAAGTAGTAACATTTATTAAATTTAAAATATTTCAAAGCTGAGATTATTTATATATTTATACAACTTTAAGCCTCTGTTTTTTACAACAATTTAACATGTACTTTAATTACGATATTATTCATTTGTCATATTCACTCTTACAATCACCTTAACATCCATATTTATGTCTCTTTCCCCATGTAAACTTATCCTAAGCTTTTATTTATTCCAGTGCATAATAAATGTAGAACATTTGTTTAAAGTTTGAGTAGTTAAATCCATGAAACACCGAAACAACAAAACAATCTATTAAATTCCAAATTCTATTACATCAGTATTTGTATCCACATCGTTGAAAATATTGTTTCTTTCATCTCACGTCCTGTTAATCCTCGCTCTCAGAAATTTTTAAAACTAACTAAAACATGGTGTATTGCTATGTAACAACTTTTGTGGAAATTGTTGTACACGGACATATAAGGACAAATATTTCAGAATAAATTCAAACCAACTACTTATTAAAATGAAAATCTTCGATTCTGTGTAGATAAAAAGAAAATTATATTTTACTCCAAAATGAAAATTTCCCCATACATCAAATGTAAATTAAAACTTTGTAATTAAAAAGAATATTATATTTTAGTCCAAAATGAAAATTTCCTTAGACATCAAATGTAAATTAAAACTGAGAAAATTTCTGAAGATATTTTCTTTTTTCTTATTCGTGCTTGTTGTGTTTTAGAATATAAAAACTCAATGTTATACAGGGCGTTATTAAATTATTGGGCATCGGATTTCAAATAGATCTGTATAGTATAACTCTTAATAGATAGGTAGTATAAACTTTTTTTTGTATATAGAGGAGCATAGTGAGTATAAATTAGTTGGATAAAAATGATTTATAATACTTAGTTATTAAGAGTTATACAGATATATTTTAACTTCAACGCCTAACTAATTTGTTAATACTTTGTACTTATATTTTTTTAGTTCTAAATTATAACTTTATTACTGAGTATTTTAGAGACATAATATTTTAATGTAATGTGTGTCTATATCAAACAAAACTTTTTTAATTTATAATTGATTTTTAAAATTTATTTTTAATTGTAATTTTTATTACAACAGTTAAGAAAGTTTGATTTCGCTTAAAACAAGATTTCGTGAAAAATCATTATTATAAACTGTATAATGTGAGCTACAATTTCTTGTAAGTCACTTGAATACATATTGACGTAGTTGTGATATGGTTTTAATCGTATTAAAAATTTTAATTAAATTTCTAGTAAACATCTGCAAAATAACACAATTAAGGATAAAAATCGATTCGAAAGTGTGTCGAATTAATTAGTTTTTTCTGTAAAGAAATTTAAATTGATATAAAATAGGTGAACTTTTTGTTTGAAAACTCTATTTTTTAAGATGAAAATATTAAAGAAAAGTCTCCTGTTTTCATGAAACATTGAGCTTAAGTGCTTGGTTGTATCAAGGAGAAGTTCTCACTAAAGAAAACTTGTCTAATAGTAAAATGATATATTCGAGTTTCTTTTGTTGAAGAAACTCGTTAAATTAAACAGGAAAGTAATATATGTCACGGGGAAAGATAGTGCTAACTCTGACTACCGTTTGTTGATTTTGAAATTGATCTGCTCCATTAAATATTCAGAATGAGGTGTTTAATTGTTAATTGAATGAAATAAATCAACAGGTCCGTTCAATGAACTTCCCCAGTTCAGCATAGACAATTATTCTCATTGGAAATAAAATCATGTTAATTTTAAAGTGCTAATTAGCTCTATTTAAACGTTGTTGAGGATTTATCGAAAAATGTATTTACTTCATGTCTATAATATCCTGAAATAAAGATATGATTCCAATAATTTATTAAAGCAACCTTTAATGCATTGCTTATATGTTAAGCTAAGTTATGTTATTATTTAACTTCTTGAGAAATAAACCTCTTATTTTCAAAAGATAAAATATTTTCTCAAACGTTAAATAAGAGTTTAAATTAATTCTTTTAAATGTTTCATTTTAACATTTTTTGTTGCAATTGAAGACTCTCAATGAATCACAGCTACCATCGGAATGAGTTGACGGTATCCGTCATAAGGGAATTCGCCAAGGTCAAGAGTATGGTGACTGAATTTAGTTTGCTAAAACTGCAAGGAACAGTTCTGAGACGTATTAGCTTTCTGGGATGGATAGAGAAGGCGTTTATTTTGAATAAGAGGGCTTGTAAAACTGTTTGATAGTACGTTTTAAAGTTCCCTTCCAAGCAATACACAAATGGATAAGATCAACTGTAGTATATTGAAAGAATAATGTATTCCTAGGGTGGCCACTCTTCCTTCCGATCTCGGGACAACGTCTTCGAGGAACGTAATGATGACGAGATCCAGTTCGGACAGAAACTACCAATTGGAGCTGTCATCAGCAAGGATGTCCTTGGACCGGATATGGAAGAGGAACGAGAGGTGCTTCCTTCGAACCCTCCCGAAAATGTCCCAGAGAAGGATCCCTTGTACGTTGTGCACTATGTACAACAGGGTAAAGAGGCGACTTCCCAACCACCAAAGCCAGAAGCAGGAAACGATGTATTGGCTAAGATTCTGTCTGCCAGTAAGGCTGGGCAGGGTAAGATATCGTCTTGGTGTAATTAGTGAAATTATTTAATTGTCGAAATAATCTTAATAAAAAGTCACTATTTATTTAAAGTGTCAAGTTGGAGCTTTAATAAAAATGGGTAATTGAAGGCTAATTCCTGAATGTGATTGTAAAATATAGGTAGCTATAAAGTTTCATGCATTGTAGTGTAATAATGTAAAACGTATTAAAATTTAAAGTTTTTACATTTAAGATTATTGAAAAAGATTTTAAATGATATTTTAACAGGGAGATACTTTTACATAAGAATACTTTTACATAAGAATACTTTTACATGAGAATACTTAACATGAAGATACTTTTGAATGTTGTTACATGAAGAGAATTTTACGGTAGAGTTTTTAAAGAAATAGATATTTGTATTGAAATCCATCAAAATTTTTTAAATTTCGCAAAACAGTCAATTAACTAAATCATGCGTAGATTTCTTACTTAGACGAAATAATATAAATTTTTCTTACAAAATTCTGTCCCAGTTTACAAATTGGGTGCGAATTTTTATTTGAACCCACTTACATAATAAAGGTTATAATGCTTGACTTTTAATAATAGAAAAGTCATGCATCATAAAGGTTATGAGGCTTGACTTTTAAATATTCTCTCTAACATTGAAAACTTTTCGAATGAATTATTTTTCTTAGCTCCTACAGGTTTCACACTTTTACAAACAAGAATTAAAATCCAAAAAGTGGATTACTAGTATTGTCTTTTCAATTTATCCTCTAAATGAGGGATAGACTAATAATTTATTTACTTTATAATATTTCCTATAGGAAAAGGGACTCCTCAGTTTGTGGTGTTCGCTCCATCTCCAGTCGAACCAGAAGACGACGAGGATGACATGAGCTCACGAACTGCCAGAAAAACAATCAAAAGGAGGAAAAAGCAAAGAAAAGAGATCGTCGACTACGAAGATGATGAATTGGCAGCACATACTCAAATAAAACAGCAGGTATGTGTAAGGAAAACGCGTACTATTTTAATCTTATAATAAATGTGTCTAGAAATAAGTAGGAAAAAATTGTTAATTAAAAGTTTTTTTTATCGATTGATCTTTCCTATTGTAGATTTCTGTATGCCATTTGATTGAATTTTATTCTTAAAAAAAGTTAATAAATAAATAATAATAAATAAATAAAAAAAAAGTTTCTAATACTTGGAATACTCTATTTCTAAGTATTTATCTTAATTGCAATAAATGTTTTTTTCCACCAGTATAAAGTATAGTTGTTCAACAGTCTACTCCAAGGAAAAGTAGGAATTATGGCTATGCTATGTCTTTCATATATTCTTGGGTTTTTCTTGTGCATTTGCTTATGTGCACGATCGTTTTTCACTTTACCGGGAAACTAGGAACTGGTATTCTTTCAGGAAGCATTTCCATATTCATTGAATAGAACATATATCGTCAAATTTGGGTGATAAAATTTTTATATTTAAAGCAATAGATTATTACAAATATGGAACAACTTTGTTTGTAGTTGCCCTATTATAACTTTGTCTAAGCTTGACTGTTGATGGATGAAATGATTTTTTAAAAATAGCAATTTTAAGTATAATTCTTTTTTTTAAAAACAGTTTACTACATTAAGTTGAAAGATTTAATGCAGCTTATATTTAAAAAGACAAAAGTAATTAAAAAGAAACTTAAGCATATCTTCTTATTGGCATTGTAAATTGATAACTGTTATCTGGACCGGTTTCCATTTCCTTGCAAAACTGCCTTAAATTATATGGAAAAGTATGAGATGCCTGAACTTAGTTTTAAAAGTTAACTTTTATATAGGGTGCCTATTAGAACTCATAAATATTGTGTGTTTTTAATACGTTCAACGGTGATACTTTATAAAATATCGTTCTCGACTATTGTTACATGTAATTTTCACAAAAAGTTCATGTAAAAACAAAGGCAAAAAAAAAACTTTCTTATTTATTTAAACCTTAGTTCAATTTAAGTTGAATCACATTGTAATGGAATTTTCGTAAAGTATACAAATTTATGCATGCTCATACCTTACCTACCTTAACAGGTTACATCCCATGTACCACGGCCAAGACACGGTGACTACGAATCTCCCGACTATCACCACCAATGGCCCGTCCATCAACAACAACAGAACTACAACCCACAGTACAATCAGCCACCAGTACCTTGCTGCCAAAATCAACAGCCACAGTCCACAGAGGCCCCGAGTCCTGGTCTTACCATTCAAATGGGCCAGGGACTACCCATGAGCCCATTAGGCTTGCTGAGGCAGCTTCTTAGGCCAAAGGTGGACTTGAAGAAGAAGCTATTCTTCGGAGTTCAGCTTGAAAACGGTGTTGGTTTCGGAGGCGAGAATGGTGGAAACATGCCAGCTGGAGGAAATAATGGTGGAGGTCAGATGGGTAATGGTGGAGGAAACATGGGGCATATGGGAGGAAACATGGGGCATATGGGAGGGAACATGGGAAATATGGGAGGAAATCAGAACGGGGGGAAGATGTATAGGTTTGGCGGATGATGAGCTACGTAGAAGGACATTGTGAATATATCTTGAGAAAGGGATTGGTAAACGTTTGAAAATGTAATTTATTCTATTACTGCTATTGGAGGTACGAATGAAGTTGTTGGAAAGGGAGCTTAAAATCAATCACAATGTGTTTTGTTATGTTATGATCCGAAATTGTGTGTGATTGTTAACATCTTTCACTTCATAGTATTTATGTGAATTTATCTCTGACTTTGTGGGTATGCGCGATTTCATTTTGTTTTCACTAGAAGTATTTTTGAAAGGTGTGAGTTATGTCTCATACTTTATGAATTTGTCATCGACGAGTAGTTGAAGTATGATAATTTTTAAAAGACTACCAAATTGTATTGCTTCTATGATAAGCAAAGACCAGTAAGAATCGATAGTCAGTCTTACAATAATATATTTCCACGTGAATCTAAAGAATTAGGTTGGGGATTGAGCTTTGTTGATTCTTCGTATTGGGATTGTGTGGTGAATTATATTAAGGGTGTAGCTCTTTTAGAGTTTCAGGTTTTGGTTTGTTCAAGTTATATATCTGAATGATTTATTACATCATTTTAAATCTTTTTTATAATAAAAGAAGACCATAAAAAGTTAACAATTAAAACAATAGCCGATAATTCTAATGCCTTATTTACAATACTCTTTTATTTAATATTTTTGTTTTGATTTTTAATTACCATTTTAAAATAAGACCTATTGAAATGAATGTAATTTTTGGCAAACTGTTTGACGAATAAATCTAAGCACCTGAAGTAATTAGTATTGATTGATCATTCTATTTGTTTTTTGCGGGTCCAGATAGTAATCAAAGTTTGCTATTTGTTTATCTGTACAATGACTTAATAAAAGTGACATATTCCTTGTTATGTATAACTATCTTGTTTTATTATTGTGATAGTACATACAAGAAATAACATAAGTGCGTACAAACAATACTCAGCCTATAAAGAAATTTGGGGCCACCAAAGTACTATTACGTTATTACGTGCATAGTCTGTAATAAATAAATCTACAAGAGAACACACATTTCAAAGTTGAACTTAACTACAGACTCTATGGGTTGAATACATTTTTGCCTATTTGTTTAGATATATTTCCATTAAGTGACATAAAAGTAAGTGTAATGGAAAATGTATTTTCAGAAATACGTCAATTGTGATAAAATGTTTGTGTTTTATTTGCTGTTTGTTTTTAAATAAAATAGCTTTCCAAAATTGTTTCTTGTTATTTTTTAAGGTAATGTTTATACAATAGACTTTGTAATGTTATGCAATATAATAATAATAATAATAATAATAATAATAAAAAATATTTACTTGCTATCAAAGTATGGTTTCATAATGATATTTTCTCAAAATTAAAATTATCAATGCTCTTTTGGAAAAAAACATTACTTTTAAAAAACAGTAGAAAACCTAATTTTGGCAAAGAATATTTAAAATATAAAATTTTAAATAACTAATAAAAAGAATGTTTAAAATACAATTATTTTTGAGACATGCGCTTTTGTAAATTTTAAAACTTTTATGTCTTAATTGTGCTAAAAATTCATAAATTGTTTTAAATTATTTTTGAATTACAGTGGCATTTTGTTTATCTTTAAAAGATAATTATCTTTTAAATCTGTGAAGTTACACTACACAGTTAAAAATCTTATTTCAAGCATTGCAATATTTATATTTTAAAATGTATCAAATTAATATCGAAAAATATTTCATGGAAGTTATGAACTTTGAATGCAATGTCAAAAATTGAATGGGTATTTATCATTCGTGAGGGTGATATATACTTCTTTCTAGAAATTGGTATTATGAGTGGAATATAATTCTTTCAGAGGACAAATAGATTTATAACCATTTACTGAATTTGACACAAAAAGGAGCCAAATATCAGGTCATGAAAATGCATGATTTATTGCTTTTTGGATATCATTTTTTTTTCACCTAAGACATTTATATTCTCATTGAAATTATTTGATAGATGGTATTTTATTTTCATCCTCATGCTACATTCTCAATCGGAGCTACTCCAGTGGCGGATCTAAGATTTTCCTGAGGGAGGGGCGCAACACTGTGCCTTAGCCAGGACGAAATTGAATATTTGAAGAAAAAAAAAGAAGGAAAAAAAAAAAAAAAGGAAAAAAAAATCTATCTATGCAGTGTTCTAGAAATATGCTTCCAAGAGAATCCATATCCATTGATTGACCCGCCCTCCTCTTTCGTCACATTTCTGACTTGCTATCTTAGAATAAGGTGGTTAATCCTTTTTTTTTTTTATTACCTATTTTACTTTAACAATAAATTGTATTCAAAATGTACCGTGTATTTAAACATTTTAGCAAGCTACATATCCGGTGGTATCGATTACACTGAAGAAATTCCAATGAAAGTGGGATCTTGCTACTTTTATTTGTGACTGACTGACTAAGTATAAATCTTATACTATACTTACATCAAACTGGGAAATCAGTAGTTACACATCAAAATGTAACATATTTATGCAGTGAGCTTAATAAATAAAAATACGTTGTTATACTGGATAATCCATTGCTACTCGAGTAATCTAAAGTATGTAGGAAAAAACTGTTTTTCAAAGAGAATGTTTTACTAATAATTATAAGTAATATTTTTAATAAGGCAATAGAAACAAATACAATTTAAATATTGAACAGTTATTACAAAGCAAATTCCAGTTTCTAATGTCTCTATTGACGCTATATGACCACACAAATGTATACCTTGGCAGGCACAAAATAAAGCGTATCACAGTGTATGTGTACTTTTTGATTTCTTCTATTTGTGATCTTCTTGCTGAATCTAATCTGCAATCGAGGCGACACTACTTATATTCGAAGAGGATTTGAAAGACGGAAGTCTGATTTCACCATCTTTGTGACTGACAGAAGAACCGCGCGTCTTGAATTTCTCTACAGCTTTTTTTCCATTCACAAAAACTTGTCTTTAAAAATCTTCCAGGCTGTGTCCAGATCCCAGCGGTCGGTGTAAAACACCTTCCACAGGTGTGCCTCCAAAGTCTGGACTAGTGGTTCCTCCTCCAAACGAGTCTCTTCCTCGCGTTGACGCTTCTCCTTGAGGCGCCTCAGACTAAAAGAAAGAGACTATTTAAATTCTGTAAATTAAGATGTTTTTACAATTATACGAATAAAATAACTTGGTTTATCTGTAATTATCTACATATAGTTAAATTTTAATACTGAACCCTCGCTGAAATATTTTTAATGTGTATAGTTAGTTTAGTTTCTCATTCTGAATTTTATTTAGATTTCATAGAGAATAGTGTAATTGGTGATATATTCGTAGGATTAAATAGATTATTAAATTCTACTAAATTGATCTCAACAATTACAGGGCAATTATCAGGATGACGCTCTTGAAATTTTGCACTCTTTTTTTATATAGTTAGAATTAGCTATGTTCTTGTTTGATATAATATTAGTTGGCAGCAAAGTTATATGGAAAAATTATTATTTAAACTACCTCAAATATGCATTTATAAGTCAATGGTGCATTGGACACGGACGAGTCTGGTGCGTCGGACGTTATAAATGTTTGAACTAGTTAAAATAATTTTTTTCCGTATAACTTTGCGACTAACTAAAATGATATAAAACAAAAACATAACTAATAGATTTATCATAGTTTTTCCATTCTAATTTGTGTACGAGTAGGAAAAAGAGCTTACTACCTCGTGTTCCATCCAGAGAATTGTCCTTACACAGTTTTTATCTGCAAAAATTAAAGCTTATTCAACATAATTGAGTTTAGGACTAACGGATGCATTACTCGGTTGAAATGTCCATATGGAACATATAAGCATGAAAGATTTTCAGAAAAAACTATTAACTTACAATTGCTTACGGCACCACGCAATCACAATGGAAGCCATTCTTTACCACTTATAAAATCCCAAAAATTTATGCAATAATAACACTTTTCAAACGAAAGTGCTATACAAAATTTTCTCTCAAAATCAAGAACTCATAATGAAAAAGGACAAAATTAGCAGATCTTTTGTAGTCGAACAATGACTTTATTATAGAGCACTAAGTATTTTTATTATGTAAACACCATCACGTTTCAGTTTCCCAAATATATTGTTAGTTTGAATTTATAAACAGAGCAATAAAGTGTTATAGTACAGCCTCTTAATTGTTTATGAATATTATGCATTTTATTCAGTTGCAACCTTTGTAACTATGTTATTAGTATTTGAAAGATTTCTTCTGATTCAAACTACAACCCTCTTGTATACTGTTACTAAATAGCTTAGGAACAACAATTTAGCAAACAATTAAAAATCCATCTATGATAAATTCCTCTTCTAAAAATTACTTAATATTGAAAATTTAAATATATAAATTAATAAAAAAGCGTTGTATGAAGTTAAATTAAAAAAAAAAGGAAAATCTATTATTTATCTAATAGCAAGTTCAAAGGCATACTGGGACACAAAATCGTCCAGGTGAATTTACATATATGCCGGCCCAAATTTTTAATATAATCATTAATCAAATTTTAATAATTAATGCCAATAATGAAACAACTCCGTTATTAAAATAATTAATTTTAATAATTAAACAGTTTTATTAATTAATATATTCTAACTATTATTTAAATATTTATACTTAATAGTTATCAATTACAGAATAATAAAATTCGAATAATATTTTATAAAATAATAACATATTTAAACGAGAACATTTTCATTACATAACATAATTTTATATATGTATTAATTTAGTAAATTCATTTAAAGGTAGTCATTAGATAAATTTATTTTTTGAATTTGAATACATTTATAATTTAGAAAATTTTTAAGGAAGACAACTACTTATAATGAAAAAAATTGCAAAATTAAAAAAATAATTCCGTACCAGACCGGCCCATTTTTTCAGACACTGATCGGCCCGGTCATTGTACTGGCGCTCCCTTGTAACGCTCCTGATTGTTGAGTAAGAAAGATTTCAACTCATTTTTTCTATAAAGAGGATCGGGCCTTCATTTGAAGTTTACTTTAGAATGACCTCTCAAGTCACATTGTATATGGAATAATTTATTTTTACATTTTTTAATACATTTATTAAAGATCATTTTTTAAAAAGGACACGTTTACTTTTTAAAATCTACCTCATATACTGAAGTGCCAATGGGAATTCACAATAGAAATATTTTAGTAACATCGGCTCTTATACCACTTGGTTCTTAAGTGTCACATGTCGTTTAGTTAAAATAGACATATGGCTAGTGACATTTGAGTATACGCATTAACCAAATCAATTAAAAACGACACTGCGTCAAATTATTTAGATAATGATATAATACTTAAAAAATTTTTTAATATAAATCCTTTGTATGCATTGTCAATTTTCATATTCATTAATAAAGTGCTGTTTCTGTTTTCAGCGTGTGCTTGGTGATGACATCTAATTTTAAATATAAAAAAACACTTCTATCAGCAAAATATGCGAGTAGTTAGAAAATGACAGTCCTGAGCCATGGCGCAGCGCGCAGAAGGACGAGGGACGATGACGTCACCGGAAGGGGCGTGGTCGGATATGACGTCACTGGAAGGCACGTGACCGGAAGTGGAGTGGAGTTGTTTCCCTCCTGCTGCTGTTTTAGTTTCGGTTTCGTTATAAGCTGTTTGTGTATGACGTCACAGTGGGAATGACGTCATAATGTGTTTTATATCAAAGTTTTGAGCGGTGGCAACACTTTTTAGTTTCGGTTTATCTAACAGACGGAGTTGAGTTGTTCTAGGACTGCTTCTTAATAAGAACGTTATGGTGATAGGCTTTTATTGCGTGACGTCACAGTGGGTATGACGTCATAATGTGTTTTATATCAAAGTTTTGAGCGGTGGCAACACTTTTTAGTTTCGGTTTATCTAACAGACGGAGTTGAGTTGTTCTAGGACTGCTTGTAAACGAATAAGTTAGAGTGATAGGTTTTTATTGCATGACGTCACAGTAGGTGTGACGTCATAATTTGTTTTATATCAAAGTTTAGAGCGATGGCAACACTTTTTAGTTTCGATTTATCTTTAAGATGGAGTTGAGTTGTTCTAGGACTGCTTGTAAACGAATAAGTTAGAGTGATAGGTTTTTATTGCGTGACGTCACAGTATGTATGACGTCATAATGTGTTTTATATCAAAGTTTTTGAGCGGTGGCAACACTTTTTAGTTTTTGCTTCTAGTTAACTGGAGTTGAGTTGTTCTAAGGCTGCTTATAAACGAATAAGTTAGTGATAGGTATTTTTACTAATGACGTCACAGTGGGTATGACGTCATTCTATGTTAAGATTTACGTTTTAAGTGGTGATAACATTGGATATATACCAAATTTAGTTTTCAGGTGTTGGCAACGAGTTCTGATCGGTCAGCTAAATGCTCGCTTGTGACTGATAAGTTTTAAACTTGTGACCAAAAGTTAACTCCTGGTTGACTGTTTGGTTTTCTAGCGAGTTACTTACATATCCTTTAATCAAGTTAAAATACCTGCAACAAAGTTACACAAATAAAAATGTTAAATTTGAAAAGTTAATAAAAGGAAGGCCATTTGCTAAGGGTCTAAAGAACCCTAACCCCGAGCTACACGTGACATTTCAATATTTTACCAAACAATTGTTAAAATATCGACTATCGGACGTTGCCTTCATGGTAACTCATCTACCCACCCACCCTTCCCTAACTAATTTTGAATAAGTTAAGACTTTAGAATTACAATTAATAAATTTTGAAAAATTATTTATTAAAGGTGAGGACCCACCTCCAGCCCGATACCTCTTTTAGGAAGAATTGGTACCGCCTCACTCCACCCTAACAAAAAAAAAATCTGTGAAAAAAAAGCACGAAGTATTAAACACGTCTTTCACACTCAGGTATCCAAGTAGAAATGGCGAGACGGCAACAGGTAGCGTCTATATATGAGGGGTGATCACGTGACTTCACCGACCAATCAGGTTTCACGGTAGAGGGTGCTACTGACTATCGACCCGTCAGAAGGGAGGGGAGCGAGACTAGGGATGTTTCAACACGCTTCAACGCGTTTGCGAGTTGAGTTGTTGTGTAACGATCTTGCTTGAAACAGTTAAAGTGATAGATAATTTGTTCGTGACGTCATAGTGTAGCGAATGGGTTTTTAGCGTAGACAGTTGTTGCAATTGGAGTAATTATGAAATTTATTAAATATAAAGATAATATTTAGTAATAATTATCAGATTTTATTATAAAAAATAAACTTATAAAAAAAAGTGAACGTGAAAATTTACTTTGCGAATAAAAATCATGTCTTTAAAATGTGTACGAATATCACTAAATAAGAGAAAAAAGTAACATACTTAAACTCTTTAAAATAAATAACTTTAACATTAACGTAAAAAATTTACTTTTCACATAAAAATCACTTTAAAATGAGTAAAAATATCGCTAAATAAGAGAAAAAAAAGTAACTTACTTAAAATTTCTAAGATAAATATTTAACCTTTACTCGAAAATTCCCTTCATATATAAAAATCACGACTTTAAAATATGACATGCAAGAGAAAAGTAACGTACTTAAACTTTCTACGACAAATAACTTTAACATTAACGTAATATTTTACTTTACACATAAAAATCCCGACTTTAAAATATGTAGAAATACCGCTAAATAAAAGAAGAAAAAAAAAGTAACATACTTAAACTTTGTACGACAAATAACTTTGACATTAACGTAAAAAATTTTCTTCACATATAAAAATCACGACTTTAAAATGTAACGTGTAAGAAGAATTAGCATACTTAAAATTTCTACGACAAATAAATTTAACCTTTACGCGAAAATTTACTACATATATAAAAATCATGTATTTAAAATATCGCTGAATAAAAGAAAAAAGTAACATACTTAAACTTTCTACGACAAATAACTTTAACATTAACGCAAAAATTTACTTTACACATAAAAATCACGACTTTAAATTTGACATGCAGGAGGAAAGTATAACATACCTATAATTTCTACGACAAAGAATTCAAACATTGCCATTCATGTCTTTAAAATGTATAATGACAACTCTAACTTTTAGAAAAAAGAAACACTAAAAATTTACAAGGCAAAGAATTTAAAATTGAACGTGAAAATTAACTTCACATGTACAATCATACTCTTATATCAACGATAAATAAGATAAAAAAGAAGCTCTAAAAATTTATAAGGCAAATAATTTAAATAATACGCGAAAATTTACCACACATATAAAAATTATGTCTTTCAAATGTGTAAGAATAACGCTAAATTAGAGAAAAAGAAATACTAAAAATTTATAAGGTAAGGAATTGAAACAATATGCGAAAATTTATTTCACGCATAAAATTTTTATCTTTAAAATGTGTAAGAATAATGCTAAATTAGAGAAGAAAAAAAAAATAACATACTTAAACTTTCTTCGACAACAATTTAAACAATACGCGACATTTTCATACACAATTATTTTCTTAGGTTAATGTTAAATAATGGGAAATTTAACAGAATAAAAATTTCAAAGATAAAGAATTTTAACCTTTACACGAAAATTTACCTCACAAAAATATCATATCCTTAAACTTTAACGTGACAATTTACTCTTCATATACAATTAAACTCTTAGGTTAATGTTAAATAAGAAAAAAAATAATGTACTTAAAATTTCTAAGATAAACATAACGTAAAAATTTCGTATCATATGTTTAAAATGTAACATATAAGAGAAAAAAAACTAACATACTTGAACTTTCTATAGCAAAGAATTTAAGCATTAGCGTAAAAATTCACTTTACATATAAAATTCACATCTTTAAATGGGAAGATAAGCAGGTGACGGTAATTAGCCAATCAGGGTAGCGGTAGGTGATACGCCATTCGCCGGCATTTTTAGATCGGAGGATGAGTCACGCTAAAACTTGTTGGAACAGGTCGGGAGATTTGTACAGCAAGAACAACAGCATCGACGCGCAAGCAGCGGGTGATGCTGTGATGTGTCAGCAGGTCTTTGAGATTATCGTTTTCCTACTTTGCCGTTTTCATAATGAAATGTTTGTGAAAACTTGGAATGAATAAAGTGGATTTCAAAGACATATTAGTAAGTGAAGGTAGAATTCGCATGGACTTTCTTCCAAAAAGTAAGATTCACTTGGAGAATTTAAGATCATTTCTACTTGAAAACTTTTCTATTATTTAAAACATTGAATATTGTTCAAACTCAGTGGGATTATATGCTACAATACGGGTAAAACTTAACAAAATTGTTACATAGAAGAAAAATAGTAAGAGATTTAAAATAAATATTAGATATAGATACTCCAAAGAAAAAATTTCACCTCTACTTTTCAATCGGAAAATCAATACAAGTTGGAAATTTATGTTACTTCAAGAAAGACTTAGACAATTTACTTTGTAATAATATACGGTAAGGGGTCGTATTAACTCGTGCAATACATGCTGACTAAGGTTTATTTTACTTGAAAGGTGAATTGGGGGGAAATATTAAATAAATTGTAGATATTAAATACATTATAGATATGCATTCAAGTTTTGAAAATCACCTGCAAGACTTTTAAAACATCTTAAGATAAATTGAAAGAAACTTTTTATACTCTGAAAGGAAATCACAAGTAATTTAGTTAACTTTTTTCATGGTAACACTCATATTCAACGACATGTTTTTAAAATTTAACCTTCTTTACATGATAATAGTTATAAATTTTTTCAATCTCAGATGCGATATACTATTATTTCTAACATATATGTTACGAATTGTGTAAAGTTTTTAAAAGAGTATATGCAAATCACCAATCAGAAACATAAAAATCTAACATCAATCAAACACACTAAAATAATAAGATATTTTCCTTAGTGGAAATAGTTAACTACTCATGTGATGGAATGTACTTAGAAAATTTAAATACTGAAAAAAGTTTGCTAGGCAAACTTAAAGAATATATATTTTTTTTCTTGTGAAAAACTAGCATAAATTTGAAAAATATAGAGTTTGTTACTACGTAAAATTGAACATCATCTGGACAAACTAAATTATACATGAATTTTTTTTTATTTGAGAGGTGCTGACAATATATCATTAATACAGAGATTTTTAACTTCCACCCATAATTTCTAAATAACTTATACATAAATTTCAGAAAACTGAAACGGAATGTGTTTTACAAGACGCTTATTTTGTAAGATGAATATTCAATATTAATATAACTGAGCAAAGTTCATTACGGAAAAAACTTGTAAAAGATACTTATATTTTGAAAATAGTTTGAAATATCCTTTTAAATTTATGAATGCTCGCTTTCGAAAGACACAAATAAAACTGATATTACACATGATAATTAACACATGCATAACATTAATCAAACAAAGTGGAATTTTTATTGCTTGTGACCGATAACTTTTCAGTGAAGCAGAACTTACATAGGAAATTTGTGCAAACTTTTTCAACTTTTAAACCAAGTATTATGTAAAATTATAAATTACGATAGGAAATAGCACACTTCAGAATCGGAACAAGTCTTCTAGTTAAGCTAAATTTATTTCTCAAGGAATTGAAAGCATACCAGACAAGTCCTTATCATTTCGCATCTTTTCTCATGTTGCAAGAAGACATACTTTGTAAAAGATCGTCGTTGCACTTAACAAAAATCAGTAAAAATAAATGTATTTTCTATGGCAAAGATAAAACTTCACAACTTAATTACTGAAATTTAGCTAAGTTGCATATGGTTTATTCACATAACTCGCATATGCTTCGAATGTTGAAATATATTTGTCAGTTGAAATCAAACTAATCGAAAATAAATGCTACCTACATTTTCAAGTCGGAAATTACTATTAAATAAACTTTACATGTAAAACATTGTCATGTTAAAAAGAAAAATCTACAAAAATGTAAATGATAATTTTACTGTTGGTACATAAATGATGAATAATTTATGATTTTATTCTAGGCAAACGTTTTATTGTCTAACAGAGAACTTAAACTTTAGCAGAAAAATAAAAAATACAATTTTTATATCCTATCATACTTGTCGAAAATTGAATTTATTAGCTGTTGTAATAGATTTTTATTGTCCAAATTTCTATAGTTTTTCTTCCCGGTGCAATAAAATTAAGTTCATGTGTAATAAGTAGGTTTTTTTTTATGAATCTTATAAATTTAATGAAATTATTATGACCTAAGAGATTGAGTGAACTGAATAAATCAATGATGTAAATTTAAACAGTGACTTGAACTGATACATACTATAACTGTAAAGAAGTATGACAAAGTGATAGATGAAGTAAAAATAGAAGTTGAATGAAATGTGTTGAAAAAAGTTGAAGACGACAAGAAATTCGTAATTGAGAATTATCATTGACTTATATTAACTTCGTTTTTCTTGCTTATGACAAGAAAATACACTCTTTCTTATTAAGAACCAACTTGATATCTTATCATAGAATGACAATGATGAAATATCTATACATTAAAAAAAAAAAAAAATACCAAACTTAGACATAGCAAATTTCTTGAAATTCATGTATAATGCGAGAAGTTTTACTGGAAATATAGAAGATACAACATTGAAAGATGTGAATGTTTCGAAGTACTTTATCAGAAATAAAAAAAAAAAATGCGCTGAGATTCGCTATAAAAAATTTTAGGAGAAAGTTTAAACAAAATTTAAAATCAAACATGCTTTTAAATGGGAACACAAATATTAAAACTATAGCACATTAAACAATTTATATTACGTCATCTCAGTTGTATCAAACTGAATAACATGAAAAACAACCACAAACTGAATAAACATGAAAATTATCAATATATGTGGAAAAGTTTAATTTTTTCACATATAAAAAAAATAACACATTGACGTACGTTAAGATCACGAAACATGCATAATCATATACCGATAAGAGCAACCAATGTTGCGGGGAGATATTCACATGATGGTCAATATCCCATGAATAAATTGATTGATTGAATTTATAATGCTAATTCCAATAGTATTCCACGTAACTTCAACTTCATATGTTACACTATAGATATATTTATTTTTCAAATATATTGACTTTCGAAAAATCATCCTTCAATACAAGAATGCTCATAGTAAGAATAAAAGAAAAGATACTAAGCATTGATTTAAAGTGTATTTATTTCAACTTAGCAACAAATCATATGCTTGAAACGAAAATTGCTTCGAACCAAAGTATAACCATCCAATTTCATTGATTCCTACAAGGACATTTTTCTCATCTAGTAATTGAATTTTTTTTTTCTCATACACATTATAAGTGATGTCCAATCAGGTGTAGAATAGTTGAAGATATCCGACCTCTTTCTAAATATTAATAAGTCACTGTTGAAAAACTTATAAAAATTTCAAATTACACTTAACGTTTTTTTTTTTTTTATATATATTTCAAAGAATTTTTTCAAATCAATATGTATATTTAAATACTGAAACTTATTCACTTCAATAAATGTATGTTTAAGTTATAAAACTCTTCGTATGTATTGAAAAATTGTAACTTTTCGTCTTCTTCGTATAAATCGATAACTTATACACTAGTTCTTCATCAATTAATCTTCTAAGTAAATCTTTCAAAGGTAAAAACATACTTATAGCTTTGCATTTGTAACAAGTTAAATTGTACATGTTTCATGTGAAAGTTACGAAAATATCTGAAATTTTGCAACTTTCACATGAAACATGTACAATTTAACTTGTTACAAATGCAAAGCTATAAGTATGTTTTTACCTTTGAAAGATTAATTGATGAAGAACTAGTGTATAAGTTATCGATTTATACGAAGAAGACGAAAAGTTACAATTTTTCAATACATACGAAGAGTTTTATAACTTAAACATACATTTATTGAAGTGAATAAGTTTCAGTATTTAAATATACATATTGATTTGAAAAAATTCTTTGAAATATATATAAAAAAAAAAAAAAACGTTAAGTGTAATTTGAAATTTTTATAAGTTTTTCAACAGTGACTTATTAATATTTAGAAAGAGGTCGGATATCTTCAACTATTCTACACCTGATTGGACATCACTTATAATGTGTATGAGAAAAAAAAAAAATTCAATTACTAGATGAGAAAAATGTCCTTGTAGGAATCAATGAAATTGGATGGTTATACTTTGGTTCGAAGCAATTTTCGTTTCAAGCATATGATTTGTTGCTAAGTTGAAATAAATACACTTTAAATCAATGCTTAGTATCTTTTCTTTTATTCTTACTATGAGCATTCTTGTATTGAAGGATGATTTTTCGAAAGTCAATATATTTGAAAAATAAATATATCTATAGTGTAACATATGAAGTTGAAGTTACGTGGAATACTATTGGAATTAGCATTATAAATTCAATCAATCAATTTATTCATGGGATATTGACCATCATGTGAATATCTCCCCGCAACATTGGTTGCTCTTATCGGTATATGATTATGCATGTTTCGTGATCTTAACGTACGTCAATGTGTTATTTTTTTTATATGTGAAAAAAGGAAACTTTTCCACATATATTGATAATTTTCATGTTTATTCAGTTTGTGGTTGTTTTTCATGTTATTCAGTTTGATACAACTGAGATGACGTAATATAAATTGTTTAATGTGCTATAGTTTTAATATTTGTGTTCCCATTTAAAAGCATGTTTGATTTTAAATTTTGTTTAAACTTTCTCCTAAAATTTTTTATAGCGAATCTCAGCGCATTTTTTTTTTTTATTTCTGATAAAGTACTTCGAAACATTCACATCTTTCAATGTTGTATCTTCTATATTTCCAGTAAAACTTCTCGCATTATACATGAATTTCAAGAAATTTGCTATGTCTAAGTTTGGTATTTTTTTTTTTTTTTTAATGTATAGATATTTCATCATTGTCATTCTATGATAAGATATCAAGTTGGTTCTTAATAAGAAAGAGTGTATTTTCTTGTCATAAGCAAGAAAAACGAAGTTAATATAAGTCAATGATAATTCTCAATTACGAATTTCTTGTCGTCTTCAACTTTTTTCAACACATTTCATTCAACTTCTATTTTTACTTCATCTATCACTTTGTCATACTTCTTTACAGTTATAGTATGTATCAGTTCAAGTCACTGTTTAAATTTACATCATTGATTTATTCAGTTCACTCAATCTCTTAGGTCATAATAATTTCATTAAATTTATAAGATTCATAAAAAAAAAACCTACTTATTACACATGAACTTAATTTTATTGCACCGGGAAGAAAAACTATAGAAATTTGGACAATAAAAATCTATTACAACAGCTAATAAATTCAATTTTCGACAAGTATGATAGGATATAAAAATTGTATTTTTTATTTTTCTGCTAAAGTTTAAGTTCTCTGTTAGACAATAAAACGTTTGCCTAGAATAAAATCATAAATTATTCATCATTTATGTACCAACAGTAAAATTATCATTTACATTTTTGTAGATTTTTCTTTTTAACATGACAATGTTTTACATGTAAAGTTTATTTAATAGTAATTTCCGACTTGAAAATGTAGGTAGCATTTATTTTCGATTAGTTTGATTTCAACTGACAAATATATTTCAACATTCGAAGCATATGCGAGTTATGTGAATAAACCATATGCAACTTAGCTAAATTTCAGTAATTAAGTTGTGAAGTTTTATCTTTGCCATAGAAAATACATTTATTTTTACTGATTTTTGTTAAGTGCAACGACGATCTTTTACAAAGTATGTCTTCTTGCAACATGAGAAAAGATGCGAAATGATAAGGACTTGTCTGGTATGCTTTCAATTCCTTGAGAAATAAATTTAGCTTAACTAGAAGACTTGTTCCGATTCTGAAGTGTGCTATTTCCTATCGTAATTTATAATTTTACATAATACTTGGTTTAAAAGTTGAAAAAGTTTGCACAAATTTCCTATGTAAGTTCTGCTTCACTGAAAAGTTATCGGTCACAAGCAATAAAAATTCCACTTTGTTTGATTAATGTTATGCATGTGTTAATTATCATGTGTAATATCAGTTTTATTTGTGTCTTTCGAAAGCGAGCATTCATAAATTTAAAAGGATATTTCAAACTATTTTCAAAATATAAGTATCTTTTACAAGTTTTTTCCGTAATGAACTTTGCTCAGTTATATTAATATTGAATATTCATCTTACAAAATAAGCGTCTTGTAAAACACATTCCGTTTCAGTTTTCTGAAATTTATGTATAAGTTATTTAGAAATTATGGGTGGAAGTTAAAAATCTCTGTATTAATGATATATTGTCAGCACCTCTCAAATAAAAAAAAATTCATGTATAATTTAGTTTGTCCAGATGATGTTCAATTTTACGTAGTAACAAACTCTATATTTTTCAAATTTATGCTAGTTTTTCACAAGAAAAAAAATATATATTCTTTAAGTTTGCCTAGCAAACTTTTTTCAGTATTTAAATTTTCTAAGTACATTCCATCACATGAGTAGTTAACTATTTCCACTAAGGAAAATATCTTATTATTTTAGTGTGTTTGATTGATGTTAGATTTTTATGTTTCTGATTGGTGATTTGCATATACTCTTTTAAAAACTTTACACAATTCGTAACATATATGTTAGAAATAATAGTATATCGCATCTGAGATTGAAAAAATTTATAACTATTATCATGTAAAGAAGGTTAAATTTTAAAAACATGTCGTTGAATATGAGTGTTACCATGAAAAAAGTTAACTAAATTACTTGTGATTTCCTTTCAGAGTATAAAAAGTTTCTTTCAATTTATCTTAAGATGTTTTAAAAGTCTTGCAGGTGATTTTCAAAACTTGAATGCATATCTATAATGTATTTAATATCTACAATTTATTTAATATTTCCCCCCAATTCACCTTTCAAGTAAAATAAACCTTAGTCAGCATGTATTGCACGAGTTAATACGACCCCTTACCGTATATTATTACAAAGTAAATTGTCTAAGTCTTTCTTGAAGTAACATAAATTTCCAACTTGTATTGATTTTCCGATTGAAAAGTAGAGGTGAAATTTTTTCTTTGGAGTATCTATATCTAATATTTATTTTAAATCTCTTACTATTTTTCTTCTATGTAACAATTTTGTTAAGTTTTACCCGTATTGTAGCATATAATCCCACTGAGTTTGAACAATATTCAATGTTTTAAATAATAGAAAAGTTTTCAAGTAGAAATGATCTTAAATTCTCCAAGTGAATCTTACTTTTTGGAAGAAAGTCCATGCGAATTCTACCTTCACTTACTAATATGTCTTTGAAATCCACTTTATTCATTCCAAGTTTTCACAAACATTTCATTATGAAAACGGCAAAGTAGGAAAACGATAATCTCAAAGACCTGCTGACACATCACAGCATCACCCGCTGCTTGCGCGTCGATGCTGTTGTTCTTGCTGTACAAATCTCCCGACCTGTTCCAACAAGTTTTAGCGTGACTCATCCTCCGATCTAAAAATGCCGGCGAATGGCGTATCACCTACCGCTACCCTGATTGGCTAATTACCGTCACCTGCTTATCTTCCCATTTAAAGATGTGAATTTTATATGTAAAGTGAATTTTTACGCTAATGCTTAAATTCTTTGCTATAGAAAGTTCAAGTATGTTAGTTTTTTCTCTCTTATATGTTACATTTTAAACATATGATACGAAATTTTTACGTTATGTTTATCTTAGAAATTTTAAGTACATTATTTTTTTTCTTATTTAACATTAACCTAAGAGTTTAATTGTATATGAAGAGTAAATTGTCACGTTAAAGTTTAAGGATATGATATTTTTGTGAGGTAAATTTTCGTGTAAAGGTTAAAATTCTTTATCTTTGAAATTTTTATTCTGTTAAATTTCCCATTATTTAACATTAACCTAAGAAAATAATTGTGTATGAAAATGTCGCGTATTGTTTAAATTGTTGTCGAAGAAAGTTTAAGTATGTTATTTTTTTTTTCTTCTCTAATTTAGCATTATTCTTACACATTTTAAAGATAAAAATTTTATGCGTGAAATAAATTTTCGCATATTGTTTCAATTCCTTACCTTATAAATTTTTAGTATTTCTTTTTCTCTAATTTAGCGTTATTCTTACACATTTGAAAGACATAATTTTTATATGTGTGGTAAATTTTCGCGTATTATTTAAATTATTTGCCTTATAAATTTTTAGAGCTTCTTTTTTATCTTATTTATCGTTGATATAAGAGTATGATTGTACATGTGAAGTTAATTTTCACGTTCAATTTTAAATTCTTTGCCTTGTAAATTTTTAGTGTTTCTTTTTTCTAAAAGTTAGAGTTGTCATTATACATTTTAAAGACATGAATGGCAATGTTTGAATTCTTTGTCGTAGAAATTATAGGTATGTTATACTTTCCTCCTGCATGTCAAATTTAAAGTCGTGATTTTTATGTGTAAAGTAAATTTTTGCGTTAATGTTAAAGTTATTTGTCGTAGAAAGTTTAAGTATGTTACTTTTTTCTTTTATTCAGCGATATTTTAAATACATGATTTTTATATATGTAGTAAATTTTCGCGTAAAGGTTAAATTTATTTGTCGTAGAAATTTTAAGTATGCTAATTCTTCTTACACGTTACATTTTAAAGTCGTGATTTTTATATGTGAAGAAAATTTTTTACGTTAATGTCAAAGTTATTTGTCGTACAAAGTTTAAGTATGTTACTTTTTTTTTCTTCTTTTATTTAGCGGTATTTCTACATATTTTAAAGTCGGGATTTTTATGTGTAAAGTAAAATATTACGTTAATGTTAAAGTTATTTGTCGTAGAAAGTTTAAGTACGTTACTTTTCTCTTGCATGTCATATTTTAAAGTCGTGATTTTTATATATGAAGGGAATTTTCGAGTAAAGGTTAAATATTTATCTTAGAAATTTTAAGTAAGTTACTTTTTTTTCTCTTATTTAGCGATATTTTTACTCATTTTAAAGTGATTTTTATGTGAAAAGTAAATTTTTTACGTTAATGTTAAAGTTATTTATTTTAAAGAGTTTAAGTATGTTACTTTTTTCTCTTATTTAGTGATATTCGTACACATTTTAAAGACATGATTTTTATTCGCAAAGTAAATTTTCACGTTCACTTTTTTTTATAAGTTTATTTTTTATAATAAAATCTGATAATTATTACTAAATATTATCTTTATATTTAATAAATTTCATAATTACTCCAATTGCAACAACTGTCTACGCTAAAAACCCATTCGCTACACTATGACGTCACGAACAAATTATCTATCACTTTAACTGTTTCAAGCAAGATCGTTACACAACAACTCAACTCGCAAACGCGTTGAAGCGTGTTGAAACATCCCTAGTCTCGCTCCCCTCCCTTCTGACGGGTCGATAGTCAGTAGCACCCTCTACCGTGAAACCTGATTGGTCGGTGAAGTCACGTGATCACCCCTCATATATAGACGCTACCTGTTGCCGTCTCGCCATTTCTACTTGGATACCTGAGTGTGAAAGACGTGTTTAATACTTCGTGCTTTTTTTTCACAGATTTTTTTTTTGTTAGGGTGGAGTGAGGCGGTACCAATTCTTCCTAAAAGAGGTATCGGGCTGGAGGTGGGTCCTCACCTTTAATAAATAATTTTTCAAAATTTATTAATTGTAATTCTAAAGTCTTAACTTATTCAAAATTAGTTAGGGAAGGGTGGGTGGGTAGATGAGTTACCATGAAGGCAACGTCCGATAGTCGATATTTTAACAATTGTTTGGTAAAATATTGAAATGTCACGTGTAGCTCGGGGTTAGGGTTCTTTAGACCCTTAGCAAATGGCCTTCCTTTTATTAACTTTTCAAATTTAACATTTTTATTTGTGTAACTTTGTTGCAGGTATTTTAACTTGATTAAAGGATATGTAAGTAACTCGCTAGAAAACCAAACAGTCAACCAGGAGTTAACTTTTGGTCACAAGTTTAAAACTTATCAGTCACAAGCGAGCATTTAGCTGACCGATCAGAACTCGTTGCCAACACCTGAAAACTAAATTTGGTATATATCCAATGTTATCACCACTTAAAACGTAAATCTTAACATAGAATGACGTCATACCCACTGTGACGTCATTAGTAAAAATACCTATCACTAACTTATTCGTTTATAAGCAGCCTTAGAACAACTCAACTCCAGTTAACTAGAAGCAAAAACTAAAAAGTGTTGCCATCGCTCTAAACTTTGATATAAAACAAATTATGACGTCACACCTACTGTGACGTCATGCAATAAAAACCTATCACTCTAACTTATTCGTTTACAAGCAGTCCTAGAACAACTCAACTCCGTCTGTTAGATAAACCGAAACTAAAAAGTGTTGCCACCGCTCAAAACTTTGATATAAAACACATTATGACGTCATACCCACTGTGACGTCACGCAATAAAAGCCTATCACCATAACGTTCTTATTAAGAAGCAGTCCTAGAACAACTCAACTCCGTCTGTTAGATAAACCGAAACTAAAAAGTGTTGCCACCGCTCAAAACTTTGATATAAAACACATTATGACGTCATTCCCACTGTGACGTCATACACAAACAGCTTATAACGAAACCGAAACTAAAACAGCAGCAGGAGGGAAACAACTCCACTCCACTTCCGGTCACGTGACTTCCAGTGACGTCATATCCGACCACGCCCCTTCCGGTGACGTCATATCCGACCACGCCCCTTCCGGTGACGTCATCGTCCCTCGTCCTTCTGCGCGCTGCGCCATGGCTCAGGACTGTCATTTTCTAACTACTTATGCGGTTAGCTACTTTTCCAAAATTTATTTATTAAAAATTAATGTGAATTTGTGCAATCACATTCAAATATCTTTTATTAATTCTGATTAAAAAATTGTATTATTTATGTATTAAAACAATTTTCTTCAATGATCGGTGAAATGCTATTTCAGCTCGATTGAGACGGCAAGTTAGTTTATTTTTATTCCATAAAAGCGATCTTTTAGTGACATTGACAGCCATCAAAATTTGATACAATGCATTGTCATCGACATCGAATCGATCTGCCGCCAAGCTTCAAATCGATTGGATGACGGTAAGGGGGTTAATTAGGCCTCCGCCGATTTGCCCGCCATCGTCATACCCAGCTACATAGAAAATCCAAGTTAATACAAAGAATTTAAAAAGAGAAAAGTACCATATAGCGCGATAAATGAAGCCTTTGATACGATATTTTTTGCTCTCCTTAGAATCAGTTTGAAACATTATATTTATTTACCAATGGTTTAAATTTATATAATCTTGCAGCATTTATAGGTAACGTTGCTTGAATAAACTGTTAAGAAAATGGCCTTTCTAAAATTGTTTTGAACGTCATATCAATATTTTTATACTAGAAATTTAAACAAACATAACTCGTACTACAAATGCATATAATAATACAAAAATATATATCGTGGATTAAGCTGCATGCACAGCTGTTCTAACTACATTTTTTTTCTGGAAGTGTTCAAATAAATACACAGTGGCGACATCTACCTTTAATAACTTGAAACATGTTCACGTAATTTCATTATTCTGTTTTAATTTGATTTATCACGGCACAATAAAGTAACTTCCCTCATTTAAATTTCATCAAACTTTATAAAATGGTATGGAAATATCAAAATTACCTGCGAAAAAGTAATTGAAGTTAACAAAATAATTTTGTTTTTGTAAATTGGCTAAATATTAATGTATCAAATCTAACGTAGTTCTACAACGTTTAGCCGGCTTTGAAACCATTAAAAAAAGAAAAAAAAGAAAAAAAAAAAAAAAACCGAAAAAAAACCCAACACACTATTTACGGAATTTTTAAACATAGGAATATTGCTATCATAGGTACTCATCTCATGATGTCATACTTTTAGATTAATTCAATAAAGAAGAAGAACAACACTGCATAAATTCAGTGCTAGAAGAGTGGGTAGAAGTGGGGTGACGCGTCCCCCCACATTTCAAGAAAATTCCCCTGAGTCTCCCCACTTCTACAACCATTGAAATCCATCTAACCACTTTTAAAAACATTCAATCCATCTAAAAACTGCTAATGGAAAGTAACATTGACTTTTTTTAGCACAAGAATGTAAAATATCGTTTAGCATTTTTTTTTTACTTTCAATTTTTGAATGTACAAAACAATACTTGTGTATACAATCAATGATAAAATTGCTGAAAGTTGCATATAATGCAATAATGAATGCATATGATTTTTGAAAAAGCTAATTTTTTAATTTCCTACTATTTTTTCTGTTTTTATCTCAAAATTGTGACTTTAAATTTCTTGAAATATTAAACAATACTGGGCATGGAATATTAAATAGTACTAAAATTAGATAGACAGATTTTTTTCGTCTTAAAAAATGTACCAAGCATATAGGGAAATGCAAATGTAGTGACAATGAGAAAAAGTGATTTAAAGTTTTCAGAAATATCTATATATATTTATAAAAAAAAATGTTATTCAACTTTTAGGCATCCCCCACTTTTTTTCTCCCACTTCTACCACTGCATAAATTTCAATTTGACTACTTAGAAGCACGTACCCCTGGCACGCACTTTATACAGACGGTTCATTTATCTATAATAATAAAACAAGCTGTGTGTCTGTCTGTCTGTGGCTCTGTAGATCCATAGAAACTTACTTAAAATTGGGGTAGAGCTCTGAAATTTTCAAAATAAGAAGTTTTGGCTTTCTAATTTTATGTATGTCAAACAGAACGTTAAATTTTAATTAGTTTTTTTTTAATTAATTTTTTTAATTAATTTATTTTTTACAAAGTGACTTCAAATAGAGATACAGCTCTGAAATTTTCAACATAAGTAATTTTAGCCTTCTAATTCGACTTTTGAAAAACAGAGTGTTAAAATTTTAATTAGTTATTTTTTAATTATTTTTCTTAATTAATTAAAAATTTTTTTTTACAAAACGACTTCTAATAGGGCTACAGTTCTGAAAATTTCAACATAAGTAGTTTTAGCCTTCTAATTCGACTTTTGAAAAACAGAATTTTAAATTTTTATTTAGTTCTTTTTAATTATTTTTTATAAAATTAATTAATAAATATTTTACAAAACGATTCCTAATAGGGCTACAGCTCTGAAAATTTCATCAAAAGAAGTTTTAGCCTTTTAATTGGACATTTGAAAAACAGAATTTTAAATTTTTATTTAGTTCATTTTTAATTTTTTTTTTTTCATTAATTAATATATATTTTACAAAACGATTTCTAATAGGGCTACAGCTCTGGGATTTTCAACATAAGTAGTTTTAGCCTTTTATAATTGGACTTTCGAAAGACAAAATTTTAAATTTTTATTTAGTTGCTTTTTAATTTTTTTTTTTTTCATTAATTAATATATATTTTACAATACGATTTCTAATAGGGATACAGCTCTGAAATTTTCAACATAAGTAGTTTTAGCCTTTTAATTGGACTTTTGAAAAACAGAATTTTAAATTTTTGTTTAGTTCTTTTTTAATTAATTTTTTTAATTAATTAGCAAGTATTTTACAAAACGATTTCTACTCGGGCTACAGTTCTGAAATTTTCAACACAAGTAGTTATGACATTCTAACTAGACTATTGACAAAACGAATGTTTTTTGATTAAATTTTTTTTAATTAATATTTTTACAAAATGTGACTTCTAATAGGCCTAGAGGTCTGAAAGTTTCAACATAAGTAGTTTTGGCCTTCTAATTTTGCTTTCCACAAACACGTGTTAAAATAATCTTAAAGACGCGTTGTATTATTGTATTAACTGGGATTTTTTGTGTTGTTTCAACAGGGGATATTCTTCTAATATTAGGGATTCACGTAGCAATTAGATTTTAGTAAGTTAAGCGAGCTTATGCTTACCCAACAATGAACCTTTCAACGAGAAAAGCGAGCCTATTCTTGCATGGTAATGAACCTTTTGACTAGTAAAGTAAGCCTGTACTTATGTGTCAATGAACTTTTCAGCGAACGATGCGAGCTCAATTTTGCGTAGTGAGGAACATACCTGCGAGCGAAGCGCCAAAAACTGAGACCTATACACCAATGACAGATATCCGCAACGCGAGGCTTCACAGCTAGCTAAAATATTGCACAAATTAAAATTTCGTAGTGAAGCACGAGTATTTTACCAGTCTATAATAATAAAACAAGCTGTGTGTCTGTCTGTCTGTCTATCTGTCTGTGGCTCTGTGGATCTATAGAAACGTACTTAAGATTAGAGTAGAGCTCTGAAATTTTCAGCATAAGTAGTTTTGGCCTTCTAATTGTAAGCATCACAAACAGAATGTTAAAATTTTAATTAGTTCTTTTTTAATTAATTTTTTTAATTAATTAATAAATATGTTACAAAACGATATCTAATATGGCTACAGCTCTGAAATTTTGAACATAAGTAGTTTTAGGCTTTTAATCGGTTTTTTAAAAAACAGAATTTAAAATTTTTATTTTGTTCTTTTTTAATTAATTAATAAACATTTTACAAAACGTATACTAATAGGGCTACAGCTCTGAAATTTTCAACATAAGTAGTTTTGGCCTTTTAATTGGACTTTTAAAAAACAGAATTTTAAATTTTTATTTTGTTCTTTTTTAATTAATTAATAAACATTTTAAAAAACACCACTAATAGGGCTACAGCTCTAAAATTTTCAACATAAGTAGTTTTAAGCCTTTTAATCGTTTTTTTTTTTTTTTTAAACAGAATTTAAAATTCTTATTTTGTTCTTTTTTAATTAATTAATAAACATTTTACAAAACGATTACTAATAAGGCTACAGCTCTGAAATTTTCAACATAAGTAGTTTTGGCCTTTTAATTGGACTTTTAAAAAACAGAATTTTAAATTTTTATTTTGTTCTTTTTTAATTAATTAATAAACGTTTTAAAAACACCACTAATAGGGCTACAGCTCTCAAATTTTCAACACAAGTAGTTTTGGCCCTCAAATTGGACTGACAAAAGGAATATTAAAATTTTAATTTGTTTTTTAATTAATTTCTTCACAAAAAGTAAATTCTAATAGGCCTAGAGCTCTGAAAGTTTCAACATAAGAAGTTTCAGCCTCTAATTTTGCTTTCAACAATCACGTTTTAATATAATTTTAAAGGGATGTTGTATTATTGTATGAAGAGGGAATTTTTTTTTTCTTGACAAGGGAGAGTCTTCCAATACTAAGGCTTTACGTAGCAATTTGATTTTAGTGAGTGAAGCGAGCTTTTGCTTACTCAGCAATGAACCTTTCAGTGAGCCAAGAGAGCCTATGCTTGCATAGCAATGAACCTTTTAACGAGTGAAATAAGCCTGTGTTTATGTGTCCATGAACTTATCAGCGAACGAAGCGAGCTCGATTTTGCGTAGGAATGAACCTTCCTGCTAGCGAAGCGCCAAAAACTGGGTCCTATACACGAATGACAGATTTCCGCAACGCGATCCCTCACAGCTAGCTAAAATATTGCACATGTTAAAATTTCGTAGCCCAGCATGCAAAGGCGGCCCTAGGTTCATTTTTCAAGGGGGGCCATTTTAAACTTTAAGTTCGTAAAATGTATGCACTATGTAACCTAATTGTAATAAACTAATTGCTGATTAAATGCTTGATTGCAATGATTAGTGTAGAATTTTCTAAATTAGTAATTTTCATTTAATGCAGAATTAAAAAAGTTAATTTAAGTTTGAATTGCTCTCCTGAAAAATAAGAAAAAAGTAAAACAAAGAAATTACAAAAAATAAAATAGTTAATAATTGTTTTACAATCACACTTCTTTATTCTTTGAAAGCCTAAAGAACAAAATCCAATTTCCTCTGCTTTGTTTAGGCAATTCTGTCTATGACACAGCCCACATCAATGTTTATGTCTCTGTGAGTATGCAACAAGCAAAGTCCTGAAACTTTTCCTCCCCCCCATTCTAGCTCTTAGCCACTTTTTCAATGCGTCGAAAGGTATAGTCCGAGAGGCGACTGCAATTTTTGGACCCCATCGAACATCATTCTGAATTTTTTATAGAAATTGGAGAAAAGTGAGTAGATTAAGAATCCACTGGTCTGCCGTGGCAAAAATGGCCAAAACTGATCAATAATCGACTTGGAATGAGTTGAACTAAAATCCGATTGCCAAATATGTCATAACTTGCCAAAAAGAGAACAAACTTATTCGTCTGGCAACCCACTTCATTTTGATTTTCAATGAGAAAAAGCGCAAACGATTTCTGATCTTTGGCTCGGAAAACTTGTATCTTTTAAAAGTAAGCCAAATTGGCGACATCAGTTACGTCATAAATGACGTAATATTTTTTGCCAACTTGGCTCCCTTTTAATAGATGCAAGTAGACCGTCGCCAGATATCTGAATCGTCTACAACCTTCTTAATTGAAAATTAAAGAGTGAGGGTTACCAAATAAAAAAAAAGCTCATTATTTGGCAAGTTATGGCGCATTTGGCAATTGGATTTAGTTCAACTTATTAAAAGTCGATTTTTGACCAGTTTCGGCCATTTTTACCACGGCAGACCAGTGGATTCGTAATCTACTCACTTTTCTCTAATTTCTATAAAAAATTCAGAATGATGTTCGATGGGGTACAAACATTGCAGCTGCCTCTCAGTCTAGTAGAGAAACTTCTTTCAGCAGAGGCAACGCTAACTGGTAGTGTTGCCAAAATTTTAAGTAACGCGTAAATAGTAGGATATACATCTTTGTCACAAGCTCTCATTGCATCTATGGCAGAAGTGGGGAGCTTTTCTTCTTTTTTCCATTTCTCTCTCTATAGTGCTAGCTCACTTTCAATCAGAATAACACTCATTTGTGTCAGTCCTAAAATTGGTATGAACTTCTTTAATAAGTTTTGAAGTTCGTTGCTTTCTGATTCTGTTGGCTTTTCCATATCGGGAGTTGGAATCAGTAATCGAAGGCCAAAACAATCCAAATTTTCTTTTGGAAATCTTCCTATTAGGTCTTCAATTACATTATCCAATAAAGGTATGTAAACTGAGATTCTAAAATACTCTTCTGGTATTTGAGTATTGTAGTTCTCACGGTGTTTTTGACGTCTGGCTAGGCGTGGAAGATTCACATCAATTTCAAGCTCCGAGCATACATCTTCAACCTCATTCAATAGAATAGAAAAAAATTCCACGCAGTCTTGGCGCTTCTTCTGCAAAACCGAAATCGTATCTTCAACAATGGACTCAGCTTTTCGCAAATCGAGATCAGGAGCCTGAAGTTTTCTGCTTAGTGGTAGAGTTTGCTTCAAGACATCAATTAATGGCACTAAAGCACTGGACACAAACTGGACACTGCAAAGTGAGCATAGAAGAGAAGGTGCATTAAAGGAAGTGGTTAGGTCGGACCAGTTTGAAATCGATTCAAGCCCTTCAATTATGTAAGGTCGCGGAATTGAATAACATCATCATGCCTTTCAACCCAGCGTGTCTCACACAGTCCTGAAAGTTGTGTTCCCAAAAATTTACCTAGATCTCGATTTTGTTTTTCTAAACAGTTCTTTAAAACGAGGTTTCTTTTTGCAGAACTACGTGTTGAAAAATAATTACCCTCGTGCCATGGTTGCTTAGAAGAGCATGGTTGTTCCAAAAAGAGGCAGAGAGCCCCTGTAAAAAGGAAATTGTCGTTTGGGAGGGGGATGGTCACTACCTGAGTATTTGTGTCTTGTGTTGTGTACCGCGTATTGTGTCGTGTGTTGTGTACGTAAATACATTTAAAACCAGGGTTTTTTCTGAAGGGAGGGGGGGGGGGGCGCTAATTCTTTGTACTGTAAAGAAAAAGTTTACGTTAGTGAAATTGTGCTTAAAAATCTGTACTTTCACCATTTTTTAAACTGGAGATTCTCAAAGAATTTTGGGATATTCGAAAGGGCTAGGGAGGAAGAGGGAACCCTTCAAGGGGGGGGGCCATGGCCCCCATGGCCCCCCCTTGAAGCCGCCAATGCCAGCATGGGCATTTAGATAGTCACCAATAAAATTAGTTGAACACAATACGATAGTGAAATAATGCATAAAAAAAGTTGAAGATCAAATTAAATTCTGAAAAAAAAAAGGTGTGAATAAGTTAATTCAAGTAAATATTCAAACCAATTCACATTTTTAACTTAATGGTAATTCCTCATATGAGAATGAGAATCTTTCGAAAACAAACATTTCCACTCAGCGGCAAAAATTTAGAATTGCCAGCATTATGTTATTTTGTATAAGACGCTGATCATAGAAGGAATATTTTCACCGACAGAAAAAAGCTTACAAACTCTATATCCAGAAATTTAAATTTGAATTATTTAACCCACAGAGTAAGAAAACAGCTAAGATTATCAGCTAAGCAGATTTTCAACAAATAGTACATTATTGAGAAAATACAATAAACAACGGTTTCATATTTGCGATCCTCAAATTTGAAAAATATATAGTTTATGGGAATTTGCGCAACAGTCAGATTCTAAGTGTACGCATCTTTTTTTGACTTATAAAAATACTTTTTTAAAAGATCAACTCATGTAACAGTGTTAAGATTCGGGCGACAGTGCTCACAACATCTTCAATTTTCATTCACATCCTTTTCTTTTTCCTCTTCAATTTCACCAAGCTTTTCATATTAGGAATTTCAGCAAGAACGCTAGATAAATGCAATGGAAATAATCATAACAATTCAGAAACAGATTCAACTCATGCAGAATTACTTAAGAATTTGAATGAACTAATAATTTATGATTGTACTTGATTGCTATTGACACAAGTACGTATATTTTAATTTAATTTAATTTAATTTAATTCAGCAAAATTATATTTAGTTTGACAGTTCATTTGTTACTAAAAGATCCGTAATGTATGTAGTTAAATAGAAAAGAAATAAAGTAAAACATTCAGATATAGAATAAGTAATTCTAATTGAAATTGTATTCAAAATCAAATATTTATCTTTTCCCCAAACATTTTTTGGTTTCTTCGTTCTATCTCTTTTAATTATGTATCAAGTTAATCAAATTTGATTGACTGTTACCAATTTAAACAAAGCACGTTCGCTATTGCTAGGCTGTGACTAGCTTTCGTGTCATATGTTTTAGAACGTGACAGCCTTACCGGCAACTGTTTTTAAAACTTATTTTAATTTCATATGTGAAATATTTTGTAGCAATTTCTTTGCTCAATTGTAACAAAATTGCGAAAAAATGTTCATGATTGACGACCATTTAGGTTACTTCGTAATGATATTTGTTGATTGGAGCTTTTCCAGGCCTTAAGGTATAGTTATAGGTTATCCAGACTAACACTGCAAGTGATTTTTCAATTTTTGATATTTAAATTGCATTTGCTAATTTTGTAAATATACGTCACAACACTTTCACCAAACCCTTTTTATAAAATATGAATATGTGAATATTTTAAGTAAGCCATTGAATAAGTCTGATGTTATTTCATGAAGTATAAGCGAAAGTATAATTTAAGATCGATGTGATATTTCTTTCTTTCGATGTATGATTCTTTTGCAGATTCTTGGGTACCACAAAGGCTGATGGTTATTGTTTCTATATATGTATAAAATCAATATTTCTGTTATCACTATATATGTGCGCATTTTTTTTTGTTTTTGTTTTATTTATTTGTTTGTCTGAGAAGTTTACTATAAATTCCAGCATTTCAGTCTCTGGCCTCGTAAAAATTACACATAAATCTTGTTCGAAACTCTTGATTCAGCGCTCCTATTTTCAGAACGGTATGTTCTTTCGTTCCAGAGTTATGAGTTAATTAACTCACCCTCAAGAAAGATATTATAATTCTATCATTGTTGAAACTTTTTCCTACTGCCAATTTTTTCATACAAAAATAAAATATTTATTGGAAAAAAAATTAAAATTAAGCGTATATCTTTAGTAATAAAGCAAAGAGTCTGTGTGTCAGTATAGAACGATACTTAAAATAGGCGCTGAGCTCCGAAATTTTCAATGTAAGTAGTTTTGACCTTCTAATTTGACTTTTGAAAAACAGAATGTTAAAATATAATTAGTTTTTTTTTTTAAATTTATTTTTTTACTTAATATTTTTTTTTTTACGAAGGACTTCTAAGAGGGTTACAGCTCTGAAATTTTACGCATAAGTAGTTTTGGCCTTCAAATTGGGTTTTTGGAAAACAGAATATTAAAATTTTAATTAATTTTTTTACTTAGTTTTATTAATTACTTTTTTTTTTACAAAGCGACTTAAAATTGACGTACAGCTCTAATATTTTCAACATAAGTATTTATCGTCGTTTGATTGGACCTTTTACAAGCAAATTGTTAAAATTTGAATTAATTTTTGTTTATTAGAAATTTTACAAAGTGACTTCTAACAGGCGCGCAGCTTTGAAATTTTCAATGCACGTAGTTTTGCCTTTCTAATTGGACTTTTGACAAACATAATGTTAAAATATTCTCAGAGGGGTGATGGAGTTATTTTTTGCATTAACGGGTTAATTTTTTTTGTTTTTTTGTTTCTCGACATTGGGTGGGGGTCTAATATTAAAGGTTTATGTAGCAATTAATCTTTTAGCGAGTGAAGTGAACTTATGCTTGCATAGTGATGAACCTTTCAGTGAGCGAAGCGACCTTGGCTTTGCGTAGCTATGAGCTTTTCAGTGAGAGAAATGAGCCTGTTCACGAAGTGCCAAAAGCTGGGACCTACACACCAATGACGGGTCTCCGCAACGCAGGGTCACGAAGCTAGTCTATAAATAAAACATGGCTTTAATTGTATGCGAGTGTTTGGGAGAGTGATGCTGGTTGTTTGGTTGGTTGAACTTCCGGCTGGGAGTGGAAAGGAAGGACTTTGTGAACTAGCACCTGCCTCCTCGTACATATGTGAGAGAACCACCTCTCTGGAACAGGTTGAGGTAAAAAAAAAGAACTAAAAAAAACGGGGTTATCAAATCATTTCGGTGCAGAAGGAATTTTGTGATGTTGCCATTTCAATGCTTTCTCCGGGTGAGGACACTGAGAGTGATGCTTTGTTTTGTTTTGCTTTGAAACCATCGACTGTCTATTTCTGCCACTTATAAAGTGCTTAACACAGCCAAATACGTCTCGTAATTTTGAGCATCTAGAAGAATACGAGATCGAAATCTTCTAGTGTAAACCCCTCTCTCCAACCCCACCACACCAACGAGAGGACATTGAGGCCACGACAGATTTAATGTGAACCAGCCCCCATTAGGTACACACTGATATTTTTGCGGACGGAGGCCCAAACCCACAACCCTCCGGTTATGAGCTCGTTACTCTACCGCAAGGTATCGGGAGCCTGAGAGTGATACTAAAAATGTTTTGAAAACTTCTTATTTATACAGTATTGTTAAGATTATTGTTACATTAATCTAAACAGAGAAATAATTTGAAATAAATTTTGAAACGTAGTTTACTGCATAATTTTTTTTTCTTAAAATGTCTTTAATATTTAAGATTAGTTGCGGATTAAAAAAATACTTAAGGGGTTCTAATTTGGTGGAGTTCTAAATAAAAGAATCTACAGATTTAAAACATGCTATGTTTGCAAGTTTAGTGTAAAGAATTCTACAAGGAACAAACGAATATGATTTTTTCCATGGTATCCAATACGATATTTTCTCAATGGAAGTGCCTCGTGATATTTTTGTACTTGCAGCAGCTTTACCACGTGTAATTTTTTTTTTTACACAATTTACATTATACCATTGCTTAAATTGTATACTTCTTGCAAATTTATTATTAATTTTGTCAAGGGATTTTAGTGGATTTGATTCTTGCAATGTGATATATATTTTAGATTAATAGAAGAATAATGATGATTCAATTGGTGTAAAAAATTAAAAAAAGAAATTGAACAGGGTACAACTTTCAATTGCACTTCAATATGGGTCCCTGCATTTAAATGTGACATTGTTTGTAGTAATTTATCGTTATCATCTTATTTTCATTAATTTGAAAAAGTGGCTAGTATGCGAAATTTTTGTCAATAACTATTACAATAGAAACCCCCCCACGAAATTTGCCAAATATATGGCGGAGATTGTTATGTTATTCCATTTAGATAAGTTAAATAGTTTGGGAACAGTCGTTGATTGGAAATGCTCAAGATAGTGTTAAAGACGTTCGTTTGACACAAAAAACAGATTTGCGAACAGCCAACAAAAACACGACTAGAACCCTCGAAGGAAATTTGCATATGACAGAGGCCAAAGTTCACATGGGTGCCAACACAGGCAATTTTATCAAATTTCTACAATGAATATCTGGCGAACGGCTTCCGGGTGCCCTGATAGTGTTTTTGTTGGCCGTTCTCAGGGACGTTTTTTGTGTGAGCATAACGTGTCTATTTTTTGTGATACACGTACCGTTCCGACGCTCTTTAAGGTTTTCGCATGCGCTGAGCATTTTGCGATAGTAAAAAATAGGTGTTGCCATTCCAAAATTTTGAGTTTCTGTAACTATAAACGTAACCGTGAGCGCCATTTGTTTGAGCGCCACACACACACACACACACACACACACACACACACACACACACACACACACACACACACACACACACACACACACACACATATATATATATGCACCATGCAATTTCAGAAGAAACATATTTTTAATTTTTTCACTCCAAAAGCGCATGCTATCTAATTCATTACCGTTACATGATTAATATAAATACGACTGATTTGCATATTGAATGCAAATCGAAATATGTTTCAACCAATTTTCTGAGGAAATTATTCTAGATATCTGTACATACTTCACTCTTTTGGTACGAATACTAATAATATACTGGATTAAAATATATCTGAGGATAAATCATTGAATCCCGATACCTCTCATAATATTCTTATTATTAGGAATACGATAGGTAATGAGGGCTCAGTTGGACTTCGGAAACATTTCCCTGCAATTGGTGATTGGTTGCCTAGCAACTCCCAGAAAGGAAATAAGCAATATAAGACCATTCGCTTCCAATTTTAATAAGAAATTCAAATATCATGTTCTAGATGCAAAAGTTCTTGATTTAATATTAATGCGATAGTTGTTTTTAGATTTAAGAAGATCCCAAGTATAATTTTATTTCTTTACTTAGAATTTAAATAGAAATACAAAGTTTTTACCAATTTGCTGTCTGTTTCGTAGTATTGCATTTTTCCTAAATGTACTATGTGGCTATCAAGTCAATCATCTAAGTAAGAGAGATTGACTATAAAATAGAAGGACAATGTATTTGCTCAAGAGTTGATTTCAAATTACATTGTTGTGTTATCTCAGCTGTGGACCTGGAATCTGGAGTTAAGTCACTACGGTCTCTTAATCTTAATCAGTTAGGGTTTCGGTAATATTGTGTGAATAGAAAAAGTTTTAAACGAACTTCAGAATATTTGATTCCAAAACTAAACACTTAAAATTATGGTTAACGCATTAAAATTTTGATGATGGTCTCTTCTTTGGACCCTCTTTGAGAAATGTTTTAGTATTTGAATGTGAGGACAAGTTCCTTTAAAGTATTGTTTTTATGTACCATAGTCTTGGTACAAATATGTTTAAGTCTCTTGTTTTGATTCTGTTCTCTCGGTAGATAATAAGAATAAGTTATTCTATTTCTTAAAATGTTTGTTTTTTTTAAACAAAAAGAAGTTATAGCAACTGCAAAATTGCTATCTTTACAACTAATTGCAATCTTAAATATCTACCATTTAAAATGGTATATCATAAATTGATAATAAGACACATTTAATCAGTCAATAAAAATAATAATATTTATCTTTTCTAAATCACTAAAATAAAATAACCAGAAATCTAAACCTAAAAAGCAGTGTTAGAAAGAAAAGTTAGCTTTGTAAATTCACTAGAATGAAATTACAAAAATGCTTCAAGGCATGATCGCTCAAATTCTAAAAAAAAAAAAGCGTAAAATAAAAGATTTTGCATAATTTTAGTATTAACACATTCTGCTTTATTAAAATAGTACTAACATATTCTGCTATTAACATATTAAACGAATTCCCGCTATCTACGACGTTTTATTAGTTCTGAGAGTTAATTCAAAGTAATTACTTAAAAATAATAATGTCAGGGACTTGGGGGGGAATTTAATGGGAACTTCTTTTATTCCCACTTTGCATTTCGTCTAACCATGAAATTAATGAGTAGAGCGTTGCTTTGATTTAGCGGAAAAATCACTACATTTACTTAAAAAATCCTTATGAATTAAAGAAAAAAAGAGCAAAAAATTACTTATAGGTTTTAAGATGTTAGAGATTATGCGAAATCTGTATTTACACATGAAGATTAGGTGGATTCTAGCCAAATCACCAGACATATTCTGTGTGACTAAGTGTTACTGTGATGGTCCTCTTGTCAGTGATGGTCTTTTCAGTCTCTTTTTGAGTGCTGTATATAAATTTCTTCTGACATCATTGTTTGATAAATATTCAGTATAATTTTGAATAGTTTTAGCTTCATATAAGAGAGATTATATATGATTAATTGAAATTTTTCCATGGAGCATGGTAAAGTCATAAGCCCCAAAATAATTTTACAGAAAAAAAATTTCTTCTATATTCCAGCTTTTTAGAAGTATTCAAGTTCGTCATGTTTGTTGAATTACTGGAAGATCTTATTGTACGAACCATTTTTGGATAAAAATTTCCTCTACAAGATGAACTTGAGAAAATGATTATTTCTTACTTTTGCAGGTGTTAACACTATGCCACCCGGGACACCAAGGTGGTGTCCCGGGAAAACAACCGGGTAAATGCTGGCGTCACCAGGTTGGTGACCTGCAAACACTATCTGGCAAATGCCGGTGACCCCACCAAAACTATCAGACAAATGCCAGTGACACCTCGAAAAAAATCGGGCAAATGCCGGTGTCATCTCTATAACTATATTAGGGCAATTCTGGCGAAGTGAAAGTTGACGATTTATGATTACCCGAAAACCTCGAAAAACCGAGATGGGCGAACTTATCTCAACCACTTCTACCGGCGAAGTAAATAATCCCGATTAGACGTACGGACATCATAGTGTTAATGTGCAGCAACGTTCTGCGATGATCTTTTGAGCAGGTACATTAACTCTGGGGTGGAACTAGAACTCGCCCTACAAGGGGTTAGCCATCTCCGACAGGGGTAAAGCGGTCCGTGTCAATAACGTGACTAAAAGAACTTTCAATTAAAAAGGTACACTTGTAAATAGCTTCCTATAAATTTTTTATCTTAAGAATCCTCCCCCCCTAAAAAAATGATTTAAAACACATTAACTCCATAAAATCTAGGTTGTTTTATCTATGTTTTTGTGTATTGTAAAAGACATTTGGCATGCTGTCGATTTGCTTCTTGATTCAATCATTTCAAAAAATTTATATTTTCCTTCGATACTTTGGCTGCTCGACTTCATATATTTAAATAAATAATTAACTGTTTATATTTTGAGCCCCAGTGATGAAATACCATTGCTCTGTGTTAATGGATATAAAAATCTGCAATGCATATAAAGGATTTATATTAAAAACATTGTCTTTATGGGTTATATTACTATAGATACTTTTTTTTTATTTTTTATTTTCTAACATATTTTTCAAAATATTTCCGATTTCATTTCTAGATTTTTAAGCGTATAAAGTTGGACCTCCCATAATAATATATATAAATAATTCGAGAAAATTATAGTTCTAATACAATATAATGGGTAATGAAACAAAAACTCTTTCCATGAATTTCTAATGTTCGTGAAGTTTTACTCTTGTCATGTATGAGATCTTGAACAAGCTAAAAGAAGCATTACTTCTTAAGTATTAACAACATGGAGTGCAACTAACGGGTTTCTCTGTTTCCCATCTCCATGTCCAGTCCAAGTTTTGAAGATCTCCCAATAAACTGCATATGCCCTTAAGAAGCAGACAAAATCAATGTACTCCTTTGCGACAGAATGTCGAAAAATATGTTCCCTCAATAAATTTGTCTACTCTGGGATGTTGCTTGAGGGACTACCAATTCCTGGAAAATACTATTGCACAACCGACTACTCCTCCCAACCCCACTCCTTAAGTCTGTTGCTTTCTGAATCGAGTTGTCTTATGGGAATTTGGATGTTGTCGCGGCTGGCATTATATGGTTGCCGGGGTTGGGAATAGGTGATGTTTGGCCGAATTTGTGCAAAAAATCATTAATAGTTGTTGAAAAATGTAAGAAAGGCTTGTGATATTTCACAAAAACTATGCACTTTTAAAAAGGAAATCAAAATTTATTCCCCGACGAAAACATAATTTTCCCCTATGGGAGAAGGGGGTGGTGGCTAACCTTGCCCGACGGGAGTGCTACAGCCTCTCTCCAAACCCCCCCCCCCCTCGCTGGCGCCACCTCTGCATTTACACCTGGAAATGAATAATCTATAGATATATGTTTGTTTCTTTTCATTATTCGGCTATTGACTTACGTATATATTTATTGCGGCATTTTCTGACTGAATACAGGAATTGAGCCTATGGTTTCTTATACTAAAATTATTTGTTTTGCTGCACATTACCAAACATCTTATCTTGTCAGTAGAGTTGAGGAAAATTCTGTTTGAATTGAAAATGTACTAAAAAAACCTAACCTATCAAGGTATATTTGAAATGTTTTTTATCTTCAATATGATGTTTATGTTATTTATTTAATTGATAATAACCTAATTTAATAAAAAAAAAGAATCTAGATTTACCACAAAAATTAGAATATCTCAAGAAGAATTAGTTTACCTATTTTTTTTTAACATATATAACAAACACCTATCCATTTTAAAGACAATTTTTGGTCTCGAAATATGTTTTTAGATTGAATTTTTATTTAGAAGTTTACATTCAAAACAGGCTGTTCACCAGCATGAAAAATATGGTAAGCCGGGAATATGTGAAATTTTTTTATAATATATATATACACTAAAACATCCTATTTTAAAACTATGAAGAATAGGAGCTACTTGTTAGTTTTGTGAACAATAAATTCCCTCTCATTCAAAAACCTCGATTCTTCTTATTAGGAAATTTTGTTGTTGCGTGCAACGTTTTATTCGTAAACTAGATTTATGTGCAGTCACCATCTTTTCACAGCATTTGATCTTTTATCTACTTTCCAAGAGATAAATTTTCACTAAAGCCAAATACTCGATCCTTATATACTTATTAAAATAAATGAACGTTAAGTTATTAATATGTTTTATTTTTAATCATATTATTGTTACGACTAATAAAAGGATGTTAATAAATTCTTATCCGATAGTATGTCTACAGAAGGATGGCAAAAATTATTGTAGCTAATTAAAAAATATTCTCAGAACGTAGTTACGGAATTTAAACTTGGTAATTGTTGTTGTAGTTATTTTCATATATTCCTATAAATTCATATATGTTATTAACTTTGAAGCTCAAATAAAACTTAACACTTCCAACGAATTCATTTTAATGAATATATTTTGATTTCTTGTAAGTTAAAATTACTAAAGTAAGTTGACAGTTACACAAGAAATCAAAACATATTGTTAAAATTTAATTTTTTGAATTATAAAGTTTGATTTGAACATAAGTTAATAACATATAAGAATTTTATTTTTTATTTATTACTATAAAGTAAACTAGAGGTGTGGAACATCGCACAACTTTCATTTACACTATAACAGTGACTAGGATTTGTGTCATTTACCGTTATTATATTTTCCTCATTCATTTTGAAAAAATGTCTAGTTTGGCGATATTTTTTTCGATAATTCTTGTATGGGTATTAAAAAAAATTAAAGAAGAGAGAAAAAAAAAAAAAAAAAATAAAGAAGAAGAAAAAATTATCGTTGATGAGGTATGCTCAAGAAAAAAAAACTTCTGTGTTGAAGACATTCGTTTTTCGACTTTTTACACCATTAAAGCATTTTTACGGGAATTTCGAAGATGGGGATGTTTAGAACACCATAAGAGGCATTACCACAGCTATTTTGTTCAAAATCGTTGGAGCCGTTTTTTTAGCAATCATTTAAAGACAGGATTTTTTCAATGGTAGAATGTGCGATTTTGACGAAAACCTTAATAGTTGGGTTCCATAACTATCATTAACCTGCCAACCAAATTTGAATATCGTTTGTTCGGGAGTTATACTGGCTACAGATACACATACACACAGACCGGCAGTTTTTCTAGATCACTTTTTTGGAATCAGAATGTTCCAAAACGTGGGGAAATACATTTTTTTTTTTTTTTTTTTTTTTTTTTTTTTACCGAATGCTATACTTTCATTACCCTATGTATACATATAGGTAATTGAAAGTAAATATTGCTTTATAACTTTATTATGAACCAATTGTAAATAATAAAACACAAAAGTAATAAATACAAACAAAGGTCAACACGTCCTTAATTAGCATAGTTGCTTTACGGTATACTCAGCAATAACACAAATAAACTATAGATAAATTTAGGAATATAACAACGATTGCAAACAAAGAAAAATAATTCATTATATTGATTACAGACTTTATTTGTCAGTATTATTTTGACTTTAAATAATGATTGCTTTATAAATTTAAGATCCCCAAAATTCAGCGACCATAACATTAAATGTACACATTACACTTGAGAAGGCTTAGATTCCGTTCTACTAACAATCGATAAAATAAGACGTATTGACTCGTTAGTGCCCATAAACATTCCATGTTTTTAATCTTCTTTATTTAAATGAAAGTGCTACTCCCTGTCTTATTTTTAATCAGCTCTAACAAATTATCGCAAATGTTCCTAACAACTCATTTGTATCTAATTAAAGGTAGAATTACAGGGCTTTTGTACTGCGCTTAAAACATGGACGGTCTTTTCCTGCCACATAGACTCGCTTTACAAATTCAATACTAGATTGGATGAGATACCGCTTAAAAGCTTACTTGTCACATGTTAAACAACAGATATGTTGATAATGTAAATGCTAATTCAACTTTTAAAATTCATTTAAGAAATTACTTACAAATGAAAAGTTTCAGGCAGTTGAACTATGAAATATTTACCAATTTACTCCACTATTTTGGTCATTGTTTTTATAACAACGACTAAGAATTATTTTTAAATATCAAGAATAAAACAATACATTACTTTGTCCCCCATATATTTTTTATTAGTTTTGTGATAAACATAGCTTCCTTGCCTATTCTTTTCATAAATTTCTATTATTGTTAAATCCACAAGGTGGTTATAGCTAAAGCATTTCTGCTTAGAGCCTATTCTGAAAAACAAATATTCGATACAATTTAAAACTCGTGTATTGAAACCACGCAGAAATATCTTTAAAAAAAAAAAAAAAAAAAAAAAAAAAATGGTCCATTACAGCCAAATTTCATGTTTTGTAGGTTCTGTGGATGAGTTTATTGCTAAATTCAAGCAAATACCTCTCATGCTTAAAAAATAAAAACGTTACAAATGTATTTGCAATGCTTTTTTAACATATTTATACATTTAAAAACAAAAACTAGTACCACTTTGCTCCTTATCATTTAACATAGCATTATTTAGAAATATTTTGTAGGTGCAAGATAAATGGATTGATTTAGATTTGCTTTAACATGATGCAATCAATTCTGTCGCCGGCACTGACGTTCTTTAGAAGTTAGAAAATATTGAAGCATTGGATAAATCAAGAATGCAAATAAAAAGACATCTGACAGAGAGAGTAAATTTGCATAAAATTTCACTATGAAATGAGATGTTTTGATTTTTGATTGCGTATTTCAAAGAAGGATGAAAAGCGTACGTGTTTGCAGATGTCTGACTCAAATGTTTATCGTAATGCCGAGAGTTTTATTTTGAGTATTTAAAAAATGAATTTTCTGATGAATTTCTGCAGTAGTAAAATATTTTTTAAAGAAGACATAATGTGAAGAATTTCTTGCTATTGTATTGATTAATTTACAGAAGTTTATTATTCTTTACCTTATCTTTTTACAAGAAATTCCTTTATTTGTCATCACTGACCATTCAATAAAATGTCGTATTACGACTGTTATTTAGATTCTAAATACATAACAATGTTAAAAAGTTATCATTGTACTTTTTCAAGTTTCATTCTGTTTCGTATATGCCCCCTTTTTAGGGAAAAAAAATATCTTTGGGCATTTATATAAAAACGTTCCATGAATTACAACAGTATTTTTCGTTTCTTCTTTCAAAGGTTAGAAAAAAAAATATTGCCATAGTTCATACTTTCTTTTATTGCTGTAAAATTTTTCCATACTCATAAATAAATGTAACATTTTCGAGATCAGTGATTCTAAATGGCTTCATTCAAATTTCGAAGTTTATTTTTATTTTTTTTCGCATTTCACTTTTTCAACTTAAAATTTTTCAGGCTTCTTTTTTTTTTTAAAAATGAAGTATCCATTTTTTTGTCAAGAAACTTATTTTATCTAATTTCTTGGTCAACAATCCTGCATCTAATATAGTATTAGTTTTTAAACGATAGCGACTATGAACTTTATTACTTTTGATATTTTTGATACAATATCGATGAAAACTCTATCTCTCTTTTTTTTTTTTAACCCGAACTGATTTTAGTAATTAATTAAAAAAGCAAATGTCATTTAAGCGCAAACTACAAGATTACATAAGCAGGACACATAATTTTGTGAATATTTTTAAAGGGTGTAATTATCATTTAACTTAATTTCAATTTATTTTATTAGAAATACGTAATGACTATATTTCAAGCATAACAATTGTTCAGAATTTTTTGTAGCCAAGGCCATAATTCCATTAACTGACATTACTATGAATGGTTAATGTAGAAAATTGTTAACCTAGGTTTTTAAGTGTATTATCTTGTCGGTTAATAATCCACCTTAATCCTATGGGTTAAGGTTCATATTTAAATTTAAAAAAAAAAAAAATCGATTTTCGCTACATTGAAATGTTATTTTTAATGTACAAAATTAAATTAGTAAAAATAACAATCATATTTATAAAATGATATACAAAATTAAAATAGTAAAAATAACAACCGTGCTTCTAAAATGATTTACAAAATTAAATTAGCAAAAATAACAGCCGTGCTTTTAAAATGTAAATTTTTATTTCTAAAATTTCAATAGTTCAATAATAATAGAAACTTATGTTACAAACAGTACAGCTTTTTTAACCATTTCAAGAGATGGATTTTTCGTTACATTTTTATAAAGTTTTTAAGAAAAATGACAAAGCATTTTTAGAAAATGTTTTCAAAGTTAAGTGTCTGCAATCAAAACACACAAAATAATTCATTTCCCTAAAGATTATGGTCTAAATACAAAAATAAGAATGTAAAGAAAGTAAATATTAGATTGCGAATGGAATTTAATATATAAGCATTTGAATAATTTCCGAAATTCTTTCAATATTCCTAAAAGTTTGAAATAGGTTGTCATTGGGAATTGAAATGAAATGGAGTTCTTACACTTCAGTGTTTATAGCATTTTGCATTTACAATGAATATGAACAAAATGAGCCATTTCTTGAAAAATTTAGCGTACTTGTGCTATGTTTTTATATCCACTCGCAACCGTACATAGGTAGGCGGGATTTGGCGATTATACTTCAGCGATGATTTTAGTAAGTAAACTAGAGACTAAGCATAGTGTTCATAACAATTCTAAATAATAAAAAAAAAAACATTACTCCTTTACGTTGAATTTAATATATGGCTTCCCTTGAAAATAACAATTAAAAATATATCGTATTTTTTATTTGGACATATTAGTTTACCTAATAACATTTCAATCACATAAAATTAATATTTTTAGTTTTTGGACAGAAAATATTTGGTATATGAAAAATTATTTAAATCGTTGGTTCTAATGTTTTGCTCAGTAGAGTGACTAACTTTAAAATCAATTTCTAAAGAAACTTCTTCTAAGTATCCAAATTTTCTTTCTCTTAAAGTTAAAAAGCCTCGGTTTCGTAGGTTTATTTTGGGAATTTAAAGTGATGGTTAAATAGTTTTGTTGAGATAAACTTTTTATGGGGTACAAGGAAGAGTCTTTCCTTTCAGAAGCGTGCATTCCACAGAATCTGTAGTAATCTTTTCCCCAAGAAACCATTAAAGTTATTTTTCTCTAATATTGATAGACTATACAAACCCTTATCTTATTCCGTTTTCTGGAATACAAGTGAGATAATATTTGTACCTCAAAACCAAACTAGCTAGTTGGGTAACTTTTCAGAAGAGTAAAAAAGAAGGGAAAAAAAACTGATTACTACTCTTTAAGTTTTTTTAGTGAGTTACGATGTTATTTTTCAAGCAAAAACAAACTTTTTAGACAGTAAATCAATATACTAAAATTCACCAAATTGGAACTTAAGCTCGTTTGATTATGAGAGATTCAAATAGCTATTTTAAAATGCCATTAAAACATACTAACAACATATTTATAGAGTTGCTGTAGGTTTAAAGTATAGTGTTTTTACTTCTACACTACATTATACATTTATAAGCTCATACAAGGCTTTGTGTGCGTCTATCTTCTATATTCTTGAATAAACTACAAATGGTACATGAACGTGAGATATGTCAAATGAAAGCTTCGCGTCAAGGTAAGCTCCTGCAATGAAATTCAACAGGAAGTTACGTACGAAATGACTGGACATAATGGCCAGAAGTCAATTTGTGATATCTTTCCTAAACTATTTATGCTACAGGTATGTGTCATACATCATTTTAAAAGTTGAGATAAGATTAACTTGACTTGAAGCTCATCCAGGCAATTTGACACACGAGGGCACGAATTTGTCGATTTTCCCGGTCAAGAGCTGCTTGCCTGGCAAGTCTTTAGCATAGTTATTTCAAGTAATCTCTTTCTTTGGGATCATTGCTATCCAGAACATTGGTTTTTATCTTTTGATTCATCTACTGGAGGTCCACGGATTGCTGCATTAGATAGGATTATCAGGTTTAAAATTAATTCAACCGTAAAAGTGATGAAATTTACCTGGAAGATTGTTTCTGTATTAAATTTATGAGTAGTTCACATCTTGCCTTCAACAGATTAGAACTTGGATAGTGACAAGTTTTGTTTTCGACATTTCTGCTTAAAAAACTTCAAACTGGGAAAGTTTACTGTTACAAATGTCATCAAACATAACAGAGGGATATTTTAGTCAATAATCTGGGATTTTAGTCTGTAAATAATCGTCTGAACTGATAGCCTTTTGGCAGTTGTAGAACTGTTTGATGGAAGTCTACTGCGTTTTCTTCAATTTTACGTGTAAACACAGAGCAGTCTCTTTAATGATCTCCCGTATGGCATTCTTTTCATACAGAATCAAGTCTATGGAATTCTCAAGGGACTGTTTACCTTATGTGTAGCTTTTCTATCAGAAAATCTGTAAAACAATTTACTTTGATGACCTACTATTGATTTGAACTGGTAATGGGCCAGGCTAATTATCTTTATTTATTTATTTATTTATTTTGCATGAGGTGGACTTAAACGTTTTTGCCCTCAAAGTAGCCAACTTATGTCCTGAAGTGAAGAGCATTCGCTTAACATGTGAAATACATGAGTCGAATCCTAATTGGAGTCATAGATTTGCAAACTTTGCCTGAATAAGGACGTTGATTAAAATTGATAGACTCTTGCCGATTGTCTGGATGTTTTATATATTTCCTCATTTTCTCTAATTCGAAAGGTAAATTTGGGATAGGTTTCCATTGAAAGACCACCCGGAAGGTTATCTACATCTTTTTTTTTTCAGTTTTCGTGCAGCCATTGTTAATTATTACTACTAATATGCAAACAGATAACTCTTAGCCTTCTCTTCCCCTTAAATGTTGACTAAGATCGTTTTTTTTTTTTTTCACCTGACATTCTTTTACTTTTTTGCTCACACACATATAATTTTTTTCTATTTGTTTTTATAATTTCCCAATGATATTTGAACTCAATAGTAAAGTCAACCATGACACAGGTCACGATTTGCATTGAGGTACACAAAAATATATACTCTTTAGAATACAATATTTTTTTTCTGCAATTGTAATTACTACCATTTCTTTTTGCTGTAAAGTAATATTCTTTCTCAATAAGGGTGTCAATGAAAAAGTGCTTAAAATAAGGTAAAAATTCTTTAAAAGGTAGTGTGATTTTTATGGGAATTTATTTTAAAAATTAGATAATTTATATTTTTTGCAAACTCTCCAGAAAAAGCTTAATTATAAATATGGTCTTTATATCCAAATATATATATATATATATATATATATATATATATATATATATATATATATATATATATATATATATATATATATATATATATATCTTCTATCTTAAAAAATAACTAAATTATAACGATTTTAAAATTGAGTGAATGATATCTTCATATTTGTAGAAAAGGAGATTCTTATATTGTTGATTGCAATTAAATAAAAAGTGTTACGGTACAATACCCTTTAAGAGTTTAATTAAAATTTTGTAATGAACAAAAACTTAGGTTCCCAAAAAGCTTTCTTATATGAAATTTATTCACTATCTTTAGAATACCTTAGATTTGTTAACTAAAATAAAATTTTGGTGAATGTCTCAACAGCAACTCGTCCCATAAATCTAATAAAGTCAAATAATTGCAGTTATATTTGATTAAATTAAGCGAATTTTTGATTATTATGTATGAATTTGATTTGATTTCAGGAACCTTTTTGTAATTGGTCTCCCCCCTTACATAAAAAGGACACTGCTGTATAATTAAATTATACACGCAAACCACATTATCCTTTTATGATTTCTTATTGGAGTAATTTTCCAATTTTTCCAAAAATTAACTTTATTAAAAGCTAACTCTAATAGCAAAAGAACAAAGAGTAATATAAAGGTTTTTGAAACAGTTTAAAAACTTTTCTTATATGTTATTTATTTCAAAGGGTATTTATAAAGTAAAAAACTACATTGACTTATATTTTAATTTAGTTCACTAGAGCAGGCTTCATAAATTTATCTTTTCATTCTTCATGGACAATTTTGTATTCTGGCAATTTAGCGAAATTTCTCTTAATTTAACTTTAATATTACCTGAATACATAATCTCTGAAACCTAATCTTTAGATATTATGAAGAGTATACGCATAATTTATTAGAAGCAGAAATATTACACACCGTTAAATGAGGAAAACTTTACCGGTTAGTTTAATACAATTTCTAATTTAACGTACTTAAAATATACCAGTACTTAAAGATTGCGGAATAGGGCCAATGTGGACCAATCAAAATTTCTGTATGGAAAATAGTTTGAAGCCTTTAAGAGGCGTCTTACCCGTCTAATTAGCGATAATTTAGTCAAGTCATAGATGAGTAGACTTATAAGCCAAGTAATGAATGACTTCGATCGATAATTATTCAGCTAAATATTGGTACATACGTTAAATCTTTAAGTATTTGAGTACAGTTATTCTTATAAAGTTTACATATTAAACTAATTAGAAGTAGACAATGAAATGTACTATTTTTACTATACATCTAAAATACAAATCCCTTGCATTTACTTTAATCAAATTCTGCTTGTGGAGTTTCAAGCAATTGTTTGACTTTTAAGATTGCTGAGAAATAATACGAAAAACGTTTCTTGAAGATCCCTTTAAGAATATGATAGTGTTTCATATTATTCAAGTATTCAAGGTAGTCAGATGAATAATTAAAATCTTTAATCCCAGAGAGCAATATTTCAAAGATGAATGTTCAAGCAAAATATGATCCACAGGTGGAATGGTATCTTTAGTAGAATTTTGTAAATAATTCAATATTTATTCTAAATTTAGTTAGATGGTTGGAAAATATAAATAGTTGTGGAGAAATAAATGCTAAGAGTAAGAGATTTTACGACTTTTATTTGCTTTGAATTAATTAACATCATTTAAAGATTTTCGTTGCAAATTTTGGAATTTGATTTAGAAAGGGCAACATTCTCACTCATGAGAAAATTTTTATAGTTCCTTATTAAGTAGTACGAATACGTGAAATCATAACAAATAAATCCTGATTTGTTTTAATTCTACTATGACAGTTTAAATTTTTTATTTTTCAGATAAGGTAATTGCATCAAAGAGGGAATTGATAAATATGTCAGGTTCTTTTTTATATATTTTCAAACATACTCCTGTCATTTCAATGCATATTTTGAACAACCTCTTTAAATAAAATTTTCTTGTAATTATGCTAAAGAAATAATCTTTTAATTAAATTTAACTTTGCATTGAAAACAAAATACTTTTTCAGAAATTAACTGTATATATTTCACTCAATTTTGTCGGTTGGTTCTAACTTTTTCCGAATAAAAAGCTTTAGCATCCAAATAACCATATTTGGCTTTTATGTGGTACTTATTCTCTTTCCTATCCTAAAATATTGGTTTTCAAAATCTTCCATAAAGATTTTGTTCTGTATATATTTTACAGAAAAGATAACTTTTCTCTAATATATAATACCTAACTTGACATTAGGTGACAGATTTTACTATTCCTATAATATATGGTTAGTTCCTGCGAGCATAGGAATATTTTACGTACATGACTTTCGTCTGATAAACGATATGCTTCTGTAAGATAGTTTTCTCTTTTAAAAGAGACGCAATCATCCAGTTATTTAATTTCATAACCTTACTTCAATAAAAAGGAACTTTTTCTAAGAATTGTGTGCTTAATATTTAGAGGTCATATGATGTACCTAAAAACACTGAATGGTCTTTAATAAATAGAAGGACTAACGCCTAAGAAGCAGAATGCTCGTCTATCCTGAAAACGTATTGGAATCGCTCTACGATTTCATCTAAGCACGGTGTAAATTTTGATTGAAAGAGTCACGCGTTAGTTGTTGGGATGCCAAGTAGAATATTTCTTGATTTTCTCCCCTAGAAAATACAACTACGGGTCATTGCACACTTAAATAGTTCGTATTTTGTTCCAACACAGTGCAGAATTCGTGCAGCTCTTGCTCCAGAAAATATTCAACATTTGCTGAATATCCGTGCTTCGCTACGAAATTTTGAAATTTGCAGTATTTTAGCTAGCTGTGTGGCCACGCGTTGCGTCCACACAGCTACCGTCATTGGTGTATAGGTCCTAGTTTTTGGCGTTTCGCTCGCAGGAAGGCTCATCGCTTAGCAAAATCAAGCTCGCTTCTCTCGCTGAAAAATTAATTGACACATAAACACAGGCTTACATCACTCGTCGAAAGGTTCATTGATATGCAAGCATAGGCTCGCTTCGCTCGCTGAAAGGTTGATTGCTGCTTTAGCATAAGCTTGCTTCACTCACTAAAATCTAATCGCTACATAAAGCCTTAATATTAGAAGCCTCTCCCGTGAGGAGAAAAAAAAAATCCCCCGTTAAGGCGTCTTCTCACTTTAGGCACCTCGAAAATAGGCTATTTTCGAGATTTTTTTTCGAGGATTTTTGCAAACAATTATGGGATGAAATGGATTCTATAGAATAAACACATCTTTCAAGTACAAGAAAATTTTATTTTTTTATTTTTTTGAACAATTATTATAATAAAACAGTAGCATCGAAAAACCCGTGTAGAAATGTAATGTTCGTGGCTTGTTGATGAAATTTCGGAAACTATCCGGCCGATTGTCATGAAATTTGAATGACATATTCTTCATAGTTATGGCTATAGCGCATATCATCAGATTTTTGAAATTTTGATTTGAAGTATTTTTTTTTTACAAAAAACTGCAAAAACACGCGTTTTTTTTACTTTTTCGAAAAACGTGCGCCATTTTGTTATTTTCGCGAATATCAAAAATCTGATGATATGCGCTATAGCCATAACTATGAAGAATACGTCATTCAAATTTCATGACAATCGGCCGGATTGTTTCCGAAATTTCATCAACAAGCCACGAACATTACATTTCTACACGGGTTTTTCGATGCTACTGTTTTATTATAATAATTGTTCAAAAAAATTAAAAAATTTGTTTTCTTGTACTTGAAAAATGTGTTTATTATATAAGATCCATTTTATCCCATAATTCTTTGCAAAAATCCTCGAAAAGAAATCGCGAAAATAGCCTATTTTCGAGGTGCCTAAAGTGAGAAGACGCCTTAATACAATAACACAACACCTCTTTAAGATTATTTTAATTCTTGTTTGAGGAAAAAAAAAATTAGAAGGCCAAAACTACTTATGTAATTTTTCAGAGCTCTAGGCCTATTAGAAGTCGCTTTTTGTGAAAATATTAATTAAAAAATTAATTAAAAAACAAATTAAAATTTTAACATTCTTTTTGTCAAAAGTCCAATTAGAAGGCCAAAACTACTTATGTAGAAAATTTCAAAACATAGCCCAATTAGAAATCGTTTTGTAAAATATTTAATTAATTAAAAAAATTAATTAAAAAAGAACTAATTAAAATTCTCTTTTTGAAAAGTCTAATTAGAAGGCTAAAACTACTTATGTTGAAAATTTCTAAACTGTATCTCTGTTTGAAGTCATTTTGTAAAAAAAAAAAAAATAATTAAAAAAATTATTTATAAATGTACTAATTAAAATTTTAACAATCTGCTTGACATATATACAATTAGAAAGCCAAAACTACTCATGTTGAAAATTTAAGAGCTCTACTCCAATTTTAAGGAGCTTTCTATAGATCCACGGACACACAGACAGCTTGTTTTATTATTATAGACAATCAACTATAAATAAATATTTGACAGTGATGTTGGCTTACTAAATATTTCCTTTTGACAATTAAACGGTCCGTAATAGCAATGTTTTCACATTTTTAGCGTTATTTTTATTTAAAAAGGTTGTTTGGGCTTATATATTTCAATTAATATTAGAATGTTTTCTTTAGTCGGTAGGTTCTTAATTGTATTTTAAGCGTTTTAATTAATCATGCTATGATTAATTTAAAAATTAACAAAAAAAATATTTTGTAGAAAAAATCAAAACACTTTCTTAACAGCCTAACCTAAATCAGTGGATTAATAGAAATAGGAATTCCATAAGTTTGTAAACAGGTTATAGAGGGATTCAATGTAGTAAGTACTTCGTAAATCTGCTTTTGCTTCCCAGAATGTCTTATGATATTCAATGTAAAACTGAGTAAACCATCGGCCATAAAATTCCCACGTACTGATAGAAATAACCCTTGATTTGTTACGTATAAAAAAATCACCGTTTTAACCACTGACTTACCACTAACAAATAAGATTTGGTATCCATGATTAACTCTTGAGATTTTGGAATTCAAAACGATTAATAAACATTAGAAGGAGAAAATCATAAGTATAAGAAAAGGTTCCCACGGAGTGGTTCGGAATTCATGAGCCCAAGTCTTGAACCTTTATCCGTAGAATCATCAATAGCCAATCTGGAGCAGAGTATAATTCAGTATAGAATTCAGTCTAAGTTTATAAGGTAGTAGTATACACGAAGCAATGGAAGGTGTAGGCTCCCTTTTAGATACTACACTTTTATCTTGAATAAAAAACTTGTGAATTCCTGCATCTAGCTTAGCTACAGAACGCTACTAGCTTAGCTACAGAACGCTACTAGCTTAGCTACAGAAATGAAAAAGTATTTTTATTCAACATTTTTCATTCAGCATTTCGATTATTTTTTCAAGTGTTTTACGTGATAATACTATTTTTCCGATTATTCTGTGATGATAAGAGCATTTTTTAGGGAATTTTGATGTTTAACATTCTTTTTGGATTATCTACATTAGTCATTTCGATGTGGAAATGTAATGTTTCAATATTAAATTGTGTCGATTGCTGAAATATAAAGGGATATTGATAGAAACTTGCTTAATTTTAAACCTCTCATATTTTTTGTGGTTGATTTTTTGAAAGAATAAATATTTCTTTATTGGACTGAACTATCTTTCCTTTATGGATGTGGAATCAGTTATTGAAAAAAAAAAAAAAAAAAAAAAAATTGAAAAATTACTTTGTTTAAAATCCAGAAAATCTTAAAAGAGAAAAAGTATTCAAGAAGTTACGGTTGAAATTTATAATCTAAAATTTTTTTCTTGAAGATTATATGACAAGTTCCAGTCCGTGTTACTAACTCATTGAATATATAAATTGGCGTTAAATTTTCGTGATGTTGTGAAATATAATATAGTACTTTTTAATGGCATACATTAAAAAAAAATAATATATATTTTCTTTTCTTTTGTAATATGTGTTTTGTTGTGTTAAAAACTGGATGCTGTTGAATAGAGTTGAATTAGAATTGACCACATCGGAAAATACTACTAACTGCTACTAAAATCTAAAAAAATTTCATGTAAAAAGTCTGGTTTTTCAAAAAAAATCAAACAAAAAAAAATCACACTATATAAAAATAGAAACAATAATGATTTACTGTTATTACACAATTGTCATATTGTATTTTTTTTACAGTATTTTATTACGAGTTAGAATGATGTAGCAAACTATTTCACACCAACCTTCCATAAAGTTTCCCACCTTGGAATCTCATAATTAAAATAATTTTTTATTTCAAATAGAAGTTGAGGGTGGAACCAAAAAGAAAAAAAAAAAAAAAAATCAGAATAAAAGTCCCTAAACAGACACTTCACGTTTTTGGTATTTATGTAGGTTATACTATTACTCAAGTAGTATTAATCAAATTCCAGAAAAAGAATCACTATTAAAAAGCAGCTGTTTTCTAAGATTATCGGTGTAAAACTCGTCGTAAACTTTGATGCTTTTCACCTAAGCTACTTTGACTGGCTCACATTAGGCTAGTTTAGAATATCTTTATAAATCACCTTTCCACTTGGGAAGAAAAAAATTTTAAAAACAATTATGCGTATAAAGCCAGGTGGGACGAAAAAAAAGAAAAGTTAATGAAACATTTTTTCTTTTTTTACTGTTGGTGTAACAAATAAGAAAGCAGAACAACAATTCCTAGAGTCTAAAAATAGAGAATGATTTTCACAAATCTTTCATTACGTGTAATTTTTTTTTCTTGAAAAAACAATTGTATTAATCTTTTATGGGGATTCCTTAGACGGTATTTTTTGTAATTAAAAGTCGGGGAATTCAATGGATTTCGTTACCGCTTGACTTTTTTATGTCACGTTAATGCCCCAATTATTCAAGACTGTTATATTAAGACACATAGCAAAGAATTTTTTTAACATGAAAGTTTTATGGATTAGATTATTTTCGATGATAGTTTTTTTCAACGTTATTTAGTTTTTACTATTTTTTATAAAATGTTTTGAATGTGTTTAATTTATCTCAAGTTGGCTATACAAATATCCTATAGATTGATTAACAGATGTTTATTGATGACCTTAATAAGACTTTACAGTCTCGCATATATTCACAAATTTGTAATTTTAAATTCTTTCTAAGATACTGCCAGACATTTCAATGTCCCAGTAGAATATTATTTCTAATTTCATATGATTTTTAAGTTTTTCTAACTAATATTCAACTTTTATTTTTCCATTAACTATATAATAATATTCCTAACATTTATATCATTACATTAGAGGTTTATTCAAATTAAACATGTACAATCAATTCAATCAAATATTTCAATCTTTTTAATTTATTAAATGCCAGTATTTACATTCTAAATACGCGCTTCAAAACATATTACTTTTACGCTGAATATAGTTGAATTATTTAGAATTCTTTGTTATTAACTGTTTTAACTGTTTTAAACAAGCTCATTTGTTCAACAAAATGATAATTCTTTCAAGAGTACATTTCTAACTTCATGAAATGCCTAGAACAAAATTGAGTTGCTTATCTTATAATTCAACGAAATAAGATATATATTTTAAAAGTTTGAGTGTTTGAGGATGTGTAAACTAATAACTGGGATTGAAAGCACCAAGAAGGACTAATGAATATCGTAGAAGAATGTATAAAATACACAAATGCCTTCTACACACTCGAACTTCACATTAAAATCATTCTTCGAGGCAAACAGTTTTCAAAGAATTTTATAATAGTTAAATAAATGAAATTAGAACTCTGTTGTCAAGTTATTATTCTGAAAAGTATAATTTAAGTGTCAGTTGTAAGCCCATGAAGCAGAAGTGAAAGGGAAAGTGTATTCCCCCCAGAGCATATGGTGCCAGCACTTGCTGAAACTTACGTATCAAAGTGTGTATAGTTTTAATTATGTTGTATAAGTAGCTTAATTTAAAAGGTAGTCAATTAAGAATATAGTTTTCAGAAAATTTTGTGAACACTAATTATTAAATATTTCTACTTGAGATTTAAGGAATAAAAAGAATTACTCATGAATTAAATTCTCAAAACCTTACAATAGCTTAAGATTAAGTTATTTAGTTTGAATAAACTGTAACTTAGACTATTAAGATAAAGTAGAAAAATCTTAAGCTAATTTGGTTTAATTTTAGTTATTTAAAATTGTCTCTTCTTCTCCCAAATACTTTACTTATAAAATATAAATACGTTCTAGAAAACTATAAGTCGTCTGTTGAAAAATATATTAAATATTTATTATTATTGTTTAAGTATTTTGAAATTGAAAACTATTTCTGAGTTATATATATATATATATATATATATATATATATATATATATATATATATATATATATATATATATATATGAAATAATTTTTTTTTTAATTTCAATTCCTTAGAATCTTACAAAAGACCACATTTTTTCTCCCTATTGCCATTTTCTTTACAAGTGTGAAAAGAAATTATGTCAAAATTGAAACATTTTTCTGAAAAAAAAATTCGTAATAATAACAAAGTAATTTTTATATCACATGAAAAAAAAATGAAAAGAATCAGAGTTACATATTGAGTCCGTAACGAGCATAACTGTTATGGTAAAAATTGCATAAAACAAAAATTTTGATAAGAAATTTTTCGTATTTGACATAAATTAAATGTTTTGGAAGAGTAAAAGTTAAAAAAAAAAAAAAAAAAAAAAAATAACATAATTTGGTGATTATATATTAAATAGGTAGGTGTTATATAAAAGCCTGTTGATATAAACAGCAATAAAAAATAACAATTAAAACAACTATAAAACTTAAGATAGATGTAAGTAATTTTAGTTATTAGTTCCATTTAAGTATTTCGTTATGTTCTAAAACCCAAAAAGAAAAAATTTGGTATTATGTTTAAAGTGATTATTTATTATTTTATATTTGAAGAGACATATGCTTTTAAGCAACCACGTAGTAAATTATAACAATCTGAAAAATGTATTTATTACTTGTAAAATTGGAAACTGTACTTCATTGGTTATAATTTTTATACAGCTATAACCAACAATCCTGCTACAAAATTACGCTATATGTATCTATTAAACATTGTTTCATATTAAAAAGTGATTGATAAACAGCTCTAAACTAGAGTAAATCCAAAATTAACATGTTCTATCTCTAATAAATGTGGCGCCTTGGGACTATTTTGGAATGTCCTTAATTATGTTTACAGATGAGCCTAGTTTGAGGCATCATTAATTAAATTAATTTAAACTAAAGTCAAACGTATCTATTAAAAAATGATGGTTTTCGTATGAGCTTTGAAGTATATTGACTGTCCACAACACATGAGGGATGGAAGATGAATATTAGTTTAAACGGAGTTTATGGGATTAAGTATTTTATGAAAAACGCTATTAAATAAGGCTTATTTCGTGGAAGTTATTTGCTTTTACATGCAGAATAAAAATTATATCGATTTGTTAATTAATATTCAATCTAAGGTCATGAGAGTAATATAGCATAGTCTTGATTCTTATCTTATGCGAACCGACCAGATATTTAAAACAGAATTGAACAAGTTAATTTGTAACTTTCCTGTAAGACGATTTATGGGAATTTAAAAGCATTGGAGGCTTTCATATTTAACAATGAATCTGATCTTAATCTATAGTGATTAAGTTTGTAATAGTTTATTATTATTTCATCATTGATAATTAATTTTCTCTATGATGAAGTTGAAATGTTGTAGGCACTTTATATTTCAAGCTCCATTAATTAACTGGAAGCACACCAAAAATATATTTTAATCCGTAGTTTTCGTCGTTATCATAAAAACTCAGATGCTTAAGAACACATTTGGGTGGATGCCAAAAACCGTCAAGTAGAATAAAGTTCTTTACTTAGTTTTACAAAACGAACAATAGAATACAAACTAATATCCATTTTCAACTATCAAGGAAGGATGTAACAATAAACTTCCGATTTCAGAGTACATTTAAAGTACTATTTTTTTTAGTGAAATAGGATTGTTGAAAAAATAGAAAGCTTTTTTCGATTTTCTTATTTGTCAACGACTCGCTTAAGAACACTTTTAACGTTTTTTGATTTTTGGTGGAATAGATATACCATTCTACACTTTGAAAATGTTTTATGAAACTTTAAAACAAGAATTATTTTTAACAATTGACTGGAAGATACCTTTTAGGAAACATGGATGAGTTGCATGTTAATTTTTAATGGTAATAGTTTTATCGTTGATTTTTGCTTTTTATCAACAAAATGAAATTGTATGAACACAATTGAATTTCGTGGTATTTTTCACACTTTCTATATAATAAAAAATATTGTCATAAATTCAAGTCTAATTATAGTGGTATATTCAACTGAATTCCCTACTTAGTTACTCTTATTAGTTTATATTAGTTTATTTGTTTTATTAGTTTATTTTACAATATTAGTTTATATTGTTATAATATTTTATATTATTATATTATTTTATATTATTACTACCGTAATAAGTAAGAAGGCTTTAAATGCAATACAAATTCAAATGCATATTTTGACACTTTCTGACTCTTAGAAAATACAATTTTTTTCTTTTACTATTGCATAGATTTTTATGACATCGGAACTTGAGCTATTCAATGAAATAAAATAATATATTTTAAAGGCTGATAAGAAAGTGACAAATGTGCGTTTGAATTTTTTAGAACCTATTACTGATGACAGCAGTACATTAGGTAGATAAATTACATGTATTTCATAAAATTTTTATTTTCCTTCAGAAACGTGAAATTAGTTAAATAGGATATTTTTAAATTATAAAGTATTCTTTCAATTTCTAAGAAACATAATCTGGTCATTAACTTTTTTTTTCAAAACATCGATGTACCTTTCATTTTATTCTAAGACAATTTATAATAGATCGTAATGTCATTTACTACAATTTCGACAGCAAAATATTGCTAAAAAGACCAATGAAAAATTCTACTTGGTCAGATGAATAATCATTCACACGTTCTAGAAAGAAAAAGCAGGAACGTTTGAAAAACATCCACATAAGTGTAAGATCTTTACTGACGCATATTTGTCATTGTTTGGACACCCATCTCATAGGTTCTTTAATTATTTTTGTAAATGATAATAAATAAAAAGGAACTATTCTTCACTTTTAGCATATCCTGTTCCATCTCTGATGTAACCATTGTATTCTGCAGGAATTTTTTCTGTTTCAATTCAGCTAGACTTCTAACATTGTGGTCTGATGCACATGTATATGTAGTCAGATATTGCACCTTCGATATCTGGGATAAATCCATACTATTATTGAAGCTTTCTGGTCAGATTTAAAGTACAGAGCTATAAATCTAAATTCGGCTTCAGCTTCTCTTTAGGAACTTTCTCTATTTCTTCATGAATAATGGAATAATATTCCCTTAACCAGTATTCAAGACTAGTGAATTCATCTCTTTATGTGATTTTGGGCAGTAGTATATGTAAAAAGGAATCGTACTTCATGTTAACAATGTATTCCTGATTATTCCTTAGTGTTTCTTAGTGAGAAAAAGTGGGTCTTAAATGAAGAAAGAAACCACCTACTCAACTTATTTATCTTTACACACTTAGTACGGATGTTAATAAACCTTGCAAAAGAAAAAAATATTGTTAACAAATATTGAGAAAAAGTAATACTGAGAAGAAGGCAAAATTTTCTTGACTTATAAGGATTTTTATATTTAAAGTATACATATACATTAGGAATTTCGAAATTTGACTCAATTCTGCGTTTTTGTTTTTTAGGTTTTAAAATATTCCCGAATTCATTAACTTCAAAATAATACCATTTTCTTTCTGAGACTCAATTTACTTTTTAAATTACAGTGGGTTTTGTGAACCTGTTTTGTATCACGTTCATTAGTGTAGTAAACTTTAAACGCGTTTTCTGAAGAATGACATTTTGGTGTTACATGACTTTACGCCAACGGTCATAACTTCATAACAAATTGTCCGATTTACAAAATTCTAATTTTGTTCTAAAGACACAAGTTGTGAATGTGTTTTCTATGGAGAATTTAACATATATTGATATAAAGACATTTTTTATGAATATTTTAATCTTATTTTTTTGTTAAAAATTATTATTTAAGCAAAAACTTATTTACTGTATTCTTTAAAACTTTTTATTTAAAAATTTATAATTAAATAAATATTGCAGGCAAATTAAAAATTCTCCATAGGAACATGCGTCAATATAATATCTTTTATTTGCAGTAAAAATCTTACCCCTAAGTTAATTACAAGTTTATTTATGTATGTTCTAATAATGTCCTAATTAGTCATTTTAGTTGCAATTAGCTGATTAAAAAATTGATGGAAAAATGAAGTTTACATATATAAATGCTGCATTTTTAATACTGATATACTGCCGAAAAGTTTGAAATTATTAATTAAAAATTAAAGAAAATCATTTCAATTGTATATGTATACCTTAAAGATAAAATTTATACTTGAGAATATATTAAAGAATATTTTTCTTTACTATAAAATATTAAATGGCCAAGAAATGACTTGAATGTTAGCATTCCTTGACGTATTAGAGATACACGTCATAGTGGTAGCATTGTATAGTGACATTTGAGTAACATATATTATTTATAAACATTTATTTAATAATTTAGTTGATTTGTAAGTAAACATAAAAGACAGATAAAATTAATTAGCAATTTAACTTAAAAAAGAAATTCATTTGGAAATGCGTAGATTCTTGAATTTCCAGTTTTTAGAAGAAGGAAAAATTACATCAATTGGTCATTGACACAAGAATGTTAAAAGAAAATACTGAATCTTCAGGACAGTTTCTTTATTTTCGAACAATACGTATAGCAAAAATTAAGCTACTATTTTTGTTAATTCAAGAAAAAAATATTTATGGCCGAGATTGGAAAAGAAAAAATTCTTTTATCTTTAACCCTTTGCAATAAAAATGTGTTTCATTCTAACTTTTGAAATAGTTATGATTTATTTTATCTTCGATTTCCATATTGGATTGTATTTATAACATTATGTTGAAATTTAATGGCATTATTTAATCAATATTTCCAAAAGTTAAAAAATATGAGGATTTTTTGCCTTGTTACTAAACTTTATTTATTGCAGCTATCTATCAGTTAGTCTAACTGTTGAAAGTTTTTTGACATTTCAAAATCATTAAACATCTTAGTCAAGTGGTAACACTCACACGGCAAATGCTCACACTTTATCAAGATTCTTACTTATTAAGTTATTTAAGATATTAACCAAATTAATAACCAAGATTCATACTTATTAAGTTATTTCAGTTATTGATAAAGATTATTAATTACTAAGTTCTTAAACAAGATTCTTACTTATCAAGTTGTTTTATTATTTTCTGCAGTCATTGAAGCATGATTCTTGAAGCATTCGAGTGGGGGGGGGGGGGGAATTTACCCATTTTTAGATCGTATGTTCGAGTATTTTGTAGGCTGCTGCCATTTTATATCAGCTAAAATTCTTAACACTGAAATTTATTGCTTTGAAATTAAGATACTTTGATAAACTAAAAATTACTTTCTAACAAATTTGTAGTATTGTTTCTTAATTTTTATTTTTTCTTAATTTTTTTTTTACCTATAAATTTGGGAATTATGATATGGGAAAGTAGCATTACTGGCGGTTAAATGTTTTTGAAAAATATTATCACAATTTAATAATATGACATTAAAAATAATGAATGGGGAGGGGGGAATATTTTCTCAAATTCATTTGAAAAATTTGTAAAATTTCATTTTAAACACAATATTAAAAACACATTTGTCTAAGTTTAAGTATTGATGGTCTAGACATGATCGAAATATTGTGTTTTATAATAAAAATGTTTCTTGAAAATTTTAATTTTCTTTAAAAAAAAATTAAATTTAAATAAGACATTTTAATGGAAAGCATAAGAAGGAGAAAGGGAGATGAGGGGGGGGGGGGGGATAAAATTGTGGTACATGTAGTATCCAGATAGATTTAAGTGATTTCTGTAACCTCTAAACTTTGAAAACTATGTATCATAATTATTTCTTATAACTAGAAAAGTGTCGAAGAAGATATATTTGAAGATTTTCAACTGACTTAAAAACAAATGAGAAATTTATTTTAGAGATATTTTAAAGGCAAACATGTAACTGCATATTTCAATAAATTCAGGTAAAATATTTTGTCAAGAATAGTATCAAGAAAGTTGTTACATTTTCAATCTCACTTTCCATTACATACGTTTCAAATATATAATCGAAAATTACTTTTTACTTGTTTGAAATGAAAAGGAATGATAGTTTTCGAAGAAATGCTTCAAATGTAAATGATGCATTTAAGACGAAAAACTCTACCAAAAAGATTTTAATTGCTACTGGTTGAAATATTATCTTGCATGAAATAAAACATTCGTGTGAAATTTCAAATTGTGTAAATGATTGACGGAGGATACCCATCAATTTAAAGACATTTTATATTCTTTTCACTTTGAAAATGTTTAGATCTTTCATTTGAATATTGTAACATTTTGTATTTTTTAAAAACTATCTTCAGTTTTCCAAAATATTTTATACTAGGGAAACATAAAATAATAAAAATTTCCTTAAGTAAAATAGTTGTCATAGTAAAAGGAAACCATCATCATTTATAAAAAAAATATTTGGAAAGAAGATATTATTTTAGTTAAAGTTTTGTTATTAATGTTCTACACGTTGAGATGAAATGTTTCTATCCATCAAAATTTGAAAAGGAAATGATACTGCAAACTAGGACCAGTATGAACAGATTTTGTGGTTTTGACTTTTCTGCAAATATGTTGATCTATTTGTCTGAGGAGGATCATTTGTGTTCATTCTTCGGCATTTCACGAATGGATTACACAAATTTAAAATTAAAATCAAATTTAGTTTTTTAAAATGTTTTAAATGAATTTTCTATCCATCCTCAAAACCGAAACTGTAATTATTTTTCGTGCTTGTTCTCATATCTGTGGATTTGGTATCCATGGAAAAAACATGAACAAAAACAAATAAAAACAAGATTTAAGTGATAATAATAATAATTAAATAAGAAGGGAGACAATATAAAAAGTGGTTTGAGTTGTTATTGAAAGTGTAATATTATTAGGAATAAGTTAAGAGATCGTATCATTTAGAATTGTAATTTTGCGTTACAATGCAGAACGCAAAATAAATTCTGAGTTAAGACCTACAAACGATCCTCTTCTTTGTCTAAACACTTCTAGAAAGCAATATTAGGGAAATTGTTAATCGAAACAAAACTGTAACCCTATTCTTTAGATAAAGTTATACATTTAACTAAAATACATTGTTCTTTCGCAAAGTGCTAAGGAATGGCTTTCCTGTTCCAATTTTTTCATACCTGTGCTTTACTATAGTCTGTACATTCAGAAGTTTGCTAATTTCTATGTAGGATAGGCTGTTTTTAAGATCTGACTGATCTGATCAGAATGCTTTCCAATAATTTTTTGCAGTTCATTCCTCTCCATTGTCTGTATCATCTCATTAAAAAATTGATTATAAATCATTAATTATTAATTAAATCCCTTAAATGCAAAAATTTTCATGAAACTAAGTAAAAATGGTTATATGTCTTTTGCATATTTAGACTAAAATAGATAAAGACGGCATTCGACTTTTAAGTAATATATTAATAAACAAAATTACAAATACTGTTACCTTGAATGCCAGCAGGTAAAATCATGAAAAGAGTGGACCACCTTCTGATAAACAGTTGATAAATTGTGGAAAGCTCGTTGCTCTCTAGTTCCTCAGTACATGATTAAAAGCCATCCTTATTTTTATAACCCTAGTTGGATATCAAAGCCCTTTCCAATAGTTGTGAGCCATTTGACATAACTAACAAATTATCGAAATTCTTCAATTCCAGAAGGCTTACAAATTGCTTAACTAATGATATTTAATTTGTAAACATTTTTAACAAGAAAATATTGATCTTAATGAATTACTTATCAAAGAAAGAATTTATATAGAAATCTTTATTCCTCAGAAGAAACGAATATTTTCAATTTTTAATTCAACATCAAAATACTATGCCAATGTAATTGTTGAGAACAAAAAGGAAATAAATTTTACTTCTTTTGTTATGCGGTAATTAAAATTTATTTCAAATAGCACTTACAGCATTTTCCTAAGATTTCTAACCTTTATCGTTGTAAACTTGAACTTAACTTATTACAAACAAAATAGAGAATTGTTTGTAAAAACAAAAAGACACAATAAATTTTATGTATAAGAAGATTTTAGGAAGTACAAGGGAGAGAGAAATTGTACCAAGTTATTTAAAAAAATTATAAAGTGTTTAAATACTGAAGTCAATTACACTACAACGAAATTTTATAGCAATATACCCAAAAAAAAGGCAATTTTACAAGTATCGTACGCACCCATTGTCGCTAAATGTCACCAAACTAGTCAAATTGTTATTTTGAAACAGAGATTAAATGGGAAGGATAAAACAATTGTGCAAATTGTCTATAACAGTCTTAAAAATGAATATGTTTGAAGAAAAATTGTATATTTAAACATTTAAAGAAATGTAAAAATGGAAATGAAAATCATCGGAAGTTCCATTCAATTGTAGTAAGTGAAATTGTCTGTAAGTTTGTCTAAAACTATATCCACTAACGGAGAGCTTGCTTAATTTGTATATTCCAATACAAATGTTATAGCATGATTAATGTATAAAATATTATAGCAATGGTGTTGATGTTACATGACACTTCTAGTCGCATAAGCATTGCGTTTTTTTTTATAAAACAAACATCTTTATCATTTACAACGCCCTTTCAATTTTAAGCCTCTCTATATATCTATCGAACAATACAACCACTTGCAATCCCATAAAATAAAACAGACAAACACAATTTTATAAAGCTCTTTATATTATGTAAAAAAACACAATTTAATAAAGTAAAATATTAGTAGAAGAAACAGTACAAGGATATTTAGTTATGACGCTAGTAGAAACTGTAAAAGGATATATTCAATCCTGTTAAAACATGCATTTAATATAACATTTAATAACTAAATTATTTTTCAATGTTAAATTGGCAATGTTTATATTAAGAACATAAAAAAATATTTGCATATAAAGTTGAAATTGTAGGTAGCATAAACACATAAATTAAATTTGAATATAATCAGTTTAAATAAATAGAAAATTATAAACAATGTTTTCAATATGTTTTAGTGAGTAAAAATTCGAATATTTTATGTTAAAAAAAGACAAGAAAAAGCACTATTTGCTAGTCAGTTTTTGGTGGGTGGCTACAGTATCTTGAATTATGGTGAGTAGCGACAAGATCACAAATATGAGAATTTTGAAACACTTCAAACGTTTATAATCGAAGACAATGTAAAATTTTCTGATAGCATAATTACCTAGGTATCAAAATATTTGCATGTTTTAAAGACAATTTTAATTATTACTTTACTGCAGAATGGAAAAACTGCCAAGATAAAAACTGGATTTCGCATACCTAGCAGATAACCATTTTACTGGTGTATCTTCAAAAGCTAATGAGTTTTTTATTATTGCTCTGTCCGTAAATAAATGACTAAAACTGAATTTAATCGTAGTAAATTGATACATTTCTGGTTGTCTGCCCGTTGAGTTTTTCAAATTCTTTCTTCTGAAGCTTTGAAAAATTACTCGCTTTTACATCTTCAAGCTTTTTTAAAGTTCGATTTACAGTAATAGTAGGAAACCAAGTATTGGAAACTGTTGAATTCCTCGCTTCTGAAAGTACTCGATTCAACCTGGATTTCATTTCCATCAACAACACCAATCGAAAACAAGCATACAATTTACACAAAACTTATAAGAGGTTTTTTGTGGAATTATATTTTAAAACAAATGTTATTTTTATTCTTCATAAAACTTTCTTTTTGTAGCATAAAACTTCATTTGGAAAGAATGTACGCTGCTCGTTTCTGAAAAAATTCAATGCCCTGAGTATGAAGTGGGTCGCAATACATTCGGTTTCCAAAAAGTGACTAGTAAAGTTTAAAAGTATAGAAACCCTGCTTTAGACTATAAATTCTGGAAAAAAAAAAAAAAACTCATTTATGTTCTACAAAATACAATATTTATTGAAATTATCAGTATTAGCAATATTCAAATTTTTTTTATACATAGGTCTGTTTAAAGACCTACATTTCGGTTTAATCTTATTGCAGGTTTTAAGGTTATAATATTTTTTAGAATATAAATAATATGTTATTAAAATTATATACTTATTTATTCAATAAAGCAATATTCTTAGTGTGAAACTCTTTATCGATTATGTCCGTCAAGTCTTAGACATAGATCTTTTGAACAACATAAAATATTTTCAGCTTTCATTGGAAACTGTATCTGTCTATACGAAATACGTTTGAATACTACTGTTGACAATCTTTATATTTTCTACAGTATTGAAGTTAAAATTACTTTTATCCTGAAATTTGTTAGAGAAAAATTGTAGTTTGCAGTAATACTTCCCTAAGCTTGCTCTGATTTTGTTAAGAAGGATTCTAATGTGTGTTTTACTTATTTTTATTTATTTTTATTCATTTTAGTTATCTTGTGTCATTCTTGTAACGTAAGAAGCTTAGTGAATAAGGTGAAGAAACGCAGGACAGAAGGGATAGAACGGTCCCATGTCTTATTGCCAATTTTATTTAACTTATATAAAAATGGCATGGACTTACCGCACACTTTTCATATATACAAATATGATTGATGTGGGTTATAGATTAACAATTCTATCGGTCTGTTTAAAGACGTATTTTTCTGAAACTTCCTTTTTGTAGGAGTTTGCTTTTTACATTTAATTACACATTTGTTAACAAGAGGTAATGAAAGTGTGGTGCTTCCACGAAGGCGCCACAAAAGTATTGTTTTCGATCAAATAGAATATTTCGATTTTGTGTGTGTGTGCATTTTTTCAGGTTTTGGAACATTTTGATTTTAAAAAAGTGGCAAAGTGGTCTAGAAAAGTCTGTCTCTGTGTGTAAGTGGTTAGCATAACACCCGAACGTATTGACCTACGATGTTCAAAATTGGTATTTAAGGTTAAAGTGGTTCAGGATTTTGTCAATATTGTGCATGTTCATAATGTACTAAAAAAATGTACGTTGCTAAAAAAATGGCTTTAACGATTTTGATTAAAACCTCTGTGGTAATGCTTTTTAAGGTGTTCTAAACATTCTCACCTTCGCAATTCCCTTAAAAATGCATCAATGGAATAAAAAGTCGAAAAACGAATGTATTTCAAACAGAGTTCTCTTTCGTTGTGCATCGCTCATCATCGACCGTTTTTCTCCTCTCCTCTGCTTCATTTACAAGAAAGGATAATTTAAGAATTATCGTATATCGCCAAATTCCCCATTTTGGCGTGGATTTTTTTGGTCCCGGTAAGAATTACCACCAAAAATATCACCAAGTTAGCATTTTTTAAATGAATGAAAATATGATAATGGTAATAACACAATTCTAAGTAAAATTTAAATGTTGTGACCAGTATTCTAATGTAATTGAAAGTTGTGCGATATTAGTTGTTGTTGCAATTACAAAAGTTATTTTACAATAAACAAAGTGCTGATTTTTTTTTTAAATATATCAAACAACTTAAAAATATAAGAATATTGTTTTTTAAAAAAATGTGCTGAATGAATTAATATTTGTTATAATATTTAATTCCGAAGAATAGGATGTCTGATAAAAAAAAAAAAAAAAAAAAAAACAATATAATCTAAGTTTTTTAGGGTATAAATAAATAATTTTTAAATACTCATTAATAAAAATGTGCATAGTCTTCTAAATAGCAAATTATCAATGAGGAAATAAATTATAAGTAATTGATTGTATTCATGGCTGAAACAAAATTTCGACGCGTTAATTTTAAAACAATTTGTTTTTTAAACAACCAAACATTGATATCTAAAAAACATTTGATGTACTAGAACACTTAAAAAAAGTATTTATATAATCAGGAGTATTTGACTCAAAATACTTTTAAGAAGTATTTGTAGAAAAGAGTTAATTAAATAAAATCAAATGGACAGCGAAAGCACTTATTGTTAGGTAATTCTAAGATTTCATTCCTTAAAATTAAGTTTTTGCGTACAACTGGGAACAAAATGGCCCACTTCTTCACAGAAAGAGGCAATGAAATCAATTTTCTTAATAAAAGATGAAGTTCTTTTCGAGTACTTTTGTACTTACTCTTAAAGAATAAAGGGATAAAGTGATGAAAGCCGATCTTCAAAGAAAGCATTTCTATTTAGGTTTTATATGGAAGTTTGTTTTCAGTCTTTTCAATATACATCTCCCCACAGTCAAGTTTTTCAATGTAAATCTCCTCGCAGTTATTATTTCATTGAAGTTTCTATTAGTTTGCCCCTGGGAATAAATGTTATTTGTTACTTGGTTTTTTAATTAACTGTTAGACCTCTTACATATCAATATTAATAGCTATTTCATCTTAAATTAAAAAGAAAACGTTTCTTTCAGAATTTTACATATTACTTAAAAGTAAATCGATTTTAAGATTAATATTCATTCGATTTTTTTTATTAGTGATTAATTTGTTTTGGCATTCTTTTAATTTGATGAATCTATACTTTGTAAGAAAAGCATTTCATAATACTGCCTTTAATTGTTACTTCAGAAATGCTTTAGTAGACCATATCAAATATTTTTAGGCTATGCAAGCAATGGCTAAAAATTATCAGAAATAGCAATATTTCTACAGTTATCATATACCTCAATATTTGGAATTTCACACACACATTCAGTGTTTCTATACAAATAAATATTATCTTTTATATGAAGGTACACAGTTTTAATGGTGGCTCCAAAATATGGAAAATAAAAAATACATATTAAGTAACTTAAGACTTGATTAAAAATTCAGAAAGAAAGGCTAGTGGAATATGTAGATATTTGGCTCTGTACTCTAAAACTTTCCATAAAGGTTCGATGAAAAAAAAAAAAAAAAAAAAAAAAAAAAAAAGGTGTATTCTTAACAAATCGAAAAAAATGTTGATTTGATTCTCATTTGCGTCAAATTACAATTCAATAAGTCTAACTGAATGAAAAGAAAAACTACCATCACTGAAAATCACATCTCCTATAAAATAAAATGATCGCATCGACGACGGATGTGGTCCGTTCAAAGTACGGAGTAGCCCTTTTTGACAGAATAATATGGGATGGCAGCATAAACCATGGCAAATCTACTATCAAGCTTGACTCTCGGCGACCAAACGGTATAGTGGTTAGCGTGCTAGCTTCTAGACCGCGAGGTTGTGGGTTCGAGCCCAGTGTTAGGCATGGGTGTTTGTAAATGTATGTTGGCTTGTCTAATGACGAATGTTTCGGCGCATTATAGCCCTCGTGTTGCTGACGGCGCCATATATTCTGAAATCAACCAACCAAGCTTGATTCTCATCAGACAATAATCAGGGCTTGCTTACTTGTACATGCTTCAAACTTAAACATGTCTTGTTTTCTGGGAAAAAATAAAAGAGTGTTCTGATCAAACAATATTCTCCTACTGGATTCTCTAAAATATTTCCTTTTGATGTGCCACTGTAGAACTATATTTTGCGTTAACTTCTGTTACCAATGGGTTTTAAATTGCTAATCTCCTTTCAATATTTTATTTGTGAAGTTAACCAGTTACGAATTATAAAAGAAGATGATCTAGTAACTTTAGCTGCAGTTGTTGTCACTAAGCGTTCTCACCTTTTCCAAACACTCCCGTGATTTTTTAAAAGCCTCCATTTTCTTTCACTATTTTTTCGCGTATGTTTCTAAGGAATTTTATACGCATTCACAACTTTTGACAAAATAGTGAGGAAAAACACAATAACGAGGTAATTGCATTGAAAAATTATCTAAACGTACAAGCTCCAACAATGTGGTTTAAAAAAATTTCAATAAGAAAAGACACAAGTTAAACAGTAAACCACCTAATGTCATTTTTTCTTTACATGGTGGATTTCTTTAAAAAAGTAAATATTTGGATTATTGTTAATTTCTGCACAAACGCAGTTACTGAGTTCTTTACATTGAAACATTTAATCTGTGTCTCTTTGAACGTGAGGATGGAAAACAGTTTGAGTGGACAGATACAAATAAAAAAATTAAGTTTTTGAATCAGGATATAAAATTAGGCCAACATATGTAAAAACTGTTTGACTTTTCGGAGCAACTATCATACTAACTACATCTGAAAGATAGTAAATTATTTAAAAAAAATGTAATGTCTGTTAGTTATTTATAAATTGCTGTATGGAAAGTTCACAAAATCTTACTTTTTAAACCTATCCCATCTATTCAACTCCTTGTGTGTAGTTACTAATCATAAAATTTGAGAAATATTAAATTTATAATTACTACACGCAGTGAACTAAGTTTATTATTATCAATTTTACCTTACACTCAAATATGGAGCTAATTTTTCCTTTCTAGTATAGTTTTAAACATAGAATTCTATCTCACGCTTAGTTGCATTTTGATAATAAATAAAGCTACAGAGTATTCAAAACAAGGAAACTTTATTTAGTACAACCTTGTATTAGATTTGAAACAAATGAAAATAGAATATTTGGATACAGACAACTACTGATCCCTTTCTATTCCTTTCAGCTTAATTTGGATACAAAGTATTTCTCTGAATAGAAATGAGCTTTACTTTTATAGAAATTATTATTTGCAAACTAAGTTTCCCACTCGGATTAGGAAAGGATACAAATTCACATCATTCTGTCTTTATGAAGCAACTTATTGCGATTTTTTTTATAGTTTTCTGTGACAGTAATCCTCTCTCAATGAGATTAACTGACCGCAATTTTATCAACGACCTGAAGCTTTTACCTTAATTAAATTTGTTAATTGAGTTTCATGAGTTTTAGTATCTTAACAAACTTTTTATTTTGACTTTTCTTACTAAATGTTTGACTCTAATACTTTTATTTCACATTATCAATAATCAATTTTTATACTGCTTATCTAATTATTTAAACTATTTCGATACAAATAATGTTTTTCATTAATATAAATTCATTCAAAAAACAATATTGATAATTTATGGTAATATATTTTAAATAAAAAAAAATCTCCAATAATCAAAGAAAAATCTCTTTAAGAAATTCCAACAAACAAAAGTAATTTTTGCACATTCGATTCCTTAACCCAAGGAAGCAGCACATTATACTACATTTGCATTTTATTTGGTACAAGACATTCAATTCTTTTGAACGATACAAATAGGAAGTGAAAGGTTTCCATTTCATCCTCTAATAATCCTTAGTGCCATTGTCTCATAATAGCTGCTATAAGCAATATTTCAGACTCCTAGATCAGACGCTGATAAGAGAAAAATCTTTTATTCTTCTTCGTAAAAGACACTTCAATACATTTAAAGTTTCAAACTCACTTCAAAAGAAAATCACCAAGAACCTTCATTTTATAACTACTTCCTCAGCACCCCCTTTATCCCCACCATTATTATTAAATGAATATTTTTCAAATCCATTGGTTTAAAATGTTGTTAAGTGTCCTTCTATCGATTTTCAGTTGCAGACATTAAATTGCACTTCATCTCTAATTACTCCTATAATTTTCCATATTTTCTTCCAATAATTAATTTTGGCTGAAGACTTCAAAATAGTTCGCTTTATGAAAAATTACACATGGATTCAGCAAATGGATTCGCTGTCGAATCTGATTGAAAGGAATATTTGTTAAATTATGTTTTGGCGTGTTTCTGATTTGTCTTTGAAAGATGAATCGAAAGTTAAAGTTTCCAATCAGAGATGCTGGAATTTAATTAACCAGTAAAGTTAAATTCTTATCAGATGATTAGAACTTTCGTTTTAAAGAAATTTTCTTGTCGTTTATTAACTTTTTGGAAAAAAGTTGTGGATTTATGATATTTCATTCTTCTTAGGCACTCACCACCGATCTTAATTGAATTTTAAGTTACAATGAATAAAAATTTACTTGAGAGTTTCATTGCTCGATAAATATACCGATTATTTTAATTGAATAAAACGTTGGGCTGCAGAATAAATTTTTATTTAGTCCCATTATTAGATTTTTATGGAAATTCAAAATAAACAGCAAACACTTTTCCAAATTTCTATAAATTATTTAAATTTTATTCTGCAATAAATTACTTGTATAATATTTGATGGTACATTTTTAATAAGAAGCAAGGATACAAATAAATAAAAATTATTCTCTCATTTAGTAATAACTTACATGAAAATTGGAAAATGCTAAGTTGAAATGCTTAAAATACTCTTTTCATCATCATTATAATTTCTCATGTATTAATTCGTATCCAAGTAACTGCGTATTCAAAACTTTTCATTTACTTACAGCAAGATGAATTTTATAGAAGGTGCTAGAAAAATCACATATGAAAGATATTTTTACACGAATTTTAAAAATTCAGAATATCAGTTTTATTTGAGATGACTAGCAAATATGTTTTGTGCTTCAACATATAATTTTTTTTTGCGTTGATTCTTTTATTAAAACCTATTTAAGTATGGTTGTGAATGTGATGCTAATAAATAAGTTATGAAATTTTTGTGTAGCAGATAATATCATTGAAAAACTCAATTTTCTTTATAATTGACACTCATGTCCTTTAATTAAAGTAACATATTTATCGTTTATAAACAAAACAGTTGTATTTATTCGTGTTATAGCAATATTAAATATAATCGAGATAAAAGAAATATCTCTAATTATTTAAAAATATTTTGGACATAATTAAATAACACATCTTATCTGCAAAATATATTTAGCAGTACACTAATTATTGTGCATTTTCAGAAATCTACCTAAAAAAAATTTAAAATCTTAGTATTTTTTAGATTTGGTTAAACAGTGTTGGTTTAATAACAGGCATTTCAATTGATACAAATTTGTACATAAAGATGCTATAAATAATGCGCAACATCAGTTAGCTTAATGTATGAGATTCTTGTCTGTCGAAAACCCATTTTTACAGTAATAATGAACAAATATTATGCTAGAGCAACTGAATTCGTTTTATCAGTTAAAAAGAAAACAAAAAATATGTTTCATTACAACTCTTAAAATTAATAAAATATATATATTGCAATGGGTTTTAGCTCTAAATATGTATTAAAATATTTTAAATAAGATTTCTCTCAAACAAGAAAACTCTAATGTTTTTCCGGAAAGCACTCTGAGACATCTAGTTTAATAAATTAGATATTCAATCACTTATGATCTTTCTATACTGTTTGATAGAATAGACTATTAATCAAGCACATTTCTATAACATTAACCGTACAGGGCTAAAATTCCACAGAGCCTTAACCATTATCTTCACGATGTCGTCTTCTATATTTAGGTTAGCTATCTTCATCAGCAAACGTAGCGTTTATACAGTTTAACAGATATCTCTCAGTGTGTGTTAGCTGTCTGAATGCGCAGTGACGTCAAATTAATCAAACTACATGGATTGTGTATCAGGTGTTTACAAACAGATTCGGTACCAGAACATGAAATATGAATGAAGGAATGAAGCACGAATATGAAATATAGAAGACATTGATAATTTCTGCACGTACGATCAGATCATATTAATTAGTTATATATGTTAATAAGAAGTATTTGTGTAAAATGCAATGTTTGATTTAACAATGTGATTTATTTTGGAAACCATAATGGTATATCTAATTATAACTTGATTTAACGTTAAAGGAATTACTTGACTAGTAAATAGATTACATTCTTTGTATATTTGTCACATATTGACATCAAGAACAAAATTTTATGCATTTCACTGCAATTTACCAGATTGCTGAATTATGCTAAATATAATTTAACTCATTATTTTTTTGCGTTTACAAATATAACTATGTTGCTAAGATTCGCATCACACAATAAGAACTGAAATTAAATTTTATGACGAGTTATTTAAAAGTTTGTCCTAAAATATGCCTAATTAATGCAATTAAAGTACAGAATTCCTTTTAGTGGATAAGAATTTACTATTTTTTTTTTTATGAAACTCGAATCAGAAGATAAAAGTTATTCACATCTATTATTTATAAATTAAATAGATTTTTATTTTAAATCTAGCATAAGTTTAAAATTTTTTAAAAAACGTTCTGATATACTTATCAATACATGACACCCAGCATATTTCCAAAAACATACAAATAACACTAAAGTCACAGACTCTAATCTCCACAAAATACATAAGAAAACAATCACCAAAGGAAACTTCACAAACCGCAAAACTTTACCGTTTCTGTTCACCATAAATTTAAAACAGCAGAAGATTTATTTTCTCTTTCTTCCGCAACTCAGTTCCTGTACTCCTTCCTCAAGGAATGAGCACCGTTTCCGTTCAATATTCCATCACACAGGAGGTTTGAGTTTATTTAAGGACTTGACATACAAACAATGAATGCATCTTCTCAAAAGAAGGGATTGTCTGCCCAGAGGGCCCAGATGGTCACCAGGAAGTTTCTTACACCATTCATCCCTTTCAGGATACTCTCTGAGTTGGAGCTGGGCCAACTGTCGTCAACAATTTTTACTTGCTTCTCTACGTTGTAGGTCCTCGGATATTCACCTAGTACAACAACATTCTTCATTGTTTATTGCGCTTAATTTGTTGATAAACTAAATTCACATAAAAGAGGGTAGACTTTTGATACTTATTTTTCACTAACAGTTTGATTAATTTTTTATATATATATATATATATATATATATATATATATATATATATATATATATATATATATATATATATATATATATATATATAACTAAGAGTTATATTAATTTCGAAACGGTTTTTTTTTTTTTTTCCCTTCCTTTTTTTTATAAATATATTGTTTGTCAATTTAACTCATAAAAGAGAGAATAATGGATAGATATTTAAATTATAATTTTTAATTTAAAGTTAAATGCAATACTTTTTTTTAAGTTTCATATGTGTTAAGAATGCAGTATAGTGTGCTTTTAACGAAATAATTAAACTTTTATGGAAGCTGAGAAGCTGCATTTAATAATTAGATTTGCTGTTTTATCAATAGTGTGCATATCGGAATTATTACACTGATTCGAATTAAATCTTAAATATATGCCTGTCAATTCCTCATTCACTGGAGAAAATAAGTCTTTGGTTAATTTAAACTTTCCTAAAAGTCACAGGGAAATGTATATTTTTACTAAAACAATAAAATTCTAAAACAATATAAATTATTATCATTACTGAAGAGGTTAAACATAAAATTCCGGAAAAAAAACCAGTTGAATTCTTTTGAGATGTTTCTGAAATAATATTGCACATAAAAATGAATTACACTTGTGCACCAGTTTTGAAGAAAATGTAATTAAGAAACTAGGTTATTGTATTTGTTTAACTTGAGGTTGTTTTTTCAAGAGAGAGAGAGAGTACACTTTTTGAAGAAAATTTAGCATCGATGTGATGTTGATTTAGAGAAAATTTGGTATGGAGAGAGACATTTTTAATATTTGGTAGCGATTCATAACGTTTTATTTTCCTAATTATCTATGAATAAAAAGAAATGAAAGCATGCATTATTTTGTGAATAACCGATATATTATCACGATTATCTACAAGGGAGAGAAACCATCGGACAATTATTGTATTTCTAATTTGAATAAATTATTTTCCTAAACAGATAATCCAATTATTGTGTTTTATGTTTTTCTTATAATCAATAGTGATTCCTACTGAAAATTTAGAAATATATCAGTAAACATACAAATAATCTTATTTATTTAAACAGAAATAGCCAATTATATATGCATGTCAAAATCAATGAATTGAAAAAGGAAATCTAAAAATGATAATTGTTATAGAATAATGATAGAGTTTATGAGTTTAGATTTGTACAGTATCTAATACCTGCATCTGTTATAAGATTATTATTGAGAAGAACGAACTTCGAAGTTTTAGATAAATAAAATAAATTTAGAAGAGCAAAAATTATTTTTTTGTTTTATTTTATATTACTTCAAGGATCATTGAATAACTTAATCGTTGCTTGTGCTTTTAAAATTGTCAAGCCTTTATATTATTGATACGAAAAAAAATTGCACTGGTTCCCTTGTACAATTAAAACATATTTTGTATATCCTATAGATACTGACTAGGTTTTGAAAATCAAAGTTATTTTAAAGTTAACTTAAAATTATTTAATACCAGTAATAAAATCTTATAGATTACTAATTTTTAAGATCAGTTTCTTTTTCATCAAAAGGACTAGATACACACTTAAACTTTTTCTTTAATTATCATTTTAAAAATCTGATTTTTTGCATATTAAAGTACGTAATTAGTAATGATGTTTAATTTAAACAAAGTTCAGTTTTACTTAAAAATTAATTAGCTAATTAACATTTAACTCGTTAATTAGAATATTTTTGAACAGTGTTTGCTCAAATTTCAATAGGCCAATAAAAAAAATTATGGTTGGAAAATGTTTATAATATCATTCTCTTAATGTTCTGACCCTCCATCCAAGTTTCTAGAATATATAGTGATATTAATAGATTTTTTTTTTTTACTTTGAATGTAGGGAAAATTAAAAAATTTCTAAAAACATTTGTTTCAAAAAATCTGGCAATTTTTTTCCCAATCAATTTTAATCGAGAGTCGAAACATTTAATAATTAATCCTAATTTTAATTCTAAAATAATGCTTCATTTTTTTCCCCCAAACTTTACTTATCATTACTTAAATGAATTTCCAAGTGCTAAAAACACGATTCTTAAGATAATGAATTTAAAATTTTCAAATTTATTTTCAGAATAGAATAGTACTTTAAAGTAGTAAAATAACTCACAAGCTTTAAAATGATACCAATATCTTGCAAAAATTGTAACTACAAATTATTTTAAAACAAAGAAACTATAATCTCTTTTTGGACTACTTGAGTGTGTACATACACCTACAGTCTGAGGCAAGTATCAAACTAGAAAAACCTATTTTATTTATCCAATTGAAATAGTTTATAACTTAAATAAATTGAATTTACGAAAAAACAATACGAAAATCTATTTATTTAAAGTTTAAGATTGCAGTGATTTGCATATAATTCTTACATTTATAAAATAAATCATATATATTTATACCATTTCGTAGTTCATATTTAATAAAAGTTGTTATTTCTTTTTAATTGCAGCGATAACAACTTCGTTAATAAATTATTGTTCGAGATACTTCTGCTAGTTGTTGGTAGAACAATCCTTTCCTATAAATAAATACTCTTCAATAATTTCAAACAATGGATTTGTTTCGAGGTGACAAGATACAACACTAAGTGAATGGAAAGTTAGCGATGATCAGTACCCTAAAGGCTTGTCATTTATAAACTTAATAGTATGCCATTGTCATCATTTGTTTGTTAACTCCGGTGCAGTATATTAATTGTAGTGAGAATTTCTCCTGTTAAAGGGAACATACTTCCAGTCTTTGATCTTAGGTTTTAAAGAAAATTTTGAAACAATAACAGTGATGTTATTCTGGAATTTTAAATAAATTCATTTACTTTAATGACAAAACTTTTCATGCACAGCTTGACTTCTAAACAGTGACAGCTTTACTTAACATATCACCATAGTGTTGATGTTATTTTAAAGTTACAATTTTCAATTTGACAGCCTGTACAAGAGCGTATAGACAAGTGTCTCGTTTGGTTTCTAATGGAATGAGAAAGAAAAATTATGTTAATATTAATAAAATATAATTTTTTATGTAATTCTTCTTTGTAACTACCCTAAAGTTGGAGAAGAGTCCGTAATAGCTCATCAAAATATGAATTGCATATTTTAAATGTTATTTATGAAATTATTGTAATATTTGGTATATATTTATAACAGTACAAGATAAAACAGTACAAGCATATAATATTCACTCTCTAACACTAAATTAAAAATATTAAAGGATATTAAAATCTACTATACGTATAATAAAAACTGATTTTAAAATATGAATTATTTAAATATGGTTCACAAACAGCAGTTAGGCAGTTGAAATAATGCAATTTTATCTTTCCTCATGTCTCCTGAATTGAATATTATTTTAATACTGTATTGCGACTATCTGAAACGTCAAATGAGTCCAATTTTCTTGGCTAACAGACAATGTAATCCCAAGTATTGTAATTGGAAAGCAACTTCTGATTACGAAACAAAGAAACCTAACTCATCACAATGTAGATCTTTGAACATTAGAGGAATTCGTGAGTAATCCAATTGATTTGAATTTTATCAGTTTGAAATCCGGTTGGTTTTCAATTTACGTGAAGTGTTTTCGAAAGGGAATTGGAAGAAATACGATAGAGCGAGAAAACACTCGTACATTGGTTGTAATACGTTGGTTGGTCTTCACAATTTACATTTAGCAATATGGAAAGAGTAATCACATTTAAAAGTTGGATGATACATTACTAATAAACATTGTGTGCGCAAAGTTTAGTGTGATAGTATCACCATATTTATTTTCCATTAGTGATTTACCATTTAAACGTGGTTAATTAAATTTACTTCAAATTTAATGTAACATAATTTAGTTTCATCTAATTAGGACAATAATTTAACTGCACTTTAAAAAGATTTTTGACATCCAGTTTAATTCAAAATTGCTATCAACACATCAGGAATATACTTATTGAGTTAGTTTAAAAATTATGCAGTTCAGAAAATGTTTTCTTAAACTGTATCAAATGATGATAATATGTTTTAAAGTATTTCATTTATACCACATTTAAAGTGTGTTTTATCTACTGTGAGGTTTCCTTTATTTTGTGCCGTAAATTAAACCAGCCAAACGCAAATTACTTATATTTGCAGACACGATTAATTTTCTTGCAAGCTAGATAAATTCTAACATGGACTCATGCGTAAATGAATACGCTAACAAAGCATAGTAATTTAAGACCATTATGTTTTCCTAAGCAAGATAACACCAAGATGTTCTGTAGACAAAGAGCATGCTTACTTAACCCTTTCACAGCAAAATTCCTTTTGATTAATTGGGTAAAGGGGTGAAAATTTTCTATAATAAATTTGATCTTTTCTTCAAATAGTAAAGCACTGTCTTCGTTCTCTCGACTTTGTATAAAAATTTGTAGATTTGACATAAAAAAATTTAATTAAAAAAAGTGTTGTGAATGAATTAAAATTAATAGAAGAAATACTATACTTCATGTCATAAAGTAAAGGTTATCTTAGTATTTATGTTTGTTTTGTTTTGTTCAAATAACGCCATTGAACATCATTTTTGTAAAAGCCTTTGGAAACATTCTTTTTCAAAAATAAAATTAAAGTATATTTGATAAACAAAACATTTTTCCTCTTAAGTCACAGTGATTACCATATGTATTCAATTCAAAACAAACTTGTTTCTCTTATTGCATACTTTGTCAAATTCAAACTAAAGTACACATTCAAAACTAACCACCGACTACAGCATCAAGGTGCATCGACGTTATTTCTCTTTAACCCCAATAATACCTCTTCCAAATAATATCAACTGTTTTTAAAAACCATTTATTCCAGTAAAATATAGATTAAAAATATTAATATTGTTCAATTTATCAATCATTATATTTCTCTGTTATAAAACACATATTTGATGTTTCTTAAGTTACAATGTGATTTATATAAATTGAAAGCATGACCTCTTTTTTTAACGCCTGTTTTCTATTATAAACCTTTGAGATTACTCTGTTTTATCAAATCCTCTCTGTCAGTAGCTGCCTTTTATTTATGTTAGCAAAAGGTTTAAAGAAATCACATCCAGTTCTCAACGAATCGCCACTTTTCTTTATTTTTCAAAAACTCCAAACGATACAATCCAAATACGTTTCATTACTTTAAAAAAAAAAAAATATATATTCTCTCGTGCCACAACGTTTACAAATTTATAACACTCGTTTGTTATCCCGTGGCTGGTATCTGGCACCATAAACAGATGCAACTGCATTATTAACTCAGAAACCTTACACTCTTCATACCTTCTGCCCTTATGAAGAATGTATATAATCACTAAAATAAAAGTAAAAAGAACAAACGGAATGGTTGAAATTGTGTAAACTACCACAATATTCTTGCTGAATTATATACGCCCATAGTTACTTTAAGTGTCCCAAGATACAGAATGTGTGATCACTTTAACTTTATACCTTTTGTTAGTATAGGAGTGGACAAAAATCAGGAAACACCTACTTAAATTAAGTATTGCTTTGTTAAAATCCGGTTGTAGCATCTTTCGCTTATAAAACTACCTGGATCCTTTTAGAATGGCTACATAAAAGTCCTCGATGGTTGTAAATGGCATGGTACACCATTCTTTGTAAGGGTGTTTCGTATGGCTTAGAAGGTCTGCATACAAATCTCACGGGTTGTAAACGGCATGGTACACCATTCTAAGTGAGAAATATTTCTTTTAGAGGTGATGGATAGAAAATAATAATGTTTGTATAGATTCTGGTTGAGTGTGCAGATTGTTTAGTTGGAAATTTAAACATGTTTTTAATTCGACCTATCATGTTCGAGGAACTCAGGTTTCCTAAATTTTGTTTTTGTGATATGGGATATTAAAATCTCCCCCTCATCTCTGTAATTATTTTTCTGATAAATTTGGTCTTTAGACATGCGTTATACTGTATTCGCTTTCAACAGCAATTTTACACATGTTAAATGAGGAAATTAAGGATTAGCAATTGTAATAAGTGGTTTTCTTTTTGTTTATGTATGAGCCTTACACATTTGTAGTGTTAGTATTAAAATTATAATATTTGGGAAAACTTATCATAAGAATTGTTAGCTCTCATATAATGATTCATCATTTGTAAATGCTGTAATTAATAGACTGTGATAACCTTTTGGTAAAACTATAAAATATCAAATATGAGATGGTTATGCGTATTATCGTTCAAAGTGCATGAGCATAAATAATCAGTTCTCACGGTTTAATGTTAAGAAACCTACTGCATCTCAAAATAGATTTATTCACGTTGCTTATGCCATGTAAATTTATTCTGGTAGATGGCTTTATTTATTCATTAAATGTACAGTTATATCTCGGTAAAATCCTCCCAGCTCACTCTCACTTCCGAAATGTTCATTTATTGTACTCTAAATTCTCAAATCTACATAAATCTTTTAAGGAATGAATTGCAAGTTAGGTTTACTTGAATACATAAAATTCGAATTCAAAATAAGTTTCTATTTTTCAAAAGTTTATGCAAGGTCGAAAGCATTCTTTGTATTAGTATGGAATTTCTAAAAACTTTCAAAATCTTTTTGATTGTGAAAAGAAGGATTTTGTCTTTAAGGAAAAGAATAAATACGCACTCTAATGCTTATATATGCAGTGTATTTCCTCTTTTTACTGTAACTTCTTATTTTTTAAGCATTTTACCATTGCATTTCTTATCTAGACCACGAAAAAAAAATATTTGAACTCATGAAATTAAACTTATTTCTCTTTCGAAAACATGTATCGAATAAACTTAAAATGAAATGCGTTTATGAAAAAAAGATGAAACATACCACAATTCACTTTGATTTCTTCTTTTTTCTTTTTCAAAACATCTATAATTATTAGCATTCAAACTAATGTTAAGGATAGGCTTTGTTAAGTAGTAACTGTTAACAACATTTTAACTCCCAATAAAACTTTTGTTAAGGTTATAGGTCACGGATGGGACTTTCATTTTTCTAAATACTCAGTTATGTTAAAGAATAATTACATGAAATGTTAATGAAACTTTGTTTCATTGTTTAAGAGTGATCTAATTTTTAAAAGTAAATAGATTGAATTTTATAAATGTAGTAGCTGTGTGGTCCCGCACTACTTGGGACCCATTGAAGAACATCTATCAGTTCTGTGTTACACTGACTCGGAATGTCTTCTGGTTAATTGTTATTGGCTATCAGCTTCCAATCTACTATAATAGATGCATGGTTTCGTTCTTTTGAATAGTGCGATCGAACGCTCTCCAGTCGATGCTGTCTTTGTAGCAGTGATTAGCTAGCTCTTTTAGTGACAGATGCGCTATACGTAGAGCTTATATTCGTTCTTGTTCTTTGGTGGCATATTAACAAATGTTGAAATAATTTGAAAAATGTCAGTGAAATTCAATAAATCTTCTCCTAATCTACGATTGGTGGTGGAAGTGATGACGTAAAATTGAGTTTAAAATATCCTTTGCTATGCTAGGATGTAGGATCGCTGGGTTATGCTAGGAGTCTATGAATTTTTAACTCATTCACATCAAGTGAAGTTAGATTCATAATTTAAATTAATCCAGAGAGAAAACTTTAACAATTAAAAAAATTTTAAACATTGAAATAATACTACCATTATTAATTTTCATGCTTAAAACAATTTTGTAATTTTTTAACACGTACAAAATACCTGTAAACATGTAAAAATATGCCTGTTGTCTATAGTACAGTTGTAGCATCAGTTTTAAATATAATCATGAAATTATATTATACCAAGCTCTTAATCTTTGTTTTAAAATAAAACAAATCTGAACTAAGAGAAAAATTAGCAGGTAATGAAACAATAGCGTTATTTACCAAATTGTTTGCTAACTGAAGCATTACCGGTAAGTGACAGGGATATAAAGTAATAGCACCAATAATCGTCTATGCGGTGCCACACTACCCATCCAATGGTGTACGTAGGTGTTTCACATTAGACAGCTATCTTACGTTGGATCCTGTGATGGGTTCATCATAGAAAAAAAGTCATAAAAGACTGATATAAGTTAGTCGAAATCCGACTGAAAACTTCCCATAACGGCACAAACGTCTAGTGGTAAATTAATTGAGCTGGTAAATGAACTTTTAGATGTTGGATATATGAGAACTATAGTGCAGAAAACATCTGTTAATAAAATTTTAATAAAAAAAAATATTTAACGAAAAGAGATGTTTAAATGTTATTTATAAAGTAATAGTAATACAATCAAACTGTCAATATCCACTGAGCATAATACATATTTGACGCCAACACAAAATGTAAACATAAACAAAGGAATTTAAAACGTAGAAAAACGAAAACTATACATACAAAAATAATGTTAAAAATGCATACACGGCAAAATAATGGAATATGTTACGCAGTACTATGCTTTAAAACAGCGCATGGCAAAACTTGTTTACGGAATCTATTAACAATAAATATGTGGAAATATTACAATAATATTCGAGCAGCTTATAGGAAAATAATATAATATATAAAAATAATCAGAAAATAAGGGGGACACTTTAAAATAACTTTTGATTTTATTTAGATGAAACAAAATATATTGATGCAATTCCAAGAATTTTTTAATGTCTCCAAATTTTAATAAAATCAACTTTTAATCGAATATAAAAGTTACTCTCTACAATATTGGTGTACTAAAGCTTTAATGTACAAAACTTTGTACCTCTAGGTGCAAAACTGTAGATTTGTATAAGGTTCAGATGTACAGTCACTCACCTTTATATGAATAGATTAATATCTTCTTTTTGAATTTTGATATATAGTTTTAGTGTATTAAATAGTCTTCACATTAAAAAATCTTCAAGGAATATATTCGTGTTTTTAATTACTTGTAATGAATATAAACAAAGTTTCTACTTTTTGTTGTATTTTGTGTGTGTGTGTGCGTGTGTGTGGGGGGGGGGGGGGTGGCCGGCCAAAACATCTTTATAGCTTAGAAAGAAATCCTACAACTATTAAAAATAACTTTTATTTTTCATTGTAATGGTGATAGTGTGAAGTTAAAAAAAAAAATTCTTAAAATTGGTTTACAGTTATTCACATTATTTCAGAACTTTCCAAACTTGAAAACATAATTTCTAAAACTTAAATTACATAAATTGGAAAACTGATTATAAAAAGAAATTATTTTTAAACTTTTTCAAAAATTGCAATGATATGAGCCAAATGTTATTGCATAGGTTTCCATTCCACGATTTTCATTAACTAACAATCCCCATCTCTTACAAAACTGATTCTGACGATTTGGTATGGCTTGGACTCAAACTATTGATTGGGTGAATTGCTTCTGCATGATGCAATCATACTATTGAATTGGTATACTATTGGATTCCGTAGCAAATTATTTGGTAGAATAATTGTAGAGTAATGATAATTTATCTTATTCGGGGTCGTTTTGGAAGTGCTTTTTAGGAAAACTGCTCAAGACACATTTGGATTTGAAAAAAATAACATTCCGGATTTTTTTTTCACTTTTTAGTGTTGTATAAACAACAAAATAACTCATAGAAAATAATAAAATTATACTTTAATGTAATTTTTCTAATCCTCAATTTAATAAATCATCAAACTGAAAACCAATAGTAATATTTAAAAAAAAAAAAAAAAAAAAAAAAAAAAAAAAAAAAAAAAAAAACGTATAGTACTATAGTTTAAATAACAATCGGCAGGCAAGTCTTTCCCACTTCATAAAATTTCAACATTTTTAGGGAGCTATAAAATGCATGCATAATCCTAAAAACAGTATGAATATTACTAATCAAAATATATTTTTATTCTTCTATTTATTCAATTTTCAAATGATTTATAAGCCAGCTTGATGGCTGTAAAGTTAGCACTTTTTTCTCCTATTACCGAAGGTGTCGTATTCAAATGCGGAGTCATGCATGGAGGCTCATTGTGATTCGGAATCCACGTCAAGCTGTATGTATACCGGTCTTATATCGGTTTTTCTTTTTTACTCCAAGTATGATTTTTTTTAATTATGAAAGAAAAAAAGAAATGAACTTTTATAGTTAACATTTTCCATTTTAATATCCGCTATAGGTATCAAAATTGTGTTTGGTAAATTATCTTGCTATACAGCGTGTCCCCGTATAACCTGGCCGACCTTTATTTTCGATACCGTTGGTCCTAGGTGCATAGTTCCAATTGAAGAAATGTTTTAAATCGTAAAAATATTTTTACTGAATAGTTTTTAAGTTCGGAAAGGGGTTGGTATAAAAATTACGGATTGTAAATTTTTATATGGTCCCCAGTTCCCTCAACTCATATTTAGAAAAATGTTGCCCATGAAAAAACATTTCAAACAAAAAAGAATCGAAATTTGTACAACCAATATTCATGGAGATACGAAAAATTGAATTTAGTGACTTATACCACTTTACACCTGTGGTCATTAACATATTTTAAGGGCATGTACACAAAATGAAATACAGGGAAAGAGCAATTGCGTTTGGAAAATTATTCTCTAATATTACTATGTAATCGAAATTGGCGAGTGATTACACGACAATAGACAATTAAATTTCCAAATGCTTAATTTCCAATGGTAAATTTCTAAAAATTTCCAAATTTTTAAATGTTGTAAAGAGTTTGCGAAAAACGGGTAGCATAGGAAGACGTCCGCGATCCGAAAATTCAAGAGTAGTATTTTGGGCTATGCTGTTGCTTTCCCTTATTCAGTGTCAAGGACGTTAATGAAGCATGTGGATACTCAAAAACCCATGTGTGGAGAGTCTTAAATCCGCACGGTACACATCCTAATCGCCCGCAATTGGTGCAAGAGTTTTTGCCCGGGGTTAAAAATAGATGGTTTGATTTCTGCAATTTCTTCATGAACAGGCTAAAATTGGATTCATTATTTGTGAATAACATTCTAGTTTCGGATGAGTGCACGTTTTTAAGAACTAAGATAGTACATTTTCAAAACACACACTTTTGGTCCCTGAAAAATCCTTATGTAATCCGTCCAAACAAGCATCAACTGCGATGGTCCGTTAATGTTTGGTGTGGCATATGGAAGGAAGCTTTAGTATGACCTTTCTTTTTGCTGAAACATTAACAGGTTAAAAGTATGCAAACCTGTTATAGGGACCATTATCTGACTTTCTGGATGACCATGTCGTATTAGCAGACATTCAGACCTTATAAAGATGTGGTTTCAACAGGATGATGCACCACCCCACAAGCAGCTTCCTGCTGAACAATACTACACAACATGTTTCAAGACAACATAATAGGCTATGGAGGTCCGGTAGAATGGCCTCCTAGATCTTCAGATCTAAGCCCTTTAGATTTCTTTATTTGGGGATTATTGAAAAGCAAGGTCTATGAAAAAAAATCGACGAGTCTATTAGATTTGCCGAATCGAACTTTATCTGCTGCCAGGTATATTACGCCTGTAATGCTGAAAAATTTTGAAGATGAATTTGAATCACATGTGCGCTTAGGTATTTTAGTCGAAGGAAAACATTTCGAGCATTTAGGTGATGAACAACAACTTGTTTGCCGTAATCAAACCTTGTCTAGAAGCTTGCTCTTATTCCGATAAGACGATATTTTCTCATTTCAATTTATGTACGGCCCCCCCCAAACAGCGTTAAAACTTTAAACTCTAATAACACCGTTGCTATTGGTCGAAAAAATTTCAATTTTTTTTTTATTTGAAATGTTTTTTCATGGGCAACATTTTTCTAAATATGAGTTGGGAGAACTGGGGACCGTATAAAAATTTATAATCCGTAATTTTTATACCAATCCCTTTGCTAATGTAAAAACAATTCAGTTAAAATATTTTAACGATTTAAAGTATTTCTTCAATTGGGACTATGCATCTAGCACCAACGGTGTCGAAAATAAAGGTCGGCCAGGTTATACGAGGACACGCTGTATATTTGTGAACACATACATATAATTTTTAAGTCTATTAAGATTTTTTTATTAAGTTATATCAAAATATTTAATGCGTTGTTTCATAGTAATCATAATATTTTCTTAAAAAAAAAAAAATGAAAAAAAATTAATAGATTTTATAGACCAGTACACTGTTCTACAATTACATAAAAAATTGTGTTGATCTAGCAAATAATAAAGTAATTAAAATTTAAGGCCCCGAACCCCCTTAATGGACCATTATGCTATTTGTAATATTGTTTGATTAAAAAAAAAAAAAAAAAAAAAAAAAAACATTTATTCACTACTAAAAAAAATTTAAAATGTAGAATTTGCCAATTTCTTTTTTTTTTTTTTTTTTTTTTTTAAATAATAATACTGATAATTAGAGTATTTAATATCATGCAATAAACTAAGCAACATATTTGCAACCGAGACCTTTTGTCAAATTCTTTTGAGGAAATTAGTTGAATAAAAAAATAATTTCAAGTGATCTAACAACGGATTGAAATAGATTTATTTTTTGCAAAAAGTCTTACGACCATGTATTTCACATTACTCAAGATAAATACAATATTTTTTGCTTTCTCAGTAACATAAATTGAATAAGTCGTGATATTGAAACAATAAAGTGTCATTAATATGAAATTTGGTAATAAAATCGAAATATTAACAAAAATTGCTAATTCAGCAACAAAATCACAGTTATTGGAAATTTTGTGGAATGTAGGGAAGTTTTTGCTTAAAAAATTCTCTTAGAGTGAGATACATACAGATATGTGAAAGTTAAGTTATTTAAAAATTAGTATTAATCTTAGAATATATATGGTTTATCATAGTACTTAAAAATCCATTGGAAAATTTCGGTGTCTAATCTTATAGCAATGGCTATTTTTTTTTCTTTCTTTTTTTTTCTTTCTAAATCTTCAGTTCAGAAAGAAAATAAAAATTCTACCTACTTCTATGCACTTAATACATTTTCATTATTTCTGATTAAAAAAAGACACAAATTAAAGGATATATCTATTCAATCATCAACTGAATATTTATCTACAGATAATAAAATAAATTTTTTCTTTCACTCCTAGATATTTTTTATGTTTGACGATGAATAAATTAATAAATTAACTGAAATAATAGTATTTGAAAACAATAATACCCTCCTAATTGTTATGATGAGTTTATGGCATTTTACGATTTTTTTTAAAATTAATGTTTAAAAAAAATACAAGATGTTTTTAAATAATGCTTCTTATTTAGGCTTCAAATGTGTCTTATTAAGTAGACTTTCAGAAAAATACTCAATCTTAATTTAATACAAAACCAGACACTTTCAGTTAAAAAATTGACAAGAAGTAATTTATATACTGTCAAACTAATTAAAATACTTTTTTGGTTTTCTTAAATTAAGCCACATAATTAACTTAGGTTAATACATTCTGACATTCAAGAAAAGATGCCTGTTACTTTTGCTGTGTTACAATTTAGTCTTTATTTCTGCCAGTTGTGTTGAAAAACAATACCTGGACAACATGTTTACATATACACTTGTTTTGCATATTATGTTTAACATAATTCTATGCTTAAATTTGTTTTAATTAACTTTCGAGCTTTTACTAATGAATAAAAACTGAGTCTTTTAAGAAAAGAATCTGTAATTTTGAAGTGACATAACTGCAAAACAATAAGAAGAGACCAGTGGCATGTTGAATAGACAGGTATGGAATTCGATATACACTGTTTTGAAAAATTGGTTAATGGGACTAAATTTGACGATGGGTGCATATGGTCCACCAATGAGACCCAAATTCATTTGGACGGATTAATCATTAAACAAAACTGGCGAAAATGGGGTACTGAAAATCCGAGCGTGTATCTTGAAAATCCACTGCATTCTTCAAAAGTAACCTTTGTCTCTTTATATGTAGTAAAGGGGAGCACTTTCTTAAGCACTAAATTGTAAACTTATTCAATTATATTCAGATTTTATAACAATTTGTTAACACATTTCAAAAATGTATATAATTTTGCAAACAGGTGTATTTAAAACTTAATACCTGTTTAAAAATACCACTTGTCTCTTCTTTTTGTCTCTCTCTCTCTGTTATGCAGTTATGTCATTTCAAAGTTATGATGTCCTTTCTGTAAGACCCTGCACGTTATTTTTATTGAAGTTGCAGTCGAGCTCATTTAAATGTAGCAAATAGTTTTAATTGATAATAAGATTCATATTTTTATTATGCGATATATGAATAATTTGTCTTTGGAAAAGGTATACTATAACGATTAAAATTGTCCAGATTCTAAAAGTTGATATACATAATTTTCCCCATTATTTAAATGTATAAAGTTTTCCTATTAAATGTTAAGTATAGAATATTAGAGATTGTGTTTCGTTGAAGTTTCGGATAGAGCCTTGAAAAATGTATAAGCCTTCAACTCGATCACAGTTGATAATCGAAAGGAACAGAAATGGGTTAACTTTTTTTTTATTATTATTTTATATTTCGTCAGTCCTATTTGTTGTTATTGAATTTTTAGATAAATTAAAGTTCTTATCTACAAAATTCATTGAGTTAGTTAGCAATTATTTTGAGACAAAAAAATCATTGAGTTTAAATTTAATATTGCATATAAGGTGAATTTCAAAATATTTATTGTCAAAAAACAACAAAATTGCAAATTTTTTGAATGCTCAAATTTGTCTTTTTTTCATAAGGTTAATCTATGAATAAAAAAATTATCTAACTTGTTTTTCTATATTTTTTTATTCCTAATCAATTCAAAACCAAGCAATCCTTCTGAATTTGAGAAATTCAAAACTTGTTCTTTTTACGTATTTCTAAATATTTCTGATAAGAAATTAAAAACAAACTAAATAAGTCAAATTCTAAATTATACTTTCGAACGAATCTCAGAAAACATGTTAAGCTAAATAAAAAAAAGTAAGATGAAAACTCTCAATTTTACTAACAAAGAATAATTAAACTTTTAAGTTGTTAAACAATACTAATACTGAAATTGAAAGTTTATAAGAGTCTCATCACACTTTGCAAAGTACTCTTTAAAAGAAATTGTAACATTTGGTTCCAACATTTTACCTGGTGTCCTGCTTTTGTTAAGCAACTGAACTCGCATGCTAAATATATTTTCTTTCATATTTTGATTATTAGCATTACAGAACTAGAAATACTATTCTAAAAACGTATTTTATCTCTAAATGTCCCCGATAATTACTCCACCGTCCCAACTATTGCTACCAGCAATTCTGTTTTTTTAAAGTTAAGAGAAAGACATCAACCAATCCAATTTATATCAAAAGACTACCATACTTAATTCCGAAGACCACCTAGGAATCTAATCTTCACAATACCCCTTCAGAATATCCACATAATACTTTTCGTTTTCTTTACTTTATAGCAGCTCCAAGCGTTCCTCGAAGTTTCAACAGCTAAGTCTTCATCTTCCCCAGGGTCCATAGATTCATTATCTTTCCGATCCCTTCCATGTCACACTTTGACAATGGCACTTGACTGGATTCCCACAGGAATCAGAAACATCCTGAAACCAGATATAAATTCAGAGTATTCCAAGGAGAACGGATAGACATTCGTTCGATTTGAGAAACATTCCCAAGGACACGTTTCTTGATCCTGTCTTGGGATTTCATGTTTCTTAATCCTAGGGGAGAGCAAGCGATAACAAAGTGGAGAATCATTGACGAGATTTATTGTGTCTGCTATCAAAAAACTATACTATTTGATTTAATGTGGTATATTCTACAGAGTGTTTTAGTGTCATATACTGTATGAGGTTAAAATAAAATGTAAATTTTTTATTCCCTCATCCAACATTAGTTCTTTCATGACAAAGATTTATTTTGAAGAAAAATTATTTTTTCCGTTTTTTGTGACGTTCATTGTCAGAACAAAAACCTTTGAAAGAATTACTTAGTTAATCTTCACTCCCTCTCAATAGTGGGCAATTTATATTATTCTAATAAATTTAAATATATTTTGTGATGATTTAGAATTTCTTAACTAAACAATTTAAGTTCTATTTTATAGTTGGTCTAAAACTTTCTGAGTGACATAAATTTTGCAAAATAAAAATGAACTTTGGAATATAATACTACTAAATTTCACACAGATATTTATTTTCTTTTACGTTATCCATTCTCTATATTACAAATGGGAACTTTTAGAAACGCTTAACACATATGAGAATTAAAAAAGAATATTTGAACGAGATAGAGAGATGAATGGTATGCTAAACAGAGATTATCATTTTCCCATTCATTCTAATCAAGTATTATGTGAGTAAGAAATAATTATTATCACCAGCATTTGAGCTTCGTATAGAAGGAAACTCAACTAATTTCAATACGGTTACAACAATGTCTTAAAAATTGTAATCTAGAGTAATAAAATTTTATGATACCTGCAAACAACTTGCTTACTGCAGAATTAAGAATCGAAGAATACTGGTTTCTAATGTCCCAGATATATAGCACATCTAAGATAGCACATGTTAAATATCTAAGGACTGGCTTTTCTTCAACTGAAACTGTTTATTAGTTGCTTCAGTACTATGGATATTAAGTTCCCTGTACAAATGTCCAGTACAAGTATTGTACATTTTTTAAAAAGTGGAAATGATGTGAAATGTTTAAAAACATTTTAAAGTGAAATGTGTGAAGGGGAGACATCTGCACCTAGGGCCACCCCACTTTTATTGAATAATGTTTAAATCTAAGTTTTTTTTACTCACTTGGGTTAGAGGCAAGAACCAATTGCACTTTTGGCAGCCATTTTTTAATCTTAGAGGATAAATCTGCGACAAGTTATAAGTGGAAAACGTTTTTATATCGTATGCTGTAACATTTTGTAGCTCTTGTCTTTTATTGTTTTACAAAGTTAAGTCAAATACTTTTCTTTGAATTCTAGAAAATAATTTTGTTTGTAACATTAAGCACTAAATGTGATGTTTAAATAAGTCCTTTCTCCATGTGCATTTTTAGTAGAAGATATTTTATATGAAATTACCAAGTCGTGTACCTAGGGCAAAATAGTTGCTTAATGTGTTCAAATTGCCAAAACCAAAATCTGTTGGTGCTTCAAAGCGATAATACATGCAACTCATTTTTTTGGAATCAGTTTTTCAAGTTATGAAAATACTTATAATTCTCTAATAATTTGACACATTGCAATTTATTATAGATATTATATGATAAACCAATGACTGATAATTACTTGTTATTCTTTCTTTTATAAAATTCATCTGTGTATGTTTCTTTTCAATTCATTATGGACTGAAACCTCACTCACAGAGAATGGCCCTAGATACATCAGATACTGGCCCTAGGTACAACGAGGTCTTGTACCGAGGGCCATTTGAGAAATTTCTTTAAAAACCTTCTATTTGACAGAGTCTATTATTTTAAGTACTTATATTAATCCCAATGGGAAGTAATTACTATAATGATGTATGTATATCAGTTTCACCTTTTTAAACTGCTTAGTGGCTCATTTTTTGTGCATTGAAAAAAGGCGGCCCTAGTTACACAAGTCTCCCCTACTTCAGTAAACTTCCACTTGGTTTCTTTCAATGGCCGGATGATACTAATTGGTAGTAGCCATGTACATTGTAGCATTGTATCTTTCGTCTGTTGAGCCGTCTGGATTATCTTCAGACCATGAACATTCTCTAAATACTGATCTTAACGTACTCTAAGACAAAGAAGAAATACTGTATTGTGATATCTAAATTAACTGAGTGGCCAAGCAATCGGTCCAATACGCTTAATCCAAAGGTTTAATTAAGTTTCTACGGATTTTTTAACACACTATTAAAGTTTCAAGAAAAGAATTTTGGAATTTCTAATGCTCTGAGTATTATGCAGATTTGTTAAATATACATTTTGGTATTTCCTTCACACATAGTGACTTTTCTTTCAATATATGTTCTCAAACTAAAAGCTCCTTCTACCTCTATATTCCTGATCCGAATTCTCTTCATTTTACTTGATTCTGATTACATGCTATCAAATTGTTTTTATTTGAAATTGCAAAATTCTCAACAGTGACTCTGGTGTTTTAAAATGTGTAGTTCAGTTCGCCGCTTTCATATCATCATACTGAGTGAATAAGAAACTCGTGAGATTTTCAAACACTGAACTGAATAATATGGCTAAAGTGTAATAAGAATTTGTTTCTTTGTCCGATTAATAGAGTACGTTATGTTTTTTTTTATCGTACATTGGTCATAATTTTAATACACAACACTACAAAAATCATGCAAAAATACAGTTATACCATGAATACAGTGTTCTCCAGTTAAATATTTCCAAAGGGTATTTTCACCCCTCACTAAATTTAAAGAAATTTTTAAAATCCAAAGGATATTTTTTAAATTAAAATTTTTTAAATCTAAAGCAAATTAAGTTTTTGGACAAAACCAATGACTACAACAAGAACAGTGATGCATGATCGTGATTTCGCGTATCAGAGCGGAAACACGCTTTTTAAATGCTTACTAAAAACACTTGATGGTTATAAACCTTAAACTTACTTAACACTATGCCGTTCGGTGACAAAAAGTTGGTGTTCCGTGGAACTACCCAAGTAGTAGCGTGATGTGATAAATGACGTGATTTTTAGGGCATCTTCTCTCGAATGACGTTAGTCAGTAAAAAATCACGTCAGTTTTGACGTCATCTAATGGTCATATAAACTGACGTTTCTAAAATCACGTCAATTTTTTGGTCATCATATGATGCAAATTTTTTTTGGTCATGAAATGACGTCTTTTTGTACATATTAAATGACTCATATATTTTTGGGTAACTTTATGCCATCATTTTTTAGTCATCATATGACGGGAATTTAACTTATTTTTTTTATACGGACTCACGACAGAATACACACTTTTACTTGTGAAGCCTACTTTTTTTTATAAACTTGTGCTTGTATTACTTTAAGTGTTTACTAGAACCAGAAGCCACAAAATAATTAAAAACAATAGTGTATAGCAAATAGGTGAGTAATCTCTATGTAAGTAATTTATTCGTATTTAGTGTTTTCTGGTAAAGAAAATCTCGTGTTAATAGCTTGAAATTTTAAAGTGAATGTAAAATAATTGTATTCTGTGATTCGGTAGAAATAAAAAATGGAATGCATATTTGCAATTTACTATAGTTTTAAGAAACACATACAAGAAATTATTTTTAGTTGAGTTTCACTTATTATGCTCTTTTGTTTACTTTTCAATTATCACACATTGTAATGTTTACAATTTAATGTTCACTTCTAGACATGGTTAGTCAGTGTTAAAGCCTAGTGTGCTGATAATGTAAGCAAACTTATTCTTCTTTAACATCACAAACTTAATGTTGATATTTAACAGTAACTCTATCTCCATTAGTAAATACATATGCAGTCGCTTCTTTCATAACTTATTCGAAATGATTTTGCTATGTTTTTTTATCCTGGGCCTTAAGCCAAAGGGTATTGTTTCCGTTTGGTCATAAGTGTAGTCCACATTATTCAAGGCAAGGCAAAAAAAGGCTTCAAACAATGTTAGCCCTGGCCGGTTCTCGATGGAGGACATTGGATGAACAGTTATATCTTTATAATTAATTTTTTATTATTGCTTGTAATTTTGTGTATGCAAATGAGCCAAGAAGAGATGCTTTGGTACTCTTCGGTTAGCTAAATAGGTTAGCAGTTTTCGCCGAATCCAAATGTTAACATGTTTAAAAGATGTGTAAATGTATCTCCAACCCTAAATGTTTACTGTTTGTTATAGAAATTATAAATTATTTGAAAGTTGTTAGTTTGTATAAGTTAAGTCTTCAATTTGGCGGTTTTAATCTGGTATCCTGCTTACAAAATAGTACTGATGCTTAGTAAACTGTGTGTTGTATGATGATCAGCCATTCTGATGCTAAATTATATTAATTTTTGATTGTGTGTTGTATTCAAGTTCATACTTTCAATAATGGATGTTTTTTAGTTGGAATAATCAACTTCAAAGAATACAATGTAATTTCAAAATATTATCATAAACAATTTTTTTCATGGAATTCTCATTTCTTAATGCTGTTTTGATATGTATTATTAAAAAGGTTAATTATTGATGTTTTTAGCAAAACATTAATAGTTAATGTAATGGAGCAGACGAAACTTAGTTTTTAAAAAGAGTGTAGTTTTTTAGAAAGTTATTTGGCCTCCGCTCCTGTTAGAAGTCGAAGAATACACCTTAGTTTTTTTTGTTCAGCAATGATCTTAAATTTTTTCACTAACCTATAAGAATGAAAAAACTGAAAGTGAAAAAGTACTTATCTTGTTGGTTTATGGTATAAAATAGCTTTTTAAAAGTTTGTAATAATTTTATCATTAAAATTTTCTTTTTATTAAATAACAAGAGTGATGCAGCTCATAATTAATTTAGTTCTGTAATTCAAGTGCACAATTTGATTGCGAAAGATGATACTTATGTGTTTGGTACCAAATTCACAGAAAAAAGTACTTTTATAAATAGCCATTTTTATCTTCAACAACGAATGTACTTCATGTAAGATTATTAAAGAATGTATGCACAGAAATATCTCGAAGGAACTTCCAAATACGTTATTTCGCCTTTCCTCAATAGCTATTTAGAGTGTTTGCTATTGTTTCATCGTCAATAAGTTCCTTGTTTTGCAAAATCATATCAACAGTAAGCGCAAACCACAAAATGACTGTCGTCAAAAAACAAAATATACATTTTGAAAATTACTATAAGAATTATGCTTATCAGTAATTGTAACGCTGCAAGTGAAAGAAGTTGCCAAAATTGTGTTAATCGGAATAAATAAAAGATTATTCAATATGAATGCATACATTTATTATGTAATGTGGTTCAATCAATTCAAAGTTGATTTCGGGATAATGACTCCAGAAACTTTATGGAAACTAAACACTATGTCAACAAATAGTTTGTGTGAAGTGTTTGTTGTATTCATCATTTTTATATGGAAGCTTGTAAATATCTACTCTATAATAAAGTTATTTCTTTGTAAACATTTTCTTATCTGAATTTGCAAAATCGGTACTCTTCCGTTAGCCGGGTACGATTACTTACCAAGCCTTAAATTCATGCACTATTAAATGTTCAAACAACATATCCCCAAGCCTATGCCCTATAACAGTATGTTATAGGAATTATAAATGATTTGAAGGTTTTTAGTTCTGCAATTGTACAGATAAATGCTATTTTTTGCAACGTTTTTTATTTATAGTATTTTATTTTAATTTTATTATTTATATTTTAGCTTAAGTTGGTACTATTCTGTTAGCTGGGTACCAGATAAAAACCGCCCAATTGCAAACCTAACTAATCCAAACTAACAACCTTTAAATAATTTATACTTAATATATTTAGAATTGGCGATACATTTACGCGTCAGTATAAACGGGTTAATGTTTATGCTTGGCACCAACTGGTAACTGCCTAACAGAAGAATACCCTTAATAATTTATATTTTGACTTAATTTTAGGATTATTAATGTTTTAATTTTCTTTTAGTTACCCTGTTTTTGATTTTTGCTATTTTTCTTATCGTTAAATGAAAAAAATCGCCAAATGCCTTACACTACGTCTGTTCCACTAGTAAACTCCTATATCTTTCAACAGGTTCCCATCAGCACGGAGCCTCACTGCTAGCTATATTATAAAAAAGCCAACTTTGAAAGCATTTCTTGTCTTCCCTGCAAAATCATCTGAAGCTCTATTGAGCATATGATGTACATATCTTTTGTATTTGAACTAATTATAAATTTTGTGTAGTGTATTTGATGTGTTTTTTTTAGTGCTGCTATACTGGAATAATTTGTTACTTGATGAATTTTAATAAAATATTCTTAGCTATACAATTTGTTGTTTTATTACTTTTATTTAAATCTGTTTAGTAAATATATATATATATTAAAAAATGCATATCCTTGTTTAAAATTACAAATTGGTTTTATTTTTCAAACTAATTCTTTGATGTGAATTCTGCAATTTAACTTATGATTTAATGTTTGTTTTCTTGTAAACTTTGAGTGTTGTTATATTGGAATAACTTGTTACTTGATGAATTTTAATAAAATATTCTTAACTGTACAATTTGTTGTTTTATTACTTTTATTTATTCTTTTTAGTAAATATATAAATAAAAAAATGCATATCCTTGTTAAAAATTAGAAATTGATTTTATTTTTAAAACTAATACTTTGAAATGAATTCTGCAATTTAGCTCATGATTTAACATGAAAAGAGTTAACGTTGAATTAAATGGGAGTCTTGAAGTACGGAAATAAGAAAAATAAGGTGAAATAATTGCCAAATAATAAAACAAAATATATAATAAACAAAACAAAAAAGCGTCATTAATTGCCGTTCAGGTGACCATTTGGGTGACGTCAATATTAGGGCATTAAAAGCGTCATCTTAACAGCTGCACAGTGATTTGGGCGTCATTGAATCACGTCATTTTTAACTCCGTAATTGACGTCCAGATGTCGTTTCCAAAACGGACAAAGTGACCAATTTTATGACGTGATTTTATGACCTTCAGATGACTTGATTTATCACGTCATGCTACTACTTGGGTATCGGACAAATGCCGGCGACACCTCGAAAACTATCGAGCAAATGATGTAGCAGTAAAACTTAGCAATTTACGATATCCCGAAAATCTCGAAAAAACGCCTGCGGTAGACATAGGCGAAATGATTTTAACTTCTTAGTATTGGTAATAGTCTAGCCCCCCCCCCCCCCACATTACTATTTTTTTTCCATCACTTAAGATTACTCCACGCCAATCATGCTTCCAGTCCTAACTTCCTGTGCAAATTTCAAGTGCCTTTTTAAATACTACTTATGTGGATATTAAAGGGTATTTGCGCAACCAGCCCTACTTGCGCAAAAAAAAAAAAAAAAAAAAACACCTGTGGACATCTAATGCCGTAAGGGGGCGAAATTGATTTTCATTTCGTGTTTACGCAGATTTCACTCATTTTGGCAAACTCTGCCATGAATATGAAAAATACATTTGATGAAAATAGTGATAATATTTTTTTTTTTTTTTTTAATATATTGTAGACTGAGATTTGGATTTCAAATTTTGGATTTTAATTCAAACGCATTTTGAATTTTTAATACATTTTAAAGATATACTAGTAGATTTAGAATATCCTGATATTCTGAGATAAAAATAGCAGATGCTGTAAAAATTAACTTTTTGTCAGTTGAATTATAACCAATATCCAAATATATTATACCTTGCCAATTAATGAGTTATTTATAGTCTGGTTATTTAACGAAGTAAGAAACAAATGACATTACTTTTCTGGCTTCAAAATATGCTTCTTTTAAAATTATACCAGTTGGCAGGGTTATTATTTTTTTTTAATCACGTCATTGATGGTCTAAAAATTATTAAAAATTTGATTAATTTGAAGCGAAGCTAGTATTTATCCCCATAAAAGTAAAAATATATGTTTAATTCCTTAATGAAGATTAAGGAACTGTAAGTTACTTGACAAAAAAAGATAGCACATTATTTGAAAATTTACGATTTATTTTGATATCCGGTTTTGCAGTGCGTTCCGAAATGATATTAGTTTGAATGATATTAGTTTTTTCAAAAGTGTGCCTCTCTAATTTAAAAGTAGGTAAACTGTTTTTGTTTTAATCATTTTGAAGTTTTCCCTCTGACTATTCATATACAAAGTAAGAAAATAATTTAATAAATAATTGGTAAAAGTTTTCATTTATAATTTTAGTACGTTTTAAAACTTTTGGAAATGATAGTTCCACTTTTTAGTTTTTGGGACTAATTAGTTATGTTATCAAAAATGTGCATAAATCTCATCCTTAGATAACCTTGACAGTTCACTGCATAACTTTAAGCAGGTTTGCTAGTTTTCTTTTAACTCAGAGTTATTTAACGAAATGGGTCGTAATTAGAGTGTGTCGTTAACAATGAGAGGCAAAATTCTTGCTTTTAAACAATGTGACGAATCAAACTGTGAAATTTCGAGATTTTTAACTAGGTCGCATAATGAAATTAACTACTTTTTTGTGCCTTGGTAAAGCTTATGGTCAACGGAAATCATCTGGAAGACAAACAAGAGTTACCCCAAGTATGAGAAGATTGCTTTTAACACATCCTTTAAATAAGGTAATACAAGAGTTTCTATCTTAACCTGGCAGCAAAACCCTTTAATATCCACATAAGTAGTATTTAAAAAGGCACTTGAAATTTGCACAGGAAGTTAGGACTGGAAGCATGATTGGCGTGGAGTAATCTTAAGTGATGGAAAAAAATAGTAATGTGGGGGGGGTTTAGGGCTAGACTATTATCAATACTATTGGCATGACCTTCTCAACAAGGCACGCTGCGTTGGTGAGAGTACTTCTGTCTGGATTCGGATGGAATGGAAAAACTGATATAGCCTTTATAAATAAGTCTAAATGACGTAGGATATCAAGAATTATTTGACTACTCGAGCATTACTTGTTGTCCAAAATCGTAAACATTGGTGGTCCGTTATTCATGTTTCAATAGGATAAACACCAGGACAGTACCTATTCACGATGCACATTCTACCTTTGAATGGTTTTTGGATAATGGTATAGATACTTTCGATTGATCATCTAACAGTCCAGACCTCTATCTAGTAGAAAAAATTTGCTGCATTCTAGGAAGAGCCGTTTACACAGGAGGTAAGCAGTATGACTTCATTGATGATCTGAAATATAATGTATTGTTAAAATGGGCAGAAATTTCTAAAAATTATGTGTAAGAGCTTGTTTAAAGCATACCGAAGCGGTTTTTACGAACCAATTTTTATGAAGTTGGAAAAGTTTCTTATTGATTCTATCGATGTAAACGGTGATTTTTCTATTATTTCTATTTTATTATTTAAATACTATTTATACGGTGAAATTTATGTGCAAAGTAAATTTTGTTCAGTTTAATCATCTATTAAAATTATAATAAAATATTCGTCTTCTTTTATACAAAAGTAAATAAGTAATCATAGGGTTGACCTACCATTTCTTAAAGCACTGTAATTCTATTTATTCCTAGTTCATTCGATTCGTCCCGCGAATTTCTTTTTCTACCGCAGACTAGTATATTTTTAATACACTAATATTTTTCTACATTCTTGAAAAAATTCTGAATGATGTTCGGTGAGGTACTAAAATTTACATAATCTTTTTTTCTTTTGTTCTTTTTACTTCTATATGACAAATTTATATTTAATTTGATCCACTCCGTATAGTGGTTGGTTGATGTTGAATTTCATTGTACAGTCATCCCTACATTGTAAATTATTAACAAATGTAATATCAATATACAATTAAGATTTATCTTCAATGATCTCATATTTTTTTGTCATAGAATATCCCCAAGAAACGTATCTTACCAGTAATATAAAGTTGCATAGTTAAAGTTTAAATTCTTTGTAATTGCAATCCATTAAAAAAACGCGCCTACAAGTAATGAATTAAATAATTTCCAATACAAGTGAAATTTCTGCCACCAAACATTAAAGCATCTTGAATATTAATATTTGCTATTCTAGGATGTTTTAATACGAAATATCTATATTAGGAGAAGGGCTGGATGAGCATTTTAAATTTGTAATGATCCTTTTTTATAATACCATAAGAAATTCATGCTTCCCTATTTAAATATATAAAGAGTGTAGTTTTAACCTTCATATATCATTTGTATCTAATTAGTTACTAGATTTATTTAATGTTTTTTATTAATTACTTCTCTTAAGATAGATTACACTAAATTAAAAATATCAATAGAATATCATATTAAAGTCAATAAACATACTTTATTTTGTATATCAGCATTTTTTTTTTTTTTATTATTATTATTTCTCTTTCATACGTTTTAAATCAATTAGTTTAAAAAATTGAGAAAAATAAAAATTCCTTAATCTGTTTAACCTTTGAAATCTTAAATATGAGTATGAAAATTAAATTATAATTAACATTTGAGAGGTTTTATTTATATAGATAGACAAGAGAAAATGATGAATTACATTCTGAAAATAGAACTCGGAAATAAACTTTAAAAAAATATTTTCTAGCAATTTCGTTGTTTGGTAAATGATCAATAGCATATTTAATGTTGGGTCTTAAAAAGACAACAGAAATATTAAATTTGGGAGAAAAAGGCAATACATTTTTAGAATAAAATATAATAAATATGAAAGTATTTTTATTTAGAAAGTAAGGATAATGCACCGAAATTCAAAAATAGCTTTCACCGTTACATTATACAGTAGTGATCCTTTCAACAATTTTTCAGCTTCCATGGTGTAATCATAAAAGTTTTACCATTTACCACTAATGCGCTAAATGTTTAGAAATGCTTCAAAAGGAGTAACTAAAAATTAGAATTACTTTTATGTACAGAATGTGAAAAAGTTATTGCTTAAAATGAAAATAGTTATAGTGTAAAATATATTAAATTTAAACATTTATATTTTATATGGTAGGAGCAGTACTTGATGTGTGTGTATGTTTTTTTTTTTTTTTTTTTTATTTTTTTTTTATGAACTACAATTTCCTGTGTCAACTTTAATGTGTACCCTTTTAATAAATTGAAGAATGTAAATTTGATCATTACGATCAAGCATGGTGGCCTTCAAGGCTTCAATATCATATTAAGAGTGGAGTTGTTACCACTCCATAATTTAATTATATGCAAATTGTAATATACTAATACAAATATAAATATTATATTCTAATATAAATTTTAGTGCAACACTAAAAAGCTACTTTTAAAAATGTTTCTATAAAGGTATATCAGGTCTAGATTCTAAACAAGTGTATTGATGTAAGATGATTGAAATCTTCCTTAATTAAAATTGACGACATCTGACAATAGGAAGTCTTTTTTTAATAAAAAAAATTTCATACTACAAATGTCAGATGAGTATGCGAAGAAACTTCGCGAGAAAACTGCATTATGCCTCTATTTGCAGTCAAAATGTGATGATGATACTGCGGAATCACTATTACTGTCAACTATTAAAAGTACTTATGTTTGAAAAGTTTTGATTTTATGTAATCCGACTGATCATATCGAGTCTTCCCAAAATGGATTATGATATATGTCTATAGCATTTGCAATTTAGGCTGAAGGAATTAGATAGTGACTTTTGGTTACAATTTCCAGTACTTTCAGTCGTAAATTTCAATTAAATTTCGATAAGGAAACACCTTTAATTTAACATGTATCTTGCACCAGTAGTTTTGTCTGAGAAGTTTGTTATTTGGGAGATTCATTCTAAACTCATCGCATTGGCTATTCTAATAAAATCTCATGGAAATGAAACTGGAAAGAACCTTGAAATTTAAAATTGAAAAAGTAGTCGGAGTTCATAAAGACACTAAAATAAAGTACTGCATCTAACATTTGCAAAAAAAAAAAAAAAAAAAAAAGGGGGGGGGGGGGCAATACTATCCATATTCTATTTAATTCATAAAAAACTTAATTCTGATTTTGTATATTTTTTTTTTATGCTCTGTGACAAACCTAGAGTTAGGACCCCCAGCCTAAAATCAGCTTTTCCGTGAGTTTGCTGAATAGTCATTGAAATATCACAAACACAGAACAGAATTGTCAACTGAAACTTTGAAGAATAAGTCATGCTTCTCTTGAAAACTATTTTTACTCTAGAGAACGCGAGCTAACGAAGGAAAAAATCGTGGTCACCATCTTTTCCAGTTGCCTTCCGAAATCGATGCAGTTTGTCCTCCAAACTTCCCACTCCTGCTCGGGGGTTGGAGAGCGGAAAAGATAGCATCGGTTTCATGTTGTCATCGGTTCGTTAGACACTGAACAACATCGCTTAGAAACAATCCTTTATCTTTCCTGTTCAACGGATGCGGGTGTTGCTGCTGATCTAATAGTCGATTTTGGTCTGTTACTTTATCAAATTAGAAACTTATTGTGTCCGTAGAAATACTTCCATATATTTTTTATTTGAATAGCAATTGTAAGTCAAAACTATTTAAGAAGTATATTGAGCAAAAGAAATATTAATGGTATAATTAGAAAATGATTTTAATATAGGCTAATCAGGCGCATCGATAGCTTTCATACTCAGTATTGAAATATGCAATGATTTCTTATAATAAAAGGCATGGAGTTTACGCATACTTCCACAAAATGATAATTCATTCTGATAAGAAATAAACTATTTTACGATTATGTATTGCATTTCACAAAGAAGCTAATAAGTACAAAGGCTCTGTCTGTCTGAGATCTATCCCCTACAAGACTTAGTGTTTGAAGTCAATATTTTCAGTGCACATAATAAGAGTTATGTGACAAATGAATAGTATCATTGAAGTAAGTTAACGTTTCCAAATTCAATTGAATTTCCTAGTAAAGAGTACAAGAAATTAAGTCTGGTAGCTTATGTAAAAGCTCACACAACTTAAACTACAAACGCTTTAGACATAAGCTATACATGTAACTTAAGGTTACATCGAGACAAATACACATACATTTATCAATAGTAATGCCCACTGACTCAGTATGCTTCCTAAAATTTAACCAGAAGTGCACTTTGTGCCCAAGTAACTATATGAAACATGTATCTAATCTTCAAAATGTAGCATTGAATAAAAAATTAGGGATACAATTATGTACTCTTCTATATGAATAACATTCTTGTATGTATTCTTCTTATTAATATGATGTATTTTTGGTCATGAATAATATAATTTGGTGATTTTAATAATAATTTGTATCACTAAAATCACTCATTTAGCAATATTTGTTTATCCAAACAATTGTAAATTGGCGATAATTGGTTATCGAATCTTGCCAAACCCTTACAGGCTTATGTATCAGCTTCAAAATTACATATTTAGATATTCCAAAAACAACGACCAATGTTTATAAAATCACCTTAAATTACCATACATCCAATTATGAATCAATCATTATGTCAACTTTGGGTGCATCATATACACCAATAACATTTCAAATGCCGGTACTAATGCACCCATAAAACAAGTACAAACATTTTCTTATTCTATCAAGTCACATGCTTTTTATCTTTGGATTATAAAGAATTTTACCAATTATTACTTGATAAACACATGAATTTATAATAAAGAATACACTTTTTGGTTATAGAAACAGAGACTTTTTACGGTTCCATGTATAAAACAGAAACAAATTAATCTTGAAGCACAAATATTTCCATATTTTTGCCTTTCTGCAGTATTTTAGTGTAAATTTAAAATGCATATTTTTTTATCACTGCATTTTGAAATAATTTGAATTTTTGTTTCAGTAAATATTCTGATATTTTTTCTATTTTCTCGTTTGTGTAAATATCCATTAATTTTAGGAAATAGCATATCATTGTTTAAGTTTCAAGTTATATCAATCTATGCTTTAATTATTTTCTTTGAAGGTTCTTCATAAGTTTTTTATTTTTGATGTTTTAAACATTGAAAAAGTGCAACATATAAAAAATAAAAATTGCTTGTTCTAAGTTATCCTAAGAATAAAAACACCACATATTTTACGTTTTAGTTTTTTTTTTATCAAAACTACTTAAATATTACTCAGCAAAAGAGTTTCTATTTCCAGTTTCGCAAATATATGTTTAAATCTGCGTCCTAAAAAACGAGTGTATTCTGAAATCTAGCCACAAAATAATATTCAACAAAATTGTGTGCAAAAAGAATAAAATTCCTCCATCTTCAAATTGTTTGAATATATTGATAGGGATAAAAGGATTTTAATACCTATATTAAAACGCATATATTTGAGCATGTTCTGAAATTCCAATACAAATAGAACAGCTGTTGATCTCTACTGGTAACATATTGCAACGCATATACGAAAATTGTTCGATAGTGGAAACCGGTATAGTAAGCAAATAAGAAGTTTATTTCTATATAAGAATCTAAGAATAAGAAAGAAATAAGTAGCTTATACTAAAAACGTAAACTAAAGCAATAAAAATTACGCATTCATGCGAATCTTAAAGAAATATATACAAAACATGTTTCTTGGGAGACTCTAAACATTCTTTTATAAAAATAATGGACATGAATAGAATATAGGGAAAAAGTCTTGTCAATTTGTTAAATTTGGAAATTATTAATTCTGGAAATATTTCTAATTTGGAAATTTGGGCGACAAATGACTTTTGTGAAAATAACTGACGTCAATTTCTAGTTTTCAATAAAATGTTGATGTTTTTTTTTTTTTTTTTTTTTTTAGGGTTTTACTTCAATTATTATATACTATATTTGACATCCATTTTCAGGACAACTATTATTCCTTGTAGAGTTTATGCATATAATAATCAATAATTGGGTTCCACATCACTATCAGTAAGAAAGAAGATTGACTAATCAAGAGCAATCACAACAACACAGTTCCTCATGTGCTCAGTTAATTTCAAAACGTGGAAGGTAAGATAAAGATCTATATTTTGAAATAAATATGTGCCTAACATACAATACTGGCTTGGAACAATTTGTACTTCTGCTTAGTAAAAAGTTAGTTTTCGAAAGAAAGTACACTTTGAATTTAGGAAGTGATATAAAATCGGGTTTTTTAGAATTCAAAAAATTAGAAATCGTTCTTGTTCTACTAAATCGTTCTTGTTTGAAATTTCAAAATATTTTCTTAATTATTTAGTTGTCCAAATACAACTCGTAAATTTATAAATTTTAAATATGCGCCTGCTTAAAATAAGGAAAAAGATAGTTTTCAATAAACTTTATTTTCTTTTACTAAAGTACCGAATGTAAAACCAAAATATTCGTAAAAATGTAGGAATTTGTTTGGAATCCCTCTATAAGGAAATTTTAAAAGAACCGTAAACATAGTAATATAACGATTTTGACAGAATTATTTAAAAATGAGAATTTATAGAGAGGACTGAATGGAGTGCAACTTGGAAATATTTTTGAATTATACATAATTTTTCCATCTCCATCCGTTTCCATATTTTATTTAAATTCGTAATCGTTTGATATCTTTGCCTACTTTTTTTTATGAAAACAACAAAAGAGTATTTTTTCAAAATGCGATGTGTTCTTCAATGGTTGACTTCCATACGAGTTCCACTTTAAATTTAGCGTTAATAATCCATTTAAAAAACCAAGTTGGTTTCTTGATCAGAACATTTTTAAATTATACTTTTCGGATCATTTGGAATATTTTTCAAAAATCCTAACTACACTGTGAGCATTGCAAAAAAATAAAAATGCACGTACCAGTCAAAATAGCAAAATATATTCATGGTCTCACGACAGCTAGCAAAGAAAAAACACAGACGGACGGTAGTAATTGACTGTGACGTCGCGTGGATAATCCTCATAACCATCTTGAACGAAAAACACCTTCCCAGATTCGTAAAAATTGACTCAAAAGTTTCAGAGTTATGAAATGTACAATTTCTACCCTGGTAGAGACACTATTACAATTTTTATGTTTTAAACGTATGGATTACGTAAAAAAAGTCGATGAAATTTTGGGAAATTACTACACTTTCTACATCTGATGAATGAGAAAGTGAAAAAAAAAAAAAAAAAAAAAAAAAAAAATCAGGTAAATGTAATGGTCATTTATTTTGTTAAAATAAGCAGTCGTATTACCTGCATATAACTGTGGAAATAATGTACAATTCTATTTACCATTTTGACATATTGTGTATCGTATATTTTAACACATAAAAGTATATTTGCAAAAATATTTTGCACATCGTATATTTGCAAAAATATATTGCATATCGTATATTTACAAAAATATATTGCGTATTGTCTATTTTTGTACATAAAAGTAAATTTGCTCAAATATATTTTTAATTGTTTTTTCTAATAATTTAGAAAACTAACAGCATAATCTTAACCCATTGACGGTCATGCACGTATACATACGTCTTAGGATCCCCAGTTTTTCTAGCAATACACAACATTTTTAAGTTTATAAATATAATTTAAAATAAAAAAATATTTTAGATATTTTTATTAGGATGATAAACTATAACCTATCTAAAACAAAACAAATAAAAAATAATTAAAAAAATTATGTATTTGAATTAGAAATATGATGTAAAAATTATTGTAGGGAAAACAACTGGGAAATTTCGCCCATTCCCATGACCGTCAGTGGGTTAAGTAGATAATTATATTTATTTAGATAATGTTGGGTTTCATATTAAGAGTTAGGTTAAATAAATTCACTGAACATACAGCAACAATTAAGTGGACATTTTTTTAAGGAGATATAAAAAATATCTTAAGGTTTTTTATTGCATCAAGAGAAACAGTTAGTACATAAAATATAGTAGATTAGAATACATTTTACAGACTAATTTTAAGTTTAAATAGGGAAAAAAATTGTGTTTTATTCTATATTTTGGAAATATTTTTTTTTATAAATTATCTGAAGTATGATGCAAGGATTTAGTGAATTAACAACTGCTAATATATCCTAGATACAAATTTGTTAATTTTGAAATCCACTACTGCACAAAAATTATTTTAAAAGAAAATTTATTTGAAATATTTTCCAAATATAAGGGAATCCTTAATTTAGAAAATAATTTGTTTTTTTATGATACTTTTTTACCATTTTTTTATATTCTTATATAAATCAATGTTTTATAAAAGTGCTTGTGTGTGAGTCAGATTCAGTCATTCCAGAAACCTTTTGGAAAATTCTAACTTTGTATTGGCATTTAAAAACCTTAGTATTTTCAAAGACATCGATGTAGGAGAAATGGAGCAGTGGCTGGTCGTTGACAAGGCTCTCCAGCAAGAGAAAATATTGGGTGATGACATCATCGAAGCCCTTTAGTAATTGTGGTTCAAGATGATGATGACACCGACGACACTGTCGCATCCTTCATCTCAATTACGGATGGGTTAAAAGCATTGGAAATAGCTCTATGTTATATGGAGCAGAATACATCGGCTCCCTCTGTTAATTTTATGCTTTTGTAATAATTGGCAAAACTAAGCAAGCTGGAATCTTTCGCCTTCAACAGAAAATATGTCATCAAAAGTGATTTCTTTCAGGATTTCTCTTAGTGATATGTAATATTGAAAATTTCGAATTTTTGAATTTTAAATTTTTTTTAAATTTTTAAAAAAATGCTTGTTTAAATTTCATTAAAACAATCATTCCTATCAAATTAAGTTTCTGATTGTTATTTTTTAATTCTAAGCTTTAACTAAATTTTCGGTTAGCCGACTTTTCACTTAACTGGTTTATCAACGGCCCCAGTTAGGCTGGTTAAGGGCGAGTCTACTGAACAGTTCTTTTTATTGAGCATATATATTAACACGCGTTTTTAATATTATATAATTTAATATTGTACCACTTCAAATAGTTCATTTCATAAGAAATATTCATTAATATCCAGTTCCCATGTAATTTTATTGTAATTACAGTAAATAAATACTCACCTTATATTGCTAGTAAATACTAATTGAATTTTTCCTTTTCTCTTTCCTTTATACAGTAATGTGTGGAATATATATGAAGATAATTCTTATGAGCACTTCAGAATTAGAATAATTTTACTTTCAATAAAACATCAAAAAGAAACTTTTTATATGGCATCAATAAACATTTGACAAGAAAAATTCGACTATTTCATTTTTTGAATTAAATGTTATTTTTATTAGAGTCACATAAACTTATATTTTGTTAAAAATAATATTAAATTTTTTGGATAATATGTAAAAAATTTCTTTGAAAATAATACTTAATTCTTCTTGTATTACATAGGCAACACTGGCTAGTTTTCCAGAAACATTATACGTAAAAGGAGTTTAATAGGAAAACAAATGTGTATTGATTTTATGTCATAAATGATATACAACATCAATTTTGATATCTATTCGTATGATGCCTATAATGTTGATCTTTATGAAGAGTAATTGAAATTTTCCGCGAAGCAAAGTTATTGTCTTCAAAATTTGATCAAAAGTTACTTTAATTCTTATCCTTTTTCTCATACATAATCTTTTATTTATCGTTGATAAAATCCTTCGGGAGAAGTAGAACTAAAAATGGATAAATTATCTCAACACTCAAGATCCGAAAGAAGACTTAAACTATAAAAAGAAAATGTGTGTCTTGCAATAATTCAAGATAACTCGTATTCAATATTTCAATGATGCAACATTTCTTCTTATACTCCAATTTATTTTATTGATTTACTACTGTTCTGATTTTGCAAATATTCTATCATTTTTGATTCCAGTTAAATTTATGTTTCATTCATAAAATTTGCAGAGGCTTACCTAGTAATTATTTCGACTTGTAACTTTTTTTCTTTTTTTTTTAATAATAAGCAAAATGTATTTTAAGTATATACTTTTGTAGTTAAAAATTTATTAAAATTTCTTCACAATGATAGTCAACTAGCTTTGTCAACTTATATGATAAAAATATTTGAAAGTTTTAAATTTAATTCTTACTATCTAATTTCAACATTTCACATTGAACCAAAATAGTAATTTTTAGTAACAATTTAACTTTATTTTCAAATCAAAAACAATTAACTAGCACTAATAAAAATAGAATAGAATAATAATATAAATTACTTCAAAACGATTGTATTCAAAATTAAATTGTCCTAAGGCTGTCTTCATGATGTGTGAATGAAGTTTTGATTTTATAATGGTAATCTGTCTCTGGTAAAGTTTAGGTCCATTTATTATAACCAAATAGGCCTCGTAATTTTCAACGAGTCAGATGACAAGGTCCACAACAGAGCTAAACTCTCATTTACTACAACAACAAAATGCTAACATGATGACATAGAGGCGAAGGCATATTCAATTTACAGCAGAAATCAGATGATGCTCAGGTCTACCTTTTTACATTATACTAAACTTCAACTTAACTAGACATCACTTAGACGGTAGATCGTCACAGTGCTCATAGGTATTTAATCCATTTTGGCGGAGTGAAAGCATACTGTTCGCCAAACCACAACCCTATAGAGAACAAAAGGCTATAAGGTTTGGCGAGAATTATGTCTTCACTCCGCCAAAATGGATTAAATACCTATGAGCACTGTGACGATCTACCGTCTAAGTGATGTCTAGTTAAGTTGAAGTTTAGTATAGTATGTTACCTTTCTTTTCAAGATATTCTCGCGGATTGTAAATGAGCTTAAACGTGCCTGTTTCAAGAGTAGAAAAAGTCGAACTAAACTCAATTTTGGTTTTCATTCGAGGAATATGTATTAAAACTTAAATATAAGTATATTGTTTGCTAGACCAAAAGATTGATTAATCACAATCACTATTACAAACGTTTAATATAATAATTCAAACAGGTACTACAATTCATACAGGAAGGGAGTTGTTTGAATTGGATTTACGGTTTAATAAACTTTAGAATAAAAGCTAAAAAATTGAGGATGAAAGCAAAAATATCTTTCATCATTTGTTATAAAATGAAATGAAACTAGTAAATCCAAAATTAAGTTTTAAAAACTATAAATAACCAACACATTACTATTACAACAATTTGCATAATGGTAATATGCAGGTTATTTATAATATTCAAATCTCGATCAATGATTTATTACTTTTATTAAACTTTTTCACAAAAACTTAAAGATATTTTTGATGAGGAAATAACAAAGGATGAAAGCGATTTGTTTTCCTCTTCAATTTTCTAGTTTTTATTTCAAACTTTATAAAATCATAAATCCATGCAAACAAATCACTTCGTTATTGAAAATAGTGTAATAGATTTATATGCTCAGATTGTACAAGAATTTATTATTCGTGGAGCCTAGATTTGTTTCATAAACTATAGTTTTTCCTTTCACTTTATATCTAGTAATGATTTCATGGATGAGGATGAAATTTTTATAGAACTGTGCGCTAAAAAGAAAAAAAGAAAAAGAAAACTTCAATTTTTTTTTCTTGTCACAGCCAATCACCTGATACTCTGAAAAATAACGATCACTTGAAAAATGAAACTGTTCAACAAGAGGAATAAAATTCCAACTCTTGAGAGCTTTCCGTGATATTCTGAAAAACTTCATAATTAGTTCATTAAAAAGTTTGTTTGATTTTCAATCCGATGTCATCTTAAAAATTAGATTATTTTGATTTCAATGTTTTAGCACATCTTATCAAAATATATAGTACAAATATCATACTATAAGCAAAAAAATATATTCTACTACAAACACGTTTTTTTTTTTTTTTTTATTATTATTTTTTTTTTTTATTGAAATATATTTCTAAGGCGTTTTTTAGAGCAATGACGGACATAGCGAGGGAGAGGGGGGCAATCGTCCCCTCTGTTATTTAGAGTTAAATAGAAAAAAAATAATAAAGGCAACAAAAAATATCTTATGTGTTGTTTATCATGAGTGTAATAAACAAAAAGCCAACACAGGTGTCCAAAAGTACAATTATTTAATTTATAAACGTAATTAGTGAATGAACATGGGAAGGATACGAATTTAAAATAAAACCAATGTACTTTATGGTTTTTATCGCTCATGTTTAAACTCGCGCTTCTCTCATGCTATGAATTTAGTCAATCAAGATTTGATGAATCCGTACTGAACATCCTAAAAATTGGAGATGAAAATGCCGAGGATAAAGCAAGATAGGATTTACTCTGCAAAATATTTCACACAAATTGGTTTAATTCTTGATGATCATGGAACATGGAAGTAGAAATTTGTTTAGTAGTGCTCTTCAAGGAAAATATGAAGCCTGGTATATGTTTAGGAAGAACATTTTCGTAAGGAAACACTCACAAAAGTTTAACGTTTTTGTAGTTATATATAAACTTGTTCTATTAAATGCATAGGAAATTATTGTTTTGGAATCCCATGGTATTGTAACATAACTTAAAAACAACAAATTTTATCTAAACTATTCAACAGCCCAAAACTAAAAAATGGCCGCTCCTGTAACAATACACTGGTTCAGAGTAATGCAATGTGCTATATAAAATTTCAAAGCCAATTTGCCATGAAAAGCAAAAAAAAGCTTAATTTGCATGTTCTTTGCATTATTGCTCAAAAACACTACTAATATATAGCTCCTAATGTGTTCTTTCAGACATTAGCCAATGAGTTCGAAACCTGTGAATTGTCAACATATTAGTTACAGTCATGTTGTAATCAATTGCAGTATGAATTGGGTAAAACGTAATTAAAATGTCGATTTAACTATGATGCGAATGTTTATTCCACGAGAAATGAAACAATTAAAAGACACGAGACTGACAATTAAAATGAAATAATTAAAAACACACCTTTAACCGCTAAAAATTACTTATAATACTTATTTTGAGAGACCGTTTAGCTAAAGTTACGATCATCAAAACAAAAAAATCTTGCTAGATATTGAAAGCTATGATCTTGGACTTGTATTCGAGTTGGGAACAAAACTTCATAGGAATTTCCAAAAAGAAATTGATATGGACCAAAAACAATTTACCAGTTCCCATCGTTTTAGATGCATTGAATAGCAAAAAGAACATAGCAATATTTTTTTTAATGTTTTTAGTTACCTGACAAGACTATTTTTGGTTAACTTAACCATTATAGATATGGACAATTGTCCATAACTGATACTACCTTCAAAAATAAAAAAAATAAAAAATAATAATAATAATAATAACTTTAAAATGTGTCTACTATACCTAGAAAGCAAAAAGTACAAATATCTTAAATTTAGATTGCACAGAGAATAAATATTTAATTAAATTATAATATAAATTGTCGTTTATACTAGTTTTTAAGATAAAAATGTACCATTTCCTAAATTTATTTGTTGAGAACTTTACCAAATGGTGAAGCTCATGTTATTTATTTGTAATAAATTTTTCCAACTTCCCCGTGTGACATTAGAACCGGTATACTGAACATTAAAATAGTAAAATAAAAAATATACTTATGTTTTTGGTATTGTTAAAACTTCCTTAAACTCGTAAAATTTTTACAAAATGATATCCAAATTGCAGAGTCCAGGAAAAATCTAAACAAAATGTAAAAGCATTTAAAGGTGTGATATTAAATAAATTATTGGCGGTGTGAGACATTTTTATGTGTAAAGTTTGAGTTTCCCGCAGAGTATCATAAAATATATTACGAGACGTAAGAGTTATTCAAGCTTTAAAAGCTAAAACCCAAAAGAAGAGTTGATTTGAAATACTATAATTAGCAACTTCTCCACAGTTACCATTAATTTTTTAATGTTACTATGAAATAAAAAACTTTTAAATTTTTTGTACTTAGATGGATATGCAATGTATAATCTCTATTGTCATTTATTGATTAAATATTGCATTAAAGTTAAAAGAAACACCACATGTCAGATTGGTATTCTATAAAGGAATAATAATAACTGATGTTATTTTCTTTTCTAAAATTTGAGTTAACATTAGCTTAAGGGCACCGGAGAGGCAAAAAAACTCAAAAATATCGATTTTTTTTTTTGTCCGAAGTTGTAGTCTGAACTTTTGTTTTTAAACACATACAAAAGTCAGATAGTGTTTTTTATGGTGCTGGACTTTTTCCGTGAAGCTAATATCAACAAAATTTATCTTTGTTTATGGTAATTTTTTTTTTATTATGTGTATTATGTATATTCTTTTGAAATTTTGGGAAATAGTACCTGTTACTATTTTGAATATAATTGGGCATGGATTTTAAAATCTGATTGTTTTTTATAACTTTAATTCAGTTTTAGTATAAAAATATCATGAAAAAATCAAAAAATTCTCCAGGTAACACCAATTTTTACTTTTAATTGATGAAAGAATCTGCCAAATCAAAAATCCATGCATTATTGTATTAATATATATTAAAATAGCCTGTACAAAAAAAATTAACAATTTAGGGAAAAATTCAAACGCAAAGAGCATTTTTTTAAATTTAAAATTTTGAAGTTTAAATGTTCTAAAATGATAAATAATTGAAACAAATTTTTGAAATTTAAAATTTACAATTATTATCAAGTCATTAAGATACCTAAAAAATTTCAGGCATTTTGGTAGGTAACTTTTAATTTTTTTTTCGTCTCCCTGGTCCTCTTAAAAAAAATGTTTCATAGAATTTTTTATATTTAAAACTAGCAGTGTGACCCCGCGCTGCTGGGGGCCTGTTGAAAGACATAGAATTTTGCATTTAAGAAAAAATGGAACAAATGTAGTATAAAGCATTAGGCAATTTTTTTCATTTAACTATTAGAAAAATCGCAAAAATCAAAAACACAGTAACTAACAGAAAATTAAAACATCAATAATCATAAAATTAAGTTAAAATATAAATTATGAAAGGTACTCTTTCATTAGGCGGTTACCAGTTAGCGCCAAGCCTAAATGTTTACCTGTTTAAATGACGCGTAAATGTATCGCCATTTCTAAATATAGGAAAACATTATTTGAAGATTGTAAGATCTGCAATTTGGCGGTTGTCATTTGCTACGCGGCTAACAGAATAGTAACAAATTAAGTCAAAATATAAAAACTAAAATTAAATTAAAATATAACTGAAAATAAAAATCATTGTGAGAAACAGCCTTTATTAGTACAAAAACATCAAATAAAATATCGCCAAAGGAATATCTTATACTATATCTTTACTATAAAAGCTTAGTATTACTTAAAAAAATTTAGTACACACAAAAAAAAAAAAAATATTACCCCCTTATTAACTTTATGATTACGACCAAAATAAAGCACCAAAGATATAAAATCGAAAATGAAATACTACGCTTCTGGTGTACATTGTAAAATAGTCTGGTGTAAATAGTAAAACATGAATAATATAAAAAAGTATTCAAATCTAGATGAAATAATATGGAATTTGATACACAGGAGAAAAACCACTATACAAATGAAACTAATCAAAAGAAAGAATTTTGATATTCTGGATTAAATACAAAAGAAAATTAATAAATATTTACTTGGGAATAAGAAGAATTATTCACAAATGTCGAAATGATTTGAAAGTTTTCGGCGAATTTCAATAATCTTAGCCGTTATGTTTACTTTAGAATATTATGTTATTAATAATATTATATGAATATTATGTTACGCTATTAAACGGCGCATGGGCAGAGCGCTGACTAACAGTAAATATATGGAAAATTATAATAACATTCGAACCGCTTTGCGGACAGACGATTGTGATACATAAAAATAATCAGAAAAATAAGGGGGGACACATTACAATAACTTTTGGTTTCCTTCTGATGTAATAAAAAAATATCGTTGCTATACCAACATTTTTTTTAATGTCATGAAGATTTAATGAAATCAACTTTTAACCGAATTTAAAAGTTTTTCTCTACAATCTCCATGTACTAAAGCTTCTATCTACCAAATTTCTTACTTCTAGGTGCGAAAATGGGGATTTGTATAAGGCTCAGAGGTACAGACGACTCAGTTTTATACATAAATAGATATATTTAATGAAATGAAAATGTAGCTAAACTTAAGCACAATTCTGGTGTAAACAATTATAGTTTTAAAAAATACCAAAATAAAATAATTATTTTTAAGGACTAAGAAACATATATATATATATATATAAAAAAAAAATGCAAAAAAAAACCCCTTTTTTGCTTATTTTAAATTAGATATTGTTATATAGCTTAGAATGGATCCTTTAAGATAGCTTAAAATTTAGTTTTAATTGAAATTGTATTATCTAGTACTCTTTAAGTTTAGAATGATAGATTATTATTTCGCCTTTGGTTCTGAAATAATATAATGAATTTTTCTTAAAAAATAAAATAAATCGCAATTAAAAATTATCATTTTTATTTTATAAAACCCAATTCTAAACTTGAATTTGTATGCTTAATAAAAAATTCATTGACTTATAATAGACTCTTTAATGCATAAAATAAATGCTATAAAATATAAATTTAAGCTAGAATTTCCATTTTTTACTGAATTGTCAAATATTATTTACTATCTAACCCACCCACAATAAACTACATTCAATTTAACTGGGGGCAATAACCTTTACGAATGCTCGAAACTTTTAACCATTTGTGTGACTGTAAATTTATTTTTAGAATATTATAATTTTCACTTACATCATCTGAGTGTTCTCTGAATCTACTAATTCCAATTTAAGTGGAAATCACTTATATGACACTACGGATTTAAGGTTGGATTTAAGCTAACCAAATAAATATTAAATAAGATAACCTTGTGTATTCCACATATATTCTAGCACAGCCCTTTTTCTAGTAAAAATAGTCCCCACTTCACTGATGAGTCTCAACCTCGCCATTTTTATCATCCATCCCAAGTCTAACTACATCACATTTTTGTATCAGAATGGCATGAAACTTCACACATTTCAAGAGTAATCCACCCAACGACGCCAAAACTTCTACCCTTTCCACCACTTACTTTCTGCAATGCATATTTTTTGGCTGTCTTCAGAATAGATTTTTCCATTCAAATGATGGGACAGATGATGTTTGCAGAGAGTTTACTGCTCTCTCTGCTACCACCTGTTTTATTTCTCAGACAGGCTGCAGTTGGAATTTCTCTCACGCGCTGAGGAAATAAACTTTTTTTATCTTCCATCTAGGGAAGAAGGAGAATAATGGATGTCAAAAAAATAATAGGTATCCCGGGGTTAATTTTATTTTTCTCACTGCATGCCTTCTTTTACAGATATACGCCTTTCTCATATTAGTAATCGATATGGATATTACGTTCTTGGAATTTGTTTTGGTACATGATATATCTATAAAGGAAACTTATTTTAGTATAGCTGTGAACTAGCATAATGCATTAAAAGAAGAATGCGTATGTAGAACACACTTGCTTCTGGGTAGTTTCCCAGCGCACTGTTAAAAATACCAAAGTGTGTAATGAAATACAGAAAAAACTGATGTGATTACGCAAGTTAAAATACCCCACAGCATATTTATGTCATTGCTTGCGTCAATTGTTACAAATGTAAAGCAATAGACAATTTCCCTTCTCAATTAGAGTAGTCTCATACAAAGATTACCAATTTTTATCGTGTTGTAATGGATGAAACTCGATAGATGGGACATGTATTTTAGAGTACGATGTGAAATTATAGATTTTTTCCTTCATATCAATGAAATGGTAACTACAAGAATTCTAGAAATAAATTTGTACTTGAGATGAGATAGCAGTGTGACCAAATAATGTGTGTGAGAGTGCATTATAAGCGTAAACTGGGAGGAATAATTTCTTGTTGAAAGCATGAAATACTGGAGATCCAATTCAAGATCACGAAACTCTCAATCAAACACCAGTGCAAGGACTGGGTATTATCCAGAAACCGCTTCTTTTAGGCATTGGAGGGTTAGACTTCAGATTTTCTGATACTTCAGAATAAACGTATAGTAGATATAACTAACAGAACATTTTCTTCTGCATTTCACTGCAAATTGAGATCTTAACACCTTTCATAATGGCTAATGTAGTTGGAATTAAAACAAATTTCTGTAAAAAATAGAAATTACACAAGTATAGAACATATATGGTGAAAACAATAATGTATTCAAGAATCGAATAATCAGATGGTGTCTTAGTTGTTAGCACAATTTCCTTATTTTCATTACTATAATTTTTTTTATCTATTAAGATAACATAGAGAATAATATGTATAATTATGATCAATTTTAACTTATTTTATGTTATTCTAAAGCGATTCTGAGTTATAAAATTAAATATGTCATATAAAATAAATTCTTCAAAATGCATCTACCCAAAATTACTATTAAATTACGAAATATAACTAACACATGAGATTTTCACCAGCTAAAAATTTAGAATAAGGAAATAATATTTCATTTAGTACGATATCGTTAACTTTCAGTCTAAACATTTGGCCTGGAACAGAGTGTGCCATTCTACTCTTAGTCATAACCATACAATATGGTTTGAATTATAAATTATGAAGCTATAGTATTGTTTTTATTTCCATTTTGTGTTGATTCTATAGCTTTATTTAGTACTTACTTCTGTTTAATCGTTTCCCTACTATGTATTTGCATTGATTTTGAGCCTTTGAATGACAAAATCTTTAAAATAGCTGTAATCTTTAAAGGGAAAAAACAAGATAGCCATAAGCAATGAAGTATATGTTTTAGAAATAGTTCAATGGCTTTTCTTAAACTGCACGCAATAAAATTATTACATATTTCAGAAATGCAGTTGAGTTGTTATGTGGACTGATAGGTAAAACATTGGGATGTTACATATGGGATTGATTTCAAATCATTACTTTCTATTACTTTAAACTAATTACAAAATCATTCATTCTTTACCAAATGTGGCAAATCTGCAGAGAGTAAAAAATGTTATAAAAAGCCTACATCCAGTTTAGACCAAAAACGAGGAAACAAGTGTTGTACTGGTACATTAGTCATGGATAAAAGAATTCACTCTTAGTGAAAAAAATTATACGGACTGCAGAGTACCAACAAGAAGAGGTTCACACTATAATTATAGATTAGGTTATACAATGTTATGGAATATTCAAGAGTATTAAAAAGGTTAATGCCAAAAAATATTTAAAAACACATTTATTTAGGAAATCATCCCGGAAAGAAAACATTCATATAAATTGGTTCCAAGAAAGGAGAAGCTGAATCTAGAAGTGTTCATTGTTACAATATCTAACAACATTTTCCAAAAGGCGGCGAGAAATTTCCGTATCGTTGGAAACAGGCATTCCAAAGATGAGTTACTAAACTAATGATGGGAGTCTTTTTGAGAAAAGCACATTTGCAATTAATACAAATGTCGCAATTTCCACGTAAACATCCCTAATGAGGGAAATTTGGCTATATTAGAGGGGAACATGAGATTATTTGTTGTCACTCCTGTAGATGGAAGTTTCGAATTCGTTCATAAACAAAAGTAAATTGACGATTGTTATTAAATCCTGTTAAGATGTCTTAGAATGCTTTGATGAATGAGCATGTACCTGTAAACAAATTGACATACACTTAGAAAATTGTTCATTTGGCAATCCTATTTTCAATAAAATCCGTATTGAAAGCACCGAACAATATAAATTGAGCATAAGAACATGAAGAAAAAGGTATTTATGTATCTATTGTTACACAATTGTCTTGTATGCAATTATAAATAGTGTACATATTTCCTTTTAAAGTTCTATTTTATTAAATTTATTTACTAACAGTGATAACACAGGCTTGTAAAAGTTGGCAATGCCTGAGTGAATCTAGAAAAGTTGAAATATTTTCCAGTGTGTCCTGATCACAAAATCATTTTGCTCTGGAATGTTCTAGAATAAAAAAAAAACCGTCAAGGCGTGGAATCGTGGTTAGTTGGAAGTTTAGAGCCGTGCTGATAGGAACTTTGCATTAATTTGCCAGAGTATGAATAATTACTTTTTCTGAAGTTATTCGCACTGAAGTTTTAATAAAAGCTCGATAGGAAATTTGCTGCTGTTTAGATAAGTTTCGTAAGCTTCTGAGTTGAAAAATATAACATCAGTTTTTATTTTGTAAAAACTGTGTCGTCATTTCCTCTTACGAGAATAAGGATCTAAGTACATGGTAGTGCACCGCCAAGTTCACTGCCAAATACCTTTTACTGGAAGCAACTCAACAGCATTTTGACCTTCTTGTATCTGCACTTTACAGTATACCAGAGAGCTGAATTTTTGCAACGGGTAGCTTTTAGCCACTTTAGTACGATCCCTAAGTTTCAAGTCTCGAACTATATAGGTTATCAAAATAATCGAATTCGAAAACGGATGAAAACGACATATTTTGAGACCCACTCTGTCATTCACTCACTGATCATAAATATACTAATATACTTCTAATAGAGCGAAAACTATGAAACATGGTATGCCAGTAAGGTGTAACATGTATACAAAGGAAATAATCTTAAAAACGAGATTTCTCCCTCAAAATCCCCCGAAATGTGCAATGTTCTAAAAATATTAATTTTAATTCTAATGTATTTTTATTGGGGCTAGAATTATAAAACATAAAATACTTGTAAGCTGTGTCAGATACTTTTTTCTAACTGAATATTTAGGCCTATTATGGGAAAATTTCACTTTAGAAGAAAAACTTACTAATTACTAATTTTCATTGCAAGTAATTTACAAGAACGTTAAACTTGGCAGTACTTTAGATCTCATACTTTTCACGGCCTTTTAATTGCATGAAGCACTTGAAGTTTTTTTACAGAAATGTTTTTGTTGGGATAATCATGCTAGTACGTTAGTTATTAAGATTTTTACTAACAACAACAAATATATATATATATATATATATATATATATATATATATATATATATATATATATATATATATATATATATATATATATATATATATATATATATATATATATATATATATATATATATATATATATATATATATATATATATATAAATTGAATTGAATTTCAAACATTGAAATATTTTAAATTTAGATTACACAATATGTAATAAAGAATAATGAAGGCAGTGTATAGAAATAAATAAATCAATTTTAATTTTTGGGCAATCTACAAGTTTTAGAAATGTTCAGAGCCCAAAGAAATGGCATTTAGGAAATGATCTGTGAGTTTCTAAACAGTATATGACTTTTATATTGTTCATGATATTATGTTCCGATTCCGCATGCAAGTCATTTTCACCCAACTCTACAATAAGGATTTCGTCAAATTCACGTATGTGTGAAGACATCTGCAATTGAAAAATTTAAGTTTTACCGTAATAGCCAAAATAATTATTTTTAAAATGATTTTTTTTTTATAATTCGTAATATATAATCCAGTAGTTTATTTGGGAATTGAGTCTTAAGAAGTCAAGTGTACTTCTTTGTTAATATCGATATTTCATCCTTTGCGAATTGAAATTAAGTATATCCATGTTTTTTCACCCTAAACAGACAATTTTTTCATCTATTCACGTATAGCATTAAATAATTTTAGGGTTTTTTCAACTCAAAAACCGTACCTAAGCGAAAACGGCTATTGATTTTTTTTACTGATAATATCCACGTTTTAAATTTTTTTTTTTTTTTTTTTTTCAGACACAATTTGCAAATAAAACTTTTTTAAGTTTACGAAATTTGCATTCCGGTGCAGAATTTCCTCCTCCGGTACAACCTAAAAATCCTCGGCCTGGAAAACTAATGCAGCAGATATTCTGGTAACAAACTCCAGGACTAATGATGCAAAGGGGATGTTTTAAAGAGCGATCTACCAGGTAACAAAAACTCTTACAAGTTGCATAAACATCTCTAATGAGGGGTCCCACAGAGAGTCAGTACTAGAGGGGCTTTTAGAGCTTCACTAATGGAAAAGGCGACAAATGACCCGTTACCAGATCTTTCAAATCGGGGAATCGGATTGAGTTGGATAAGTGGTAAAGGGGGATCTCACCAAAAGCACTTTATTCTCAAAGGATAAAAGCATCTTCTGTTCCCCAAAATAGAAATGCGAATTATGTAACTACAAACGGGGAATCGGTTTGGGTCGATACTTTCGGAAGTGTCTGTTACCATCGTTGCCTTTTACTAGTAAAATCTATTTACAGTCAAGAACCAATTCTCCAGCCTCTCTCTTTCTGTATGTTTTGAAAGATTTCATTTTAGATTAATCGACCACAATGAAGGCGACTTTGAGGGGATGGGGGAGGATATGTAAATGTCGTGAAAGGATATTATTATCAGTCTAGATGAAAATTTTACGTGATTTGCAGATTGTATGCGACTGTTTCTTTTTAATGGAATGTATGGTTCAAAGGGATTGCTAAAACTGTCGATTAAGGTAATGGTATTGACTGTAATAGGTAGCTCTTTAAGTCTAAATGAAAAGTATGCAAATAGAAGAATAAAGATTTTGTTGATTTGTAACAAATATACATAAAAAAAAACTAGTTATTGGTTAATTAAAATTTGTTTAAAATGTTGTATAAAAATTTAATTAATAAAATACTTTAAAAAAAATTTCAATAAAAGATTTTAAGTGAAGTTTTACCTTATCTATGTCAATATTATTACTTGATTAATAACTTTATGTTTCATTTCCATACCATCAATTAAAATATGTTTCTATATACTTTATAATACTCAATGTAGAATAAAAAAAAATTCTTAAAAAGTCTTGAGAAAAACCACTGCTTCAGTAATATCTCTATGTATTGACTTAACAATGTCTCCTGACAGTAAGAAGTATAAATTACTATTAGTAGTATAAAACAAAAAGAAAGAAAGAACCACCATTTCAAAAAATACCATTTCAGTTTTTCGTTATCAAACGAATAAAAAAGTTTTTCTACATTTTCGGAAATAGCGTTATCTTCCCTAGAGTCACTTGTAATTCGTTCAACCTGCACAAAATACTCTTGTCCATTTTCCAACACCTTAGCCCCAACGACCAACAAAAGAAACGCCATTTACCAAGGTTCCTTTGTTATGAGCAACTTTCTTTATTCTTTTCTCTTACAGAGCACTAAGAAGTAATCAGAATTCCTTTTCTTGTTCTACTATCAGAAAGTGTTACAGCGGAAAAAGAGGTCTAACATCCAGAGTGCGAATAATCTTGACTTCGGTTGTCTTAATCGGACTTACGAAGTCACCTTTGGCCTTGAATGTTCGCCCTATGTCAGATAAAGACACAGATATTTTCCGGTACAAATACTTTCATTGGACTTCCGAGTCCGTGTTATGTGGTAACTAGTTGAGTGACAAAACAGATAGGAAACATCTATTTTTATGTTTGAAGAAACACACGATATCTTTTACCTGAACTTAGACAAAAAATGGCGTGTTTGCGAGTGATAGATTCCTAGTAACTTGTTTTTATTTTTTTTCCTTTTGTTTCCATTTGTTTAATAGTTAGTAGTAGTACTAAAACAATAATAATTCCATGAAATTAATTATACTTACAGTACATAAGTTTTAAATAGGGAAATCGCTGCAATAAATAAAACTAAATTAATTCTGATTCTGACGTTAAGCTTGATTTGTTTAATGCCATTATTTACCAAATACGCAAGTCAAACTATTTCAAATTAATTAATTTATCTAAGATAAGAATAATTAATTATGTGTCAGAAGAAGAAATTAGCGAACAGAAATGTTGTTTCTTAATACACAAACCTCAGCTAAAATTAATGTACAGAAAACTATTTTCTTTAAATAATGTTTCAATATTTGCTTAGTTAAAAGTATAAAGTGATTGGCTTACATTATTATTTCTATTATGTCAAATAACGTGTTTCTCCTTGTATAAAACCGCTTTAATTATATTTTCAATAAAAATTCAAATAAAATTATTTCCAATGAATTTTAAAATAGAGAAATATCTATGTTAAAATAAAAAATAAATTTTGCATTCGAACTTTTATTTATACATCTAGTTTTAACAGTTATCTAGTTTAGCATCACATTGATTACTTTAAACAATGTGCGTTTACTTATCCGAAGTAAAATGTGAGTTTTTTGTAGAAATAAATGTCCTGCTCGTTTCCATTTCAAGTTTAAAAAATGAAGGGAAAAAAAATGAAACACTCAACTATACTCTTAAGATTGAAATTCTAAGGTTTCGGTGATTTAGTTTTCCAATTCGACTTAGAAAAAAAAGTTATGTTACAAGAGTCCAATTGATATTGAAACTTTATTTGAATTTCTTATCATTGGTAACCAATTCTCTTACACGTATTCCAAAACTCTAAGAGTCGTCTAAAAGCGCATGGAGAAAATTTTATCTTCCTAGTTACTCACCTGAAAATTGCAAACATTTTCGAAAGATATAATTTTGTATAGCAGAAATATGGCCTTTTGGTATTATACAATATATTTATATATATCATGGTGAAATTTTTAAAAATTGAATTTTCTCTGTGTAATGGATATGGTTTGAGTCAATTTTTTAATCTCTTATATGCAAAATATATTCTTAAAATCTAACTCATACGATTGGCAATATTTAAAGTAACTGTTGATAATTTCAAGCAATTTCCAATCAAAATTCATTAAAACAAATTTCAAAATCTTCATATATATTACTTCTTCATATATATTACAAGTTAAAACAACTCGCAACATATAATTAAGACTATAAATTCAGTTCTTATGTTAGTCAGTTATTTTTCAAAGTGTAAGTGTAAAACTTCTAATTTATTATAGAAATAAAATAAGTTAAATTTTATTTAAATATTTTATTATTTAATTGTAAATTATTACTTTTTTAAATTTATGTTTTTAACTGATACATAAACAGCAACAGCATGTTCAATTAATATCCATTAAATAAAAAATATTTAATTATTGACTGATCCTAACCTATGTATAAATCTAGCATATACTTATAATATTTATGTTTATATAAGATTGATGAATAAAGTATTTTTGCATATATATCTAGGTATATTTCTATTAAAATATACACACTCCCCATAAAATATTGTTTACATTATTATTTAACATATTGTCCGATAAAGATATTTTTGTTCCACTAGACACAACCTAATTATACTCTTCTTTTATATGGGTCGTAAACGTTATCGCTCACATAAAACCAAAATAATGTGTAATAAAGGAAAACAATAACTTCACATAATGTCACTGCCTTCATTGGTGTAAGAATGTAGTGCATTTTATCCGTTTCTTTATTCAATTTTCTCGTTAATTAAGAAAACGATTTTTATTGGTTTACACCTCGTGATTATGCATGATGTTCAGAGTATATAACCAAAAGCTAAAATAATCAATAGTCACTAGCATAAAATCCACTGGCTCCACTCGTATTGATTACAAAAATTTAAATAATATTTCAATTTAAATGTTCAGTAAGTAACACTTATACTGAAAGTTTTAACTATTCTATGAATGTACATATTTTGTTACCATAAATAGTGATAAAATATTCGCTAATATTAAAGCAGCGTAAAAACGAGATTTTGTGATCCATTATGTGTATCTATTAGGCTTCTGTTTTATCTTTTATCCTACAAATAATTTTCCTATGGTTGATTTGTTATAACTAATTGTATGTATTTTTCCCCCCATGTTAATCTCAATGATATCTATTAAATAGCTTATCCATTTGTCTGTATAAGTTAATAAGTAGTTTATTATAAATTGAAGATATAAATTACTGTGGTACAGTTGCTTGAAAATCATTTTAATTTGAAGTAAAATATATATTATGTCAACTCTGCTTGATAATGGTTTTAGGACATTTTTATTTATTTTTATATAACCTATATTTTCAACTTATTGTCTATTTCATTGTGGTTGAGGTTACTTTGATTTCAAATAAAATATAATTATGTGATTTACTGAACTAAAACTATGACAAATAATTGTATTGTTTTAATGGCTAACGATAGTTAATTTTAAGCAGATTGTCAATATTAAAGGTCAAAAATGATTAAAAAATAACAAAGAAAACAATTTATAGGAGCAACAAAAGCGATTTCAGAGAAGGTTTAATTTCTTAATAAAAAAATTTACTGCATGAGCACTTGGGGATAATTATAAATAGCAGAAAAATTTACTAATATTTTCATAAAAATTTTGCTAATAAAATTGTAATTTTCAAACTTATGGACTGCTCATAATATTTTCCGAAACGAAAGAGAAAGTGATTTTTTTCTTTCAATCGAATAAAGATTAAAAAACAAAGAAGTTCTACTTAAAAATTTGCAAGAGTTTCATACTTTAATTAAATAACATTTTAACAGAAACAATGTTTTCTATAATATAATTTTTTTTTGGATTCATATGCAATATTCTTTTAAACTAAATTTTCCATTTTACAATTGAAAAAAAAAAAAAAAATTTACAAACATCTGAATCGAGGAATGTTTTTTCCCATGTTCTGAAATTTAGTTAATATTGGGTAAATCAAAAATAAATTACCAGAACTTTAATATTTTGTTGTAACTTCTAGCCTTATGGGAAGTTTTAAATTTATTGACATCAACTATAATATTAACATAGGATTAAAATAAAATAACTTTCGGAGTAAATGATTAATTACATAGTGCTGGATATGTAACGTTAAGGAATGTGATGTATATAAAGTAGAGTTATGTAAGAAAATTATAAACTAAAGTAACTTTTCCATATAATTTCCTTAAAAATATGCAATTATATTTTATGATACAATATTGAATAAAATACCGAGTTTCAAAATTGAATATTCAAATTACATATTTTCTATTTAGATGGTAGCTAAAAATATTCATTGAGCTTACTAGAAGATCCACTAGGCCTAAATTGGGAATAAATTAAGAATTAATTTCAGTTGAGGCTTGAAAAGGCTTTCCAAAACTGCGTTCTTTATTAAAATGGATTATTTAGAGGATCCTTATTCCTCCTCTTAATTTAGAGAAAAATTGAATCCCTTATTATAACTTTTAGCATACTTCAATTTATGATACTTTACCAAAATAAAATCGCCTTAGGTTGGTTTTAAATATATTTCAAAGTTTATTAAAGTCTTAAGGTTCAATTCCTTAATTAAACAAACTATTAAGCACTTTAGAGAAATGTGTGGTTTTGAATTATTTTTAAAGTAATACTTTTATTCAGAATATTAATTGAATATAAGTAAGAAATGTACTGACTGTTGTAAAGCATAATGCGAGGGTAAAATAATTTAATTGCGCATTTTGAAAGCTTATTTATTAATTGAATTATATTATTGGGAAAATTGAGAAATAGTCAGAAAAATTAAATAATTAAGAATAGTTTAAATTCATAACATTGTCATTCGAATTGTATATGCAAGTCTTAATACTGCTTTATATATGAATGGATTTTTTAAACGGGCCAAATGCTGTTGCCAGTACTTTAAACATAATAAAGTCATATTTTGAGATTAATTTTTTTTTATAATTACCTAAAATGACATGTTATCTTTCATAGTTTTGTTTCAAATAATATTATTTATTTTTTACAGTTTAAATTTTATCATTATTCATTAAAAAAATGTTCATTGTAAGTTTTATTTTCAAGCTCAAATCCGTTTCACTAATTGTTTACAAATTGGTATTAAAAGGACATTAGAGAGAGCAACTTTAAGACTTGTGAATACCACTTTTTCAGAAAATATTGATAAGGCATAAATTTTCTCTATTTTTTTCTAATTATACTCATGTCATGTTAATTAAGTTTAGTAATAATAATTATAATAAACATGTGCGATTCTTTGATAGCTCGCCCGCAATAAGTCTTTATTTACGTTTTATCTATTGGCCGACATCTTGACAGTTTTTTGTTAGAAAGAACCTAATTACAACACCATATAAAAATTATTATTAGTTTTGTAAAAAATTTAGAGTGTTTTTAAAAAAATATAGACCATTGCACAAAATGAACTTTTTCTGGCACAAATCAACATGCTTTTTTTTTTTTTTTTTTAATCTTCCCATTAAAATTGTTGATAGAATTGATAGAATTTGCTTAGAATAACACTTATTATTATGTATTTTTACATTGCGAACTACTTTTGTGTGCACTTCTTATTAGATTTTATGAAATAAGGTTAAATTTAAAAAAAATGTCTACAATATTTTTATTTTTATTTTGCTGATGAAAGTTTAACATAATAACACTGGGATAACACTTGCAGTGAATATGAATATTTTTTTTCTAACAGAGTATTTCAATGATTGGAGAGCTTTTATATCAAACTATAATTAAATTTGTTTACTTTTTCTGAAATTGGATATAGAGGGAAAAAAAGAAAGAGTAAATAAATTAAAAACCCCAAAAAAACTCTTTTTTTGTTTAAAGCCAAAGAAGCTTTTTTATTAAAATAAAGCAAAAGAGTTTTGGAAGAAAAAAAGGCAGACAATAGCATACCAAATAAAAGAAAGAATGCTAATAATAGAAATCAATATATTTAGTCGAATGTAAACTTAGTTTTTTTTTTTTTTTTTTTTTTTTTTTTTTTTAAAGTTTATTTTGTAAAAAAAACAAATCTTAAAATAAAATTTGTTATCTATCTATAACTCATCATTTAGTTTTATTTATAAAAATATATTAGTTTTATTTATAAAAATATATTAGTTTTATTTATAAAAATATATTAGTTTTATTTATAAAAATATATTAGTTTTATTTATAAAAATATACATTTTTGGCTGGGAAATGGAGGCAGGGGTATCATTTATGTCAATAAACTATTATTATTGTCAAAAAGATGACGTTAGTCTCAATGGGGTGACAATGTAAGAAGTGTTGAATTCTTCAATATAACCAGCTTAATATGAAAATGTATTGTAGTAAAGGTAAGAAATATGGTTTTATCATCGATAGAAATATCTTTTTAGGGTGTATTAAGTAGTTATAATTTATAAGAAATGTTTAAAGTCACAATAGAGTTATCTTCTTTTATTTTCTGTGCATTTTTCAGCATTTTGTTAAAAATGAAGCTGGAATATATTATTTTTTTATACATTTTGTTTATGCTTTGGATAACTACATTATTAACTGAAATTTTTTTTTATGATAATTTAGATTTTAAACAGCAAACTAAATCGTGTCACCCAAATAATATTTTCTTACAGTTGCTACATTAAAAAATTCAAGTACAATATGTAACTATAAAAACACAGCTCCAAATCTAGGAAATGTTTTTCTAGAATTATTCAAGATACAGATTTCCTTGTCAGAAAACTAATAATCTTACATCATTATTTTAAATTATAAAACCTCATTTTGGCCAGTTTAAAAATATTCACTCAATATACTCTAAATATATGTCATTTTATCACTTTCTAAGGTAACTTAATTTTTTATTGCCCAGTTTGTCTGAACAATATTCGTTTTACTATTGAGTGTTGGCAAAATGGAATTCCTTACCTTTCTCTAAATTAAGAGCTAATTTTCAAAAATAGTATATTATATTGCTTGAATAAGCTACATGCTCTTTCCATAAATAAGTTAATTAATAAATATATTACTATAAGTAAAAACTATTTCTGAAGTGCATCAAGAAAAAGGTTGAAATATATACTTACCATTATCAGCATCTAGTTACATGTTGAATATATTAATATTTTAACTGACTGAATCTAAATACATCAAAGAGTTAGTACTATTATTTTTAAGCCGTTGATATGATCATGCTAAATTCAAGTTATATTTAAAAGCAAACAAAAAGAAAACGATTTTTTTTTTTAAATTTTTGTATATATAAAAAAATGAGTTATTTTATACATATATCAATTCTAAAACTTTAAATATCTATTATCTGCACTTATCAAACTGATAGCACTTATATTCATATTTATAAATGAATTCAAAAATTTAAATAAATAAATTTCATAGCATGCCTTATCAGTAGAACTTGCTTAAATTGGTGCGTAGACATGTTTATTTAGAAATTCTATTGGACCTTAGTGACACAAACTCAGTCTACTCTACTCGTAAAAGTACCACTTACTCGTAAGATGACTAGCAAGATACTCGATTTGAAGCAACTTAACTCTGCTATTGCTTTTCCAAATCCAATCCAATGACCATTCGTAATTATAAACATTTATTTTTTTGCAATAGTCTATTGCATAATAATTTGCATTGCATTTAGATGACAAGTTTCAAGTACATTTTTAAACGGAATAAAAAAGAGTTACAAAGTTTTATAACAAAACATAATAGCTTAATTAGGTATAACATTTTCGGTGTCAATTAAATAAGTACCTGGGATTTTTAACACAGAGTAAAAAAAAAAAAAAAAAAAAAGAGAGAGAGACCACAAAGTAAAAAAAAAAAATATTATCAGGGAAGAAAACAATTACAACCTAATAGTGTCTATAGTAATCACAAAAACTTACAACATAATTCGATAATACTATTCGAGTTATTGTGTGTACTTGTTTTTAGTATTGTTTTATAAGTTCCTTTAAATCCCGTGTGTGTTGCATATATATTATCTTTTATATTACGTAAGTCAGGCATTACATAAAACCTCAAAAGGTGTCACAGTCATCCAGTTTGACGGTTTCATTGCTAAGTTGATTTATTTGATTTGAAAATTAAAAACTGTAAAATTATGGTCAAAAATATTTTTTTTAATTTAAAAAATAAAATAAAATGTAGATCAATATAGATTAAGAAGATAAATAGTAAGCAAGAAATTTTGAATATTTAAAATCATAGATATGAAATATCTTTGTAAATCAATTTTGTAAGCATAAAAAAGTATTTAAAATATGTTGAAAACCAGTTTTTTAAAATATATTAGTCTAAAAAAATTGTCTTTAACATTCTCAGATATATTATAAACTTGAACATTAATTCATTGACTGACAATTTGACTATTTTAATAAACAATTAATTTTCCATTTCTCCTGTTTAGAATCTAACTTGGGAACGTTGTTTTTTAATGTATTAACTAAAAGACAAAACACAGACAGTGAAAACTAAAAGAAAAGACAGAATATAAGCCATATTCCAGTGTATTATAATTTCCTATTCCTTTTCCTTTATATTTGTTTATATTACAAAAAAAATATTTGATAAAATATTTCGTACGATATACATTAAACTGACCTTTACTGATTTTGACATAAAAATTCATGAATTATTGCACCTTTAAAAAAAAAAAAAAAAAAAAAAAAAAAAAAAATGAGCATGTCACACTAAGTGAAATAAACAACTAAAGACTCAAAATACTACTTTAAAATTTCACTTGCGTTGACGAATTGTATGTTATATATTATAGTTTGCAGAATTAAGAAGAATTACATCCCTACCAACTGCAAGTTTTTCTCAAGTAGTTTCAATTTCTCCTATAACTTCTAGTCCAAGTGCATGCGTCGGACAAATCAAAAATCCCAGAAACTTCCAAAGGAGTAGGGCGCTTGTTGCGGCTGGAGACACCCCCCGACTGCAGCGCCCCCTGCACTTGCCGGAATAAGGCCCAGACTTCTTAACGGACACTCTTGTCTCCCACTCGCCTACTATCCGGGAGGTCCGGGACTTTTGAAACCTTGTGACATTTACAATTACATATTCGAGCAGTGCTGAAAATCTTGATTGTTTGACTCTATGGTCCCATTTCAAATGTCGGTGAAGTATCAGCTGTGATTTTTTTGTTGTTATTGGATAGTTTGGACAAACTTTTAACACGTGTCACTTACTGATTTTTCTTGAAGAGTAGAGTTAAAAGTGAAATAAATTATAATATTTTTATATTGAAATTTATTTTATTTTATTATTTATGTGATACTTTTTTTAGTTACTAGGATCGTGCTTATATACTTTTGGTTTTGAAATATGCAAATTTAAATATTTAATTCTTTCACTCCGCTATAATAGTAACTTTCATTATTGATTTTTTTACAGCAAACAATTAGTTGTACAAGTTTTGAGCAAAGGAATTTGAAATATTAACAATAATATATATGTATATATTTTTTTAAAGTAAGCTACCTAGTATAAGGAAGTTATTTTATGTTTAAAGTCAGTTTTACCTTCCCATATATATTATATTTACAAACAGTTGTTTTTATTCAACTTGGTGAATAAAAAATAAATCTTCTACTTATCTTCACATTTTTTACCAAAAGATATTCATTTGAATATCTACCTGTATACTATATTTACATTCCAAGATCAAGTGAACAAATATGACAAGTTATATAAACACGAATTCATTCAACCATTGACTGAAAAAAAAATACATATCTAGTGTTAAAATGACAAAGTCATCAAATATAGCAATGGAGGTTTCTCAAGTACTAAGAGATTTTCAGAACACTAGTAGTCATTTGGAGGATATTCCTGGTGGACTTCTAACTGATAATCCCTTTATTGGTGTTCCAATAGCTGTCGTTCTATGCGTGCTATGTCTCTTAACATTTTTTGGAAATGCTGTTGTACTTCACGCAATACGGACTGAAAGAAGACTTCAAACTGTAAGTACTTAATTTTTGTTTCATTGAAATTTGTAAGTGATATATATAAATATATATACATATATATATATATATATATATATATATATATATATATATATATATATATATATATATATATATATATATATATATATATATATATATATATATATATATATATATATATATATATATATATATATATATATATATATATATATATATATATATATATATATATATATATATATATATATATATATGATGATTTTTTTGTATGAAAAGCAGATTTTCTTTATGATGATATAATTAAGTTTAAATGAAACTTTGGATAATACTTCTTACCTGCCTAAATTGTTTTTGTATATATCTTATGAATATATGCGAATTTTTATTTCTTATTTTCAGAAAGTTGTGAAATGCATACTGTAAAACATAGTTGTTGGAAGATGTTTTAATTATACAATTTATATCATTGATTTTAAAATAGATAAAAATGTATTTTTCAATAAATGTGAGATCACTTAAAAAATGCTGAATTGAAGAAGCAGTGATATTTGAAGCATAGAGTTTTTAGTTTAATGTTTAATTTTATTTGTTTCTAAATGGATTTTACAATCATGTGAAAAAAAAGTATTTAATTAATCAAAACACAATTTTTATATTATTTTATATTAACTAATCTTATAGAAGATTTCAATGTATAGAATATGACTTAATTTTCATCAATATATTAAATATGACATGAAGTCTAAATTTTAAATTGGTATTAGGAACGAAAAATTTATAAAAACGTTATTAGTGTGGGGCAAATTTTCAAATTAATTTAATACAAATTGTAATTTATTTTGATATAATTACTTTGATTTTAAAAGTTCTCAGTGTTCTGAATAATTGTTTAAATGTTAAACCAAAATATAATTGAAGCGATTATTTAAATCCATTCAAATGGAATTAGTTGAATAGGAAATACAAATAACTTGACTTTCCAGAGACTATAAAATTGGTGGATAACGCCACATCTCAAAGCCAATTAATAAAAATAAATATTCATGTTTTATTACTAACCTTTATTTTAGAATAAAAAATTAATTTTATTTTGAAAATAATACTTTAAACTATCAATAGAATATTAAAAAATATTGTTTTAAAAATATAAAAAAAATTAACAATAACAATTTTGTTAAAATACATTTTTACCTCTTATTTATCAGACAATTTTTAAATAAAGAACACCTTGCTTTAATCAAAACGTCGATCATAAATAAAAATTACAATGAAAACTATTACATTATATGCATAAAATTAATCAAGGTCTAATTAGGTATAGGGCTTTCGAGTGTTATCAGAAATTTAACGACTTCTATTTATAAAAGTGATATTCATAACTTATTTTTAATAATTACTAAATCATAGAATACTATTTTTAATAAATCACTTAAATCTATCATTTTTATACAGGATATATCTTTCATATGTTTTTTCTCTAACTTATTTAATAAATACATGTTTGAATGACTATACAAGAGCTAGCTCGAAGTTTCTTTTAATTCAAATAATTACTTCATCTATTTTCTAAACGTCATCTATCTTTCCAAAAATTTGTTTTGAAAATTAAAAACCTTGTTTTCTAATTTTTGTGATCTTCCTTGATTGCTATTGTGGAATATAATACTTTAATAACGTTTTAAATACTTTGAAGTGTAATAAATACGGCATCTTTTTCGTTTAAGAAAACTTTTTCTTTCATTATGTTCAAGTTAATATGTTAAAATAAAATAAAGTGTAATAGAGTAAAATAAAATAAAATTAAATTAAAAAATAAAAATAAGGGTAAGAATAAAAGAAAGGGGGAATTACTTTATCCTTATTCCAAGAAATAGTCGTATGAAAAAAGGCAAAGTCTGAGACACTATTTGAAAGTATTTTAATATAAAGTATTTTCTACCTGTTAGATTAAACAACTAATCATGTTTTTTCTTTACTTAAAAAAGTGCAAAATGATAGCAGTTTGTGCATTTATGGACGATCAAATTGACTAAAACAAGTTTAAAAAAAAAAAAAAAAATTCATAAATCTTCTTTGAAGAATGAATTTTAATACTTTGTGGCACATTTTCAAGTAAGTAGAAAAAATACATAAAGCAAAATCAATGTGCAATGAGAATTTTTAACTAACAAAAATAAAAAGTTTCTATAGAATATTGATTTATTTGTTTAATGAAAGTAAAATCTTATTAAATTTGACTTTATGCCGAATTTTGTATTTTATCTCAAACACTTTAGGTCATTGGAGGGATTTAATTTCATTTCTAGAGGGATTGAAACTGATACTGTTGCATTAATAAATTTTAAATTAATAAATTAGTAATAGAATTGCTTTTAAAAACGTGTTTACTTTTTAATCAAAATATTAGAAACATAAATACAAGTGCCTCATTCAAATAACTTTTCTCACTATATTACCAAACTCCAAAGGAATATCTTTCATTATCACCTTACGAAACAATCAGAAACTAGACATTGAAAGAACTATTGACATTCAACAGTGGTATTAATAAAGTGGGTAGATTCTATCTGTGATGGTATAGTATAAGGAAAATGCATGAGAAAGTCTGTATAGTATATTATGTTAGCTTAGATCAATTCATTGGAATCATCGACGTTTCTTCGGTTCATTATTCCAATTATTAAGAGTCAACAATATGGTAAGAATTCACCGCATACTCGTTAGCATTTTTTCTCATTTCACCTTTAAATATCTTATTTCAGATGGTGCATTTCTGACGTCAATTTTCCATCCTTCAATGAATTCTTAACCAACCTTGAAATTACGAGCCCGCAGTCCAATAATTAATGATGTACCTTTCTCCAATTTCGTCTAGGAGCTCCGGGCGTTGTTAAGAAAGTTTTTTGCCTCTTTCTTATGTTCCACGCCTCCATACTTTTTCTTCCTTTCATCTAGTTTGTTTTAATTATTCTTTTAAAAAGTTTTCTTCTGGAAGTTTAGGTTTCATTTGAGGAGATGGAATTCGTTACACTTTTTCCATCTTAATTTGTTTTCATTGGGCTGCATCTAAAAAGTTTGGTTCACTGAGTAAAAGAACATAAAACAAATTCTGAAAAAAGACGTGGAAAGAAAGGTTTCATTCAAAATAGTATTGCTCATGCGCTTAACAATATTAAAACTGTATTGATTAGGTTTTACAAAATAATATCATTTAAGACTTAGATACAAATTAGCCATTAAGATTTTTCTGTTCATATTCATAATGCATAGTTCTGTTGGTTTTTATAATTACAAAAATGTTTGTTGAACAAAGCAATGTTATACTTATAAACCATGAACTGATTTGAGGAATAGTTGTAATTTTAAATATACTTATATTTTTAGTAATTATTTAAAATATAATTTTAGCTTTTAAATTAATCAAAACTAATCCAATAAGCTATATCAAGGAAACATTTATTATGAGAATACTCATTATTGTTCAATACCCTTCTGTAATAAACTTATTCAATGTTAATATATTAATAAGCATAAACATTATTTTTTACTACCCTCTTATAACAAACTTGTACTGTATATTAAAATAGGCAGCTTTGGCTTTACTTGACAATAAATTTGATTTGTGAAGTAAGTAACACGAAAATCTGTCAGAATAAGGAAATTATATATTTTTTAGCATAAGTTAAGAACATTTTAGTGTTGGAGAGAGCTGAAAAAAGTAACTAAGCTAAGAATTTGCTGATTTTTAAAGTTCTCTAGCACTCGATGTAATTCCCATAAAAGTTAATAGATGTACTTCGAATATTCTAGATAAGTATAATATTTTGAATTCACCTTAGGATTAAGTTAAGTACTTCAAATAACTAATTTTTTTAATGTCAATTGGCCAATTTACATGACCGTGCCGCCTAAAGTGGTCATCTAGCTCAAAATAAAAAAATTAGTTATTAAAAACTGTTTAAACGTATAAAATAATGTATTTTAAAAAGAAAGTTAACCGAACATAAATATAATAATAAAAAAAGGTATAAGTTAAAATTAGTTAAAAAAATTTTAAAGGGAAGAAGAACAGTTTTCTTTAACTCTAGAAAAGAGTAAGATGTATTTTGAAAAGAAAGTTACCGAACATAAATATAATAATTGAAAAGGGTACAAGTTAAAATTAATTAAAAAAAAAAAAAATTCGAAAGGAAAAAGAGCTGTTTTCTTTAACTCAAGAAAAGAGATCTTGAGACAAAGACAGTACATTTGTATTTTGAATCATTGATTCTTATTACCTTAAATCTGAAAAACTTTCGTTGCAGTAGGAGAACTTGATTTCTTCATTGACGTCATTGCTCTGATCAAGTCTGTATCTCAGACGCAAACGATAAGAAGTCCCAATCGGTAAACTTAGCAGTAGAGTGAAAAATGAACTCTTTGGACTCTCTACGTAACAATCAATTCTTATTATCACTAAATGTTTTTTGCATTTTTTGAGTAACTTAAGATGCTATGGTAAGATAGAAAACGAATTTTTAATATATTATTTAAAATAAAACAAACATCGTCAAATTTGGTCTAAGCTCGTTTGACTCTAACCTTCAGAAATAACACTTTTTATGTTAGTTTTCCTGCGTTGGGCTTCTTTTATTATTTTTTTACTTCTTTTCTTCTGCTTTTTGTACTCCGAGTTTTCTCTTTTTTGATTATTTTTCGGCTTTTGCAGCTGCGTTCTTTTTTATGGACTTGCTGTCATCCTCTCCGTAAAGCCTTTGATTTCGAGTTTTCTGCTATTAAGCAAAGTATATAAAAATGTATTTTGTCATTTCAATATCAAATGATAATAAAAAATTTATTTAAAATTTTTTATGTGTCACATCCGAAATAAAAACATAATTTGGTGTTCGGAAAGAAATGGAACACCACCCAGGCCAGTTTTCCCGGATTGAAACTTTTGACAAAAGTCCTTTTTCTTTAACACCCTGACATAACTATGAAATTGACGGAGGACTATGAAAGCGAGATTTTATAGGCAAAATGCCATCCATACATGGTAATTCCTTCAAAACACAGGAAGTTTGGTTTATATTAATAAATATACTACATGAATATTAACATAGTAAAATCTACAAAAATCAAAATAAGATTAAGAGACGACACACTGACCAGATTGGGATCTCAGTATGACTAAGCGCATGAACGATTGTATTTCGAGATAGAATCAGATAACATCTAATGGACTCCCCAAACGCTGCCGTTCATTTTCTAGGTCTTGCAATGAAAATGATAATATAACTGTATAATAAACAAAATTGAAACTAAAAATGTAAATTATTAAAACGTCAGAAATTTATAATACGAAATTGTGTTTCCATATATTCCTTCCCTTTTTTTTTTCCCTTTCAAAAAAATGCTATCCAAAACGTAGCCGTTTTGTTAAATAATCGAATCACTGATTTTAAAGGTTGGGGAGTCAACTTGAAAATTCACTTCACATTTTTTTATATTGCGATTTTGAATATTTTGCTATTATTAAATATGTGCAAAAGGTATTTTGAAAGGATCATATGTTCAAGGATTACTTTTTTAAACTTATAGAATTTACTTGCTGGGGGGGGGGAGGGTTCTTATTATGTACACTGTGATATCAATTACTGTTTTAAATCATCTCTCGAAAACAAAGTTGTTAAGTTTCAAATAATTTAAAAATCTCCATTTCTCACTTCAGTTTGTAATAAAATAGAAAGATAAATTGAATTTAAAACTAAATTTTCAATTGATCCTTCACTTGAAAACAGCTGGGAAAATCTGGAAGGGATGTCAAATAGAAAATTAATTTAGTACGTTGCCAACCTACAACATTAAATGGATGAGTAGCATTTAATGGGCTGCAGGAAAACTTGTACTTGGTAGTCAATATGTTAATTCTACTGCATCCTGAGAATTTAAGCTCCCAAACTACAAAGATAGCTGACAGCATACGATATTTATTCTTCTCTTGAGAATATGGGTTAAATTTTTTTCCAAAATATACTTCGTAGGATTATTATGTTTAAAAAAAAAAGAAAAAAAAATGTTTTAAAGTGAATATTTTCTTTTATTTACGCGTACACTGAAATAACGAGTTTTACGTTGTATTTATTTTTATGTACCAACCGTGGTAAATGTAAAATGGTCTTTCCTTTTACTCCTCTTATAGTGTATCATACTACGATTAATTTTTGAGATCATGCTAGTAATATGTTCACAAGCTTTTATTTACTTTATTGTTAAAAATGTGCTGTTACTTTATATATTTGCTTGTTATAACAAAATTTTTATTTATCGTATTTTATTCCTTACTCAAGTATATGTTTTCACAGAAAATTGACCAATTTACGTCTTGAAATTTTTGTTTATCAAAATTATATGAAGTAAATAATGAAAAAAAAATCATTTCTCCCTGTTAACTGTCGTAACAGTAATATATCACCCGAATTATCGAAATTGTTAACCATTATATCATAATTTAATTCTTAATTTTAAAGGCTTATATAGATCAGAATTTTTAATATTTGATTTTACTATCTCTTCATGCAATATACAGACTAGCCATGTTCATATCTAAAATGAAGCTTCAAGTAAATGTAGGAATCAAAGCTTAAATATATTATTTAAAAATGATAAAATTTTGTATAATAAAATAATGTAATAAATAAAGCATTTGAATTATATTAATATATCTTTAAGATTATAGAAACAATACAAGAAAATAATTCTAGTACTTCTGAATGCATCAATAAAAAATTAAAAAATTACTTATACATACATCTTTAGTGAAAGAGAATTTTTCAATATATTTGTGCTTTTCATTTAATTTCAAATATGAAAAACTTCTACAAGGGTAATATTTTGACAGAGTCATACAAAAGTAAAGTCCCTATGGGTGTAGTTATCCAATTCCTGTTCTTTGTAGTATTACCCAGTATTTTTTATGATATATCGAAGAAACCTTTTAACTTTTTATTGAATTTCCTCGTAAAAAGTTTTCTTGAGAGATTGTCTCTTAATATTTAATGCGTATGTGTCAACGTGAATACCATGTCTTTTCTTTGGTAGTCCATAGGGTATCTTTATAGATTTGTATTGTTATTTAAGGAGTCGTTTTAAGTAAAAAATATTTTTAAAAAATATATGTGAGTTAAGTCTGTTAGATCTACTAACTTAGTTGCTACCATATGGTCAATTACACTTTCAAAAGTTTGTTCAAGAGTAATATTTTAAAGGGTGAATTTAATATGGAATACGTACGAAACACTAAGCAATATTTTACGTTTATTGATCTATAATTAAATGAGTTGTTTTTAATTTAGTTACTTGATTTGCATCATTTTTAATTGATTATAATAATTAACTTATGATACAAGTCAAGTTAATTGAAACGCAAAGTAATCTTGTCAAAATATATTTCTAATGTCAGAAAAAGAATGAAATGACTGCTGAAAAAGGGATGATATCATTTATCAGATATCATACCCTTGTTAAATATGTCCCTATTACTTGGTTCTATTTATCATTTGATTTAGTTTCTATTAAGAGCACTCAAAAGAAGCGAAATACAATATTGGGCAGGAACTTACTTTGCGTTTAGCGTCATTAGGCAGTTTTGTACTATTTCCGCCTTCTAGACAAATGCCTTTTGCTTTGATTATTTATGATTTACTAGGATTTATAAATCATTCTAAACTACCTTACTGTTTTATCTTTTCTTTACATAGCGTAATTAAAATTATTCAAGCTATATTTATATATCGAGTTAATTCACAGGAAAAACACAGTAAAACAAAATTTACTGCAATTTTATCTTAAATGGCTCTTTCTTCAAGTTTTTATTAGTTAATGACGTAATTTGTTAATTTATATATTGGTATAAATAAAACAGCACTGTTGTTGGAATTTCTACAACGTTTAATTAAAATCCTAGGAACAAGTTTTCTTTCTGTGCATGCTGATGCTAATTACACAGCTTCTAACCTGGTTTAAGATAATAATAATATATTTAAAAAAAAACATGAAATATAGTATGTTGCTATAATTTTTGTTTTTAATTATTTATAATATAATAATATTATAATTTTTCATTTTTTATTATATTAGAAATATTAAGAAAGAGTAGTTTTGATAAAGTGAGAGGAGGGAATGGAATAGACTATAAATGTTTCCAAATATTCATTTTTAACCGATTACTTGAATCTATTAATTAACTTAAATAATTTAAAAATTATGTCTAGTATTACTTACAAATTAAATCAACATAGAATTAAAATTCGAAAAAAAAATAACATGAAGGCTGAACACTAAACATTAGTGGGTGTTATTTCAATGATGTAATTTTGCAAGCATTTAATCCAATAAAATAAATTAAAAATCATCATTTAAATAAATTTGGATTATAACCCTCTATATTAATTTGAAAAGTTATCCCAAATGCATCGTCTTTTAATAACTTTATTAGCTTATACGGAACACGCGTGCTGAAATTCATGTCTCTAGCTTCTTTGTGTCTTAAATTTATGAGAAGTAGTAGGACAAAGGGATACTTCTTTTTGCACCTAGGCGAAGTAATTTATTGTAGTATTAAACACTTGAGACTTTTGATCGCATTTTGACTTCCTGGGGGTATTGAGTCCAAATTGTAATAGCTAGGTTTCACTATATACACATTTAAAATATTCTTAGTCAAGAAAGATATAACTCTCTTAGATACCTTAAAGTTGGCTCAGATCGAATAACTTACTTTTCCATAGTTTTTTATTTGTGTACTAACTTTCAGGTTTGTAGTTTTAAAAAAGTGGAAGAATTAATGATCGTATGTAAACGGGGGAGCTTTTGTCGATAAATATATAAAGAGAAAGGAATTGCTCTTTTTTAATAATACTAATTTAAACTTCTTTACTTTAAATTCTAATCAATATAGTTACATGCAAGCCAACGAAACGTATAAAACAGCACATTTCTTAAAGCTGTTTATGAACTGTGCATAATTTCGAAAGAATATCAATCAAAACTTCCATTTCATTAATTTTCCAAACCTAAAGAGCAATTATAAAGAGAAAAAAACCTACAGACTAATTAAAAAGATCTTGTTATTAGTAACGTACAACATCAACTCGCTATAAACAAGTTATCACACAAAATTTTAATACACAACATGATTCAAAGACACAAAAGGTCAATCCATATTCCCAACTGCCTCCATATACCTTAATATTGGACAACTAGTTCCTTAGCACACTTATATTCGAAGCAATCATTAAGTTCCATCAACAGACTCTACAATCCACTTCGTTCTTGTGTCAACAACATTGTTACACTGTTATTAACGACACGCACTGGGGGCTTCATTACTTAAGCGTAAAATCGTACTCGGTGCTTGGTGTCATTAGGTGCCTTGCAAATTTGTAAAGGTGTCGTTATACCACTTCTATATTAAGGCATAAATGACCATTTGCACTTCCCATCGGGATCATTACATCTGGTCATGTCCAGAAGTCACCCAATATATAGCCAACGTAAACATGCTCCATCGATCAATTTGCCATGTTCTGAATTGACCTATGACTTGGTCATAACGGTTTTCTTATGTCATTGTGTGTATTGACGATCAAATATGTGTGATAATAACCTGGTAATTTGATGATGGTTTCAGTTAGAGATACAGAAAGTTAAATTTAATATTTCGAAACGATACACATTAATTTGTCACTTCCTTATAACTATAAATGTTTAAAAAAAGAAGCATTGACCTACTCATTTTAAATTAAGTTAAAAGTTTTCACTAACGATTGATACCAGGTCAAAATACAAGTACTCTAATATTATTAACATTAATATAGGTATTACCATAAACTCTCTTTTCCCCTTCTAAAATATTTTACGCTAGTATTTCTTAATTAGAAGTTCGTCCATTTGAATTCATATTAATTTTTATGGACTCATATGAAGAAAGTTTAATTCAGGAAAGTGATTTTTACTTTCAATTCGAAAAATAATTTAATAATATATATTTTGAGACAGCATGAAGGAGTTCCACTGATACTTTCAGTTCGAAACTAAAGTTTCGACAATCTAATATTTATAGTTTAAGTTTAATAAAAAGAGTACTTAATATTTCATATACATCTAGTTAGTAAAAATTTACTTCGAAATGAGTGCATAATATTTCTAAATACACGATTTTAACAGCGAAATTATGTGTAAACTACAAACTCAAATATTATTCAATATGAAGTTTTTGTTTATAAATATAAAATTTTATTTCAAAACTTACATACATATTTTTTAATTAATGATTATAATTTGACTTATTTGCTATTTTTAATGATATCTAAGTATAAATTTTTCATGGAAGTGTAATGTCGTGTAAAATACAAAATAGTAATAATACTTTTTATTTATTAAAGAATGGTACTTTCTAACCGATTAAAAAATCAGAACTGGAAACAAAAAGTTTTAAACAGTAAATTTCTAATACTTTCTTTCTAAGAGAAGAAAAAAATAAGACATGATCTTTGTTTTTCTATGTTTCCTTTCTTTTTAAAAGTAAACACGAACTATTGGAAGAACATGCAAATGCTCATTAAGCTGCAAATGAGATGGAACAGCTAATACTGTTCTAGTTTTTAATATACTGCGAAATTTTTGGAAGTAGCTAGATGAGAGTCTTTTTTTGGCTTTGTTTAAACCCATAGTATTTTTTTTCCAAGACATGAGTTACTTTTCTTGTTTGTATTTTTTAGTTCCTCAACTCAAAGTATAATATTGTAAATTTTCTACTCAACTTAATTAAAACAGGATTGTTTGAAGTATTCGAATTAAGTTTTCATGAGAAGTTTTCTTGTCTATGATCCATTCAAAGGCAAATTGGTTTATGGAACATTAACTAATTTCACTAATTTTTTTAAGCTTATGGCTATAAGGATTTTTATAAACCACGCTATGGCTATTACATCTTTTCCAGTGCCCTAAGGCTAATTAATCTGTTGATATACTAGTTTTCCTAATGATAACGTTTGAAATTAAAAATTCTGACTTTGGTGTCCAACTACTCATACTGTATTTAAGATTAATTGATAAATTTATCCAGACTTTGCAAGACATGAAGGGTATAGCTTTCAGGTATTTCTTTTTCTAAAATGAAAAAGAATATAGGTATTATATGAAAAAAAGTAGTCTTATCAGGTAAATTGAGAGGAGGGATAATCTGTCACAAGAATCTGTTCCCCCCCGACTTATTTATCCATTACACCCCCTTAAATTCCTTCGATTAGGTTATGAGTCTGACATGGCTTCTGAGTTACATGATGAGATCTTTGATTTTTCTGAGAATTTTAAATCCGAGTTAAAATAATGAAAAATGCACTTTGGAATATTAAATGAAGTTAAATATTTTCCATAAGATATTAGCATAAAGCTGTTCAAGTTTATTTTCTGGGATTGTTAGATTCTTAAACGGAGTCTTAAACTAACACTTGTAATAAAACAAGTTTAGTTTTACATTATCTGATTTGTATATATAATGCCACTGTAAAATACTGCGATTGACAAAAGAAGAAAAGAATAATATACCAAGGGTGTAATTTACGATGTTGAATTAGGATGTTAATTTACGATGTTGAATTTGTGAAAATATACATTTTAAAATAAAAAGAAGCATTCTTAAACAACTTAAACAAGTTGAATAAGTTTTATAGTAAACACTCCTGGCCAAACTAATACTTTCTCAAAACAAAAGTTATGATTGGAGTAAAAATGCAATATTGGTTTTCTATAAGATTTAGTTTTGATAAACTTTACTTACTGTAAAGAATTTTCTTTTTTATGCATTTCTAACTAACTAACATAAGCTACAAAAACATAAGACGGTAAAATAATCAACTGATAGAAAAGTGAGAGTGAAACAGATAAAAAATTAAACCAGTGATTTATACTCCACCAAAATGTATTGCTTTTCTGGCACATTGTCGTAAAACATGAAGTTTCTTTAATATTTTATCACCATTAATCTTTCTCATCTTGACAGTTTAAAAGTTTAACTTTTTGACAAATGTACATAAAAGATCATTCAAATGATAATATTTGAATAATATGCGGTATATGTTTTGCTTCTTAGTAATAGTATATTTAACTTAAATATATCTTTTATTTAAAGTATAAAATGTTTTTTTAATTCATACTATTTTTCATGTGATATATACTTATTACGAACTGAGAAAAGGTATTGCTATAAAATGATACACAGATAATTTAGTTAAAACCCAGAATGCAAAAGTGCTTAAAATTTGTAAATTGTGAAGTTTCTACTTTTTTTTTTCTATGAAGTCATTTATATCAAGATTAATTTCAGAAATACAAGGCATTTTTATTTAGCTATGCAATACATTTTGAATTAGATAGAAATCAGAAGTTGTTTTATATTCATATCAGCATTCATTTTGATAGTGTATTCAGATTTAGACAAGTGTAATATTATTTACAATACTTCTTTGTATTAGACTTTTAACGATGATTACTGCTATAAAAAATAACACTTGCAATTAATAGAGAAAAACATTTGTTAAATTTAAAGGTTTTATAATTTTAAGTGTAATTTTATTGGGAAAAAAAAAAGTAATGTTACTCTGTGTAATGAAGCAAAGGTCATCAAAAAAGATTTGTATCAAAATTTTTATTTTTATTATATTCACACAACAAATAAAATTATGAAACATTGGATCATAAGTTTGGTTTTTGCAAGTTCAATCACTAAAGCTATCTTACCAAAAAATCAAAAACATTCTTATCTAAGTTTATAAATAATGTATTCATCTTTTTTTATAATTATATAGATAAAAGATAGTCAGAGTAGATAAAAGTTATATTCAAAGCCATTGCGTGAGCTTGAAAACGTTATTCAAACAGTTTAACACAAACCATTAAATAGTTTAACTTTGAACAAAGCATATATTAGAGACTGATAAACACATGAGAAAAGCACGTCATTCATATTTCAATGAGGCAATTTTAGGCAATTTTAGGCAATTTATTAATTGATACAAATTAATATCTTTTGGTTTCCTTGAATTCTTTTCAAAGAAATTTCGTATTTTTAATTTTTTAGCATTTATTTTTCATAATTCGTGTCATTTTATTTGGATGATGTTTTACTCATTGCATAGCATCCATTAAATTATCAGTGTAAAGAAGCAAGTAAAAATGAAAAAGAAAGATAATCGTTTATGCACACATAATTAAAAATAACCCACTATAAGGAGTAAATTGTTGCATGCCATATTTATCCAGAAAAATGACAAAACTGTCCTTCTGTAAAAGATATAAAATTATTTTACAAATTAGGAACAAATATAAATAGTTGTTCGCATAAGAACTTATAACTTGAAGTAAAAAAACGAATATAAACTGTATAATTTTCATTTAAAACTTTGTATTCGCAATGGAACATTTGTGCTTGAGATTATTTGAAATAGATATGTACCCATTACATTAGTTTAGTAAAATGTAGAATAGATTTTTTTTTCTTAAATAGATGGAGAAATCTTTTTAATAAATGATGATGCTATGTGAATTCAAATAAATGGTAAAATCTTGGTTAGTCTCGAAAGACAAGAAGAATAAATAAAATGCTATTTGTTTCCCCTCATGACATGTGATTAACATATTCTAGAACTTTATTAAAAAAAATTTCTAATGAAAGATTTAACATTTCTAAAATAGACGCTTGTCCGGTTATTTGTTCAAAGTTGTTCAAAATAAAAAAAGATATTTATGTTAAAAGTCATTTTGAATTATACGCGATAAGGAATAACGAAATTAACTACTTGTTCAATGATAGAATTAAACTATTATATCAATAGTTAGATATTGCGATATATATTGGAGAAATGAAGATTATTCATTATAAATCAGCAAAGTCAAGCACCAAACATTGTAAGCAGAAGAATTAGTAGAAATCTACAGATTTATTCTCAGTGAATCATTAAATATAGTTTTACCTAATATTTTATTAATAATAGCTATTCTACATACTTTTGATAAGTTTTTTCTATGTGAGTCTCAATTTTATATAAAGATAACTGTTTTAAAGCTAAAAGTTTCTTAAAATTGCTTTAAATAAATTATAGTGGTAAAATGTCTCCACAAAAAAAAAGTTGATGTGCAATCAAGAGAAACTGTACAAGTTACATTCTAACAATTTGCCTATTAGCATATATATTAAAGAAAAGAAACCTTAAATTGTTACTCTCTTTGTTCTTTTATGAAATTTGGGAAGAATATTTGACTTCCTCAAAGCCATTCCACGTAAATATTAAGAGGTGAATATTCGTAACATTTACCTTTACTTGTTCATAAGAAATATTGTACTTATAGATAACTCTCAGTTACTTTAAAAGATGTTCCGCATTTATTAAATTGCAACATGTTGCTCTATTGTAGCAAAATTTTTCTCTATTATAACGAACTCATTGAAATGAATAAACAGTCATTGTTTTTAACTTTTATCTTGTTTATTTAGATCATTTAAGGTATATTTTGAATTTTTTCAGATTTTTTGGAAAATTATTTTTTTGTGATTTTTGGAACCACAGTCGCAATTTATTAGCAAAGAAATAAACTAAAATGTCGATTGATAAGTTTTTTTGCTAACTGTCGTTAATGGGTTAAATAGCCGAAATTTTGATCTTGAAATATGAAGTTCGTGAAAATTAGCTAAGCGGCAGAACTACACTTGGTAAATGAATGGTGGTATGACAACTTGGTATGATGAATAAAATTTATATAATCGTAAATACACTATATCATAGTATCATATAATAAATACAAAGATTTGCTTAGATGATACATTACTTTCAATTACCCATTTGTATACATAGGGTAATGAAAGTATAGCATTCGATTTTTTAGCATTTCTCCATGTTTTGGAACATCCTGTTTTCAAAAAAGTGATCTAGAAAAAATGTCTGTCTGTGTGTGTAAATGTCTGTGGTCAGCATAACTTCCGAACAAATTGACCTACGATGTTCAAATTTGGTATGTGGGTTGCTGGGGGCTATGAGACTTTCCATACAGGTTCTCGTCAAAAACGAGTATGTGCATAAGGAAGCTGCCCTTGAAAAAATCGTTTTTTGATGATTGCTGAAAAAGGCTCTAATGATTTTGTTGAAAATCGCCGTGCTAATGCCTCTTAAGGTGTTCTAAACATCCCCACCTCCTAAATTCCCGTAAAAATGTGTTAATGGCTTAAAAGTTAAAAAACGAATGCCTTCAACACAGAGTTTTCTTTCCTTGAGCATAGTTCATCAACCATCGTTTTTTCTTCTCCCCTCAGTTTCACTAGAATAAAGAACAATATAAGGATTATCGAAAAGTATATCGCCAAAATCAACATTTTTGCTGAGTGCGTGTGTATTTATTTATTAATATTATTATATATTTTTTAAAAGACCCACACAAGAATTATTGCAAAACATATCGTCAAACTGGCCATTTTTTCTAAATGAATGACAAAAATATAAAAATGGTAAACGACACAAATTGACATCAGTACTCTAGAGTAATTGAAAGTTGTGCGATGTTCCACACCCCTAGTTTTTTTACGAAAAGTAATGCAAAATAGTAGGTTTTTAAGTAACTACTACACTACAGTAACATATTTAAAGAAATAAGTGAGGAACAATAAACTTCATACTCATTTACTATGTAATTATCTCCTGAAATTCACTCTCGAAGTATTAGTAATGAACAATCCTAAGTATTTCAAAAGTTTCTAAATAACTTTAATTTTTATCCTCTATATTTTTTTTCAATTCACACGTAATATTATTAATAAAAATTTTCAATTTCAGCTAAACTTTACAGCATCATGCTGACAACTGTGTGGTATTATGCATTACATATTTTTTTTAACATCTAAGCATTGTCTTTTAGTCTTTTATAGTAGATTGAAAAACTGGCAGGAATTTTAAGAGAAACATAATATCTTGAAACATGTAAAGCTAAAATGTAATTTAAAAAAAAAAAAAAAAAAACATCCTTAAATCCTATTTGCATTTTGTGGTGCCAGAAAATAAATTTATTTAGCATCATAAAGTAATACGATTCTGTATTTCAACGAACACGGAGTCCATTTACATTTTGCTGGTTTCAATCGATTTAAATCTTAGTGGGAAAAAAACACTCATCAAAAATATGCTATTTCTGTCTTTTTAATAAAAATTTCCATTACACTTTATTATTCAAGTTCTGGATCGTGTAGAATAAAAATACTCTATTTCCATTGTAAATGCTGCTTTATATTCAACTCACAAGTTAAATAACTTTAGAAGTTTTTAGGTTTGATTAAAAAATTAAATATTAGTGCTATATTTCCGTCTCGCTATTTAATTCTATTTTTCTTAGAATATAAGATTAATGTACTGTTTTAGAAACTTTTTTATTTATATCACTTTCAAAACAATACTTGAGAAAAATAAAGACAGCAAAATATACATATATCTATTTAAAATTTAAAAGATTTCTTATTTATCCCATTGTCTAGTTGTTGGATAACAAAAACATATTAAGTTTCCTTCAAAAGTTTCATTTGTTTATTCGCATCAAAAAGTTTTTAGTTTTTGTGATAGTTTTTTCTTTCAGTACACTTTATCTAAGTTTTCAGACTGTTAAAATATTCTACTATTCTCCATAAATGATATTCAACCATTTCTTGGCATATTAATCTCTCATTCCAGATAATTCTTATTGTAATGTTTTGCAGATATTTTAAATTATGTGTTTTGGGATTTCTTCATTCGTAAGGAACTTCTGGCCTGTATTTGTAAAGCAATATTTTTGTATAACATCATACATTTTACTTCATATTTTAAAACTTTGAATTCAGGCTAGTGTAAAGTGACCTCACTGTTATTGAATTTTATTGGAAGTTGGATCACTCTCCTAGGGTAGTTTGATATATAGTTAATAAAAAATCCCATAATTTTAATTTAAGAATTATTGCTAAATAATAATCTCTGGTGAGATGAAATCAATGTTCAATGTTTTATTCTTTGTATACTAAACTCCTGAAATTCTGCAATTTGTTGGTAAGAGCGATCGTTAGTCTGACAAAGACCCAATGCTTAATTTGTTTCAACCATAATACATATATGTATTTTTATACCAGTTATATAACAACTGTAATATTAACTTATACTTTTAAAGGAAAATAAGCTGGTGTTTTCTTATTATTAATATTTTTAAAGTTTATTAAATAAGCTTATAAAATCTTTTGAAATTGTGCCGACCTGAGGGATGTGGGGTTAGTGCTCTGGTCTCGCATGCCAAAGGTGCTGGGTTTGAATCCCGGATTAGACATGTGTGTTCGTTGTGGTTCGGAATCATATTATATACCTAATATAAAAATTCATATATTTTATAGAATACTCCGGTAGATATTGCAGATATGTTTTTAAGAAAAATTTGACAGAAATTAATTAATCATTAGGTGTTTGGGTCAGAAACATACTGACGATCCTTCTTAACACACTACTAATTTCTCAAAATGAATAATATTTAGGAAAACTTATATTATATACACTATAAAATACAGTTCTTTAAAGAAATTTCAAAGTTAATTATCAAAAAGTTCAGAGTACCAGAAGTGGAACAATATTTTTATTCGAAAAACACACCACATTTCAAGCATATTCATTGCATCTGGCATAAACCAAAATACACGCAATATCTGTGACAAACTAATTAAAAGTGACATTCCTTAATGAATGTCTGCATTTGTGTGGCATAACAGGAAACTTATGAGGCCAGTATTCCCGAACCCAATTATTTCTAGTGCATTTTTTATGCCCGTTTCACTCTGAGGAGTCAAGGAATTGATGTTTCGAGACAGATTTCGGATTCTTTGACGTAATGGCGTTTTCAGTCTTTAGTTTCGAAACACTTTTTTCAAACGTTTCTCATTCAGACGTGATGTGTTTATTGAGTGCCAACTTCAAAACTTCTTCTGTGGTTTTTATCATGTCAAGTGTCAGATTTTCTATCAAAGAATGTTGGATGCTATTTTTGTCGGAAATGTCCCTCGTGATTTCATCGAAAGTCAATATTTCTCACTGCCACAATCCTCAATGTGCTTTTGGCAGACCACTTTTGAATAAGTTGCTTAAGTACTTTCTAGCCTTTATAAAACGTCCAAAGCCTGAGCAGTTATTCATTTTTTAACCAAATGAGCTGGGTTTGAGTAGTGGATATAAATCCTTTTATTGTTTCTTAGTTTGAATTTGTTCAACTCATGAGATATTGGAATCAATGTTAATATTTTCAAATGATCGTAGTTAGTTATATATAACGAATTTATTATTCCATTCCTGATTCGTATTCTTTAAATGTAGTTTAATATTAGTTAAATTATCTACGTGGCCCAGGGTTACGGAAACTTTGGTGTATAGGTTCCAAATTTTGGCCCTTCACGAACAGTCTTGCTTAGCTTGCTGAAAGGTTCATTGCTACGTAAGCACAAGCTGGATTCGCTCGATGAAAAGTTCATTGCTACGCAAACACAGCCTCGCTACGCTCGATGAAAGGTTCATTGCTGAGCAAGCATGGGCTCGCTTCGCTGGGTGAAAGTTTCATCGCTGCGCAAGCATAAACTTGCTTCATTTGCTAATAGATTAATTGCTACGTAAAAACTTAATAATAAAACCCCCACCCTTGTCGTGAAACAAACAAAAAATCCTTGTTAGTTCAGTAACACATCCCTTCTCACCCCTCTGAGAATATTTTAACATTGTGTTCGTCATAAGTCTAATTAGAAGACCAAAACAACTTATATTGGAATTTCAAATCTGTACGACTATTAGAAGTCGCTTTGTTAAGAATTTAATTAAAAAAATTAACTAAACTTTTAACATTTTATTTGTCATAAGTCCAATTAGAAGGACAAAATTACTTATGTTTAAAATTTCAGGGTGCTACGCCGATTAGAAGGCGCTTTGCAGAATTATTCATTAAAAAATTAATTAAACAATTATTTAAAATTTTAACATTTTGTTTTTCAGAAGTTCAGTTAGATGGCCAGAACTAGTTATTTTGAAAAATTCAGATCTGTATCCCAATTTGAAGTCGCTTGGTATTTTTTTTTTTAATAAATTTTAAAAATTAATTAAAAAAATTAATTAAAATTTTAACACTATGCTTTTAAAAGCCCAATTAGAAAGTCGAAATTATTTTTGTTGAAAATTTCAGAGCTGTAGCCTCATTAGAAGTCGTTTCGTTAAAAAGAATTAAAATTCATTAAAAAAATAAAATTGTAACATTTTGTTTTTCAAAAGTCCAATTAGAAGGCCAAACCTACTTATATTGAAAATTTCATAGCTGTAGCAATTATTAGAAGTCGTTTCGTAAAAAAAATTAATTAATTAAAAAAACTTGCTACAATTTTAATATTCTGTTTTTCAAAAGTCAAATTAGAAAGTTGAAACTACTTATGTTAAAAATTTAGCTTCCCTCCTATATTAGAAGTCATTACGTAAAAAAAAACCTTATTACAATTTTAACATTCTGTTTTCAAAAGACAATTAAAAGGTCAAAACTATTTAAGTTTAAAATTTCAGAGCCCTACAGCTTTTTTATCTAGCTTTCTATAGAGGTACAGACAAACAGATGTTTTTCTCTATTATTACAGATTGAAAACATATTGCTGATATTTGGAAAAATTAGGAATGATGACACACGCATGCAGATTTAATACTTAAAATACAGAACAAATAATAATGATAAGTAAGTCATTGACGTTTAAAAAGATTTGTATTTGAACTTTAAAAATACTAAACTTATAATCATATACTATTCATGAATATATTTCAAACAAACAAGTCTGATTATAACAGTAACTCACATGAAAAGATAGGTTCTATACACGTTTCTATTAATTTATATCAGAATATATCTGCTCAAAGATATCTTTCAGGAACACTTCATGAATAGTAATTTTATAAATACACATTAGGTAATGTTTAATTGGAAACGGAAATACTAAAAATTTACAATTTGGAGTCATCTAATGGCTCTAATTTCCCCTTATTAAAGTTTCAATGAAGAAGCACAAATCGCAGATTAATTTTCGTTATTTGGATCCAAGCTATGTGCTTTCTATGTAGTTACTAAAGAAGGACTTTTATAGTCGAACTTTGAAACATTTCTGGTTAAGTCTTACGAAATTCTACTAGACTTATCGAGACATTCAAACTAGTACTTTAGTCGTCTTTAGCATTAATCGTTTAAGTTTAACAAATTACACTTCCTGTCCTCATTTGCGGTGCTTCCGATTGCAATTTTCGCTCACATTTTTCAATATGAACTCACCTCGATGAGTCTTTTCATTTGAAATATTGCATTTGTAGCTAGAGGCATTTGTAGACTTGTCTATGAAATTTGTACCTGACAGGAAGAGCTTTTGTATAAATTTCGCACTTCATTAGTGCAATGTAGAAGCTAACCTTGATACGGTAAAACACTTTTTAACACAAGAAATATTAATTTAATAGTGGTGATTCAAAATTCAATATAAAATTCTTTGTAATATGCCGAGGTTTTATTTACGATTCGACGTTGCTTTATAAGCGAGTTTAGTTGCTCCTCCTTACTTTTTTAATTAAGAACTTGCTGGTTAGGTAGTCGTTACTAAAGTTTCTTGATTTCTTCCAGCAATAAAACCGAGCAACTAAACTTGTTGACCACGTGGTGATTTTTGTAGATAATTCGAAGAAACTGTGATTCGTGCCTGAGGTCTTCGGAAGAGAGTTTTCTTTAGTAGTTGGGTGTTGGTTGGCCCAAACTAGGCAGGACTTTGTTTCACAATTATACAATATTTCCAATCTTGTATGGTTCATACATGAACCACGCGAATTTTCTGAAAACCAGTTGCAAATAAATACGGTGACTAGCAATTGTGAGATTGAAGAAAAAATATAGAACAATGCTCACATTGCAAATTTCCATGACAGTTTTATCTGGAATACAGGTGTAGGATTGAAACTCATTGATCTTTTTATTCTTTGTCAGTATTTTATAAAATATCGTTTTAATTCTTTTATTTACATTTGACACATTTCAATGAAATATGCAGTTCTGTTCATAGGAATAACATAGTTGTGTCTTTTTAAATCCATTATATTAACTTCGATTTTGTGCGTGGGTATGCCTGTCGGGCATATCTGCAGCTGCCTAATAAACCACTTGCCATCATCCAATCACGCTGAAACTTTACAGATCGATTCATTGTTGATAAAATTGTATTCTATCAAGTTTTTGGAACTGCCACAGTCACTAAATAGACGCTTTTAATCACGCTTCCATCTTCGGGGGAAAAAAATCGATTTGCCCTCCTCCAATCTCGCTAAAATTTGACATATACATTCGTTGTCGATAAGGTTGCATTATATCAAGTTTTGGAACTGTCATTGTCACTAAAGGGTCGCTTTTATATACGCTTCAATTGGATTTTGATTATTACTAATAATACTACTTCCCATCATCCAATCGAACTGAAATTTTGAAACTTGGCTGGTACTCTTGTTGTCGATGGCAATGTTTTCTCTCAAATTTTGGGACTGTCATACAAAGGTCTTTTTTTTATATATATACACGCTTCTATTGTCTTATGTCAGACTTTTCAGATTTTATTCACGTTCCATTATCCAGATACCAATCTTAATTGAAACGTGTTAGATTTGACAACATTTAATGACTGAAATATTCCCCTATTAAGCTTGACGACGCAAAATCTTAGGAAAGCCAAGCTTCCAATCCAGCTGAATCTTGGCAAGTGAACTCGTTGTGGATAAAAATGTATACAATCAAGTTTTGGGGACAAAACAAAAGTTAAATAATTCGAAATTGATCTTTTGTCCTTAGTTGTCAAACACTACGAAAACTCTATCTAAACTCAAGAAGTTACAACTGCACATAAAAATTGGCAATGCATATAAAAGACATATTTTAAAAACTGTGATTTAATTGGTTGTGTTTGTTTCACTTCCATTTTTGGGTAGAGTAAAACTAAGTATAATTTATTTAGTGAAAAAATCGGAAGTCAATCAAATTGTATTCTCTGATCAAATTACCTTAAAACATAAGCATTTTTTGGAAATTTATTGAATAAATTCGGGAGGAAAAATTTAAAATATTAAAAACAAATATTATTTCTAAAACTTAAAAATACATCAACTTCTAACCCAAGATTTATCATTTTTCAACTTTACCACTACAATCATATTATAATTTGAAATACGAGTTACCACATTAACCCCAAGTATCCCTTACAAACATTTCATACATCAAAGTATTCCAGCCTAATATCTACGTTGATGAATCACCTGCATGATTATAAATGATGAATTGCTTTGCATAATAATAAATAACGATGACACATGTTAACTAATTGAAATCATGTAAGTAAGATTAATCACTGCCTGTCTGATACTTACAAACATATTTGTTTTATTAATTTATGCAGATATAAGTAACACAAACTTCTATCGAATAAAGCAGTATAAGTCAAAAATAACTAAATGCAAAATTACCTTTAAACAACTTCCTCACCGTAACCATAAAAATTACTTACGAAATAATTTGTTTAACTGCTAATGAAACTTTCGATTAATGAAGAACTTGCTAATTCTGGAAGAGTAATATAATATTTAATTCAAAACTTTACTATGCTGTATTATATAATAATGAAATAATAAATTATATAATTAATGAATATTTTATTTGATAAATTGACCTCATATTTAAATTAATTCGTAATGCGTGCTAAATACTGAGGTTCAGAAACATATTCAAAGGCAAGTATGATATTTTGGAACACGTAATCAAGCTTGTCTTGCTTTACCTTAACTATCATGATTCAGTGAAGTGAAAACTTTGTATGAAACTCATAGCCTGATTTAAGACTTAAAAGAGTTATTTATTGCTTCAAATACTCTGAGATGTAAGTGTTAGAGTTTCTAAATGAGTTAGTTGGTGGAATGAAATTCCCTACTTCCAAAAGTTATTCAGGAAAACATTATTCATTATTTAAGACTAAATAATGTTATCAACCTCCAAGAGAGTTTGAAAACTGACTAATTGTTTAAATACATGTTTTTAATTTAATACAAAAAAAATCTAAACAAAATCTGTCATTTAACCAATTTTTAATATAAACTATTACATTTAAAACAATTAAGTTTATCTTTTGATCTACATTGATTTATAATAATGCTATACATTTTATAGAACACATTAAACCACATGAATTGAAATTAAATACTGAAATTTAATAAAATAAATAATAAGTTTTGGTAAACTAAATTGCAATTTTAAAATAGTCTAAATAATTTATCATACAGTGATTCTAAAATTTAAAATTTACTGAAAGTTTTTTATTTTAAATGCTCAACAATTGACTATTTTAATATTAGTTTTTGTATATTTAGAATTTGTTTAATAATGCACTCAATAAGAAAGCGCCTCTACCATCAAACTGTGGCATTAATTATTTTTATTTTAATCAATTCACTATTTTAATCAAAATATCGTTCCACATTTTTAGTCTATTTGTATTTCTTAGTACCTATTTATTTCAAAAATTAATTTAATTTAAGTAATTAAAGTAAGAAAGTAAATAAAGAGTAAAACTGCAAACTAAACAGATAACTTATTAATATAATAGTTTTTTGTTATTTAGATTATGCGCCTAGATTAAAGCATAGCACCCATTAAATTTATAGTTAGTTATGAAAATAAAAATGCATCGAGGTTAAGCTAAAAATACACTTCATTTACCAAATTATAACCATATACTACCATAACAACTTAAAATCTAAATTGTTATTAACCCATAAAAGCTTTTTGTCGAGAACGTTTTGTTGCACGCATTTAATAGTGAACTTAAATGGGTTAAAAATGAATTGTATTACTGGGGGAAACACTTAATTACACAAAATACTGCTGAAACTAGTATTACCATTATATAATGCTTGAGAGAACTGTAATCTACGTCCAAAAGAAAGGTTATGATATTTATAAAGCAGCGAATTACTTATAAAACAACTATTTTTATTCCGAAGACAATTAGTAAAAGAATAATAATCTTAATAAAGAATGTGCAGGAGAATAATACTGGAAAGAACGTTCTACCAAACGCATTTCCTGTCGTATCGTTAAAATATAATGTTAGTTTTTGCGAAACTTTATCCTGTAGCTGGCTGGTGGAGAATTTTCGATCAGCAAAGTTCGCTGCTGTTGTACGTTCGTAATGGCCCCCGATGGGCTCAGAGTCGTAACGACCAAGCGTAACTTTCACTTCTAGTAAGCTCAGAACGACCAACTGAGAAAAGAAGAAAAAGTACATAGGAGATAAGCGAGTCGAAATAAACCGCTTTAAAAAAAAAGGGGGGGGGGGGATGGGATGTGGATGAAAGGAAGAAAAAAGGGTTGAAAGTGTTTTTGGTTTTGATTTTGTGAAAAAGATTATCTGCGTGGAGAATGTCTGATTTAACAGATGCCTGCTATCAGGAGAAGTAAAAAGATCTTCGTGTTGTCAAGATGTGCTGTGAGGGTCTTTTCGATTCCATTTGATAAGAGTTTCGAATTTAGTTTCCTTTGGGAAAAGGGTGGGTTATGAAATGGTCGTGGGATGTACTTACAATCAGTTAAGAATAAGATGGTGTTTGGGGTCTAGATTGGATTGTCAAGGATTTTACTTGAATGGAACTTTTGAGTAGTGGAAGTATATATATTTTGTCAATTCTTTTTTCTGTTAATATCTACTTATTTGTGTTGAAATATAAACTAGCATTCCGGGTTAAAGGCATCGAGCTTATGAGCGGTAGATTGTGGATTTGGTCCTGGCCTTGCTGAATTGTGTATGATAGTGAAGATTGTTGAACATTAAATAATCCGTTGTCTTATTGTCCTTTTCTTGGTGTGGTAGGGTTGAAGAGAGAGGTATGAGCGATAAGGTTTCGACCTCGTAATCTTATCATATTTCAAAATTAAGAGGTGTATTTGGCTGCAATAAGCACTGCATAGTGGCAGAAATACTAAACTAAACTAAAAGAGAAACTGTTAGAGAGTAAAATTTCTCTATTTTTAGATATTTCGCTTTATGAAAGAGATACATTTATGGCTATAAAATATAAGTAAGGAAATACTATTAACATTTTTGGTTATGGGTACATTCATAACTTAAATAATTTTAAGAATATATCGCATTCCTGCTACAAAAGTGACACAACTCAAAATTCTTTATTTTTGAGTTTAAGTATATACAGAATCACTGACTATATAGACTTGAAGCTGGAAGAATGGCATATATCAGTTTAAACTTGAATTCAACTTGTAAACAATTTTATGTCGTTCAACCAGCTTCAAGGACGTGTAATTTATGATTCTGTATACACTTTAATTCAAAATGAAGAATTTTGAGGCTTGTCATTTTTGTAGCAAGGGTGCAATATGTGAATATATATTTTTTCTTCTGCAAAGCATGGCATACTTGATTTCAATATTTGTAATAACGCAATCTCATGTTTTGTAATTAATTTATGATTATTTAGTGCAATCTCAAGTGTAAAAATTACCACAGCTAATAATTACTGATATCATTTACTTTGTGATTAAATCTACAATTCTGATATTAACGCATTTACTTCCATAACATGAAAAAATTATAATAGTACATGGGTATATTTCGATAATAAACTAAAAGGGCCGAATATTGTACAATTTTCAATTGCACTATATAAAAACAAGACGTAAGCCACATTGGTGAGTTTGGCAATACTTATTACTTCATTACTTCGGCAAAAAAAAAAAAAAAAAAAAAAAAAAATTGTGGAAATGTTGATGTTTTTTTATGATAGTTTTTACTTTTTACTAGATTTGGTTTGGATGAGAGAAACGTGAAAGAATAGCAATTGATCGGAAATGTTCAAGGGAAGAGAACTGTATGGTAAAGACGTTCATTTTCTAAATTATTAGACAATTATCGAATTTTTATGGGAATTTCGATTGGTTGGCTGATTAGATTGTACGCTTAACGACCTATTTTTATACACAATGACGGCTAATCAAATGGGGACCTACATATTAACGTGTATTCCTAACCCCAACGAAGATCTATGCCTAATCTGGGATTCGAACTCGGCACCTTTGTCATGCGAGAACCGAACGCTAACAACACAATTATCAGGCGGGCATGGGAATTTCGAGATTTCAAGGGTAGGGATGTTCAGAATGCCTTAAGAGACATTACCATAGTGATTTCAATCAAAATCATAAGAGCAGTGTTTAATTAATTAATGAAATATAAATTTTTAGATAGCAGCTACCGTATGGACATTACCATTTTAACTAAAATCTTAAAGAGAGTCGGTACGATCTCTATCGGTAATTTTTATTTTGACAGATTCCATTTTCCTCTGAATGTAATTGACATAGCAGCCTAATTGTTTTTCATTCAACTAACTCTTTATTATACTGAATATAAGTTTTAAGTGTAATTAATTTATTTATATTTAAAAATGAATTCTTTTGAATTATTATTTGGCATTTCTTTAAAAAATTTCAGTTTTTGCACAAAAATAATTGTAGTAAAAAAACAAAAAATCAATTAGCAAAATTTCACTTCAGTAGAATAGCAAGTGCCATTGATTACCCTGAAAAAAGTATAATTCTATGGCAATTAAATTCTGAGAAAAAGGTACATGAAATCTATCAAATTAACAATACTGGTATAGAGGCAATAGACTCTCCTTAATGACAAGTCCCATGGCAACTTCTATCCCGCACATAAAAGTCTACCATCATAGATCAATTCTTTCGGAGGTTATGCTTATAAGTTTTAAGTGTAATTAATTTATTTATATTTAAAAATGAATTCTTTTGAATTATTATTTGGCATTTCTTTAAAAAATTTCAGTTTTTGCACAAAAATAATTGTAGTAAAAAAAACAAAAAATCAATTAGCAAAATTTCACTTCAGTAGAATAGCAAGTGCCATTGATTACCCTGAAAAAAGTATAATTCTATGACAATTAAATTCTGAGAAAAAGGTACATGAAATCTATCAAATTAACAATACTGGTATAGAGGTAATAGACTCTCCTTAATGACAAGTCCCATGGCAACTTCTATCCCGCACATAAAAGTCTACCATCATAGATCAATTCTTTCGGAGGTTATGCTGACCATAGACACACACACATTTATCAAACCACTTTTTGTGACTTAGTATGTTACAAAACGTGCAGAAATGCAAAAGAGATTTATTTTTTTAACCGAAAGCATGATTTTCTATACCCAATGCTAACATCATATAGAAAATTTAAAGTAAATTTTTTTTAACAAAGACTGATTTAATAAATGCAATAAACATATTAATACAGAAATGGTGAAATAAAACCTCAGTTGAAAAGCATAGGGTACTTTAAAAGTAAATTAGGATGTATTCTTCACTTTTATTCTAATAGTTAACTTCAAAAATACCTCAAATAATACAAAGCTAAAAATAGAATTCAATGCGTAATCCCCTTACACACCAAAAAAAGGAAACATCCTTTTCGGAAAATTTTACACCCCATTCAGCCATCAGAAGGAACTGAAGCATGTAAAGTATTTTGATTGCCTTTTGCACTCGCCGATTCTTAAAGCCAGAAAATGTCATTTAAGTCCCTCCGCTCAACTCATCTCATTCTCCATTATGTTTCTGGATTACTTCACAACCCATAGAGGGAAGGTCTCTTCGGACCCTAACATTCTGTTTGAAGTGATGTACGTCATATGTTGCTTTTACAAATGGCCTAGCTCTCGTATGTTGCTTTTACGAATCGCCGAACTCTCGAATTTCCAGTTCTGGAATGGCTGAGGATAGGCTGTGGCATTGAAAGAAAAGGATGAATATTCCAGTCGACGTTCTTCCACTTCTGACTACAAAATCCGCAGAAAGGGTGTCCTTTTACTCTGGGAGAAAGAGGGCCAGAAATCTTTTATGTGCTATAAAAATGGGTGTGTTTCCGGCTGAAGAATGGAGTTGGATGCCGCAATAAAATATCGGGAAAGCTGTGTATCGAATCGAGGATGCGTGTAAGAGCGTGATAACAGAAATGTTGTGGTAAATAGAGATGGATTATTTATTTTTACAGCTTTATTGTATTGGCTTCTATTTTTTACAAACTGCGAATAAAAACTTTCGTTGATATTTTAGCAGAGTTTAAAGTTGGAAAGTAGCCTTAATTATTCTATAAACATTCTCAATAAAAGCACAATGAGAAGGTACCACAAAACTGTAGAGCATCCGGAAATTGCATTGAGCAAGAAAGCTGATTTAGTAAGAAAGCTTAATATAAGTAAAGAGAGCCGTATTTTTAGGATTCATATATAATGTGTATTTATTAAAAAGAAAATATCATTGAAGTCTGGATTACATAAATTAAGATAATATTTTTATTAGATATTTTCCATCAACCATGCTATTTTATGGATACATAAATTATGAGTCTCATCTTTTGTACTACAATAATAATTTTATGACAACTTATATGGCTTTTTTTCCCCTTAGACTTACATTATTAGAATAATATTCAAATAAGATATATTTATAAGATATATATGTATCTTGTTTAATATTGGGTTATTATTTTACATATATATCAATAAACCGAATTCATCCAAGAAGAAGAAAAAGTATTTACTAGGATGATGTTGACTTAATTAAAATCGATGTATCACTATCAAGACGAAACTACAACCACAAATGTCAATATCTCAAATTTATCTGCTAATGCATTTCATTAATAACCATCTAACATCATAAAAATAGACAAGTAGTCACTTGCAAGTCTTTATCCATTAATTTTATCAAAGAAAAGTTGCATAGCAATTGCATTTTTACACCTAACGGCTTTTTCCAAATCTTTACTTGTCTAGTTCACAAATGTACTATTATTTGTGTATAAAAGTATGTTAAAACATGTTTACTCAACGTTTTATTAAAAATGACCAAGAATTGAAAGGTATAAAATATTTTTCTTCAAATAAATGTAAGATAGTTTTTATGGATACATAATTATAAATACATATTTTCCTTTGGGAAATGTTAACTATAACATTACAAAGCACATTGAGCTTTTTTTAAGTAGTATAGTAATTCCTTCAACATCATTACTTCCTAATTATACTCAAGTCCATGAATATTCTTTATTCTTGAAAACTAATACGACAAAAGGGGAAATATGAATTTGTTATTTTTATTATAATATATTCTACTAATATATTTTTATAATTTCTTTCTCTAATTTCCTATTAATTAGATTTTATGATAATGAGAACTTTATAATGATATTAGTTTCAATCAAAATTTGTTTCGAAAGAAATTGAAGGTTTATCATTTAATTAATGCAATTTATAGCAAATACAGTAATGAGGCGCAACTATGTTTTAAATCCTCATGCATTAAATTGTCTACAGTTCAAATATAATTGATTTGAAGTAAATTGTTTGCATAATTTATCAATTAAAAAGGGGTTTAAAAATTGAATATTATTGTTTTTTCATTGGAATGCTTTTTCATCATGCTTTTTTGCATATCATCTATTAGTGTGTTTAATTATATACCCATAATGACTTGAAACTTTCTCCACAATATATTCTCATGGTAAACTGTGATCCATTCCAATATTATATATAAAAATAATTTAGTAGTTATTTGCATGTACTAATTATTTTTTTAATATATAATCTTGTGTTCATTTTTTTCGGAAGAATTATAAAATATCCCAGGGGGATTTATTTATGTCATGTGAATGCTTATTATTTAAAACAATTAATTCAGGTATTCAATAAATACTTACAGTAATATGGATAAGTGGTTAATGAAATGTCAAAACATATGTAAGTATTTTATCTTTTTTGCAAAAACTTCAAAGAACAAGTCCCAACAAAATTAAACGCTTGCATTTAAACTGAAAAACTCTTTATATAGATATAAACTACTTGTAAGTAAAAGTTTAAATAATTAAAAATAAATAAATACATCTACTTTTTATAAAAAAAAAAAATGCCTTAAAAGTTGCGTTTATCTGCATCAACCAATAAACTAAAAGACAATATTTGTGAAAATGTTAACGACACAAACAAATCATATTAAAAATAAACTGTGAATCACTAAGAAAAAAAAATTCTAACAAGCAATAAAAATACTTCTCAAAAATTCAGGGTAGCCATAAATTCACTGTATTTGTTTAGAGGTGTCTACAGCCTAGTAAACATGGTATTCACACAAGTTAGAATGCAAACTATCTAGAGTATGAGAAAAGAATACCTAGAGAAAAAAAAAAAAGTTCAAATTTTTACCACTTGTTGGAAATATGATTGTGTGAAGACTTGAATAAAAAACTAATTCCTTATCGGAAAGATTGTAACTGAAGTCTTAATTCCCAACAAAAATTGTTGAATATCTGTCTTAACAATTGTGTTCCTTGAAGCGTCATGAGCAAAAAATTTGAATTATTGAAAAAAAATTAATTTGTGCAAATCTTTTGGTGAAAAGATAATTATCAGTTAGTTTAACTAATATTACCTAAAACTATTTAGATCATAGTTCATTTCAAACTGCTCCTAACAAATTTTCTTTTGAAAATTATTTTTACATATTGTTGGACAATAGTTATTAGTAATTAGATGTACCCAGAAAAAACTTTTCTATCATTAAAAAAATAGGAATAGTTGAAGGAAAAAAGTTGTCATACATTTCTCATAGTAAGTGGCTTTTTTTTAATATATATATATATATATATATATATATATATATATATATATATATATATATATATATATATATATATATATATATATATATATATATATATATATATATATATATATATATATATATATATATATATATATATATATATATATATATATATATATATATATATATATATATATATATTGCAATGAATTCTGTTTTGAAGAAACAATGCAATGTAAAATGTTTTTAGTGTAATATTTATTGTATAAGTTTTCAAATTAATTAAACAATTTTCCATATAAATATACTAAACTAACACTTTACATTCCTTATCTAAAGTAAATTATATCACTATATTTTCCCCTATATCTGAATAGGTGAAATTTATGAACTTCTATGCCCTACTTCAATGAAAGTAGCTTAAATATAAATTTAAACGAAGTTATCTCGTATCCATCCTAAACCTTTTAATTCATACACTTTGCAGGTTAAAATAGATAGGCTTACTAAATTATGCAATTCAAGAGTCTCCTGCTTTGACTATTAACTATTATGTAAATCACATTTGGAACATGCCTATCTGTTAACCTGTTAAAATATTTGAACAATAAACTCTTAAAAGATTGTAAAATAAGACGGAATTAGATAATAACATTTCAGAGTCTAAATTAAAAGGAAAAAAAAATAATTGCAGTTTTTCAAAAATATTCTATTGATGAGCTATCTCATAGTGGTTGTATTGATTTTATTGTCATTCTAAATTTATAAATGATACTATCAAATAAAAGTTTGATTTTTGGTAATTCTGTAGGAACAAAATATAATAACTCAAGCAATACATCATGCATGTTTCTCAGGACATTAAAGTTATGAAGCGTGATAAGTATGTCTACCAGTTGCTTTGCTTTGAGTTCTGAATTTTATTCCCATCTACCAAGGTGCCCTTTAATGCAGTATTATGCAGAAAATAGTCAATGGAATCTGAGTGTGACAATGGACGTGGAAGAAAAATTTAAGTTTGCTTGGCTTTTGATGCGTAGTACTGCTACGAAGCAGGGGATATCGATTTTTATATTACGATTTTCCAATAATCTTGTCTTGTAAAACAAGAAAGCTAATTGATCTTTGCGATAAAAGAGAATCTTAAAGCGAAAAAAGTGCACACAATGACTTTTGAAGTGGATTCAATGTGGTTATTTCTGCTATAAATAAACTATAAATTTTTTACTTTGGTTCAGTCTGAATATTTTTTGTTTCATTAGTTGTACTTCAGTTTTAGGAAATATTAAAAATGTTGAACAAGTATATATATAGTAACTAAAATATAATAATAAAATCCAATTTTAGAAATTTTACAGGAGACACAATTTTTTTTTTTTTTTTTTTTTTTTTTTGGTTTTACAACCATCCTTTAGCTCTAGCCAGAAGCCATGAATTTGAATGCATTTTTAGACTAGAGATATGTAACCGATTTTTTAGGTATAGTAGTGCCATAACTAGTAAAATATATACTATTTAGCAGAAAATATGGTTTTAAGTTGGTTTTCAAACTCATACTATTGATACACGAAATTCGTCTCCATTTCAAGTTTAAAGTAACTATTCAACTATATAAACTCTAAATACTCATGCAATTCCTTGAGAATTCATTATTAAAAGCGAAAACTTTTAGAGAAAGTCCAGTATATGAAACTAAATTCCGTCGTAATTTTATACACTAAGCAATACTGTAAATACCTTTTGGTCGTTTCGATAAGAAAGAAGATGAACACTTCTATCTAGTAGTTATCTTTGTGCATAGCTAGCTTAAGCGATTAAGTTCTTTTTTATCCAGTGATATCTTCCAAATCAGTTATTTATTGTCACCGCATCTAACACTTACCATAATGAGCTATATTAGATCATTCTGAAAGGCAGAAAATATATGGCGAGCAATTGTGGAAAAACTTATCATAAATTCAATTATTGTTTTCTACATTTTCAACATTTATGCAATTTTAACTTGATTTGTCTCCATTAAATAAACACTTAGAAATCAGTTGCTTAAAGAAACTCTTGAGCAATGACTCAAGCAAGCGAACGGAATGGGAAAAGTTAAGCCTTAGCTGTTTCCAAGCGGGAAAAGTTTAGTAATAAATTATACAAATAAACATTCACTTTATTTATTTAAACATACATGGATTATTGATAGATATTTTAGTAATCAATCATAAATATGAAGATAAATTGTACAAACCTCGGCTTACGAGAAAAATATAACATCTCTAGAATTGAAAATTGTGTAAGACACTGATAAAGAGCGGTATTTAGATTACTGACCATAGTTATAAAACTGGACAGTTCTTACACAATTTCAAAGCAACATGTTGCACAGTCCACAGTTCAAGCCATTCTCTTTGTTCTAAAAAACTTGTCAATTAAAAAAAAATCGTTTTGGAATTCTTTCTTGCCGTTATGGAATGGGTGAGTCCTCCAGGTGAAATACGAAATCATTACGTAATGGTCTATAAAGAAATTATCTCTTAAGCCAATTGATATAGCTTGAATGTTACGTTCGTTTTTCCTCTCTATATATAATGTAAAATCTTTCAATCTCCATAATATAATGCTACGTAATTTATGTTCTGTGATTGAAGTAACTTTGAAATAATATGTAGAGAAAATGTCCCTCTCCTTTGTGATCCATCGATACTTAATAAAATAAATACTTCCTTTGCACCAACATATACCAGTTCCCCGTAATCTAAAATTGGAATAGTTACTATCTTCTCTGATGTAGAGAATAGGAGAAATTGGATGGTTGTATCGATAACATCTTGTGCTTGGCTTTCTGCAATGTTGTAGGATTAATCAGAGGAAAGATAGGCAATTATATAGCAGAGTATAAATAGTTCTTTTCATTTACTAGTTGTAGTTTATTAAATAATTTTAATAAAACAACACTAAAGTACATTGTATAAACAGAAACTACTTAGAAAAGTAGTTTCTACTTATACATTCCAAAATTTTGTGATTGACAAAATATAACTGGGAACATTTTCAATCGTAAATTTAAATTAAATATTTAATGCAATGATCACAATATTGAAACCATATTATATTTTTAGTCATATATTTAACCTTCAGGTCAGTAAACATATGTTTCTAACTTTTTAATGTTACAAATAAATAAAACACAGCGTATCCTATTAAATACTTGATTTTTTTCACCATGTCTTCATTTTGAGACCCGTATCACATATCTCTGGTACAGTACGCAAGAAAAAGGGGAAAAAAAGAAAGAAAAGGAAAAGGGGAAAAAAAAGGGGGGGAGAAGGGGGGTGGGGGGAAAGAGAGAGAGAGGAAAAAAAAACGAACGTACGATGGCTATATCTTGTATTCTAATTGATGAAATAACAAAAGTCAAGTACTGTTGTAAATCATGGAAGGTCTTTATTAATTGTATTTAATTTTTTTTTATCTTGAGGAGTCATCTACATATTAAAACTAAACCAAACTTTAAAAAGTTAAATGGCAACCCCATAATATTATACCGTATTTAGATTTAGAATCCAAAAAAAAACATTTAAATACCAAATTTCATAATTATCCAATAAGTGGTTGGTAATTTAAATGATCTAAAAAAATGATAAATTAATGTTAAAAAGAAAATTTGCTTTTTTGGTCATAAATTCTTATATAGTTAATATATTTTAGCAATTTTTATTTCAAAGGATAGTTTGTTTAAGGCCAAATATAAAAAACATGCAACTTATGTATTAAACAGTTTTTTAATAATTATTAATTAATAAAACAAGTTTTAAACATTTTTAAATAGAAACATATATTTTTTGCTTCCATTAGAATTATCATGGTCGAAAACCCCTCAAGAATTTTTTTCATTCCATTTTGATTTTTGGTTCGTAATATTTTAGCAAAAAAAAAAAAAAAAAAAAAAAAAAAAACTCACTTAAGGGACCGTGTATTAGATTACATCTTGAACCACGCAAAATTTCCTCGCTAATCTTTAAAAAGAGATTTGCCCTCAAGATCGATCAAAACATTTTCGCTTATAAGTGACGTGTTTCCCAACATAACGAACTGAAACTTTTTATCTAGGATAAACGAAGTATTCAAAATCGAATAAAAACAAAAACAAAAAAAACAAAAAAAAAAGGTTCGTGTTGAAATTTTTAAAGATAGATTTAAATTTACTTAGTATACATCCCTCTATGAAAAAAAAAAATTGCACCAGACTTATAGAAAATCGTAAACAAAATATTTTGTTACAAACTGCAACATTCTACGATAATTAGAACCGAAAATATAGCCATCGTTCGGATTTTTCTTTTTGCGTACTATGAGCATTTTAGTCACAATGACTTCGGCAAACGCCCAGGGAATGGGAAAGAATGGCCACCTTATTCAACGAACCTCAGCTACGACGATATTTTTCCAGCGGTGATATTTGAACGATAACATTTACAGGAACACTTTATCGACCATTTTTGTCGTGAAAAACAGTATTTCAACCAGTATATCACAGATAGACATATTTCATGTCTCTCTGCATTATCTTGAAACTATACAAAGGGCTATGCAATCTTATTTTTTCTGATGGTATACGCTTGTAACATCTTATTTCTTAAACCACATTGAATTTTTAACGATTCTGTAGCACATTCAAGTAGTAGCTGTATTCTTTCTGTTACGTATTTCTTAAAAAGTACGTATTTCTCAAAAGTACTCTTCTTTTAAAAAATACATGTATTAAGTCACTTTTTATAAGTCGCATAATTAAAATTAGCATATCCAATAAATTAATCAATTGGTACTGATGAGAAAAGAGTTTTGCTAACTTAAAAATGGGGGAAATTTTTTTTTTTTAATAATAAGTCCATTCGGCTAAATGTATCAATTCGAAGAAGAAAATATAGCTAAATAATTAACAAAAATCTCAATCTGCAAGCAGGTTTAAGAACCTTAAAAGCGTAAAACATCATTGAACCATACACAGTTGTTATACAATTCTTTAAAACAAAAGCAAAACAAAAAAAATTTCATGAATAAATATCAACTTATTGTATGCAGCTTTTAGCTACTTCATTACATTTTGAACGTAAGTTGATTACAATATTACAGACCATTGGTTCATAGTTAAATAAAAAGTTAATGTAAATATTGTCTGAATTTAGGAATGTTTTCAGTGAATCATAAATATTAAATCATACTCCTAAAAAATGAGTGAAGCTTTTATATGCTCGACTTCCGCTATGAAGTATGGGAGTAATTTAATGCAAGCACGTATATCATGTCACAAGGATATGACTTGGATTATTATCATCTAAAGTATGCACTGCTAGTGATATCTCTCCACGCTCTATTATGTTTTATATGGATAATCCTGTTTTGTAGAAAGATATCAGAAAGTTCCTTTCTTGGAAAGAGAATTTATACACTTGAAAGTTTTTAAGACCCTTTAAAATTTGCAGCGAAACTTTGATTTAGAATCGAAAAATATGTAAAATCAAAGAAAAAAATAAGTACTGAGTCTCAAATTTATAGGTCATTTACATTGTATTCAGATTCAGTTTTTATAGTAGAATTTATTCTTGACTAAAATTGAAAACCCCTCCTGGTTATAAACTAAATATAAATTCGAAACGAAATAACATATAATTTTTATTGTAAAGTTTTAAAGTAGTCAAACCAGTAGCAATCTACATAATGACTATTTTTCACGTGAACAGCAGGTTGTTATAGTAGAGATGTCGTTTATTTAGGTTATTTGTTATTATAAACTATATAGGGTTCTTTTTTAATATTTAATAATATTTTTTTTTCACTTTTTAGAATTATATGGTTGATCTAAAATTAAACTGTTATTAGGTTTTAAATAATTTGTTTTCGAATAACAAATTATAATCAAACAACTTTTGTATAGTATTAAAAGTTTTTTAAGTTTTTAAAGTATTTTGCAAAATATTTTGGTAATCATATTACGTAATAGTTAGAACGTATTTTAATTTTGGCATATAAGAAAGACGATGTCATTTAAAAATGAAAAAAATCATACATTGTACGATCAAGAGAAAGACCATAAAAGTAAGATTAAGATCCTTCAAATATAGTGATAACTCACAACCATAAACGAACATGCCCCACTTATCAATCCAAAATTGAACATTGTTAAAGTTTAGATATATCACGTAACACCCTACAGAGCTTATAAAGTATAAAAACACATCAAACATCAAACACATTCAAAAGTATTGAAATATTGATGCCTCATATATTATTACTATCTAAATACCTCTGCTTTACTATACATAGTTTTACTTATATCCAGGGAATTGCTATATGATAAAGAATGGCTTAGTTTTACATAGACATTTTTTTTTTTAACTATTTTTGAACATTCTTAGGGTTTTGGTTGTACGGAAAGCGAGCGTTAGACATTTCCCTTAAGGGTGGTTTGTCAAAATAGTGAAATCTTATACTTACTATGAACACCTTTGGGAGTATATGTTCCTATTTTCCACTCTCTGGCTTTGTGGGGAAAAGACAATTAAATATTCTGTATTTGGAACGATTTACTATACATTACAGTTGGTTCGTTGAAATCAAGATTGCTTAGGTTTACAGATTAGATTATAGTTAGGTTTACAGTTTTGATAGCATGTGTATGCATTTTCCGTCACCTAGATTAATAGGAAAATCGACACTAGAATCCTTCACATTTCCTATGTTTTACCCCTTCCATTCTCCCTAAATGAAGACCGTAAAAAATAATTAAAAAAGAAAGAAACAGGAAATTGCGCAGTCGTATGAGTTGCGGGTACGATTTCCTTGTTTTCATTGAAATAACATTTAATAGTATCTTGTGTATCTTTCTCGAAGCTACTGAGTCTGAATAGCAATTAACCTTGTGTGTACTTGTTCTTTATGATATTTTTTTTTTCTGTTGAGCTACAGATTCCATTTTGTTTTGTCTATAATGCATGTGTTAACCAGGCTAGACACAACTAGGAAATTGAACTTTAAATTGAATTAAGCACACATTGACTAAATTCCTTGACAAATAATTTACGTTCTTCTTAGACCAATAATGTATGAATAGAAAAGAGTTCTTAGATAGGAGTGAATTTTAAACCACAACCCTTTGACACCATTCAAGATTAACTTTGATAAAAAAAAAATGACATATTGAACTATTGAGACAGTCCATACAACAAAAACTTTTATTTTATTTTATTTTTAAAATGATATAATAAATAAATAAACAAACAAGCAAATAAATAAATAAACAAGCAAATAAATAAATAAACAAGCAAATAAATAAATAAATAGAAAACATTTGCATCCTCAAAATTAAATATGAAAATTTAATTTTTAACTTCTTTAATAGAAATTGAAATGATCTTTAGAAATAAGTTCACACGATTTAACTTTCAAAATGGCATTTTCAGACGTGAACACAAACTATTTACTTCATATTTACTAAATTAGAAAATTTTAGCTCTCGCTTTGCCTCACGTACTCTATTATTTTTTTAAGGATTCTTATGTGGTCCTTAAGCCAACTTTCGTAAACAGAGGCCTCACGACCACGCAGCCACATAGTTATGAAAATATCTCTCAATTCCCCTTTTCTTTAAGAAAGGTATCTTTGATCTCTTCAAAGCAGATGCTTTGGGAGTAACGAAAGGGGTTGGTAAAGGGAGGAATTGGACGAAATAGTGAGGCAGTGAGAAATCCAGTTCCCGAGAAAAGAAATTCTTGGAAAGTTGGAAAGGCAGTGACCGAATTCCCGAATGGCTGAAGAATTGGTAAGGCGGAAAATATGATTTCGATCCAAGTTTTGCAATTATTTTTTTCATTTTTCGGGTTGGTTGGTTGGTTGGTATCGATGGATATAAGAGATACCGAGGACTTTTGGATATTTAAAATGTTTAATATGTTCAAGTTTGATGCAAAAAAATTTATATTAGTTTGAAGCAAATAAATCTTGGCATTTTGAGAAATATACAACTTTTATTTAGTTACTAGTTGTTACCAAGTAGTATTTAAAAAAAAAAAAAAAAAAAAAAAAAACGCATGCCTATTTTATAAATGTTACTACTAAATGTTTTTAAATGTTCACTGTATACTTGAAAAGTATTCTACCGTTCCTCATTCTCTAGAAAATGTCTCAGAAATTCAATGTAAGAAACTTGCTACATTTTTTATTTTGATGTACAAATATGTTTATTAAGAAATATGTATCTAGTTTCTTTTAAAAAATTATACTAATTTGAAATAATTTTATGGATAATAATGAGATTTTAACTAGGTAATTAAGTTTTTTATATGGGAATAACTATTAAATACCATACACTAATTCACCATATATTAAGTTGTTTAAACAATCATGATAATCATTTCTATCAATTTGAAGGGAAATTATCTTAAATTTTCAAACTTCAATAGAGATCGACGAAACAAATACAACAATAGCCAAAACTCTTTTTTTTTTTTTTTTTTTTTTTTTTAATTTTGCATTCGTCTGAGTTTTACTTATAAAAACTTATGTTAAAAGTGTGTTTAAAAGTTTAGAGTGTGAGTGCACTCCGACGTTACTGTAAAGAACACACATATGTGAATACTTGTAATTTGAATATTGACTTATGACCCTCAATCTAGATGAAATATAGCATATAAAACACTTTAAAACCTATCCATAATGTATTGTATTAATTCGTATACTGCATATCTAACTAAGAAGAGCGTAAAAATAGGCATTGTATTTAATTTTTTTTTAAGCTCTACAATTAAAACGTGATTGAACAAGTATCAATATTAGTAAATATCAAACTCATAAAAATATATAAGTGAAATATTTTATAGAAATTTTATCCCAAATATGTCTTCATTATTTGGTACAGTTATAATTATTTCATAAACCATTAGCATAATAACTATGTGCTTTTTTATAAGAATGTATTACAAAACTAACTTTAAAATTAACAGAGAACCCTTTTCTACAATAAAAATCATATTGGGTACATGATTATTTTTATTTAAGCAACCTACGCATTGATTATTGATATTAGATATATATAAAAATGTTTTTAAGAACATATTTTTGAAATACACTTCAAATGTAAATGCATATAGTTTTAAAAAAATATATATTTTTTCAAAAACGTTAGAGAAATTTAGTTTTGAAATATTTATGTATTTTATACGAATTTAATACTTGATAGTTACTTAAATGTTTTTAATAAAATAAATAAAATGTTTCATAAGAATATAAAGGGATGAAAATTGTTTTATAAGTACAAAAATATAAACGCATTAATCCCTTAGATAAAATAGAAAAATATTATATTTCACAAGAAAACAGATACAAAAATCCTTCCTTGCAGAAAGATTTAAAGAAAGGTCTCTACAGCATATTGAAAACGGATGGTTTGTTCAATATCGCTGACGCACAGCACTTGCATATGATAAAATTTCAGAAAAAAATTGGATTTGTTCATTGCATAGAAAATAGACAGAAAAGGTTATATACCATATCGGTTAGGAAATATACTTAGATTACTCAAACTACTCCGATAAACAGATTTTCCCTATAGATTATCTTTAAATCTTTTCAGGCGTAACTAACAAAAATGCAGCACAATCAAGCTTATAGTGATTGAAGAATAAAGTCCGATTTGAATGATATTCAAATCTTATCACATGCATCCTTGAACATTTAGAAGCTAACAACTAGAAGGCTTCCATGCAGGTCTTTCCATTGAATGATAAATGGTGACTTTTTAAATATTATATATTTGAATAATTTCATAGGAAATAAATTTTGATATCATTGGTGGTAAATGTAAGAAAACATACCTATTCTTTTTTTACTATTTATTTAAGGAAAATAATAACACCTGTCCAGTCTTAAATAATAAAGCTGCATCCAGATAAAAAAGTTTATATTCAGAATCATATTAATGAACAAGTTTATTTTATATAGTTGGGATTATTTATAATGTTCATTTAGATATTTCTTAGTTGCTATGTTGGATAAGGACTTCTTTGCAAACTTCCAAAACAGAATTCTGACTAAAGCAGATTGATACGCAATTAACTAGTTAGAAACGAAGTGGATTATTTTAGCAGTAAAATCTTAATAAATATTACATGTACGAATAAAACTTTAAAAAGAAAATATATTTCAAAACTACAATAACATTAATCTATAAAAAACTTTAAACTCTAAAACAGAATCCCAAAAGCAATCAAATTAGCATTTCGTTCAGTACCGTCATATTTCAAATTCCTTTCCTCTTTAAAAAGCACATCACTAGTAAAGCTAAATTACTTCGAAAAAATCAAATTAACCATTTAATATACGGTTGCTTACATCTAATTGACACTTTTCCTAATAGAAAGTGAAATAAATATTTTCTTCAAATATGATCTTGATATGATTTGCTTAAACATTCGAGCAAAAGAGATTCATCAAAAAGTTCAATCTAGGTTTTACAAGCGTATCTTATTTGTATTGATTTATGAAAATCTTATTTGTATTGATTTATGAAAATCTTATTTGTATTGATTGACTGAGAATAAGTTTTTTTACCAATATTAAGCAACACATCTGATATATTATTTCTTGCCGATGTTTTTCTTTTATGAAGATTTCTTTTTCTCCTTTGTATTGCACTAAACCAAAATTGGTAAGTGATATACCAATTTAAAGGTTAAAGCCTCTGACGAAGAGCTTATTTAAAATTGAATATTGTGTTATATGTTTTAACTTAAAGTTAAAAAGAAAAAAAAAAAAATAGTCCAAAATGTTTGAGGTTTTGATAGTACGTAATAGATGGTAGCACTATAGAAAAGAGAAAATCGTAATTTCAGTACTTTGTGAAAATCTAAATTATCTCTTAGTAATCTATAACTAACTCCTATGAACTTTCGAAAAAGTAATTCTAAGCGATATTAAATGCACAAGCTGCGCACAGACCCAATAGTAAAGATAAAATCAAATGCTAAAATATTTGTTAAGCATTTGATTATGCAGCAAATAATTGATTGATATATTTGTTAATTTTAGTCGCTTCATTTTCACACAAACTTATTTCAAATGTAGCGATTAAAATGTCGTAAAAAAAAAGATATTTTCAAGATTCTCTCATAAAAATTTGCTTCTTTCAATCCAGTGCCATTAGGAGTGGTAAAAATCCGGCTGCTCTAGAAAATATTAAAATCTAAATTATAACGTCACTATAATCCAACATAAAATTGAAATTATTTGCTTATTGTTGATAAAGTTTTCTCTTGATTGCTTAGGGATTAAATAAGCATAACAAATTTTAACTATCATTTCGAGTCGACAAGACTTCTTCTTTTTTTTTTTTTTTTTCAATTTAAATATTTTATTCTCAGTCTCTCAATCATTAAACTAAAACAACAGTTTTTAAAAATAAACCTGATATTTGTTTTATAGATATGTTTTGTTAACCTGCTTGGAAACCTCTATCTGAAAACGAGGGGTATTCGACATATACAATTACCTCTGTGGAAGATCTATTTGATCACGGAAAATTAGTAAATCAAAAAATGTTTAAATATGAATAAAATCGCAGTCAAAAGATGTAACAAAATTTTTCGATTACATGTTTGGTATTCTGTTATAGTATAAAAATTAAACACAAAGAAGCAGTACAAAATCAAACTTTAAGTTCTTTCAATTCTTGAAAATATATAATTTGACTAGCAATTTGCTTTTAATCAGAAGCTGAAAAATAAAATCTTCATCGATATAGAAGTAAAATATTGTGTTCAAGAAGACTAATTTATAGGAAGATATGAAATATATGCAATTCACCTATTTATTACACTGTTGTTAATATAAATATATAAAGTAAAGAAAACAAATACTCGATAGCTTTTATTTATTATAACTAATATCAACTGTACCCGAAAACAAATTCCTTGTTACAAACTTACATACCTGAAACCTTTATATTTATTACTTCGCTCGAAATCCACTTTCCTGGTTCATGGAATACATTTACGTATCTTTTACACTGACAGCCCACTTAGTAACTGGTAGGATTTAAAATACGTGGTGTCAGTTAGATTTATCGCAATATCGGTAGTAAGTAACAAGTTTTCCTGTGGAAACTGCATAAAGCACTTATAGGCGTGATTCGGGGCAATTTTTTACCCTAGACGATTGGAAATGTCCAACCTCTTACTGTTCGATTAGTGGACCCGGGTACGTCGATTCATGTCTTCAAGGCTATTCGTCTTGGCGTCAACGCCCATCTTCACTTTAGTAAATGCTATAGACTCTCTTGGATCATCTCGTTGTCTGCAGGGTGATCTTAATGGTGTGAGAAAATGAGAGTCGATTTCTTGCGTGGTTGCGAAACGACGTCGTTGAGTATTGGAGTCATTATCGAGTCAGTGACTCGTCCTAAGGTCAACGTGTGCGAGGGAGAAGTCAACGATACAATTACAAATGGGGTAAATGTGCGTGCTCTCACAGTATTTCTTGTATTGTATCGACTCAAAATTTTGTATTGTCTTTTTCAAAGAAATATCTTTCGTGTAAATTTATTCTATCAATATATAAAATCATCGTTTTTTATTCCGAAGCTATGTTGGTTATGAGTAGATATTTTTCCTATCAGTAAACTCTGAAAAAGGAAATTAAGTATCTAGAATACTTTCCTTAGTGTTTTAAAAAATTGTATTATGTAAATTGCGCGTATAGAAACAATTTGTAAGTATCCTGACATTTTATTTTTAAATTAATATTTGTCTTAATTTTGACAGTGTAAATTCTATGTAAATCTAAGAAAATTATATTCAAATTTCTAATTTGTATAGGTTAAAGAATTCATAATGATACTCTAAATAAATTTATAAAAAAATTACTGACTTGACTGTTGGGTATTTTATTATAATAATAATTTTGTTTTTAAATCAAAACTAAAAAATTTCGCATAAAAGGGAACATAAAAATTTCGAAATCCTTTACATTTTTTGAAAATTCGTTCATATTTATTTTGAATTTAAAGTTATAAAGTATAAATTTTGATTTGTATTTCCACGCATTTTTAAACGTTGTGCAAATAGCATCGTTTCACAATTCATCAAATGTCAAATGACCTTCTCCAGAAAAAGGAAATCGTATATTTGGACTGATAAGGATGTCAAGCAGAAATCATGCCTCTAATTATATTAAATATTGAAAGTTGTTTTGAAAATTGAATGACATTTTGATGACTCAAAATTAAAATTGATTGATGTTTAGATTTAAAACAATACATTTTTGGAAAATTTTCAACTTTTTTGTAGTTTCAGTGATTTCAAGTATCATAAAATTTATGTTATTGAGGGTCAGGTGAAGACTTACCTCTGATTTATTGATGATATGAACTTGAGAGAAGTAGACTTAGTGGAGAGATTTGATGCAAGAATTGGCATCAGGTCAAAGAGGTCATCTCACGACGTACGATCTGCTTGAGATTGGACAAAGAGGTACATGAGGGGATTTTCTGAGAGAAGTTACGTTGGAGTTACGTTACCGTTTAGCAAAGAAAATGTCTAAGACTGTTGAGAGTTCTGGTGGCGACTTTTAAATTTAAATCCTGTTCTGAAGGGTGCTCCAGCAAAACTTTGATCGCTTGACAACCGTATCAGCTAAAGTAAGTTGAACTCCCTCTTTTTCTTTTTAGGTGTGAATTGCTATTCCCTGAATATGATTCACATAAATTTAGGCTTGCTACCAGTAATTATTAGTGAAATGTGAATCAATTTTCCTTTGCAACTGAAATTTTTCTCTTCCATTGCTTCCATGACATAATGCCAAAAAACCTATTGATCAAAATTTTCAGCTATTTTTAATTAATTTTTATGAAGTACCACTGGATCAAAACAAAATACAACAACGTGAATGCATGGAGATTTTTGCTTAGAGTGCAAAGTAGTAAAACTTCGCTACGTGATTTATACTTTTCTAACATCTTATACTATCTGAAACAATTATTTACTTCACATTTTTTCAACAGCAAAAAAATAAATAAATAATAACAATAATAATAACAACTTTAGATTAAATTTAAAGTATGAAATAAATGGTTGAAATTCACAATTAGTTATGGAATCTCTTTGGATCCCTTTAGTTAAGAAAAAAAAGAGTTCCTACGCAAAAAATATTTACTTAAAGAAAATCTTCGTTCTTACTAAATTTGTAAAACAATTTAAACTAGTGCATTTTCTTTATTGACATTAAATTTTAAAATAAATCACCTGGAAACTTAATGTTCAAAACATTTGTATCTAGGCAGCCTCTTAAATAAAAAAAATAAAGTGCACGTAAACTTATACATTAATTACCTCCTCATAAATACCCCAAACTTTCCCATTTCCAACATTAAAAGCCATGTTTGTATAAATAAACTTACAAAATAAATTGGATTGTATTTCATCCTAATATTAACTTCCGCACGAATATTAGCGTTTGGGCTTTGGACACGCAATGAAAAAAGCTGAGCTAAACAAATAACAAAAATAAAAAAGAACAATGCTCAGAATACTCTGAGGAACATTACTTCTTCGTTTTTCTTTACTCATACCCTATCCCTTAACGAGCTTCCAATTACGGGATCTTCTATTTACAGGTTCTACGAACATTTTTTCCCGCCAAAAATGACGCGATTTCTATCGACTTTCACCATGTGACGTCACGCTAACTTTACAGTCTAGATGTCCTAACAGTGTCTCTACATGCAGTTAGAGTATAGGAATCCTTTAAAAGCATGTTTAGAAAAGAAAAAGTCGAAGACGTAATGGACGCTAGTGCATTAAAACAGAAAACTTTATTTGGGGCTTTCAGCAGAATAGGGCGATACCATGACGTGTCCATTAACTTAAAGAATCTGATGTGGTTTTGGTTTTATTTCTGTTTATTTCCTTTGTGCTTCAGACAAATATTTACTCATATATCTTAAGAATAATTTTGTTTGTTGAGTCGTTCGAGAAAAGGAAGAGCAAAATTACTTGTGTCTTTATAACGAGAACTGAGTTACTGGCAGGAGCTAGATACTTCATGTAAGTTTTAAAAAATATGTATGCAAGTCTATGAATAAATTAAGCACTCTGTTTTGGAGATATGGCATTGTGTAATTCAAGTGTGGGTGTTGTGTAGTCTCAGTAGGAATAAAACATTGTTATTTCAACTCCTCTTCTATTATGTTTGATAATAAAGTATGTTAGCAAAATCGTAATATTATTTATTTAATATTTAAATACTTGGCTTTCCTATTCATTTCAATAACATAAAATGAAATATTATAATGTACAGATTTACAGTTAATATAATAATTTGCGTTACAATATCCATTTTTAATTAACATCTATTTTTGAAGTGATCTTTTTATCTTAACATGTTGTAGAACTTAAAACTAAATCATTAAAATGCACACACGAACTATAAATGCATATTGAAAAATATTTTCACAATTTAAATTAATTTTATGAACTATTTATTTACTCCGTCACAATTTGATTTTTAAAAATAATTTTAATCTATCTTTGATGGAGTTTTAAATTAATAGGCCGTTAGTTTTTAAATTTTGAGATACAAATGTTAAAGTACTTTGTATTATACAAAACTTAGAATAGATTAAATCATACAAATAGAATGTAAGTATATTTGTTAAAAATAACCTTCATTAATATTTTATTAAGTTGATCTATCTATTCGGATCTATATTTATTTGTTTTCAGATACTCAATTGTGTTTTTGCACTACAACAAAACATAAAACATTAACGAATGGATTTTCATTTGAAGAATGAAATTGAATTGATTAATTCTTAAATTTATCTACCAATTTCACAAAAGGAAATATTGTTATTCACAAAGACAATAGCATTAAAATAAAGTTAATAATCAATTGTATATCCAATAGTAACATTAATTTTATATAGAAGAGCAGGAGGTTTTGTAAAATACAATTTTGTTTTGAATTTTTGGTTTTATTCATTTGCATTGCGAAACATGGTAATAATTTCTCACACATCTCAGTAACAAATTAAAAGAGTAACCATCGTCTTTAACATTAAATACTTTTCTAAAGTGAGTAACTAAACAATTTCGGAAATCTGTTTCATTAATGTGGCATATGTGTGCGAGAGTCAAACACAATTTAAATGAAAGTTATCAATCAACAATCAAATCCCCATGACATTTCTTTATATGGCTCATCACAAAAAATTTACAATTATTTAACCTCTTATTTCTTTGAATAGTTATTTATGTAAATAACGTTTTTTCTTTAAATATTTAAAAACTGTCATTTGGTATTCCATACTGTATTCCATTTTGTAACAACGTACCACCCAATAAAATATTTCATGGTGCCCTAAGTGTCATATTTCTACATTTGAAGCAGTAGCTTAACTTAAATATAATGGAAAACCATTTAACTTTATGCAAAGTGTTACTTTATAGGTAGAGATAAAGTTTAAACAAATCGATTATAAAGTCTACTTACATTAGCTATAGAAGAAGAAAAAAAAATGCTGGTGACGGAATTACTTTGTTCGCGGAAAAACACATTTTCCCTCAAAGGTTTTTAAACAAAAAAAGGTATTGATATCTAATCAAGTATGCATGTGGGTACTCAACTGTAATAATGGCTGTCAAAAGCAAGAAACTAAACTTTCTCATTTAAAAACAATTTGAAGTTATGTTTTTTCATTTAAAAGTAATTGGAAGTACTGAAGTACAAGTTATGACCATTTCCCCTTAATAACCTATCCTTTATTTTACTACCTTAAAAACAAAACATCGAAATTAAATTGTGTCTCCGATAATTTGGATCTTTAAAATATCTATAGAAATAGTCGTTTTAAATTATTACATTAGATCTCAAGTTAGGATCATACACCTTTAGGGATAAAAAATTGGCAAAGGAAGATGTTTCGAAAATTCAAGTGGCCAGTAATCTTCATCTGGTTTCGAAGAAACTTAATCAAAATCTGAATAAAACTGTAGCTTCCTATACAAAAAACACATACATACACAAGCATAAGGACACTTTTCCTTATATATAAAGATAGGGGAACTTATATTGAGGAACTTCGACTATTTATTGTCATAAGCATTTTCTCGATTGACATAATTTTTTTTCCAAATGCTTACAAAAATTTTATATCCTTATTTTATCTGTCATGTATTTCCTAACAAATTCAAATAAGATGCAAAAAGCAGTGTAAGCCGTACTAAGCACACTCTTTTTTGACAAAGTTGTTCCATTTATATCCGACATTTCCTTCAACGTTCAAGTGAAATGAATAAAAGGATCTAAATCGAATCAGCTGCCTCATCGGCAACAGCCCCAAAGCACGTTCTTTGTCACCTGTTCTTCATGTTATGTCGTCCCCCTCCTCCCAAACTATGACGTAAACAAAACACCAGATACAATGTCCGTGCCTTGATACATAATCGTCATATAGCGTGATTTCAGAGACTCCATTTGACAGAACTCGGGAAAGAAATATTATTCTTGGAACCTTCCTCATACATGAACAAATCGGCAAACAATATTTTAGTTATTTGCGCTAAAATTCGTACCTAACTTGCTATTATTTTTCGATAGTTTCTTATAAAAACGTAGAAAGGTAAAAAAAGGATTTGTTGGAAGCGTTTATATATTTTCGCTAAGGGAATATGTTTTCTGTGTTTACGATAATGTATAAAAATGCAATAAATAATCAAATGTATTTTATTGGTTGTAAGGGTGTATACTTAGGCGTTTGAGAGAGTTGTTTATGTGTACATAGTGAAGATATAAACATGTTTTCTAAGCTAACTTGATACAAAAACAATTGGTAAGGATTTGTGTTTTATGTGTTGCATGTCTTTCTATAAGGGTTTTACCAAAATTTTGCTGCCGTACTTATTTATTTAAGTATGAGAGATGGGGTAAAAGTGTAAGCTTTTGAAATACAATAAAGTAAGTAATCATAAAGTATTGTGTTGTTTTTATGAATAATATATTACAAATTACTGTATTTTAACTTTTATACAGCCCTTTAGACGTAAAAAGTTCATTTGCAAAAGTGTTCGTGAATTAAACAAAATTAATGTAAAAATTAAAAAACTACCTCCAAAATTTTGACCAAACTAAAAAGAGATTAAAATTCAATGGATCATATCTTTGCTTAAAAAATAAAATATGTTGAATAATTTGTTTTAATATTATCTGTTTTAAAAATTTAATTAAATTTTTCAGTTTAATAAAAGGCAGTTTCCATACACTTTTTATTAATGGTAAGCAATTCTCAAGTTTAGAATAACCTAAATTTGGAAATTGAATTAATCAATTTGGTCAACATTTTCTAATTTCAATCATCACAATTTCTTTTTTAATGATTTCCATCATCATTTTAATCAGTTTTTCAACTTTCACAATCATTTAACTTTCAATTTAATTTAACAGTTTTTTTTCTTTTTTTTTCTTTACATTTAGTTATTAAGATTAGTTAATACTAAAATTTCTAAAATAAATATGACTAAACAATATATTTTCTGCAAATATAAATATAAGCAAACCATCACTCAATGGTGTTCAGGAGGTTCACTAATTTAACTCGTTTTACCACATAGTTTGACAGTCGACTAAGTTTAAATTGATAGCAAAAGCTTTCAATCGTAATAATTATCTCTTTGTTAGAAAATCCCTTCTTCAATCATAAATGGTTATTCATTTTACTTATTTCAATTCTCAAAAGTTGTTAGACATATTTTTTTCTTTATTTAATAATTTAATTAGAGTGCGAAAAGATTTGGTTTAGAATCGTATTTATAAAGAAATCTTAAAAATAAAGGAAAGTATAGCTACGAGTCAATATAACTCGATGTATTATGTACAATTAGTGTATGAGTATACATAATAAATATATCGTTACTAAATTTGTGACATTAACCTGGCTCATATTCCTTTATGTGTAATTAAATACAGACCAAAATTTTCTTTCAGTAACATTTCATTCAAAGAAATATCTTGTTGTATTTTATTACAGTGACATTTTCTAAAGTATTACAAATAAAATATTTATTTTTTAATTTCAGTTTCCCATGTTAACATAGGATAATAAAAGCATTGAATTTGTTATTTTTTTTGCATTTGCATTTGCATTTTTACACATTTTGTGGTTACAGAATATCCTATTATAAGTTATTATGGTTATTATACATCAGTGTTAGTCATAAAACCTGCCATTATGGTTTTGAAAACATTGAAGGGAAAAAAATGTTTTAAATGTTTTTCCAATTGCCAAAATACGAATCGAACGATTTTGATCCAAATCACTGTGATAATGCCTGTCCAGTTATTCTGAACATCCCGACCTCCGAAATTTTGTAGAAATGCGATAAGCGAGTAAAAGCTTGAAAAACGAATGTCTATAACACAGAGAAAAATATATTGTTAAACTGACCATTTTTTTTTAATTAATGCAATTATGACAATCAAAACGATACATTACACATATCCACGGCAGATTTAAATGCAGTTACCAGCATTGAGTGTAATTGGAAATTGTGTGATGTTCCACACCTCCAATTTTTATTACTTTTTCCTTGCAGGTTTTTTTAACACTTTAAATTTAAGATATTGTATTTGATTACTTTTTTATGTAGACTACTTCGAATAGTTTTATAGAGAGTACGGTATTTTTATAACACATTTTTAGATTTGACACTTAAAAAATTTACTAAGCTTTATGAAAATTAGTTTTTTCATGTATGGGTATTATATCATAAAAAGATATGGGAATAAAAGCTTTTTTTATATATATTTTATAAGTTAATGTTTAATCAACTCTTAAAGTTTTCGCATTACTTTACAATCCTTACCTAAAAATATTTTGGGTATAGTTAATTGGCATTTTATATTAACCACAACATTTTATATTAACCATAACAAACATGACTGAATAAATATAAACAAATTAAAATACAAATGCGATAAATAAACTTAGCGTTATGCTGTAACAAAAACTTCATCTAGAACATATTTCAAACTGGGATAACCTATTTTTTGGAACACACTCCAATTACTCTGACAAAAGTTACCAAAATGTAACGTGATTACAAAGAATTCTATCTCGTGACATCCTATCTAAGTTTATAACTACAATCTCAGAGAAACACGGAAGAAGCGTAATCTAGTTTGAAATATTTCCTTAATTTCATCTCGAATAAAAATGCGGCAGTTGTTAATTTCAAACCAAGAAAAATGAAGTAATACCTAAACATAATTAAAGGATGTTACAATAACAAAGTGGAATTTCATGCCAGTCTAACAAAAGAAGGGAGATAGAAGGTGGAGTGTAAAACCAAAGAATGAAAGGTACTGCGCAATCTGTAAACATTTCAAACACTAAACACACTTTACTAAACGCAGGTTCCATTAATATTTCTATAATAAAATAGGAATCATTTTTAAATATGTATATAAAATCAGGAATTTTATTTGTGTGTTATAAAAAAGTCATTTAATAAATTATAAATTCATGTTTCATATTACATGAACTGATTTTATAGCTCAAATGTTTAAATTTTCCATTTCCCCTTCTTAGTACGATACCAATTTATGAATTTATTTATACAAAAAGTATGACTTTTAAAGTTAAGAAAATTTTCATGAATAATCATACTTGATAGTTGATAAATTTATGCATAAGAGATTGCTTTGAAATTTTATTTCTATTGTTGAAACGACAATGGAAGAAAGAATTATTAATAATGTACCTAAAACTGTAACATGAAATATTATTTTTCTATGCACTTAAAATGCACAAATAATTCGCTGAACTTTGATATTTTATTACTTTAAGAGAAGGAATAAGTTATTTTACAATTCTTTCAAATTTTAATAAAATTGGAATAGTGCTTATTGAACAAATTGCAATCTCCTCTCATTAATACTTAGTAGTAAGAGTTACAAGATTTTTTTTTTATTATTATTATTATATTTGTATATTAAGATTGAGTTTCATATTTTAAATAATACTGTAGAAGGCAACTGTAAGTTTATGAATAAGAAATTATAAAAAAATAATTTTTAAATAGTATTTTTCTAAAGTCAAATTCAGTAATACATGTATCCTCATGTTATAGCCAGCAATAAAGTCATATGAGAAATTTTTAATCTTCATAGCTTTGAAAATAACTATCAAGTTATTAGTTTTGATAAGTTTATGCAACAAGATACAAAAATTGAGTATACGCAAGCTATAATAATGAACTTCAGTTTAAAATAAAATATACTAAATGTTAATCAATGTATATTTAAATTAAATAAGTGTATTTTCATAATAAAAACAGTGAACATACAAATCATTTAAAGTTGTCATTCTTTTAATCCTATATTTTCAAATAATATTTATTAAATGTGTTTCTGACATATTTTACCACTGAAAAGTATAAAACAAAAAGTCACTTTTTATATATAATTTATAATGTTTGAAAAGTAACTGGACAAAAGTCAAACAACATAAAATTTATAAAATAAATTGTCTAAACAATTATTCAAGTTTTTTTAAATCATTAAATTTGATTACTTTTACCATATACATTATCTGATCACGAGTATCAGGACATCTGAAGTTTTAAAACTACCGACACATTCAGTAGAAATTAATAAAATGTTTATCTTTTGCTTCGATCATAGATAACTGATGTCAATATTTGAAGAAGACTATAGACCAATTTATTTTCGGACTATTTATATAGAAACAGCACGACATTCTGACAAAATAATTGAGGCAAGCTGTGGTACACATTTTAGCTATTGTGATCTCTGACTAGCAGTTAAGGTTTATATAATTCAGGTTCTATTCTAGTTCTAGGTCATAGCAAACCAATACAATTCCTTATACCTCACATCTATAAGCCAACTGCACGCAATTCCCGCCTTATGTACTGGTGTCTGATCACATGAAAAAGGAATGAGCCTCTGTAAAACTTTTGCCGCAATGCTTACAGAGAATGAGTGAAATGAAACATTGAATATTTTTTTCCACTAAACTGAAAACTTCTTTTTTAATTCGTTCGTAAGATCAATTAATGTTAGGAAAGTAAGGATCAGGATGTTATATTTTACTTAATACCATTCTGTATAGAATCAGTAAGTATGAGATGAATTTTCCTAAAATGTTTTTTAGCAATAGAGGACTTGTCCACTTTACTTGAGAGAATTGTTTTTGACTCATCTTATTATTTAAATGGATACAATTCAACTTTAAGAGGCTCTGCCCTAGATCATAGGATAACTGCGAATTTGGCATCGTAACCAATCACCATAAATCTATCTTGATAATAATGAAATGTATGTGGCTTTTGATTTCATTAGACCGCATGCTTTAGATGGCACATGGTAGTTATCATATGGCTATGATGTCATTCCAGTTGAACCATACTGTCAAATAGTGAGGTTTTTAACCGTATCAAGTGCTCTAATGATAAATTTAATATTGACATAGTATTACTCTTAAATTTCTAGGATCTAGTACCTAGATGTAACAAACCATTAGCATATTTTCTTAGTTTTATTTTAAAATTTTACTTTTAATTCGTATTTTTATAAACTATAAATTAAGATTAAATTATCTAACATTAGTTTGCTTGCTTTTATTTTCTGCATGAGCTATTTTTAACTCGGTTTATTTGGTTTAGTATTGATAAAACCTATATATCTTGATGATTATTAATTTCGACTCGTTTTTGACATTTAAGGTTTTGAAGTTTATTTTTCTATAAAATGAAATAAATATTTACTTCCCTCGAAAGCGAATTCCTGTCATTATATTTTCTTTTAAAAAATTAAATTTTCTTAGCCCTTTTTTCCTAAGTTAGATAACGGAAAATAAAACCTAATCTTGAGAATGCCAAACCCATTCCTTTTCATTTAGAAACGAGTCATCAAATCCCAACTCACTCTGAAGTTTAAATATCCAAATATTTCCACCCCTCGTATAAAAGCTGTCTCTGTCTTTATTTGTCTACGCTTCGTTAAATGTAACGAAGGTTATAAAAAGAGTATACAAAGTGCGACGGAAATTTAATGAAATTTTCAAATGGTGTGAAAGGCTGTCGTCACTTCAAATGTAGTTTCTGCAGTCTGGAGTGGGAGGAAGTTAGCTGAAAATCGAATCCCCTCCCATCAGAAAACAGAGAACTAAAAATAATCATACGGCTGTCTGAAAGGGTAGAGAAAGTGGCTGGTTAAGAAAAAATTTCAATTTCTGAGAAATCTTCGAGGGCCAGATGTTAAAGATTGGAATTTAATATTATAAAGGTATTGTTTTAATGGGAAAGGAGGAGGTCAAGAGAGAGAAAGACAGAGAACGAAAATTAAATCACAAAAATAAAGCTAATAAATTCTTGGAAATTCCAATAGGTTTAAATTTCCTATATGTCTTTACCTGCACACAAAACAAAATGTGATTACTTCATTCGAAATGGAAGCTTCAATTTCACACGCTATGTAGATTTTTGATTTTTTTTTAAGTCGTTTAGTCGTTTGTTTCAAGTGGATATATAATTTTCAAAACAATTTACTAACAAAAATACTCTTCAATACGAAAACTAATTGAAAGTAAATTTTGATTAATTACAGAAATACTGTTCTAGAATAACTACCGATCTTTGAAAATGAACATCTCGAAAACCAATGCTCACAAAGGATTGAACTTTTTGCATGTTAAATGGATAGTTAATGAAATTCAGAAAATCAAGCTGTATTTTAGTGACTGTCCAACAAACAATGTTCCAACTCAGTAAATGTTTTCGAAATATTGATTTTCAAAGATCGGGAGGAGTAGCTTTTTGGACAGAGTAACGTTAAAAAAGTAAACAGTTTGGACAGAGTAATGTTTGTGAGTGACGTTAAAACACTGTTTTTATAATCCTCAAGAGAAAAAAAAGTATTCATTTTTCTTTTAAATGTACCAAAACCTCGAATGTAATGTAATTGTAATTGTAACGAATGTAATGTAACCTCGAGTGTATTTTGCAATAAGAAAATACTTATTAACGATTATACATTTTTGTTTGAATTATTTAGTTTGGCAAGTCATCAAATTTAAATTTTGAAGAAGTCCCTTTTAAAACCAAAAATTATAAATTTTGCAAAATTTCAGAAACAATTATAATAAAAACAGAAATATCAATAAAGCTCATATAAAAAAAATTGTTAATCTCAAGTAAATTGCAATTTAAAAACTTGAAAAAAATATTTAAAAATTCACCCGTTTTTCGTAAAATTCAAAAAATAAAAAAAAAGTGATAAAAAGTTGCAAAAGTAATTTTATTAATCTACTTGATGGTTACTTGAAAATTCTTGTGGGTAGGTTTTGATCTCTTTGCAGAAGGAGGCAGGTGTTCTTTTGGAATGTATTTAAAATTTACCTTGTACCATCCATTTTGCTTGCCATAATTGTTGTTCTGTTTGATTTTGGTTCATTAAACAACCTTAATTTTTTTTTTTTTTTTTTTTTTTTTTTTTTTTTTTTAAGTATCTCAAAAGAAATTTATGCTCAATATAAAACGCAACTTATGTCACCTAAAGAAAATGTTCGACAAATCTAACACAAAGTTCTGTCTATCTTTTCTGTTTCTACATTAAAGTCATTGAGATGCATTTATCTCTTAATCTTAAATAATATTTACAAGATAAAATACCTTTAATTTGACAACAAGAAAATGACAATGCAAGCTATAGATTTTGTTAAGTTACTTAGAAAAGAACACAATCTTCCTTACCTACTTGCAAGTTTTAACTTGCTGAAAAAGCTAATTTAAAGTTTCGCCTTTTAGATAATAGTTCGCAGAATCCAATTTCAACCAAAAATATGCATCAAAACTGTAATGTGTGAAGTACCAGTATTCCAAATCTCAAGACTGATAACGTTGGGGGTATAGTACACGGGAGTGTGAAAAGTCACGCACTTACCAGAGAACAGGGAAATTAAAGTCGGAAGTTCCCTTCTAACACCATATGGAAACTTTGCTGCTCTACTACACAGGATTATTAATGGTAGAAACCCCGCGTTAATACCATATAGAGTATCTGCCTTTTAAAATACATAAACGGGAAAAAGAAAAGTGATTTCAGCCAAGAGTGTAAGAGTCCTCTTTTATAATCTACCGGCTCAAGGGCAAAGTGTCCAATCACACAATTTCGACGATTTTAAAGATTTCGAATATTCAAAATTTCGAAGGATCCTAATTGATAAATAAATCTTGGATTTCATCTCTTTTTGAAGAGTCAACATAAATTGATCACCTACTTCTTACGTATGGGAAGAAATGAACCTCAAATTGATATTTTTAGCTCCTGAGTTGCAGATAACAGAGTAATGACAATCAATATTTTTCTGAACCCAAAAGCTGGCATTTCTTTATAAGTTAAAAAGTTCAAAATTTACTCAAATAAATTTTCATATTATTAAAAAATTTGCTATTTAAGTACGTATTAACAAATTTCAAAAATTATTTTTACTCTGTTTTTGTTTTTAGAAATAACCATTCCTATGCATTCACTTAAATATAAAATTGTCTGTGAATTAAGAAAGCCCTAAAGTAATTTTTATTCCTAAGATATTAACATCAACCCTTTATAAATTTAGTAGAGTCATCATGAGCTAGTTCTTTAACTCTAAAATATATTGTTAATATTATTATTAAATTGAGGCTGTAGTTTATACGTCTAAAAGAACTTGAAAAACTGAAAAGTAAAGAATATGAAATTTGTATCAAAATATTAAACACGTGCTTCTATAATGAAGTTATAAAACATTTTATAAATATTAAATTGTCGTATGTAAGACCATATGGGGTGCGTGAGGATACTACATTTGTTTCTACTTAAAGTAGATGGCGGCATATGAATATTAATGGAGGTTCTCTTAAAAAAAAGTTACGAGTAGGGTTTTATTCTTCTATTTTTATGCAAGATACATGCAACTTAGAACTTAAAGTTGTCTAATTTTTTCTTCAAATTACAAAGCTTGAATTATTTGAAAAACTTCTTTTTAAGAAATGCTTAAAGTCTAAACATATAAGTAATTGCGTATTATATATGAGTAAATGTTATTCTCTTAATGCACATAAAGTGAGATTTGATTATTTTTAGATTGCTGTAACAGAACCATTTCCAGTCTATAACAATTTCCATTTGTTAAAATAAAATACTTGATTTGTTAATACAGAATTAAATACAAAAAAAGAAAAAAAAAAAAAAAAAAAAAACTCAGGCAATCTCTAAAAAAAATGACAGATTCAGTTGACTATTGATTTTTATACGTGGATCAAAGTGGTGAATCTTATTCTGTTTAAATAGCTAAAATAATACGGGGTTGCATTATCGAGAACGTATAAATACGTGTCTCTCTTATTTTATGAATTTTTATTTATTGTGTGATTTGAAAAAAGTTATATGAATTCTTTAATTTCATTAATGAAAATATCTCTAATATATTTTATAAGTTCAGGATGAATCTTAAATTCTTTATAGATATGTACTATATACAGTTCTCCATTGTGGTATCAATGTTGGTAAACTGTGTTTTTCAACAAACAATTTTTGGCTGCTTACGGAGATTTTTCTAAATTGTGTAATTTTTTTATTTTTTTTTGCATTCTTTTAACTCGTTGATTTTTATTTGCTAGTCAAAAGATTGGAAAAGGGTTTTTTTTTTTTTTTTTCAAGTTTCTTTTCAATCAAACTACAACCTTAAATGAAAAAATATGCGTCTGGAAAAATTACAAATGTCATAGTTTGGGTAGAATTAAGTAAACAACTTACAATAAGCTATGTGTAATCCCGAAAAATGTTTAAGAAAATTAAAAATTAAAGAAAATCATGGAATTACATAAATTACAAATTACGCGTAAAAACAATTGGACATCAAAAGCCACTAAAAGAAGTTCTTTGTTGGACAAATTATAAAGAAAATCTGAAGATTTTCTCTTATATTTTTGCATCTATGAACAAGAATTTTTAAATTACGACATATAAAGTTTTAATTATAAATTTTTCTTAACAGAATTCCGTTTCTACAATAAGTAGTTTCTTCAACCTAGCTTTGAAAAGTTTCTTTTAAATTAAAGGACAAATATTGATTAATGAAACCATCATAAAAAATTAAATAAAAATGGAGTCATTTCATTTAAATTAGACTGTTCAATATAAATGTTTCATAAGGATTTGATTGATAACTGACTATTATTTTGACATTGTGATTAAATCTCGCGTTTATTTATTTCCATTAATAAAAATTGCTTAGATAATCTTGGTAAAGAAATTGTATTTTAAGAAAATGGCAGTTTTAAAGTTCTCTTAATATGTTCCAAATGCTCCATTCGTGAAATGCATTAAAGCATATTTCCGGAAATATTAATGTTGGAGGCAATAACTAGGGTTTTAATTTGTTCCCGAGATATATAAGGAATTATTTACGTATCAAAATGGGATGTAATAAGAGTTATTGTCATGCTTTCCAACATAATAGATTAAAACTCCAATTTTTTTAAATTCAAAAACAGGATTTTGTTTCATTATTTCGTATGCGCCCTTACCTGATGAAATATAAAATAAAGCGAAGTTCACCAAAATATAAAAGAATGACTTGAAAGTAATTTAGAAAACCACTAACGTCTGATTATAACTCCGAATAACCTAAAGAACAAAAATAAAGCAAATTCTCATATGATTCGATAGAAGAGTTCTTTAAAAGCTTTGCGAACCATTAGCAGTTTATCAACCACGAAATTGCTCAGGAATAATTTTTTTTTTTACTGAGGCTGCTAATGAAACGTCGAAACGTCTTTTGCTTATCAGTGAACACAATGTTGACTGAGGAAATAGTAACAATTGGAAATGTGAAAAATGACCCTCAACAAATATAAAGAACAATATATAGCAAAGAATAAGAAATAAAGCAAATAAAGTGTATTTGGTTTAACGAAACTAAGCTTCTTTTATTACTTTTTTCTAAAAAAAATTTAACACTGAGAAAACTTCCAGTAGTTTAGCATCTTTAAATGAGATTTTCTATAAGGTTAAGTTAAAGCACTTGAATTCACAACAATAAAATACGAGGGTATTTCATTGCAGTTGAAATTTTGCATTTTATGTTAATTAAATAAAGCATACTAAAATTTTATAAACGTTAAAAAAAATATTTTATTCAGTTAATTGTAAAAAAGAACATTCATTTTAATAAGAGCCAAGAGAAATAAATAACTGGTTGACTTTTAAAATTTCTTTTCAATACTTAATAATAAGAAACATACATAGTTAAGTTCAGACGCATAAAATATAAACTGATTTAGTTTTTAATATCAATCGAGGCTTGATCAAATAATTCGTGATGTAAAACGTGCATATAATACATAGTACAAAATGGGCATGATTAACTGGAAATAGAAGTATGGTATAGGTTTTAAAGTATTCAATGGATAAAAAATTTAATATATAATTATTAATTAAAATTTTATTTTGCCATCCAATTAAAAAATCAATCAGTATTAAAACAAAAAAATATCGCTTTGTATCCCCTTCAATGCCATCTGCACTACTTGAAAATAATTCTGCCGGGGCCTATGTTTATTATCTAACTAGCAGACCCGGCCACGCTTTGCTGTGGCTGAGGTTTTTGTTATATTACATAGTAGTAAACTATTCAAGGGAAACGGTAGGATAACACCAGTCAAGGGGTACCCCCATGCTTTTTTACACAGATGCCATTTGTAAAAAGAACATGGCGACCTCCATGATTGATTTTCTACTACCGTTGATATTGAGCAAAAATCAATACAAAAGAAATAAATTTAAATTTTTTTATTTTTTGTATTCAAGTTTGTAACAAATTAATACATTACAAAGTTGTTAGTAAGTAACACGCGACACTTAAACTTATAAATGAGGTAGGTAGGGCAGATAGTTTTAAATCTTTAACAATAATGCTTATTATTTTGAATTATAAATACTTTTAATTTCAATTTAATTTAGCACTAATCGGTGCACAATACTTTTGGTTAACCTGTCTTTAGCTAACACAAATAGATTCGACGGTTTTCCTACACGTGAACATGCAACATATAGTTGCAAATTACTTACATGTATATATTTTAATTAAAGATTTTTTAACAATGAAGCACTAATAATTAAAAAGCAAGAAGAATTCCACTGTATTACTTTTACTATAATATGAATTGAATTTATACTTCAGTCTAAATAACACGTGGCCGGCTATGCTATTGCTCGATGAAAGGTTCATTGTTGCGTAAGCGTAAGGTCGCTTCACAGAATAAAAACTAATTGTAAGGAAAGCCTTAATATTAGAAGCTCCTCCCTTGTCAAGAAACAATAATAAAAAAAAAGCCCAGTTAATAATTATAACACAACACTCCTTTAAGAATATTTTAACACGTGATGTTTGTAAAAAGCAAAATTAGAAGGTCAAAACTACTTATGTTGAAACTTTCAGAGCTATTAGAAGTCACTTTTTCTGAAAATATTAATTAAAAATTCATTTAAAAAAACAATTAGAATTATAACGTTATTTTTGCCAAAAGTCCAATCAGAAGGCCAAAACTATTTGTGTTGAAAATTTCAGAAATGTAGCGAAATTAGAAATCGTTTTGTAAAATATTTGTTAATTAATTAATTAAAAAACAAATAAAATTTAAAAATTATGTTTTTCAAAAGTCCAATTAGAAGGCCAAAACTACTTATGTTCAAAATGTCAGAGCTGTAGCCCTATTAGAAATTGTTTTGTAAAATATTTATTAATTAAAAAATTAATCAAAAGAGAACTAAATAAAAATTTGAACGATCTTTTTGTCAAAAGTCCAATTAGAAGCCCAAAACTATTTGTGTTGAAAATTTTAGAGCTGTAGCCTTATTAGAAATCATTTTGTAAAATATTTATTAATTAATTAAAAAAGTCAATTAAAAAAGAACTAAAAAAAATAATTTAAATTCTGTTTTTAAAAAATCTAATTAGAAGGCTAAAACTACTTATGTCGAAAATTTAAGAGCTGTAGCCCTATTATAAATCGTTTTGTAAAATATTTATTAATTAATTAAAAAAGAACTAAATAAAAATTTAAAATTCTGTTTTTCAAAAAACCAATTAGAAGGCCCAAACTACTTATGTTGAAAATTTCAGATCTGTAGTCCTTTTAGAAGTCGTTTTGTAAAAAAAATAATTTTTAATTAAGAAATTAATTAAAAAATAACTAATTAAAATTTTAACGTTCTGTTTTTCAAAAGTCTAAATAGATGGCTAAAACTACTTATGTTTAAAATTTCAGAGCTGTATCTCTATTTGAAGTCACTTTGAAAAAAATAAATTAATTAAAAAAATTGATAAAAAAAGAACTAATTAAAATTTTAACATTTTGTTTGACGTACATAAAATTCGAAAGCAAAACTTCTTATGTTGAAAATTGTTTTGAGCCTGAGCAAGACACTTGATTTTTTGCTCACTACTTCGGTGCAGCGTGTCACAAAAATAAATTTTTCAGTATTGCGGTAATAAATCACATGCCATTAAATTGTAGCTTATGTGAAACGTTGGTACTTTCAACACAGCGCTATCTGTTAGAATCGTTTGGAGCTAACAGATAATAATAAACAAATAATTTGCAATAAAATAATATTGCGGCTATAAATTGAGATGTAAGCTATCCTATCTCTTAAGTTAGACCAAACTGCACATCTGTGTGCAAATTTGATTAAAATCGATTGAATAGTTTATGAGTGCAATGGGAACAAACAACATGACAGGTAATTTATATATATTAAGATAGTAATTCTCTTAAAATAACTTTCAATAAAGTATCTATGCAACACTATATTATATTCAGATACTTCAAGTTCTGCTTACAAAATTAATTGTTTTCCTGAAGCAAAATGCTGCAAGTTTTTCGAAACTTCGTACAATATTACTCTCCCTATTTGACATTGAAAATGGATATAATGTCACTGATCAATAAATAATGTCACCCTTCCGTCAATAATTATCTCAATTGATATAGTACTTCATGCTAAAAATCGAAGAACACATTAATGAAATCATTAGCAACACTCTTCCAAAGAATATATGCCTGTCTAAAATATCGTTAATAAACACTTACTACGTTCACTCAGAATCTCAAAGCAAACTGATACGAAATCACAACTGTCATCCCAGCGCACTTCTTAATTATTTTACTCATATATTTTAAGAGGCAATATCTGAATCTTTTACGAGGTGTCATCAACAAATTCTCTTTGGTGCCTGATTATAAAATTTCGCATCGCAACCCATTTTCCTAAATGAGAAAAACCTCTTATCGCATCTGGGGATCTTTTAGTAACTGTCCCTGTCCACCCAGCAGCGAATATCTCTTATCCCCGGTCGCCTGAACGTCGCGTTAAATATTCATTACAGACGAACCCCTGCATTAGTCCTTATGCATTTGAATCCAGAATGCAATCAGCTGTGAATATAAAAGAGAGAAAAATATTCTGCTGGAACGTTGCTTTTATAAAAAAAATATATGTATTGAAAAAAAAAAAGTAATTCTTTTTAATGTGTAAATGTAGATATGCTTAACAATTGATTAATAGTTTTTTTATAAAGCAATATGTCTGGTCTTTACAAACTCCTTTTCTAAAAAAAATTCAAACGAATTTTTTTTTTTTTTTTTTTTTTTTTTGAGTCAGTAAAACTTTTTTTAGGTTCGAGGACATTTTATGCAAATTGTTTGGTTTAATTAATACAAACAAACACTTGTTTCGGTTGATTACCTTCTACCGAAACTGTCTGTCAAATGCAAATAAGCAATTAATTAGCCATTTTCCTTGAATTATTTTCCGTATAGGAAAGTATTAAATTTGTACACAATTAAATTAATTGTAGAAAATATAATAGAAGTTATTGATGAAAATACAACTGAGTGAGTTTCTAATAGTTGCTGTTTTAAAATAAATTAATGAGCAAATAGAATATTTAAAATATGGTAATTGTTTTATTGGGTTGTTCGGAAAGTAATTTCGTTTTTTCCCGTCAGAGGACTTATAATTACATTTTTTCGAAACCAACTTCACACTTAAGCCGCATAACCATTATATGTCTTGAGAGCTGATATTGCAAGGCTTGTGTGTGAAAAAGTTCTATTAATTCTACGCAGTAGTTTTTGGTTGGTGCCCTTTTAAATATGGAGAGCAATAAGCAGCATTCTCCTCATATTTTACTTTTTTACTATAGAAAAGGTAAAAATGCTGTCCAAGCGAGAAAAAAATTGACGGATGTGTATGGAGAAGGCGTGTTAACAGTACGCCAGTGCCAGAACTGGTTTGCAAAGTTTCGATCCGGCAATTTTGATGTCGAAGATGCACCACGTTCGGGAAGGCCAGTTGAAGCTAATAAAGACAAGATAAAGGCATTAGTTGATGCAAATCGGCGAATAACCACACGAGAGATCGGTGAGAGGTTAAATTTGTCGAATTCGACTGTTTATGGCCACTTGAAAGGTCTGGGCTTAACCTCGAAGCTCGATGTGTGGGTGCCCCATGTTCTTACGGAACGAAATTTGTGTCGTCGCGTTGACGTGTGTGATTCGCTCCTCAAACGTCAGGAAAATGATCCATTTTTGAAGCGGATTATTACTGGGGACGTAAAATGGGTCGTATACAACAATGTGAAACGCAAGAGGTCATGGAGCAGAAAAGATGAACCGGCTCAAAGCGTTTCAAAAGCCAACATTCACCAAAAAAAAAGGTGATGCTGTCCGTTTGGTGGGATTTCAAAGGAATCGTTTTTTTTTTTGTTTTTTTTATCTTTTACCAGACAATACAACTATTAATTCGGAAGTCTATTGTCATCAGCTGGACAAATTGAATGATGCGCTTAAACAGAAGAGGACAGAATTAACCAACAGGAAGGGTGTAGTGTTCCACCAAGACAACGCGAGGCGTCATACAAGTTTGGTCACTCGCCAAAAGCTTTTACAGCTTGAATGGGACATACTGCAACACCCACCATATTCTCCAGATCTGGCGCATTCCGATTATTATTTGTTCCGGTCCCTGCAAAATTTTTTGGATGGTAAAACCTTTACCTCAAATGAAGATGTCAAAAACCACCTGAATCAGTTTTTTGCCAGCAAGGACCAAAACTTTTATGAGCGAGGAATCATGTTACTGCCAGAAAGATGGCAAAAGGTGTTGGATCAGAATGGCCAATATATAATTTAATAAAATATTTATTCATTATACGAAAATTGTCTTTCATGTTCCCCCAAAAAAACGAAATTACTTTCCTAACAACCCAATAGATGTTAAATTTTCATTCCCTCCTTCTTTAAAATTTTGTTAATCAAAACACTTCGTTTCGCCGCAATTATGCATATATTTATACCATGAAAAAATACTTTTATTCAACGAAATTAAGGTTTTAGTATGGGAGAGAAAAATTGTACGTTTATTTTAACACAATAAAATTCATAAAGCGAGTTGTTTGCAGCATGTGATGGTTTATAAGATACGTTTTAACACACGCACCATCATAATATAATAAGTAAATACAATAATATTTTTAATAACGTGCTAAGAATTTAACTTTTTTTAATCAGAAACCGTGGCGAAATAAAGACTTTATCTCAAAAAGTGCAGTAAAGTAACTTCATAGCACTAGTAGAGAGATAAAATACTTGACCTCATGCTTCTTGATCAAATTTTATATGAACCTAGTATGACTAGAAGTGTGGAACATCACACAACTTTCAATTACACTATAATACTGATGTGGAGTTGTATCATTTACCGTTTTTATATTTTCATGATTCATTTAGAGATAATGGCCTGTTTGGCAATATTTTCTGCCATAATTCTTGTATGGGTCTTAGAAGAAAAGAAAAAAGAAGAAAAAAAAAGAAGGAAGAAAAAAAAAGAAGGAAGAAAAAACCTTCTCCATAACGGTGATTTTGGTAATATACTTTCGATGTTCCTTATATTATCCTTTATTTATAAGTGAAACTGAGGAGAGAAGAAAAAAAAGATGAGGTTTGATGAGGTATGCTCCAGGAAAGAGAACTCTGTGTTAAAAGCATTCGTTTTTCAACTTTTTACGCCATTAAAGCATTTTTATGGGAATTTCGGAAGTGGGGATGTTTAGAACACCTTAAGAGGCATTACCACAGAGATTTTGATCAAAATCGTTAGAGTCGTTTTTTAGCATTCATTGTTTTTTACCGAATCCTATACTTTCATTACCCTAAGTATACATATGGGTAATTGAAAGTAAAAATTATGTATTACTTTCAATTACCTATATGTAAACATAGGGTAATGAAAGTATAGTATTCGGTCGAAAAAAAATATATTTTTTGCATTTCTCCTCGTTTTGGAACATTCTGATTTCAAAAAAGTGATATGGAAAAAATATCGGTTAGTGTTTCTGTGTGTGGTGTTTGTATTCAGCATAACGCCCGAAGAAATTGACCTATGATATTCAAATTTGGTGTGCGGGTAGGAGATGGCACAGGGACCTACCATTAAGTTTTTCATCAAAATCGCGCATGCGCATTAGGTCACTGCCATTGAAAAAATCATGTTTTTCAGTAATTTCTAAAAAACGGCTCTAACGATTTTATTCAAATAGCTGTGGAAATACCTCTTAAGGTGTTTTAAGTATCCCCACCTCCGAAATTCCCATACAAATGCCTTAATGGCGTAAAAAGTTGAAAAACGAATGCCTTTAACACAAAGTTATCTTTCCTTGAGCCTACCTCATCAACGATCATGTTTTCTTCTTGCCCCAGTTTCACTTATAGAAAGGATAATTTAGGGATTATCGAAAAGTATATCACAAAAACAAATTTTTAGCAATCTTTTTTTTTTTTTTTTAATACTCAATGATAATTCTCCCACAAAATATCGCCTAACTGGCCATTTTTTCTATGCGAATGAGGAAAATATAAAAACGATAAATCACACAAATCCACATCATTAATATAGTGTAATTGAAAGTTGTGCGATGTTTCACACCCCTAGTTTTTAGAAAGGATTCATTAATGTAGTTGCCAACAATAATAAATATGAGTAACAAATATTTTTGGCACAACATTATAATTATTATTGTAAGCAATACCATTTCAATCTCGGTAAATTCAGCATTTTCCCTCTTCTGAAAAAGTATTACTTTTATAAATTGTTGCATAAATAACTATAAATTTGTTTAAAATTGCAGGCATTTTATTTCCATTCTTATTCCTTCCCTCTGTTCCTATAACTTTTTTCCAAAGAGTTGTTCATAACTTTTATGGATAATCATTCCATAGCTTGAGAGATATCTCTGACACTACATTAAAAACATTTATTTTAAAAAAACTATCAATATATTATCAATAAAAATTTATAAAATATTATTTTACATTTACTCTTTTTGGAGAAAAAATTGCAGTAAATTTACTAAACCGAGAACAAAAAGCCACGATTTTTTTTTTTTTCTTCCAATGACGATTTAAAGTTGGATTCGAAAAATATACCTCAATATATTCAAATTTTTGCATACAAAGAAAGTATATACTAAGACAGTAGTACATCATAAACACATTCTTAATGCTGTTATATATGTTCGTGGTGGGAACTCTGAAACATTATTATACCAGAAGAAACGGATTACTAAATAACATACAACTATTCTTTGTGGCCTCCTGCCTCTGTAACTCCTTGTTATTTCCCTAGTCTTGTGTTCTTTTGGTAGAAAGGAAGCTCTTAACAATGCGCATGCAGAACTTTTATGTTTCTTTAGGCAAGATGTGTAGTAAATGGTGTGTGTTATTTGGTCTGCAGCGCAGTTGAAGAGGAATAGAAATAGCCGGACGATAAGCAAAAGTCCCTATTGTAACTACCGAACGGTTTTATTTGAAGTGACCACAAAGGAATTTCTTTTTGTAGTGAATTGTGTTAAACACAAACATACCAATTTGAGATTACTTAGATTCATTGTTGTATTTGATTACACTACTTTCAAAACTCACAAAAGGTATTTAAAGAAACTTGAGGGAATTGTTTATAAGTTTTAAACAGAATTTAACAAAATAGAAACCAAGAAATGGAAATTGTATTTACTAATTAGAATTATATAACTTTCTACCTAGAATTTAGTGTAGTAATAAATAATAACTGACCTATAAAAGTTTTGCAAGTTTCAATAAGTCAATTTTATTCTAAGTTGTTGAGTATTAAAGTCGATGTTTGGTAAATTGAGGGTTTTGACATTTTAATCATAAACCAGAAAGTTGAAGAAAAAAAAGAAGAAAAAACAGTACCATTTATTTCTAAAGATTATTAGCGTTTGTATAATACTTAATTAACATTTGCATTAACAGATAACGTGAGGATTTAGTTAGTTTTGAGTAAAGGAGTGTTTTCTATGCAATAAATCATTTGAGTAGTTTTGTCCTTGCAAGGTTGAAAATATGATCATTGTGGTCTCCTGGCATGTAAAAGTACTAATTTTTTTTTCTGGCTTATACTAGTTCATATCAGGTTTGACAACCCAATATTACACCTTTTATAATCTTGCCAAGAACTAGTTAAACAATTCTAATATATCTGAGCTTTTTTAAACCAGAACTTAACTGTTGTAAATTGGCTAATCTTCATTCACATGACAGTTATTTTCAATATATATTTCAGATGTGGCATCTAGTACATTAATACCTCAATATACTTAAATATTAATAATTGTTTTAAAAATTACGATGTTACGTTTACGTTTAATTAAATTACGTTTGTTTGGAAACTTTCATTTCTAATAAAATATCATGATGTTTATTGGATAAATCCATCCGAAATTCTACCGTTAACCCAAAATTTAGTTATTATATATCCCCCATCTTTACGTTGTACAAAGCATATTTTATAATAAATAGGGGAACACCGAAAGACGTCTCAACTTTATCCCATTGGTCCCTTGAACCCACCTGGTCGAACCTTGAACAAATCCCAGGCTCTACTTTTGATCAATCGACCTTAATGAAACTAGAGGGCAAAATCAACGTTTCATCCCACATGTATCTTCCAAATTGCTAGATATTAGTAGCTAGTCCCGAAATAGCCCAACGACAACGCTCCAGCTCTAATACTCCCACTACGCTAGCGGGAATTGGGAAAAATTCCATGGGGCTAAGTGTCCGACAAGCGGTGAGTGATGAATGGTCCTTTAAATATTTGGATGCACTGGGATGAGATCGTGATTGGCTGCAGACCCGATTCGCCTCTCCGCATTGGCCGAGGAGATTACTCCCGTTCTGTAATCAAACACAATCTCGCTATTAGTGTCGTCGAGTGAAATTTCCAAATGTTGTACATTGTGTAGGGACTTAGTTTATGGGGGGCACTGATGTGCGTGAAAATTGGGGCTTAAAATACCACGGATTCCATTGGTGTTTCAGTGTGGGAGTTGTGTTTCTTCAGGGGTCGTCGTCAATTTGTGTCTTTTAAGTGAAAACATTTTGGATGAAGATGGATTGGTGTTCTTTTGTTGTCTATAAATCACATGCAGCTATGGGGATCAAAGTAACTCAAGTATGGGATGTTTAAAAAGGAGCAAGGATTTTAGTTTCTTCTAAAAGTTTCCCTTAAATATTAAAAACTACTATACTGGTTTGGTTAGTTTATTTACAGGCCAGTACTGAGTTTGTTACTTTATTAACATCTATTTGAGGCGTTTATTCTTCTGGGCTTAAAGCTATACGTTATTAAACTTTTTTTTTCTTTCCTCCCCCCCCCCCCCCTTCTTCTTCTTCTATAGTGTTTTAAAACTAGCAAAATTTCTATTTATTCTATACCCTCAATATTACTATTTTAAATTACCATGCCATTAAATTATTACCAAATAATTAATTGTTTATTAGGGTAATAAGGTAAAATATTTTCTCTAGGGTATATTTATGAAAAAATGTTTTATTCAAGAAAAATATTGAAAATTACCAAAAACTTAAAAAAATAAAATAATAATATACATCGGTATATATATGTAGGGATGCTGAGTTTGAAACAAAATCTTCTTTTTAACATGAACATAGTTTATTTAATGGTGTCTAGGGTTTAGAATACTATAAGAGGAACTTTAGAATACTATTGTTGAACATTTGGTACATCTCTCCGAAGAGCTCTTCAATATACGTCTTACAAATTTAGTTACATAGCGTGGAATAAAATTCAAACAAGATGACTGGCAGGAAGCAGCAACGTCACGCAGTGACGTAGTACTGCTCCCAACCAATGCGATCCGAAGTGCTTGAGTCGGGGGGGGGGGAAATCCCACAAATCGGCCGTCCTGACATGTCGCTGACCACAGCGGCGTACTTAAATCTTAAAAAATTAAAATACTTATCAAGAGCACTGCGAATCGCTTACAAACACACATAATTTTATAGTAATTATACAATTGAACATTAAATTGTGCATTTTAAATATCGTTAAGAATATGAACACATTATTAGCATATACGAATACACAAACACAATTATACTTATGACGAAAAAAAAAATTTTTTTAGAAGGGGCTATCCAAATGGTTTCATGAGGTCAGCTGAAGAGGTGGTTTGATTTAGGCCTGCATGATTCCCTATTTTAGCTACCTCGTATCTGTCCCTACCATTAACTTTGGTGAATTCATATGGGCCGAAGAATTTAGGTCTTAGCTTCAGTCCTGTACCAAATTGAGTTCGTTGGATAGCTACTAAATCGCCCAGTTTATAGATAGTAGCCTTTTTGCATCTTTTGTAATGCTGTTTTTTATTTTCAACTTGGATTTTAAGGATGTTTTCTTTGGCTTCTCTTCTGAGTTGATTCCTTTGGTTGTTGTAGTAATCCATCATTTCTTCTGTTAAGATTTCTTTTTCAATGAGATCTTCTTTGTTCCTCATTTTAATACCAGTCAACAATTCAAATGGAATGTATTTGGTGCTTCAACTAACGGAACTGTTTAACACTCTCTGTACTCTTGATACATACTTGAACCATTTTGTCGGTTCATCGAGAGCTAGTTTAGCTAAGACGGGTATTAATGTTCTATGGATTCTCTCAACCTGACAATTTCTTCGAGGCACCCCAGTTGTAATTTGTAGATGCTGAATACCTTCAGTATCACAATATTCTTTACAGGCATTTGATGTGAAAGCGGAACCTCTGTCAGAAATAATACGAATGGGATTACCAAAGGTTTTTTGCTGGAGTTTTATCTTCTCCAATGCATCTTCAGCTGATACCGACTTCACAGGATAGAGCCAAATGAACTTGGTGAAAGCATCCACTACAGTTAGTATATGTTGATACTGTTTGTTCGTGGAAGGCATCGGTCCAATAAAATCCACATGATAAGTATGCAAAGGCTAATCTTCATTGGGAATCGGATGCAACATTCCTTCTTTCTTGCAGCTTTTCTTATTTGCCAATATACACGGTATGCAATTGGCAACCACTGTTTCAGTCTGGGAATAAAGATCAGGAATGAAGAAGTCTCGTTTTGCAATTTCTTTTGTTTTCGCAACTGAAAAATGTCCTTTTTCGTGGGCTGATTTAATCAGTTCAGTCTGTATCTCTTTTGGTGCTACCATTAATTCTCGACCATTTTCGTATTTGTACAAAATGTCATTCTTCAAGAAATATTCTTGGTACTAATGATTTCAGTGTTGTTATGTAATCATCTTTGCATTGAGCAACTTTCAATCTTGCAGTTACAGTTTCATCAATAATCATTACTGGATTTCTATTCAAGGCATCAACATGTTTTATTCTTTGCCCTGGTCTATGAACTATCTCGTAATCGAATTCTTCTAAAAGTAGAGCCCACCTTGCAATCCTGTTTACTAGATCTTTTTTGTTCATTGTCATCTGGAAAGCAGAGCAGTCTGTCACGATTTTAAATTTGTTTCCCATCAGATACACCCGCAGCTTTTTTAAGGCTTCTACAATTGCGAGAACCTCCAATTCATAACTGCTATATTTCTCTTCCGCTGAACTGGTTTTTTTAGACATGAAATGGACGGGATGTAATTGTCCATCGTCAGACTCCTGAAGAAGTAAGGCACCAAAGCCTTCTTTGCTGGCGTCTGTTTGCAATTCAGTTTTTCGACCTGGCTTGAATAGATGTAAAACGGGGCTTGTGGCGAGAAGTGATTTAAGTTTCTCGTAGGTATCCTTTTGCTCATACCCGAACACAAATGAACAGTCCTTTCGAAGGAGATCACTAAGTGGTTTTGCGATCTTCGAATATCCTTGAATAAACTTCCTGAAGTAAACTGTGAGGCCAAGGAAACTTTGTACTTGCTTAACATTTGTTGGAATAGGAAATTTTTTAACGGCGAGTGTCTTCTCACTCGATGGACGAACTGTTCCATTTTCAACAACGTGACCCAGAAATTCTACTGAGTGCTTTAAATACTGACATTTCTTTGTCTTTATTTCCAGTCCATATTCGATGCTCTTTGAAGAATAACTTTCAATTTCTCTACACCTTCTGCTTCATCGTTTGACGGAATTATCAAATCATCCATATAAATAACAATAATGCCTTCTTTCATTAGATCTCTAAATACACTGTACACATATCTCTAGAATACACTTGGACTTGGACTGAGTCCAAAAGGAACTTTTAAAAATTCATACTGTCCATCCGGAACAATGAATGATGTGTACTTGCGACTGTTTTCTTCAACTGGCACATGGAAAAATCCATTCTTCAAGTCCAAGGTGCTGAACACTCTGGCATCTTGCAACCGGTCAAAAACATCTTCAATCAAGGCCAACGGAAATCTATCTTTAACTAGCTTGCGATTTAATTGTCTGTAATCCACGCAGATTCGTGTCGTGAGATCTTTCTTCCTGACAAGTACCACAGGACTTGCATAATATGATGAACTGGGACGAACAATTCCATCCTTCAACCACTCGTCTATTTTCTTGTTGACTTCTTGTCGTTCAGAAAACGACAGTCGACGGGCTCTTTGGTAAACTGGTATTTCATCTTCCAAAATTATTTTCATTGAAATATCAGTGAACTTTGTTTTCTTCGGTTGGTAGGAGGTTACAAGGTCTGTTACACTTTGACGAAGATTTGCTTCCTTGATATGATTAAGATCCAACTCATTCGCTGTTCCATCTTCTGTTAAGAATATCCATTCAGCTGACTCATCCAAGAGAGTTTCAGTCTTCTCATGAAAAGTACAGGGAGCATGAGCTAAAAATGCTGACCCAATGTTGGCTTCAAAATTGAAATCCTCAACAGGGATAACTTGAAAATCAAGTCGGCACACGTGTCCGTCAATGTCGACTACTTGCTGGAACGACCCCATGGTTCTAACTAGACCTTTGCCTAGGCCGGTCAAAACAGATATATTTTTCGACAGTAAAGGAAGGGGCTCAATTTTTCTGTAGATGTCATCTCGTAAGATATTACATGTACTGCCTGTGTCTAGAAGTGCTGTAGCAGTTACTTCACCCAATTTGATTTTCTTCACAAATTTATAAGATCGACATCCGGATAATCTTTGGGTTCATTTGGTTCTACGGCAACTTGCACCAGGTGTGTTTCAGGAGTTTTTTCACGTTCTTTCTCAGCCTTATTGTTCTTGTCTCGAACGACTTTAGGACAGGAATTACGCAAATGTTCTGGAGAACCATATTCAAAGCAAAGGAGCCTCTTCTGTCCGTGAAACTTGCGTTGACCAGACATTGGTCTGTTATCTTCAGTTTCAGACTTAACATGCCTCAATCCTTTGTAGCCTGAATGCTCTTGACTAGTGCGATTTTCATTAAATTTTCTGTAAGGTTTCACATGAAAACTTCTCTTTGTGAGACAGACTCTCCTTCAAACTTTCAAATTCATCGAACATTTCAGCGAGATCGTCTGGCTTTTTCAGATTTAACCATTCTTTGAAAAAGTGTTCTTTTATGTCTTCTGGAGCTCTAAATTTTAACTGTTCAGTGATGAGCAAGTCCACTAAGTCTTCAAAAGAGTCGACTTTTAAATCAGCTATCCATTCTTTAAAATAGCAGCTCAGCTCATGTGCGTAGCTCCTCCATGTCTTATCTGGACCTTTGACATGTCGATAAAACAAGTTCTTCAATTTTTCAGAGGTTAATTTGTATTTTTTTTTTTTTCAAAATTAACTCTTTGACATAATCAAAATTGTTTGCATTTTCAACCGACTCTCGAGCAAGCATGTTCGAGATATCTGATGGCATCACATGAAGTAGGTAGGCTACCCAATCTTCCTTAGGAACTCTAGCCATTTCTGCGCGTCTTTCAGAGTTGGCAAGGAACAACCCCATTTCGTCTTTTTTCTCATCGAATTTAGGTGTTATCTGAGCAAGCGGGATCTTCTGTTGAGTTTCTTCACTTCGTCTTGGAACCACAGCAGCAGTCTGCAGTTGCATGCGCTGAACCTCCAAGCGTTGCATCTCAAGTCGCGTTTTCCTCTCTTCACTGGTTCGTACCTCTTGCTCCGTCCTCTCTTCGATGATTCGATTCAAAATTATATGCATCGTTTCTTCATCATAGCCATCACTTTCTAAAATCAGTTTTCTGATATCTGCTACTTTACTTCCATCAGAGGGAGTCAAACCCAACTCCTCAGCGACCTCAACTAAGTCAGCCTTACGACCCTTACTTAAATAGGACATGATAACTTTCGAACAAAAACAATGCAAAAATATTAACCTTTTAATAATTTTCAACTCTATTTCACTTAGGTTTAAACTTTAAATAATAATGAACCGTTACAAGGAACTTTCAGCTTATTGACGGTTCCAGGGAATTTTAATTAGTATCTCTAACTCTATTAAAATGTTTCCCCAATCAAATCAGCAGAGAATAATCTATACCCACTAATTAATCTTTACCATTAAATTAGAACTTGTAAATAATACTGTCTAATAAAAATTAATATAACTAATCATATACAAATCATTACACACATAAATTATACTGCAAAATACAATTTATCAAACCACAATTGATTGCATAGCAATTTCAATTTTTTTTTTTTTAAATATATTTTAAACTAACTCCCAATGAGTAGCTAAATCAAATTAACAGAAATTCCAAAGTTTTCTTTTCTTAAAAAAAAAACTACACACAATACTTCTTAAACAACTTTTTGGCTTAACATTCAAGTTAATACTGCTCGATGACAATAAAAATCATACTAAAGAAATATTACCACCAGAATTTCACAAATTAATCAAACTATTTTACGACTGCAAATACAGATTTCTAGAAATTCTAAATAGTTTTCTTTTCTTAAGAAAAACAATGTCTAATATTCAACAAACAGCTTTTTGACTTATGCTTTTAAAAACTCTTTAACTTTTCCGCTAACACTGCACGACGACAGTAAAAAAAGCACACCAAAGAAATATTAACACTAGAATTTCACAAATCAATTAATTTATAATGTGGTATAACAACAACTGCTATTATTTAATACCGAATGCATGAAACAACAATCCTATCAAAATATAAACGATTCCACCAATTTATCATTTACATGTAACATTAAAGAAAATATCTTTCCAAAAACTCTTTTCTGAAAAACATAATTCCAACTAGTTCAACAAAAAATAAATAAAACTTCAGTTGCAGAGGCCATATGATTGGAAAAAAAAATAAGACAACACAATATCTTTTTTATTCAGCATCCCTAAAAAGAAAAGATAAAAAATCAAATGGCAAATGCAGCTGGTATTTCCTGTCTATTTTAAATACTCAAAACATAATGATCAATTTTTTTTTTTTTTTTTTTTTTTTTTTTTTTTTTTTTGCTTTCTTTATTTCCTAATCGTTAATACATAACGCATTATAAAACGAAACAATTTTAAAATATATATTCCAAAAAATAATTACTTAGTGACAAAATAATATTAAAGTATTGTTCCAACTAAATATTAAAATTCTTAATTATCACTAAAATTAATATCAAATATTTTGAATAAAGTTGTAAATGGCTTATCTGGACTCCTATTTTCGCTGCAATTCCATACGTCTTTCCAGCAGTCACTTCACGTCCGAACAAGAACTGGACAGGGGATTTCAAGTCCAAACAGGAACTGTTCACTTGAATTTAATGTCCAAACAGGAACTGGTCACTGAATCTTAAGTCCTTTCGGGAACTATAGGCTTGACTGGACAGTTCTGAACAAAAATTACGTCGTTGGAGCACTAAGAATACTGAACGGTTTGGAAGAGGCAGACTTCTGGTTGGAGCACCGTGAACAACATTGGACACTTCGGAATTAAAAAAAAAACTTCAGGTGAAAGCAGGTTTTCAATTTGATGCATATTTGTTGATCTGTTACATTCATATAGAAGTCTTAGGTAAATAAATCAATCCCGGCCGAACCCCCAATTTGTAGGGATGCTGAGTTTGAAACAAAATCTTCTTTTTAACACGAACATAGTTTATTTAATGGTGTCTAGGGTTTAGAATGCTATAAGAGGAACTTTAGAATACAATTGTTGAACATTTGGTACATCGCTCCGAAGAGCTCTTCAATATACGTCTTACAAATTTAGTTACATAGCGTGGAATAAAATTCAAACAAGATGGCTGGCAGGAAGCAGCAACGTCACACAGTGACGTAGTACTGCTCTCAATCAATGCGATCCGAAGTGCTCGAGTCGGGGGGGGAATCCCACATATATATATATCAAAGATATATATCCTTATAATATTTTATGTATAGATTAAGGTTATTCATGTGTAATAGCAAATATTTTAATTAACTATTAAATTTGAAACTGCAAATCTTTCAAAATTGTTTGAATAAAATTCTAATAAAAATATTGGGAATAATTTTGATTATTATTTTAAATAAATATTTTCGCGTAAAATACAACAACACACTCAATCACACTTTTTAAGGCTTTTTAAAAATAAAAATAAGGCGTTCTACTAAGAAAGAAAAAATGAGATAGTTAGATAACACCAATCATGTTGCAAACAGGGTGAGAAGGAGTAAATTTGATGACAAATTATATCTAATACTGTAAGCAAACACCATAACCATCCAATGTAAGCAATTTTCCTCACCAACTAGTTATTAATCATATAAGCAAATGCACAGCCGAGTCGTTTAAGCATTTTTCAATGCTAAATTTCTTGTCATCTAAGCAATCGTTTTTTTTCCTTAATTTATTACCTTGTTCTGTATTCTAGAACGCATTGTCGACCATTTAAGCTCTTATCATAAGTACGAAATTACCACATTTGCTGAGTAACCAAAGGCCACTCATTCATCCAAAACTTATCTTCCTTACCACATCACAATCTAAGACCTCCTGTTTCCACCAGAATGATAATTATATCTCCTTTGAACTATTACAGAATAGTAGGAATACCAAAGTGCTTTATTAAATTAATTATTTTTTATGTATATAGAAACAAGTTTAATGTAAATTTCTTCAAAACATTTCCGAAAAAAATTTAATGCATCACTTTCATATTAGAAATTAGAATTTTGGGAAGAGCACATGCAAATATATCAAATTAATCCTTACAGCTAGCAAAAAATTATACTAATTAACAGGTGTGCACTTGATACACACTCCCTATAACCTTCTCCTTAAATTAGTCTCCTCATTCCCAGGTGGGATCGAAACCAAAACATTCAATCACATTGGCAGTTAGCCATAAGAGAGAAGCCTGATATGTTTTGTCTCTACTCAGCTTGAAAATTGGGTTGAAATTTCCGTTAGGAACCACGAAGAGACCATGGTCATTTATTCAACGTTTCATTAGCGCTTTCCGAAATGGTGTTTGTTCTCAATGGAAGGAGCTGCATTTTCCATTTGTAGAAGTGAGCACAGTTTCTGGACCATTTATCACTAGTTCATCTTTTCATTTACCGAGCTACTGTTGATTTGTCACTGGAGTCTATTGGTGGCTAGTAATTGAACAAGTGTGTTTCTAAGCGTATATGTAATTAGATTTTGTTTCCAAACTAAACGAATTGTCCAAGATATCTGAACTTTGTTAGAATTAATATTCAGAGATATACTTACTTAAAAAAAACCTTTCTATCTAAATAAACAGGGCAACTTAAAGAATTAGTCTTTTCTATGGAGATATATAATGGAAATATTTAGAAAATATAAATACATTTTGACAGATTATGTGAAATAAAAATTCCATGGTATAAGAATTAAGTGAAAGGTACAGATAAAATGTTGATATTTGTTTGCAAAATTGTAAAAATAATGTTGCTGTAGATTGAAATAATAGGTTTGTTCATAATAAATAACCCCTTGTTTGATTCACCAGAATGTTTTCTTTTGTTGTGGATGATGATCTAAAACATTTTTGACAAATCTACCGAAGGCACTATTAGAAGAAAGACTAAGCTGAAACAAGTAATGTCATATTCATGAGACTAAAATGAATGTGAAAGAAAAACAATTTTTAGTCCTGTAATAATACCCTACATAATCAAAAGAATTTTATCTTTTTCTGTTAAAATTATTTTCGTGTGCAATTATTTATACGCGTCGAAAAAATTAAACCCATAAAAGCAAAGTTTTCACTACAAACCCTTTATATGCTTTGCCAACTTTCATGTTCAATTGTAACTTATTCATGCGATTTTGATAAAAATTAGGCATAATGCATTATCATGGACACAAGTCTATTTTCCAAGTTTCAGTTCAATTGGATTACGGTTATAGGGTTAATTAACCCTCCAAATATATAACTCATCGCATATAAACACATAAGCAAAATAAAAGGTAATGTAAAGTATTTAAAAGTTAGCAGTTATCTTTTTAAAAGTGCCACATTGAATAAAAAGTAAGCAAAAAAAAATGCACTTCACATCTTTAACTAAATTTGATTCACTTTATTTTGGTTAAGTTTTAGATACTTGAAATTCGCTTGTAAATAAATTGTAAGATAAGAGTATTTTATCAAACTTTACAATTAAGGATTTCGGGACTTCTGAAATAGTTTAAATTAATTAAACTATACTTCTTGATCATTGACCAGATAACTATTCCTGATCCAAATAAAATTACTTGAATATAAATGACCTAATTGCATCTTACCGAATAACTTCTAAATGTTAAATTATTCAATGAGGAAACTCTTTGAAAGTGACGAGAGAGTAAAATATTTCCTACGACTCAAAATATTTAATTTAAGTTATAATTATTCAAATGGTAAAATAATTGTTTGGCATTTACTTGGGGTAAAATGATGCAGATTTTAAAGGAATGACTGTGATTTAAATTTCTATTATAAATTCCCATTCTGTTATAAATTCCTACATTCTCATAAATTGAAAATGACGTAAGAAATAATTAATATTTTACTTGCAAAAACAGTAATGTAAATTGAGTTTGAAATCCAAACCGTGATAAGACCAAAATAAAAACCGTGACCCACTATACCTATAACAATAGTTTAACAACTGTTTTGTACATTAAAAATGTATTTCAAAAATGGAAAAGATTCTTAAAGAAAATATTCAAAGTTTTTATTTAACATATTAGTTTTAGCAATATAAAGTTTTAGTTTTCCATTTTATAAACAGGTTACTTACTTTAATGTTTATAAAAAGATTTAAGAAAGGTAAAAGTCATAATTAAGTCGTTGTTGTTGAAATAGAATGTTTAGGTTTAATTTTTATATTGCTGTTTACATGAGTGTTCATTTTTTCTCCGTAACTGGTGCACTGAATTAGTTACTTATAAACTTTTTGGTAAAATTCGTCTAATTATTGAAACAGCTATCAAGAAACTAAAAAAACATAATATTTTATCCAAACAAACTAACCTTTATAGAGAGAAATTACTTTGCATGAAAAACAAACTAGATTTGCTTTATCTGAACAAAGTATCTTGTTTTTAAATAAAAATTATTTAAATTCTGTACGCGAACCTTTCAAGATAATTGCATATATATATATATATATATATATATATTTGTCATCTGATACCAAAACTTTAGCATATTAATTAAATAATTGATAAATTAAAAGATTAATGTAGATTAATGTACAACTATATATATTTTCAAAAACAAATTGATCATGTTTTTCAATTGAATCATTTATCAATATTTCAAATATTAAAACACATTCTTTTAACTGGTAATTTTGAAAAATAAAAAAATATATACTCAATTATTTTCTTTGTAGTAGTAAAATTCAACCCTAAATATTTTTTAGAGTCTATTACCTATTATGATAGTGTAAGCACACTATCGCTAAGTTTATATGTTATTTAGAGGGTCAGGTGAAGACTTATGGTAATATCTATTTAAGGGTGGTGGCACGATTTGGTTTAAGAAATGACACAACAGATCAAAGGGGTCAACTCACGATTTACGACCTACTTTTAATTGTGTAAAAAGGTATATGAGGTGATTTCGTGAAAGAGCTCTCTCTCTCTCTCTCTCTCTCTTCTGTCTGTCTCTATCTCTGTCTCTGTCTCTCTCTCTCACTCTACCTCTCTCTCTATACATATCTCTCTATGCATATCTCTCTCTACCTCTCTATACCTCTCTCTCTCTACCTCTCTATACCTCTCTCTCTCTACCTCTCTATACCTCTCTCTCTACCTCTCTATACCTCTCTATATATACCTATCTCTATCTACCTCTCTATATATCTCTCTATACCTATCTATCTCTCTACTTCTCTCTCTATACCTATCTATCTCTCTACTTCTCTCTCTATGCCTCTCTCTATATATACATCTCTCTATATACCTCTCTCTATATACCTCTCTCTATATACCTCTCTCTCTACCTCTATCTCTATAATTATCTCTCTCTACTTCTCTCTCTATACCTATCTCTCTCTAACTATATCTCTATACCTCTCTCTCTATACCTATCTCTCTACTTTTCTCTCTATACCTATCTCTCTCTCTACCTTTCTCTATATACCTATCTCTCTCTCTACTTCTCTCTCTATACCTATCTCTCTCTATACCTCTCTCTATATACCTATCTCTCTCTTTACTTCTCTCTCTATACCTATCTCTCTCCTACCTCTCTCTCTATACATCTCTCTATATACCTATCTCTCTCTCTACTTCTCTCTCTATACCTCTCTCTCTATACCTCTCTCTATACCTCTCTCTCTCTATACCTCTCTCTCTCTATACCTCTTTCTCTCTCATCAAGTTCAATTGGGTGTTTCTCAAAAGTCAAGAAACATCACATTATAGTGGTAGACAGGTTGATCAAAGCTCTCTGATGGGACTTCTGTTTAGCCCTGTGATGCTTTTGCACAATGGACGATTCCCGAATTTTTTAAAAACGTGTGAAATTAGTACATGTATGTGAAGAATTTCTTTCTGATTCCAAATATTTAAACGAAAGTTTTTTTAAAAAATTAGTTATTTGATAAATTATAAAAGAAAACGCTCCAAAACAGAGCCAAAACCAGTCCAATCAAAACAGTCAACAAAATTCGTGACGTAAAGAGATCCCTGCGTTTCTATGATTATCGTGAGGTTTCTGCCAAATAGTTATCGTTAAAAAAGTTGGCGTTGGTAGACCATTGCCACATTCAGTACAGGTTGGCGTGATTTGCGAGAAACTTGTAAATATGGTTTCCGCTGCTGCATTTCAAGCCAAGATGTTTGAAATCTCTGTACGTCAAGTTCAATGCCAACGAAATGAGTCTTTTTCTCGCCAACCTCTAACAAGGTAACTTTGATCGCAAATTACAAAAAAAGAAAAAGCGCATTGAGCAGAAATTTTTATGTTTAAGGCCTTTTCGAAACATTTAGAATTGAATAAAAAATTATAAAAAATGCGGGAATTTTCCATTGACATAACTGCTGCTGTTTATTTTCACTCCGGAATGGTACAAAAGAGGGTGGACGTGAACGAGATGCGTGAGGCCAGACAGTTTGCCAAGTAAAAGTTCAAGACAGTTGAGATTTCTGGAGACGACCTCCTTATGTAATTGCTTCTAATCCTATTCTAAAGTATGTCCGACGAAACTTTGATGAGTCCACTACCGCATAACCTACCGAATGTCCAACTCCCCTATTCTTCTAAATAGCTGTATTCTGCTATTCCCTAACGTTGCACAGAATTTTAGGCTTTCTGCTATTAACTGTTAGTGATTTGAGAATGAATATTTGTTTGCACTTTTGATATTTCTCTTCCTTGCTTCCATGGTTCAATGATCTAACCTAATGATCACAGTTTCTTAGCCATTTTTAATTAATTGTTTAAAAGAGAATACTAACGAAACCACGACACATATTTTATAAGCATAAAAAAGCATTCACAAAAATATATTTTTTAAAGTTGGAAACTTTATAGTTCCAAAAACAAAACAGAAATTAAATACTTTTAGAAACTCTGATGTTTGAAGTTACATTATCAAGTTACATTATCCTTTAAGCAAAGAAGAAGTTAAATTATCCTTTAAGTTACATTATCAACTTGAAATAAATAAGTATTTTCGAAAATGGAGGAGTTTTCTTGTTTTTAAAATTTACAAAAAGAATAAAAATAAAGTACTCTTAAGTAATACTCCCATATTATTAAATACACATAAAAACATCTGATTTATTCCCTTTTGGTTTAGGTCTTTAACCGAAGAACTTTCATTAAACATTTACTCACCATTTTAGAGTTTTAAAATAAAGAAATTTATCTCCACTGATTTAAAACTCTTGTCTAATGGTCCATGTTTAATCTTGAAGCTCCATTGAATAATGGTGTCTTTAGTGTGATGAAAATCTTGCATTTATGCAAAGTTCTTTCTATTGGAAAAGAAACAAGCTAAAAAGTTTTCTTTTATTATGAAAATCACGTGATGAAGTTTTCCAATTTAACATTTTAGAGCGAAGAGCTTTCTTCTTTTTTTCTGCGAAAGATGCGCACCACAAATAGGTTAAAAAGTCTTCTTTCTGCAGAATTCTAAATATATATTTTTTTTAAAGAAAAAAGAAAACAATGGTCATGTGGTTATCTTTAATATAGGAAAAATAAAAAAAGTTACGAATGATTTTAAAATGGGAAAGTCATTAAAAGTAGCTTCTACACACTCTTGTATTCAAAATTACATCAGGCCAAAATATCAAACATGTACAATTTAAAGTTATTTATTCACATAATAGCTATCTTCCTGTTAATATTGAAGATATATGATAAAAAAAATATTATCAATTTAGAAGGGGTTTTATAAACGTGAATGTCAATCAGTTAATAAGTTTGACATCAAATTTGGTAGAAAAAAAAACTTGTCACCGAATATCCGGAAGCTTCAAATTAATATATTACACATACTTGTTGCATTTATAGTTAAAGTTTAATTTCATATTGACCTTTGGTTACTATTTTCAGTACTTCAAGTCGTATTTGCAAGTATTAAATAGAAACTAGTCTCAACGAGACCTTCTGAAAAATTAAAGAATCGATTTGATTGTGGTTACTAATTTCTCACATCACACAACTCTACTTAAGAGATTTAAGTCAGGTTTTTTAATGCTTCTCATTTCAGTTTGTTTAAAAGATTAGTGATAATATTTTTTTGCATTAATATCATCTGATCTTTATGACACTTTTACAATTGAACTTTTTCTTACAGTGGTTGTATAAAAACTGAATTCTGCAGTTTTAATATATTTCACCCACGAATTTTACACTATTTTTTATAATTTATTATGTTAATTACATCTATTTTTCAATTTAAAATCATGTATTACCTCCAATAGTTAAATAGTTAATGAAATAAACCATGTAACAACATTTAAAAAAAACCATCCCATTTTTTTTTAAGTACTATCATCTGATAACATTGGTTGTACTCTTCAAAATAAAAAAAGTATGTATATAGTTTAAAATACTAATTTGTGTATATATTTATACTTTTCCTTAATAAATATTTGTAAAATAAAAAATTATGACTAAAACTACTGTTTATTTTTATATTTTATAGTTGTTTTCTCAAATTTTTTGTATATTAAATTACAATTATTTTAGTTTTAACAATAACAGAATCGAGGAAAAACAAATATTGTCCTTAAAAATTTCATATAACTGGTATATTTCATTTTGTTTGACCATGAAGCAATTAAAATAGCTATAATTGTCCCATCACTGTTATTATATGAAATAGTAGAAAAAATTATATACTTTCATGCTCTAAAATATTGCTCTCGAGAAATAAAGCCGTAAAAGCTGAAGAAAAAAAATTTACCTAAAATTAGTCTTAAAAATAGTAATAATTCCAGAATCAGGGATAAGAGTCTACAAACCTGAGATAATCTTACACATAAAAATGAAATTATGTAAATGTGAAATTTCATTCCATGTTATTTAAGTGTCACAAGATTGAGCAATAAAATTGAATCAGTTGAAATGTCTGAAATTATATTGTTATTGAAATCTAGATATTCTAATTCAAAATCCAAAGAGTTATAACTTTTTATTCACGACCATCAAATATACAGCATCGTAAAATTTAAAAAATTCTAAAACAGTAAAAACAACATAAAATAATATTCTGCACTCATATTCTGCTATTTTGGTAATGTTATATAAAAACTCAAAGAAAAATCTTCCTTTAAAATACGTTTTATTTGATAAAATACTAAATTTTTATTATTATGGTTCAGATAAAATATTTTGTATGTAGTTTTTTATTAATAGCCAATGATCGAAAGACGTTTTTTGGTACAAATGTAAATTTTACTAAATAATAATCTCACTTAGTATATTACAAACGAATAATTATTAAATTTATTAAAGTTATTTTTATTTGCTTTTTTAAACCTTTATATAAAACTGACAAATATTTTATAGTTCAAAGTGAGCACTGATTTATAACAATTTAATCACTTGAAATTTAAAGGTAAATACACGAATTTTATTAATGCAAATACATGAATTCACGTAAATATGCAAATTTTATATTAATGAATGCATTGGAAAAAGTCTGTCTTGTTTAATTATTAAATGATGAGTTAAATACCTTTCAAAGGTGTAAGAATGGCTGTATATTAAATAAAAGTTATCAATTTAAAAAATAAAAAAAAGTTTAACGCTATTTAGTTTCCAATTTCTTGAGCCTCATAAGTGATTAGTAAAATATAACAGGAATGCCATTTAAAGTACTTTCTTTTTAAAACGATTAAACTCATAAAATAGAATGGTACTTGTTCGAGTTCCAGTTAAGTGAATTTGTATTAGAATTCAATTTATTTTCCCTTGGAAAAAAGTCAATTGAAAATGCATTAACTAAACCGAATCCCATTTCTTTGCTTCTCCTGCAACGTGTAACTTGAAACATTACAAAAATATGTCATAAGAAATAATAAAATGCTATGCTTATTTTTGTAGGTTTTCCTCTAACCAGTTTATGGTAATTGAAAATGCTGATAAATAAGTTATTAATTTTGATTCTAATTTTTAGAAACTCACTTATAAAGCATCTTACTTTAAAATATTCCTCTATTCTAGATACTATTAAATTACTTTAATTTTGTTTAATTTAAAGCAATGAATTTTTAAAGTTTTATTAGCTATAAATTATAGTTTTTCAATTTGTTCACCTAAAGTAATAAATCATGAATGCAAAATAAACTTCAACGTTTATTTTGAAATTAACATCGTATTATTTCTCATATTACAAAGTTATTATTCTTAAAAAAAGTATGTTAAATATTTTTAAAAGAGAAAATTTGTGTTCCTGAATCTAACGTAAATGTTACCTAAATTAGAATTATTTTACAATGAGATCGGATGAATTCAATGTTGATCTTGAATGATTTCTTATTTTGTTTTTTAGTTTCATAGTAGCATACATACAAAGATGTTGTCCTTCGATTTGTTTTCATCGAAAATACACACGTCATATGTCAAATTAAAGATCCAGCTTAAATAAGTTCTCATAATGAAATCCTTAAATTAAATTTGAATGGATTGTCTATTGATTGTAGAGCAATGTGAAATTAATAAATTTGGCAATAACTTGATATCCAATTGATTATATATAAGACATATATAATAAGCTGAATTTTAAAACAATGAACGACCCAAGAATTAACTAATGAATGTTAATAGATTGTTCCTGATTATTTAATAGTACTCTATTGAATATATTTAAACTTTAAATATGAACCCTTAATTTCTTAAATTACTGCAAGAGTTTTGCAGTCCTTTTTTCGATTGTATTTCCTTCTAAACAAAGAACGTCTTAACATAACAAATCATTAAATATAAACAAATTGATTATCATATTTTTCATTCCATGTTTTGGGTTTTCATGCTCTGATGAACATATGATTTCCGACTAAGCAATAATTTTCTCCTCACATGATTTCCTGTCTTTTTATTATTTTTTTCCTACTCCCCACCCAAACCAAATTTCTTTATTTCATTTCAATTCTAGTACGCAACTCGTATTATTTTTCACGCCATCGGGGATAAAAGGAATTACAAATAAGAATAAAATCCGGCGAAATTGGTAGTGGGTCAAAGCTTTCGCTTTCACAATTCATGCTTGTCAAAAGGAAATTCTTACAAAATCAACTCATTCCTTTTTTTATCAGATCTTTTTTTACTTATTTTCCAAGCTCCAGTAGATAATGTCTCGCTTTGATCGGTAGATTTTGTGCATTTTAATCTCTGGCGCTACGAGTTCTCCCCTGCCATTTTTCATTGGTAATTTGAAACATAAACCCGGTATTCCATTTGGCAAGGAATTTTATTCTGTTTCTACCCTCCTTTTCTTCCTTCTCTTATAATGCATGTATCTTTATCTTATGCAAAATTGAAAGATATTTTGCATTTGTATCATTGTAGAAGGGGAAGTTAGTTTTGTATTCCGTTGGTCTGAGTCAGTAAATGTAGTGAAAAAGAGCGAATAGATTAAGATTTTATAAGAACAAAAAGAAATAAACCACTGAACGTATGCTTCAAAAGAAATTGTATTTCTAGATCCCAGTCGTTTAAAGAAAAATCCAATGTAATGTTTTCTTATATTTTTTTAATGTTACTCTTCTGAACTCTTTATTTAATTTGATCACATTAACCACTTTTCGTTTATCTTGTATTTATACTTTTAACATTCGCCTCTTTCTTACAATGGAAAAAGTATCGCATGTAAAGGAGCTTTACGCTTTGTCTAACATTTTAAAGGTTAAGCTATTAAATGCAACATTGTACATTCCCGATCATTTTTTTTTTATTTGTAAGCTAATTAAAAAAAAAATCTTGAAAAATTAAGTTTAATTTCAGAAAAAGTTCAATATCCTGAAAATATGTTCTTTGTGTTAAAATGTTAGTCTTGGATGGAAAGTAACTTCGATTTGGAAAAAAATTAACCTTTTCCTGATCTGAAAGAACTTATTTTATGCCATACGTAATCTGAATTGGTTTAATTCTTACCAAACATGCCCTTTTTATAAAAAGTATTTTTAATTTTTACTCAATACAAAACCAACTTTCTTACATAATATACTTTCTGTGTAGTATGTTCGTAAAAAAATATTAACTGTTATTAAAGCAAATTTCCTTGCAAAGGATTTTTTTTTTTTGTAATTTTTTTTTTTTTTTTGTAATTTTCAATGATAAATTTTGGGCTTTATGGGTTTCCATAAACTAATTTACTTTTCTTAAATTTGTTTAGGAATGAAATATAATAACTTCGTAACAAGTACTTTAAGAGAGATACTGCCTCAAATCAAATCGGAAATGTGTGTAAGTTATACCTCGGGCACTATATACTTTAATTTTTCTGCGCTTGCTAAGCGTAAATGTCTTATCAACATTTTTTGGCAAAATCAAACTTTTGGTACCAGGTGGATCTCCGAAATTTTTTCTGCGTAATGGTTAAAGTTTATAGATTCTGCATAAGTAATTGCAAAAGTTAATAAGTTAGTCAAGAAGTTAACATCTGCTACATAAAGTTAGTACTCTTCATTTCACTTATACCGCAATTTCTCATTTTGAGCTCAGTTGCAGACTTTTCAGTTGCACGGCGATACTTATCCAATTTGTTATAAAATGGCCAATTAGAAATTTTTAATCTTAAAATGTCCAACTTGTATAATACTTGAACATTCATTATCTATTCGTTTATTTTGTATTAAACATTTGTTATCTTCTAATAAAATTTAAACTAATTGAAATTAACAGTATTTAGATGTTTAAGGTTTTTCATTCAGATACTATTCTAATGAAACACACATATCATTTTAAAGAAATTTATTTTGTTTTAACATTGAATCACAAAAGAACGTTTCTTTAAAAGTACGTATGATCTAAAATAGGAGGGTGTTTAGCCGTGGGAATTTCTGACAGCACATGGGTTAGAGCCAGCTTTATTGTGCTTCAAAAATTATTGAATAACTAGGGCTAACAGACTACACAAAATATTATAGGTTTTTCAATCATCATTAGGAGTATGAAAACCTTGACTCAAAGCTAATAGATCATAACTTCCCATTTATTAGAGAAGTTATTCAAACGCGAATACAATGAATATTACTGTATTTATATTTTCAAACTATAGCCTCTGTAACAAACTTTTAAGGCCATTAGTTAAAACATTTTTTTTTTTTTTTTTTTCGAAAAATCATGTTAAACGATATATTTATGCAGAATTTTCTATTAATTTCAACCTAGTATTTAGTACAAACCTATTAAATAGTTACACAAATAAATATCAAGAAATAAGGGTATTTATTGTATGATAATAATTATAATAATGAGGATAATAATATAATAATAGCAATAATAACAATAATAATAATAATAATAATAATAATTATTATTATTATTATTATTATTATTATTATTAGTAGTAGTAGTAGTAGTAGTATTTGTAGTAGTTATAAAAGTACGTAAAATATTTAAACTTTTATCTGTTAGAAAAGAAATATTACTTATTAGGGCTAACAAAAAAAAGGACTTGTAAGGGATCAATTTTCAATTATTATTATTATCTATATATATAATTCTCTTGCGTAACGTCCAAATTCGGCTGTATTTCTGTGAGCAGAATGGCAACGACTTCAAATATCCGATCACAAATCTTCTAAATGTACTTTATGCACGAATTCCCAAATTCAACAACCCAGCCAATCACAATACAGCTTTTGAAATTTGACTTATACATCTGGCAACAGCAACAACTTGGATTCACTATATTTTGTTTTTCTTATTACAATTTACAGATAGAAATTATTGCCTATTTAAAACGTATTGATTTAATAGTTACGATGATGCAAGAATAAATATATCCAAGATGTGTACATTTCTTTTGGATTAGAATTCTGGATAAAACAGACTTTTCGGAAAAGTTATTTGCTGGAACATGTTCTGGATGTCGCCGGATTGCATTCAGCGCTAAATCGCCAACTTTCAAAAAGTCACTAAGAGGCATCGATTGTACAGTAAATCTGAACCTATATTCATTTCTAATCAGTGCAAATTCAGCTATTATGAATTGAAAACTATCAAAATAACGAATAAAACCACCCACTCAACTTCCAAATCTCATATAAAATTAAAAAAAAAAAATTGGCGAAATAGGGCTAATTTTCTAGCCAACTTTGATTTTCAAAAAATTCCGGTTTATTGAATGCCGGATAACTGGCCTTTCACTGTTTTATTTTATATTCTAAGTATCGCAAAATAGATTATGCAAACATATAAATGTTTCGTTAAGAAATTTCGATAAGCAACTTTAATTATTTTGGTGCTTCATGAGAAACCATCCCGTAAATTTTAATTGTTCAATGAAATAAAAGATTTTTTTTAAATATATGTACGAAGCTGTTTATTTTTGTTGTTTTCCAAGAACTTTCTACTACGTTGCCACACTGACCCTGCTAAACGCGTCTCGACAGCAGTAGGATAATGATGTTCATAAATAACTAAACGTTTTCAGTTTCATGGCATTATGCAGCTGAAATAGCTTTTTGCTAGAGCATATTTTAAATGCTTCACTTTGAGGCGAGCAAAGCGAGCCAAGGGGATTGCATAGCAATCCAGGGGGTTGGCGAGCGTCAGCGAGCAGGGGGCGGAGCCCCCTAGTTATTGATAATAATAATAATAATAATAATAATAATAATAATAATAATAATAATAATAATAATAATAATAATAATAATAATAATAATAATAATAATAATAATTCTTATAATAATAATAATAATAATAATAATAATAATAATAATAATAATAATAATAATAATAATAATAATAATAATAATAATAATAAACTTTTATCCGGATGAAAAGAAAATATTACTTATAAGAGCTAACAAAACGGCGGACTTGCGAGGGGACATTTTTCAATCTTTCATTGCTTATTTACTATTAATCATTTCCTACTTCAGGCTTTATCTTTAAATGTTAATAGATACGTTCTTGACATCAAAAGATATCAAAATAAATTGGTTGTGACATCAGTGTTCTTCCGAACTGAGAGTCAGTACTTGCAATGCCAAGAAAATATATTGAAGTCAGCCGTTGAACAATATTAGCTATAACTTTCCTTTACTTATTTTTTATTTTCTTAATCTTTATAAATACCTGTATTTATAAAGGTATTTATAAATATAACTGTATTTTTAACATTTTGCTAACTATTATCACGTTTCTTCATAAAAAGCTACATTTATTTATTTCTATGATTAAGTTTTCTGAATTAATAGGAAAACAATACTTTACGTACCTTTTGTCATCGTTACAACAGATACATTTTTAAACATTCACGATAAAAATGGTATTTTGTTACCATTAAATTTTCAAAATCACATAAAAAATGCATTAAGTTAAAATCCAAATGTAGCAAGATGTGATGGTGTTTAATAAAATATAAAGCTGAACATAAATAAATATATAAGAGGCCCACACTTATACCACTCAAACATTTACGACTTAATAATGCTAAAAGCTTTGCCATTTCAAAATTCTTACCATTAAATAAATTTCAAAAATGAAACATCTTACCATGCATACTAAATCCATTCATGGTATCAGTAATTCACATCTGGAGAACATTTTATGCTTTTCGATTTACACTGCGACGCCCAAGCGATAAAAAGGACCCAGCGCTGTATTGTATTCCCGAGAATTAAGCTCGTGATCAAATACCGGGGAAAACGTCAATGCTTTTAGTTTAGGAAAAGGGTGAGCCCGTGTATTGTGGGTGTTGTCTGTTAAGGGGGAAGAAGATGTCATGTGTGGAAAGCGAATTTCAAATAATTTTCAGTCTCTTCAATTAATCAAAAACTACAACACCTTAACTTCATATTCATAACGTTATAATACCTAAGACAATATTATTAGCAATATATTCAATAAACATGTTTTTATATTTATTTGATTTAATTCAAATTAATTTTGAACAATTTAAAGATCTTATCTAAAAAAATTATCTATTTTAGATTCAAATGCAAATTTTTCTTTAAAATTTATTTCTGTTTTAGTTTGAAACGTTTTTCACACATTTATAAGATATACGTGATAACATTAAACAAATACTAGATACACGCTTTTAAAAGAATATTTATATAGTCCTTATAAAAACAAAAACATGCATTTTATGGTAATATGTAGGAAGTTTAAAAATAAAATTGTTTTTAATCTGAAAATGCATGTAAAAGAAAAATTTCTATTTAAAGCGTAAAATTTTTATATGTCTCAAATGTCAATTTAAAAAAATATTTACATCAAAAAAGATGCTTTTACTTGAGCTTCAAAGAAGCTCTCTGGTCTTCCTTAAGTATTACTGTAAGGATACCTTGGATGCCGTGTAGGAAAATAAATGTAAGTCTTTACCCATCAGACAAGTTTTGTACTAGTGTGGAATCGGGAAAATGTTAGGTGTAATGGGATCACATACAAGCCGAATGCATCAAATGAAGTTTTTAATGCTCTGCTTCAGAATTCTCTCGCTGAAGGTAGTATTTTAATAAAAAAGAGAATATAGTGAAAAAACTAATATAATCCAAAACATGTTTATAGCTTTAAAAAAAAAAAAAAAAAAAAAAAAAAAAAGCTTTTAAAGGTATTCAAAATGAGAAAACAGCAAATTCTTATTCACAATTCATTTTGCTTCCAGGCCATGATTTCTGAAAATGTGATTTATAAATTCAAAAACTTGGTACAAATTGTTTTGTTTCAAACATTGGTGCAAAAGAAAATTTTGTCAAAGAAAACTTTTTTAATACAGTTTTAAAATTTCAATTTTCTGTATTTCTGTAACTTAGTGACTAAAAATATTTCGTTCCTCAGAATATTCTATAAGCGAATAGAATATATTGCAATTCAATATTAAACCTGTGTTTATTTATGATATTTTTTCAAATAACATTTAATATTCAAGTAAAAAACCTTACTACGTTTGTTTGAGAAAAATGGACCAAAATATAAAGAAGGGCATCTTTTTGATAAAGAAAACATTAACACTACAAATTTTTGGATATTTTTTATCATCAAGATTTGGATATTTGAAATAAGCCAAGAAAATTCAGCGTACAAAGAAAAATAAATAACAGCTCCTTTCTTTAAACACGATTTGAGTCCTTGAGCCAATGGGGAATCGCGTTTTTATAAGACTTCAGCACGTCGCATACTTTTCCAAAGAAGATAAGATGTCTTATCAAAATCAACTTACGTGAGTCGTATGTTAACTCTTAGAGTATATAACACTTTATAATACAGATCTTGCTTTATTTTACAATACTTTTATACGACTATTCAAAAGTTAGAGTAATTGAAATAAAAAAAAATTATGAGTGTGAGTTTTAATAATATGGTGGTTGTAATAGTTGATTATTAATAGAGTTGTGAATTTTGTAGAGAATCGCCACTAATCTCCAATGCGTAGATATACTTATTTTGCTTTCTTGCAAAATGTACTGACGGAAAAAAAACTTTTGACCAATTCATTTGAAATATGTTAAGGAGTAAATCATTTATAACGTTTACATATATGTAACATATGTTCATACATTTGATGAAAAGAAGTTCCTATTTTTCTATGAAGTAGTTAAAATAGTTATGGTTGTTATGTTTTATTTTTAAAACATACAACAGCTAAACCAATAATAGTAAACATATCAACCAATCATTCTCATTTAATAGTGACATGAATAGAAATATAAAAAGTAAAATTAACATTTTATGATTCTCGTATTAATTTTTCAGATAGCATTGGGAGAAAAGTAATATGAGAAAATTGAGACCTTGTTTAAGGAAATCACGTTTCTATCTTGATACTGAGTGTTTTATCATTTATGTAATCTCCCATTCTTAGAAAAAATACTATTTAAAAAAGTTTATTACAAACTGGTGAAATAATGTTGGAGAAATTTTATTTCTTTTATGAATTTTACACCTCTTTGAGAAAATATCATAATATGAATTTTGTGTCCATTACAAATATTATTATCATTTACTCGATTATTGTTTAAAATTAAACAAATATTTTTTGTGAATTTAAATCATTGGAAAATAGTTCATTTGCCGCACATATTAGTTTTAGGTTTCTATATGGATTTAGAGAAATATAAATACTTAGTTAAATCTTTTATCTAAAGCCATTTAAATTCCTTTATCTGACACTCATTTTATAATTTCAAAACTCAATTAAAATGTATAAGAAACTAAATAGGGACACATATTCTTTCACTCCAAAAACAAAACCCTATTTTTAACAAACATATAAATCTTCCCTTCTTTTGTAGCACATTAAATAAATACTACTAAATTGCTCTTCTAACATTCAAAAACAAAGATTTCCATTGTTTTTGTGACACGAAGAAAACACTCAACGTGTTTCAAAACAAAAGAAATACACTAGAAAATACACATTATCTCCAGACTGAAATCTCTTCCTGGAAATTCCAGGCGACGAAAGTAAGGTAAACGCATCAGTCTCTTAGTGTTTTTGTTCACACTTTTCAAGATAAATTACCCGAGACTGAGATGCTAGATAAGTTTCAATTCAATTTTCTTGCAAAGAAAGTGTAGTTACTGCCTTGTCACATCTATCAAACTACAAATAAAATGCAGTCTACCATTATCACAGTTGTTGTTCTAAGAAAATTATATTTAATATTTGATTGCTGTATGATAAGTATAATGTGAGAATTTTAAATTTAAATAAAATTACTTTTATTTGGTTGAAAATAGGAATATATATCATTTTGGTGTTTTAAAATTAAAAAATATTTATATAAACTTACTGAGTTTCTTTTATCATTGTCATTGAATTCAATTATCCATTATATTTGAATAAGGGAAATTATTATTTGTACTACAGATTAATAATTTTAAATAAATATACTGCATTTGAACAAAATTGTATTGTTTTCATTAAACCGAGAATACATTTTTATCTTAAGTAATTAGCATTAATTTGAAAACTGTAATAGAAAGTAGTTATTTCTAAATCTTCCAAATTCACATTCAAATCTACATTTGTAATTTTAAGTACTAATTTTTTTTATAAAAGATAAAACCTAATATTAAAATATAGAAAAAAAATCTTTCTAACCTTTTAAGAAAGAAAGCGATTCTTTTTTACAAAATAGTCTTCCAAATTTAAAACGATCACACAGCCAAAGCATCTTGTTGAACCATAAAGTAACAAGTATATAATAAAACGCATTGCAATTTTTGCAAATCATGAAAAATTTTCAAAGTGAGCAAATTTATTGAATATTTATGTCAGGAATGTATTCGTATAACTTCAATAAAACGTAAGATAAAATTAAGAGATATTCTTGAAAATAAATATTTATTCCCATGCAATTCTTGGAATATATTAACTTTTATCATGGTTACATTACATTATTAAAAAGGTATGAATTTAAACCTAGTACTGTTATATAAAATAAAAAATTAAATTCATTATATAAGAGGTTTTATTACTATTTTTACAAATTTTTAACAGCGATCAGCTTTGAAACCAAATAATAGTTTTGAACATCATTAAAATATATGAAAAATCACTACAAAATTAGTAATTTTATATTTACCCTTCATACATAAAATTGTTTTAACTTTTAAGTTTTGAAAAAATTATAATTGCTATCTTGCAAGAGAACAATTAAAATATACTAGAATATTCACAATTTCGATATCGAAAAAACTCACACTTCAAATAAATATTTGATGACAATGAGCAAAACAAACCAACAATTTTAAGTGAAAAAATATATGTTTATGATAATTAAATCTTAGTATAATGTTGAAAATAAATATTTTCTGGTAATGAACAAAACAAACCAATAATTTTAGGCTGAAAAAAATAATATAACACATTTATTCATATAACCTTATCGTTATATAGAAAAAAATGCTGGTCCATCATTCCAAGAAATGTCACATGATACTGTCACTTTTTCCCAGTATTTCACTCAAGAATGAAATATCGGCAAGATCAATACCTCACGTCCACTAAAGATTTGAAATAAATTTCAAGCAAAAAAGTAAAAAGAATCCACCACGTCCAGCCGAGTAAAGATTCGAACAGTCGTGAAGAATTGAATTGGTATTTTACTCTCTTTTTCTGACTCCAAACTTTCTGGACATTTTTATTTTGGAGCCAAATGATCCGTTTATGTATTTCTTTTGTATCTTTCGAATGGTAATGCTAGTGCTGGCAATTTATGGGTGAGATTCAAAATTTTGTAAATGATACTGACCCGTCCTTTCTTTAAATGAAAAGAAGAAATTCATTGAAGCTAGAAAAGTACATAAAATATCTTCAACTATGAAGATGAAGAAGTGACAGTATGAAGAAAAGTAATGAAATGAATTCTAATATTTTTTAAGAACACCTACTTGGTGAGAAAAGATGATCTCACCAACGTGATTTGGCGGTCATCCATCATTCGTTATGGCAAGTTCCCTGGAGTTTTTCAACACCACTGGAGAGAAACATTTTCTATTTGCAATAACTATTCTTAAACCTACCTATATTTTTCATAAAAAATAATACTCACTGCTATATATCATTTCATGTGGATGTATAGGATGAAAGGAAAAAGAAACGAAATTGAGTGAGATTTTTATTCGGTTAAAAGACTAATGGTCCCCTGAAATATGACATTATATAAAATGATTTCACAAAAGACCATTAAGTTTCGAAAAGAAAATCAGAGTATAAACATTCCTTTCAACAAATTTGTCAAAATTTTCTTTTAGTCAAACCGAAATCAGGGTTATGAATAATTCCTTAGATATAAAGCTTAAATGTGTTTTTAGTTTCTGTTTTCTTTAACAGATAACATTATGGAAAATAATATAGTTTACATACATACGAAGGAAAAAAACAAAATTTTACTAGAATATATATTTTAGTTGAACAACATTCTCTTTTAAATAAGTGTTTATTTTTCAACTTGCATTTTTTAGTATTTATAAAATATTCAGCATAATCAACTATTGATAATTACATAAAAACCTTAGTTTTTATAATTACATTTAATTATTTCAAGAATCTACCTAAATGGGCAAAGAAAATCTTAAATTATTATGTATCTGTATCCTATCTTCTAAACCTCTATTTAAACACTTTGATGTTTTTATGCTCCATCTTCATATAATGTCGACTTTTGCTATTCCAATAATAATCAATCTTAGTTTAAAAATAACTTTAAAAAATTACTCTACTTTCATGTGAAATTATATGACAAATGAAGAAACGATAGCTTTTTTTATGCGTCACTTGTTTTTCTCACATTAGTCGCGTTTAACTGGATGACATTTATTTGTAAAACTACCCATGAATCTCTACTATTAACAGCCATCCTACTAAAGTTAAAAAGTAAATCACAAATATTCAGTGACAGAATAAACACTACAAGATAAGGATTAGTTACAATTCATAACACTTGTTTTTCGTCGACAGCAGTTTATTTTTTAACTGTGTAGTTGATTTGAGTTTTAGTTAGAGCTAAGTTGAAAACATGAAACTACCATTTTCATATTCAGTAAATCATGTGTCAGTAAAACATATTTCGAAATAAAATGATATTTTGATTTCTTTTTAAATAAAATGATATCTTGATTTCTTTTTAAATAAAATTATATTTTGTTTTCTTTTTAAATAAAATTATATTTTGTTTCCTTTTAAATAAAATAATATTTTGTTTCTTTTTAAATAAAATGATATTTTGATTTCGTTTTATAAATGTTTAGTGAATATTCGAAAATGTTTTCTTTGTGTTCACCTATATAGTACTGAAGTCTAATTATATTTATTACTGGTTTTCTTGTGATATTATAATTACTTTTGTCTTTAAAATTTAATTAATGTATTCATAAATATAAGCATTTAAAGTATTAGATATTTATGGAAAGAAATGTTCTGTAGAAATCAAGAAAATCATTACAGAAAAATACACGCGACCAATTTATTTTGAATTAATTAAAATATGTACTGCCTCCCTTTAGTATTTTTTTTTTTTTTTAATTATACTCTTTCGTTTGAATTAAATATTAGTGCCTGATATAAAATTAATATGAACAAAAAGGATTTTTTAATAACATCATAACTTCCGTAAAGTGTTCTCAAGATTAGGAAAATTTCATTAAACTTTGGCCAGTTGATGAACGATAAAGTAAAAATTAATTTTGAAAGTATTAAAAGTCAGTTCTTAAAATTATTAACTATCATAGCTATATAAAATATTCATCGGGATGAATTATTAGAATTAAAATGTGAATAATAAACCAACAACAAATTTATTGGCAATAAGAAATCAATTGGTTAGTTTTTTATTTGATGGATTGCGATGCGGTTCCCTTTGTCAACTAGTTTAATTTTTCAAAAAAATACATAAATTACTAATTTCCTATTAATAGTTGCAGTTGCATCAGTTGTGTCTGTTTTAAATATATATATATATATATATATATATATATATATATATATATATATATAACAAAATGAAAAGAACACGGCAGAAATTTGGAATTTCATCAGGTGTTTGACCTAAATTTACAAAACCGTTAATTCCAAGAGCTTTTTCTTTAGTCATTCTTTCGAATGCCCAACTCCCAAAAGCTCAAGATAAGAAAGAAAGGAAAAAAAACAAGAAAAATTTAAAAAACTTACCAACCAAAATACAGGAAACTGTAAAAATCTTCAGATTGAAATTACGCTTTTGTATTTTTATTTGAAAAATTTGTAATAATCATTGTTGCCAAAAGAAACAGGTAAGAATTTTGAATTGGATAAAAATAATAAAAAACAAATGCGCGACGTCAAAGATGGTTGAAGGCAATTTTGAAAATATTGTTATGATTCTGTCTTTTTGAAGGGATTCGCCTGGTTACAATGATACTCAATAAATTTAATTGGTTTATAGTCAGTCAACAGTGTTTTAACAAACAATTAAGTTGTTTATCGTAATTTTAATATTTGTTGCAGATACATTTTAATCTAAGTATTTGAGAATGAACGACGTTTTTATAGGCTGTAATTAAAATATTGGAATTCCAGAAAATGAGCTTGTTAACTTTGAAATTAAAGGAATTGCGTTTATCAAATAAATCAACAGTAGCACCATTTTTGTCCACAGTGATAAGCAAATCAAGGAAATCAGCTGAGTTATGAGAATTGTTAGTTTTTAATAGTTGAAGTTCAATAGGATATATTTCTTGAGAAATATTACTGAAGATATTGAAATTGAAAATAACAAAATCATTAATGTACCGAAAAGCATTAGGAATTTGGTATGTATAGTTTTTTCATAAAAGTGGAGAAAGAGGTTGGCAAGAAAGCTAGAGAAGGAGATCCCTTGAGGTATACTAGTAACTTGAAGAAACACGTTTTCACCAGTGAAAATGTAGATATTGAACAAACAACAAACAATAGTTGACGAAAATTTCCCAGAAAGTAAAATCAAATTCAAAGCTATTCTGATAGTCATAGAAGTAAGAGAATAAAACATATCTGAGTTTATCAAGAGGAATGCTCGTGAATAGATCTTTAAAATCAAATGATTCAATAACAGAATTTTATTGTTTTTAAGGAAATCAACAATTGGTTTGTTGTTGCAAATGATACAAGTAAAACCTTCCTGTTTAATAAAATAGAAGATAATTTCTAGAGCCTTAGTAAAAATATTTCCAGGTTTGTTCGTGTACGAATTTACTCCACAGGTTATGAATATGAATTTAATTGGTTTTTTTTTTGGAATTTAGGATTAATAGTAAGGTAGGTAAGTTGTATGATTTTATTAGAAAAATTAATCCTTTTGTTAAGAGGAAGAATTTTTTTTCATGATTGTGTTAAGATTATCATTGCATTTCTTGTAAGTGAAAGAGTTTAGGAGTTCATCGTCAAGGCAGAACTTTTTGCAAATAAAGGAGAAATTATTAGAAGCTTTATCAAAAGGAGCAATTATAAATTTGTTTCTGAAATCCTCTACGGCTTTAAAAAGATCCTTTTGGTTGTGGAAACTATTGTTATGTAGATAGGTAGAGTTGTAATAGAGAAATTCTTTAAAGCGATAAAAAAATTTCCACTTCCAATCAATAAAACGACAAATAGGGATATTATAAATTCTAGATCATTTAAAAATAAAAAGGCCCAAATCTTCGAGGAAGGACCCAAATTATCGTTTGATGCTAGTTTTAAAAATAGGTCGAAATTTCGTACCTTTTCAGAAAATTTCACGTAATGCAACAATATCGATGATATTTAAATTGCCAATACTATTATGTTCATGTTTGCTGTCGACAAAGTTGGCAAATTCAGTTTTGGAACAAAAAGATTCAGATGTATTCCAAAAATTATGACTATTTTTACAATAGTTATAGTAATTGAAAATTTTCCTTTCAATAGGAAGATCATATTTAAAACATTTTTTTATAACATTCCTATTTGTCTTTTTATTGATTGGAAGTGGAACATTTTTTATCGCTTTAAAGAATTTCTCTATAACAACTCTAACTATCTAAATAACAATAGTTTCCACAACCAAAAAGATCTTTTTAAAGCCGTAGAGGATTTAAGAAACAAATTTATAATTGCTCCTATTGATAAAGCTTCTAATAACTTCTCCTTTATTTGCAAAAAGTTCTTCCTTAGTCTTCTTGACGATGAACTCCTAAACTCTTCCACTTACAAGAAATGCAATGATAATCTTAACACAATCATGAAAAAAATTCTTGCTCTTAACAAAAGGATTAATATTTCTAACAAAATCATATATCTTCCCTACATTACTATTAACCCTAAATTCCACACAAAAAAAAACAATTAAATTCAGATTCATTACATGTGGAGTAAATTCGTATATGAACAAACCTGGAAATATTTTTACTAAAGCTTCAGAAACTATCTTTTATTTTATTAAACAGGAAGATTTAACTTTGATCATTTGCAACAACAAACCAATTTTTGATTTCATTAAAAATAATAAAATTTCTGTTATTGAATTATTTGATTTTAAAGATCTATTCACGAGCATTCCTCTTGATAAACTCAGAGATGTTTTAGTCACTTACTTCTATGAATATCAGAATCTCTTTGAATTTAATTTTACTTGCTAGAAATTATTGTCAACTATTGTCTGATTCATAAATACATTTTCAATGGTGAAAACATATTTCTGCAAGTTACTAGTATACCTCAAGGGAGCTCCTTCTCTAGTCTTCTTGTCAACTTCTTTCTCCACGTTTATGGGGAAAAAAACTATACATACCAAATTCGTAATGCTTTTCGGTACATTGATGATTTTGTTATTTTCAATTTCAATAACTTCAGTAATATTTCTCAAGAAATCTATCCTATTGAACTTCAACTATTAAAAACTAACAATTCTCATAACTCAGCTGATTTCCTAGATAGACAAAAATGGTTCTATTGTTGATTTATTTGATAAACGCAATTCCTTTAATTTCAAAGTCAACAAGCTCATTTTCTGGAATTCCAATACTTCAATTACAGTCTATAGAAATGTTATTCATTCGCAAATACTTAGATCAATAAATATCTGCAACAAAAAAGAAAATTATTGGGTTGTTTGGAAAGTAATTTCTTTTTTTCCCGTCAGAGGACTTATTTACATTTTTTCGAAACCAACTTCACACTTAAGCCACATAACCATTATATGTCTTGAGAGCTGATATTGCAAGGCTTGTGTGTGAAAAAGTTCTTTTAATTTTACGCAGTAGTTTTTGGTTGGTGCCCTTTTAAATATGGAGAGCAATAAGCAGCATTTTCGTCATATTTTACTTTTTTACTATAGAAAAGGTAAAAATGCTGTCCAAGCGAGAAAAAAATTGACGGATGTGTATGGAGAAGGCATGTTAACAGTACGCCAGTGCCAGAACTGGTTTGCAAAGTTTCGATCCGGCAATTTTGATGTCGAAGATGCACCACGTTCGGGAAGGCCAGTTGAAGCTGATAAAGACAAGATAAAGGCATTAGTTGATGCAAATCGGCGAATAACCACACGAGAGATCGGTGAGAGGTTAAATTTGTCGAATTCGACTGTTTATGGCCACTTGAAAGGCCTGGGCTTAACCTCGAAGCTCGATGTGTGGGTGCCCCATGTTCTTACGGAGCGAAATTTGTGTCATCGCTTTGACGTGTGTGATTCGCTCCTCAAACGTCAGGAAAATGATCCATTTTTGAAGCGGATTATTACTGGGGACGAAAAATGGGTCGTATACAACAATGTGAAACGCAAGAGGTCATGGAGCCCGATTATTATTTGTTCCGGTCCCTGCAAAATTTTTTGGATGGTAAAACCTTTACCTCAAATGAAGATGTCAAAAACCACCTGAATCAGTTTTTTGCCAGCAAGGACCAAAACTTTTATGAGCGGGGAATCATGTTACTGCCAGAAAGATGGCAAAAGGTGTTGGACCAGAATGGCCAATATATAATTTAATAAAATATTTATTCATTATACGAAAATTGTCTTTCATGTTCCCCAAAAAAAAAACGAAATTACTTTCCGAACAACCCAATACGATTAACAACTTAGTTGCCTCGTAAAAACGCTGTTGACTAACTATACCCCAATTAAATTTATTGAGTATCGTAGTAACTAGGAAAATTCCCTCAAAATACTCAATCTTAAGAATGTTTCTCAAAATAGCCTTCAACCATCCTTGACGTCACGCACTTGTTTTTTATTATCTTTTACCCAACTCACCAACTCCATTTCACCAATCCAACTGCAACTCACCAATCCAACTCCAACTCACCAACTTATCCAATCACGAAACATTTTTTCTATTTGAGCAACTACAAGTTGTTTTAATTTCGTTGGTATTCGTACTTTAGCCCACACCTTCATAACATGTATAGCAGTTGAATGACAAGCATTTTTAATGTTTTTCTTCAAAATCTGCTTGAAAGGGGAAAATAGCGTCATGGTTTTTCTTTTGTATGGAAGTTTTGTGTAATGCAGTGTGGATGATATTTGGCCTATGAGCCATATCATAGTTTATTTTCTTGTATTTGGTTTTGTCATTGAAGACTCTGAACTGTTGCCATGATGAAATTGGTGATTTAGAAAACTTGTAGATAATTTAAACTAATCTCACAAACAGTGAGAAAGATTAAAATACATCAATATGACACCAGTTTCAATGAACAGCAGCTGATTAAAATCATTAGTAAGCAAAGAAGCATATGCAGTTGCATCAGAAGAATCATGAACAATGAAATGGTTGCATCTATAGTTAAGAAACAATTAAACGGTTAAAGTTAATGCAGTTTTACAGAGTATGATGTAGTTTTTTTAATTACAAAAACAAGGTCGGCAATTGTAATTAAATAATAAAAAATTAAAGTAATTTTTGTTAAAGCCCATCAATTAAATAAATATTTTCAAAATATCAACTTTGGTACTTTTCAAATTTTAGTTCTTTAGTTAAAATTGATATTTTACTATTAAATTGATATGAGTTACTTGAACTAAAATCCATATAAACTACTTTAAGCATAATATATATAAGCAACACATTTCACACAATTTTAAAATCCTCTCATGTAGCTTTTAGTACCAAATAAGATGTTATTTTAAAAAGAAAAACTACTTTTTTTAAAAGAAAAGACAAAAATGTCAAACTTTATTTAAAAAAAATTAAATATATGTGTAGATCCTTATTTCTTGTATTTGTGTATTATAAACAAGGTGTGGCCCAAATTTAATTAAAATCATGCAACGAAACTTCCTTTGTTATTCAACTTTTTTTCGAAAAGACAGATGCGATTTTATAATTGTTCCGTTTGTGACCTTGGGATATGGAACACTAAAAATATCTCACTTTACCCAAACGTTTAGTTATATTAAATAAAGTATTGACTTTAAAATATGGTGATCAACTTTGCCCACGTAAAATTATTCACTTAAGATTCATTAGAAAAACGTAGGTATTAATTTGAAAAATTTTCGTTTAGGTTACAGGTAATCAATTTTTGTAGAATATTTAACACTGACGATGATATTAACTATTTAAATAATGATAATGGTAAAAATAAATCCATCTTCTTTTACTCTTTATGTTGAAGAGTTTAAAAGCTTTAAAAGAAAAGAAAAAATATTTTTTTCATTATTTCTACATAAAGGACAACTTCATTCTGTCTTTTCTTTAATGAGCGTAGAAGAACATACTAGCAAAAATGAATAAGAAAATTTTTTATCTTCCAAAGTACTATGATTTTGTAATATTAAAGAACTGATTCGGTAATTTCCCTAGTCTTTATCAAGTCCTTAAAATTGAAAACTCTGCTGGAAAAAAAGTATTATTTCTTACATTTTATAACAATTCATCTTCATCTAACCCTACTTTTGTAATAGTATTAAATACAACCTGCCAACACTACAGAATTTCATTTTGTTATTTCCGCAAAGTACCCTTTCTTTTTTAGATCTAATATTCTTAAGTTCCCTAGCATTAACTTAATTTGATTTTCTTTGGGAGAACCCAAACTCAATTCCGCGTGTAATCAAATTTGAGAGTAAAAATAAAAACCCCGAGGGGTGAAGAGACATTGATATAAATTTCTACTTGGAATCGGAATATCAATTTCGGCTACTCACTGGAAAAAGAGAAACCCGACTGTGTTGTTTTAGTATATTCTTTTTACTGTGGAAGAAACAGTTTCGTAACGGGATTAATGGTAAAACACGTACTTCTCCCAAATTACAGTACTTTCAGAATTAAAAATATAATACATAATGGTGAATAACAAAGCAGCGTAGATTTGAAATTTCGAAACAGTTGAAAGATAGCTGTGAAAGTCAATATGAAATTAATTAATATATTATTAAGTTGGATTATTTATTTAAACCTCAACTCATATAAAAACATGAATTGTGACGATTCTTTTAATAATACTTTTTTGGTAGTAAAGGCAACTAAAAAATAATGTTCTTCAAAATGTAAAGATTCCAAAAGTATATATACACGCATCGCAGAACGTATTTATTTTCTTCTGACTTTATCGTATCACTTAGTAACCATACAAAAGCCAGCCGCATAAAAAATCCTTTTTCAGTCGAATCAGTATTTCTAATCAATAATTTCTAAATACAACATTTTAGAAGAAAATTAAATGAAAAAATATATATATTATTTACCTTTAAGTTACGTAACACAAAGAAATAATTTCTTCATGTATGAATTTAAACTATTTTCTTATATGGCAAATGTGTAATTAAGTGAAGTTATAAACAAATCTGAATAATAAAATTATTGTAATTTTAATATATTCCAGTTTGTTCTTCTTTTGCATTTTGAAAACTTTCAAAATAACTTGTCATCATAAGATATTTCTACACGCTTAACATTAAATATTTATAGCATGCAAAAAACTCCAATCTATTACTACTCTTTAAAAGACAAATGATTCTAGGGAATTTGACTCCTCAAAGAAAGTCGTTGCTAAACTCATCCAGTTCAGCTTCAATTTCGATTCCTTAATTAAAATCTAAGTTTGAATCATTGAACTGCTTCTAGACTCCAACACAATTACTAGAATTTATTTTCAGGATATAAAGGTTATTTGAAGAGCATCTTTAATTAGTTGTTCTAGATAAGATACATATAGTTATAAGATTCATTCGATTTGCTTGTTTTTATTTTTCACGGTTCTCAGTCATGTAAAGTTAAATGCTAAACTGTTTAAAATTAAATCATTGCGGGCATGATATTGGTTTTGAATTATTATTTAGATACAAAGAATTTTTTTTTTCATAATGCCCTATTGTATAACTTAGATGCGAGAGAAATTTAATAGAAATTTTAGTCAAAGATTATAATGAAACTGCTGCCTGGATTCTCAGGAAAATTTCTGCTTTGTTTTCCCAAGGTATTATTCTTAGTTGTTTGTATTTTATACAATCATAAAATAGGAAAAAAATTAATGGGTTTTAAAATAACTTGATACAACTAATCACCAGACTTAATCCCAAAAAACTTTTTTTAGATATTTGCATTTATAACACAGTATGTTCTCTTTTGAAAATCAGTTGTTTTCCAAAAAGTTTATATTAAAGCTCAAATACGGGAGAAATTTTATTAAAATATTAGACAAAGACGCAACTTAAACTGTTATCTGGATTGCAAAGGGTAATTTTAGCTTTGTTTTCCAAGGCATTATTCGTAGCAGTTCGTATATTATGTAATTCAAAATAGAATTTTTTTAAATGGTACGTCAAAGTACCTTTAAACAATTAGCATCTTAATTTTATCTCCAGAAAACAATTTTAGGGATTTAGTTTTGAGCGTAGTATATTCTCTTTTAAAATCACTCGATATTCATAATTCCTTACTATGTAACTCAAATGCAAAAGAAATTTTTGTCAAACAATGAAGTGAAACTTCTCTCTGAATTGACAGTGCTATTCCTATTTTGTTTCTTAATGAATTATTTGTAATAGTATATTCTAAGACGCACCAGTTCCAGAATACTCAAATATTGCTTACACCTCTTCAAATCACTCAAATGAACCATACAACTATTTGAATTATACAACTATTTGAATCATACAACTATTTGAATCATAATAATACTTACTGTTGTCTTAAATCCTATCCAGAACTAATACATAACACCGTGATTCCCCCAAACTACTCTAAAACACCACTCTTATTTAACCACACTTGCTAAGGCCTTCCCTATCGGCGCTATTTAGTATAACTAATTCTAGAGAGAGAGATTGACGGAGTTTGTTAGTGTACTCAAGATACTCGCTTCCATAACTCTCGAATCAGTTTGTAGCGGAATCCTTCATTATGTGATCTCTCAAATATCTGAATATGTTCGGGTTTATTTCGATTAATGAATATTGTTCACATCACAGAGTTTAGGGGAAAATTAAATGAGTTTTAATTTCAATCCATTTCAGTCTACCGTATAATTATGTTAAGTTATTTGATTTTTATTAAATTTGAGCCTCTACAATAATGTATATTACGCTGCATTCGTTTATACAAATAATTAATCGATATGATAAATAATTATAGATGCTTTAAATGTATATGCTCAATTATCTTCTACGGAATAATTATAACCTATTCTGATAATTCACGTAAGGTTCATCTAGTTTATTATTGTGCAGGTTAAGTTAGCGCACCTGTTGCTGGGAGCTTCTGAAGTATGCATCGAACTTTTAAAAGGAGTATTTTCTTTGCATATAAATGTGCCTTTTAGTAGTTCAATTAACCCTACAGATATTAAATTCATTTTACATTTATCCATACAAAATCCACCTATAATATCACACACTTTTTTCTTAACTTTTTTTCCAGCAAATTAATACATCTTGTCCAGCATACAGTATAATATAAATGCATTTAATTGAAATTATAATGCATATTAAGACCAAAATAATGTCACGGTATTTCGGTACAACCCTCAGCACTTGAAAAAAAACGCAACAATGCATTACATATTCAAATAATAACAGTTCAATATAGTCTTTTTAGACACTTTTAGATCTTAACGTATATCAAAATTTACTCGTAACTCTAAATCTATTTAAGTTTTTATTTCAATAAACTAGGTGATCGCAATTAAACTTGGCATATTCATATCATTTTGTGACTCTAACTAAAATGTGGATTGAGTAGAAAAAAATTGTGGGTAAAAGCAGAAGAAAAAAAGCAAATCTGGCACTTGCATTTGCTTTTTTTTTTTTTTTAACTCTGATTTATTTTAAAAATTCAGTTTGTTTGAATGTATTTTCTCACCATCAGTGTAGGTGTTTAGTTTGTTTTTATCATTCTGGATTCTTGTAGTAGTTTTTTAAAAGTATTTTTAAGGGTCGATTACCATGATAAAAAGCCTAAAAAGATCGTTGAACGCGAATGATACACAAGATGTTGGATCTGCTAAAGAATCGCGTCGTGATGGCAAAATAAAAAAATTAAAAAAATGCATTGCATATTCAAATAATAACAGTTAAATATAGTCAAGTGGAAATTTTTAGATATTGTATCTTAAGACAAACGTAAATGAAAATTTACACATAACCCTAAATCTATTTAAGTTTTTATTTCAATATACTAGGTAATCGGAAATAAACTTGGCATATTCAAATCATTTTGTAGCTCTAACTAAAATGTGGATTGAGTCGGAAAAATTTGTGGGTGAAAGCTTGGCCAATTACATGTGGCGCTTGCATTTGATTTTTTTTTTTTTTTTTTTTTTTTTTAACTCTTTGATTTGTTTTAAAAAATCATTTTTGTTTGAATGTATTTTCTCATCATCAGTGTCGGTGTTTAGTTTGTTTTTATCTTTCCGGATTCTTGTAGTAGTTTTTTTAAGTATTTTTAGGGGTCGATTACCATGATAAAGGCCTTAAAAGGTCGTTGGACGAGAATTATACGCAAGATGTTGGATCTGCTAAATAACACGTCGTGATGGCAAAATAAAAAATAAATTCAAGTAACTGTTGAAAATAGTGCCCTACGTTCCAAATTATCATCGAATCATGTCAAGACAAGGAAACTATTCCTTACTCCTATACTCAGCATATGAAGTCGGCTTTTCCAAGCATCCTTTCAGCAGACGACAACGTAAAGGTCACCATACGCCAAAAGCTGTTGCTGGAATATTGCAACTATCAAAGTTCATCCACATTGGCACAATCCCCATATCATGAAGAGCCTTGAGAATGCTATCATATCCAAACACGTCATCAGAGGGATTAATCCCTCCATCCCTCAGAAGAAGATAGTTGAAGAATTAATTGAATTGGGATTGCAATTCTCTCAAATTGTGAGTTTATGAAACAAGGGTCCGACGACAGAATTCCAATTGTTCTTATCAAAGAGCTAAATCACAAGGAAAGAAAGGAGACGACCTTGTTCCAAGTGATTTATAAATTCTTCATATATTAAATCCTCAAAAATCTTTTTCAAGTGCTTACGTTTCAGTCATTATCAAACTTCCTGCAACCGCAAACTGTGGTTTGCCGCTTGTGGTAACTTTCACCCTGACACTTCTTCCTGATCATAACAGAGCATCTTTTTTAGATTCAAAAGTTCAGATCATATCACTACCGACCCTTTGTGTGAGATTATCAAACACAAAAAGTCTATCGTCAACAAGGCAGTAAAGGAAGTCAAATCGTCCATACGTAGCATCCTACTTATGTGTAAATCACTGCTCAGACCCGTAACCCTTCACACTCTCTCTGGGACGAAATTGTCACGATAAAAAAAAGCTAATAAGTAAACTGAAATTAGCCATAATTTGATTCCATTAGATGATTAGCCATTAACTGAGTTAGGCCTCTACCACAAGTTCTCCCTCAGAGCAACTACTTCAGAGCAACTATCCCAAGAGCAACTACCTCAAAATCAGTACGCCCTATATTATTGAGTCCTCCGGCCTCGGTGAAAGTGGCCGATACAATCACAATAGGAGGCCAAGTTTTAGAACCCCACCAAATGGAGGTACTTCAACTGAGAAAATATCAGTTAAAATATCTAGCCCACATTGTACAAAAGACAAGCAGGGACAGGAAATTCTCGTGAAAGATCCATAAATGCAATAAACAGCCTTAAGGCGGAAGATTTTGAAAACTACAATTCCACAGGGTAATGACTCATATGGAGCAAAGTACATGATGTCAATAGTCTACATATACTAATAAAGTGATTAATTCCAATATCCCGTTATATTCTAAGCAATTTGATTCATTCGAAGGGATCGAAAATATTAAAAAGAACTTATTATCATTATCATTAATAATAATAGTAATAATAATAATAATAAAAATGATAACAATAATATCCTGGGTACTTTGCTAGCACCCGGTGCTCCTATTCTGGGAAAATGTTACTGCCTAAGTTTGGTCGATTTTATTATTTCCTTTCTTGGAGATCCAAACTAGAATCTTTAATTTTGTTTATTAGTTATTGAATATAATTGATATCTCAAGAGCTGCGAGTGTGAATCTTTCTTATGACAACTTTTTTCTTGAAATGAATTGATTTTTCGACCTTTTTACAAAGTCAACTCTTATCATTTCCTAGGACTTTATCTCAGCTTGTCTTGATCTCAATTATTTTATATTTTCAAAATATTTTATTAATAAAACACTAAGGTGATCCTTAATACATATATTTCTGTTTTATTTTCAATCGTCAAAATAGCATTTCCTTTACCACATACACAAGTTTTTACTTGTATACCTATTTCTAGTATGCATTTTCTTACAGTAATTTTTTGTCTAAAATATTGAACATTTATGTAAGTATACAGTAAAAATAAAAATTTGAAGGATCTAAGTACCTTGAAAAAAATAAGTAGTGAATATAATAAGAGGTTACCTCTAAGATAATAAATAATTCAACTGTATTGAAACTACAGGGTGTCCAGAAAAGGACTCCCTGATTTCAAAATTAAATATCTCGAAAACAAAGATCGATAGAGGAATGCAATAAACGGTATGTTTATTGTGAAAGCTGTAAGAATTTTATACAGCAGTTTGAAATAATAGTTACAAAAGCTGCTAACAGATGGCGCTGTACGCTGTACAGCTCATTATCAGCATACATAAATGAAATAATCGTATGAAAACATTCTTTACAAAAAATCACATCACAATGTTTTCAAAATGTTCACCATTGGCACTACAGAGGTGACGCAAACGAAGAATGAAATTTGCCATCATATTTCGTAGTGTCTCAACAGAAATGGATTCACATGCCACACAGATCGCCGATTCAAGCTCGTCCAGCGTGGGGGGATGCTTCGGGTAGACAATGTCTTTCAATGTGCCCCTCAAAAAATAGTCACAGGGAGTCAAATCCGGCGAATATGGAGGCCAATCCATGCCTGCACTAGTAAATTTGGGATATTTCAAAGCAATGACTCGATTCCCGAAGTATTCATCAAGAAAGCGAAACACTTGTTCGGTACGATGTGGTCGGGCTCCATCTTGCATAAACGATTCAGTAAGTGGTCGATCCTCTAACACTTGCTGTGTGGCGACAAATTGTTCCAAAATTGCAACGTAACATTCACTAGTGACCGTATCTCGAATGAAAAAAGGGCCAATAATACCTCTGCTGCATACTGCAGCCCACACAGTAACTTTAGGAGAATACAGGGGCTTCGCTTCACACCACTATGGATTTTCGGAAAACCCAAATCGCCAGTTCTGTTTATTCACGAATCCATTCAGGTGGAAGTGTGCTTCATCTGTAAACCAGATGCAGCCAACATCAAATCCTTCAATATCAATCATTGTGAGCATCTGATTAGCAAAGTCAATCCTTTGTTGCACAGCTCGTACGGGTATGGCCTGGTGAGTTTGAATTTTGAATGGAAACATGTGTAGGCTCTTTCTCAGTATTTTCTGCTTGCTGGAACGCTTCAAACCAGTTTCAGATGCAATTCTACGGACGGATGACATTGGATTTTGCTGAATAATTCCAGAAACTGTGGCGACATTTTCAGGCGTAACTGCAGTTTGCTTGCGGCCAACATTCCCCACTAGATCATCAGTTACTCTGCCTGTTCGTTGAAATTTGGCGAAGAGCGTACGAATGGTTTTCGCATCGGGTCCTTTTGGAACATTAAATCGTGCTTGAAAACTGCGCCTTGTTGCCGTAGGACTCTCTTTTAAATTGTGGTACTCTAGCACCAGAAAAACGCGTTGTTCAATGGAGTACATGGTTTTAATCTCTTCCTTCGGTACGCTAACCTCCTTTCACGCTTCAATAGTGGAACTGATCGCTCTGGGCTTCGGATCACTATTTATACTAGGCATTACGTATGGCGATTACAGCGCCATCTGTTAGCAGCTTTTGTGACTATTATTTCAAACTACTGTATAAAATTCTTACAGCTTTCACAATAAACATACCGTTTACTGCATTCCTCTATCGATCTTTGTTTTCGAGATATTTAATTTTGAAATCAGGGAGTCCTTTTCTGGACACCCTGTATTTTAAGATTTGTATTGATAACACTAAGTATAAATTTATCTTGTAAAGTTTACTTTCTTTCATTAATTTGAACCATTTCTATAATTTAATTTACAACTTGTTTCACTAAAAGTATATTTTCTAAGATAATAATTAAACTCGTTACCATGAGGAGAAATGTTCCTACCCTTTAATTCAATTAACGTGCTTTAAATATTTAATAAAGGAATTCTAGTTTACCACTAAGTCGAAACGGGAAATAAAACACATTCAAAAGCAAACAAAGAATTTTCAAATGTATATCAGAATTTCAATTAGTTTTCCAAAATATGAAGTAGCATTTATGAGGCATTTAAAAATGTAACGCAGTATTTAGCTTTACATAAGATTAATTTCGGACAGAAACACTCTCCTGACATGAATGTGGAAAATAATCGCTTTTAATCGGGCAACGTCAACAGATGTTGTAGGTAGTCTCATTCAAATAATTGAAGGTGCAGAAAGCGTCTAGACAATGTAAGAAATTTCAATATTTCAAGTAGTTTGTTATTCAGTTTTGATTTTCGCTCCACTTGATGTAGACAAAAGTGGAGTGTAGGATTGCATTATTACATATTCTTCAATGGCACTGAGTAATGTACATTAAAAATTTATTAATGAGTTATATGTTTATTACATTAAATGAGGTGCATTTAATTAGTGATGCCTTGCATTGTCTCTTCCAAATATGAGTAGTGTATACTTTACAGATAATTAACATGTAACATACATACAAACAAGTTTGGTTATGAATTGTTATGTTCTATTTGTTGCAAAATAAATCATATACACAGACTAGAAAACACAATTCCTACACTGCTTTATCCTAACGAATGTTACCAAAAAGCTAAACCTTTAAGTACTCAAACATAAAAGGAACTCTAGTACTTTAGGATCCTTTTGATGCTATCATAGATACAAAGGTTACATTGCTTTTGTAAGGCACTTCACTTTTAATTGAATGTCTGAAGGATTGCATATACTGGTGTAACAAAGGCTTCCGGGAAACTTCTAAAATACCCCTTCTTGAAAGTATATGACATATTTCTTTACTCGTCTGAACTCATGGAACTTGACATGAGAAAAATAGTGGTTCAAGAAATGGATTTCTTCCGCGAGAGCATGATTGATTTCCGAAATGCACCAGCTGCAATACCTATTAGTTCATCGCTGGAAGCCGATTTGACAAAGCAAATAAATATGTTACTCCAAATAAATAAAGCACATACTGTTATATGCTGTGTTAGTATCATTAGATTGATGGAGTCCTCGTGAAAGGTAAATAAAAAAAAATTAAAAATGCCTATTTTCTTGATCCGTGAAAATAAATGTAATTTTAATGTAAAAAAAAAAATCTGAAAGAGAAGTTTATTCAGAAAATGGTAAAAATAAGATCCCAGAAAATGTAAAAAATTTCGTATTGCTATTCCTAAAACTGGTCATATTTAATTTTATAACCTTTTCATTATTTGTCAAAATTAGATATAAGTTTTTTTTTATCATCAGAGACAATGTTTAGTTCCAACCAGGAAAACTATTGCATTGTCTGCATGTAATATAAAAAAGTGTTGTTAAAGTAAACTTTGCTTTCAATGTATTATGAATATTTTAGTAGCAACCATTGAGAATTCATTATATATAAATATCAGGTTTTTCCACTCTACTTTGAGCAAATAAGTCTCATCTGTCTTTGAAAGTGTCGATTATAATAACTATCAAAAGCTAATTATTAAATATCCTCAAGAGTAACAATAACTTTATCTATGAACTCTACAACAAAATAATACGGATAATAGTACAGGCCATTATAAACAATTTTAGTAAACAAAACCCTATACCTAAAATTCATTTATTCAATACGAAGTATTAGGGACAGTGCATATGTCCAAAAAGTGTCAGCGACGTTTTCAAACGTTAGGTATTTACAGTGGGGCATAGTATTCTTTTGACTAAATCTCTGATATTTAGCTATAACCTATGAATAGATTGTAAGTGATTTCTGCATTTCAAACAAATAAAGCCAATTGAATGGCCATCATACGTTAACCTATCTAATTCGATAATAGTTACTAACAGATGCTAACCAGTTTGGTGATATATATATATATATATATATATATATATATATATATATATATATATATATATATATATATATATATATATATATATATATATATATATATATATATATATATATATATATATATATATATATATATATATATATATATATATATATATATATATATATATATATATATATATATATATATATATATATATATATATATATATATATATATATATATATATATATATATATATATATATATATATATATATATATATATATATATATATATATATATATATATATATATATATGATATATATGATATATATATATATATATATATATATATATATATATATATATATATATATATATATATATATATATATATATATATATATATATATATATATATATATATATATGATATATATGATATATATATATATACCTTAAGACATGTTTATGACTCCCATTTTCACTTCCTGGAAGATCTTTTTGCAAAGCTTATTCTTACTTCTAACACAATAATTTTTACGCCTCATTTTTAAGAAGATTCCACGTTGTCTACAAGTCAAATGTGCTACAAGATATCCAGGAACGCGTCAGTGTTCCACCGCCTAGTCCGATGTCAAAGCGGCAGAGATACAAGTGTATATTATGTTGACAGAGCTTGAGCCCGTTTTTGACCCCTCACGCCTCAGCTTCTATTATAGCTAGAACACTGATTTTTTTTTTGCCATCATGTTGCACCGAGTGAGTAGACGAAAAATAACAACACAATTTTTAATAAGGGAAAATGGTAAAAAAAATCTTCCTTCTTCTGATACTTCTAGTTGTGACCAAAACTTTAGCAAGGGCTGCAGCCAAAACTATTTGATGATTTTACACCATTCTTTTTTTTATTATTATTATTATTATTATTCTCAGCTTGAATAGAGGAAGTGTCTTTTGTATGATATGATGTGTAGGAGGGTCTATACTCCCCGGAAATGATCCCTAAACTTGGAAAATTTTAGCTAGGCCTACAGCTTAAACGCTTTAATATATTCATACCATTCCTTTTTTTTATTCCTCTCTACTTGATTAGAGGAAGTGCCCTTTGTATAAACTAATCAGCAAGAGGGTCTATACCCTCCAGAAATGACCCCGGAAATTGGAAAATTTAGCCCAGGTAATGATTAATTAAAACAGGTCAATGGATTTCGGATATTCATATTTCGCTCACTTTCAATAAGTGACTTTAATACTTTAAGCTGAACTATTAAAACGGTGTAATTAGAAAAAAAAAATTACTTATTTTTCAATTAAATTGAATGCTTTGTTTCAACTTTTTACTTAGAAAACCCCTTTCAGTTTAAATTAAAGTTTTCTCGGTGTCTAGTAGGATTTAAACCACGCACCTTCCGCTCACTAACCTGATATCTTAACGACTCCCCCACTGAAGAGTGCTGAATTTCTCTTAAAATAATAACAAGTCTTAAATTTCAAACTTAAAGCGCAATTTGTTTTGAGACGCATTTTTTAAATATATATATTCGAAAGTAAAAGCTGGTAATCCACAATTTCGCATAAAAAGCTAGTATTTTGTTTTATGTTTAACTTACTTTTATAATTACTTACTTTTTAGCATATAATTGCATGTTTTTGTACTCAAGTTATAATAGGTACATACTTTTTATTCTGAATTTTTGTTGTTGTTGTTGTTGTGGTAAGGAAGATTTCTTCTTAAAAAAAAAAAAAAAAACGAAAAGGATTTGGTATATAAACCTAAATCTCTTTACAATATGTAATCATGATATTTATTATCACTCTCAATACAAAGAGTAGTATGTGAATCTAATGGTGTTGTCCCTTAAGCCATTTTGTGCTAAAAGCGACGATATGAATATTCACGCTAAAGCATTCATTGGTCATTTAGAACATAACCAAACACAAGAAAAAGAATTGATATCTCTCCAAAAACAACTAGGCGTTGTAAAAAAAAATCCTTCAAGTAAAATGGTTAGCCAGAAAAAGTTATGAGATCTAACGTTTGCCGCCAAGCGACATGATATAATTTCTTTACGTTCAACTAAATTGGGATAATTGTAAAGAATCCCCATAGGCAATCAGTACTTGTCAGGCTAGAGTTTTTGTAAAATGAATCTCAATTCAGTGTAATGTAGCTCAATCATATGAAATGAGATTATTCCGAAATAACTCTAGCTTGAAATGTTCTGATTGCCTATGGGGATTCTTTCAAACAATCCCAATTTAGTTCAACCTAAAGAATTATATGCTACCGCTTGGCGGAAAACGTTAGATTTCATAACTTTTTCTGGCTGACCATTTTACTTGGCGGATTTTTTAACAACGGCAAGTTGTTTTTGACAATATATGTTAACCTGAATATATTTTTAGCTGCGAAGGTACGTTTTCTGACAGAATAAGTAGATTGCGATCCTGTTTTTCTAAACTAAAATTGCTTACAATTATGTGCGTTATTTCCCATCTCCACCCTTAACTTGTGATCAGATATCGTGGACATCATACGTATTTGTGAGCCTTAAGGGGAAGTGGGGTGTCTAATTATTTGTTTTTATTGGGTTTATTTGCTATTTTAATCATGAATATAATTGAAATATTTTGGAAAACATTCAACAGAAATGTTTATTTATCAGTATATTTATAGACTTTGACTGGTGTTATAGGTGTAGACTTTTCTTTAGAATACTCACATAAAATTATGTTGTGCAACTTTTCATCTGTATCTTTCAATCTCAATGAACGGAAAATATAAGAATAAGCTTTTACAAATATTTTCATTTTCTCATTGTGTTGGAAATATTCACTCCCTCTTTTGTATTTTAGATAATATTTTCGTTTTAATCCTTTATAGTTTTGCTATTGTACAAAATATGAATGATACAAAGGATTGAGAAAACATGCATATTCAAATGCACGTATGTTGAAATAATAATTCCTACTATTCTCTTCCATTTAGCTTTATATTTCGTCTAAATAACTAGCAAAAACAATGTATTTGACAGTATTCATCAGATTTCATTAAAGCTTTGTCTTTATCTACTTATTAACAAGATGTATTTCTGAATTTCTAAATGTCAATAGGCAAGGAAGTAGATTAATTCACTCACTTAATACAAAATACGCAAAACTTTACAAAATAAGAAAAATATTAAAATACTTAAAAAAAAAATACATGTACATAAAATATTTCAATCACTTTAACTATTCCTTCTCGTAAAATTACTGAATGGTTCATTAATAGTTTGTTCCATACCAATAATATAAAAAAATACTAAAATATAGCCTCAAGATACCTTTAGCTGCCGCTTAAACAAACATAATTGTACATCGAGACAATTGTATGGCAAAAAGAAATTCATTAAACTGTTCAACTTATAATTTTAATAAAATTGTTAAAACAAATGTTTTAATCTATTTAGTTGCACTTTTTAAAATATCATTCTAAATTATACCACAATAAAAAACAATGTACCAAAATATAACCACACACGTGACAACAACAAAATATATGCCTGCATATAAGTGTTTACCCGAAATATTATAGAATAAAACAACATCTAGCGTCACTTCATATCAGTTAGAGAAGGTAATCAATTACGAATATATTTTTATGCACCCATACGTTCATATCCTTTGATACCGTACAGTAAAAAAAAAATCGTACGAGCTTTACACAAAGACTTATATGGACAGTCATCCATCATCCATCTGCAAAGCTCGTACATCAAAAAGAATGGTGACTCTAACTCACCGTCTTTAAACCCAACATAAAATCCTAACAAATAGTATTAAAGAGCAGTGATAAGGACTTTTTTAAGGAAGAATAGGTATAAATACGCCGTCGACCATAAAGAAGAGTTTCTCCTTCAGCTTAAAAGTAGGCTTCTATTTGAAGGACTAGTCACTTCACGTTCTTATCTCAAATCAATTAGAAAGCGAGAAGTATTTTAAATCCAAGTCCGGATCTAACGTTGCATTGTTGGAAGAGATACTTCTCACACAATAGTGCTCCACCTTAAGTCGTTTCTTTGAAATTTGGACGAATCTCTTGCAGTGGATCCTTGAGGATTGATCGGCCATGCAGTTTATTTTTCATTTTGGTTTAAAACGCCTGAGTTAACAAAAGTGGAAGATGCATTTCTTTTGCAAAAAGAACTTTAAAATTAAACTTCTTAACTTTTTTTTTCTGGGGAAAAATTAAAGGTGGCATCTTCTATGATTTTTCAGGGAAATGCCGCTTGCGTTGGAAAAATTCTCTGTTAACATTGACCCATTTCTTGATATAAAATAGGTTAAAGTACAAAATCGTAGTTTATTGCAAACTCAACATCTCATTACAGAACAGGTTTTTTCTAATTACTTGGGGCCACTTAACAATTCTAAACATTATAAATGTTTAATACCAAATAACCTTCCTTGATGTAATATTCATTCCTTGATAATAATTTTTTAAATATTAAAAATTAAATATATAATAAAAATCTAGTACGTTTAATAATTGAAAACTAATATACAAATCTTTTTACCATAAACTTACTTAAAACAGAATATTCCCATCCATTGCAATTACACGTGGATTAAAACTATGTTGTATCTTTAAGACTCTCAATTTTAACCCACTTTTAAATACCTTATCAACTTAAAATTTAGCACAAGAACATAGTTTCTATAGCTATGCAATACGAAATAATTATCATTAATAATGCAAGTTTATAAAATGCATCATACTGTTGCCAGAAACCGATGGAATATGCTAAGTAGTGCTTGTGGATGTCATCGATATCACGATATTATCGATTACAGAAACTTGAATTTCATCTGCTACTCATAGATTCGATACTAAATAAACCTTAGGTCGTAAAATGCCAAACGAGCTATCAGAAAATTTAGGTGCGTATGATAATCCAGCGCTCTAAGCAATAAGGTTTACAGAACACGTTATTCAAAAATGATAAATGTTAGTTTTCTAAATCGTTACCATTACACATATGCTGCCTAAATCGTTAGAGGCTTAGGGATAACTTTATCTGTTCTATTACGAAGGAGATTAGGTTATTATACCCGATAGAACAAATTTAATTGTTTGATATGTTTAATTTCAATCACTATTTTCTAATAAAATGTATCTCCAATTGTTGTTCAACTATTTATTTTTATAAAAGTTTCATTGCTTATCGTTTTTTTTTTTTTTTTAATCATAATTAAATAACCACAACCATTCAATTACTTTAACCATTGCAAATGAAATTGACTGTTCAATTTCACCGATTCAATTTCAGGAAGCAAAGATATTTTCTGTTTCTTTAACTATTTAATTTGAGTCTTTGAACAGTTCTGAGACAAAAAGTCACCTTTATATGGTAAAAAAACACTCTTCGAAACTTTTTTTATTTTTACTTGTAAAATTAAAGTAATGTTTGGAATGAGACAGTAATTTTACGTGACGTAATTTTATGGGGTTTGGGGGGAGAGGGTTGAGCAGACGTGATTACGCTTGATATAAGCGAAGGAGTGTAAAAAAATACCCAAAATGTTACATGAAGTAATTTATATACAACCCAGTATAATTAGAGTTCAACATTCATTGTAAAAAGAGAAATACTCATCAGAGTGATACAAAATTTGACCTATATACGAGAAAGAAAGGGAAAATGGCATGGCAAAAGAAGAAAAAAACTTCGATATAGTTTTTTATGCGGTACCTTTCCAATTCGTCCAGTATATACATGTCAAATTTTAGATCATTATGACCAGGACAGCTTTTTTTAAAGTTGAACTTGAACTGCGAACACCCTATACATCTACGCATCAACTTATCATTAAATAGAAAAATTAATTGCCTAGATTTAAAGGTTCAAAATTAAGGGGGCTAAGAATTTTAACTACCTCATTCGTACTCAGTGTCGAATTGTAAAGGTTTGTTTTTTCAAACAAAAACAAACAATTTATTTTACTTAACAGGTAACTAAAATAAGAAATGTGCAAAAGAATGGTTCTTAAAAACCATATGCTGTTGTTTTCTTAGAAAATAAATTTTTATACAGTTTTTATTTATTTACTTATTTGATCATGTGATTTCAGTACTTACTTGACTATGGTGATTAATTCTATGTTTGGAAATTCCATTCATAATACCGAATCAACTACAGCCAGCTGACGTAAAAATGTTTATTCCTTTCATCCCAAGAAACAGATGGGAAACTCTGATTGAATAAGTGACGTTATCTGCAGTCTATGAATCAGATTTGCTTGATTCGTTGGGACCGAGTCAATCTTTATCAGATAAATTAGATATAATTTCATTACATCTAAGTCTATGTATGCACAAGATTCGGCATGGAGTTATTTCGACAAATATTTTTTAGATTCTTTTTCCTTCTTAGAGTCTTTAACCAAAGGCTTTAACATAACTATGCGGTGAAAAATAAAATGGTCGGACCTCTTTGATAAACTACAGGAAAACAAATATCTTTCGAGTGAATAATTCCTGTAGAGGATTTATCGTAAGTCTTTTCCTATCCTATAAAACTAAAAAATATCCTAAAATGGAAAAACTTGTACCAAATATAATAACAATATTTGAAACATATGTTTGGTGCAGAACTTTGAAATTTTAAAATTGGAATGCGGTGAATGACTTAGAACCATTGGTATTAAAAAATAACTTATTAAACAAAAAATATTACTACGCATGACTACACATAGAAGATTACTCTAAGTTATATCTTAATTTAACTTCAAATAATAATTTTTAGTTATCATTAAAATTAACATTAAATGTAACACTTTCCTGTTGTCATACCTCAGAAAAAATTCAAAAAATGTATGTTAAGAAACTACATTTCTCACTCAGCAGATTATGTGATCAGTAAAATGTAGAGTCTTCAATATAAAGTTGAGAAACACTATAACTTCCGTCGTATTTTCCTTCCGAAGTTACTCACTGGCTATTCTTTTATATCATAATGACTTCATTATTTTTTTTCTTCACTCAGTAATCTACCTGAAATTCAAAAACAAGTTTTATAAAAAGACTTATTTTGAATTTATTTAGTAAGATTTTTTTTTAAATATAGGTTGAAATTTTTCTTACTCGTAGTGGTTTGAGTTATATGTTGCACATTACCTTTCAAACAACTTCTCTTATACTTGAGAGAATTATGGTTATAAAATAAACCTTACACATAATTTTAAAACCCTCATTACTCTGCTCAAAATTTTGTTCCACCTTTCACCAAAAATTGGTTCCCATTTAGCTGCAACCAACATTTGGTGCTTAGTTTTACGATTTAATGGTTCTTACGATCCGAGGTAGCACCATTAAATCATGAAACTAAGCCCCACATGTTGGTTGCAGCTAAATGGGAACCAATTTTTGATGCAAGGTGGGAAAAAAAATTAACAGTGTATATTATTATAAATAACGAACATAATATGCGATCATTTTTATCGAGAAGACAACATTAGCCACTGGTAAATTGCATACAATACCATCAGTTATACTTATATTACGTTATGTGTATCTGCTAAAAAAAGTTATGATTCTGGAAGATAGTTGCTGATGACCTACATCTCTTGAAATTTGTTTTAATATGTAAATGGTTAAAGCAAACCCTTTATTAAAAGAATAAAAGAAATACTTAAATTTCGACTGTTTTTTTGTTTTTTTTTCAGGTAAGCAACATGTTCATCATGAGTCTTGCCGTAGCTGACCTGACAGTTGGACTAGTAGTCATGCCCATCAGTTCTGCCTACGTCTTGACGGGCAGCTGGAGATTCGGCTTGGTAGTCTGCCAGTTTTGGTTATCTGCAGATTACTCGGCCAGTACTGCTTCCATTCTCAACTTACTCGTGCTCAGCCTCGATAGGTACTGGTCCATATCCCGACCACTGGAATACCTACGGAGAAGAAGCAAAAAACGAGCACTTGTGGTCATCACTTTCGTCTGGATAGGATCCTTTCTGTGGATCGTGCCTATAATAGGCTGGCACGCGTTTTTCAGGCAAGGAATTCGCAAACAACCATCTGATGTCTGTGAGGTAAGATTATCATGTCAAATTATTTGTGTCTTATTACTAATACACCACTGTCTTCCGTCATGGCATTTTAATATTAGATCACTCTAAACTGTACATGGATAAATTTCTGTCTTTTGTTATACTTTTTTCGGAAGTGGTTAGAAAAAAATATATTTTTCTAAACCAGACATTTTTGCACATTTACAATTTAGAAGCTCTTTTAGATTGACTCGTAATATACATGGAGCAAACTAAATTTTGTATTCACTCAAGTAACTTTTTAATGAAAGCCTACATTTATAAAGCAATCACATACGTATGGTAAAACGAGTATGCACTACCATATGAAAGCTATTTCAGTACCCTTAGAAGTGATTTATGAACGTCATCAATTATACATCAAACTACATTATCTGGCCAAAAGTATCCGGACACCCCTTAAAAAAGTGGTTATGGCGAGTGACGCAATTTGATACGTAATTGAAAGCTATAAAAGTGTTGGTAGTGGTTTATCAGATTGTATTTATTCGTTTGTGAGGCAATGAGTAAGTCAAAGGAGCTTAGTGAGTCTGATCGTGGCAGAATAGTGGGATGCACCTTTGTGGGAAATCAGTTCGTGAGATTGCGGACATTCTACAGAAGCCTAAATCCACTGTGAGTGATGTAATTGTGAAGTGGAAATGTCGAGGCAGTGAAACGGCAGAAAAACTAACCGATAGGCCGAAAGCACTTGGTGAACGCAGCCGCAGAACTCTGAAAAGGGTAGTGAAACAAAATCGCAAGTCCTCGTTGGTGGAAATTTCTCAGGAGTTCCAAAGTTCATCAGGAGTTAGTGTTAGCAGCAGGACTGTCTGTCGAGAGTTAAAAGACTTGGGATTCCATGGTCTTGCAGCCGCTCACAAGCCAAACATCACTCCACAGAATGCGAAGCATCAATTGCAATGGTGTAGAGCTCACCGTCATTGGACTGTGGAGATGTGGAAAACTGTTCTTTGGAGTGATGAATCTCGTTTTACAGTCTGGCAGTCGGATGGACGCGTCTGGGTTTGGCGGATGCCCGGCGAACGTTTCTATAGTGACTGCATTATGCCGACTGTTAAGTTTGGTGGTGGAAGCATAATGGTGTGGGGTTGTTTCTCGTGGTTTGGCCTGTGTCCGTTAGTTCCTGAGATTGGAAACATGAACTCTGAGATGTATGTGGACATTCTGGACAATGCTGCACTCCCAACTCTATGGCAATATTTCGGGGAAGGCCCATTTCTCTTCCAGCAGGATAACTGCTCCATTCACACATCGAAGATTGCACATACTTAAAAAAAACTTAATTTAAAGTCCAGAAAAAAGTAAATTATATCCGATCCCCAGCTCAAATACTCCACTAACCACTTGCCAGAAGTACAGCATTTTAAGGTGAATAAAAAATCCTAATACACATTAACATATCTGAATAGATGAAAAAAAAAATTACTAAGAAAAATATATTTAAAAAAAGCTTGATGTGCCCCACCAAGGGCAACAATACGCATCTGCAATCTTATTAGACTGCATTTGGAATGTCACATTGGGTTTTCAAGAATTCCCATAGACATTTCAAGACAAATAATCAAGTAATTTTTTCTTGAAAGTAATCATTTCCTTCAAAAACTCTAAATTTGACTTTTTGTTCTATCTCTCATAAATTTTAAAAGGAAATCGATAACTTTCGTAAATCGCTACTAAGGCCACTGCAGTCACTCTCATATGTCAGCATACCCTAGTTTTGCTATGGTTTAGTTATCAGTTTAAATTTTATCTTAAAAATCTAATTTTATTTAGAATATTTTTAAATCTCGCTATCTACATTGAAAAAATGCACCATTTAGAATATAATTATCTAAAAAAGAGCATATTCTGGAATCGTTTTACACATATTTTCCACCTTGCTTTCTTTAGCACTTCTCTTACACATAAATGCAAATTTTCATTTTCGTATGACTTTCCATTCTTTAAAATTCAAATCTTTTATTTCCGACTGCAAATCGAAATAAAATATTGACTTTAAAACAATGCTTCTTTATCCTATCTGTTATAATAAGAAAATATAAAATTAAAATATATGGAAAGGAAGCCAAAGTATGATAAGGAATTGCTTGCATTTTACACAATCCAATAAAAAGAAAAGCTTAAATGTATTTTGGAGAGCAAACTAGATTACAAATAATAGCTTTTATTTAAGTACTTTTATTTTATAAACTTCACATCCACTTAGAGCCAAATCCCTAAATTTTTTCGAAATAAAAAAATAAACATTCTATTTCAGGTATCTGTTTTCGATTAACTAACAATACTGCTCTGGAAGTCTTTCAAAATAAATGAGTAGATTGATTTTATGATTGAATTCCACTTTTCACTGGCAGTTATAAATATATTATCCATATATTGATCAGTCGTAGTCTTATACAGTGTGCAATAAAACTCTGTGTTTATAGTTTTATAGCAGTCAAAAGATTTATTTGAACTCTGATTTAGATAAAGTAACAATTACCCTTTTTATTACTACTAATATTGTATCGTTTAGTTATAAGAATGAAAAAATAAGATTTATTTCATCGAAATTATGAATTGCGTAGGTGTTTTTATTTATAAGGAAATTTTGATGTAAATTAAAACATTGAACAAAATATCTGTGTTGAATACTGTCAGAACTGCTCAATCTTTCCAATTGCATTTATATTAAACTTAAAGAAGAAAACTTGTAATTGTCTAAGAAATAAAAAATTAATGACCACATATTAACATATTTTCTATTATTCTCTTTGATAGTCAGTTAAAAAATAAAGTTAGATTTGTGAAAATCTGTGGAAGATATTATTTTAGTTATTGGTTCACCAAAAATGTTTATGTTTCTATAATTATAGAAGTGTAACTGTGTTACAGCGGTTCCCAACCTTTTTAGTTCTAAGGACCATCTATTTTGTAAAAAAATTTAGATGCTCACTAGGTAATAGAACATGTGCGTGTGCGTCAGTAATTAGTAAAAGATACTGTACAAGAAGGATTAAAAAAAATTACAAAGAAAGGAACTTTATTGTAATTACTTCTCTGTCACAACTTTAAGAAAACGAAAAAACAAGTTGTAAAAGTTTTAAAAAAAATCAATGGAATTTTTTACATTGTTTGTCCCTCACGAAAAAGTCAATATCAGGATTAAAACTGGATAGTTGTAGCCATGTTTTTGAATTCACTCATTATTCACTAGTTACACCATCGAAGAATACAACTGAGTTATTCGATTGTTGCTAGCAGTCGAGTTTCGATTGTTACCACCTTTACGCCTGAAGCTCTTATAATATTTATCTTGACTTAGACTCTCGACCAGTATCCACGGCCCAATACTACGCTACTCGCGGCCCACAAGTGGTCCGCTGCCAATGGGTTGGTCAACACTGTGTTAAAATATTCAACAACAACAAAAATTCTTTTTGAAGAAGTGAACAAAAACAAAAACAAAAAGTTCATAAAAGTGAAACTTACACAAAAAATTAAAATTTTAAAAGAAAAATTAATATTTATTTTTTGATATTCATAGTGTTAAGAAAAATGTGTGTTAAACTAGAAATTAGATAAGAAATTGGTAATTTTTTCTGCAGTTATTTAATTTTAAAATTAGAAACTCCTAAAAATATGTGCAATTCAAACTTTGTAACCTAATAAAATTTACAATATTACAAATCCTTATTCTAGTTTATATCCAGAATTCAATTAAATATGTAAAAAAAAAAAAACTAGAAGTTCATATAATACTGAACTAAAAAGAACTGAACTAACTTTTCATTGTGACTCGTACATCTGGTGCCTGTAGCTTTATAGTAAATAATAGTTTTTAAATACTTTTTTGAAATTAACACTTGTGTACTTCGTTTTCCATAAGTTAGTATAACAAATGGCTCTGATATTTTGTAACATGTATCTAAAATTTTGATAAAGCAAGCAAGAATCACACGATTATAAACATGGAAGATCTTTCGTTTAAATTAATTTCCCTCCGTGCATCTCCTGGTAGAGTGTTTCTTATTGTATTACAGTCAATTTATGGTTGATACAGTAACCATCTAATTCTATTGAATCGATTAGGAGAGTCAAGGGGGGGGGGTGCAGCCCCTTCGCTTTTGGAACAGTTTAGAACATCCTCACAGTTCCAAGAATAAAAAAAGAAATCCTGTGCTTATAAAATTCACGGACAAAAAAAGGACGAGAACCTTTATCCTCCCCTAATCGCAACCACTGTTAATGGGTTCCGAAAGACTTTCTAAAAAGTGGATGTTATGGTTTAAAAGTTTGGGAACTAATAATAATAATAAATAATGGGGGGCATTGGGTAGAGTATAATAGTTTGAGAAAAGAAAAGGAAAAAACGAGTTAACTGAAAATATACCAGTATATTTTACTATTAATTCTTAAATACCCCAATACAATATCTTACATTTAGTTTTGCTAATAATAGTTTAATTAGTTTTCAAAATAACTTTAAATCCCACGTTTCAAAAAATCTCTTAATTTTACTAACAACTATTTGCATTAACCAATAAGATTTAATCTTTAAGTAAAAAATCATTTAATATCTTTTAATCGTTTAATTTTATCAAGTATTGTAATTTCAAAAGAGTTTTTAAGAAAAACCTTTTATCGAAAATACTTACTTTAGCTCGTCCAAACTAATGAAGCCCTCTGTGATCCACTTTACAGTGTGTCTATGTGTGTAACTCTTTGAAGCATGCTAATCTATTCTTTTATAAATTCACTCTCACCATGTTATTGGCCATACCCAGTGTAGCCTGCTGGGAAATGCAACTAGTTATTCATAAAACTATAGAAGAGTAATTGTATCATGTAATTTTGAAGTTACTATAAATACTAATTAAAATATTGACAATTCTAAATGTAAGATATAGTACTGGGGTGTATAAGGTTTAATAATAAAATATGCTGATATTTTTTAAGTAAAATCGTTTTTTTTTTTTTTTTTTTTTTTTTTTCTCCTGTCTCAAACTACTCTGCTCTGCCCGATGCCCTCTATTATTTTACTATTTTATTTATAAAAAGAATAATATTTGAAGTATGCTACGTTAAGATCAAAATTTTGACTACTGTATAAGAAGACCTTAATTAATCAGTTCATTTTAAGGCTTTCAGAATTATTCTTGCTTCATTTAAATAAAAAACTTTGGACAATAGAATTATTTACTTCTACACCTTTATAAGAAAAATCTCTTTTAAAGTTTAAATACTCTTTACATATGAAAGAATACACTTTTCAAACTATACTTCAGTCATTATTAAATAACTTGTATATTATTTATTAAAAAAACACAATTTTCTTACTGTGAATAAAAAAAATACAGCCCATCTATGTTCTGTAATAAAAAAAAATTTGCAACAAAAAGCAATTTGTCATGGTTGACAGTTATACACTTTAAATTTTTCTAGTTATCTCTTTACATAAAGTGTGAGTAAGTTAAAACTAAAATGGTTGTTCCAACACTCTTCAAAAGAACCTTGACAGGCGAAATTATTACAACCAGAATTGCTTTCACGAAATAAAAGAGTGTCATTAAATTAAATGGAGAAATGAAATTACTTTTATGTTCAATTTTCTTCCCAGAAAAGAACCTGTTTCAAAAGTGAAAAAACAATTGTTTGCTATGAATCATTTTGATCTTTCTTAACGCAACAACTCAAACTGTTGCAAATAATAAATTTGAGGGAAATTGGAGTCAAAGGGATTTGGACGTGAAGAAGTAAATTTCAGCTTATCACACGTCACGTTATACCGTCATTTACGTTACACGATATCAACTTAAAACAAGCTGGATTGTGACAGTAACTGCCACTAAAAGACTGCCTCTATACACGTTTATATTATAGAAAATCCCATCCAGAAACTAAGCGTTATACTTTGGAGCAGTATAATGAATTAAAAAAATCACCCTGTTAAAGTTGTCTACATCAGACTGTAATTTAACGCTATAACAAGGGAAAAATTCTGACGCATGGGACATGTCCGTTTCCCTGCAACGATGTCTTATAAAAGTATATTTGAGCTAGTAAAAATAATTATTTTTCATTTAACTTTATTACCAACAAATATTATAAAAGCAAAAGTATAACTAGTAAATTCATCATAGTTTTGCGATTCTAATTTGTTAACGAGTAGAAAAAAGAACGCAAAATGTCCCGCGCAACATCCAGATAATGGCCTAGTTTAATCAACACTTAGATTATATTTCTTACTTAAACAATTTGCATTTCAAAATAAAATAAATGATATTAGAATGAATAATTTATCACAAAAGTATTTCAAATACGTCGTTATGTAAAAACAATATTTGTTTTAATGTATATTTCAGATACATATTTCATATATATATATTAATTTTTAACACAATTTAAATATTAGGTTCAATTTGAATTCAAATGTTTTCTTGATTCATTTGAGGTATAAATGTAATTATATAGTAAGAAATATTTATATTTATATTTAAAAGGAAATATGTATTAGAAACTTAAAGCTGTTGCTTTATTACAGGTAAACAATGGGATTCATGACAATTCCTAAAAGTAAAAGGTTCAAGCAAAGGAATTGGTTTAAGATGAAATTGTATAAAATTTTTAATTATTTTTCAGATTTTTAAAGTGACAATATAAATGGGAAAGGGAAAATACACTCACTTTCAAAAGTCAAGTACAGAGCGGTAAAATGCGAAAAAATTTACAAGTACTGCTTTGATTGACACGAAATACTGCGAGTAAATAGCGTTGCCCTATTCAGACACTGAACAGTCCATTTCACATGTCCCAGCCCCAGTCCATTTCACATGCTGGCGGCACCACTTTAATCGTGCCCCTTTGGATTGGACTGATAAAGGTACACAAACTCGTGTACCCGGGCGTACAGACCATTCATGTGTAGCCTTCGACTAACAGTAGTGGCAGATATTATCTTACAAAGGCAGTTGCAAATATAGATGCCACACATGTGGAGGACGATCTTTAATTTCGCTTGACTACTACTGCAGTATATCGATCTTCCGCGGTGGGTCGTTAACCTTGGACTACAGGTCTTCAGACAACTGTTTGGCTGGTTTGTAATTGTTTCCATAATCGTGAAATTACGGAATGATGAGCGCCGAATAAAAAAAGCAATATCTATGATAGACTGCCCTGCTACAATGCGTTCGACTCATCGCCAGCGCTCAGAATCTTCCATTCATCTTCTTGAAGCCATAGAAACACGACTAGCTTGAAAATTTGAAAAAAAAATGTACGAATGTTCTAACACCTTTAATCAGCACTTACATGCAACTCCTGTAACCCTTCACAATGCCGACTTCTTGTACGACTGCCTTTTTTCAAATTTCTTGACACGAAACCATGATTAGCTATTACCTAACATATTTGCATACTTCCTTCTACCTTTGCAGCAAATTTCTGCTTCTTTAATTCAGATGGGCTTACGGAAGTTAACATTTTCCTCTCCGTGCTTAACTTTTAGAAGTGAGTGTAGATTGCTAAAGTGAGCATAGAAAATATCTATATTGCAATTCATTGTTCTATAAAAATTAATTTAACGATAATAGTTATTATCTATGAATTGAACAGTCTGTTACTTGAATTACTTATAGCTTATAGTGTGATTGAAATTAATACACAGCAAAATAATGCTAATAATATATATATATAAAGAATATTACAGAATTTTATAAATGTTCTGAATAAAAAGTTCCTCTCTATAAATTTTTAACTAACTCGCCCAATTCGTAATCTGATATCTTTCAAAGCACTGTACTGTAAAATATTCCCCAAATAAACAAACTCATTCCTGTTGTTGTTTACGTTTTTCTCACGTTCAACCATATTTTCTTTTCTTTCAAATTCTGACAAATAGTTTGACAGTTTAGAGAACAGATATACAACATTTTTCATATCTTATTGGATAATTCTGTAAACCACAAACAATCCGACACTACATTAATCTTAGTAGTGCTTTATTTTGTCCTGAACAGCCGGTAGAACAGAGATGGATCATCTCAAAATCTTGTTCTTTGACCAAATACATCACAATCAGCTAAAACGATTTCAATAAAAACATACAAATAGAAACTGAAATTATTTTAAGTGTAACTTATGAATAAAAAAATCTTCGATAAAATTTTTGTAAAAATTAATAAAAATGATATGAAAGTACTTTTATCTCAAAAAGTTAGCATATGTCAGATAATTGCTAATGTCCTTAGACACATAAAATACATATGAAAGATATATCACTGTGTACCTTAAGGATAAAAGAAAAACAACACATTCACCAAATTAAATACAAAGTGAACAGTTGGAGTACAAGTAAAATAACATAGTTTAATCGGAATTGCTCAGATGCATTTTTAAAAAAACTCAAGCACTCCAAAATATTGTTTTTTAGTTACATTCAAAATTACAAATATTGTTTTTATAGAATATTTATCAATATTTTAAAGTATTCTAGATAAATTTATAATTTCATATCATTAATAACATTCATATTAATGAAAAGAATTGTCAATGCGTCCCCTTCAGGTGAGCTAAGTTCGACGGGGCCACTTAAATACGTTGTTGAAACAAGCACTGTTAGATTCTTATTACTTTCATTCAATTAAAATTTAAAGTACTTTTATTCAAAATATTTTTATGGTTTTTCGAGTTATAAGTAGAAGTTAAAACAAGTGGTTCATAAAACAAACGATTTTTTAAACAATACGACTGATCTTTAATCTGAAGATTTTCACGAATGATACATTAGTTAAAGGAGATTACTTACCATCCATCTCCTAGGGAAATCTCGTTATGTAGATTTTAATCATAGCTAACGAATAAAATATTTCAACTCCTTTTTACAAATATGTGTTGACATCAATATGAAAATATTTTATGGATATTTTATGCTCATCATTTAATTACTCTGAAAAATTTGAAGCAACAGAAAAATAAGAAACTATGCTAATTTTTATTTATTTGTATTAATGAACTTACGGTTACAAAGGCATAAAAAATGCGAACAAATACAAAAAAAAATTTAAGAATCAAACCTCAAATTTTTAGAGGCAAGAGAACTCTAATGAATATATTACAAACAAGTTTGTACGCATATGATTTAGACCGTTTAAGTAATGGCTGAATAAATAAATATTAGTTCAAATTTTCCCCACCTAATAGAAATATTACACTTAACGGATTTATATGGAAGTTAAATTTAAAGGCTGAAGCTTATTGGGAAAATTGTGAATGGGAGTTTTGGACCAAGAAGAAAATAATACGATAAAGTTTTGAGCATCTGTCAGAGGCAGCAGTGCCCTTGCAAAAGTCATTTGCTAAACATTTAGCTATTTTATAGATTTATTTTGTTAGGATTATTTTCAAATGCTTTCAGTAGAACGTATGCATGCCTTAAAGAAGGTATGCTTGTAACTATACTTTCCAGATGTTCTAAACAGCACCAGTTTAATTACGACCACCTTTGATTTAGTAGATTTTACAATATACTAAAATCTCTATTTATAAACGACAAAGCACTCACTGATTCATCACTAATTCTCTCACTTCTCATATATTCACAACTCTGAAAATTGGTACAAATATCAACAAAAGCAAGCATAGATGAAGGGAGCTATTCGGATCCTAACTAATCAACTTTAAGGTATACCTATAGGTTTCAACATTTTTTTTAAATTTTCAATTTAAAAATTAGTCCTTTGCACCTTGAAAAGTACATTATTTGTTAAACTGTTTCCAATAAAAAAATTTAAATTTCTTCAATTTTAATAATTAATTAACATTTAATCAACTAATTACGCTAATTTCGAACGGTAATGACAAAAATTCTAATTAACCCACAGATACAATTCAGTAATGTGGAATACCCTGCTCTATGTTTTGACCCTATTAAAAGAATTTTACAGTGTGTATATTTTATGATATCTTGCTTTAACTGAATCTATTAGAAAAATCCAAGTTTTTTTATACAAAATCTTATCTTTAAAATTCAATTAAAAAAATATTTATTTACAAATCACTTAGTATTTAGGGTCAAAACATTCAACAATGTATGCAGATTATATAGCAAAAAACAAATTTCAAAAAATATTATTTAAACTTGAGTTATTACTGTTTGAATGAAATGCAAAATAGAAAAAACTACAATCTGAGAATAACTTTTAAAAAAGTATTTATATAAAAAACTGTTGTTATTATTATACTAATTATTATATATTTCCTTTTTACTATGCTCCTCCATCATAGGGTTTCCTTCTTTTGTGTTGTTTTTATTTTGCTTTTGTTTTTTACGGCCTTACAAAACTACCCCGATTTTTGCGAGTTTTGTGATTTGAAGCCTATACGTATACCTTAAGGAGTCAGAATAATAAAACTCATAAAAACAATGTTTTTAATATAAAACCTTTATATGCAGTACCAAATTGTATGTACAATTGTAACTGTTTGAGCTCAGATCGAGTTTCATAGTGTGTGACCTTTAAGAGCAAAAGTTCCATTCCAAACTATTTACTAACTTCATTTTTGCCCCCAAACTTGATTGAATACATTGACATTCACAACAAGTCTATTTGCTAATATTAAGGACTATAGGTTGACTGAAAGTGGGTTAATTATTCCTACGAAGATTTTGTCTCTTCAAATTTAATAGGGGAAGGTTTCAGAAATTAAATATCGTCAAATTGAACGTGTTTCAATTAAAATTGGTATCTGGAAAATAGAAAGTGAGTAAAAGCTCATAAGTCTGACATAAGGCAATAGAAACGTCTGTAAAAGCGTTTTTTGTGTGACAGTGCTAAAACTTTATAGACAATATTGTAATCGACAACGAGTATACCTGCCAAGTATCAAAGTTTCAGTTCGATTGCTTGACAGTAAATTGATTTATTCGTATTGCGAAGCGATTATAGAAGCGTGTATAAAATCTTTTTCTTTTCACTGAAAAATGTGTTTCAGTGACAGTGATATCTCCCAAAACTTGATGTAATGTAACCTTATCGACCAACGAATCTATCTAAAAAAATTCAGTTCGATTGGATATCAGGAATTATTTTTATTAATAATTTCAAGCGCAATTGAAGCGTGTGTAAAAGTGATTTTTTAGTGACAGCGACAGCCCCCAAAACTTGATGGAATACAATCAATTTTATCGACAACGAAATTATAGGCCAAATTTTAGCATGTTTCAATGACGACAAGTTGATTTATTCATATTGCTAAGCAATAATAGATGCGTATGTAAAAGCGATCTTTTAGTGCCAGTGACACTCACCAAAACTTCATATAATACAACCTTATCGACAACGAATCTATCTGCCAAATTTCTCCCCGATTGGATTACGGCAAGTGTGTTAATTTGGCCTCCGTAGATTTGCACGCAGGCACAAACATACCCACCCACACCAACATACACACAAAATCGAAGTTAATATAGAGTATTTAAAAAAGGTCAAACGTTACCAACGAGATATATTCAAATACTTAACTTCCAATGTAAACCCAATTTTAGAATTCGTTTCAAATATCAAGAAGGACAAGCATACAAAAGAATGTTATTACAAACTCGATTAACTAATTTTAATGAGTCCAAAAGAGGTCAAAACGAGGAATGTACCAAAATTTTATTTTGAAGCAAATCAAAACTGAAATTTCGTACAAAAGACAAGCATAAACAAAGAAAAGCTATTTTGATCTCAATTAACTAATTTTAAGATTCGAAATATTTCAAAAGAGGAATAGCCCAATGTTCCACTTCCAATGTAGTTACAACTCTAAAATTTAAGTAAAAATATCAACGATGGCAATCATAAATAAAGTAAGCTGTTTCGATTTCGATTAATCAATTTTTAAGGGTTGAAATCGGGTCTCCAACTTCCAGAATGTGGAATATGTTAAAGTCTTCCGATTGGTGAAATGTACATGGTAAAATTTTATAGCGAAACACGGGTTTTCAGCAAATAAACTTATAAAACAAAATTAAATAACCAAAATAGATTAACTCTAATTTAAAAGTTTTTGTATCGATTAAAGTAAAGGGAAGAGAGGTGTTTTAACCAGTTCAAAGAAAATGTTTTGTGAAAAAAACGTGTTCTATAAGTTATAAACATTGTGTCTTTTAAATCACACTAAAAATAAATTACTACATTAAAAATTAGTTCTTTATATTCAAGAGAAAGTTTTTGAAGAAGATTTTGGGGACAATAAATATTAATGGGACATAGAGGAATAGAAAGATATCAATGAATTGTTCAAGATATGCACAGATTAATATATAATCAAATACATAGCATCAATTGCATTAAATTTGCTGGACTTGTATGCCGAATGGATTCTCCATGGGTGCCGGTAGTATTGTAGAAAATACCCAAGGTGGTGCAAGCAACCCAAGTTTTTATTCAAATCTTAATTTTTCAAAAATGGCAATTGGATGTACTACTGAAATGTTAATTAAAAGTTATGTATTAATTTTATACTCATATTAATAACATAAAACTCTTATTATACTTCCTTTTTATTGTGAATTTAACCATTTTTCTCCACTTCATTTTTAATTTCCAAACGCCAGGGAGGGGCATGTGCAGTGTGACCCACTTCCCTTAACCATCCCTAGGGGGGCACCATTTGAATCCTCTCCCATAACATCCAGGATATTCAGTTGCAAACTAATAGGTACCAGAATAAGAAGCAGGCTCAGGCTAAAGTGGACGGATTTTATCGACGAGAACTTTAAAATCCTAAGTATCGCCTACTGGAATATCCTGGCGATAAAGAGAACAGAATGGAAGAAGATTTCGAGGAAAGGCTTAGCCTTCAAAAAGCTTTCGAGTCAATATTAGAAAAAACTTTTACCAATTGTTATATTCATTACTCCAAAAACAACCATTACAATTACAGTAATATTTATTATTATTATCCAAAGCTATAAACATTTATTTCTCAATCAATGGTTTCGATATCACAACTGACTATAATAAATTTTTTTAATTATTCTTGTGATATATTTTTTCAAATAAAGCATGATGTTACTTTTGTGTGCCTATATTTTAGTATTCTGTAATTGAGGCTAATCATTTCAAACCCAGCTTAATTCACAGTTATCTTATCACCATAGTTTTTTTATTTTTCAAAAGTTTTCTTTACTTTACATCACCTAGCAAAGTATTATTGAACTAAAGATATAAATCCAGTGTAAAATATAATCTATAGCTCTAAAATGCAGCATAATATAGTCTAAATCATAGCCTCTATTTAGAACTTAAGGGTGGTAATAACATGTTTTTGCCTGTAATGTTTTAAGAAAACGGATTGAGTCAGTTTCGAAACTAAATAGATTTTCTGGAAAATTTTATCTTAAATTACATCAAACAAGTAAAATTGCTCGTTTCAGTGTTTATCAAGTTTGGGATCGAAAATCTTATTTTTAACTATTTAAGATTGCAAGAATTCTAACTTTTTAAAAATCAAAAAGTTTTCAAAAAAGATAACCTAATGTTTTCTTACTTTCGAGAAATTCTCATAATATCAATTAACAAAATGAATGGCAAGGCGATGTTGATTAATGTCATAAGTGCATGATATCAAGTAAACTTGAACAAATCGAATAGTGTATGAAATCAAAACTCATGCAGGCAAATTTTTCTAATAGCCATACATTTATTAACATCGCTGCTCTCCCTTGTGGGAAACGTTATTTTAAGGGTGTCGTGAGATTCTTTGCAGAAGCAATTAAAGAATGTTTCTTATAAAAACTTCCATGTTGTAACATGGTGTGGGTGGTCTAATTTCTCTGAAAATAAGTTCAAAGACATTTCTTGAAACCACTAAAGAACATTTCGTTCGTTTCCTTTATCATTTTCAAATACGAAACTCTGTTGCTTAAGATAGCCTTACCTTTTTTATAGGAGAAAGTAGGGTTCTTTTTCTTCTCTGAAACAGTACTTGAAGTATTTTCTTGAAACTATTCCAATTTTCAATAATTATAGAAAAATATAGTTCAAATGCAACTCATATTCTAAGAATATGAGAATATCAATGCTAAAAACGCAAATAAAATCTTATTAAAGCATTAATACACTGCGTGAAAAAAGTAGAAGGACACATGATTTTTTTTTATAAATAAAAAACACTGATTTTTTTCCATAACAATTTAATGAGTAACACTTTAAATTACTAATTGCAAACAGATAACTGTATCTGAAAATTGAAACAAAAAAATACAGGTCAAGTACAGCAATAAATCAGTTTTGACTTCATCATACTCTGTGAAAAAAGTAGAAGGACACTTCTAAATAATGCAAATAAAAGTCTTATTAATAGGGAATTCTTCCACAATTGGCTTTGATTACTTCAAAAATTCGATTTAGCATCGAATCATATAAATTTTGAATTTCTGTTTGGCAGAAATTGTCCCATACATAATTCAAAGTTCTCCGAAGCTCAACTATAGATTCAAACTGCTTGCCTTCCGCGTAAACGCGACGAACAATCATTGCCCATATGTTCTCTACAATGTTGAGGTCCGAGCTTTTAGCAGGCCATGGCAAAACCCGAACATTATTTGCTGCAAACCAATTTTTAACCCCATTAGCTGTGTGAATTGATGCTCCGTCCTGTTGAAAAATCCAGTCATTTCCGCCTAGCTCAACGACGTAGGGAAGGAGATCTGAATTCAAGACTTGGATATAATCTGCGTGTTTTTGCCTGCCACTCTGGAACACTAGGCTTGTTCTTCCTCCGTACCCGACTGCCAACCAAACCATTAAACTCCCTCCTCCCATCTGTCGGGTAGAATAAGTCTTTTCTTCAGTACCGAGTCAGTGCCAATAGTATTTGTAGCCATCTGGACCGTCTAAATTAAATCTTTTCTCATCAAAAAATATAACGGAGGTCCACTCTGACGTCCAGGACATGTGGTTTTTAGCCCAGTGCAGTCGGTGTTCAATGTGCCTTTCATTCCATTTGGGATTGGGGCATCCTTTTTCGGAATACGAAAATTTCGGACCTTTTTATGTAGTTGTAGACAGTTCTTCTTGAAACGTGTGTGATGCCTGCATTATTTTGAGCTTTGGAAATACTTCCATCCAATTTTTTTAGTTCCCGAATGATTTTTCTTTGATCGCGTTGCGTCAGTTTTTTAGGTCTGCCAGTCTTCTTTTTGGTTCAATGACTACTAGGATTTCTTATATAGTTTGAAACAGTATTTGGATTAATATGTAGCTGGCGTGCAATCTCTCTCACACCTTTGCCATCGTTTTTGTAGGCATAAATTTGGCCTTTTTCAAACTCACTTAAAGGTTAGGCATTCTAAAAAGATGAAAACGACGGATTTTCAATAAAATAGTATGTTTTTCTTAACAAAAACAGTTAAAAAGAATGAAACACCTACCTTTGAGGTTTACAATATTCCAAAATAAATTATTTTAGCACGTGTCCTTCTACTTTTTTCACACACCAAAAATCGTTAAGTACTGTTTTCCTTAAATTTTACTAGTAGTAGATAAAATTTAATCATTTATAAAAAAGAAAAAATAGCCAAACTACATAAAAAAAGAAATTTAGTTCAGGAGGATCGAAATACAAAGCATAAATTCCAAAATATGACTGTCCTTCTACTTTTTTCCCGTAGTGTACTAGACAAGTGCAAAAAAATAACTACAAATGATAGAAATACTATTTTAGAATTCCAATTATTTTCTCTAAATTTTAAAAAATAATTTTTAGCTGTTAACTTATACTTTATAAAACATTCTCCATTTAATATTTATTAAAATAGCATCTGCATTTTTGCAAAATAAAATCAGCTGATAATATATTGTCACATATCTCATTATTACTAATATTCTCTTGTAATAGAAGATCATTCACTAAATTTACTTAGGTGGGAAATTTAGAAAAAAGTCCTCAACCACTCTCCGAATATCATCAAAGCTTTAAATTTATGCTTACTCTAAAGGTACCCAAATATATCAAACACATTTGCAATAACAAAAAATGCCAGACAGTTTTGATAAAATCATACTTTAAAAAGTTTACCTAAGAAAATATCTCCGACTCTTAGAGTACTTTATTTTCTTATGTAAACTTCAGACATGAAAAATTTAAATACTCTACAATTTTTTGAGCTTATCATAGAATTTACGAAATCTGGCAATTTTCTAAAAACAACTTTCGTTAGAAAATCTAATTTCAAAAGTAAATCTCTGTAATGTTTTTATAAAAAATAAATGTACTGTAAAAAAAAAAACATTAGGTATATAGATGCCCATGTTTTAAACAACATCAATTATAAGAATTATATTCTAGTTACTGTAATGATGGTTTTCCAGTGAATATATAATTAAAAAATAAGTAGGAGTTCTAATTGCTTCTTTTTAACTTTAAATATAAAAAAAATATCTATATTTTGATCTACTGTGATTTTTAGAAGCCTAACATATATTAGTTTTTCCATAAATCACTAGTAATTGCGTGAAATATCGTGTCATTAACATTGCTATCATGCCAAATTAAAATATATATTATAATTTCTGTAACAATGTGTTCGGATTAACAAAGAGTTAAAATTCAAATTAATTACCTCATAGAAAACTTTATATGTCTTTTTCATAAAAGCCAATCATTATTATTTTTTAATAGCTAACGCAATCTTCAAAAATAAAATTTACTTATTAAGTATTGGATCTGAAAAGAATATAATATAAAAAAAATATAATAGGTTATAGGATTTCAGTAATTATTCAGTAAATTGCCATTTTGATAACCAACCCCAACCCTCTTTCTCCAAAGCAGAGTTCGCCAAAATGCTTGAAATCTGCGTGAACACGCCTTGAAAATCAATTTCACCTATTTTTAACTTAAAGCGTGAATTCACGCATCGGCACATCCTGGTTAAATTTTTTAAAATAATCCTCCATTTTATAAAATCAGAAATCATTCTAGACATCGAAGGGAGGCGCTACTTTATCCTTGAAACTAGAGTCCTTTTCTGAAAAAAATGCAAAATTTTATTTTATTTTCCAACGGAATGCGATTTACGGTTCACCCCCTCCGAAATGGCCAGTTACGCATGCGCATTCATGTTCAAACGGTCCTAACACAGACCAGTGACTGACTGAAGTCATTGACTGGCTGCTGATACCACGTGTGCTCATTAGTTCATTAGTTGGTGAATAGTGAGGGGAGGGGCGTCCCACAATTTCCAAATGTGATTTCAAACGTTCCTTAATTAAGTGTATTCCGCCGGTTTTTTACCATGCCTTCTTGCACAAAATAGAGAAAAAAGGTAACATCATGCGTGAATTCATGGAAAACGTAGATTAACACTATGTCGATCGCACGTCAAATCGGGATTCTTTTTTTTTTGGGGGGGGGGCGCCGATAGGACTGGTTTAGAAGTTCAGATTATTTCACCTTTGTCTATAGCCGGAGTATTTTCGAGATTTTCGGGATATAGTAAATTGTCAAGTTTTACTTCTCCGTTTTCATAGTGTTGCTTGCATTTTCCCGATAGTTTCACTAGCCACCATCGTTGTGTCACCGAACGCATACACTGTCACAAATTTTGTTCCACATTGCACCAAAAATATTTTCCCAGCTAGCTGCAAACAACATTTGGTGATAAGTTTCACGATTTATTGGTGCTACTTCGGATCGTAAGCACCCTTAAATCGTGAAACTAAGTACCAAATGTTGGTTTCAGCTAAATGGAAAAAAAATTTTGGTGCAATGTGGAACAAAGTTTTTAACAATGTAGTATTAAGAGTTAGTTTAAGGTTTATAACCATCAAGTGTTTTTAGTAAGCATTTAAAAAGTATATTTCCGCTCTGATACGCGAAATCTCAATCGTGCATCATTGTTATTGTTGTAGTTATTAGTTTTGTCAAAAAACATTATTTTGCTTTTCTTTTAGGAATTTTTAATTAAAAAAATACCCTTCGTATTTTAAAAATACCCCTTAAAGTTTTAGAGAGGGGGTAAAAGTAAAGTAAAAGTTTAGAAATATTTCACTGGTGAACACTGCTCCAAAGCATTAATTCTAAAAATCTACTACAGAGAAAATCAAAGAAAAATATAAAAGAAATAGATCGTTGAAAACTAGGCATTTCTGTGGAGCAAAATATGATGATACTTAAAAAAATTACGTAACAGATATGAATTCTGATACGAGTTGACACGTTTAGTTTCTGCCCCAAACTGAACTTATCTCTTGTTAAGAAACATAAAATTCCGCCAATGCAATATTGCTTACAAACTGCTGTTATAGAAAACCGAGCATGAATCAAAATCAAACCTAAGGGGAAATTCAAAGAAAAATATTTTAACCTTTAATAAAAATGGGACAAAAACTTTATAAAAATGAAAAGCATTTGTTTTGGTAGTACCGTAGAAATAAAATAATAATAAAATAAAAAAAAATTTAAAAAAAAACTGAGAATGCATTACGCCCACTCAATACGTATGTGACTGATAAGCTCACAGTGCCTTCAATACGGGGTTCCCAAAGCAGCAGAAGGCACGAGAAGTGAAATAATTGTACTTTCAATAAAATCCCAAAATGTGCTTTTTAATATTAATTCTAAGTTTCAATCTGAAGATAAACAATCTAATTTAATTTAGAATATTTTTTACACAGAGAAAAATATAATAAATAATATAAAATTTAATACAAAATATAACTACTTACAGAGGTTGGATGGTTTATATACTTTTTCATAAGTTTCAATTCCCCGATCCTTTTTGGACAGTATCTTACCAACACAAATATTTTGTACGGTTTTAGACCAGATGAACAGATTAGATTGCATACTTGGAAAATTGTGGGGAAAAGGTGGTTATTTATAAGATTTAGGTAAAAACCTCTATTTTTAAATATTTTATTTATAAATTGCTTTATTTCTCATTTCTTCATCAACTTTGTTTTTGTAAAAGCTATAGAAAAGGAATGTGTAATAAATCATAGACTAAAACAAAAGGATATTCACTTGCAACTTTTGATTTATTTAATTGCGTTTTTATTACATTATACACCTTTCCTACTTGTGTATTAAAATTTTGAAATTAGTTTATGAAGGATGCTGTGTGTAGCCAAAGTTTCACAAGCGAAATTTATTTGAAGACTTTAACATATAACTATTTGTTTATTTTAAATGTCATTAAATTTAAAATAAATTATTTAATTTTTTATTTTATTTTCCGAAAATACAGTGCCAGAAACAAGTATATTTTGATACATTACTATTGTGTTACATTTATGTTTAAAATCGCATTGCAAAAAAAAATTCCCCTGTTGTAACTACCTAATAAAACTTTTTTCAAGTAAAATAATATGTTTTGGAAAGAGGAGGGGGGGGAAATGTTTTCTCGGTGTAGAGAATATAACTAAAACTGCTGTCTCAACTAAAATAGATCAAGTCTGAACTCACAATGTTGGATTCTCTAAGGAGATGACGAGCTGAATTAACCTTATGTTACCTACCCTAATGCTTACCCACTCAATTACACGGAAAGCACTCATCTATACGAAACGCCTCATTCTTGTTATCGAAAATCCTCTAATCATAGGTTGCGCCATTTAAGTTTAGAAAGACTACCCGATCAAATTTCAACAATTTTCTTTGTATCTTTAGAAGATCAATCATTCTAGCATGTAATTATGCAAACTTATACCTAGGTTATTTTCTCTTCTCTTGTAAGCTTTGAGAAAACATTATTGAATGGTTGACACAGCATAGCATGCCCTTACGTTAAAACACAATTAAATATTAACCAATGGTGAGTTACAATGCTAATTAAAAATCAGTGTCATAATTGAGAAGCTAAATAAGCTATGATCAGGATTAATAAATTTTAAAAGTTTTCAATCACTTTACTTTAAAAATGTTTGAGAATTTAAGGTTTAGATTAGAGAATGATTTTAGCGCTTTCTGTGAAACTTGATTACCTTGTATTTTATACATCTGTAATATTATCTATGTATATAATTTTCTTGCGTGACGCCTAACAAATTCGCTTTATATCTGTGAGCAGAATAGCAACGACTTCAAGCATCCAATCACAAATCTTCTAAATGTACTTTATGCATGAATTTCCAAATTCAGCAATCCAACCAATCACAATATATCTTTTGAAATTCGACTAATACATCTGGCAACAGCCAACAACTTCTATTCTCTATATTTTGTTTTTCTTACAATATGTGTATATTTCTTTTAGTCTAAAATTACGGATAAACCAGATTTTCGGAAAAATTATCTACAGGAGCTTGTTCTAGAGGTTAGTAGAATGTGCTTTACGGTATCCACTTTTTTTTACAAAAGTTGAATTGACACGAAACTACAGGTTTTTAAAAATGGATTCCAATTTGGAAAGACCCCACAATGGTGACAGGTTACCCAAAATCGCAAAACAAAAAGTAGGGACCGTAAAGCACATTTTAACCGTTTCTAATGCTGTGTATAATAGAATTTCGACAACAAAACTTCCTTTCTTATATAATTTAAACAAGCCAGATTTGTTTAAATTCGGCGAGTAGCCATAACATATTTTATGTGAACGTTTTCCGCATATATGCCTACAAAAACTGAGGATGGAATTTCCATTAAAAATATTAAGGTTTCCATACTCCCATTCACACAGATAAAATAAAAACTTCAGCATAGCGGATAAATCGGAATTTTTAAAAACATTACTTTTTATAATAATAATTCATTCAGGTTAGGATCTACTGTACGGTGTCTCTTGACGACTTTTATAAAATGTCGCCAAATTGAAAATGAAGTCAACAGGCTGTGCATCCAAATCCAAAATGGTGTCAAAACGCCATATTGCCACATCCAAACGGTCACTAAGGTTACCGAAAAACGGTTGAGGAGCATTAGCGAGAAGGGAGAGGAGCCCCCTAGTTATTTTATATTTATTCTCTTACGACAAAAAAGTGTCATCCCATTAAAAGCATTGCTGGAAGAATTGGGGATTAAATGACGGATATATGTACGTCCATGACCGACAAGTGAGTTAAAATTGCATGCCAATATATTAGAGACGGTGAAATTGAACTAAAGATTAATAAGCCTGGGATGTATTAGAAAACGTTTGAGTAACCAAATCGGACAAATTTTCTTATTAAATCCGTGATGAACACACTTTTTATTATAAAAAAAAAATGTTGTTTTTTTTTACTGGTTATTCTCTTTAAATCTGTTCATGTAAAGTCATTAAATACGTGGCAGAACTCTACAAAGTGCTCAACGGTTTCTATAATAAAATTCAGAATCTCTATCATTTCCAAAAGCAATATATTTCTGGAAATTTACGACCGGAAATAATTTCAAAAAATCATCCTAATGATCAATGATTCGATACTTCATCCCCCCCCCCCTTTATTTCCCTGAGTTTTTGTAAGTGTAATTGTGCTAATTTATACTTTTCTCATATTTTTTTTTCCCCTAATAGTCTGGTTATCGTTGGAAAAGATATAACTGATTCCTTCAAGTGGCAAAAAAAAAAAATTCCAATTTAGGAAATACTAAAAATATGCCAAGTATAAAGAAATGCCACAAAACTAGAGTCAATGTTTAAAATGGAAGATAAAATTTCTTATTCAAAAAGGAAGCAGAAATTTTGAGATTATCTAAAAAAGATTAATTTATAAAAAAAAAAAAAATACCTAACTCTACGAACAAAACTTAAAGCACAATAAAGTAAATTAATACTCTATTCGTTATGTTGTGCTGCACGTTACATCGAAAATATTAGAGTTAAAAGATTTTTTTAGGTTTAGATTTTTTAAAGAATTTAATTTTCAAAATCCAGTGGGGTGCAAGTGCACCCCCTTGCACCCTCCTTGAAGATATTTGTTGAAGAATACAAATAAATTCCAATTTATCAACAGTATTAAAAAATAAGAAATAAAAAGTTAAAGTTTCTAAACTTGTAAATCATAAATTGTTCATCATTAATGTATTTTTCCACAGACCGAGTTTGCTGACAACGTAGTCTTCAAGTTGACAACTTCCATTATCAACTTTTACTGTCCGATGGTAGCCATGATCGTCACCTACGCTCGCATCTACCACCACATACGCAAACGAGCCCTCTCAGAAGTCATGAACCGATGCAGCGACATCAGACCAGATTCTTTCTCAAGCTCTGAGCCCCAACCGATGCGCTATGCCTTGGCCACACAGGCATCTAAATCTAAGAGGGACAAAAGAAGGAAGAAGAAGGATATGCAACCATCCCCTGATTTTGAAGTAGTGGCTAAAGATGGCTTATGTAATCAGCTACCTCCCACTTGTGATGCAAATTGCGATGGATTTGGAGTCCCTGTTCCACCAACAGATGCTAAGTGGCGCTGTAATATGTGCGGTGCTACACAGAGTAATGCCGAAGAGTGGACATATCCTGCTGCGCAAATGGACGAAATAAAGGTATACATTTTTAAATTAGTATGTGAATTTATAACGTTAAGAGTGTAGCATGAAATTAACAAGTTAGTCGATATTTAAATGATGTACTTAAGTGCTACTGATCATTTCGAAAGTTCATAACAAGGCGATGTGTCGTCGCATCCATGAGAAATTACACATATTAATCATTGACAAAATGGCAACTGATCTGCATTTTGAACAACAAATGCATGAAGAATCAGCTTTAACTGATTAGCAGTTCAAACTGCAATCTTTCAAATTGGTTAGTGAAATATAACATCTAATAAAAAAAAAAAAATAAGTACATACTTTTTAGCTAGATTTTTTTTTCTTGTCGTTGTATCAATTTCCTTGAAATTAACACGTCATAATAGCATTTTATACAACTAGATTTTAACTAATACAACAATAACTAACATAATAAGAAAGAACTTTACTAAATATCTTTTATTAAACTTATACTAGTACTTATACTAATCTAATTTATTTTGATTCTCAAAAACCGCTTTTAAAATATAAACTTACCTTTTATATCTTAAAGCAATTAGCATAAACATAATCGTCGTTAACTTAACACTGCTCTTAAACACAACTATTTTATAATAAAAATAATCCTGCTAAAACTAACACAAATTCTTAGTTAAATTACATCTACATTTGACAAATCTCAATGAAACGTCTTCCTCACGCATGAAATTCTTTTCAATACCTTTAACCTCTAAACCATAAAATCAAATTTCCAGTCGAAACTGATAGCTCATTTTCCCCAAAGTATCGTTAACCGCGTTCCCTTTTTCCCCGGATGCCACAAAGAAAGGGACCTCATTTAGCCGAAGTCTGGATAATGAGAAATCAAGAAATCGTTTCAGAATTGATGGGTTTCCTCACCCAGTCGGTGGCGGTCGGGAATTAATATCCTCGTCAACGCTTCTGAATTTAATGTGCCGAAAATGAAAGACTGTCTTCTTCGAGAATGTTCCACAAAAGGAAGTTCTGGTGCAAAGCTGCTAAGATAAAGGAGGGGATCCCGTAACTTCTACACAAAAAGTCTTTATACCATCCTACTGATTACGTCACTAAAAGCACGCTTTCATTATCCAATGAAATTTTAGGAATGGAACCACTAATGGTCATGCTAGTTGATGTAGACAGACACAATTAAAAACAAATCGATAGTCAGAAAAAAATAAATTTAAAACAAGTAAAAACAAATTATTTACTTCATGAATTAAACTTTTATAAATTATTTGGGGGAAAAAGTGAAACTTGTATTGCCAAATTCGACAATAGCAAAATACCCCTTTTCTACGAAAAATTCCATTCTGTTATTTCTGTTCAAGTCCCGGAGCATTATTCTATACAACTTGACAAAAAAGAACTGTGATATATTTACTTTAGCGTATTCTTATTGGACACATTATGGCCCAGACACACTTCAACGGAACAGGTAAAAATCGCCTTTTTTTTTGCCCTTATCCTTAGTTTGGTGAATGTCTTAAGGGGTGAAAATACATTGAAATCTTAAGGAGGGTGGGATAAGTAACTGGAGAGATAACTGTTAACAGTTTTTCCAACCCCTTACAAATCTCACCCTCCTTAAGATTTCAGTACATTTTCTCTCCTTACGACATTCATCAAACTAAGCTCAGAGGTTTAAAAAAAAAGTCGATTTTCGCCGGTCCCTACACCGCGCCGATGTTTCGCGTCCTTAGGCATCAAGTCTAGTTTTTATCTGGAAAATCAAGAAAATCGTATGCTGTATGGAGTAAAAGTCTGGTCAGGACGTAATAAAAAAATTTATTGCTCAAACTACCTATTTAAACAGGTCCCACAAAATTGTCGTTTTGCATTCCCAACAAAAAGAGGGCTTACCTGATATCTGTGGAGTTAGTGCTCTGGCTTTGCATACTAAAGGTGCCATATTCAAATCCGGGGTAAGGCATGAATGTTTGTTGTGGTTCAGAATTCACGTTACATAATGTAGGTCCCGGCCTGATTAGCCGTTATTGTGTACAAACCAACCAACCCAATGCAAAGAGATAGATGTCCTTATGAAGCCATCAAACTTTTCAACAAATGGGACTAAAATAAAATGGATATTTTAACAGATAAAAATAACTATTTATGTTTACGAAATAATGTACTAAGAAAACTAAGTTAAGGAGGTAAATTATTGTAGATGCTTTTACATTTCCTGCAATGCAGGAAATTTACTTCAATTAACTTTTAGTAGCCCTCAAGTCCAAAATCGAGATCTCTACCTCGAGTTTTTACAAAGAACCATTCCGGATACATTCTTCTAAAAGAACTTTTTCATATCAACTGTAAATCTAAAGTGAAAGTTATCATACTTTGTGTAGGGAAGTAAAAAGGGGATTGTAATTATTGTCTTTAAAATGCTGCCTCTAAAGCTTCAATATTGGTACATCAAGCTTATGCACGTCCATTTAATGAAACAACTGATGTCCCGCCTCCTACTAAGGTTGACGCCAAATAACAAAACCCTGTCGAAATTGAGTTTTTTATAAATAAAAATGTCACGAGATGGCAAGTAGACAAAACTTTCTAACGAATATCCAAGTTCTAATCCAGTATATCTTCGTAACTTAAAATTGATTTTTTAATATGGGAGCTCGTCTTGACGAAACTTTTCATTTGACATAATGCACGTGTTCATAAATTTTTCGTTTTGTCTAGAAATGTTGATCTCAGATAGAAGAATGGGCAAAGTTTTTGTATAAGTTTCTCTCTACGTTAATGTAGTATAGAAGCCAAAACTAAAAAAATAATGTAATGAATGATGAGCTATCGGGACCACTTTTGATCAAATCCTGATGTTATTCCACATAACATTAAAACCAATTTTAAAAATATACCAAGAAAATATTCTTTATTTAAATTTCAGTCTCCAGCACAGTGGAATCTTCATCACCTGAAATGTAACATATACCACACGGGAGAAAGTGACGAGGAAGAAATGAGATTACCTGCACTTTAATGTACCAGCCTTAGTTCTAGTGAGCAACAGATTGGAGTCAGGGTCCCGGTTGCGGACCAATAAAATACCCTTTAAATGTGATCGTTCCTTTCAGCATGCGAAACATACATTTCGTAAAGACTCCTTTATCTTTATCCCGTTCCATTAGAGGTGGTGTCTGAAAGTCAATTTCCTTCCAACCACGATTCGATTAAGCATGGCGGATCGATTGCTGACACTGTCGATATATGTCTCCCTAAATGCCATCTTACTTGCTAGTGGAATTTCTTAAAGCGATGCCTTGCTTTTGCTAAGTTGCTTGGACCACTGACGCAAATCGGAAAAGAAATTCTTGGTCATAAGTGTTTGAGTTTCGATAATGGTTTCCGTATTGATTGCCTTACACTTGTGAAAGTGGAGGTTTAACGTGATTTTATTCAAGGGACATTGATTTGTTCCCTTCATCTTTTTCTCATTTTAGAAGTTAGAAAGCTAGTTCTGAATTGTTTAACATGACGCTTTAAACTTTAATACGTAGCAAAAGAAGAAAAAATTTCTAATGTGTGTTTTCAAACTTATCATTGATAAAGGACCTTCTATCTTAGATAGTTTAAAACTTAACGTGTAAAAAATATTTTCAGAAACAACAACTAATCTGCATCTAAAAGTTTTATAGCCACATTTGAAAAAAAAATTATTCTGAATGAAACGGTTTTTCTTTTTTCAGGATAATATTTTAGTCTACGAGATTAAACTTTAAAAAATTAAGATTATTTTGCGGATTCACATGAATTTTTTTAGTGTATTTCATATTTTCTGGCTTAAGCAGTACATCGATATTTTTTAAAGTATAAAAATTTCATTCTCTACATTTGGTCAGTGATTACAGTAAGTGATACCTCAGGAACTTTACCAACCACAGGAGCAGTTACAAATGAAACATTTTCACACTTTGAGCACTTATCTTCGAAACCAATAACAATAAAACAATAAATAATCTTGCATTATATAGATTACAGAATTCCATTTCTTACAATACAAGTTTTTACCAGCCTACTTTTCCTACTTACTTTAATTTAAAATTAGGATTAGTTTATTTCCGATAGCTCCAATAATAGGCTGAAATTTAATAAACCATTAGAGTGATAATCTTAACAAGTCTTTGTTTATAGGAAAATTAACACCTGTGTGCTAAAATGAAGTAAATTTTGGATACAAGTTCTTAAATAACTATCAATATAACCTGGTACGTAATGAGAAAAAAAAGGTTGAACGTTACATAACTACTGTCTGTGTCAAATGATCGTAATGTTCATTTCAAAAAGTAATTTTAAGTTTAATGTTTCCAAATAAACAAAAGAAAAATATTTTCATGACATCATATATGATTTATTAACTGAAATTTAATAAATAATTGATCTTAAGTTTCAATATGTAAAGCACTACAGATGCCTAATTTCTTTGAATATTTAAGTATGCAGATTATTTATCATAAAACATAGCAAATTGGACAAAACAGCTTTGGAATTGAGCCATAAACAAAACTTGGAAATTAAAAGGAGTTATCTCACTAATTGCAGTAATTAATAGTCACGACATAAAACTAACTAGGTCATAAATATAGCAATGCCTAGTAAATAAAACTAAACATGCTTTGCATTTAATGTACCAAGTTGTGTTTATGTAAATTCAGTTTTTTTCATATAATTTAGGATAAATTAGATTAGATAAGAAAATTTATCTAGTAAAAGATGTGAGTAAATGTAAATGTATCAAATTGAAAGATATCATCAAACATAGTAAAAACATTAGCGAAATTGCTTTTGAAAATCTCAGAAATAAATAAAATTCTTTCACTAATCTTTAAATTAGGTATCAAATATTTTTAATTATAAAATATTTTTCATTCAAAAATTATTTTAGCTTTAAAAGAGTAACGAAATAATTGTACAAAAGTAAACTTCTAAATTGGGCAATAGATTTACATCAATGGTTTGATATTAAAAAACTAACATGCAGACTGAAACTCAATACTTTGGACCACGTTTCGTAAGCACATTTCATTTGTAACCACAACAGGTGAGTGTGAATGCACTAAGTTTCTTTGTAAATAAGTGCAAATATATTTTAAAATAAAGTAAAAATACAGATAAATGAAGTTATGGGCCAGTCCCTAATTAAAAATTTGTGTCCCTCCCCTTACTCTTTAATTAAATTGTCGTTTGGAATCCTACCATTAAAATTCAATGTTAAAGATAATGTAAAAGACTTGCTTTTTCAAGGATGCATACATATTGTAGACTGAATTATGTTTTATAAAAGAAAATATTAAAATAAACAGAGTTAAGATAGATTACCAATGTATCTTAACAAAAAAAAATCTGCACTTTTGGTCTTTGCGCAAATGTTACTTTCACCATCAGCTAGAAACAGTTACAATGTAGAAATGTAGACTTGCCTAACTTAATTAAAAAATAATTATCACACAATTAAGTAAAAGAAAGTACTTATGCGATGCAATCGTTATAATAATATATAACAATTAGAAACAGAGCGAAAGTATGATTTTGCAATATATAGTTGAAGATGCATACAAATAAAACTAAAGATAACCATTATAACTTGTTTCTTATATCTCTAATCATTATCCAATTGTCTCTTAAGGCAATTTAAATACATAATCGTAGCTAAAATCCAACTTCTGAATAATAAAAATTCCATGTCTAACATTTCTTCATACGTGGGATTTATGAATCATTTCTAAAGGAGAAGCTAGTAATTTAGCAAAGCTGTCATCTACATTCCTAATCTAGGCTCTTGGTAAATGTCTCTTTTATTAAGAATTTTCAATAGCTATACAGAACAGCGCTTAAATGGATTTCGAAATCTGAGCATGGCATTAAAATGTATCATGAAAGCTATCTAATCTTGAGTTCAGTTCAAAATCTCATTCCTTCTGTTAACGATGTTTGTAATCTTAAATGAAATAAGAATGTAAACAGGATTTATCAGTGAAATTAAGGAAATAGCGTCAATGTATTATGACCACTTAGAGGCTATTTATATTCGTATAGTATTTCAAAATGTCTACAATAAAATGACTCTCGCGTGATTTCTTTATTTTACTAAGCCTACAAAAGAAATAAAAATGTAAAGAGGAAAAAATTTCTTAAGAGTGAAATTTATTATTATATTTTGATTTCGAATTAAGTTCAAATATTCAGATTAAATATAAAACCATTTATTTATTTATTTATTTATTTATTTATTTATTTATTTATTTATTTATTTATTTATTTATTTATTTATTTATTTATTTATTTATTTATTTATTTATTTATTTATTTATTTATTTATTTATTTATTTATTTATTTGTTTATTTATTTATTTATTTATTTATTTATTTATTTATTTATTTATTTATTTATTTATTTATTTCAGAATATTTAAAGAATATTATGTATTTAAGACAAATTTGAAAGTTTTTTAATAGTTTGAAAAGATTTTATCATATTGAACTAATATAAAACGATTACTAATTTATGCCTTATATCTAAACTTAGAAACCTGTTTCATCTGAGTTCCAATTAATTTATTCTGGTATATTTATTTCTCCGCCTTCATTCAATTTTTACGCAAATAAAAACTCAATTAACAACAATCTCATGGCTAGTTAGGGTCGCTTGACATAAACGCGCACCAGTGAAACAATCCAGCTAACTTACCATAATAACAAAAATATTTAAAATATTGTGTTAAGAGAAAATATTTTGAAGTAACATTAAATTTGATAATGGAAAAAAATCTAAACAAGAATATTAATGCCTGAATGTCATTTTCTTTCGCGTCTCCCTGTGTCATTGTCTACAAAAATTTAAATTTGACGTTCTAAAATGTATCTACTTAATTTATAAATATTTTTTACCTTGATTTTAAGCTACTATTTATTGCATTGACAATAACTGGAAACAATATAAATAAATGACTAGGTCTATAGCAGTGTTTTCTACAGACACTAGTTTTTTTTATATAAAAAAATTATAAAGGATCATATTAGATGTAAAGTATAATATGTAAAGCAAATATGAATTTACTATGGAAACTTTAAATAAATACATTGTATTTGCTTCTTGAATTCAGATAATTATGATTCAGGGCATTTTTTCGTAAAGCGTTTCATTTTTAGTTTACCTTTTGTAGTTACTTAACTTAAGCCTCGAATTAAGTGTTAATATCTTAAAGTTTATTTTATAATTTTTTACAATTGATAATATGCATATTACTTTTGCTGAGACAGTAGACATTTATTTAACGGGAAGTAATAAATTATGAATATGTTTTATCTGCCAGATAAAATTGTGTTTATTTCTCTGAAAGAAATATCATTAGATAGTTTAAATATTGCTTAGTTTTTATTATCAACTATTAAAGACTCAAAGAATAAGCATTCGTAAAAAAAATATATAGACGTTGCCATTATATTATGAACTAAAATGCTTTTTAGTATTACAGAGGATACAATGCTTGAAATCCTCATATCCTTCACTTTTAAATAAAGTAGCAAATATTTCATCGCGTTTACTTGATTAAAAATATTTTTTTTGACCAAGCTACCAAATAATAGTATTTAAATCATTATTCTTTATTTATTTATTTATTTATTTATTTATTTATTTATTTATTTATTTATTTATTTATTTATTTATTTATTTATTTATTTATTTATTTATTTATTTATTTATTTATTTATTTATTTATTTATTTATTTATTTATTTATTTATTTATTTATTTATTTATTTATTTATTCATTCATTTATTTATTTATTTATTTATTTATTTATTTATTTATTTATTTATTTATTTATTTATTTATTTATTTATTTATTTATTTATTTATTTGAAAATTAAATATCCAACGAGGAAATTTGCCGCATGCTTGCTCAATTTGAAACTTCCAGTAAAACTATTTACACAATTTGAAATTATGCAGTACTAAAAAACATGAATTCAAATTAAATTAGAATCTTTGAAATGTGTCATTAATTACATTCTAATTGTCATTAATTTCATTCATTTTAAATGCAACATTCTTCTAAGCATGTGAATTCTCTATCTCACCTTTCAAAATACCAATTTCAATTTAAAAAAATATTTCAATTTATTTATTGAATTAACAAGTACAAAGAAATAAAACTTTTACTGCCCAAATAATTATCCACATTCATCTACAATGACCTGAACATATTTTATTTAAGTATTGATAATAGTTCAAAAGATCGCATATTTCTGATTTAAAAGCATTTCTTATTCAATTACTTAATACAACGCAACTACTTAGAAATTTTTCTGAATATCAAAATTTATATCAAAGCTTGTCTTATAGAACTTTATAAGATAGTCTGACTTTTCTATAAATTATTTAGCTTCCCTAGAGAATTGAAAAGATATCCTACCCAATTGAGTTGTCGTTTGAACGTGAGCTTTTCTTCTTGTGAAAGGACGCGTGAGTTCGTTGATCTTACGATGCCTATTCACGTGATGGCGAGACTTGTGTCTAAAATAGATAACTGTTAAATATATAACCTACACATCTCAGGCTCTTCATTTCCAATACAATTTTGATTTAAAATTGACGTCCTGAAAGACTTTCTGCATTCTCATTCAAGAAGATATAGATCTCTAAAAAATAACTAGTCAGTATTAATAAAATATTAATTTTGAGCAAAATAGTTAGCCATGAAAGCAATTCTCACATCAAAAATGTTGGCATCCACTGCGTCCACATGTTGGAATGGATTGCATTTCATTTCTTTGGGCTACTTTCCACCTTTATTGTTAAAAAAACATACAAAAGTAACATCCCCTAATCTACCTGATAAATATAAAAATTACCAAAATAAAATTATATAAAAAAATAAATAAAAATAAATTTAAAAAAAACATTACTGGCTCAAGACCAGAATAAAGTTTTGATCCTACTTGATTTACAAAGTGGAACACTTTTGTAAACCAATTAATCCAAATATTATATGAATTAAATTTTTCGAACTTGTTTTGCTTAAATGATTTTTTTTTTTTTTTTTTTTTTTTTTAATGTTACAATATTATACTGTGAAAGAATAGTATAAATTGCAATAGGTTGCCACTGAATTAAGAACACTGAACTAATGCTTTGTTTCTTCACATCTAACTTTTGAAAAGTACATACTCTTGAAACTGATAAGGTGAACTAAGCATTGCACGAGAATATCTCCCACTCATTAAACTGTTGTATAATTGGAAGCACGAACATCATTTTTCAATGCTTATTTTTTTCATCGTTTCCTGTTTTAAACTTTTTTTACTGCTCTTTTTTTCTCTGTATTATTTTAACACAGTCAAGTTTGATTATCCCAATGTCGTAATGATTTTAGTTGCTGTGGTGTGAAGAAAGAGTTGCTAACCAAGTGTCGACATCTCGTCATATGACCTAGATTCATATTACGAGAATTATTTTTCTTACACTCTTACAGCACAGTATCAACTCTCGTGTAATCCTTTAGTAAGGAAACTCTAAAAGCAAACAAACAACCAAACACAGAATATTAGAAACTCTCTTTATGGTCTCTATCGAAATCATTTCAATCACGCACTTTGTCCATGCTCCTAATAGTAAAAAAAAAAAAGTTTTATAACTGCATTTACATCTGTGTATGTACAACAGCAGCAAGCATACTTAGATGCGCTAAAGTTATAGAGAAGCACGACCAAATCTGCATATCCATATTTTAATGTCACTTCAGTGTATTTCGTATTCAAGAGAGTAACTTCGAGTTTTGGAAAAGGGTGTAACAGAAAGTTGTGTAAGAACGGAGAAGAGATTTCTAAAGGTTTCTGTAAATAGAAACTTTAAACACGTCAGAATAGTAAGTTTGTAACTTTTCCACGAGGATTGTAATAAATAATAAAATATTTTAATGTATGTTTAAGTTCAGTTGGAATTTTTAAAAAAAGTACATTTATAAAAAAACTAATATATAAAAGACTAAATTGGAGATCTTGGTTTCATATGGGACATATCTTTGACAGAAATTTATGATTAACTAAGTTATCTGCATTGATCAAGTTAAGTTAAGAAAAATGTCATAGAGATTTTAAAAATCATAGCTGTAAGGTTCTGATAAGTAGTTTATTTTATTTTCACGGCAACCAAATTTAGCGCATAATTATATAAAATTGTTATTTGGAATAGGATATAAATAAGTAAGCATAGTAAGAGTGGAATTGGGCAACCAGAAACTATCAACTGCAATCCTATCAAGACACATCCAATTTATGACCAGAACGCAAAATACACGCCTGGCATACAGTTAGATGTCTCCCTATCGAGCCTTGGCAGTGCTACTTTTATTTCAAAGTAAAGAGATCCAGCGAAGACTGGGACATCGAGAGGATGGTGGTCTGCATATTCGAAGTTTTTCATGTTTCATCCCATTCGAGAAGAACATGCATAGCAGTTTCCTCTAGAAGGACCTCACTGAATATAATCTTCTTTTGCACGAAACTTGATCTATATTAGGAAGTAATATATCCCTCGTGAAGTTCTTGCACAAATAATCTTCAATTCAAACAACCCATTAAGTAATTAATCTGGATTAAATCCAAAAACCCAAATTCAAACAACATCTCAATTTCAAGATGATTAAAAAGTAAACGCGCATAACCATCCAGGGGTACTCTCATCATATATATAAATTAAAATAATTCAAACTAATTAATTTTATTTATTTTTTTCTCGACAGAAAAGTGAAAGGAAGAGTCAATCCGATGAAGAAATATCTGGAGATAGTTCTGGAGATAGCTCCAAGAAGAAAAGAATACGAATGTCAAGAAAGAGCAGGAATCCTGGGTAAAACTTTTTTTTTTTTCATATAAAATATGCTTTTATGCAAAGTATCCAATTAGTACTTTGTTATTTCATTTACTTTTGTATGCTAATAGCTCATGAAAATTGAGTCAATATATAATAAATTAGTCATACACTATCAAATGAAGCTATTTATTAATTTGGAATAAAACTGCTTTTGCCAATGTATTTTGTTTATAATTTTCCACAAATCTGTTTAAAACTGTTTTTTCTTAAGGGTTTTTTATTCGAATTACAAGTTTGGAAAGGAACTTCCTTTTTTTTTTTTCTTTTTTTTTTCCCCTTCTTTTTTTTTTTATCTAATATAGTTTTCGAAGACAAATTAAAGATATTTTATTTATTGACTACTTGAGTGGTCCGAGTCGTGGAGACCAGTCATTATGTATAGGTCACAGTTTTCGATGCTTCGCGAACCAGGTTCGCATTGTTAGCTAAAATTGTCATTGTGAAGCAATATTCTGTTTGAGAAAAGCAAAATTAGAAGGCCAAATCTACGTTTGTGCAAAATTTCAAGGTTCTATGCTTATTGGAAGTTATTTTTCAAAACAGTGTTTGAAAATTCAAGGAAGAAATAATTAATCAAAACTTAAGCAATCTGTGAAGAGCAAACTTAAATAGATACTTATGTTTAAAATTACATATGTATTAGCTTATTAGAAATAACCTTGCAAGTCATTTTCAAAGTCTATGCATATTTAAAGTCTCGTTCTATAAAGCCACAAGAATTGAGAAACAGGCAGACGCAAAGACACTTTGTTTTAATAATACTCAAAATAAATTGAAATGTACTGATAAAATCTAAAATTTTTTATACTATATGAATCTTAATTCATTCATCATCAGTTCAACCATTTATTATTCACGCATAAAAAGGTAATTTTCTAGAAAATTATTAAATTTAACTGGTCATCCGTATTCTTAGTATTTCTTGTACTTACACCTGATGAAAACAAAAATTATTTGCATTAAATAATTTATATTTCAAAATGTTTAAAACAGAAGAAATATTTATTTTAGTAGCAACTAAATATAACAACATTTTTATTGTGATTCATTTCAATACTATTTGATTCTGCTTAGATATTTAATCTCTTTTATATGTTTTGCTAGAAATGTATAAAAAAACTCATTTACAATACTTCTTCAAATAATTGCATTTCAGAAAAACTTTCTTGGTTTTATTTCTCGACTAATTTCTTATTCAGTTTGTTTTTATGTAACTTAAGAGCTGTATTCAAAGTTTGTGTCGTATTCTATTTTAATTAGCTTTAAATTTTTAATTTATTTTTGAAAATTTTATAATTTAAAAATCTTTTAAATTGACTTTTAATAAACCACTTAAAATTAATTAGAATTATCTAGATTAAAAAAAAACGAAGTAAAATAAAATACACTTACTTTTCAACCTTAAATATTGTCTTTGCATAAATTCGATGAGTATTTCTCTCCGAGTCCATTTCTAAAGTAAAATTATCAAACTTAAAAAGTAAAACTCTGCAACTTGGATAGGAGGATTAAATCGGGCCTCTTTTAGTATCGTAAAATTTGACTCTGATATTAATATCATCTCCCAGTAATGTGTCATATGGTAATCTTAACATTAACTTCTACAAAAGTAGTTATCGTAAAGATTCCTAAGCCTCAAACACGCCATGACTTAATTACTTTTGCATATACATTTACGTTAACATTTTTCACGAAAGAGTTCGTATAATATCCATTGCAAGCGAATGGTCAATTAAGATAATAAATAGATATACCTCGACCAAATGTTCGTTTAAAAGTTAATGACAAATTTTATTAGTTTACCTGTAAACCAGTAACAGTTAACGACTTGGCCTAGTGAAGAACCTTTTTCTTAAGTAGTTTTTTTATGCAAAAAATATAAAATTTTCATTTATTACTAAAAAAAGTTTATTTCACAAAAGATATCATTCTTCTCTATTGTAGAAATGGTATATGCCATTACTTAAAGTTTTAACGAAAACTATAAGATAGTTTACAACAAGTTTTGAAAATTAGGAGTTTAAATTAACACAAATAGTTTTTAGAATTAAATGTTAATAGGAAGAGTTGTGTCGATTTTCAATTACCTTTAAATTTTTGAAAAGTTTGAAAAATTAGTAATTGTAATATGCATTGGTAAGAAAACTCATGTATTTTTTATAACATCAAAGAATTACTTCCGTAGGGAAATTATAACGCAATACTTATTAGTAAATCCAAGTAGTAAGTAGTAACTTATCTATGAATTATTTCTGTGGCGATGAATTTGATAGCAATCGAATTCTTAATTCAAAACTTAAAAATAAAGATATATACTTAATATCATTTTTCAATTTCATTGTGCTACAAGAAAAAGCATAATGTAACACAAAATTTACATAATTTTTAAATTTAGTAGAGTCTGCCATTAGCAATGAGAATGCCAAGTGTAACAAAACAAGTTGAATGAAAGTGACAGGAAATTTTAAAGTTAATAGTTCACGATTATTTGAGATTAGGACGTTTCGATTTTCACAGAAACACTCCAAAAAAAAAAAAAAAAAAAAAAAAAACGATTAGTACATTTTTGCATCAATAAATGGAGATGCTAGTTCATCTAAGCAACTGCTTATTAATTAAGACTGTTAAACATTAGGATTTTAATTTAAAATGCCATATAATATTTAAAACTTAAGTATTTATTACCTAAATTGGTAGAAAACTGAATTTGTTTTCTGGACATTTATATGTAAATCGCAGTTGTCCTGTTTTACTCTATTGAATTACCTTGCATATCTATATAGAAAAGAGATGTGGTTGCACAGTTTGAAATCAAGAAAAAAAAAGCATCCAAGTGTCTATTTCAAGACACACGTATTTCATGAAGAAAACTCCATGATATAAAGAAGTCCGTCTTCTTAAAATACGCAAAAAAAATAGGAAGGGAATTTGACTTGTATATGTACACGAAAACTTCAATAGAGAAACGAATGGCAATGCTTTGAATGAAATGGAAGTTTCTTTAAAGAAAACCAATTCGAATGGTTGATGTATTGCCTGGTTTAGAATCGCTATTTTTTTACAGTAACAAACCAGTCAAACGAAATGATTTCACTCAGTTCAGTTTCTTTTTGTACCACAGAAAATGGAAACAAAGGGATATTTCATTTTCTTTTAGATAAATCCAATACACTTCTAGTAAAAATATTTTAGAATTGATATAAAAATTAACATTGAGATATACAAATAAGTTTGTAACTAATTATTTCAGTGGAATAATTCTAAAGTTACAAAGTAAATAAAAAAAATACTTATGCTAGATATTATTTTAATTATGAAACCTTTTTTGTATTCGATAATTGGAATGTACTTCCAGTGTAAAATGAAACTAATCATTATTTTTATATTATACATATTCTCAAACAAATTACAATAAATTAAGTTCAATTCTTGAATATTTTGTAAGAAGATATGTTTATATAGAGTCAAATTTAAACAAAAGTGTTTTATTCCACAATTTTCATTTATTGTTGCGCACAAGTTTTAATAGCACCTGTACCTAATTTGCTTGAGAACTTAGGTAAAAACATGGTTGATCAAAATGTACAGTAGGATGAACTGGTTCATGTAAAGATAGGTTTTGGTATTGTTGCTGTTTGAAATATATTTAGATATATGATACTGCAAAACAAAAACAATGAGATTAGGCACAAGTTTTTTTTCGGGATTTTCCTTTTACCCTAAATGCGGGTAACTTTGGCCCGCTTTCACGGTACACTGATTGATTTTTTCTAAAGGTGTATTACGTTTTTATGATATTTTTAAATGCCACGTCGGGTCTATTAACTTGACCCCAAGGTTGCAATAAAGTACAGACATATCATGGAATTCTGTATTAGAATGTCCCTAAAGAAGAGCTAAAGAAAGTGTATTTTATTAATTTTCTTGCAGATTCTGACAATTTTCGAATCATTCAAAAACCTTTATTCTTTCGGAAATTGTGCAATTTTTCCTGGAAAACTCAAAGACTGCCACATGTGTAGGGTTTAAAAAAAAGTTTTTAAAGAATGAATAAAAAAATTTATATACCTTAATTCAATGTTTTTCTTCATATTAGATACATTCCTGAGGTTTTTAGACTTTGTGGCTATACTTGACTTTCGTTAAAATTCTCTTATGCAAGTGCAACTGCCTCTGTAATTTGTCACAGTAGTGTTTTAAAACTAAATAATGCACATGACGTAAATCTATGCATCAAAATGATCTAGAAATATAGTTCACTCCATCAACTGTCGTAGTATTGATATTCAAGAATAAGAAGACTGCATTTGTCTCGGGTATTATTTCTTATACGAAATGTTTAAGGTTTTTATTGCAAATAGGAAAACAATTTCTCAGGAAAAAGTTATGGTAAAGTTAATAGTTTTTAAATGGTTTTAAACAACATATACTGCATTTTTTTTTAAAGTTATTTTATGAATTTTACCAACCGGGTCTTTACTTGCACTATAAATTAATTAATCATAATTCACCCAATATTTTTTTTTTTTTAATAATACGTATTTTAATTAATTCAATGCAAAATAAATCTAGGGGTGTTCGCATAAAAGATAAATTTTATTCGCGAGTATTTGACTGCTAAATTATAAAGCATTTAAATCATTTTTATAAGGAGACAAGTAGCAGATAATCCGTATATGTAATACAATATAATTCTAAAGGAGTAAACACATTTGCCATTAGCTTTAACTTAATTAGAGATATTAACATGCTTAATAAAGAGTTTTTGAGGAACATATTTACAGAACTAAGTCACTCTTCATTGTCCCGCAGCCCGGTATACCTATTTTTCTGGTCTAAGGTTCTTGAAAAAATAATAATAATATGTTTACGCTTAATTGCTAAAGGTGTAATTTGACTTTTCTTAAAAGAAGGCAATTATTTTCGCTTGAAAGAAAATAATAGTCATTCAGAAGGAGAAATTAAAGAAAATTGTTTTCTTTCCATTGTGAGATTACTATCTTCACAGCTGAAAGAACATAATCATTAGGAAATAATTGCGTAGCAATAAATTGTCTTTTGAGAACCTATACCAGAGTTTTTTTAACTCTTCATCCTAGTTCTTTTTTTTTTTTTATTATTATTATTATTATAGAGAAAATATTTTATTTTGAGAATTCTACTCTTCTTGTTCAATATTATTTTCATTTAATATTCTATTACAGTATGAACGTTTAATAAAAAAACAATAAATTTAATTAATTTTTCAATAACAGCACACACACTTCAACAAATGAAAAATATATTCCAACATCCTAATGAAAGTTTTAAAATATATTTTAATTTTTAAATGATGTAAGTTAAATTTTAAAAATGCAATTAAAATGCATTCCAAATAGCAGTAGATATTTCAACAACCAAATTATATTCTAATTGTCTTAATGAATGCTTAATTTTTTGTAATTGTTGAAATTTTATAGTGTTGCATTTTACTAAGCATCATAAGTAATTTCTCAATAATAATAACTTCAACACCCAAATCACATTCAAGTGTCTTAAGGAACGCTTAAAAATATTTCTAATTTTTAGAGTGTTATCATTTGTTACATTTCAATTCGTAATGAATAAACTTTATTTCTCTTAAGAAATCGGAAAATTAATTTTGAGATTTGAAGTCACTTTAACACTAGTTTACTGACAGAGTAACTACCCTAGATATAAAATAAAGACATTTTTAATATCAAACTTAATCTTCATCTCATGCAGTGAAAACTAATATAGATTAGTACTCACATCCTTTAGTTATTGAAACATTAACTAGACATTTGTACGCTGCAAAGCTCTGGAAGATCTTTATGTCAGAAAGAGAAAGATTCTCTGGAGATCTGATGGTCATAAATGCTGATTGAAACAGCGAACTCCAGATGTTTGAATAACTCTTTAAAACATATCAAGATTTACGTAATGAATATTTATCTTTCAGTCAAAGCAGTAAGAGCAAACAATTTGATTGCTTTCAGGAAAATACGGAAGTCAGGATTTTTCATTGAGCTTTTTCATAGAGTTAAACTAGGGAACGTGTTTTGAAATATGTAAAAAGAAAGTTACGGCCCTCTGTATTGAAAATATTTAGAACTGGCCAATAAGACTTTTTTATCTTTTTAATAAAAACCATTTATTATCTTGTTTTAGCGAAATAAAGTTGTTAAAAATATGATTATTTATCGATTTTTCTGACCATGGAGCCTGTTGAATATTACTTCATTTCACATAATAATTTAAGATAATATTTAAAGAATATAAGCATCTAACATCCATCTTAATGAGTAAAAAAAACAGTTTTGTCAAACTTGAAACACAGAAATTCCCCTAGAAACTATTTTGTAAATACAAATAGTTAAAAAGTTACACTTTTATTTATTTATTTATTTATTTATTTATTTATTTATTTATTTATTTATTTATTTATTTATTTATTTATTTATTTATTTATTTATTTATTTATTTATTTATTTATTTATTTATTTATTTATTTATTTATTTATTTATTTATTTATTTATTTATTTATTTTCAAAATTCTGTACATAAATAAATTCCTTATAACTATCTCCAATTCCCACATTTTTTGAAACATTATTTTGTTACTTAAAGTTTCAAGTCTTAAACTTTAGGGTGTTGGCACTTAAGTTGTCTATTCCATATCTGTTTAAGTCCCCTAAAATTCATCAACCCCAACATCAAGTGCACCGGCGTAATAACTTACAAGTAGATGCATATCGCAAACAGGGTGATGCAAGCTGAAATTTTTCTTCAAACCTAGTCTATAATATAAAATGGTAATCATTAATGATAATAATTGGATTTGATAAAAAGTAAGAGTAAGTGTCGAAAGGGCTGGTCGCCCGCTCCCTCTGCCCAAAAATACACATAGATTAAATTAATTAACAATTTGGGTCCTGATCGTTTCCTAACAGTTGCGTTGTGTTTTATTTAAAAAGCGCCAAGTCTTACGGACATGCTAGGGCAAGGTTCTTCGAAAACAAGGGTTATCAATAAGGTACACCACAGAAGTTAAATATCGACATCAGTACAATAAAGCAATTTACCTGAACTAAAGACAGCATTCACAGCAACAGGAACCTACATGTAAAGGAAATGAACAACCCGCACCCAAGAACGATTCTCTTACAAAGAAAGAGTCCAGTTTGAGGTTAAATTGAATAATTTATTTGGTTGAATACTGTAGATTAATACGAAAGAGAACACAATGGTTTAGACTATACATAGGGTGACAAATACGGCACGGCTCTTGTGGTTGAGAGAAACTCATGACATTGTCATATTATAACAATACAAACCCGAAACTTACAACCACTCAAACTCTGTTTTGAGATACATATTAAGTCAACATATCAAACTAGACAGTTATTTATTTAATTAAACACTCTTATATTTAAATTACAATCGCACTTAATTTAATTTTACTGAGAACGTAAACGTTGCCATTTCTCACTACGCGAAAATAAATTATTTTACATAAAAAGCTGTCCTCTAAACTATTTTAAATTAACACTTAAATTATCTTTACACGAATTAAACTCTTGCTGATTTAACTGTGCTAGTGAGAATGAATGCCAGAAGGACTTACCCTTTCATGCTGGAATGCATTTCAAGGACTCCACCCTTAGATTTTTCCAGTCAGAGCGAAAGTGTTGCGTCTTCCATGCACTTGTTGGCAGACGAGGTAGCTAGAGCAGAAAGGGTCGTGAAGTCCTCATTTTTCAGAGTTGTACCAGCTTTTAAAAACTTGGTCAGAATGCCATTGGTGCGCTATCAGCTTTGCTATAGGTTATGCGCCCTTCAATGGACCATAACCTAAGCCTTACAAGCAATAAGGGCTGAACCCTTTTGCCCGGCCAGGCGACTATTAGTTTAGTTGCGAAATTCACCTCTCTGACCTACGTCACATAAACACATCCCGCTTGACATTCAGCATCGAAATATATCCGACTTGCATCCGCTCTAAGCCAGACTAGAACCGACAAAATTCCCCTAACACAATTCTTTCCCCAAAAACATCTGGTTTTAACGAGGCAGAGGACATTAGGGTGTACCGGACCCTTTACTTTTAACTGAGTCATCAACCACCAGTGCCAACACAATTAAAACTTCACAAAATTAAAACCTCACAAAATTGAAACCTCATAAATTAATTCATAAACACCAAAAAGGGGTTGAAGTGTCTTGGGTGAGAACAATCATCCAAATGTCACTTCACCACAGTAGGTGTACTCACAATAAAATGGCTTCTAAAGATATCGATTCCATCAGTCCACTGCGTCAGTTTTATTCTTTTTCAGCATCACACTTTAAGGTTAGATGTGTGCGAACAATTCGTGTATTTAGTTCAATGAAACATTCAAAATGTTGCCAATCTCAATTAGGTTTTCCTACTGAAATAGTTGCTAATAACTAAACATTAATTATTTTCTGTGGAAGTGAATGAGTTAAATCCCATCTTGTACTACTTATTTTTTTTTCTTTTTTTTTTTTTTTAATACTCTGTCTCTACTTTTTTAATTTGCAAAGTCCAGGGGGTCGCATATGCATGCTCTTAACCCTTCCTACCCATGCCCATCAGTGACTGTTCTAATTATCTTGAAATCGTGACATATTCGTACTATATAGATAATTTACCGTTAGGCTCTTTTATTTCTTTTCAGGAAGCCTCCTCCATCCTCCATCAGCAACAACATCAGCGGTCACCTACGGGTACCCCAAACTTCAGACCTCCCACCACCCAGCCGCAGCTCCAGTTTCCGCATGCTATGCAACAACGCTACTCGAGGAGTCCTTCGGAGACCCTCGTCTCGCAGAAGCGTTGCCAGTTTGCGACAAGAAACTAAGGCTGCTAGGCAACTCGGCGTGATCATAGGAGCCTTCGTTCTGTGCTGGCTACCATACATGGTGCTTTTTGTCGTCACTGCCGCCTGCGAAAGCTGTCTTGGACCTGGTATCCACACGGCTGCCATATGGCTAGGATATCTGAACTCCACTGTGAATCCCTTGATATACGCTCTGTGCAATGCCAGCTTCAAGAGGGCATTTTGGAAAATTGGGGCTGGGTTTTCTGCAGGTTGGAGGAGGAAGTGCCGTGGAAGGGAGACTGATCATGCTTCCGAAAATAACCCATTTGCGTGATGGGTGATTTGACCATGGTTTCGTTTAGTAATTCAAAATATAATGTAACCTAGTAATATTTCAAATTGTGTATAGTGTGCAATAAGAGAGATGACACGTGAATGATCTAAGTGACCTTTGTTCTGTACAGGCAGCTCTATTTGTTGTCGTTCGTCTCTACTGCTGGTAGGGAGAGCTGTCTTGAAACTAGTATTCATAGTAAGGAATTTGGGTGGCATAACTGATCGATGTTGTTAGTACGTTTATGTATCTGCTTTGTGCCACCCTAGTAGGAGGAGTTTCTGAAAAATTGGGTCACAATTTTCAGCAGGAGCTCTCCTGACTATTCGTCTGGTTGTAACACTATTGCATTCTGAGTAACGGATTCTTATTCCGTATAACATTAACTAATACTTGACACAGGTGACCCAGATATCAATGTAAGATGGATCAGTAGACAAAAATGTCCAAACACTGGCTACATCTTTTGCTCCAACTAATGGAGGGGAAAAAACGGAAATTCGTGGACTGACTCTAATGTTAAAGCAAAACCTTAAGGTTTTTTTAAGTATAAATAGTAAACTAATAAATATTTTGTCATTTTTTCTTTCAGACGATTGTTTGTCAAATATAAATTGCATGTAACTTTTTGATTAAATAGTTCTTGAAAGATTATTTAATCAAACAATTATGAATAATTTATTCATAGAAACACGTTTTTTCTTCCTTTAGATTTTGACTAATCTTAAACCCTACAGATTTATATTCTTTGCATTTTCACTTATAATTAATAAAATATTAGAGATTATGAAAACATATAACTACACGCAGAATCATCGAAACGAGTAAAATGTTCGCTTTCTCATTTACTTTGCTATTTAGAACCACTGTTTCTCAATTCTGATAAGAATCTCAAATACTTTTCACTCATATATGGCGTTTATCAAAATACTGCAATAAAACTTTTAATTCAGAGTTCAAAGTAGTAAAAATTGAGCTACTAGGGGAACAATACGAGTTTTTGTTTACTTTTTAATAAATAATGCATAAATAAACTAGTATATGATCAAAAATAAATTGTATACAAATCTATTGAAAATCCTGAACTTGGAACATGTGTACACAAAGATGCATCCTAATACTTTTACAACTAAAAATACAACCATCGATCGATTTTATTTCCATTTCTCTTTTTTCCCTTACTTTTACTCAAATTACTCGACTGATACTATAGAAGTGAGCATCGTCTGGTATTCACGAGATGGTTATTTGACGATGATATCCGATCTTCACTGTGATTCAATTCATATACGCTCAGTCCAGTATACTGGTTTCAAAAATGCATTGTGAAAAGTATAGTTTGAGTGTTCAACTGAATATCTTGAAATGCATGTCATTCATTCAAAATAATACATCAAAAGTGTCACGATAAGTGTTGTATCAAAATGCAAAATGTCTGAGGGAAGTTAATAAGAATTTCATATGCCTTAAGGTATACATATGCATTAGGAATCTCGAAATTTGACTCAAATCTGCGTTTTTGTTTTTTGGTTTTAAAATATTCCCGAATTTATTGCCATTAAAATGATACCATTTTCTTACTGAGACTCAAATTACTTTTTAAATTACAGTAGGTTTTGTGAACCTGTTTTGTATTACGTTTATTAGTGTAGTAAACTTTAAACGCTTTTTCTGAAGAATGACATTTTGGTGTTATATGTCTTTACGCCAACGGTCATAACATCACAATAAATTATCCGATTTACAAAATTCTAATTTTTTTTTGTCGACAATAGTTGTGAATGTGTTTTCTATGGAGCATCTAATATATATTGTTATGAACAAATTTCTATGCATATTTTAATCTTAATTTTTTGTTAAAAACTATGTATTTTTTTTAACTTTTTAATTAAAAACTTATAATTAAATAAATAATGAAGCCAAATTCAAAATTCTCCATAGAAACATGAGTTAATATACTATCTTTTATTTGCAATAAAAATATTACCTCTAAGTTAATTACAAGTTTATTTATGTATGTTCTAATAATGTTCTAATTAGTCACTTTAATTGCAATTAGCAGATTAAAAATTTGACGGAAAAAGAAAGTTTATACATAAAAATGCATTATTTTTAATTCGGATATACTTCCAAAAAGTTTGAAATTATAACCTAAAAATTAAAGGAAATCATCTCAATTGTATATGTATACCTTAACTAGGAAGCATCATCTATTTCAAAAAGTTATTCAAGACTTTTTTATTATTCAAGCACATACGGAAGTTTAAAAACACAAATAATCTATAACTTTGAATTTTTTAGAAAAAGGTTATAATTAAGTGGCATAATGTCGCCCAAAATACAGAGATTGGGGGTTAGTAACGAGTTTAAAAAAATTATAAAGCAAGATAAGATTTAAAAAACATTTGTAAGATTTTCATAATAATTGATTTTCGCAATAATGACAAGAAAGAATTAGAATTAGGTATTTTTAACTTTACAAAAATGAAAAACATATTTCCATGAATAAAATAATTCGGTTTTAAAGAAAAGACATGGGAAAATATTAAGAGCACCACTTTTAAGAATAAGAATCTCTTACACATTTTATTATGGATACATAAAAAAAATTCCATTTGCGTTTAGAGACTATTCTTTAAAATTTATTTAAGCCCACGCAATCAACAAAACTGAGGCTGCAAGATAAATGAGGATGCAAAGTTTTATTACTTATAGCATACTTAATTACTATAAAATACTGTTTGAACTGTGAGATTATATGCATAAAACTGTTAACTAAAATAGACTATTCTCTATTTTTCGTGAATGTGTGTTCCATATTCAAATTTGTTAAAGAATTTAAGGTGTTTCTAGCAATAAATTCTTTATGTTTAACTGGGTTTTTACGTTCATAGAAACAGAGATATTTTATATTCTAAAATATTAAATGAAATTATAAAAATTTATTTTAATATTTATTAGCTTTTTCAAAAAAATATTAGGAGCTTAAATTAATTTTAAAATTATTTTATAGATTTAAGAAGTCTATGTGGTCTATATGAGAAGTCCAAATGGTCTAAATTATTAGCCAAGTTCTAAGTTATTATAAAACGTATTTAATATTTTTTATTAACAAATTATCCTATGTAGAATGTTCTTTACGATGAACAAAGCACAAATTTCTCATTGTAAATTTGTAATATATTTCTAAATGCAAATGCTGCGTATGGTAATATCACATAACAGCTAAACTTATAGCTTTTACTAAATATCTTCGTTATTAATTTGAATAAAAAAACAAATTTCCCACTTACATTTTCTTAAGAATTATTGTATGTGGTTGTATGTTATAATGTAAAAAGCTACGTATATGAAGAAAATGGATATATAGAAATAAACAGCACAAGTAATTAGTACAAATCATTTGTCACAATATATACATGCTTTAATTGGCTGCGCAATTAAACTGTCTAGTGATAAAAAAGCGTAAAAAACACACTGCTCAAAATAATTAGTTTAAGAATACATAAGATAATCAACTCCACCTAGAATATAATGTACCCATTTATTATGTATGTAGTATGTAATCAACAATTCCCTATCTATGAATTATTTTTTCAAACAAACTCATCATTCAACAAGCAAAGCTGATATCAGGTTAGGGTTAGATAAATCAAATCATTCCATTATTGTATCCGCCAATCCATCTTTGAAATCCCAATATTCCCAAGACGTCTTCACTTCGGCCATGTCATCGCCATCAAGTCTGTGATAAGAACCCTCTTCACCGAACACATTCAAGATGGAATAGAATAAAAAGAAAACGTTTCTTCGGCATCATAAACTTCTAGCTCTAATCCAGAAACATCCTCACCATAATTCTCCCAGGAAGGATGCCTGTCAGAAAAGGAAACAATTTGTAGTCTTTGGGTGGAATGGATAAAGTAGATTCCATTTACCCGTTACATAATAACCCTTATTCGTGTTTCATTCCACAACAATGAACAGTGTATAGATTCCAATAAATGTCATACTTGCTGCACTGAACGTAATGCAGATGCAATGGTGTCTGAGGTAGGTGGGCTTAAACGTGTTGACATGCACACTTGAACATTAGAATGAAATTTTTCCTTCAGATAACTTAACACTTATAAAAGTATAAAAGTTTAGCGCTTCCATTGTTAAAACAGCTTTTGAAAAAAAAAAAAATATAATATTTTATAACATATTTGATTGCAGAAGACATTAAAAAAGAAGAATCGCATGAAGTAAGTAAAGACAACTCACAAATTTAAGTTTTTAGAACAAAGACAAAATTTAAAATACATTTTAGGAAATATTTATTATTATCTGTATAACGTGTGTTCGTGCACAATGTTTCGGTACACCTTTTTAAATAGCATACAAATCTTAAAATTTCCTAAAAAATTTTAGTCGTAAGTACATCATGTAAACTAAAACTATTTTATAACTAGTTAGGAACAATTTTTCACAATGAAAATCATCCAAACTTTTTCTAATAATAAGTACAGAAAACTATACCTATATTACCCTTTAGATAAAAAAAATAAACGTCAAAGTTTAAACTGAAGTCGTTTTACTCAAATTACACAGACTCATTCCTTATCATATCAGCACATTAAATAACAACGTTTCGCTGAAAATGAAACAAACTTCTTGATAAAATGAAAAGAATTATCTTTATTGATAACTATGTCTTCTAATAAAAAGTAACACTCTTGAAATGTATTATTAAACAGCTAGTGTGTTTTCAACTCAAAATGGCGATTTTGTTTAGTTGTGTTGTGACTCTTTTCAAATATTATTTTTTCTAGAACATTATCTGAAATACTAAAATGAACCTCTGATACATCATCCTCATTATATTTTATGACACTATATTTTTTTTAACAAAATCGGTTGTAAAGAGAAAAATTAAATACAAAAGATATTTAATGTGTATGTCAAGATGTTTATTACCCATTCAGAAAATCAAAGGTTTAATATTGTATAAAGTGTTGTTGAATTGTTGAGTGCCAAGGATTTAAACCGTCCCACTTAGAGAAAATTTTATCTTCCAACTGTTATTGTATGCTTCAAAATAATATAGTAGTATTTATTATGTGTGTAATTTAACTTATGTGTACATTTTGTATATAATAGCATATTAAAAATTTGAAAATATTCCTCAATAAAAGAAACCTTTAACATTTGTGTTTTATTTATTTGTATTTATTTTAGTTACGTTTTTACGATTAATAAGTAAGGTAAATAAAACAAGGTTTTTTTATTTTGGCAGTATTTAAAATTTTTTACTCTCTGTCTATTAAAAAGATGCCTTTTTCTGGTTACAGAATGAATACACTTTCAATTAAATGTTTATTTAAAAAAAAAAACTACGCATGCCTACTGCTACTTAGGTTTATGCTTCGACATTTGTGTCCATAGCGAAAAAATTGCCCACAATTAACGAAAAAAAAAAACCTCGATATGTAATTTTCTGATCTTAAGCTTTCCAATGTGTTGAGATCAACAGTAATCAAGTATGAAAATTGTTCATTGACAAATATATTGTAATACTGATATTAATTTATGAATATCTACTATAAATGTGTGGGGGGGGGGGTTGAATAAAACAGTAATGAGGATGTATGAAACACATATGAAAACCCATAATCAAGTTAGTATAACTTAATAAAGATTCAATCACTAGGTATTGTGCAAATTTTTTATTACATTACTAACGAAGTTTTCTCACTTAGAACTTCTCAAATTATATTAGTATTTCTCAGAAAAACAATTTAATTAAATGTCATTCTAAATTCAATACATTAAATATAAATTCCAAAAAATTATTTAAAGTTGTGCTAAGTATATCATAAAGGCACTTATTTCAGATATAGAAGTTTCGGTCCTTATAAAGGTGCTATTCAAATCTTGTATAAACAAAAACAAAAAACTCTCTAATACTAATGGGATTCTAAATTGTCAGCCATGTTCTTTCTTAATAATTGCGTATGCAATTATACACCAATAGTCGTTAAAAAAAAGGAAACTATAATCAAGCAAACAGCAAACTGTAATTCGTGTGATTTTAACCGTCGGATAGCCTAAATATCATTGAATATTAATGATAGCACGCATAGAAACTTCATTGAACTAACTTTTAATCAATTACAGTATTTAATATTATCAAACACAACAAGTTTCTCAAAAAAAATTACTAACAAACGTTTATAATAACAGTGCTAAAAATGGTAAGAGAAATTCTCATATAAAAACTTTACAAAATATCTAAATCAATAAGGGAGATAATATTTTTATAATCAAAAGCATATTCATTCCTATTATTAAGCCTTTGATAATAACATAATTTAAGATTGTTACGTTACGTAATTAGTTTCAGATTTTTCTTTTAATTAAGATTATTCAATACAAAATTTAACGTTAACACCCAAACTAAAAAATTTTCGTTAAAATTCAACCGCTGAATCTATTGATTTTCTTAATCCTTCAAACTGCTGCTCTATACCTGCACACTTTTAACCACACATTTTTTCTGTCACTTTCATTTTATATAATCCTAACTTTTCGTCGCCCTTTTCAAAAACCTAATTATTTTTCTTTTAATATTTCCTTCTTATTATCATTTTAATTACTATGGCATCAGTTCAGTATGTCCTTATCGATTACCGTTCAATTAACAAGGTGAAATAAATTGCTTACCTGCATTGCCGATTATACCAGCAACCTTCTAAAAAAGGTAATAGGTTCTTGTAATCTCTTATAAAATATCACTGGAATGTTTTACGTTATGAACTTTTCATCTACCCTTATACATTGTATAAACAAAGAAAGTTGGATTATCAACCAATTTATTTTTGGACTCTTGAAAGATTAAACTAAAGGATAATGAGAAAGCAGGTTCTTTTTCAAAAGGAAAATTTTTCATTCGAAATTAAAAAAATTCTTTGGATTAAATTGGATATTTTTGCATTATGAAATCCAGTACCTTTAAATGAGTGATACCAATATCCTAAAATTTTTAAACAATAACTTTTTTTTTTTAAGTACGTGGTTTAAAAGCTCTATTTTTAAATAAAATTTGTATTCCACAACAAATTTATTTATGTACCATTTTCTGAGTTAATTGAAATCTTGTAAATTATTTAGCACAAATTAAAATGATTCTGCATTACTCGCTGGCCAATTGCTCAAAATTGAGCAAGAGTGATCCGAAATCTCGTATTTCAAACAATATTCACAGTTATTTGCTAGAGTTTCCTGTTGATCTGTGGAGTACTTCTTTTATTCAGCTACATAGCTGAAAAAAATCGGATTTTATTTTTACAAAAAAAACTTTTGTGTTTTCTCGTCAACAGTTATCATAGATCTGTGAGACACTGTAAAATGTTATTTCAGTGGCTTGAGGGTTGATAAGCATTAAGATATCTTATAAAGAGCTATCTTGTTGATAAAAAAAATTAACCATACTGAGCATTTCTGTGAAAATCGCATTTTCTTACTTGCAAATTTTCTATTTTACAAACTTACCTCACAAAAAACGCATATTCTATTTTACAAACTTAGAAACAGGTACGGATTAAGATTCCTTTGACGCGATTTTATTTGACAAGTTATTTTTCTGGATAAATGCGGTCTCTGGCAACGAGTTTTATTTTCAGTTATATTTTTAATTTATTTATTTTATTATCATAGATATTTTAATAATTTATTATTTTGTTATGATTATTTTAACATATATATATATATATATATATATATATATATATATATATATATATATATATATATATATATATATATATATATACAGGGTGGTTATAATTAAAGTTACCCTGTTTAGAACCATGTAGACTCCGTTCTAATGTGCAGATCTTGATGAAACTTGGCATATACACTATATGGACAATGGGGAAAAGAAATCTGCAATAAAAAATTGTAGTTAAAAATTTTACCACCAGGTGAAAAAGTGGCGCATAACGAACAAAAACCACAAATTGAAAACACAAATTTTTATTTAATTACAGCATATGTTCAATGTGCATTCCATTTATGTCAACCACATGCTTGAAGAGTGTTATAGCGTGTTCAAGTTCTTCTACAAGTGCTCGAGCGGTGTCACGTGATTTGTCTATCCCTTGGTATACAGTTAGAAAGATTCTTCGATCAATTGTAAAATGGTATCCATATAAGATCCATGTTGTGCAACAACTGAAACCTGCTGACTCTGGTAAGCGCATTCAATTTTGTAGAATTCTTTTGGCCAGAATAATCGTTGATAATGCATGGCCTTGGAACGTTTTATGGTCGGACGAGGTGCATTTTACACTAGATGGAGCCTTGAATACTCAGAACTGTCGAATATGGGATGCGGCAAAACTGAATGTTGTGCATTAACAGTCTCTGCATCCTGATTACATTACTGTATGGTGTTGTTTTACGGCTAAATTTACTCTTGGTCCCTTTTTCTTTGAGGGGAGCACGCTTCGTGGCCCTCGAAGGTGTTCGATTACGGGGTTCCGCTACTGCGAGCTTCTTCGGCAGCAAGTCCTTCCTGCCTTACAAGAACGGTAATGTTTAGAGACTACTGTATTTATGCAAGATGATGCACCAACTCACTTTGCACGACCAGTGACAGCACTACTTCGTGCCCACTTTGGAGATGATCGGGTAATTTCGAGAAGTTTTTCGACTGCCTGGCCTCCTCGTTCTTCGGACTTAAATCCCTATGATTTCTAGTTGTGGGGATTTCTGGAAGATCGTGTGTATGGAGGGAACATACGGACTCTTCCTGAAATGAAAGCAAGCATAACACTTCATGTTGCTGCAAATGATCGAGAAACCCTTTGCACTACTGTTAAACATGCTATAACACGCTTCGAGCATGTGGTTGACATAAATGGAATGCACATTGAACATATGCTGCAATTAAATAAAAATTTGTGTTTTTAATCTGTGGTTTATGTTCTTTATGCTCCACTTTTTCACCTGGTGGTAAAAATTTGAACTACAATTTTTTATTGCAGATTACTTTTCCCATGGTCCATATAGTGTATATGCCAAGTTTTATCAAAATCTGCTCTTTAGAACGTACTCTACGTGGCTCTAAACAGGGTAATTAATTATAACCACCCTGTATATATATATATATATATATATATATATATATATATATAACATGCCAAGTTTTATCAAAATCTGCTCTTTAGAACGTACTCTACGTGGCTCTAAACAGAGTAATTAATTATAACCACCCTGTATATATATATATATATATATATATATATATATATATATATATATATATATATATATATATATATATATATATATATATATATATATATATATATATATATATATATATATATATATATATATAACATACATATATATATAATTTTATTATTATTCATACTTTAATTTTCATTTTATTTTTTTATTTCAGCTACCGTGTTTTTTATTTTGGTGATTTTTTTATCGCCAAATGATGAAAATTCGTCTAATATCTTAATCCTATACTATATCTGTTCCACAAATTTTCCTGACTATCGATTTTTCAAATGCTCTGTTACTTTTAGAGCACCCTAACTATAAAATAATAGATATATGACATATTTGAGCTATACACCGAGAAACGTGCAAGACGAGTGTAATCTCAATGTAGTGTCAGAATTATAAATATTTAAACACCTAAGTAAATGCCTGAAAGTATTAAACTACGAAATTGAACTGTAGAAAAAACTAAATGGTAGATTGTCTAGGTTTCAGAGTTTTTATTTCTAAGGTGAAGTATTACAAAATGGCGTGACCACTACATTTCATTTTACAAACTTCCTTAAAATAACATTTTTAACAGAAAAGCGGTTTATGATATTTTAATTTATCTCATATCATTTTTTTATTCCATGACATATGTAATAATTAATCAAAACACTGTGTCCCAGCGTTGACATTTTATAGAAACACCAAGTACAGTACAAGATAGTTTATTTTCCCTCCGTGGTAAATGATTTTTTAATCATTTCTTTCTATTAAAAACAAACTCAATAAAATATATAAATTACTAAATTAAAACTTTAAAAAATTCCATTTATAACTAATTTTAAGAGTTATTTTAAACGTTATGCTAATTTTCTTTCGATTTTATTTTCTAAAAAAAGAAAATAATTCCTTATTTTGGTTAAAATTCCCCCTCACTCACAAATAACATTTCAATTTGTATGTCCATGATTAAATTTAAAATAATTATTAGTATTCAAAATTTCTACTGATTCTAAAACCACGACGAAGTTAAATGAAACTTGTTTTTCTTTTTTATGTGAGATTTGTTCCACTGTTAAAAGATCTTTACCAGTGAAAATAATTGAAGAAAAATTTTCTGAAATACAAAGGATTTTTTTTTTTTTTTTTTTTTAATAAATACCTTTGCTTTACGAAACAATTTGATCGATAATGATTTTTCTTGATCCCACAATATCAAAAGTAGTGACAGTTTTCCACTTGTGAAATCTTGAAATGTACGTCGATTAAAAAAAAACTTATCTCTCAAACTTCAAGAAAAGCGTTTGAAGTTCTTATTCAACTCAAAGAAAAAAGTTGTTGTTTTTAAATAAATTTTTGGTATTTTAACTTAAAAACTTTATTAAAACATTTGAAAAAGAAAATACAACGTATCTGAATCAACTTAGTACAGTTATTGAACCAATTTAATGTCTAATGTATGAAAACTTTGCCAATTTAAGAAAAAGAAAACATATCGCAAATAACATTATAATCTAACCATTTTGGTTTATCCTATTTAACTAATAAATGAACAAATGAAGGATTACATTAATATCCTGAAAAAAAGGGTTACGTATGTACAAATAAGTTCATTCGATTTAAACTGTAAGGTTTAACTTTATATTTCATTATTTAATTTAAGAGATTTATTTATTTTTAGATTTATTATATTTTTAAGTTTATATTTATTTTACACAAATTTAAATGATTAAAATTTCTATTTTAGTTTGAAAAACGAAGTTACTTGGATTGTAATCGGCAATTGCTACTATTTAATAAAACCTTCATGTTCCTATTATATAAAATTCTTCACCCGACCTAATTTGTCAAACTGGTTTACGTCATTCACTTTAATATTATTTCCTATACTGTAGTGTAGCGAGAATCTTATATAACGACTCTATGACATGTCTAAACGCTGAATTAGCAGAATTTAGGTTGTATTAGCAACAACCGAAATATCATCAACCAACTAGGAAGCGATTTCTGTCATAAAATAGCATTAAACTTCAAGTGGTTGGTATCATCACTTCTGATAACAATTTCCTAAGTAGCTAGAGCAACTCATTAGTGTTTGTGAATTCATAGTCACGTCTAATGTGTCAATTTAATACTCATCTGAATTTAATTTAGCGTCTAATGTTGTCTGGATCAAATTAATAAGGAGATATAAACAGAAACACTAAAATGGATACGTATGTAGAAGGGTTCTTTTTGTAACAGTGATTGTTACAAAAAACTTGTTTTTAGTTCGTCACAGTTATCGTGTCTTACAAATCAATTTAAATGGAATATTAACTTTTAAGTTCCTTTAAAATATGTTAATGACCAATGGTGTAAAGTCGTATAAGTCACAAAATTCCATTTTTTATATCTCCATGAATATTGATCATACAAATTTCGATTTTTTTTTTTTTTTAATGTTTTTTCATGGGCAACATATTTCTAAACATAAGTTGGGGTAACTGGGGACCATATAAAAATTTAAAATCCGTAATTTGTATACCAGCCCCTTTCCTAACTTAAAAACTATTCAGTAAAAATATTTTAACGATTTAAAACATCTCTTCAACTGGGACTATGCATCTAGGACCAATTGTGTCGAAAATAAAGGTCAGCCAGGTTTTACGGGGACACGCTGTATATGAATGCATTTATTTAAAGCTGGATGTAAGTAATATTAAAGTTATATAGGAAAGTTTTTTCTTAGAAAAACAAAACATTACAGAACTAGGTAAAAAATGATGGTGAAAAAAATGGTGATGAAAATTTTAGCTATGTTCTATCGAAAAATCTTATTCGTATATTTTTCATGCCATGGATTTTAAATTCCATTGCAATCTTGTTTAAACAGGTCGAAACGTATTAAAGAACCATACTAAAGAAATTGTGATGAATTATTATAAATTCTACTGTCAATGCTTGGCAAAAGCATAAAATGTATAAATAAAACCATCAAAGGGTTGAAAAGGGACTTATTCTACAACTTCAATATGAAATCAATACTATAGTAAACAATTGAACTATATCTGTTTAATTTACGTTGGCTATTAATCTAACTCTTCCTCCATTAATCTTGTTAACAAATAATAATTTTCAATAAACCAATAGCTTTAGATTCAATTTATTATCGTAGAATTTGGCGACAATCGATAGAGCTACTATAAAAATATACATTTTCTTTCTTTTGGATTACCAGAAAAGAAATATTTTTAAAAAAACAGGATTATTTCTGCTCAAGAAAGAGATTTTACTTGCCTTTCACGACTCTTTAATTTGTAATCATGCTTTTCAGTAATTCTAAAAAAATGGATCGATCGATTTTGATTAAAATCTCTTTGCTAATGCCTCTTAAGGTGTTCTAAACGTCCTCACCTCCAAAATTCCCGTAGCAATGAGATAAAAACGTAAAAGTTGAAAAACGAGTGCCTTTAACACTGAAATCTCTGCCCTTGAGCGTCGCCCATTCGCTACTGATTTTCTTCTGTTTCACACACAAGAAAGGACCATGTAATGTTTGTCGCGTAGATTTCGCCGTCTTGCTGTGATTCATGAAAAAATTATTGCCAAAAATTTCGTCGAACTGGCAATTTTTATTTAAATGAAAACGATAAATAACACCATATCATATTTGAATGCAATGACCAATATAATAGTGTAATTAAAAGTTGTCCGATGTTCCGATGTGTGTTATTTTAAAGAGAAAAATGTTCTACAATGTAGGAGATGAAGTTTAAAATAAGGGATATTTGTTTAGCTATTATAAAGACCTTCGTATACTTAAGGCAGAAAATGCTTCTATTTCCTCGTGAACATTAATGCTATCATGAGAGTATTATGAACTAATATGAAAATTATTCCTTTGATGAAATAATCTATTTTTTGTGTAAGAAAAAACAGAAATTATGAAGTTTATCTCAAAATTAAAATAAGTTATTTAAAAAAATGAAATGTGTTTACACTAGTTAAGTGACATAGAGATAGAAATAAATAAATAACGGGTGAAATCCAAAGAAACGAGACTTTTTGAATTCCTAAACATTTAAGATTATTTCTATTCTGTTTCGACAGAAATGCTCATCACATATACCAACAGTACAATCTTTTGATGAAAACACTAATTAATGTCATCTTTGTTGAGAAAAATCTTATTTTTCAAGAGAATTTTGGTATAAAAACACGTCTTCCTCTAACAAAACGTTCATGAACACACCGATTTTTCAACATTCTGTAACTTTTGAATGATATTTTTTTTTTAACTAGTACGTTTTTTCCTTAATTCAAATTTTATTTTCATCGGTTAATTCTTAATAAACATTGGATTTATATCTATCATTGACTTCTATTAAAAACTCTCCTCATTATAAATTGAAAAATACTGAAAAAAAATTCAGCATCAATCTCTATAGATTTAAATTATTAGCAAATAACAAAAAAGTATTTTTTCTAAAGAATTGCAATTTTAAGGAAAAATATAAATTATGCAGAAATTTATAAGACAAAATTTATTATAGAGTTCAATGTAATATAAAGAATTGGTGTTTTAATATAACTCTAAGCATCATTAAGTATAAAATTATGAGTGTTTATAAAATAATAAAAAATATCACTTTAATCACTTCCACACTTAAGATATTTAATAATTTTTTATTAAGCTTCAAATAATTAAATGAAGAAATAGTCATTTAAAGCCTAACACAAAAAAATTATTGAACATCTTAAGTGGGTGTGATTAAAGAGATGTTATATGGGCAATTAATATTTATAAGTAAATACTCCTACACCACAAACACATTATGAGTTTTGGTTATTAGGAGTATTTTATTGTATACAGTAATAACACAGATTGTAAAATAAATATATAAAAAACAATTTCACATGCATAAAGTTTCATCATATGATTTAAGGATCTTCAACTTATTCGAATTCAAAACTTAAATTCAATGAGTGAGTAGGGAAATATTTGTTTTTTAATAAAAAGGGAGTACGTGTTCTTGATTATGCATTTCAATTCATATTTTATATACTTTATATAGTGATTCATTAGTTAGAAAACTTCTACTTTCCCAGTTTTTCAGTTAGAAAACTTAAATTTACTTACAATAAGAAAATGCAGGGATATCAAAAACACTTGAGCAGTTCCGTCACTCAGAGATTACCAAGTTAATTCTGGTCATCACTTCCATCACAAAATAATAAGCCTCTAATGTCATTTAATCAATTCTTAACGCTATATGAAACCATTCATTTTATTCTTAAATAATTCCTCTTTCAACTTTTTTGTCATAATCACCCCATTGTAGTTCTCTTTATGATTATGCTGATTTTTTCCAGTTTTAGGCATTTCCATTCATTCCTCACACTTATGGATTGATATTCAAAATATATGGCATTTTATATTACTAATATACTACCTAATATGTCTTACATTTAATAGCGACATAACTAACTCTAAAATACATTAGGAGAATTTGAGGTCAATATATCTAACATACTATTATGATACATCAAAAAATTTAAAGATTTTAATATTTTCTGGATTTATAAAAGGTTTGTTAGTGAATTTATGACGAGTTTATAATTGAATTTATATCTATTCAGACTATAACCCTTATACATGTTGAAAGGTTCTGCTTTTAATGAATTTAGAAAAGGCGACAGAATGTATGATCTGTAGACAACAGACCCTGACAAAATGTTATATGTGCTGCGTGAATAAAACGTTAGTTGAATAATGTGGGTTTATCTTATGAGAAATAGAAAAATCTTGTAAAAAGTTTTATAAATACATACATTATGCCGTATCAGTTAGGCACTCACTCACTCATGTTTTAGATGCGTCATCATACCTTTGAGTTAAAATAAAATTTAGATTTCCATACCAATCATAAAACATTTCAAAGTAAAAGACTTAAAATTGCCCATTATTACTTCTTACTTAAATAATAAATTCATTTAAGTGACTAAATGTGCACAAGGTTTTTTTTTTTTTTTAGTAGTTAGAGAGAATTCATAAAAAGTTCCCCCAATTATATACATTACTTTTCAAGCACACATCGAAGGAATATCATAAATTAAAACTACTGAAAGGTCCAATAAGAGCCATCAAAATCCACCTACATTCATTGTGAGAAAAATTGAACCCAAAGATTTAATTCAGCTTATTCTGAATCCTACAACTACTTATATTAGGCGTTTTTTGAAGTGTGACTCTATTACTCTTTTCTGAATGGACTAATCTCCAAACGCCAACAGACGGTAACAACAACTTAATTTCTATAAAAAGTGGACTATATTCTTCCAAAATCCTAAATTATTCAGTTAGAACCGATTTGGTGTTACCCTTAATGAATGTAATGAAAATAAAGAACTTAACTAACTAATGAGAATTTATTTAAAATGAGCATAATTAAAAATTTTAATCAAAGAAAAACGCCTAAATGTATTTCAACGGACTAATGAAATACACATATTTTTAATATATATCTTAGAAGCTAATGAGAAGATTTTCCACTTAACTTATATAGGAAGATTTTTTTTTCTATCCTAGTAAGAACCACTTTATCAAACAGGCAATAAATTAAAGCAATCACTCGATACTAAGCCACAGCCAGCAGATACTTGAAACACGTCACAAATCGATACCCTAATCTTCGTAAGGACAAAACGTTCAATTAAGCAGATCCTAAACACGAAGTGGTTATCCCAAGCGAAAGCTACTTGAAGGATGTTACCAGTGACCCCCAGATGTGGAAGGCAACCACAATATTTGCTTACCTCTCATGTGTATATAAGTTAGTGTGGTAGTTATAAAGTTATCCATTCCCAAAATTGTAATATTAGCACATATAACTACACTAGCTTAAAACACTTATTTGAATATTTACATTTAATATGTAGTATGCTAAATATCTTTGTATATGTTATTGAAAGCTATATTTAACCACTTGATTAACTAAACTAAATGTATAGATAAAATTTAGAGGCTATGAGAAAACAGACAATTAAATGCTTTACCATCCCATAAATTATTAACTTTGCTACCTTGTCTAACTAAATAACTAAAAGGCATCAAATAAATTGTCGAGGTTGTTTAATCATTATCTATTTCGGTTTAATAATGTTTTAAAAACATCTTATGATTTTATAAGAAAAAATATTTTTGGAAAGGAAAGAAATCATAGTTTTACCCGACATCATTTATTCAATGCTAATGAATTCTTCATTCGTAATATTAAATCAATTTACATTTGGCCTTATCAATTACACAGTCGTAATAAAAAGTACTTATGATAAAGTTATTTTTGCACTTTACTGAATTGCATTTCAATTTATTAGATTCTACATATTTATTGCAATTTATGACTTAATAGATTCGAAAACCAATTTTACTTTATCTTTTTTCTTATTTAACCCATTGACGGTCATGCACGTATATATACGTCATAGGATCCCCAGTTTTTCCAGCAACACATTTTTAAACTTATAAATAAAATTTAAAAGGAAAAAAAAATTTAAGATATTTTTATTAGGATGATAGTCTATAACCTATCTAAAACAAAATAAATAATAATTTTAAAAAATTATGTATTTGAATTAGAAATATAATTTAAAATTTTTTGCAGGGAAAACAACTGGGGAATTTCGCCCAATCCCATGACCGTCAGTGGGTCTAAATAATTAATGTTTGGAATCATGAAAGCTTGAAAGGCGAATCTTCACTCTGAACAATAACGAGTACAACTGAAGAATTGTAGTCAAGAATTATCAGAAATTCAAAAAGATAGACAGTGAAAATTGATTAAGGAAAAGCCTCTTCAAAATCAAAAAAATCAGAGCCTTTACCCTAACATAGGATTTAATAGCAATTCCACAACAAAGCTGAAGTTGCTTTCCTCACAGTTTCACAATTTATTTTCAATTTCAGAGAGAGTAGTTACGAAAAGGAAAGAATTTTGTTGCTAATACTTAATGCAAACATAATAAATTTTAGAAATAAAAATTCATTTTGATAAAGATATATATATATATATATATATATATATATATATATATATATATATATATATATATATATATATATATATATATATATATATATATATATATTTTAAATTTCACAAGCAATTTAAATTTTCAAATATATTTTAAGAATAACGTTTCTTTTTTCCACATCAATCTACAACTATTTGAGTTTGATAACATAAGGTTGCTCGGAATTGTGTAAAACCATGTAATGTTCAATTCAAAACTTTAACACAGACAATTTTTTCTAGTATTTACAAATAGCTGTCCTTACATAATAAAAAGGTATTGGTTAACTAACAATATTTTCCAAACAATCTTCATAGATTAATGCGGCGCAAAACTTTTATACTTTAAATGCAAGAAAAAAAACTAAGTAAATATTATGGCTTATATATTTTAAGTATCAAACTTTAATTAAATACAATAGTTAACGATACAATAGTTAAAGAGACAACTCTTCAAGTTACAATATACTTATTCATTTTATATAGAGAGAAACAAGCAGTATAACATTCGTTGTCAGTCGTTCACTCAATTAAATATCATCATTTTCAGTCGTTCACTCATTAAATATCATCAATAAAATATTTTGGTGTTTGACAACTCTTCTCAATTTTCTAGGAGAAATAGAGTTTTAAATTAAATTTTAAAATTCGAATTTATTTCCTTTCTGATGCTTTTTAGTAAATATTATTGTAAGTGCAGTAAAAAAAAAAAAAATTAATATAATTTCTTTAAATATTATTATAAATGCTTTCAATGTGGTTTAAATTAAAGATTCACAGAAATAATATATGCATATTGTACAAAACCATGAATTAACTCTAAAAAATGTTCATTCTATATTTAATTTTAACTTTTGTTCTTCTCTCAAATCATTAACTTCTGGAATTTTTGCATAACTATTTAACACAGTGCGTTTAAATGTACTCGTTAAAAGCATTAAGTATAAACACAAAAGCTAAATTCTTTATAGACTCAGAAGAAGAAAAAAAAATGGGAAAAAAATGAAGTTCATTGTTCGTACTTCATTATTTAAGGTACCGTTTGTAAAAAGGAAACTTTTAAAAAAGAATTTAGTCAATGTGTTAAAAACCATTTTAAACTGCATTATTTATAAATTACGAGAGCAAGTCTTTAATTAAGTTTAATTAAGTTTCATCGTATTTTCGTAACATTTTCTGTGCGAAGGTGGCAGTAAAAAAGTCAGCAAGAACAATCTATTTTCTTTATCACTTAACGTATAATCAATTTAAAATTCTCCTTACTTTTTTCCATTGTTTTTCATCTAAAAGAAGCCTTTTTAAAATAAACAAGCAATTACCTAATACATTATTTCATAGCTTTGTATCCTCATATCCTTTGTATTTTAGCATACCTCAGTATCACTAGTTTAAATATTATGTAAGAAATTATACTTCTTCAACTTAAACTCATGATTCAATTAATATAAACACTGCGAAAAAATAATATTTACACTCCAAGTTATGATGTTGTAACAGCTTAAAAAATTGTCTATTGTTCAGTATGTATCCATTAAAGTTTTATTGATATTTCTGCTTCAATAAAAATTCATATGTTCAAGGAATTGTTTTGATTAATTTAAAAATTTTTTAAATGTTTGATTGTTTGTTCGTTATTGTTTATTTCATAAATTGTTGTATGAGAGGTTAAAATGCAGTGGTCACAGGGATTACATGTTTTGTGAGGTATTATCAAACAGAAAATACAAGAACTCGTTTCTCTCAATGCAATCTCAATATAATCAAGAAATTATCATTTTTGTGTGTGTTTTTGTCTTCCTGAAGTTAAGCTGTCAGTTTATGTACTTATTAGTTATGATGTTATGGCTCAATGTATTACAAATTTTTATGACATATTTTGCAGTAAAATTAAATTGTCAAATTCGGACTCATTTAGCTCTTATGTACATATTTAATCATACCTAATACACAGAAGGGCTTTATAACAAGGGACTTCTTGTACTTTAAAGATCACAAGAACAATGGATCCAATGTCAATACCTTCATCTGGGAACTCTATAATGGAGTTATAAAAAACATATATTCTTTCCTTTGCTAAAATTACACTTAATTCATTTTTTTCACATTTTTGAAATTTTGCAACTTTTTCATAAATAAAACACATTACCTTATAAGTTTATACCATTTTTACTGATTTTTAAATTTCTAAGTAGCTAATTTGCCTGTCTGCGCTTAACTTTGGTTACAAACTTCCTTTGAGATGGAAAATGTACTAAGTCAGACTATAATTTTGAAATGGAATAAATGTGTCATCCAACAAAAAAATTAATCCTCAAAATTATTATTCCTTTCTTTTTAATGCTACATAACATAACGCAAGATTTTCATATAATACATAATTAATATAGATTGTTGTAAAATTGGTTTTTAACCAACCATAATGAATTGGGTTATAGACCTAAAATATGCAGATTAGGGTGGTTCAAAAAAAAAATTCTGCTAAAGCCCAAGACACCCCCTAATTTTTTTACATTTACCCATATTATTACTCTCCTAAAATTTTAGCTTCTTACTCCTACAAGAAAGTGGCGCTCAATGACTATTCATTTTTACACTTTTTGTAATTTCGCATAATTTTCGAGTTTTATGCTGATAAAAACGCGCCATTTAAAAAATATATATATGCATATATATATGGTTGTTTAATACATGCAATTTAGTATGGCAACAGTTCTCTTATATACTGTACCTGTAAACATCAACATTATTAAAGCGCCGTTAACAAAATATCCGATTGTGAAGCACTTCGTTTGATAGTTCCAGTAGTAGCAGGTTTGGGACATGATCTACTAACGCTTCCTCTTCCAAGAGGGGCCAAAAATCAAGAAAAAAAGCCAGAAAAGAATATGCTGAGTCAGCAATGAGTAAATTCAAACCTGACTGTACTATAGTCCTTCATTTTGAAGACAATCTCCTGCCAAAATCGTTTGAATTATAAAAGACTGATCGTTTGCCTGTATATGTTTCGGGAGATGGTATCGAAACACTTCTTAGTGTCCCAAAGTTGAGTGTAGGAAGGACAGCAAAAATATTTCGAAAACAGTTTTCATGCTAGTAAGGCTACGGGAAGTTAAGAATAAAATTCAAACTTTTAGTTTTGATACTGCGAGTGTAACTACTGGTTGTGTATAAAAGGTATGCATTAATTTGCAGAAAATAAATTGGACGTGAGCTATTGTGGTTAGCCTGCAGGCACCATGTGATGGAATTAATATTAGCAAAGTTATTTAAGTTGATGCTATGGACCCTCATGCTTCACAGAGTTTTCCTTCTTCAACAGACCTAAAACCATTCGAAAAAGATTTGCACAAATAAACTTTCAGGGTTTAGAGCAGAAAAAAAGACATTAAAAAGTTTAAAGTTTCAACTGTAGCCTTTCTTTCATCTGTGGATAAATCTAGGATAAGTAGAGATGATTATAAAGAAATAGTCCAGTTGACAGTAATCGTTATGGGCAATATACTAGAGAAAATCAATTTGAGAGCAGTTTCATCAGTTCATCAAGCATAGTGGATGGCTAAACTCCTATGTATTTTTAAATCTTTTTGTTCAGAGATCAGCAAGAGATTTTCCATGTAACTAATAGAGAAAATAAATGCAAATCCAGCGATTTGTACAATTTGGTGCTCTTTTGTACAGTAAAATATGGACAGAAGCTCCACTAACTTCTGGAGGTGACCAAAACTTGTGGAAAAACATTAAAAAGTATAAGATAATCGGATTTTCAGCTAGAAAAGTTTTGAAAAATCTCATACGGCATCTTTCAAATTAATTGTTTAGTTTGGCCATATCCATGAATTAACAACACAGAATTACTAACATAGAATTGCAGCAAAAGAAAATTTAAAAAGTATTGCAGATATGAATAACTCAAAAGATTCCAGATATATAAGAGGGTACGAGCTATTAAAAACGTTGAAAGATGTCAGTCTTGGCGACTTTGTGACAAAAAAAAGCTCTTGATATTTTATCTCATTTGAATATTAGTGACTCTTTTGTATCCATTACACCTGAAAAATAAGAGAATAATATCCCTTACACAAGTGAGAACAAAGTTAAAGAACTTAAAGTGGTAAGCAATACTGCTGAAAGATGTGTACAGCTAATACAAGAATTTAATAATTTATTTACAAATGATAAGGATGATAAGTACTTTCTTTTACAATTTTTTGAAGAACACTGAAAGACAATATCTAGAGAGACGACCTATGCATGATTATCTTTCAGAAAAGGAAATATATATTTATAAATCTATATTTATATATTTACTAGGCAAGACGTAAATTTGTCACAGTCAATACTCCTAAACTGCTCAACCGATTCTTACAATAAAGGTATCCTTTGAAGGAAGGTCCTTTAGTTTCAATTAATTGTTCTTACTAGGAGATTGAGTGTCGTTTAAAAATGTATTTTCCAATCCGAATTATCCGATTTCAGTATATAAAAAATGTCGCCAAGCGGTACTTTAATGTTCTGTTCAGTGATAAAATAAGACGAACTATAACACCACATTACTTAGAAATATAGTATTTAAGTATACTAATCACTTATTTTGAATGATTTTCATGATTTTATCCCCCCTAATTTATGGGAGCAATTTTATCAGAATTTCAAATGTTTAATTAATAGTACGAGGGATTGATGAGCGTTAATGAGCAGGGGACGGAGCCTTCTGGTATTTAATTATTTCATACACTTTTACTAATTTATGACATTTTCAATTATTGTATAAATAAAACTTTTTGAGAACATTGCTTTCAATTATACTTAAAAGCAAATCCACTACAAATACCCAAAAACACACAAAATACGAAATTTTGCTGCTCATTGAGCGACATTTTTTAATTGGAGTAAGAGTCTAAAATTTTGCTAAAACATTTGTATGGGTAGATGTAAAAAAATGAGGGGGTGTCCTGATCTCTAGCTAAAAAAAAACTTTTTACCTCATATTTTTGAACCACCCTAATGTAGATGTTACCATCAATGTAGAGAAGCATTCATTCTATAGAATGACAAACGACAAATCGGCATTTCAGTCATTGCTGGTAATATTGATATGGATTAGATTCCCACTTTCCTTGGACACAGATTTTAACATTTGTGTTGCATAACACATTTCAGTTCAAAAGTTGTAGATTAAAAAATTTTAGCTGCTGTTGTTGCAACTTAACACTCATAAAGAGACTTAAAGAGACTATATAATATACTCAGAAAAGAATAAAGTAGGGAAGGGAAAAGAAGGTATATTAGATTTTTGACAGGGAAAAGTGATAACAAATGTAGACGTAAGCTGTAAGTGGCGTTGTGGATATTTTCAAGGGCATCTGGGGGTGAAGCATACCAAAAAATTCTATCAAGCAACAAGCTACTTCATAAAATTATTGGAAACTATTTGTGATGTTGTTCTTAGTCGAAAATGTACGAAAATGTTCCTTAAATAACGGTGATTAAGAATAATTACCAAAATAATAATTTTCAAAGTATACATTTTTAGCTTGGGCAACAGGAGTCGGCCAAGTTTGTTTCAAGTCGATGAAGTTTATTTCAAGTTGGCTAAGTTTGATTACATATCGATCAGTTCACACAATAACCGGCTAAATAGTTCAGTTGCTTTTACCTGCTTGATTAAGTCACTTGACTTATTTGCTCTCTTGTATCTAAACTTACAACCCCAGTCAACTTCCGTAATGCCCAAATCATAACATTCTATTCTTCTGAGAAACGCGGTGTCTAAAGGTACGATCTCATTAGCCGCCCGAAGCGTTAACCCTTCACGAAGAAAACTTCTGAGATATATGAGAAGTATCCTTTTCAAAAACAGAGAAATTGAGCAGTTTAATAATTAAAGAGAATTTTCAGGAGCAGCCGCGACAATTACACCCCAGGGAGTTGTTTCTCCTCAGCTGTCTGGAGTATATCTCCTAGAACAAATACCGCTGAGTAACAACTCCCTGTGGAAGTTTCAAATGGAGGGAAGGAAGATGATGAGATACTAACTTGGGAAAAGATTTAGGGAGGTTGGGTGCTTAGAATGTGACAAATGTCCTCTTTCTACAAAGTGGATTACATAAATGTTGATGCACTGACAAAGTGAATTAGGGTAAAATTTACTTGAGTGATTTTGTCACGTTGATTGAAAGTGTTGGAAAATTTATTTGAAATTGACTGTTTCTATAGAGAGGTGTGTTAGTGGTAGAAACAGTTCTTGTTTGAAATATTTTAGGTACTTGATTTAATCTTGTAGTGAAGGTTTGGTGGTTCAAATAAAATTTAGTAAAAAGTTTTATTACAGCTTCCCCGGTACACACAATAAATTTGGCCAATTTCACTCGACATTGGCCAATCCTGAAGTACATCACCGTTGGATACCGATAAGCTTGATCCTAGAACAAATGCCACCGAGTAACAACTCCCTGTGGAAGTTTCAAATGAGTGAAAGAAGATGATGTGATACTAACATTAGAAAAGGTTTAGGGAGGCTGGGTTCTTAGAATGTGGAAAATATCCTCTTTCTACAAAGTGAATTACATAAATGTTGATGTACTGACAAAGTGAATTAGGGTAAATTTGTTTGGTGGTTTTCTTAAAATTTCAATCTTTTCTTATATTATGAAACGCATTATTTTCATTTGTTTTAGATTTTAAATGTTTTAGATATCTTTCCAAATACAACGATATGTATGAAATCTTGGAAAATGTTCTTAATATCATCAATAACTAGTTATCTTTACATTCAGTTATGAAGCTACTAAAAAACTTAGTTTCCACAGTCAAAGACAAATTATTCTATTTTCTGAGAAAAGGAATTTATAGAATACTAAAGAAAATGCTGAAAAAAATTATTTAAAAAGATTTGAAACGGGATAAACAAGGATAATACTAAGTCACCCATCCCATGGAGTTCTCAACTACCAGTCAACATATGAACTGGTAGTTGAGATTTATATCTATGTTATATTACATGATCAATCACTTTCATAAAATGTTAAAGTAGATATTAAATAAAAACTAAAAAAATTACAAACGATCACCCCGGTATTAAAGGGCACGAAATCTTTAGTATTGCATCAGCATTTTGTTACATATATTTTTGAGTAGTACTTTGGTCGCTTTGTAGACGTTGAAAGAACATCAGAAGTTAAAAAGTGTCAAAATGCCGCTCCAGAATATTTGAATCTAGAAACACCTTCTCTAAGATCATCAAACTTTGATGCAAAGTATCCCACTTTGTAAACTTGAAACAGATATAGAAAAAGCTCTTCTGCTGCTAACAACACACTTCCAGTTCCCAATATCTCAGTTTGGGGCATATCAGCGTCATATTTTTCATCAGTAATTATTTCTCCATGGTTACAACAAATCATTCTAAAACTGTCCCAGTTGCCTTGCCACACGTTTCTTAATATATGCTTGCCGATCTCTTTATTTTAATATAGAGGGAATGTAGCAGCACTATTTCATTTGCGGCACATGACATTCAAACTTCGCACAATCATCGGTGAATTTTTAGAATTCACTTTCATTTCCATATTTAGAACATTTAAAAATGTTTAGTGAGTCTAGAGTTAGAAAATTACAAGTTGACCGAAATATTTTCTTTACGGTTTAAAAATATTTCTACACAAAATACTCACGGGCATTTCAACAAGATCACCATTTATTCATTTAAAATTAATTTTTATGCTGAAATAGTTTATTGAAAAACTATACAAACTTTTCTAGCAGCTAAGTCAAGTTTGAATCACTCTATCACTTTATACTAAAAAAAGTAAAGATTAGAATTCAGCAAATGCTGTTTCGGAATTGTTCCGCCTTGCATTCTTCTCTGTCACTCGACGAAAAAACTATTGGATTTAAAAGCATGAAATTTTGTTTATTTGTAGAGACATATTTTTTGGCAAATCAGATGATAAGAAAATTTTAGAGAGCTGAGCTTTAGTTTTTGAGTTATTTATGTCAAAGTGAAAGATTTTTTTTTTTTTTGCCTTCTTCCCCATGAAAAAGTAACCACTGTAGAAATCTAATTTTTTGTAGACTCAGAGGTATGTGTCTTTCTAAAATACTGCTGTACCCTTTCTTTTAATTCCAATGTAGTTTTGGAGTTATTAATTTTGGAGTTTAAATTTTTTGCTAGTCTAAGGCATAGAGAGATACTTTAATCTAATGAAAAGTGGTTTTGTTTTTAGAAGTATAGATTTTCAAATAAACAATTGGTCTAAAAAAAGTAGTATCTGTAAACTATAAATGTTTTATACCACATTTATTACATAACTTCGAATATTAATGAAAGACAAAAAGAATTTAAATATGCATGAGACATTATAATATGCATGAATATGAAGAAAATCCTTACTTTCATGTGGGTTTCCTAGATATTTTCTTAAATACTTAGCGTGATTGACATAAAACAAAATTACATTCTTCATATTTGCTCAAGGTAACTGCTTTTTATGTCTTTTATTCCCAAACACACATATCGCTTTCCTTGGGTATACGAATTATTTGTTCTGACATTTTCTAAGTAATTCATATTCAGTTGCCGCATATGAAGCTTGAAAAAATATATTTTGTTTTTTCAAACAAAGAAAAAAGATAATCAATTCAAAGAATCGGCTACCTAAAGATAATATTTCTTAAAATAGGAAAAAAGATATAAGAATGTTATTCAATTGCGAAAATTTTATGAAGAAATACTCCTATCGACTGAAATATGTGAATATTTTGAAATTTGATTGAAGATGGTATGTTATATAGCTCTCCAGAAATAAAGTTATTTCAACTTGCAAAATTATCATACAGAAGGATATTTATAACACACTTATAAATTCTGGGTGAGAGAAAAGGCGCTAGAACGTTATGAAATATAATTTATCATTTGAATTTTATCAAAACTTTATACTATTGCAATGGTTCATTTTCAAATATTAGTAGTAATACCCAATATCTGCAAGTTTACTCTGGAAAAATAGTCTCATGCGTGTATAAGTATATGTGGATTGTACCCCCTGTGAATCATTGGTTCTCAATTTGTAGACCAATCTTGAAACGATATTAAATCTTATAGACTGAGAGACGACTCATGTTTAAATGCCCCATCGATCAACAATCTGAATTTTTATAGAATGTAGAGAAATGTTATTTAATGAGTAGAAATATTACATTAGGAATATTCTGGTTTGCCGGGAGAAAGATGGCCGAAACAGTTTAGAAATCAGAAAAACTATTTGAACTAAATCCGATTGACAAATTTGTCATAACTTTCCAAAAAAGTCGGTTTTCTTTTCTTCTTTTTTTTTTTTTTTTTTTTTTTTTTTCAGTGAGGAAGGGTGCGGATGATTTCTTATCTCCGGCTCAGAAAACAAGCATCTTTTAAAACTGGGCAAAGTTGGCAATAAATATTACTTCTCTGATGGCGTAAATGTTGACGCCAACTTTTAAAAGATGCAAGTTTTCAGAACGATGGATTAAAAAATAAAAAAATAAAGCTCATTATTTGGCAAATTATATTTTGCAATCGGATTTAAATCAAAACATTTAAAGTCGGTTTTTTACCTTTTTTGGTAATTTTTGCCCCAGAAGACCAGTAAAATCCTAATCTACTAAAATTTCTACTACTATATTTTATATATTTATTAAATACTATGAAAAATTCATAATGATGATCGATGGGGAACCTAAGCTACAGTCACCTCCTGGAATATCAATTTGTGAGCGAAAAAGTATTATTGATGTTTTATTTTTATGAATATTTTTAAATATTTATGCTAAAAAATTCCTTTAATTTTTTTTAAAAATAACGCATTTCAATAAGTTTATTGTACTTGAATAGAAGAGATTCTAAACTAAATGTTACGGTTTCATTTAGAAATCAAAACAATTTAAAATTATTTCTTTAATTCTTTTGCTAATTTCTCCCCTTTGCTGACTGGTCCATAAGTTCACCAGTCATTTCTAATTATCAATTCAATTTAACACAAAATAACTATTTTTGTTCTTTAAAATATTAATACAAATACAGATTTTAAGACCAACAACAGGCACAAGGCCCAGCAGGGTTGGTCGAGTAAATATATATATACAGGTATATAAAAATTTGCATACAATAGTTACAGGATCATACATACAATATACAATAGTTACAGGATCATGCATACAATATACAATAGTTACAGTAGTTACAGAATTATATATAATAATACAATACAATTTACAAAGTTGACACAGCGTTTGACAATTATACTGGAAAAATACAATACAAAATGCAAGCTCACAAATTTTAAAAAATCCAACAGTACGCAAAGCTAAGTAACCAAATATAGTAACTAGATAACCTAAATTAAATATATACAAAGCACAAAATATAAGATCCTTACCTAGCCAGTGTAATCCAAGTAATTGCCCATTGACGATCCCCCAGTGCATATCTAACTGTTTCTTAACTCTAACTCTTTACGCTCTTTTCTCTAACTCTTTATCCTCACAGAATTTACAACATTTGCTGGCAAATCATTCCAATCATCTATTATCCTATTGTAAAAATAGTTTTTTCGCCCTTCCCTATTAAATTGATATTTTAACAATTTGCATCCATTTCCTCGCTAGAGAGATTAAATAAAAGTAATGTATCACATTACTGAATAGTACATCAACACCAAATTGTGAAGTTAGTGTATCAAAATCTTGCCGAATCCCTATAGAAAAGATATAGTTTAAATGGTTTTGGTTAAAGAAAACGACAAAAATTTGGTAAAGACAAATATTAACATATTAATAGTTAAAATTTTCATTAAATTGAAAAGAACCACTTTTAGTTTAATGATATACTTATGTTTCTATTGTTAACCAACAAAAACTTCTTTACCAGGAAACTCAACTCTCAGTTTTATAAAGATAATTAGATTTTTATACATAATAAAATACCTCCTTCCAAATACATGATGCGCATTAACACGTGACTTCTGTAAAGTAAAGAGTAATTCATTTTATAATTAATCAATTATATGAATAAAAGGATATATATTTCCAGATCATCAGCGTTTTGAAACATGCTAGATTTACCAGGCGATAAATTCTAACTTTTGCCACCCTATAGAAATGTGCGTTATAGAATTTTACGTTGTCATGTTTTAGAAGTTTAATAACAACATTTAAGGAATCACATTAAAGGAAAAATAATTAACAACTACATTTGTCGGTTCTACTAATGAATAAAACCACACTAAAAAGAAAACTAAAAACACATTGCATTAAACTGTCGTTACTTGAAATCAATTTCTGTAGCCTGAACCTGAAGGAGACAAATATTAGTTAAGCACAGAAAGTGACATGAAAAGTTTACACAAATAAACTCAAAATTTTATAAAGTGCGAAATGCAGAAAGAAATTACCTTAAAAAAATGTTAAATTATATAAATCGTAAAATCATATAATTATCCGAAATTAGCAACAAAATGAATGAATCTAAAATAAGATGATATATAAAATGATATGGATAATAAAAAAAAGACAATATAGGGGAGAGTTCCCCAAAACGGGATAGGCGGGCAAAACGGGATAATGAGCCTGGGATCTTGACTGGTATTCCTATTTCGCGGGCGAAAGGCTAAACTGGTTCCCGACAGCCATGACAGCATTCTCAGTTGATCTCTCAACTCTAGCCACTTGTTTCGCAAAGAAATATTTTTTCAAAGTTTTCAAGTGAGATTTTTACTTACTTTGTACTTTTTTCGACTGCAGAACAACTATCCTTGTGCTTCTCCGTCCTTCGGAACAATTCCGGTAAGTAATGTGTTTTGTTCATAGCTCTTTTAACAACAATTTCATGTATTTAAATATTGCTAGTGAGTGACGGTTCAGGGGTCAGCCATTTATATTGTCAAAAGCATCACGGTCGGGCAAAACGGGACACTTTTGTGGTGCCCAAAACGGGATACAATTTTGATGTGTCCCGTTTTACCTGACCATTTCCATTAATGTTTTGGCAATGTGTTTAAGTTATTTAAATTGAAATAAGTAATGAATTAAAATATGTACAATCAATTACAACAATTTATTTTAATTTTTAATAATTATATTTTCGAAATAAAATAATTTACTTTACTTTTGGGGTACAAATAATTGGCTTGAGTTATGTACAAAATTTAGTTATAGGTTAAAACTGTAAGTCAGAAAAATGTTTTGACCAAAAATTTAAGTTTTAAATTAAAAAAAGTTGAGTTTTTTTTTTTAATTTTTTTTATGGAGGCAGCGTATACAAAGATAAACCAGAAAACCACACGTTGGGCGCACTATAATATTATAAAAACTTAAGCTAATCACAACTAAACAGCAATTATAACAGGAAGCCCATATAAACTTGAGTTGGAAAAAGAAGAGCGTGAAAAAAAAGAACGAGAAAGAACTCAAAAGCTGAAAAAAAGGGCTGCCAAAACCAATTTCTTGAATGTTCCGAAGAGAAAACAAACGAGGCGTAAAAGAAAACCAAGTGGAATTGCAAAACAGGCAGATAAAGTTAAAAAATGTTACTCTAAATCTGAAATAAACCTAAAAAAAAAAATCATCAGTTATCCAAGGTTGGACGTCATCGTCTTCAAAAGATGAAGCTGAAAAAGATGAAGCATGTATTTTCTGCAACGCTCTGTATCTTGAATCGAAATCTGGAGAAGGCTAGATACAATGCTCGAGCTGCCAGGGGAAGCCTTTTCCAGAGCAGAAGAAGACGACACATTTTTATGCGATTTCTGTGTTATGTAATTTTTCAAATTTACAATTGAAAAGTTTTTTCCTATAAAAACGTAGCCTATTTTTGTTCTAAAAACTAAAACAAAAGTAAAATCAGCAAAAACCTAATAACATAAAAATCCGTATCCCTTTTTACCCACCCTTGGTAGGGTAAAACGGGATCGTGTAAGACTTTGTGAAACTAGCATTTTCACATAAATATTATTGAACAAATGTGACAAAGGTCTTATTTTAAGTAGTTGAAAAGGTATAGTTTTAAATGACGTCTAGCTTTAGAATGTACCTTGTACACAACAAGAAATAAAGCGAAGAATAGATAAGCTATCCCGTTTTGGGGTACTTTCCCCTATATAGTTAGTCTGAAGGCTTGGTTAAGCACCAGACATAAATGTATCTTTGTTTTAGTGAGATTTTATGCCAGGATGCATGGAAAAATTATTATTTAATTCTTCATACATCCATAATTTAAAGAAACTCATAGATAATATAGAAGGTTTTCAATTAATTTTAGAAAAAACATCCCACGCATGTTTCAGATAATACACAATGGCTTTCTAATTGAAATAACTATTCACATATTTCTCACTTACATTCACACAACTAATATGATTATAGCAACTAAACATTTATGTATGTTATTGTTTATTAACTCATTGTAACAGTATTCCTTAATTATGTTACTTTTTAGAATATTTGTGGAATTAAGGTAACAAATATTGCAAAGGCTTTTTTCATGACTTCGCAAAAAGTTTTTTTTTTTTTTTTTTTTTTTTTTTTTTTTTAGTTACATTGTTATTATTAAAGATATTAGGAAGTCTTTCAATAATTTCAATTTTACTAAGATACTGATTTTGTTTAATAACTTCATAATTTCTTTTTAACCATTTATCCTACTTTTTGCGCAAGATTTCCTTAATGAATCATTATTATATTAAAATACAGGCTTGACTATGTTTCATAGTCCAGTTTGATAACTACAACATTGGGGTATCGATGAAAAAAATTCCCTCTACATTCAAATACATAAAATGACTTCCTTTAGAAAGTTTGTCGCTTCTCAGCTTAATCGAAAATTTAAAAAACAAAATGCTAAAAACAGATTCAAGTATTTTTTTAAAAAGTAACTTTTAGTAAAATATAAAAAATATCTACCGTTAAAAAATATTCTTATGTATTAAGTTTTTTTTTTTTTTTTTTCCCATAACCAAATTGAATCCAAATTTAAGAACACAGGTGCGAATACTGCAGTCAGTTGAGTTTCTATTTTATTCTCCATTTTTGAGCTTTAATAGTATCTCAAAGTGCATGGTGAAACGTAACATCTTTTTTTATAAGACAACAAATGAAGAAAATTTACCCCAACCCCCCCTTTAACTTCTATATTAAATTCTAGTACGGTTTTTCCAGAGGCGAAAATCAAGGAAGAACTTTCATACACAAACTAAAATAATACATGTTGTGTATACACAGAAATAAAAAGACCAAGATATAAAAAGAGTGTTTGACGGCACTGCTCACCGAAGTGCAAAAGACGAGGAAAAAATTTAAGGCAACCGAAAAAAAATTGCTTTTGGAAATTTCTTCCTCAGTTCCACCTCTTATTTAACGAAAAAACCATAAAAATATTTTTAAGAAGTACTCAAACAACGAAGTTAAAGAAATAATTCGAGTCACTGAATAGAAAACCGATGGGAGGGTTCTGAAAAGGATGTTATAAGAGTTTTCCTTGCGCTTGAAGGATTTCTTCTTGAAAAGTTTAATGATTTGTGAGACTTTAAAAAGATCCCTATCCAGTACATTTCTACTAGATTCAGTGTTAGTATAGTTGATTGAATAATACAGTGGAATTTATATGTTGAATATAACGAATCAATTGAAGCAAATACAATGCGTACTGTAGGCAAAAATCTATATATTTTTAGTTCTAAGAGTCTCATAATAGATTAGTCTCCATCTTGCATTTTCGCTTACGATTTGCAATAGTTCTACAATTAAACAATTGAATAGAACTTTATAAAAGGGGAATATGCTTTTGCAATAAAATTCATATATGTAACGGTGCAGTGGTGTTGACAGTCTAATTAAGCAAGTCGTGGTCGAATTAAAACAAGACTTTATTTCCAGAGACGAGGAGGACAGATGCGACGCTTGGCGAACTTAAAAAAAGAGAAAAATGTCGAAAAGTAAAAACCTTTGCTGAAAGTCAATGGTTTCGTATATTCAATCAATATTAGGTTGGTTGTTTTCAGATTATCTGGCACCGTCAGCAACACGAGGGATATAATGCGCCGAAACATTCGTCATTTGACAAGCCAACATACATTTACAAATACCCATGCCTTACACTGGACTCGAACCCGTCTAGAAGCTAGTATGCTAACCACTATACAGTTTGGTCGGCCAATCAATATTAGGAAAATCAAATGTCAGATTAATAGATTTTTTTTTTTTTTTTTTTTTTTTTTTTGGCATTTCTATTGGGGTGAAGATTTCTATAGATTGAAGAATGATTCCTTGTATTTAATAATTTGACTTAAGTATAGCTTTAAAGGTAGTTAGAGTGGATAGAAATTTTTATGCAAAACAATTTAAGGAAAAATAAGCATTTTTAAAATTTTACGTAACAATGATGTAAAGGTCAATGATGCCTTAAACGAAGTAGTTTGTGTCATGAACTTTTTTTTTCTATTTGTGTATTATATTAAGTTTTTACAATAGCAATATTAAATATTTTTTAAAAAAACACAATAAAATATGGAAATAAAAACTGGGCACTGACGGATTTTCATTTTCATAAACACTTTGCTGCCATGTCTTAAAGAAAAAAAATTAACAAAAATTTACTTCGTTTAAATGTATATTCCTGCTTTTGTTAATTAACAAGAATATTAAAAAGCATAAAAATGTATGAAATCAAATTATTTTTGGCGAATACAAGTATGTGTGTAACCTGTATATTTTCTTTATCTGTTTTACTTCAAGTTGTGTTAGATCAAATGATGATTGTACAGTTACTAAATGTTATGATAATTTTTTTTTAAATATAATATAGAATTGTTACAAAAGATATTTATTTTACATAAAACTTTCTTGAATTACATTTTTTTATTCATTGTTTTTATAAAATGTTGCATTATCTTATAGTTAACATCTGAAATATGAATTTTTTATATTATGTGGGAAAATACCTAAATGCATAATTGTTTTATAAATATATATTATTTTATCATCTCTCTTCAGATAGTTTACACTTAAGTACAAAGAGAAACTGAACATTTCTACTTACCACAAATGATGATTAAGTATCGTTATTTTAATGTAATTTGAATGTTTTTATTATGAAATATAGATAATTTTTAGAAATAAATGCATTTTTTCACTTGCAACAAATGACCTGTGACTAAAATTATTAATTTGCAACTTTTTTCTCTCTTTTTTCCCAAACCTTTTATTAATGTAAATTTTTCTACGGTTGGTGAGGGTATTAAATTTTAAAAGAATCAAAAAGAATCTCAACAAATTATAATAATGTGTAAATATTTTCGTTTCAGTTCAATTAAATACAAAATCGTTTCTTTTTTTTTTTTTTTTTTTTTTTTTTTTTAAGAAACTGTTACATTAATTTAATAAACTAACTTGATAAATCAATAATAATTCCTTAGGCAACTTCATAAAACCAAAATGTCTTTTAATTGGAATTTTGCTCTTCAATATTATATTTTCTTCTTTTTTTTCAATTAAATTCACATTGTACATCATATTAAAATAAGGAGAACATGTAAAGTATTATTTAATCACGGTAAAACTTATATTATAGATTAAGGAGAAGAAAGAAGACATACTTTCAGTTCAGAAAACTTTTAATATTCCTTATAATTGTACAAAATTAACAGCGACGTGTTTTAAAATGTCAGGACAACGTTTTCAATACTTAAATGTGTAAATAAAAGCTTTTACCCTTTAATAAAAATCAACACAATAGGTTTTTTATGGGGATAAGAAAAAGAAATTACCAAACTTCTTTGGCGAACTCTTGAAATGTCTTACATCCTTAGTAAATTTTTTATGCCTCTGCAGAATACAACTTTTACTTTTTGTAAGATATAAGAGTATGAAGAAATAAATTACTTTGAAAAGTTAGGAAAAATTCTATAATGAAAGTAAAAGTTAAACATTTATTTTTGCAATATTACGTAATGTGTAACTTTTAACAAATATTTTCTACAGGTATCGTGTGAAAAGTTAAAACTCAATTTCTTGAAGAACAATTTATGTTTACTGCAAAGCATTTAAAAAACGTGCTAGATTATTTACTGATAATAAAAAAGTTTCATGAATAATATATTTTCAATGAATTTAAAAGTTTAAAAGGAAAACAGATTTTACAAAAGTAAAATCCGGAAACAAATAAAACTAGCTACTAACTCCTAAATAAAAGCAATCATTTTTTCAAACATTTGTTCGTCTAACTCCATTTTAGTTTGAAAATAAAATACAGAAGATTTCAGTATTCTTAAAAAAGTCATTTGAATTTTAACTACTCATATTACATCCCATCTAAATTGCCTTTCTTTTGATATTTTAAACAAAAAGAAGAGAACTCATTAAATTTGAGCGATAATTTTTTATTTCAATTCTAATGTTTTTCAAGAACAAAAGAAAATAGCTGAAGTTAAATGGTGAAAAATTTAGTTTCATTTCAACATTTTTTTATTTTTCATTTCCGGTCTAAAGAATAACTTGACTATCATTACTTATGCAAAAACTGCGACTCATTTCACTGCGTATAGTGGTTATTTTGTTTTGGTAACTTTATCCAATTATCTTCGAGATATTTCTTTTAATTTTTAAATTACAGAAATACAATTCTAAACCTTTGCTATTTACAACGATATTTTTTTAAATCTTAATTTTAGTCCCCTTATACTTTCTAAGAACCATTTGCTTTAAAAAAAATATTAATTTCTTTTAGAATACTTCAAAGTTATAACCTTTTAAGATAAAGATTTTGAACTTTAAAATAATTCTTTTCGTTTTCCCTTAATTAAAAATTTTATGAGATGAACGTTAATTTATACGACTTTCTTCAAACATGAATTTCTGTAAATATTAAAATAAACACTTAAAATTTTAAGATAATCTACCTCTTTTAATTTTTACCCTCATGTCCGACATTAACTCTGTGCCTTGCAAATAATTTAAGATGCATCTTATAGAATATCTATCAGAATATATTGGTGAAGTTTTCAGCCACGATTCAGAGGCATACTGGCCATAAGGTTGTCCGGCGCAATCATCGGAGGCCGATCGGTATCTGTAAAAAATGGGCCAATGCATTAAAATACCAATCACACCCACAAGTTAATTATTAAATATAAATATGTACCTAATAAAATATATTAATTGCTATAAAACTATATAATTAGTTTTTGAAATTATTTTATTATTGACAAAAGTTATTAAAATTCGATTATTGATTATATTAAAAATTTTGCCGACATAGATCTAATATCACCTGGCCGATTTTATTTCCCAGCACACTCTGGTCACGAGTATTATCATAAATTAAGTTTATCGTATAAACAATTGGTAATATTTATTAAAAAAAAAAAAAGCATTTCTTAAGAGGGATTTTCAACCCACCCTGACTCAATAGGCCTAACTTTCATCTTTGTTGACCACTATATCTACCAAAGTGTTGCTTGAAATATATGAATTTTTACCATGTATAGCAACAGTAATAAGATATTATTCAAACATATTTCACTGATAACCAGTGATTTTTAATTATTAATTTTTTTAAGTTTTTCAGGTAATATATAATTTTTATTTTTTTTTTAAGTACAAGAAAAAATCCCATTTATTTTCTTTTGAAAATATTTAATGATATTTCATTAGAGGTGACCTGTGTACCTAGGACCACCTATTTTTAAAGTACGAAAACAAAGCCACTGACTCATTTAAAATTGTGAAACTGATATTCACACATCTTTATACTAATTACTTCCTATTAGGATTAGTATAAATACTTAAAATAAGTCATATAGAAGGGTTTTTTTTTTTTTTTAAATAACCTTCACAAATGGCCCTAGATACAAGATCTAGGGCCATCCCTTTAAAGTTAGGTATCACTCAGTAATTAATAGAAAACAAACATACACAGATGAATTTTATAAAAGAAACAATATCAGGTAATTGATTAATCAGTCATTGGTTATCATACAGTGACTATTTAAATTGCAATGTGAATTACAAGTATTTTCTTAAATTATTCAAATTATAATTTAAAAAACTGATTCTGAAATTGAGCTGCAATCATTTTCGCTCTGGAGAACCAACCGACTTTGGTTTTAGAACACAAAATGTTTGTTCTCAATTTCATAAATAACATATTTATCATAAGGAAACTATTTGAACATGCAATTTTTTTCAAATAACTAACACGATACTGTCGCTCTTTAACATCTATGATTTCTGCCCCATAAAAATGTTCAGTATTTTACCTTGTAATCTTGTTAAACTAAAATCCCCCTTTTCAATAGTATCACTTATGTCAACTACTATATAAAACTGTATCATGAGTGGAATCCGAAGAACTTACAATGTCTAACAATTCTTCGGTTGAAGTTGTCTCAATTTAAAACACAGATTTTTTCACCATTTTCGCTTTCTTTTGTTATTTTTATCGCATGTTGTTCTTCAATTCTTCCTTTTTTGGAATGCCTGTCAAGATTCTATTCTTCCTGGTTTTCTGCCGCCGCTTTTGGATGTATGAGGTTTCATTTTTGGAAAAGGTCGTACTTGTTCAGGCATTACTCATGAAATGGAGTTAGATGTTACAAAAGCTCCCAAAATTCAAAAGTACATGAAGCGGAATTTGATGTCGAAGGCTCTGAAAATCTTGCAGGACATAAAACTGAATTCGACTCAGAAACGTCCAGTTCCATCTTTGTTGACTTACTTTCTTCCTCGGGAAAATCATTATTTTGACAATTCATGGATAGATCTGATCGGTCGGTCACATTTGAACTCAAATATTCATCATCAGTGAATATGTTTTGATTCACTGACCATACGCCAGACACTCGAAATCCCACTAGAATGTTTACAGGAGTAAAGAACAAAGGATAGGATTTGCCAACATTCTCTGCAACATCGTATATAGAGTTTGGATCCGAAGGATACTTAAAGGATAAAAGCACACAGAGGTGTGTTTGTACAGTACCCAAAAAAAATCAGAACGATGGCTATATCTTCGGTTCTAATTATCGTAGAATCTTACGGTTTGCACCAAAATGTTTTGCTTGCGATTTTCTATTTATCTGATGCAATTTTTTTCTTTAGGGACCGTTTACTAAGTAAAATTAAAGCTATCTTCGAAAATTTTAATACGAACCCCTATTTTTTATCATTTCATTCGATTTAGAATACATCATTTACACTATATACGAAATTTCAATGCAATATGTTGAAAAACACGTCACTTATGAGCGAAAATGTTTCGACCATTTTTTGACCGATCTTCAGGGAGAATTTCCATAAAACGAAAGGTATTTTTAAGGTTCTACTTCACAGCGGGAGAAATCGAACGGTCAGTGCTGCGTTTCACGACGTTAAAAAATACAAATATTAGTCTAAAACTTTTTGGAAACTACTTGGATTCATGATGTCATGTTTAAGATTAATACAAAAATAGCAAGTAAACGCTAAAGTAACATAATTTATTTACAACGTTAAAGATGTGCATTTTTCACACGAAATAAATAAAATATCGAAAACTGTAATTGAAGAAGTATAACGTATACTACTGATAATTAGAAAATTAATAAATATAAAATGTAGGCATTAGTAAACAGTATTCAGCAAAGCGTGATTATTTTACAGAAACATGTCACTGTAAACACAAATGTAACTTGATCATTGAAATTATTTATAAAATAAAAAAATCACATGATTCAGAAAAAATTTTAAAGGTTAACTTATTGAAATTGCTTAAAAAATGTTGTTTTAAATAAATGTAAATTAAGAAAGTAATTTAAAAGAAAAAAAAAAAAAAAAAAAAACACTGTTGAAAACCACACAAAACATATGTTCCATGATTCCAAACACGTTAGACAGATTAAAAAAATATATATAAAAATTAAAACTGCTTTGTTTGTATAAAATAATATTTCTTTTTGTAATTTCAAGAAATTCTATTCCGATTCACCCCGCTGTTCCTATTCTCCCCATTTTACGATAATTGAACGTTGTGCGATTTCCCACACCTCTAGTTTACCTTGAATTAATCTTTGATTGTTTTCTAAAGTCGTCTACTATATGGTTCCTTAAAGTGAGCGTTTTTTACATTTTCGCTAAAAAATCGAGAACTAAAAGTCAAAATGGAAAGAAAAAAATTGTGTGGGGATTTTAGACCATGGTAAATCTATTGAAAGCAAAAAAAATATGTTTCTATTAAAAAAAAAATTAAAATTGCTTTATTAATTAATAATTAATTTTTAAAAAAGAAATGGATGCAAAAGTTAATTGCTATTTATGTTTGGCAATTTACAAACTATCTTTTGAAAAAAAATCACTGAAATATATTAATTATTTAAGTATTTATGAACAAAAAAAACAACTTTTTTATTTAACATTAATTTATCATTTTCTTTTTATCATTTAAATTACAAACCATTCATTAGAAAATTACGAATTTTTGTACTTCGACATTTTTTTTAATGCTGAATCCAAATATGGGATAATATCATGAGGTTGCTATTGAACTTTTTAAAGTTTGGTTCTGTTTTAATATGTAGATGACCCCTCATGACAAAAAAAAACTACATGCAATTATTGAAAACCTTCCACGATTTACAATGGTACCTTTTGTTTGTTATTTCAACAATTAAAGCACAAGATATAGCCATCGTTCTGATTTTTTTGGGGGGGTACTGTACCCTTTAAGATATACTACAGTTTTTTTTAAATAAATTTTAATGTTTATGTAAACAAATTAATAATCCTGAATATTAGTAATAGTTAACATAATTTTTATAAGACAAGCACATTGAAAGTTCAAGAATAAAATATACACTCCCTCTTATTTAAATAACATCCAGAAAAAAATTTGACAGAATCAAAATTGTTCAGATAATTATGACAATTTTCCTTCCTCTATTTATTAAAAAACTTTTTTCAATTACATAAAATCATAAAAATTTGACTGCAGTTGTACCTAGGGCTATGGACCTAAGTTCAAGATAACTAGTTGCCCTGGGTACAAGACTAGGTCAATTCATACAAAATGTTTTCTACTGAAAAATGCACATGGATAACGACTTATTTAAATTTCTCATTTAATACTTAATGTTACAAACAAAATCATATACTAGAATTCAAAGAAAAGTATTTGACTTTCCTTTTGTAAAACAATAAACGAGTGGAGCTGCAAAATTTTACTTCAGACCGTATAAAAACCTTTCCCACTTAAAACTTGCCACAATTTTCTCCTCTAAGATTTCAAAATGGCTGTTAAAAAGCAATTGGTATAGTCACTCATCCAACTGAGTAACAAAACTTACAACTAAACATTATTCAATAAAAGTGGGCTGGTCCTAGGTACACAGGTCTCCCCTATATAGTCCAGGGAATAGAGACATTTTGCCTTGCAAAAGGTTATGTAGTTCTGATTTTTTAATATGTTATAAAGGTTGGTCTCGTGGTTTATAAACCAAGTTTTTGACCTCCTAACCCTTGTGCGTTCTCCGTGGTGCACCAAAAACTGAGCCGTTTTTCAGTTTATACGTCATAGCTCTTTGCCAATGTATTTTAGAAACACACATTATATTCAAAAGTTGTAGAATATTAAATTATCTACAACTTCTGTATACTAAGTTTTTTTGTAGACCTATTATGTAAATAGTTATGTCGCATCAAAGTCAAAACTTTTTCCTAAAAATGCTACTTTTTTAAGATTTGTGTCAAGTTTTTTTATTATATCTTCATAATGGTAAATTTTAGAGAAAAAATTTGTGAATAAAAGTTGTAGAACAATAAATTTCCTACAAGTTTTATATATAAACTTATTTTCTAGGACTAATAACAAAGGAGTTACTCTGCTTTGTGTATTTTCCGTGGTGCACCACAACAAAATACGTTTTTCAGTTTATAGATCAAAACTCTTTCGCAATGCATTTTAAAAACAAACATAAACTTTAAAAGTTGTAGAATATTAAATTTTCTACAACTTTTGAGAACAACTTGCTTTTGTAAAGCTATTATGTAAAGAGTTATGTCGTATCAAAGTAAAAACTTTTTCGTAAAAATGCTACTTTTTTAAGTTTTTTGCCGAGTTGTTCAATTATATCTTCATAACAATAAGTTGTAGGGAAAAATATATTAAACAAAAAATGTAGATCTATAAATTTGCTCTAAGTTTTATACAAAAAGTTACTATCTAGGACTAATAACTAAGGATCTACTCTTCTTTGAAGGTTTACGAGATGATAACCTATAATATATTATGTATAGGTAGAGGTTTAAAAATAGCTTCTTACTGCATAGTCTGAAAATTTTAATAAAAAAATAAAACAATATTTACATAATACTAATGATAATGTAAAATAAAAAGTGGAAATATATTAAATAATGTATATATTTATATACAATAACGGTAATATCAATTTACCATTTTCGCCATGGTGCACCAAAAACCTTCTGAAATTTTGAATTTTTTTCAGTATACCGATCATATCCTTTTTCCACTGCATTTTATAGGGGAAAAAAATTATATTTTAGGTTGTAGAGTATTAAATTTTCTACCACTAATGTATGTGCAAAATTTGTTTTGTAGAACTATTGTATGAAAAACAAATTGTATGAAAAGCATCAAAGCAAAAACTCTTTCGCAAAAATACCATTTTAAGATTCTTGTCGAATTTTTAGATGATATCCATAAAAGTATATCATAAAAGTATATCATAAAAATTGTAGAACCCTAAATTTGCTAATTTTATATACAAAATTATTTTATAGGACTAATAACAAAAGAGCTACTTGGTAAGATCTAATATTAAAAACAGTTTCTTACTGCAAAGCCTGACAAGTTTAATAAAAAATTAAAGCTATATAGGTATTAAAATGATAGTATTATAAATCAAAAAAATATAAATACTATAAAAATGTATATATATATAATAATAGTAATATCAATAAAACTTACAATTTAGAAAACTTATAAATTCTTAAATTTAGTTTCGTTTAGCCACGAAGGCTCGGCTAGTTCCTCCGCTACTTTTTGAATAAGAGTTCTGTTGGGTCTTCTTCATCGTTGTCATCAATTATGATGTTCGCTGTATTGTCACAGGTTTGTCCATGACAGTTTTTACATATTATGGAGCACTTGAGACCGGCCTTTCTACAACCGCAGGCCTTAGTGCATCCTATGTTGCGCTGGCAGAAAATGTAGGTCAGAATTGATTGAGGATCTGAATTCCTGGTGGTTGTAATAGGAAGAAGTCCTTTACTGTCCATCTTCCACCCACAGACCAGAGGATTTTTCAATTGGCCCATCCATGTCTTTACTTGATGGTATGTGCGAAAGACATGGTGCGTAGCAGCTTCTTGGGTCGGAGATAGCTTTGACAGATTTAACTTGCTCCCAGTTGTTGTTTTGGAAAATTGCTTATAACGCAAAGCATTTCAAGTTGTTGCCCTGTGACCACCAAAGAGAGCAACAAAAATGCTTGATACTGCTTCGGTGATGCTTGAAACACTGGCATTAGGATCTAGGAAGATCTTTGCAAATTCCTGTAATATTGGATATGATGAAGCAGCCAACATTACAAAGCATGTATTCCAATATTAAGTAACTACACTGAGTGGTTGATATTCTGTCGGGATGGTTAGTGATGGGGAGGGTTGTGAATGGTTTTTCGGTTCTTCTAATCTTCTACCCTGAATTCGGCAGTGGCAAATCTCAATCAACAGTATATGGTGTTTTCGCGGAAACTGAGTCCTTAAAAGAATTCCTTTACATGTCTAATGCCACCCGACTTGTGATTTTTCTATTCTATCTCAAAAGATCTGTACCCCACGTAGTTTAGAATCAGCCACTTGAATGCAGTCTATTTCTCATTTTTATTTCCGAATGCAGAAATTTTTGCTGCATCACGGCAAAATGGTAAATTTTATATTACTATTATTATCTATAGATATATATATTATTTAATATATTTCCACTTTTTATTTTACATTATCATTAGTATTATAAATATATTGTTTTATTTTTTTATTAAAATTGTCAGACTATGCAGTAAGAAGCTATTTTTAAACCCCTACCTATACATTAAATATTATAGGTTATCATCTCGTAAAACTTCAAAGAAGAGTAGCTCCTTAGTTATTAGTCCTAGATAGTAACTTTTTTTGTACAAAACTTATAGCCAATTTATAGATCTACAACTTTTGTATAATATATTTTTCCCTACGACTTATTGTTATGAAGATATAATTGAAAAACTCGGCAAAAAACTTAAAAAAGCAGCATTTTTACGAAAAAGTGTTTACTTTGATGCTACGTAACTCTTTACATAATAGCTTTACAAAAGCAAATTGTTCACAAAAGTTGTAGAAAATTTAGTATTTTACAACTTTTAAACTTAATGTTTGTTTTTAAAATGCATTGCGAAAGAGTTTTGATCTATAAACTGAAAAACGTATTTGTTTGTGGGGCACCACGGAAAATACACAAAGCAGAGTAACTCCTTTGTTATTAGTCCTAGAAAATAAGTTTATATAGAAAACTTGTAGGAAATTTATTGTTCTACAACTTTTATTCACAAACTTTTTTTCTAAAATGTACCATTATGAAGATATAATCAAAAAACTTGACACAAATCTTAAAAAAGTAGCATTTTTAGGAAAAAGTTTTGACTTTGATGCGACATAACTATTTACATAATAGGTCTACAAAAAAACTTAGTAGACAAAAGTTGTAGATAATTTAATATTCTACAACTTTTGAACATAATGTTTGTTTCTAAGATGCATTGACAAAGAGTTATGACGTATAAACTGAAAAACGGCTCAGTTTTTGGTGCACCACGGAGAACGCACAAGGGTTAGGAGGTCGAAAACTTGGTTTATAAACCACGGGACCGACCTTTATAACATATTAAAAAATCAGAACTACATAACCTTTTGCAAGGTAAGACCCCTTTTTCAGTCTCTATTCCCCGGACTAATATATTTTAAAGCAATACTAGTCTTGTGTTACAGATATTGTGTCCAAACCAAAAACGAAACGATTGGTCTATGAAGCAGTGACATGCTGACGTTCTCTCTACTACAATAATAATAAAACAAAGAATCTGTCTGTCTGTCTGTCTGTCTGTCTGTCTGTCTGTCTGTCTGTCTGTCTGTCTGTCTGTCTGTCTGTCTGTCTGTCTGTCTGTTCATCTATAAAAAGCTACTTAAAATAGGCGTAAACTCTGAAATATTCAACATAAGTAGTTTTGATCTTCTAATGGGACTTTTGAAAAAAAAAAGAAAAAAAAGAATGTTAAAATTTTAATTAATATTTTCAACTCATTTTTTTTACAAAGTGCTGTCAAATGAGAGTAGATATTTTTTTTTGCACATTATTACTAATTAATGTCTACTAGTGACATTTCTGCTGTGTACAACCCAAAATTTTATTTTCAATCCTCGACAATCCGTATTTTTTATCTCACCAAGGGCATCTGGCATTTGTTTTATTTTTCCAGTGTTTAAACAGTCTATCCAGTTGTTTATGCATATCGATGGGTAATATTTAGAAAACAATACATTTAAGTTGTTGGCTGTTGCCAGATATATCACTCAGATTTCAAAAGATACATTGTGATTGGCTGGATTGAATTGCTGAATTTGGAAGATCATGTGTAAAGTACCTTTAAAGATTTGTGATTGAATGTTTGAAGTCATTGCTATTCTGCTTCCAGAAATACAGCAAAATTTAGGGGGCATGCAAGAAATTTATATATAGAGATCCTCTTTCGTGAATGAAACAAAGGAGAAATAGTCATTGATTGGTGATGTTCCAGAGAGGAGAACTTTGTATTATGGACAATTAACTATATTAACTTCTTATCCCCTTATCACTTTTTTATGGAAATTTAGGAAATGTTAATGTTTAGATCACCATGGCCACCACTGACCCGTATACCAAAGCTGAATATCGTAAATCATTCAGTTCAGGAGTTATGCTTACTGCTGATAGGCACATATACAGATAATTTTTTTTCTATTTCACTTTTTTTCTATTCAGCACCTCCCGAAACGTGTAGAAATGGGGGGGGGGAACACCAATTTTTAATTTTTTTTTTTTTTTTTTTTTTTTTTTTTTTTTTTTTTTTTACCTCATGCAATATCCTGTTTTAACATTATTTGGGTTAAAGTAAGAAAAACCTCACTAGGCTGTTGCTACTATTACTAGCTAAATTAAAATTATTTAAAAATGCAGGTTAAACGAAACAGAATAGCCTTTTAAATTATCGGTTTTAATTACAAGAATAGCAATACATAAACAAAATTAAATTAAATATATAAAAAAAATTAAATTGAATATATAAAAAAAAAATTAAACTAAATATATAAAAAAAATTAAATTGAATATATAAAAAAAATAATTAAACTAAATATATAAACAAAATTAAAATAATGAACCTTATAAAGTGTGGAATCATGAGTGGAGCTGCATCGATGGCGACAGCTTATAGCCAATCACAAAGCACCTTTAAGACCATGTGCTCTTTTGTTCATTTACTTATTTATTTTCAAAGCATGTTGGAATTACGTGTTTGTTTTTTTTAAACGCCCTTGTTCAAAAAACCATTCTAGTTTGAACTTTGAATATCGTATTAAACATTTTATTGTCAAAATATAAGACAAGTATTTTAAAAAATGTATCTATACACTTGATTAGAATCTGATAAATTGTAACTTAATATTCCAAACACGAACAATAACATGACCACGTGGTAGCTGACCTGTGACGTCAAATGCATAATCCTCATCAAACTAACATTTAGTGACTATCATTTAATCAAACAAATAAATGTCCCCAACATGACCAATTCCATAGATGCCGGATATGCTAATTATTCCACAGACAAAAGGTTGAATAGTAACTACTTCCATTCCGGTAAATTCCTATCTTAACTAATCCAATCGAATGAAACAACAACGGTAGTGTGTGGCTTTATTAGTTTAATGATGTATACCCTTTCCAGCAAAATTAATTTATTGAATATAGAATAATTAATAATTAGATAATAAATTGGATTTACTTTGAGCTCTTTTATAAACAGGCAAAGAAAAAAAAATTAGCCATAATTCCTCATAATTTTTCAAGAGCTCTGAAAATAACGAAATTAGAAAAATCTATTATGGAGTATTTAAGTATTATCTTTATTAAACTAAGTATAATTATTAACTTTCATATCGAGAGCGTAAAGGAACGTTCTTTGTAAACAATAAAAATTTACTCTTTCCAAGCACAAAAAAAAACTCTTACTGGGAAGAAGCATCGAGTGATAAATTGGAAGATCGGAAAACTTTGCTGCATTGTTAATTCCATTATACAAATTACTAATCTACATACCTAAGATAGAAAACCAATTTCTTCTACATAGTGAAAAGTTAGTTTTTCTACGGTCTCTGCATAAATCTCTCGTTGATTAGAGTACTTTTACAATTGTAAAAAAAAATCACTTTCATAAGTAAATTGAAGTTATTTGTTTTATATTAAGCCGTTTATAAAAACGTTACCCACTTTTATCACGTAATTTAAAACTCAAAAACAGCAATGCTTTTGTCATCCTAAATATAGAACTTGCAAGTGCATTTAAAACTTTAAATCAGTGAAGTTGCTATTACTTTTACTTTTTCTTAATACAGGGATTTAATTACTTTGTATAAGTAATTTTAAGTGTATATATGTTCCTGCGAAATATTATATTTTGACTTAGCAATCAAAAGTCGAATGTGAATGAGTATTAGGACTTATATTAAAATAATGTGTAAATTTTACATAAATATTTAGAGAAACAAATTCATAGTCAGGTGAAGACACAGTTTGACCCTCAAAAATTTTTTAACACGTTTCTCAAAGATTTCATGTAGTATCAGGTATTCTGAATAATATACTAAAAATACACCAACGTTTGTTCATCGAAAAGATCCTATTTCCTAGACGATCACCCAATACCTATTGCCTTCTGGTTTTTAATCTTTAAATGTAAAGTTGGTGTCTAATACCAACGTCATAAGTAATTTTAGAACCTTAGGATACATTTATCAAATCTGAATTATAAAAATATTTTGCTTTTCCTTCATTTATCAATTTTCAAGATGGTTATCAACAAGGGCGTAAAACTCGTAACTAACAGTTTTCATATTTCAAATGTAAATTTTATGTCTACTCCTTATGTTTTTTAGGGTCTTTAGTTACATTTATCACGTTTAAAATATAGATTTATTTGATGTTTAAAGTTAGTTCCCTGTAAACTACCAATTATCAAGATGGTCATCAAATACTTAACTCCAACAATTTTCATTATACAAAAATAAAATAGTGTCTACCCCTATTCTTTTGGGGTCTTAGGATACATTTATCAGTCTTAGGATATATTGTCTTATGATACATTACTGAATAAAAGAAAATATATTGTTTATCTTTACTTTAGTAAACATAAACAAAATTATCATTGTTAATGGGTGTGCAAATGGTCACTGTCACACATTCTTTATTCCTTCAGTACTTTTCAGACGAATTTGTATATAATGTCTGGAGCACAACTCAATTCTTCATGACACATAGGGCCGGTTTGTTAGCTTATTGTGTTAGCAATCATGTTTTGGCACGAAAAAACATGTATACGCATTGATTTCGTCGCAAAATGGAAGCGAAAAGAAATCCAAAATCCTTTATATTTAAAATAGTTGAAATGTTCTGAAAGTTCAAGAGTTCAAATGATATGAAAAAATTCGTGTCCTGTATGTGAGTTCCATTACTCTAACATTAGCATGATTCATTCTCTAAGGATCAAAAATGAAGCCGAAGACAAGGGTTTAAATATTTTTACAAGAATTGAAAGAATAATAAATGCCGAAAGTTGCTTTTCCTCGAAGCAGAAAGTAACGTAGAATTACTACCTTTGAATATATTCGATATCAAAGTCTTCGCGAATTTGTTAACATTCCTCCAAGATAGAAGTAATTTCTTAACTTTTATTTTAGTGGAATGGTACTGGTCGAACTTCTAATATTATAAAAGCACGTCAAAAACGAAGTTTGCTAAACAATTAGAATCTCTTAGCCGAGCACCCAACCTCCTTGTAATTAGAGAATGAGTATGTTCTCCAAGTTGGAAAGTAAAGAACTTCATCGGGATTCGAACACAGATTGTCCCTAATTGAGTTCAGTGCGTTAATACTAAAAACCAGTTATTTTAAGCTTTCCTTTACGGCAAAATACCATTATTTTCAGTAAAAAGTTTTAGCAATGAATTTTTACAAATTTTACAACAATCAACTTTAACTTATGTAAATATTACCTTTGCAGTATCACTACAATATTTCTAAACAAATTTATATTTATTCACTTCTTATCTATATTTGTTCTGTAAATACAGAAATTCAAATTTAGATTTTATTAGCCATTAAATATTTAGGTTTTTTTTTTTTTTTTTTTTTTTTTTTTAAGATGGAATTAAGAACTTTTTCAAAGGAATCAATAGTTATCATTAGTATCAATATAACTCACACGCCAAATGCCATTCAAATGAATCAACAAGGAATATCAAGTTTTTGGGGCTTCACGATAATTAACAGTAAAACTAAACCGTTTAGTTTTAAATAATTATGGTTTAGCTGAAGAAATATTTACTCGAGAAGCAGCCGATACCATGTAATTTCCTTGACTTATGGCAAGCAAGAAAAGTTAAGTGGATGTTAGAAGGGGAGTATTACTATTATTGGCAGACAAATTGTATATTATATGACAGGAAAAGGCAAAGAAACGTAAATAGGTGGTTGCATTGATATACAAGATTTTTGCTTTTTTCCAAACAAACAATTCTTTAAATTATCAAGAAAACTCTTTGCATTGATTAAAATAGTAAGAAATCGGTTATGATTTTAATTAACGCTAAGTATTTTACAGTCACAGTTTATTAAAGTAGTTGGGAGAAAGAATATTTTTAAAAAACTTCACAATTTCATTTTATTTAATGCCATCAATTAAAAAAATTTATGTACTTTTCAAAGTTTTCAAAAATTTCCTAGTGCTTGAGACTGAGTAAGCCACAAAACTGTTCAACATATTTCTGAGGTATTAAGCATACTTTTCTTTTCAACTTTTACCAACGTGTTCAGTGTCGGTAAAATCAAAAGACATTGTTAAAAACGTTATGTATATGCACAACTTTATTATTATTATTTTTTTAATAACTTTACTTTCAATTACTCATTTTTTGCAATTCTCCACGTTTTGGAACATCCTGATTTCAAATAAATTATCTAGAAAAAATTTGTGTCTGTGTGTACGTGTTCAGCATAGCTCACGAACAATTTAATCTACGATGTTCAAATTTGGTGTGCGGGTTGGTGATGGTACAAGGACCTACCATTAAGGTTTTCGTCAAAATCGTGTATGCGCATAAGGTAGCTGCAATCGAAAAAATCATGTTTTTCAGTAATTGCTAAAAAACGGCTCTAACGATTTTGTTCAAAATCACTGTGGTAATGCCTTAAGCAGATGCGGCTGGAGAGGCTGGAGCCCCCTACGCCCATCAAGGAAAGCTAGTCCCCCGTCAGGCATAATCGAGCTCCTTGTTGGGAATAGAGAGAATATTTTTTTTGCACCAACAAATATTTAAGAAACGAAAAGAGTATAATAGTTTGTAAGCCTCATTACCACTATTCTATAGGTCACCGTATGACACCCATCAATATAAATTAACATCTGGATAAACTGCTCCGACGGCAAAGCAAAGCGGAAAACGCACCGGCAGAAATATTTGCTTTCCTGCCAATAGTGGGACGATTTTCTGAATCATGGTTAATTACTGTATTTCATATAGTTGCAACAACAGCGCAAATCGGAAAAATATAAACAATAGATTTTACCGGCAAATAAAAAAAAATAGTCATTCAAATATGGCAATCTTTTTTTTTTTTTTTTTTTTTTTTTTTTCCTTTTTTTTTTTTTTTGAAAAATATCTTAAAATTACCTTTTTAACAGTGGTTGCTAATGGTTAATGATTGATCTCTTATATGGCAATTCAAATCATAAATAATATACTTTAAATTCAGAGCAAATAGTATTATGATCTAGAATAAAACAATTGATATATATTTATTTAATCCTTGTTTTTATTCGTTTTCAAGGGCATTTGACAAAGAAATGGGAAAAGAAAGCGAAATTAAAACTCTACTTGTTCTCTCATTTAATAATTAAAATAATTACTATGTTTATTTGTAACTGGATAATTTGTTTTAGATTTGTTTTATTTAACCCTATGTTTTTATACATTTTCATGAACATTTAATAATTGCATTAAAAAAGAAAAAAAAAAAAAGGATGGATAGGAAATTGAAACAATAACTCAAAATGCTAGTGTTCTGTTCTAAATTTATTTAATAATGAAAATGCTGACTGCAAACGGCAAAGTTTATCAGTTTCTTTATTACTTACGTATTTATTTTAAAAACTAAATCTTTTTTAACTGTTTGTTGGAATTCGACGTCCCACCAAACTGTTGAAAGCAATTTGTATTTCAGTTTTATTTCTGTTTAAAAATGTAACCCTTGAATTTAGAGAGAAATTGTCTCTCCTCTGGCAATCGTTTACAAATGCTTGTACTAAATTAAAGAAGTTTATTTTATTTTAATTTATTTAAAAATTTTATTAAATTAGGAGAAAGTGAAGTGTTTATGTGTCAGGAAGGCACGAGTTTCTTCATAGTTTTCTAATTCTCAAATTCCATCTCTTAGAATATACTTTATTATTTACTGTAAAACTCATTCGGATTTTACTCGATACTTGTTTAAATGAATTGTGGTATATTAGACAGATTTATTGAGTAAATGTAAACTGATTAAATTTGTTTCAATGGCAAATAATTTTGATTTAGTTTTTAAGCTAAAATGGTACCAAAAGCAATCCAATTGATCCATTTTATTTTGCAAGAAATCCCAATTTTTTATTAATGTACTACAATTACGATTTTTTCAGCAACTCACTTCAGAACTAATGGATAAAATATATATTTTTGACTTGCAATAAACAAGTTTCAAAACCTGTATCTTTAAATCCATAAGTTATACAATAATATTGAGTATGAAAAATTAATACAATATAGTTTGCCTTTAAAACTTAAATGTTTTTTTTTTTTTTTTTTTTTTTTTTTTATTACATTAGTCATAGTATAAATGAATTTATATTTTGCAATCTTCTTATTACTTATTTTCTACTGTTTTACTGTATTCAATTATCTTCAATTTCTACTTCTAAAATAAATATACTTTTAAAGTCTATTTTCATTTGTTTACTGTATTCTCATAACTTGTAGATAATAATTTGTTTTTAAAAAATTTAATTTATGTAACTTAAAATTTAAACAATTAAATTCAAATCAATAAAGATAAAACACGTTTACAGATATCGACAATAACAGTAACTAATCTCAAATGTTTGTTCATAATATATACAAATCCCATACTTAGAATTATTTTGATCAGATTTATTTATTGGTTAAACTATTTTCTTCAAATATGTTTTATTCTTATTTTTTTTTTTTTTTTTTTTTTTTTTTTTGCTTGCCAAGGATGAAAAGTAACGCTAATATACCATGAAGATCAAAGAAAATCCACATCGGCATACAAATTCCTTCATCCAAGCATCTCGCTTCCGCAGTGGCAACGGCTCGTTTCCCCAGCGTTAAGCATTCTATAAAGTTGTTTATCTATATCGCCCTAATAACCATGTGACGAGTATGTGACGAAAAGCGATATCGCATAGAGATCACGCGATGTCACGGCGATATCACACAGGGGTCACATAGTCGTCCAATGTCCGTTTTAGAGGGGGTTTTGCGACGTAACTTTGTGATATCGCTGCGATATCGCTTTTCGTCACATTGTGACATTGGGGACGAATTTGCGATTTTTGCGATATCGCATTGTGATCTGTATGTGATCTTAGTGATTTTGGCGACATCCGTGTGATTTATGTGATCTTCGCAACGAAAGCTTTGTCACTGCGATATCGCTTTGTGACCTAAATGTGATCTTAGTGATTTTGGCGACATCCGTGTGATTTATGCGATCTTCGCGACGAAAGCTTTGTCACTGCGATATCGCTTTGTGACCTAAATGTGATCTTAGTGATTTTGGCGACATCCGTGTGATTTATGCGATTTTCGCAACGAAAGCTTTGTCGCTGCGATGTCACATTGTGATCTGTATGTGATCTTAGTGATTTTGGCGATATCCCTGTGATTTATGCGATCTTCGCAACGAAAGCTTTGTCACTGCGATATCGCTTTGTGACCTAAATGTGATCTTAGTGATTTTGGCGACATCCGTGTGATTTATGCGATCTTCGCAACAAAAGCTTTGTAGCTGCGATATCGCTTTGTGACCTAAATGTGATCTTAGTGATTTTGGCGACATCCGTGTGATTTATGCGATCTTCGCAACGAAAGCTTTGTCGCTGCGATATCGCTTTGTGACCTAAATGTGATCTTAGTGATTTTGGCGACATCCATGTGATTTATGCGATTTTCGCAACGAAAGCTTTGTCGCTGCGATATCGCTTTGTGACCTAAATGTGATCTTAGTGATTTTGGCGACATCCATGTGATTTATGCGATTTTCGCAACGAAAGCTTTGTCGCTGCGATATCGCTTTGTGACCTAAATGTGATCTTAGTGATTTTGGCGACATCCATGTGATTTATGCGATTTTCGCAACGAAAGCTTTGTCGCTGCGATATCGCTTTGTGACCTAAATGTGATCTTAGTGATTTTGGCGACATCCGTGTGATTTATGCGATTTTCGCAAAGAAAGCTTTGTCGCTGCGATGTCACATTGTGATCTTAGTGATTTTGGCGACATCTATGTGATTTTCACAACAAAAGCCTTGTTCCTGCAACATAATTATACAAAAAATTCACAATTAATTTTTTTTATCAACTACCTATATCTGCTTCAAGTATCTACTCTCACTATGAAGAGGCTCAGTATCTTTTCTTTACGTCAAATATTTTCTAATACTATGGTAATATAATTTATACTATCAAGGCCAGTCATTACTTTAATGACTGGCCTTAATGGTATAATCATAGTATTAGAAAATATTTGAATATTTTCTAAAAGTATGAACTTTTTCTAAACTTAATATACATGAACTTAATGGTATAATAAATTAAAGAATCATAGCATTAGAAAATATTTGTTCGTCTTCAACAAGACTTTGGGAAGTAAAAACTAGTCTCCTATATTAAAAACCAATGAAACAGTTAACTACCTAATTAGCCTTTAACCAAGAGAATTTATCCATTCCAATAGATTTCTCAGCTAAATATATACCTTAAAAATAAGACAAAACATGACTAAATCTATTAAAGCACAATGTAATGTATCTCATGCATCTCAATTTTTCTTTTAAACTGATTACAATGTTGTTTTGCCATTTTGGGCAAATCTTCCCCTTTATAAGTTTAGCATAAAAGAAAAATACAAAACTAAAAACAGGTTGAACAAATCAAGCAAAAATGGAAATATGCAATTAAAATAAGAGTAAAAACATAAGAAGGTAATAAGTTTATTTTATTGAACACAAAGCAAACATATTCTTTGTTACACTAAATATTGCAGAATGTTTTTTCTTTTCGGCAAGGTATCTGTCAATCTGACTGCCAGGAATTATGCCACTTCCTTCAATGTAGTATTCTTTCTCCGTGTTTCAGAGCATTAGGTGTAGGCTTTGGACCTAGAAAATTAAAAATAGGTTATTCTTAAATTTCAGTTTAAAATACACCATTTTTAAAATTGCCATTCACAATGCAATTTTAAAAATCTAATGCAATTATAGCACAAGATGCTAGTTCATAAAAATAAAAACAGAAATTCTGTGCCAACTTTAAGTATTCATAACAAGGTTATAATAGTAATTAAAACGTGTAATGCCAACATAAATAATTGATAATTATACTCAATTCTGATATTGTTACAAGTGATTATTTACAGCTTTCATCACTGTAATCCATTAATTACTAACAAATTTATTTGGAATAGTATGACTTACTATTTTCTGATTTTTTTTTTTTCTTTTAAATCCTTTTTCCCTTACCTTTGCAAAACTAAAACTGATAAATGGTATACCAATTAAAAAGCTAACACACCTCTGCGTCTAACAAATAGTTTATTTACAATTGCACATATTGCTATCTGTTTGACAATTTTTATTTTTTTTTTGGTTTTTAATGAATATGCAGTAGGAAATATGTTAACTCGAGCTGGAAATGATCCTCTTTTCACCTGTGAAAGTAAAAGGACAAAAAAAAAAAAAAAAAAAAATGGTTTTAAAACAGTTTTTAATTTTTAACATTTCCCTCCATTATTTCTTAAAAAATATAACTTATATATTAAAAAAGTTCCATTGAACTGAATAATGGATTCACAGATACAACTTATCACTAGACGACCAGATATCCGAGCCATGCCAAGTTCTGCCTTTCGAATCAAGGTTCAATACATCTCTTAGTAAAAGAATACAATACCTAATGCTGATATTTATGTCTATCTATGACTCACTCTGATAACAGAGGTTTTATGAGACTAGTACTTTCTAATTAGTGACAAAAAATATTTGTCCATTTTTAATTATTGCTAAAAAAATTGACTTGTTACTGAAAGTTGTTACGTCCAGCAACCATTTGGGACCTCTAATTCCCCAAAATTGATATTTGAGAACACTATTATTAAAAGCAATAAATTTGGCAACAGTAAGTGATTTTAAAATAATAAGGTAATTTGAGGGGGTTCAAACGACTGTTCGAAGAAGATGCCTGCTATACCTTTTGTTACTTTTAGAGTTTTGCAACAAAAGATAAAATAAAAAATTATAGCGTGCTTTTATTTTACTATCTAATTGTCTATCATTAGGAATTTTATACAAAAACTAGTTATATCACAGAATAACTAGACAACTGTTATAACTAATTATTTCACAATTTAACCTCTATGATATGTTGTTTCAAACTTTGCTTAAAGTAAGTACTCCAGTCTTTATATAGAAAAACTAATTTCACTTTCATACATAGACAATAACACACGCATAACATATATGGTCAATTAGAGAATTCAAAAGCTAAAAAAAAAAAAAAAAAAACATCCTCAGGCTTAACTTTTTCCTTAGTGGCATTATTGTATTTCTTCTAAATCAATTACATTTCATAGAAGATATATCTGAAGACTACAATTTCTTGAAATTTGAAAGAAATTAATGCTGTTATGTTCAATTAGAATTGCAAAATGTTGACAGCAGCCATACTTCACCATGGATTCTTGCTTCATGGATTACGTAAATATTTTGAGGTATATATATATATATATATATACATACAAACAAAATAAAATGAAAAACAGCAGAAATTTGGAATTGTATCATGGGGCATCTTTTTAACCTATTAGCATATGTACTGGTAATTTGTTGTATTTCTATAGCTTTGATGTTTTTGATTTTACATTTGTAATTTCATTTTTTTCCTTTTGTTATGTATATACATAGGCGTAAAGTACGGGGGGCAGGGGGGGCTGGCCTCCCCACTTTTAAATTCTGGGGAGGCTGCCTACCCTGATTTTTGTAACACTATCTCCTTTTTTTCCCTCCATTCTTCAAATAAATTATAATAACTGTTTATTGTTGGTATTATATGAGAAGTTGTGTCATACCTAGATTTTCGAAAAATTAATAGATTTCGATAATTTTTCGAAAAATTTCATCTTCCGTCAAAACTCGCCCCCCCATGTTTTTTGAAAAGTTGACACCTATGTGTATATATATACACATATATACATATATCTATATGCATATATATACATACACATATATATATACATACACACATATATAATATATACATATACACATATATAAATACATATATAGTAATTTCAAAACTATAAAGAATTTAAATTGACATATTTTTAGTTAAAAATTAATATTGTGCATGGATAGTCAATGAAATTGAAGCTTATGACTCAAATATATTTGAACCATAAGCAATTTTTATGCACACTTTTGCTGCGCAAAAATTATAAAATGAGTAAAACTACATGAACAATAATGGCATTTTTCATTAAAAAAATTTTTAGCCAGAAAACTAGTTTTGCTATCAAAAGAGTAATTTACCTGTTGACTAACATAATCGTCTTCAGCTCTATGTCATTGACCAGGAAAGTCTTGCTTCACCCATCTGGTTTAGCAGGCTCTTGTTCCATGTCAGATCAGTGTTGGTTTGTCTTCTCCATGAACCATCAACTAAATTCTCCCCAAAGGTGCTTTTGAGAAACTTTCTTTCAAATATGGCAAGGACCTATTGACTACAAAATAGTAAAAATTAGTTGACTGACTTTTTGGATAACAGATCATTTATATGATAAAATGTTGTACCAGCGTCATAACAGCCGTATGAAACCAGGAAAGAATGCTATTAAACACAAAACTATAGATATTTTATATCTCAGGTTTTACAAATAACCTTACTTAAGAGTAATATTACACTTAAGTAGGTCTGATCCTAAAGCTTAGAAAAAGTCATACACTTTGAATTGATGATCATTAACACGAGATGAAACATTTTGAATAGTGAATTTTCATCTTCGGTCATTACAGCTTCACATGTAGCTCGGATAACCAGCAAGGCACTCTTACTAAAATAGGATGATTGCTAAGATAAATTCAAAAAGGAAATAAGATATATGTTTGAATTAAACTAGAGATGATGTCTTGACTAAGCTGCAGTACGCTTATCGGATAACAGAAGAAGAGGTAAAATTATGCCTTGTTTATGCACACAAGACATAATAATGTACAACCTCAAAAACAATTACCATATTTTTTATGGCATCACAACGTAAAAAAACAAGCTATTTCAATATGTTGCAAAAAGTTACTAATCAAAAATTGATTTTAGCATTAAGTTTTCTATAATTCAACAAGATGAGGTCTTAAGTACCCACTGGGAACAAAACCAGGTTATATTATATACAGCTTGTATATGCTACTTAGAAAAGGTATTTTGCTATGCTATTGTGTTTTATTCTATCCTTCATGATAAATCGCAGAGCATTTTTGTAACTTCCTATTAATTGAGGAGACATACCAAGAAAGCATAAAAAAAATTTCATCAACAAATTTCCTGATGGAGCAGGGCAACGTATAAACTGTCATTTTTTTGTGGCCTCTCGCGGGAAGGTACTCTAAAAAATATAGTTTATGAATTATGGTGTTGTTACGGATGCAAATACCTTTGCTAAATTTATTATATCGGCGGAATTTGCCAAAAAATACAAAAGTCAATGTAATATTTTTTACAAACAAAAGGTAGAAAATGCCTTGAGGAATTGGATAAGATCTGGTGTGATGCACAACCAATTCCACTAACACGGAGAGTGCATTGTGTCGGATCAGTTTCTTCATTAACCATAAACTGCTCAGTGACTTCTAATTACCCTAAAGCTTGGCGTCCACTATTGCTGAGCAGAGCGGATTAAATTTGAGCCAATTACAAGACTGTCAACGTCCATTGTAGCACAAGGCTTGTGCTACAATCGACGTTGGCAGCCTTGTAATTGGCTCTAGTCCACTCCGCTCTGCTCAGCGATAGTGGACGCCAAGCTTCAAGGTAAAGTTGTCTATATATCAAAGAAAATGGAGAGTGATATTGTACAACAAGTAAAAAATAAAGTGATAGTCACATGATGAATATTACCTCAGGAAAGTGGTATGCTGCATATTGGAAAGAATAACTAGTTTATTGGCCGAGCACTTAACGTTAGTCTTAATGAAGATAAATTCTCATTCATCTACCAAACTAAGCCATCTAAAAATCAGTTTTAAGAGGCTTAAACTTTTATTATCCAGCCACACCTCTCAACTGTGTATTACAGCATGATTTTCAACACATAGAATCAAAAGTTTGAAATTTGTAACTGCATATAGTATTTTGTTTATTATCTTAATTTTAGTTTATTTTTCCTAAATATTTAAATGCTTAAGTTTATGTTCTGTGCTTGGTCACCAGATTTATTTGATTGCGAAATTTACTGCAAATCTGTTGTGGAAGACTTCAGAATTAATTTTCATATTGCATACTGAAACATTTTTTGTATGGCAGTTAGCAACATTTCCTAAATATTTCAATTTAAATACTTGCTGCATTTTGTAAAAACAGGTATTTACTATAAAATTATTTTAAAGAATCGAATGAAACATATTTCAGTAGTTACTGGTGATATGAAGCAAAAGATTATAGAAATTATGCTAATTTATTTGCAACTTTGACTTCTGTACGGAGACTTTTTTTTTTACCTACTGTATGTTAGTCCATTACTATGATTTTGTTTGTCCATTACCACTTACTCTTTCATTCTATACATCATTTATTTATTTTACATTATATAATTCACAAACTTTTAAAATTTTTGAATGAACAAAAGAACTATGTTGTTTTTCAGTTAGTCCGTTACCTTGACTTTATAACCAAATTGTGCACTCTAATTAAATGGCAACAAATTCTAATACCCAGAATAAGAATCATGTACCCTTTAAATATTTATATAAGTGCCATTTTCAGTCAAAATTAAAAATCTTTCCTTAGTGGGTTTGTATTTGTGTTAAAATAACACTAGAATGTTAGTCCGTTATCATGGAATTGCCCAAGTGTTTGAACAAATCATATGGCTTTGACCTAGCTATTTCCTGGCGTCACTTACTTGGTAAATCACAATTGGCCCGTGAATATTTCCTTCGTCAATGTTTACCTTTTCGATGATAAACACTGCTTTAATTTGAATCACGATTCAGCAACTACAACCTTCTTTCAACTAAATTTATTTTTAAAATTGTGTTAATAACATTTGACGATGGCTTCGAATAGAAGTTATGTGTTCAAAAGACAACTTAAAGGCAAAACCATTAAACATCATTGTTAAAACAATTCTCAGGAATGTACTTTACAATAATATTAATATTCATGTTACTAGAGTTTCCTGTCAAAAATCTTAATCATAAATTTGTATATATAATTACTTTAATTGACCTTGAATAATTTTATTTCAGTTTTTACACATAACTTACATAAAATTAGTACATATGTTGGGTTTGCATATAAAATATTATTACATTTTTTCGAGGGGTAATATATTCTAACAATATTATAAGGTGAACTTACCATTAATTGACCATTTAGTGCAAGTTTCTACACATTTAATTTTTTTTCTTAAAAAATTATTAACGGAATGTTATGAAAACTTCCCAAAATATAAATTGATTAATGAAGCTCAATAATAAATTAACATGGTGTTCCAGTCCTTTTTACAATTTAAAATATCATCAGAATTTCTTACCAAAAGCAATTTTGCCAGTAATTGACCAAGTAGACATTAGTAATTGACCACAGCCATGCTAGTAATTGACCACTTCCTTTTCCAGAATAAAACCAAAAGTTAATTGTTAAATTCTGTTATAAAATGCTCTAATATTCATAAATTAACTATTAAATGAATTAAAAAAAGAAAGTAAAAATAAATATAATCAATTTTAATCCACGAAAATACGGGAACATCAGTGTAAAATATAGTATGAGGGTTTTCAAAGTTAGTTATACTGGTAGATAATTATGCATATTTTATTCAAAAAATTAAAACAAGAAAATAAAAATAATATAGAAAAGACTATCCAATCCTATACTTTCAATTCTGAATAAATTTAGATGAAAAGAATCAAATGTAGAGGATATTATTTCTTGTCAATTTCAAAATCATCCGTTTTTCAAATGGAAATCATTTTCTTGCATTGGCATTTATCCAATTACATAGAAGAGTTTCTCCAGCGTAACGAGTTGTTTTCTCGCCAACGTCGAACAAGGTAATTTTGATTGCAAATTAAAAAAAAAGAAAAAGCGCATTGAGCAGAACTTTTTGTGTTTATGGCCTTTTCAAAACAATTAGAATTGAATAAAAAAATTAAAAATGCGGGAATCGTCCATTGGACATACAACAACTGCAAAAATTAAGGACTTTTAAGGACATATAAGCATTTTTAAGGCCTTGAGAAAAAGTTCAAAAATATTAAGCACTTTTAATGACCTTGTTGTAGAATTGTGAAGTTCTTTTGTCCTCAGAGTTATGTTTAATTAATATTCATTTTCCAGATACCTACAGAAAATACTTAGGCCAGTAGAAGATTATTAGATATTCTATATTGTGATATAAACAAAGTTACTTTTAGAAAATATAAACATAAACAGAATGTTTCAGCTTCTAGTTATGCAAGTTTCAATATTGTCCTGGCAAATAAGGAATACAATAACAGCAAACCAGGATAATGATGCTTGTTATATTATTTTAATTACAACTTGAATAAATAAGTTTAATTGACGCTTATTGACGAGTGTGATTGCTCACGTCAAATAATTTACCGAGTTAGAAAAAGTATTTTCCCACGTGTTGCATACAATATATTTTATAATTACGCGCAAGAAATATTTCCAATCCGTATATTTATTAATGTTGGCAACTCCAGTAAATGAATTTCTTCTAAAAATGTGTCATTTCAATGCAATGTCAAGACTACTATATAATATTTGAGCACGAGGCGTGCAAGAAAATACTTTTTTTACACTCGTCTCATGTATTGCTTTCAACAAAAATTTAATTCTCTAAAAACAATTTATAAAAAGTTATTATAATAGCAATTTGAAGTTAAATAATAATAATAAATATGTATATATTAACTTACCCAATTCGAAAATGCATATGATTTGATTTGATTGATTTTGTGGTGGTTTTGCTGGATTATGCTTCCCGGGAGAGGGAGCTTTTTCCAGACATTATCCAAGGAGAAGTGTGTACGAGGCTAGCGACTTCTGCGAAGAGAAGAACTTTACAGGACAACTAATCATTCAGAAGTTTGGCGTCTATATCATTCGGGACGTAGGTAATAAATAAAACAGTGAGCAGGGTTTAATCAAATCTTTTCGTGCACGAAATGAATTTGCACAAGGCTCTGATCTTTTCTTTGGGTCGATGTGACCAGTCAAAAAGCCACGGGAAGGACAGTGGAATGCAGCCGAGATCTTTGCGTAGGGAGTCACGTTGGATATCGAACGCAGGGCATTCGAGAATGAAGTGTTCTGGAGTTTCAACTTCAGCACAGAAATTGCACTTGGGAGAGGGAATGATGTTGAACCGATGAAGGGTGGCATTAACGGTGGCCGTTTTAGTCTTCAGTCTGGTCAAGAGGATGTCCATTTGGCGGTTGGGCGAGAAGGACAAGCAGTTTTTCTGCAGTGGGTAGATCCATGGGTATCTGATAGAGTAAGGGGAGTGGTCCCAGTCGAGAGATCGCTCAGCAATGTGGTTACGCTTGATGATCTGGATGAGATCATCGGGAGAAATGAGGCGCGAAATCAGGGGTTTTGATAAAGCCTGGCGTGCAGCTGCATCAGCAATTTCATTTTCCTGGATGCCTACGTGACTCGGCACCCAGACCAGGGAGCACGAGACAATACTGGATGTCTCTCTGCGAATGGTGTTGGCCAAAAAACTTGTAATTCTGGGGGACTTGAAATTTAGATTTTGAAGGGCCAGGAGATTGGACTTGCTGTCAGTGAGGATGACAATGCGATTCGGTTTGTTCCGGAATCTGCTGAGGGCTAAGTCGATAGCTAGAGCTTCCCCTGTGAAGACAGAGTTGAGGTTCATAATGGATCCAGAAAGGGTCAAACCGCTGGAAGGAATTACGGCGGCGATACTTGTTGAAGAGTTGTTCTTAGATGCATCAGTTGCCAGGATGAGGTGATCTTTCCAGCAAGAAGATTTGTGGATTTCGAAAAGTTTGCGGATGGACTGAGGGGACAGGCCCGGCTGCTGGAAATCCAAGTCCTCTGTGTGAATTCGGACATGGGGAGGAAGAGCAGCGGGGAAGATCGATTTGATGATGTTTTCCTTGTCAATGCCAAAGCTGTGGAGGATGGTAAGGGCTCTTGCAGGGAGTGGAGTGGGAGAGCGTAGATCAGAGAAAATGAGTTTGGTGGGAGAGAGATTGTCCAAGCTGAAGTTACGGATGCAAAAGAGGTCAGTCAGGAGGTTGTGTCGGGCGAAAAGGGATGACACTCCCGCTTCAAGTAAGAGGATGGGGATCGGAGTCCAACGAGGTAGACCAGTAGCCACTCTAAGAGCAGCGTGATATGCGCCCTCCAAAGATTTCCTATCCGTTTGCGAGGCCGAAATCCAAGATGGACAGCTGTAATCAAAGAGGCTGCGTATGGTGCTGTTAGCGATTTGGATTAGATGCCAGGGTCTAGCTCCCCAGCGATTTCCGGCAATGATTCTCAGCAGGTTTGTGCGCTGGAAAGCTTTTCTTTTGAGGTTTTGGAAGTGGGTCTTGAAAGAAAGGTTATTATGAAGGGAAATGCCAAGAAATTTAATACTGCTGCTCCAAGGGATAGTTGATCCGTTATAGTTGAGGGAAAAGCCTGGTGGGGTGGTTCTACGAGAGAAGTTTATGCACTCACACTTTTCCGGCGTGATAGACATTTTCCACCGCAGACACCAATCTTGCAGACATACTAGGGCTCTACGAAGTTTCCGCTCAATGAGGTCCCATGAATTGTGTTGACAATAGATAAGGATGTCGTCCGCAAAGATGAGGCACTTAACCCCATTAGGAAGAGAATCAAAGATATCGGATAGATAGATGAGAAAGAGTATAGGGGACAAGACGCTGCCTTGTGGGATGCCCCGAAGACAGGTAATCGGTGTTGAAAGTACTCCCCGCCATTTAACTTGGACCTTCCTTTCCAAAAGGAAATTCTGAATCCATAGGGCAGGTCTTCCACTGATTCCTAATTGTGAGAGTTTGAGGAGCAGACCATCGATCCAGACGTGGTCATATGCACCTTTGATGTCCACGGACACAGCCGCCACGAAAAGTTTTTCCCTCCTTGCGATCTGAATGTCATTCAAGAGGATGGCGTGGTTGACCTCGCAGCCACGGTAAGGGAGGAAACCAGTTTGGCGAGGGTTGATTTGGGGCGATAGGAGAACGATGAGGAGGATACGTTTGAGGATCATTCTTTCCAGAATCTTCGATAGGACAGAAGTGAGCGCGATCGGTCTATAAGAGGCCGGTGAGGTTGGAGGTTTACCTTTCTTCAGAATCGGTATCACGGTAGTTTGCTTCCAGGATGTTGGAACACAGCCAGACGCCCAGCTGTTATTGAATATAGTCAGCAGGCTAAGGAGGAGATGGTCCGGGAGGCGTTTTATCAATTTAGCAGGGATAGAGTCGGGGCCAGGTGAGGAATTGCGCGTTTTCTTGATAGCGGATTTTAAGTCGCAAAGGGAGAAAGGCCTGTTGAGGGCATAGCCATCTTGCTCACAGAGATTGAGTGGGATACCTTCGGAGATATTGGGTTTGATGAGTGAGATGGCGAGGCAGTTTGCCTGCGCAAGAGGTGAAGTGATGGCAATGCCGCCAATTTCCAATACATTATGCGATTGGGGATTGGTTGTGGGGCGGTTAGTGATGCTCTTAAGGATGTGGTAGATTGATCCGGTCCTGGCGGCCTCCTGACAATTGCGATCCCAGTAGTTTCGTTTGCGAGCCGCGATGAGTCTTCTTAGTTCAGCCCCGATCTCCTTGTAACGGATGAAATGATCTCTGGAAAGCTTGATGCGAGAGATTTTAAGGAATCGCTTTTTCTTTCTAAGGAGGTAAGAACATTTCTGGCACCACCACGGGTTAGTTCGAGGGGGAAGAGCTTTTTGTGCAACTGAGCAGGTGGTCATGGTAACTTTACAGAAGTCAACGAATTTATTAATAGAAGGTAGGGCCAAATCATAGTTGGTCCTCAGAGACGCGTCGACTTTGTCCCATCGGAGGGTCGATATTGTGTTAGGAACACTGGTGCGATGACTACTACCTAAGTCGATTGAGATGGGAAAGTGATCGCTGTCAAAAGTGTCTTGTAAGACAGTTAAAGTTGTCATCTGTGCCAGGTCCGGGGAAGCAATGGACAGATCGATCAGGGAAGTTTTCCCCCTAGGGGAGACGTGGGTTGGGTAGTGTGTATTAAGCAGGATAAGGTTGTTTTTCTCTATCCAGTCAATAATAATTCTCGCTCCTTGCGAGTTGGATCCCGCTCCCCAAAAGGAGTGGCCCGCATTAAAGTCTCCGACGATTAGGAAAGGAGGGGAGATTTTACGAGAGATGCCCGATAACCAAGCCTCCGTGAATTTCCCTCTGGGGGAGTAGATGTTTATTATGGTGATTGGCTTATTATGAACACTGATGCAGATACCCATGACTTCATTTTCCTGGGCAGGAAGGTCAGTAAAATTAATCGTGGTAACTTGCAACAAAGGGTTGACAGCGAAGGCAAGACCGCCACCAATGCTCGGACTTGGTCTATCCTGTCGAAAGATAATTTTCTGCGGTAGATGGAAGGGACAGTGTGGTTTAAGGAAAGTTTCTTGACACACGATAATGTCAAAATCTGATAATGATGGGTGCAAAAGCCAGTGCTTCTTGTTGGCGATGCTACGGCAGTTCCATTGCAACACGCTTAAATGGAAGATGCTAAAAAGAAAAAGGGGGTCCTGGTGGGCCTTTGCACAAATGTGCGAGTAAAACTTTGACTTAAAGTTTTGGTCATGAAAAAGAAAAACGAAAAGAAAACCTGTCACTGCACAGGTCCACGAGTTAATGTGCGTCCCATGGGATTTCCGCAGAAAAAGCCACCTGGGCGGAGCTGGGAGTGGAGTCCATGCTAACGACCGCATCAAGGTTTTGACCCGCCCGCGCATCACGGGAGAGGGGGTTCGATACCTGAAGGGGGAGAGGGCTTGGCTTGGGGTTTTTGTTTGCGTGATGACCGTTGGTATTTTGTTTGGGTGCGCTACGCTTTGCGGAAGTGGGGGAGGCTGCTGGCAGCGGCGGAATAGTTGTGAGCAAACTGTTGACTTGCGACCAGAGGGCGGTGATTGCATTTGTTGTTTGCTTGGCATGTTGCTCCAACAGGGAGGAAAAAACAGAAGAAAGCTCTTTGATAGAGGAGGTAACTGTTTCTTGGATTATTTTAGAGATGATAGGCACCAGGGAAGATGAGTTTTCGGACTTATTTATAACAGTGGAGTGGGCCACTTTGGGTTGATTGCTTCTGAATGATCTTCTTGCTTCCGAGTAGGAGAGGTGGTTCCTTTGTTTGAATTCGAGGAATTGTATCTCCTGCCGTCGTGTATTACAGTTGAGGTCTGTTGCGATGTGGCACTCCTGACAGTTACTACACTTTGGGGGTTCGGTACAACTAAGGTGTTCTTCTTCAGCCCCACAGCGAACGCAGAAAATATTTCGTTTGCACGCTTTGGTGGCGTGATCGAATTTGTGGCACCGGCCACACTGGCGAGGTCTGTCGATAAAGGGCGAGATCCGGTGAGATGTGTACCAGGTCTTTATGTCTGGTGGAAGGTTGTTCCCAAGGATGGAGATGAGCACAGATTCTGTGGGGGTGATGATATCCCCTAATTTTTTGGTGAAGCGACGGGCTTCTACAACAATCACTTTGTTAGAGGTTTCAATTTCTTCAGCAATTTCATTGACAGTAATATCCACTGGGAGGTCGCGAAGTAAAAAACGGGATTGAATACCGTCCTTCTGGAGCACCGATATGATTGGAATGCCCAGAAGGGAGGTAAGCTTGCTCACTTGGAGGGCACAGTTAGCATTTGTCGTGGAAATAACAATTCTGTTGTCGCGGGTGAATTTGAGATCACCAATCAGCTTACTATCTGTAACCTTCTTCCCCAGTTCATCGCCTAGGATTTTTGGTTTATTTTTCGGGAGTCCGGTACCATTAGTACTTGATATGAATAATACAAACTTTTGACAGCCGTTTGCCGCTGCAAAAGAAATAGTTTCCTCAGTAGATAGAACTCTAGTAAATACGTGTTCCATGTTGTTTAGTAATATTCCTTCATTGTTTAGAAGAAGTTTAGCGGGGCGCAGAATTTCTGAACCCAGGGTAGCGAGAAGAAAAAAAAACTCTTACAGAGAGAGGAAACTGATCAACACGGACAAGGTAGCAGACGCCCAAACCCGGGCGCGTTTAACTTGCCAAAAACTAACTAAGCAAAGCTTAACTAGAAATAAAAGTGCAAAAATAAATAAACCCAGACTTGGGAATGTATAAAGCGTAAGCTTAAGCAAAAAAAAAACAAGTGTAGGCACCAGCACAGCAGCCGACCAAAGGTTTAGCAGAAAACTGCTAACCTGAAGCCACGTCACTTTCTTCGTTTATGTAGAAAATTCAGCCACATGTACAGTAACTACCAAACAATACCAAGGCAAGTTTAGCCGAGACCAAAATAAACTTAGTAATTCAAAAGCTCACTCAGAAAAACTTTTTGAGATATCCGAATGCACACAAGCACGTACGTGACACACGCGAGCACCAAGTCCCACGACACAATCCACTTTTAGAAAAATGCATATTCAACTCAATGCGTTTGTGTAGTGAACCAGAATATTGCCATTACATTTATTTAAAAGTAAGATAATTTATATTCTGACGTCATACATAGTTGCTCGGAAGACAAATTAATAAAATAAACGTTTTTGATTGGTTTAAAATTCGAATATGTTTTAAAGCTGTATTTTTCATTAGTTGTTTTGAATACATTGGAATTACCAGATGCTTCTAAAGATTTTCTTTTATCATGGAATAAAAAATTTTACTTCTTAATTAATTTACAAATATCCGATTTTACGCGCATTCCATTTCTTTTTTTCTTTCTTTTTTTCAATTATGTGTTGTATATTTTCTTTATTGAAAGGCTGAGTTATATAACAAATTGTAAAACTCGTTTCAATGGAATGCATTCACGTTCATTATTAAACGTAAATATATAATTTCGGAAATTTGCAAGTAGAACATAAGCTCACACAATGAATTTATTTTCTGAATACAGCACGATATTCTTTTAAATACTGTAGAGCAGCATTCACCTCTAACTTTTAGAGACGAGCGGTATGAGTTACATGTTGAAGTTTTTTGTGGACCTCAGATTTTTACCGAATATGCCAATACATATTACTTTTACTGTGTATGTTCAAGATCACAAATGTAATTATTGGTATAGAATAGATCCAACAATAAAAATATTTTTGAAAAATGGAAAAAATAATGAACTTTTTACTATCTCGAAAAATAGTTATTTATGCAACTATACTTGGGAATATAATACTTTTTCAATCGAGGTAAAATGCTTATTTAACGAGTGCGTTAGCGCAAGTCAAATAATTTAAAGAGTTTGAAAAAGTATTTTCCCACGTGTTGCATACACTATTTTTTATAATTACGAGCAAAAAATATTTTTAATACATATATTTGTTAATGCTGGCAACTCCAGTCAATGAATTTCTTCTGAAAATATATTTTTCAATACCCAAACCTATATAATATTTGAGCACTAGGCGTGCGAGAGAGTATTTTTTCACACTAGTGCGAAAAAGTGCTACTTTCGCCACGATTTTTTATTCAAAATTATTATAAAAAGTTTTATTTTTTGCACGTTGTTATAAAAGTAATTGATATTTGATTTTTTTTTAATAATTAAAAAAATATTTTCGTTATACTATCTTAAATTAAAATCTAAAATATAAGTGAATCTTTTATTAAAACCTTGCTTGTGTGTCTTCATGTGACTTGGCATAACATTGAATAAATATATTTAAATTATACCTTCTTATATTCTGCTGATTTTGTCGATATCATCAGTTGTGAGATATCAATTGTAAGTCAATATCAATTTCTCTCAGGCTCTCAAGAGAAAAAAAAAAATACTATTTGTCAGACTTGCTACTACGGGCAGCGTAGTGGAGAACACTGTTCTTAATAGTTAACACATACCATTTTGGAAAAATTAATATTATGTAAAATAAAGTTCATTTCTCGAAATCTGAAATTAAAGTTCAAAGATTGAAAAAGCAGAGATGGTTCTTTAGTGAGATTATCGAGTGATCAAAATTGAAATAAGCCAAATTAAAAAAAAAGAAATCTGCCACTCATTTTGAAAAATGCATTTCTCGAGTTATGCATTAAAAAAATGGTACAATAATACATTTCATTTCTTAAACTAAATTCATTTGCTTGAACTGATCTTGTCATTCATTTGCTGAAAACAAATCATGGAAGTATTTGTTAAAATTTAAGCTGACTTATGATGGATTTTAGTTGATGTAAATTTCCTCAAGTAGCAAATATTCTATATCCAAATGAATATACATGTTTGCAAATAATGTTTCTCATATTCAAGTAAATTTTGCTTTCAGTTTTCATTAGCATCATATGTCCGGAAAACGCTCAAATCTAAATATGTTATTTAAATAAATCTGGCTTGTTTAATTGCATACGAAGTGGGGAAGGGGTTTGTAATAGAAATTCCAGTATCCGTTACATCCAGAATATTTTTAAAAAAGTCAGTAATTCAAGTAATATTTCAGGCAGTCAGTAATACAGAATTCTAAAATCCAGAAGAAATGTACATATATTGTATCGTTTATTGCATTAAATATATATTAGTTTTCGAAATACAATGTAATTTGTTTGTCTGGAATCCATGTAAATCTATTACTTATTCTTATTATAATTATAGTCTAAACCGGGCATCCGGCAGCAACCGGGAAACAGGGGCGTGGAGCATCGCACAACTTTTAATTACACTATAATACTAACATGTATTTGTGTTTTATATTTTCTTCATTCGCTTAGAAAAAATGGCCAGATTGGCGATAAATCTTATATGAGTCGTTAAAAAAAAAAAAAAAAAAACCTTTGCCAAAATAGTGTTTTCGGTGATATACTTTTCGATAATTCTTATATTATTCTTTCTTTTAAGAGAAACTGAGGAGAGGAGAAAAACGATCGTTGATGGAGAACTCTGTGTTGAATTTCCCCCCCTTTTTTTCCCTTCCTTCAACTTTTTATGCCATTTAAGCATTTTTACGTGAATTTCGGAGGTGGGGATGTTTAGAACACCTTAAGAGGCATCACCACAGTGATTTTGATTAAAATCGTAAGAGCCGTTTTTTAGAAATCATTGAAAAACCTGAAAACTACCTTATGCGCATGCCGGGTTTGACGAAAACCTTAATGGTAGGTCCCTTGGCCCCTACCAATCCTCACATCAAATTTGAACATCGTCGGTCAATTTGTTCGGGAGTTATGCTGACCATAAACAAACAGACCAAATTTTTTTTTATATCACATTTTTGAAATCAGGATGTTCCAAAACGTGGAACATCCTGGAAGTCGTTTTTCTGAGTCGTAAGTCATCGAGTTAAACTTAACTCGTTACTGAAATAATAAAAGGAAATAATGTTCGCTTCAAAATCCAGTTAAAGTATTTTAAATGTCAATATGTATTTTTCATTGTTCTCCTAAGTTAATTAACTCTTTTTAGAAATAATAATCGTGCGGTTAAAGCTGTATTATTTTTATATTTATCTACCATTTTCAACATCATTTCCAAATTGGTTGGTGCCTATCTGATGGCTGTGTGGTTTGTTCTCTGGTCACGCATGCCAAAAGGTGCCGTGTTCGAATCCTGGGTTAAGCATGGATGTTCGTTGTGGTTCGTAATCCACGTTAAGCTGTAGGTCCCGGCCTAATTAGCCGTCATTGTGCATAAAAATAGGTCGTTGAGCATATAAACCAACTAACCAGTTGGGTTGCATTTTTTCTATTTGTACCCCCCCCCCCCCCGTTTCCTTTATAGAACAAATTCAAATTGAAAATAAATCATTATTTGCAGTTATTTATTATTCTCGTTAAATTTTAAATGACAAGCGTTAGCCAATAACCACAGAATATCAAAGAAGAATTTTCAATATTATTTGGAAAGTCAGTCCAATTAATAGATAAAAATGGAAAGGAAAAAAGTCGAATCCAATAAATCATGTAAGAAAATAGAAAATCAGATTCAGTCGAGATCGAAGCAAGAGAAAGGCAACTGCGCTTTTCACTCCCCCCCCCCCTCTTCCCCTTCGAAGACGCGACCAGTAAACTGAACAGGTGTACAACATTACTCTCCCTTAGTTCTTTGTTCCGTTCCTCGAATTTTGCAAGCGAGACAAAGAAAGTAGGGAGCGAGTGGGCTGGAGACCAGATACCAAACTGACCTAAAGGGATATCCGAGTTAAAGTGACCCCTTATAACCATTCATCACCCCGAGGGTAAATAAAGATGGTAAGAAACCGCGGGCTGTAAACGAATACTGCATGGTAGGGGGTAATTTGAATTGATCTCGTGTTGCGTCGCCTGCTGGTGTAGACGGAATCTCAAAATAAATTTGTCGCATCTATAATTTTTTGTTTCAGTTTAATAATTTTATTGTTTAGATTGGTCAATGATAGTGCAATCAATTTCAAAAGTGAATGTTTAGCTAAATGTCTAGAATTCCGTAGCGATATGCATTTCATTTCCATGTTCTATACGTTGTTACCAGTAATTTATAAAATCCAACATTCTATAGCAACGGTTCGCAATCTCTTAAGTTGTGCGGACCACCTATTTTGTAAAAAAAACTTTGCGACTCATTAAATAATACAATACGTGCGTACATCAGTAATTAGTAAATTTTTAGAATTAAAGGATTAAAAAATAGTTCTTTTTATAAATTGTAATGCAATTAATGCAGTTTTGGTAATAACTGGATATTTTTGCCAAACATTTATCCAAAACGAGATCAATGGTGTCGATAATTCAATTAACGAGTCTTCACTTGAAGATATTTTCTATATTTTAGTTAATCTTCTTGAAACAGAATTCACTCGTTAAACCGTCGAAGAATAGAATCGAATAATTGGATTGTTACTAATCATCGAGTGACTCGATTATTCCTTTCTCTACCCTTGAAGCTTCCGTAATATTTATCTTGGATTATTAGACTCTTGATTAGCTTCCACGGGCCAGTACCACACTACTCGCGGCCCACAATAGGTTGGGAACCGCTGTTTTATAGAACACATAGGCATTTTAAATCATGCCGAAAACGGGTCGATTTAGAAATCGCTTTATCGGACTTTTTTGTTTTTTATATTTTAAAATGCTCAATGGTTTTTTTTTTTCTGAAAGGATTTTAAGTTATGAAAATGATTTAAATTTTTTTATAAATTTCACATTACCGACTGGAAGGATAAAATATAACATACGTATTGCAACTAAAAATTCCATGATGAATTTTTTTAAAGGTTCGGTTTGCGAAGATTTTAATTTTACGTTTCTTTATAGTTTAAAATGTCGCTATAATGAAAATTGGCAAAAAAAAAACCGTCGACTTTAAATTAAACAAAAAATTCAGTTATTCTAATTTCCCAGCATTTCCTGATGATCGGGATTTACTGCAAGAATAATATGTTGAGAAGAAATATTTTATGAAAAATAAAAGTGGTGCTCATTACCTGCCTTTAAAATAGGCTATATGAATGAAAAAAGGGTATATAATATATACACTAACTTAGAAGCGTTGCGAAAATTGCCTAAATCACACAGATGTCGCCAAAATCATTAAGATCACATACTGATCACAATGTGATATCGCCGCGACAAGACTTTCGTTGCGAAAATCGCATTTCATTCTAAAATTATTTTGGGATATCACTGGATGTCGCTGCGATATCACAAAGTAACATCGCAACTTCGTCACAGTGTGATGTCGCAGCGATATCACATGGAAGTCGAAAGTGACGTGAACTTTTGCGACATCGCTGCGATATCCCATGCAAGTCACATTGTGACCGTGATGGAGATGGTTAGTAGGGCGATGACGTCACCAGCATGTAAATCTGAGACCTATGATTGAATGTCCAACATTGGGGAACACAATCTCCCTAACCGTATTCCCGACAACCAACGGCCTAAAATGACGCCTTCATCTAACACGCGATAATCACAACACATTTCATGAAGAAATTCTTAATAACTCCCAACTGGATGAACTGTTTTCACCCAGTCGTTTTGAAAATAAAGAATTTGGTAGGGAAACTAAACAAATAATCTGTTCTAATTAACAAGATTATTCGATAAAATTTAACATAAACAATGCTCTTAAACTGAAACACAGCCCATCTTCCGACGAAATTTTTCCTCGTTTCTTTAACGGAGACAATTCGATAAAATTCAACAAAAGCTACGTTTTTAAATTGAAACCACAACTCATTTTCCTACGAAAATTATAATTTCCCCGACAAGATAAACTGTTTCAACATATGACATATTAATCTTATATAATATACTCTGTTAAAATAGTATATCCCGTCACGGATATACTATTTCTTCTGAAAACTGAGTAAATCGTCATGGTTTTTTTTTTTTTTTTTTTTTTTTTTTTTGATATTAAGGATACAATTCGATAAAATTTAACGAAAGTTACGCTTTTAAATTGAGACCATCTCAGCTCATTTCCCGAAGAAGATTATAATTTTCCTGTCAGAATAAACTGTTTCATCACATGCTAATATTGATAATCTTAATATTCTGTTAAAACAGTTAATTGCGTAGGGGAAATTAAGAATTTCTTCGGAAAACTGACTTATTAAGGAGACCATTCGATGGAATTTAACAAAAGCTACACTCTTAAAATAAAACCACAGCTCATTTCCCGACAAAAATTACAATTTCCCCGACATGATAAACTGTTTCCCCACACATGCTGTATTAATCTTACATGGTTACTCTAAAACAGTTATCCCTTGGATAAAATTAAAAATTTCGTCGGATAACTGAATAAATCATCATTTTAGTTTCTTCACTATACTCGAATGTTTCGAGGAGCTTATTTTATGACTTTGGATTTGGACGTCTGTACAAGGTCAACATTCCTAAACAAATTTACAAATGTCAGGCCCGTGTGATTTGTCAAATGAAAGGTCTCAGATAATTTCTCTTACGAAAATTCAACGGCAAGTTATTACTGGAAGTACAGGAAAATGGTGACTCGAAGTCAATTTGGAATTAGTTAAGTCTAAAATAGATGCTACAGACATCAGCCCGAAAACTCTTAAAGATTACTTAACATTTAATTAGCGTTTTTAACTGTAAATTTTACAAGAAGAGTGCTTCCATTTAATAACTCAATGAGAAGTTCATATCTTTCTGCAAGAAGTGATATCGGTGAAGAAGTGAACTTTAACCTTAAGGTAAGATTTCAATCATGAAATATTGCCATATGGAACATGCTTGGTATTTGAGCATGATGTACCACAATAAAACGGATGAGGAAGTGATCTTAAGAAGTGGGTTATGGTGAAGAAGTGGGTTAAAACTACAGTATGGCATATACATGTTAAAAAGCATACTGTGATGAAGCAGTTTTACTTGTCAACGGAAATAATGTGATGGGGAAACTGAATAAATCATAATTTTTTATTAATGGGATAATTCGATGGAATTTCACAAAATTTATGATCTTTAAATTAAAACATCAACACCTTTTCCAGATGAAATTCTTAAATTGAAAATACAACTTTTTTCCAACGAAATTCTTAATTTCCTCGACGGGATAATCTGTTTGCAATATATGCTATAAACATTTTATATGTTAAAGCAGTTGAGAATTTCGTTGAGGAATGAATTGTGGTATCAGTTTAAATACATAACTTTGATGAAATGATATTCAATTGATCCTTTATTTAAAAAAAAGTATCATTTATACATCAGTTATCTTTCCTCTAGTTCAGGGTTTCTTAACCTGTGGTTAAGAAATGTCCCCTAATATGACACATGGACCCTTGGGGGTCCATGGGTCATATTTTGTGGGTCAGCCGACTGATCCTAACTTTTAAAATGTTTACATCAATATTTAGCCACCAGTGGTAACCCGGACCTACTTCATCCTTAGCGAGCTCTGTATGACAACCCTGTTTCTTTTTCCGCTCCTCCGGAGAAGAGAATTTGAGGCGCTTTTTCTCGCATGCTCATTTGTTTCTCTTTTGTTTTAGCCTTTTCATTGGTCTATAATTTGTTTGAGTTTGAAATAGAGGTATAATTTTAAACTTGATTCGCGATTTTATTTCCGTTGGATCTGCCCTGGAGGTAAGACGTACATTTATTTTTGTCTTTCATCTGTTTGTGAGTAGAATATTTTTTGGTTTTTTCTTTGCTTATATTATTGCTAAGTGCTTGATTTCACTATGGAATTAGCTCTTGCTGAAGTTTTGAATGCGAAAAATAAATATTCAGTTGGCTATTTTAGTGTTTTACCAGTCATGGGTAAGAAAGCGTTGTTAGAATAATGTATGAAAGAGGGAATGATTTCATCGATGTATAAATGTTCAAAATGTGGATCACAAATGAGTTTGAAGCCGAGACATAAGGGTATATCCTCCATCGATACAAGATTCCTTGCCACTTTTTCAAGTGTTTTTTCGTGTCTTAATGTTTCATTTGATTATTTGATATTTTTTGTAGCCCAAAATGTCCAAAAAAAGGAAGTATGATGAAAATTATGTAAAATATGGATTCTGCTGCATGAAGGAATCGAACGGTGTTGAAAAGCCATAATGCTTTCTGTGTGGAAAAGTTCTGGCAAACGCCAGTATGAAACCGGCAAAATTGATAGAGCATCTCAAATCTCTTCATCCTGAAAATGCATCTAAAGATCTAGAATTTTTTACAAAGAAGAAAGCCCAGTTTTTGAAATCTGGAACATTAACCAAACTTGGATTTGGTATTCCACAAAAACCTTTGGTTGAGGCATCTTTCAGAGTTGCATATCGTATTGCCAAAAGTAAGAAACCGCATACTATTGGAGAGACATTAATTGAGCCATGTGGAAATGGTTGAATTAGTTTGTGGACTGGAACAGAGAAAAAAACTTGCTGCTATTCCATTGTCCAATGATGTGATACATTCAAGAATAGTTGAAATTTCTTGCAATATCTTGAAACAGATCATCGATGAATTGAAAGCATCGCCATTTCCCTTTAGTATTCAACTGGATGAAACTACAGACATCTCGAATTGTAGTCAACTTCTTGTTTTTGTTCGTTACGTGTATGCTGATACTATCAAAGAAGAATTCTTATTTTGCGAGCCTCTTTTGCAAACTACAAAGGCAGTTGATGTTTTAGCGATTTTAAATGTTTTCTTTTCCAAACACGACTTCGACTGGAAACAAAAACTTCATTCACTTTGTACGGATGGAGCACCTGCGATGCTTGGCAATAAATCTAGTTTTTCCACTTTGGTAAAAAAAGAGGCTCCTAATGTTATTGTTACACATTGTTTTTTACATAGACATGCCCTAGCTACAAAAACTCTTCCAACCAGCTTAAAAGAAGTATTGTCAATAGTTATTAAAACTGTGAATTTTATTAGAAGTAGAGCTCTTAATCATCGTCTTTTTAAAACACTGAACGTGAGGTACTTCTGTACCACACGAAAGTGCGCTGGCTGTCACGAGGGCAGGTTTTGAAACGAATTTTCATGTTGAAGACAGAAGTATCACTTTTTTTAGAAGAAAAAGATAACTCACTCTACGAATATTTCAAGAAAAAAGATTTATATGTAAATTGGCAGACATTTTTAACCACCATGAACGATATATGTCTTTCAATTCAAGGGCCTGATACAACAATTATGAATGCCACTGAGAAACTACAGGCATTTTTATTGAAAATGTCACTTTGGAAAATTAGAATTCAAAATGGGATATATGCAAACTTTCAAATGTTGGACGAAGTGCTTTCTGAAAATGGATCTCGGCAAGATAGTTATTGAATAACTTGAAAAATGAAATCTGTGAACACCTGGAAGTACTTCGAGTTTCATTTGAAAAATATTTCAATTCGGATGGAATAAATATAAAAGATGAGTTGTGGATTCGTAATCCTTTTCTTTATGATATTGACTGTATCGATGACATGAACCTTGCCAAAGATGAGCTAAATGATTTGAAAACAAAGTCCTTGTTAAAAATGGATTTCGATTAAAAAACTCTTGGAGAGTTTTGGTCTTCTTTAAGAGAAGCCTACCCATTGCTTGTAAAACGAGCTATGGCAGCCATTATTCCGTTTGCTACAATATATCTTTGCGAAGTGGGATTTTCCACACTTGTCACAATAAAAACAAAACATCGAAATCGACTGAATGTCGAACATGATATGCGCGTTGCTTTGTCGAAAACCATCCCTCAATTCAATCTGTTAATCAAGGAAAAGCAGCAACAGCCTTCACATTAAAAATTTTAATTTCTTCACATTTTTTATACTATTGAAATAAAAATATTAAAATAATTAAATAATAAAACAGAATATATTTTTTAATAAATGATGTTTAAGCAATTTTTTTTTTCACAGAGGGGTCCGTGACATATTTAAAATTTGTAAAGTGGTCCATTGTGCCAAAAAGGTTAAGAAACCCTGCTCTAGTATATTAATTCACTCTACATGTCAACACGACAGAGATGAGTATAACAAAGCCATAAATAATTTTAACCGAATTAATTTTATATGAACACTTATAAAAATTACAAAATAATTTTTTAAAAAATAGTTTAATACAAGCGTTGCAGCTTGTGTAACGAGGGACTGTCAGAATTTTAAAAGCAAAATATTGAAATTCGCTGTGATTTATCAGGAAAGCAACAAGATGCCCAATTTCAGACCAAAATGAAGGAACACTTCTGAAAATGTGCTTCAAGCAATCACAGCGGGTTGTCCATCAGCTTAAAAGCGAGGGATGGTAGGATAGTAGTGGTACCCGATGGCTAATTAGAGATGGGCTGAACATTCAAAAGTCGAAGGGGTATAAACGCCAAGGATAGCTTGAATTCCTTGCTTGAAGTCTATGGGAATTATTGTTGCACTGATAAGGTTCTTTGTGTGTCTCAGGTGCCTTTTTCGTTTTGTGGTGGGGGTAGGGGCAATTTGTGAACTATTCCAAGAAAAGAGCATCAATAAACGATTTAGGAGCTACCGACACTAGACTGTCATTCCAAAAGTGTTTTATCTGGAATGATCGTCAGGACAATAGGATTCTTACATCTATACTGCACTCGTTTGTTTGTGTTTGGAGTGAACCTGTGTGGTGGGTTTGGGTTGAACAGTAGCATAATCTTTGAAAGGTAATTGAAATATTTATTTTTTGTATTGCTATTTTTACATTTACAAAAAACGATGAGCAAAATGCGTTACAAAGTTGAATATTATTTATATTTTGAACATTTTGACAACGATTATGTTGAAAAACATGCGAATTTAAAGACCTCGAAGTGCTGTAAAGAAAATCTTCCTAAAGCAAGGGTACGTGATTTTATGTTTGAGGTTTTTTTTTTTTTTTTTTTTTTTTTTTTTTTAAATCTGAATATTTTGGTCTTAAAAATTTTGCTTAGCAATACATCGACAAAATTTAAAAGTTGTATTTGTATCCAAATTTAATATCTTATAAAGTAATTTAATTCTCAACATATAAACAAACTTTTTTCACAGAATTTCTTGTTAGATATTTATAAATATCTAAAAAAATAGTAAAACAAAATTAATACTTTGAGTTTATAAGCATTTTTTGATAAGCAAATTTGATAAGTAATCGTATGCATTTGACACACTTTCAAAACTTATTAAATTATAAATTTATATGAAACAATTACCAAAATGTTAACTAAATATTTTGATTCAAAACGCTATTCTATTTTCAGACAACATTGTTGCTTTTAAAGTTTATGGGAAAAAGTTGTGTTTTTTGCATGAACTAGAAGTAACTTTTTTTAACGTTTTTAATCGAATTTTGAATGAAAAATTTGGATTTAGAGAACAGTGAACAAACATTATTTTCAGTATTTTTTATTTTGCTTTCATCCCATTGTCTCCAATTATCGAGATGTCTTCTGGCCTTGAAGAATTCCTAAAAAATTCACCAGGAAGTCGCAAAGTAGTTCCAAACACCATTTTAGCAGCAGAGGACAGTCGAAAGGACGTCACACCACCTTTCTGTGCTGTGGCACTTAATGGCTGCCTTAAGCTGGTGGTGCATAAGCTACGGCGCCATTACTCATTGGGTGATAGGCAAAACGAGCAATTGAAATAGCGTAAAAAGCATGTGCAACCGTCTCAGCTGTCTGATCCTTTATTGGAATGACTTCAGGCCATCTGCTGTACCTATCTACACAAGTCAAAATGTAACGACAGTCTCTCGATGGAGGCAAGGGTCCCACAATGTCAATGTGGACATGTGAAAATCTGGCTTTGGGAAAGGAAACGACTGGAGCACTGATTTATTGTAGCGTTGCACTTTTGACTTTTGGCAAAGGTATGCAAATCCTTCACCAAATTTTGCAATCTTTAGTCCAATCTCGCCAAATAAAACGATTACGAACTAAATCAGACCTTAATTTCAGGGCGAGAAAGTCCATGACAAATATCAAACGCTCAGTGATGAAATAAAACTGGCACATAGGGCCTGTAAATAAATAATAAAACTGGCTTCAACTATAGACCAGAACCGGTACAGATCAAAGCTCGCATCGCATCTACACATCAAAATACTGCACGACGGCCATTTTATCGTAGTTTAAAGGTCCTGGGACCTGAATTGCAGAAATACGAGAAAACGCGTCGGCAACTGGATTCTCATCGCCAGAAATATGATAGAAATCCGTGGTAAACTGACTTATAAATTCGAGATGGCTCTGTTGTCTCGGTGAACATCATCTATCTGTTTTTTGCTTAAATGCATTTATTAAAGGTTTATGATCAGTTACAACTTTATATTTACGTCTATCTACCATATGTCTAAAATGACGAATCGCAAAATATATAGCCAACAATTCTCGATCGTAAGTGCTATATTTGTACTCAGCTGATATCAATTTGCACGAAAAAAACTCCTCAAGGTTCCAAATTGACACCTACAGAATGATGCAACGCGGCACCAATCGCAATTTCAGAAGCATCAGTAACAAGTGTCAAAATTCAGCATTCGGAAGAGTATGCACTAAAAGCGTAGCATTAGTAAGCATTTCTTAGCACTCATTAAACGCTTTCTCATTAGCCTTGTTCCAGACAATTGGGGTCTTGTCTTTTTTGGCTTTGTCTTTTGTAAGCTCATACAAACGCTTCAAAAAGGAACACGCTTCAACACTAGCAGCGTTTTTAAGGAACCTGTGATAAAAATTTAGCATTGCCAAAAAACGACGACGCTCATCAACCGTTCTGGGAATATTGTACTCTTTGAGTGGCCTGACTTTGGCAAGAAGAAGAGAAATTCCTTTACCAGAGACATGAAAACCCATACATTCAATTTCACTTTTCCCAAACTCGCATTTCTCCAAGTTTATTACTATGCCAAACTCATTTAACCTTTCAAAAACTCTATTAAGGTCAAAATCGTGAGCTTTGGGATCACTTGAGGCAATAAGAATATCATCAAGATAGACATAACAACACTCAAGACTGCGTAAGACTTCGTCCATAAACCTCTGAAAAGTTTGCCCAGAGTTGCATAAGCCAAAGCACATTTTTACATATTCAAAAAGACCCACCGGAGTGGACTTCGGTTTTTGGAATGTCTTTAGGCTCGATGGAAATCTGATGATAGGCCTTTACGATTTACCTGATAGGCCTTTACCTTTGAAAGAATATTTTTTCCTGCAAGTCCATGGGAAAAAGCTTGAATGTGAGGAAGGGGATATCGATCCGAAATAGTTTGAAAATATAACCGCCGAAAATCTACCACAATTCGCCAAGTATTATTTTTTTTTTTTTGGTGCAAGATGTATTGGGCTTGCGTAAGTTCTACTCGAAGGTTGAATGATCCCTTTTTGTAGGAGTTCTTTGAATTCTTTTTTGACGATTTTAAGTTTTCTGGCGATAGGCGCCTAGCTTTAGAATATGCAGGTGGAACTTTTGTCTCAATACAATTAGGGACAGAATGAGTCATTCTCTCATTACTCAAATTTGAGTTAACAAGTTGGGGACATTTAGACAGGATTTTATGGTACGAGGATACCTCTAAAATGAGAGTTAGTCCTAAAGTGGGACCAGGACAAATTGTGGCTTTGGCATTAAGCTTAGTTAGGTCATCAACAAGCTGTCTGTTTTTAACGTCCACCAGAAGACCAAAATGTTCCAAAAAATCAAAATAGGATGCGAAACATCAGCAATCTATAATACCCATATAAATACTCGTCGCAACCCGATATCTAAGTTATACCTCTTAGTATTGTTGCGTGGATGGGTTCGAAAGATTTGAAGCCAAAGCAGATCAAAACTTGCAGAAATTTATTCCGATATAACTCTTCGCAGATTCTTTTACAACTCCAGAACTTCTCGATCCAGTAGACTCAATACAGCTCTTTACACAACAATAGAGCACAAAACAGCAGTTAAAAACTTGACAACACAACTGCTAAAAATCGCTACAAAGGACAATTCAATACAGTTCACTTTCGGAACTCTCTGAATACTCGCTGAGAGACAGTAACTCAGTAACTCCAGTCAACTAACTGACTCAAGTCACGGCCGGTCTTATATAGGAAGTCAATATTTCGTAAATCTTCTAGAGATAGAAATTTGGAGGACTTTCCAGATCGTAGTCAAAAAGTCCTATACATGTACATGGGGACCGAAAATGTCGCCAAATGGTAGCCAAGTTTGGCGACATTTGGCGATTTCTCGCCACATTTGATGACAAAAATTAGTAGCCAACTTGGCTCTATCTCGCCAATTTGGTGAGATTGCTATTACCATAATGTTAAATGACCTGCTCTTTGTAAAATCGCTTCCCAGCATTATCTCTGCAAAACTCGTTTTCATACATTAAGGTTCACATTGCAGGAAAGCAAACCCTTGCACTGCCTTATGCGAAATGTACATAAATTTTCCTTTACACTTTTTTTCCTAATACTACGAAATATTTACAAATATACAGAGATTCGTAACAGTATTGTAAGTTAACATAAGTGCGAATCTTACTGCCATCAGTCACGTAAAGAAAAAGTTCCGAAATTGTGCTTTTTTTTTGACAATTTTTTGACAATTTTTGACAATTATTGCAACACCACAATCGTTCAGAAAATGAAAATCAGAATTTTTGTCATTAACAAACAGACGACTGAAAAGTAAGCTGCAATCTGTCGCCGTTAAAACAGACGCGCTTAATTGTTTTCAGTAAACTCACATGGCATAATACAATCACGTGCTTTATTTCTGAAACGTCTGTGGTACAAGCATAAAACACCTGCTTCTGAACGACTATTGCTTGACCCCTCTCTACAACGAGCGGATTCTCTATTTCTATTATTATTTCGAAATCGTTGTTTCGAGCCACTTAACAAACTTTTCATATCAGCACGAAGCATCCCGTAGAATTTGAATTTCTGTCTTTTCATGTCCTGATGATCACACTAGAAACCGCAAGTGTGCAACCTAACACTTCATTGACCTTGTCGGCTATTTTTAACAGCCCATCTAAAGTTTCACTGCTTACAGATCTGTTGCATAGAAACAGAAAGGCGTTGAAGCCCCAAAGATTTCAAGACTTCGTCAATAATTTTTCCATCGACCAAATTCCGTATCTCGAAAAGCAGCTGCGATGACTTTTTATCGTCAAGAGTTAAATCTTGCAAAAATTGTTTGAGGAGAAAAGAATCAGATTGCACAAAATTGCTTAAAATTCGTGATTTTAAAGTTATGTACATGTTTTCAGTGGAGAGGGGGGGGGGGGATTCACGTCGGTTGCTAAAGAAAGCACACCTGCTTGAGCTTCTTAATCACAACCCTCGAAACTTTCCAGTCCAGCCGCTGTTCGCAATAAGGTTACTCCTGACAGTTCAGAGTACGTCTGGGTCACCACTTTAGTGATGTTGTGATCCTTGATTTAGTAATCTGACTCCATTTTGATTTAACATGAATTTATTAGACTTTAATTAATTAAGTAAACTCAAACGATACAACATGCTAAGAAAATATTCATGGAATGAAGCTATCAATAATACTGCTCGCAAGAAAAAGTTATTCCACTGTTGTTACGTAACGCACGAGACCTCATCAGCTCATCTAACGTTGATGGAGTTGAAATGTTATACCAACAGCTCAGCTTATAATTAATCTTAGTTTGTTTCAAAATATTTAAGGTTTTTTTTTTTTTTTTTTTTAATTCATAGCGGTGTCTCTCACCCGCTGTTGCGTGAGCACTCGCGTGTGACGTCATCGATATTTTCTATGTGAACTGGAAGAAGAAGAAAACTGCTACTTCTGGACTTTCGCAGAAGATTGACGAACTTTTAGAATTATCGAGTTAAAGTTTATGTTCTAATGTAGTTCTTATTAATAGTTGGCAAATGTTATAGTCATCTTGTAAAAGTTTCGTGAAGAAATTAAATGTTCTGAAATAGTTTTTCGACAGGCAAGAAGTGTCATAATGTATATGACATTTATTTCATAAACTCTAAGGGGCCTTGCATCAGGCAAACTCTACACATCTCCTTCAATTATTTGTGTATGTTACACATTTTTCTAAATCAAGGAGGCGGATATTTCTCACGCTTCAAGTTAACCAATATCTGTTTGTTGGGGAAATGCACCAATGTAGGACTCACACGTCGCTGGACTCACGGCAAATGAGAGGGCTTTTGTCGAGGGGAGCTGCCCTTGTTAGGGGGGGGGGGGGAAGCACGGGTCAGGAGAGAAGGGATGAAAGTGAGCAGGATGGTGGCTGGATGCTAAGGTGGACTAACGGTGACAAACCAAAAAGACGAAAGAGACCGGAGAAAGGATCGGAGGTAATTCTGATACAGTCCGCTGACAAGCCGATATACGCCCCTGACGATGTGCGCCCCTGACAGAGGTATCCCTAGCCCAGACAGCAAACTGTGAGTCTTTTACACTTTCCTTACTTACCCTCGGCCAGATATTTACTTTTATTAGGATTTCAACCGGCTTTGTGCTAGGTTTTGAGGAAGTTAAATAACTATTTAATTGCATGCTTAAATTGCTTGCTTATTTCTTAATGTTTTGCATTGTATTAATAAATGGTTGCGTTATCTATCGAGCACATCTCTGTGGTTCTTTGCTAGTTGCATGCATTTCCTTTGTACTTCACTATACGATCTAATAGGCCATGGGCCTTACGGCATATTTGGTGCCGTGACCAGGATTTCGATCTTTGAAAATAGGATGTGTTTGATTGATGACAGATCCATCTATTTTTTTCCCGAGTAGGAATATCTGAGGGAAATAATTTTTTTTTTTGCTAATGTATAGAGGGAAGAAAAAGATCAATACAAGCGGTGTCAATACACGAAGCAGGCAGGCAAGGCTCTGCAGTACCATGCGAGTAAAAAAGAAAAAACCAGCGAAGCACAAAAAACGAAAAAAAAAAAAAAAAAATTATATTTATGCGCTTTCAGATGTTAGTAGGGATTTACAATTTGCACTCAACATTCATAAGAGTTTTTATAACAATAGTATTCATTCTTCCACTTCTTATACTCCAAGTTTGTTGTTTTTTGGTAGAAAATTAGCTCCGATTTGTGAAAATCTAACGGAAAATGATACGGATCCCATATATAAATTAGGTTACGATAATTTTGTTCATAAATCTTTGCAGAGAATGAGGGAAATTAAGTCTCAGGCAACTCAAAATATGAGGAAAGCACAGATAAGACAATCTGATTTGGCTTTAAAAAAATCCGTCCAAAGAAATTTAAGTATTGGGCACACTGTTTATGCCAAGAAGCAAGGTATTTTTTCTAAGGGTTTTGAAGGACCATACCGAATAAAAGACAAACTATCTAACAATCTAATGGTTATTCAATTAATTGAAGATCCCACCGTTGTCAAAAAAATGCACATTAGTTTACTTAAACTCGCTGACGACAGATTGGAAAAGTTTTTGGAAACGGACCGTGTGAATTTGCCACGATATGACTTTCGAGAAAGGCAATAAAAATGCACGATACAATAGAAGGAATAGGGCAGGGCCATGGAAGCGAGAGGGGGCTCTGATGGGAAAAGAACATTAAAGTCAAACTGAGAGTTTCTCTTTTGTTGGACAATGACACGGTCAAGATAAACTCACAGGCGTCCAAGTTTACAGGTGGCGGTCATAAATTTTGGTGGCACTAGAGATGCAAATAGGGGATTCTCATGGAGGGAAGCTTGTTCAAACCAGTTTAAGAAAGGGGTCTTTCACAATGAAAGCAAGCCCCACTCTTTTCTCCCCTTACAAAACCGGAACGATGTGCTGTGTGGTGTCACGTGATTTCAGGCTCAGTTGCTTGCTAAAAATTGAAGAGAAAGGTCGCGGGTGTTTTTTTTCTTTTCTTATTCTTTTGGTTGGTTCTGGAAACAAAAATATTTCAGTACAATGAGAGTGTACTTGAGTTTATTTTTTCGGTTGATGCAAAGCAGAGTGTTGTTTGGGACTGTGGAATGATGTTGACATTCATGTATTGAGATCTATTGAGAATACAGTTAGGGTGATATTTGAATTAAAGGGGCATTTGAGGTTTAATCAATGTTCGACTTTTGTAACGAAGTAATGGGTTTGTTTTATAAAGGAAAAGTTGATAGGAAATTTCACAGTGATTTGTTGCATTCGGGTTAGTAGGGGCTCTAAGATTGGAAGTTTGACATGGCTTAAAGGTTTTATTTTATTTAATGGGAGTTGAATTATTTTTTGAAGTTAAGGGACTTGCAGATTGGAAGCTTATTTGACAGGGACGGTTTTGCTTATACCCACATTTTATATGGTATAAGAGATTTGAGAAAACTGAAACACGTGAATTTTTGTATTAAAATTGAATTTTTTACTTTGGTAGTTGACATTTTAAGTTGAGTTAAATTGGTTGAGTTAAATTTTATTAATTTTTTTTGTATCTGGTCGATTTTGGGTTTGGCTTGGGATTGTGTGAATTTCTTGCAGGGGCAAAAAACCTGACTGTCTCCAGTTCGCCAAAACACCAATGGATGAAAGAAAAGTGCGCAATTTTTTGGATTCCAAAACAAAGCTTCAGATGGCGACTAAGGTCTGCTGGACGGAATCAAGCCGCAATTTGGAGTTTTACAAGTGTGGGACGAGCGGGAGTCTTGGCAGAAATCCAGAAAGAAAATACAATTGCAGGACGGGCCCTTGGAGCAACGAAGGGAGATTTCTAGGAGAGATGTTTCAGCAGACGATGGTTCTAAAGATTGTAAGAAGCAAGTTGTCAACGATTATCATCAACATGAATCCGACTGGTATATCAAAACGAAGTCACGCCCGTAACGATATTTCATCACGCTGATTTCTTGGTGTCCGCTGAGAGGGAGGAAAGCCGCAACTTAGTTTCCATGGTAACCTGATTCAACCGTATGGGAAGTTTATGTAAAGGAGGAGCCTACTCAAATTCCGGTACAACAAGTCACCACTACACTTCACTGTCGACAAAGGGAGGAGTCTTTTCTTTTAGAGTCAAACCAACAAGCCACTATTACATTTCGCCGAATTGAAAAGGAGGAGCCTATTTTCGGAAGCAAGACGAGGAAAGTTGTTCTTCTGCATGTAGAATGCAGTGCCAATGCGAAACAAGAATGGAACACTGTGACATTCATATGCTGAGCAGATGGGAGGACCCTGGCTTCACACTGACCAAACATTGAACGTGATGCTGCGTTTGTCAACAAACACACGTGACATTCACAGCCGTAAGTTAACTGATGTGGTTTCAACCGGAACACTGATTTTCAAAGAGGGCTTATCCCATCTATCATATCGAAAATCCATACTGAACTTCTTGAGTATTAATTAACATTTTACAAGCTAAGAACTTTGTAATTAAGAACAAAAACTGTCAATTAAGTGTTAACGCAAGAGACTATGCTTACGTTACAGAACTTTCATTCTCAAAGACTGAAAAGCTTTACTTTGATATCTACATAATTGTGTTTATTATTGGAGACTATAACATGGACAGTTCACTCATTTGCCACTGCAATATAAACTTTTTCTTTTACAGGAATTATAACATGTTACTGAATTCTTATATGATTTGAACAGCATTATTTTATTTAACTATCTTTTATTTACAGGCCGAGGGTATTATTGGTGAAGTTTTAAATTTTTTTTAAATCTCTGATTTTGTTCAACCCGCTCCTTCTGGTAATTTTTAAAAATTGAAAGGAGGGGAGTGATGTCATAATGTATATGACATTTATTTCATAAACTCTAAGGGGCCTTGCATTAGGCAAACTCTACACATCCCCTTCAATTATTTGTGTATGTTACACATTTTTCTAAATCAAGGAGGCGGATATTTCTCACGCTTCAAGTTAACCAATATCTGTTTGTTGGGGAAATGCACCAATGTAGGACTCACACGTCGCTGGACTCACGGCAAATGAGAGGGCTTTTGTCGAGGGGAGCTGCCCTTGTTAGGGGGGGGGGAAGCACGGGTCAGGAGAGAAGGGATGAAAGTGAGCAGGATGGTGGCTGGATGCTAAGGTGGACTAACGGTGACAAACCAAAAAGACGAAAGAGACCGGAGAAAGGATCGGAGGTAATTCTGATACAGTCCGCTGACAAGCCGATATACGCCCCTGACGATGTGCGCCCCTGACAGAGGTATCCCTAGCCCAGACAGCAAACTGTGAGTCTTTTACACTTTCCTTACTTACCCTCGGCCAGATATTTACTTTTATTAGGATTTCAACCGGCTTTGTGCTAGGTTTTGAGGAAGTTAAATAACTATTTAATTGTATGCTTAAATTGCTTGCTTATTTCTTAATGTTTTGCATTGTATTAATAAATGGTTGCGTTATCTATCGAGCACATCTCTGTGGTTCTTTGCTAGTTGCATGCATTTCCTTTGTACTTCACTATACGATCTAATAGGCCATGGGCCTTACGGCATATTTGGTGCCGTGACCAGGATTTCGATCTTTGAAAATAGGATGTGTTTGATTGATGACAGATCCATCTATTTTTTTCCCGAGTAGGAATATCTGAGGGAAATAATTTTTTTTTTGCTAATGTATAGAGGGAAGAAAAAGATCAATACAAGCGGTGTCAATACACGAAGCAGGCAGGCACGGCTCTGCAGTACCATGCGAGTAAAAAAGAAAAAACCAGCGAAGCACAAAAAACGGAAAAAAAAAAAATTATATTTATGCGCTTTCAGATGTTAATAGGGATTTACAATTTGCACTCAACATTCATAAGAGTTTTTATAACAATAGTATTCATTCTTCCACTTCTTATACTCCAAGTTTGTTGTTTTTTGGTAGAAAATTAGCTCCGATTTGTGAAAATCTAACGGAAAATGATACGGATCCCATATATAAATTAGGTTACGATAATTTTGTTCATAAATCTTTGCAGAGAATGAGGGAAATTAAGTCTCAGGCAACTCAAAATATGAGGAAAGCACAGATAAGACAATCTGATTTGGCTTTAAAAAAATCCGTCCAAAGAAATTTAAGTATTGGGCACACTGTTTATGCCAAGAAGCAAGGTATTTTTTCTAAGGGTTTTGAAGGACCATACCGAATAAAAGACAAACTATCTAACAATCTAATGGTTATTCAATTAATTGAAGATCCCACCGTTGTCAAAAAAATGCACATTAGTTTACTTAAACTCGCTGACGACAGATTGGAAAAGTTTTTGGAAACGGACCGTGTGAATTTGCCACGATATGACTTTCGAGAAAGGCAATAAAAATGCACGATACAATAGAAGGAATAGGGCAGGGCCATGGAAGCGAGAGGGGGCTCTGATGGGAAAAGAACATTAAAGTCAAACTGAGAGTTTCTCTTTTGTTGGACAATGACACGGTCAAGATAAACTCACAGGCGTCCAAGTTTACAGGTGGCGGTCATAAATTTTGGTGGCACTAGAGATGCAAATAGGGGATTCTCATGGAGGGAAGCTTGTTCAAACCAGTTTAAGAAAGGGGTCTTTCACAATGAAAGCAAGCCCCACTCTTTTCTCCCCTTACAAAACCGGAACGATGTGCTGTGTGGTGTCACGTGATTTCAGGCTCAGTTGCTTGCTAAAAATTGAAGAGAAAGGTCGCGGGTGTTTTTTTTCTTTTCTTATTCTTTTGGTTGGTTCTGGAAACAAAAATATTTCAGTACAATGAGAGTGTACTTGAGTTTATTTTTTCGGTTGATGCAAAGCAGAGTGTTGTTTGGGACTGTGGAATGATGTTGACATTCATGTATTGAGATCTATTGAGAATACAGTTAGGGTGATATTTGAATTAAAGGGGCATTTGAGGTTTAATCAATGTTCGACTTTTGTAACGAAGTAATGGGTTTGTTTTATAAAGAAAAAGTTGATAGGAAATTTCACAGTGATTTGTTGCATTCGGGTTAGTAGGGGCTCTAAGATTGGAAGTTTGACATGGCTTAAAGGTTTTATTTTATTTAATGGGAGTTGAATTATTTTTTGAAGTTAAGGGACTTGCAGATTGGAAGCTTATTTGACAGGGACGGTTTTGCTTATACCCACATTTTATATGGTATAAGAGATTTGAGAAAACTGAAACACGTGAATTTTTGTATTAAAATTGAATTTTTTACTTTGGTAGTTGACATTTTAAGTTGAGTTAAATTGGTTGAGTTAAATTTTATTAATTTTTTTTGTATCTGGTCGATTTTGGGTTTGGCTTGGGATTGTGTGAATTTCTTGCAGGGGCAAAAAACCTGACTGTCTCCAGTTCGCCAAAACACCAATGGATGAAAGAAAAGTGCGCAATTTTTTGGATTCCAAAACAAAGCTTCAGATGGCGACTAAGGTCTGCTGGACGGAATCAAGCCGCAATTTGGAGTTTTACAAGTGTGGGACGAGCGGGAGTCTTGGCAGAAATCCAGAAAGAAAATACATTTGCAGGACGGGCCCTTGGAGCAACGAAGGGAGATTTCTAGGAGAGATGTTTCAGCAGACGATGGTTCTAAAGATTGTAAGAAGCAAGTTGTCAACGATTATCATCAACATGAATCCGACTGGTATATCAAAACGAAGTCACGCCCGTAACGATATTTCATCACGCTGATTTCTTGGTGTCCGCTGAGAGGGAGGAAAGCCGCAACTTAGTTTCCATGGTAACCTGATTCAACCGTATGGGAAGTTTATGTAAAGGAGGAGCCTACTCAAATTCCGGTACAACAAGTCACCACTACACTTCACTGTCGACAAAGGGAGGAGTCTTTTCTTTTAGAGTCAAACCAACAAGCCACTATTACATTTCGCCGAATTGAAAAGGAGGAGCCTATTTTCGGAAGCAAGACGAGGAAAGTTGTTCTTCTGCATGTAGAATGCAGTGCCAATGCGAAACAAGAATGGAACACTGTGACATTCATATGCTGAGCAGATGGGAGGACCCTGGCTTCACACTGACCAAACATTGAACGTGATGCTGCGTTTGTCAACAAACACACGTGACATTCACAGCCGTAAGTTAACTGGTGTGGTTTCAACCGGAACACTGATTTTCAAAGAGGGCTTATCCCATCTATCATATCGAAAATCCATACTGAACTTCTTGAGTATTAATTAACATTTTACAAGCTAAGAACTTTGTAATTAAGAACAAAAACTGTCAATTAAGTGTTAACGCAAGAGACTATGCTTACGTTACAGAACTTTCATTCTCAAAGACTGAAAAGCTTTACTTTGATATCTACATAATTGTGTTTATTATTGGAGACTATAACATGGACAGTTCACTCATTTGCCACTGCAATATAAACTTTTTCTTTTTCAGGAATTATAACATGTTATTGAATTCTTATATGATTTGAACAGCATTATTTTATTTAACTATCTTTTATTTACAGGCCGAGGGTATTATTGGTGAAGTTTTAAATTTTTTTTAAATCTCTGATTTTGTTCAACCCGCTCCTTCTGGTAATTTTTAAAAATTGAAAGGAGGGGAGTGATGTCATAATGTATATGACATTTATTTCATAAACTCTAAGGGGCCTTGCATTAGGCAAACTCTACACATCCCCTTCAATTATTTGTGTATGTTACACATTTTTCTAAATCAAGGAGGCGGATATTTCTCACGCTTCAAGTTAACCAATATCTGTTTGTTGGGGAAATGCACCAATGTAGGACTCACACGTCGCTGGACTCACGGCAAATGAGAGGGCTTTTGTCGAGGGGAGCTGCCCTTGTTAGGGGGGGGGGGGGGAAGCACGGGTCAGGAGAGAAGGGATGAAAGTGAGCAGGATGGTGGCTGGATGCTAAGGTGGACTAACGGTGACAAACCAAAAAGACGAAAGAGACCGGAGAAAGGATCGGAGGTAATTCTGATACAGTCCGCTGACAAGCCGATATACGCCCCTGACGATGTGCGCCCCTGACAGAGGTATCCCTAGCCCAGACAGCAAACTGTGAGTCTTTTACACTTTCCTTACTTACCCTCGGCCAGATATTTACTTTTATTAGGATTTCAACCGGCTTTGTGCTAGGTTTTGAGGAAGTTAAATAACTATTTAATTGCATGCTTAAATTGCTTGCTTATTTCTTAATGTTTTGCATTGTATTAATAAATGGTTGCGTTATCTATCGAGCACATCTCTGTGGTTCTTTGCTAGTTGCATGCATTTCCTTTGTACTTCACTATACGATCTAATAGGCCATGGGCCTTACGGCATATTTGGTGCCGTGACCAGGATTTCGATCTTTGAAAATAGGATGTGTTTGATTGATGACAGATCCATCTATTTTTTTCCCGAGTAGGAATATCTGAGGGAAATAATTTTTTTTTTTGCTAATGTATAGAGGGAAGAAAAAGATCAATACAAGCGGTGTCAATACACGAAGCAGGCAGGCAAGGCTCTGCAGTACCATGCGAGTAAAAAAGAAAAAACCAGCGAAGCACAAAAAACGAAAAAAAAAAAAAAAAAATATATATTTATGCGCTTTCAGATGTTAGTAGGGATTTACAATTTGCACTCAACATTCATAAGAGTTTTTATAACAATAGTATTCATTCTTCCACTTCTTATACTCCAAGTTTGTTGTTTTTTGGTAGAAAATTAGCTCCGATTTGTGAAAATCTAACGGAAAATGATACGGATCCCATATATAAATTAGGTTACGATAATTTTGTTCATAAATCTTTGCAGAGAATGAGGGAAATTAAGTCTCAGGCAACTCAAAATATGAGGAAAGCACAGATAAGACAATCTGATTTGGCTTTAAAAAAATCCGTCCAAAGAAATTTAAGTATTGGGCACACTGTTTATGCCAAGAAGCAAGGTATTTTTTCTAAGGGTTTTGAAGGACCATACCGAATAAAAGACAAACTATCTAACAATCTAATGGTTATTCAATTAATTGAAGATCCCACCGTTGTCAAAAAAAATGCACATTAGTTTACTTAAACTCGCTGACGACAGATTGGAAAAGTTTTTGGAAACGGACCGTGTGAATTTGCCACGATATGACTTTCGAGAAAGGCAATAAAAATGCACGATACAATAGAAGGAATAGGGCAGGGCCATGGAAGCGAGAGGGGGCTCTGATGGGAAAAGAACATTAAAGTCAAACTGAGAGTTTCTCTTTTGTTGGACAATGACACGGTCAAGATAAACTCACAGGCGTCCAAGTTTACAGGTGGCGGTCATAAATTTTGGTGGCACTAGAGATGCAAATAGGGGATTCTCATGGAGGGAAGCTTGTTCAAACCAGTTTAAGAAAGGGGTCTTTCACAATGAAAGCAAGCCCCACTCTTTTCTCCCCTTACAAAACCGGAACGATGTGCTGTGTGGTGTCACGTGATTTCAGGCTCAGTTGCTTGCTAAAAATTGAAGAGAAAGGTCGCGGGTGTTTTTTTTCTTTTCTTATTCTTTTGGTTGGTTCTGGAAACAAAAATATTTCAGTACAATGAGAGTGTACTTGAGTTTATTTTTTCGGTTGATGCAAAGCAGAGTGTTGTTTGGGACTGTGGAATGATGTTGACATTCATGTATTGAGATCTATTGAGAATACAGTTAGGGTGATATTTGAATTAAAGGGGCATTTGAGGTTTAATCAATGTTCGACTTTTGTAACGAAGTAATGGGTTTGTTTTATAAAGAAAAAGTTGATAGGAAATTTCACAGTGATTTGTTGCATTCGGGTTAGTAGGGGCTCTAAGATTGGAAGTTTGACATGGCTTAAAGGTTTTATTTTATTTAATGGGAGTTGAATTATTTTTTGAAGTTAAGGGACTTGCAGATTGGAAGCTTATTTGACAGGGACGGTTTTGCTTATACCCACATTTTATATGGTATAAGAGATTTGAGAAAACTGAAACACGTGAATTTTTGTATTAAAATTGAATTTTTTACTTTGGTAGTTGACATTTTAAGTTGAGTTAAATTGGTTGAGTTAAATTTTATTAATTTTTTTTGTATCTGGTCGATTTTGGGTTTGGCTTGGGATTGTGTGAATTTCTTGCAGGGGCAAAAAACCTGACTGTCTCCAGTTCGCCAAAACACCAATGGATGAAAGAAAAGTGCGCAATTTTTTGGATTCCAAAACAAAGCTTCAGATGGCGACTAAGGTCTGCTGGACGGAATCAAGCCGCAATTTGGAGTTTTACAAGTGTGGGACGAGCGGGAGTCTTGGCAGAAATCCAGAAAGAAAATACATTTGCAGGACGGGCCCTTGGAGCAACGAAGGGAGATTTCTAGGAGAGATGTTTCAGCAGACGATGGTTCTAAAGATTGTAAGAAGCAAGTTGTCAACGATTATCATCAACATGAATCCGACTGGTATATCAAAACGAAGTCACGCCCGTAACGATATTTCATCACGCTGATTTCTTGGTGTCCGCTGAGAGGGAGGAAAGCCGCAACTTAGTTTCCATGGTAACCTGATTCAACCGTATGGGAAGTTTATGTAAAGGAGGAGCCTACTCAAATTCCGGTACAACAAGTCACCACTACACTTCACTGTCGACAAAGGGAGGAGTCTTTTCTTTTAGAGTCAAACCAACAAGCCACTATTACATTTCGCCGAATTGAAAAGGAGGAGCCTATTTTCGGAAGCAAGACGAGGAAAGTTGTTCTTCTGCATGTAGAATGCAGTGCCAATGCGAAACAAGAATGGAACACTGTGACATTCATATGCTGAGCAGATGGGAGGACCCTGGCTTCACACTGACCAAACATTGAACGTGATGCTGCGTTTGTCAACAAACACACGTGACATTCACAGCCGTAAGTTAACTGGTGTGGTTTCAACCGGAACACTGATTTTCAAAGAGGGCTTATCCCATCTATCATATCGAAAATCCATACTGAACTTCTTGAGTATTAATTAACATTTTACAAGCTAAGAACTTTGTAATTAAGAACAAAAACTGTCAATTAAGTGTTAACGCAAGAGACTATGCTTACGTTACAGAACTTTCATTCTCAAAGACTGAAAAGCTTTACTTTGATATCTACATAATTGTGTTTATTATTGGAGACTATAACATGGACAGTTCACTCATTTGCCACTGCAATATAAACTTTTTCTTTTTCAGGAATTATAACATGTTATTGAATTCTTATATGATTTGAACAGCATTATTTTATTTAACTATCTTTTATTTACAGGCCGAGGGTATTATTGGTGAAGTTTTAAATTTTTTTTAAATCTCTGATTTTGTTCAACCCGCTCCTTCTGGTAATTTTTAAAAATTGAAAGGAGGGGAGTGATGTCATAATGTATATGACATTTATTTCATAAACTCTAAGGGGCCTTGCATTAGGCAAACTCTACACATCCCCTTCAATTATTTGTGTATGTTACACATTTTTCTAAATCAAGGAGGCGGATATTTCTCACGCTTCAAGTTAACCAATATCTGTTTGTTGGGGAAATGCACCAATGTAGGACTCACACGTCGCTGGACTCACGGCAAATGAGAGGGCTTTTGTCGAGGGGAGCTGCCCTTGTTAGGGGGGGGGGGGGGAAGCACGGGTCAGGAGAGAAGGGATGAAAGTGAGCAGGATGGTGGCTGGATGCTAAGGTGGACTAACGGTGACAAACCAAAAAGACGAAAGAGACCGGAGAAAGGATCGGAGGTAATTCTGATACAGTCCGCTGACAAGCCGATATACGCCCCTGACGATGTGCGCCCCTGACAGAGGTATCCCTAGCCCAGACAGCAAACTGTGAGTCTTTTACACTTTCCTTACTTACCCTCGGCCAGATATTTACTTTTATTAGGATTTCAACCGGCTTTGTGCTAGGTTTTGAGGAAGTTAAATAACTATTTAATTGCATGCTTAAATTGCTTGCTTATTTCTTAATGTTTTGCATTGTATTAATAAATGGTTGCGTTATCTATCGAGCACATCTCTGTGGTTCTTTGCTAGTTGCATGCATTTCCTTTGTACTTCACTATACGATCTAATAGGCCATGGGCCTTACGGCATATTTGGTGCCGTGACCAGGATTTCGATCTTTGAAAATAGGATGTGTTTGATTGATGACAGATCCATCTATTTTTTTCCCGAGTAGGAATATCTGAGGGAAATAATTTTTTTTTTTGCTAATGTATAGAGGGAAGAAAAAGATCAATACAAGCGGTGTCAATACACGAAGCAGGCAGGCAAGGCTCTGCAGTACCATGCGAGTAAAAAAGAAAAAACCAGCGAAGCACAAAAAACGAAAAAAAAAAAAAAATATATATATTTATGCGCTTTCAGATGTTAGTAGGGATTTACAATTTGCACTCAACATTCATAAGAGTTTTTATAACAATAGTATTCATTCTTCCACTTCTTATACTCCAAGTTTGTTGTTTTTTGGTAGAAAATTAGCTCCGATTTGTGAAAATCTAACGGAAAATGATACGGATCCCATATATAAATTAGGTTACGATAATTTTGTTCATAAATCTTTGCAGAGAATGAGGGAAATTAAGTCTCAGGCAACTCAAAATATGAGGAAAGCACAGATAAGACAATCTGATTTGGCTTTAAAAAAATCCGTCCAAAGAAATTTAAGTATTGGGCACACTGTTTATGCCAAGAAGCAAGGTATTTTTTCTAAGGGTTTTGAAGGACCATACCGAATAAAAGACAAACTATCTAACAATCTAATGGTTATTCAATTAATTGAAGATCCCACCGTTGTCAAAAAAAATGCACATTAGTTTACTTAAACTCGCTGACGACAGATTGGAAAAGTTTTTGGAAACGGACCGTGTGAATTTGCCACGATATGACTTTCGAGAAAGGCAATAAAAATGCACGATACAATAGAAGGAATAGGGCAGGGCCATGGAAGCGAGAGGGGGCTCTGATGGGAAAAGAACATTAAAGTCAAACTGAGAGTTTCTCTTTTGTTGGACAATGACACGGTCAAGATAAACTCACAGGCGTCCAAGTTTACAGGTGGCGGTCATAAATTTTGGTGGCACTAGAGATGCAAATAGGGGATTCTCATGGAGGGAAGCTTGTTCAAACCAGTTTAAGAAAGGGGTCTTTCACAATGAAAGCAAGCCCCACTCTTTTCTCCCCTTACAAAACCGGAACGATGTGCTGTGTGGTGTCACGTGATTTCAGGCTCAGTTGCTTGCTAAAAATTGAAGAGAAAGGTCGCGGGTGTTTTTTTTCTTTTCTTATTCTTTTGGTTGGTTCTGGAAACAAAAATATTTCAGTACAATGAGAGTGTACTTGAGTTTATTTTTTCGGTTGATGCAAAGCAGAGTGTTGTTTGGGACTGTGGAATGATGTTGACATTCATGTATTGAGATCTATTGAGAATACAGTTAGGGTGATATTTGAATTAAAGGGGCATTTGAGGTTTAATCAATGTTCGACTTTTGTAACGAAGTAATGGGTTTGTTTTATAAAGAAAAAGTTGATAGGAAATTTCACAGTGATTTGTTGCATTCGGGTTAGTAGGGGCTCTAAGATTGGAAGTTTGACATGGCTTAAAGGTTTTATTTTATTTAATGGGAGTTGAATTATTTTTTGAAGTTAAGGGACTTGCAGATTGGAAGCTTATTTGACAGGGACGGTTTTGCTTATACCCACATTTTATATGGTATAAGAGATTTGAGAAAACTGAAACACGTGAATTTTTGTATTAAAATTGAATTTTTTACTTTGGTAGTTGACATTTTAAGTTGAGTTAAATTGGTTGAGTTAAATTTTATTAATTTTTTTTGTATCTGGTCGATTTTGGGTTTGGCTTGGGATTGTGTGAATTTCTTGCAGGGGCAAAAAACCTGACTGTCTCCAGTTCGCCAAAACACCAATGGATGAAAGAAAAGTGCGCAATTTTTTGGATTCCAAAACAAAGCTTCAGATGGCGACTAAGGTCTGCTGGACGGAATCAAGCCGCAATTTGGAGTTTTACAAGTGTGGGACGAGCGGGAGTCTTGGCAGAAATCCAGAAAGAAAATACATTTGCAGGACGGGCCCTTGGAGCAACGAAGGGAGATTTCTAGGAGAGATGTTTCAGCAGACGATGGTTCTAAAGATTGTAAGAAGCAAGTTGTCAACGATTATCATCAACATGAATCCGACTGGTATATCAAAACGAAGTCACGCCCGTAACGATATTTCATCACGCTGATTTCTTGGTGTCCGCTGAGAGGGAGGAAAGCCGCAACTTAGTTTCCATGGTAACCTGATTCAACCGTATGGGAAGTTTATGTAAAGGAGGAGCCTACTCAAATTCCGGTACAACAAGTCACCACTACACTTCACTGTCGACAAAGGGAGGAGTCTTTTCTTTTAGAGTCAAACCAACAAGCCACTATTACATTTCGCCGAATTGAAAAGGAGGAGCCTATTTTCGGAAGCAAGACGAGGAAAGTTGTTCTTCTGCATGTAGAATGCAGTGCCAATGCGAAACAAGAATGGAACACTGTGACATTCATATGCTGAGCAGATGGGAGGACCCTGGCTTCACACTGACCAAACATTGAACGTGATGCTGCGTTTGTCAACAAACACACGTGACATTCACAGCCGTAAGTTAACTGGTGTGGTTTCAACCGGAACACTGATTTTCAAAGAGGGCTTATCCCATCTATCATATCGAAAATCCATACTGAACTTCTTGAGTATTAATTAACATTTTACAAGCTAAGAACTTTGTAATTAAGAACAAAAACTGTCAATTAAGTGTTAACGCAAGAGACTATGCTTACGTTACAGAACTTTCATTCTCAAAGACTGAAAAGCTTTACTTTGATATCTACATAATTGTGTTTATTATTGGAGACTATAACATGGACAGTTCACTCATTTGCCACTGCAATATAAACTTTTTCTTTTTCAGGAATTATAACATGTTATTGAATTCTTATATGATTTGAACAGCATTATTTTATTTAACTATCTTTTATTTACAGGCCGAGGGTATTATTGGTGAAGTTTTAAATTTTTTTTAAATCTCTGATTTTGTTCAACCCGCTCCTTCTGGTAATTTTTAAAAATTGAAAGGAGGGGAGTGATGTCATAATGTATATGACATTTATTTCATAAACTCTAAGGGGCCTTGCATTAGGCAAACTCTACACATCCCCTTCAATTATTTGTGTATGTTACACATTTTTCTAAATCAAGGAGGCGGATATTTCTCACGCTTCAAGTTAACCAATATCTGTTTGTTGGGGAAATGCACCAATGTAGGACTCACACGTCGCTGGACTCACGGCAAATGAGAGGGCTTTTGTCGAGGGGAGCTGCCCTTGTTAGGGGGGGGGGGGGGGAAAGCACGGGTCAGGAGTGAAGGGATGAAAGTGAGCAGGATGGTGGCTGGATGCTAAGGTGGACTAACGGTGACAAACCAAAAAGACGAAAGAGACCGGAGAAAGGATCGGAGGTAATTCTGATACAGTCCGCTGACAAGCCGATATACGCCCCTGACGATGTGCGCCCCTGACAGAGGTATCCCTAGCCCAGACAGCAAACTGTGAGTCTTTTACACTTTCCTTACTTACCCTCGGCCAGATATTTACTTTTATTAGGATTTCAACCGGCTTTGTGCTAGGTTTTGAGGAAGTTAAATAACTATTTAATTGTATGCTTAAATTGCTTGCTTATTTCTTAATGTTTTGCATTGTATTAATAAATGGTTGCGTTATCTATCGAGCACATCTCTGTGGTTCTTTGCTAGTTGCATGCATTTCCTTTGTACTTCACTATACGATCTAATAGGCCATGGGCCTTACGGCATATTTGGTGCCGTGACCAGGATTTCGATCTTTGAAAATAGGATGTGTTTGATTGATGACAGATCCATCTATTTTTTTCCCGAGTAGGAATATCTGAGGGAAATAATTTTTTTTTTGCTAATGTATAGAGGGAAGAAAAAGATCAATACAAGCGGTGTCAATACACGAAGCAGGCAGGCAAGGCTCTGCAGTACCATGCGAGTAAAAAAGAAAAAACCAGCGAAGCACAAAAAACGAAAAAAAAAAAAAAAATTATATTTATGCGCTTTCAGATGTTAGTAGGGATTTACAATTTGCACTCAACATTCATAAGAGTTTTTATAACAATAGTATTCATTCTTCCACTTCTTATACTCCAAGTTTGTTGTTTTTTGGTAGAAAATTAGCTCCGATTTGTGAAAATCTAACGGAAAATGATACGGATCCCATATATAAATTAGGTTACGATAATTTTGTTCATAAATCTTTGCAGAGAATGAGGGAAATTAAGTCTCAGGCAACTCAAAATATGAGGAAAGCACAGATAAGACAATCTGATTTGGCTTTAAAAAAATCCGTCCAAAGAAATTTAAGTATTGGGCACACTGTTTATGCCAAGAAGCAAGGTATTTTTTCTAAGGGTTTTGAAGGACCATACCGAATAAAAGACAAACTATCTAACAATCTAATGGTTATTCAATTAATTGAAGATCCCACCGTTGTCAAAAAAATGCACATTAGTTTACTTAAACTCGCTGACGACAGATTGGAAAAGTTTTTGGAAACGGACCGTGTGAATTTGCCACGATATGACTTTCGAGAAAGGCAATAAAAATGCACGATACAATAGAAGGAATAGGGCAGGGCCATGGAAGCGAGAGGGGGCTCTGATGGGAAAAGAACATTAAAGTCAAACTGAGAGTTTCTCTTTTGTTGGACAATGACACGGTCAAGATAAACTCACAGGCGTCCAAGTTTACAGGTGGCGGTCATAAATTTTGGTGGCACTAGAGATGCAAATAGGGGATTCTCATGGAGGGAAGCTTGTTCAAACCAGTTTAAGAAAGGGGTCTTTCACAATGAAAGCAAGCCCCACTCTTTTCTCCCCTTACAAAACCGGAACGATGTGCTGTGTGGTGTCACGTGATTTCAGGCTCAGTTGCTTGCTAAAAATTGAAGAGAAAGGTCGCGGGTGTTTTTTTTCTTTTCTTATTCTTTTGGTTGGTTCTGGAAACAAAAATATTTCAGTACAATGAGAGTGTACTTGAGTTTATTTTTTCGGTTGATGCAAAGCAGAGTGTTGTTTGGGACTGTGGAATGATGTTGACATTCATGTATTGAGATCTATTGAGAATACAGTTAGGGTGATATTTGAATTAAAGGGGCATTTGAGGTTTAATCAATGTTCGACTTTTGTAACGAAGTAATGGGTTTGTTTTATAAAGGAAAAGTTGATAGGAAATTTCACAGTGATTTGTTGCATTCGGGTTAGTAGGGGCTCTAAGATTGGAAGTTTGACATGGCTTAAAGGTTTTATTTTATTTAATGGGAGTTGAATTATTTTTTGAAGTTAAGGGACTTGCAGATTGGAAGCTTATTTGACAGGGACGGTTTTGCTTATACCCACATTTTATATGGTATAAGAGATTTGAGAAAACTGAAACACGTGAATTTTTGTATTAAAATTGAATTTTTTACTTTGGTAGTTGACATTTTAAGTTGAGTTAAATTGGTTGAGTTAAATTTTATTAATTTTTTTTGTATCTGGTCGATTTTGGGTTTGGCTTGGGATTGTGTGAATTTCTTGCAGGGGCAAAAAACCTGACTGTCTCCAGTTCGCCAAAACACCAATGGATGAAAGAAAAGTGCGCAATTTTTTGGATTCCAAAACAAAGCTTCAGATGGCGACTAAGGTCTGCTGGACGGAATCAAGCCGCAATTTGGAGTTTTACAAGTGTGGGACGAGCGGGAGTCTTGGCAGAAATCCAGAAAGAAAATACATTTGCAGGACGGGCCCTTGGAGCAACGAAGGGAGATTTCTAGGAGAGATGTTTCAGCAGACGATGGTTCTAAAGATTGTAAGAAGCAAGTTGTCAACGATTATCATCAACATGAATCCGACTGGTATATCAAAACGAAGTCACGCCCGTAACGATATTTCATCACGCTGATTTCTTGGTGTCCGCTGAGAGGGAGGAAAGCCGCAACTTAGTTTCCATGGTAACCTGATTCAACCGTATGGGAAGTTTATGTAAAGGAGGAGCCTACTCAAATTCCGGTACAACAAGTCACCACTACACTTCACTGTCGACAAAGGGAGGAGTCTTTTCTTTTAGAGTCAAACCAACAAGCCACTATTACATTTCGCCGAATTGAAAAGGAGGAGCCTATTTTCGGAAGCAAGACGAGGAAAGTTGTTCTTCTGCATGTAGAATGCAGTGCCAATGCGAAACAAGAATGGAACACTGTGACATTCATATGCTGAGCAGATGGGAGGACCCTGGCTTCACACTGACCAAACATTGAACGTGATGCTGCGTTTGTCAACAAACACACGTGACATTCACAGCCGTAAGTTAACTGGTGTGGTTTCAACCGGAACACTGATTTTCAAAGAGGGCTTATCCCATCTATCATATCGAAAATCCATACTGAACTTCTTGAGTATTAATTAACATTTTACAAGCTAAGAACTTTGTAATTAAGAACAAAAACTGTCAATTAAGTGTTAACGCAAGAGACTATGCTTACGTTACAGAACTTTCATTCTCAAAGACTGAAAAGCTTTACTTTGATATCTACATAATTGTGTTTATTATTGGAGACTATAACATGGACAGTTCACTCATTTGCCACTGCAATATAAACTTTTTCTTTTTCAGGAATTATAACATGTTATTGAATTCTTATATGATTTGAACAGCATTATTTTATTTAACTATCTTTTATTTACAGGCCGAGGGTATTATTGGTGAAGTTTTAAATTTTTTTTAAATCTCTGATTTTGTTCAACCCGCTCCTTCTGGTAATTTTTAAAAATTGAAAGGAGGGGAGTGATGTCATAATGTATATGACATTTATTTCATAAACTCTAAGGGGCCTTGCATTAGGCAAACTCTACACATCCCCTTCAATTATTTGTGTATGTTACACATTTTTCTAAATCAAGGAGGCGGATATTTCTCACGCTTCAAGTTAACCAATATCTGTTTGTTGGGGAAATGCACCAATGTAGGACTCACACGTCGCTGGACTCACGGCAAATGAGAGGGCTTTTGTCGAGGGGAGCTGCCCTTGTTAGGGGGGGGGGGGAAAAGCACGGGTCAGGAGTGAAGGGATGAAAGTGAGCAGGATGGTGGCTGGATGCTAAGGTGGACTAACGGTGACAAACCAAAAAGACGAAAGAGACCGGAGAAAGGATCGGAGGTAATTCTGATACAGTCCGCTGACAAGCCGATATACGCCCCTGACGATGTGCGCCCCTGACAGAGGTATCCCTAGCCCAGACAGCAAACTGTGAGTCTTTTACACTTTCCTTACTTACCCTCGGCCAGATATTTACTTTTATTAGGATTTCAACCGGCTTTGTGCTAGGTTTTGAGGAAGTTAAATAACTATTTAATTGTATGCTTAAATTGCTTGCTTATTTCTTAATGTTTTGCATTGTATTAATAAATGGTTGCGTTATCTATCGAGCACATCTCTGTGGTTCTTTGCTAGTTGCATGCATTTCCTTTGTACTTCACTATACGATCTAATAGGCCATGGGCCTTACGGCATATTTGGTGCCGTGACCAGGATTTCGATCTTTGAAAATAGGATGTGTTTGATTGATGACAGATCCATCTATTTTTTTCCCGAGTAGGAATATCTGAGGGAAATAATTTTTTTTTTGCTAATGTATAGAGGGAAGAAAAAGATCAATACAAGCGGTGTCAATACACGAAGCAGGCAGGCAAGGCTCTGCAGTACCATGCGAGTAAAAAAGAAAAAACCAGCGAAGCACAAAAAACGAAAAAAAAAAAAAAAAAATATATATTTATGCGCTTTCAGATGTTAGTAGGGATTTACAATTTGCACTCAACATTCATAAGAGTTTTTATAACAATAGTATTCATTCTTCCACTTCTTATACTCCAAGTTTGTTGTTTTTTGGTAGAAAATTAGCTCCGATTTGTGAAAATCTAACGGAAAATGATACGGATCCCATATATAAATTAGGTTACGATAATTTTGTTCATAAATCTTTGCAGAGAATGAGGGAAATTAAGTCTCAGGCAACTCAAAATATGAGGAAAGCACAGATAAGACAATCTGATTTGGCTTTAAAAAAATCCGTCCAAAGAAATTTAAGTATTGGGCACACTGTTTATGCCAAGAAGCAAGGTATTTTTTCTAAGGGTTTTGAAGGACCATACCGAATAAAAGACAAACTATCTAACAATCTAATGGTTATTCAATTAATTGAAGATCCCACCGTTGTCAAAAAAATGCACATTAGTTTACTTAAACTCGCTGACGACAGATTGGAAAAGTTTTTGGAAACGGACCGTGTGAATTTGCCACGATATGACTTTCGAGAAAGGCAATAAAAATGCACGATACAATAGAAGGAATAGGGCAGGGCCATGGAAGCGAGAGGGGGCTCTGATGGGAAAAGAACATTAAAGTCAAACTGAGAGTTTCTCTTTTGTTGGACAATGACACGGTCAAGATAAACTCACAGGCGTCCAAGTTTACAGGTGGCGGTCATAAATTTTGGTGGCACTAGAGATGCAAATAGGGGATTCTCATGGAGGGAAGCTTGTTCAAACCAGTTTAAGAAAGGGGTCTTTCACAATGAAAGCAAGCCCCACTCTTTTCTCCCCTTACAAAACCGGAACGATGTGCTGTGTGGTGTCACGTGATTTCAGGCTCAGTTGCTTGCTAAAAATTGAAGAGAAAGGTCGCGGGTGTTTTTTTTCTTTTCTTATTCTTTTGGTTGGTTCTGGAAACAAAAATATTTCAGTACAATGAGAGTGTACTTGAGTTTATTTTTTCGGTTGATGCAAAGCAGAGTGTTGTTTGGGACTGTGGAATGATGTTGACATTCATGTATTGAGATCTATTGAGAATACAGTTAGGGTGATATTTGAATTAAAGGGGCATTTGAGGTTTAATCAATGTTCGACTTTTGTAACGAAGTAATGGGTTTGTTTTATAAAGAAAAAGTTGATAGGAAATTTCACAGTGATTTGTTGCATTCGGGTTAGTAGGGGCTCTAAGATTGGAAGTTTGACATGGCTTAAAGGTTTTATTTTATTTAATGGGAGTTGAATTATTTTTTGAAGTTAAGGGACTTGCAGATTGGAAGCTTATTTGACAGGGACGGTTTTGCTTATACCCACATTTTATATGGTATAAGAGATTTGAGAAAACTGAAACACGTGAATTTTTGTATTAAAATTGAATTTTTTACTTTGGTAGTTGACATTTTAAGTTGAGTTAAATTGGTTGAGTTAAATTTTATTAATTTTTTTTGTATCTGGTCGATTTTGGGTTTGGCTTGGGATTGTGTGAATTTCTTGCAGGGGCAAAAAACCTGACTGTCTCCAGTTCGCCAAAACACCAATGGATGAAAGAAAAGTGCGCAATTTTTTGGATTCCAAAACAAAGCTTCAGATGGCGACTAAGGTCTGCTGGACGGAATCAAGCCGCAATTTGGAGTTTTACAAGTGTGGGACGAGCGGGAGTCTTGGCAGAAATCCAGAAAGAAAATACATTTGCAGGACGGGCCCTTGGAGCAACGAAGGGAGATTTCTAGGAGAGATGTTTCAGCAGACGATGGTTCTAAAGATTGTAAGAAGCAAGTTGTCAACGATTATCATCAACATGAATCCGACTGGTATATCAAAACGAAGTCACGCCCGTAACGATATTTCATCACGCTGATTTCTTGGTGTCCGCTGAGAGGGAGGAAAGCCGCAACTTAGTTTCCATGGTAACCTGATTCAACCGTATGGGAAGTTTATGTAAAGGAGGAGCCTACTCAAATTCCGGTACAACAAGTCACCACTACACTTCACTGTCGACAAAGGGAGGAGTCTTTTCTTTTAGAGTCAAACCAACAAGCCACTATTACATTTCGCCGAATTGAAAAGGAGGAGCCTATTTTCGGAAGCAAGACGAGGAAAGTTGTTCTTCTGCATGTAGAATGCAGTGCCAATGCGAAACAAGAATGGAACACTGTGACATTCATATGCTGAGCAGATGGGAGGACCCTGGCTTCACACTGACCAAACATTGAACGTGATGCTGCGTTTGTCAACAAACACACGTGACATTCACAGCCGTAAGTTAACTGGTGTGGTTTCAACCGGAACACTGATTTTCAAAGAGGGCTTATCCCATCTATCATATCGAAAATCCATACTGAACTTCTTGAGTATTAATTAACATTTTACAAGCTAAGAACTTTGTAATTAAGAACAAAAACTGTCAATTAAGTGTTAACGCAAGAGACTATGCTTACGTTACAGAACTTTCATTCTCAAAGACTGAAAAGCTTTACTTTGATATCTACATAATTGTGTTTATTATTGGAGACTATAACATGGACAGTTCACTCATTTGCCACTGCAATATAAACTTTTTCTTTTTCAGGAATTATAACATGTTATTGAATTCTTATATGATTTGAACAGCATTATTTTATTTAACTATCTTTTATTTACAGGCCGAGGGTATTATTGGTGAAGTTTTAAATTTTTTTTAAATCTCTGATTTTGTTCAACCCGCTCCTTCTGGTAATTTTTAAAAATTGAAAGGAGGGGAGTGATGTCATAATGTATATGACATTTATTTCATAAACTCTAAGGGGCCTTGCATTAGGCAAACTCTACACATCCCCTTCAATTATTTGTGTATGTTACACATTTTTCTAAATCAAGGAGGCGGATATTTCTCACGCTTCAAGTTAACCAATATCTGTTTGTTGGGGAAATGCACCAATGTAGGACTCACACGTCGCTGGACTCACGGCAAATGAGAGGGCTTTTGTCGAGGGGAGCTGCCCTTGTTAGGGGGGGGGGGGGAAAGCACGGGTCAGGAGTGAAGGGATGAAAGTGAGCAGGATGGTGGCTGGATGCTAAGGTGGACTAACGGTGACAAACCAAAAAGACGAAAGAGACCGGAGAAAGGATCGGAGGTAATTCTGATACAGTCCGCTGACAAGCCGATATACGCCCCTGACGATGTGCGCCCCTGACAGAGGTATCCCTAGCCCAGACAGCAAACTGTGAGTCTTTTACACTTTCCTTACTTACCCTCGGCCAGATATTTACTTTTATTAGGATTTCAACCGGCTTTGTGCTAGGTTTTGAGGAAGTTAAATAACTATTTAATTGTATGCTTAAATTGCTTGCTTATTTCTTAATGTTTTGCATTGTATTAATAAATGGTTGCGTTATCTATCGAGCACATCTCTGTGGTTCTTTGCTAGTTGCATGCATTTCCTTTGTACTTCACTATACGATCTAATAGGCCATGGGCCTTACGGCATATTTGGTGCCGTGACCAGGATTTCGATCTTTGAAAATAGGATGTGTTTGATTGATGACAGATCCATCTATTTTTTTCCCGAGTAGGAATATCTGAGGGAAATAATTTTTTTTTTGCTAATGTATAGAGGGAAGAAAAAGATCAATACAAGCGGTGTCAATACACGAAGCAGGCAGGCAAGGCTCTGCAGTACCATGCGAGTAAAAAAGAAAAAACCAGCGAAGCACAAAAAACGAAAAAAAAAAAAAAAATTATATTTATGCGCTTTCAGATGTTAGTAGGGATTTACAATTTGCACTCAACATTCATAAGAGTTTTTATAACAATAGTATTCATTCTTCCACTTCTTATACTCCAAGTTTGTTGTTTTTTGGTAGAAAATTAGCTCCGATTTGTGAAAATCTAACGGAAAATGATACGGATCCCATATATAAATTAGGTTACGATAATTTTGTTCATAAATCTTTGCAGAGAATGAGGGAAATTAAGTCTCAGGCAACTCAAAATATGAGGAAAGCACAGATAAGACAATCTGATTTGGCTTTAAAAAAATCCGTCCAAAGAAATTTAAGTATTGGGCACACTGTTTATGCCAAGAAGCAAGGTATTTTTTCTAAGGGTTTTGAAGGACCATACCGAATAAAAGACAAACTATCTAACAATCTAATGGTTATTCAATTAATTGAAGATCCCACCGTTGTCAAAAAAATGCACATTAGTTTACTTAAACTCGCTGACGACAGATTGGAAAAGTTTTTGGAAACGGACCGTGTGAATTTGCCACGATATGACTTTCGAGAAAGGCAATAAAAATGCACGATACAATAGAAGGAATAGGGCAGGGCCATGGAAGCGAGAGGGGGCTCTGATGGGAAAAGAACATTAAAGTCAAACTGAGAGTTTCTCTTTTGTTGGACAATGACACGGTCAAGATAAACTCACAGGCGTCCAAGTTTACAGGTGGCGGTCATAAATTTTGGTGGCACTAGAGATGCAAATAGGGGATTCTCATGGAGGGAAGCTTGTTCAAACCAGTTTAAGAAAGGGGTCTTTCACAATGAAAGCAAGCCCCACTCTTTTCTCCCCTTACAAAACCGGAACGATGTGCTGTGTGGTGTCACGTGATTTCAGGCTCAGTTGCTTGCTAAAAATTGAAGAGAAAGGTCGCGGGTGTTTTTTTTCTTTTCTTATTCTTTTGGTTGGTTCTGGAAACAAAAATATTTCAGTACAATGAGAGTGTACTTGAGTTTATTTTTTCGGTTGATGCAAAGCAGAGTGTTGTTTGGGACTGTGGAATGATGTTGACATTCATGTATTGAGATCTATTGAGAATACAGTTAGGGTGATATTTGAATTAAAGGGGCATTTGAGGTTTAATCAATGTTCGACTTTTGTAACGAAGTAATGGGTTTGTTTTATAAAGGAAAAGTTGATAGGAAATTTCACAGTGATTTGTTGCATTCGGGTTAGTAGGGGCTCTAAGATTGGAAGTTTGACATGGCTTAAAGGTTTTATTTTATTTAATGGGAGTTGAATTATTTTTTGAAGTTAAGGGACTTGCAGATTGGAAGCTTATTTGACAGGGACGGTTTTGCTTATACCCACATTTTATATGGTATAAGAGATTTGAGAAAACTGAAACACGTGAATTTTTGTATTAAAATTGAATTTTTTACTTTGGTAGTTGACATTTTAAGTTGAGTTAAATTGGTTGAGTTAAATTTTATTAATTTTTTTTGTATCTGGTCGATTTTGGGTTTGGCTTGGGATTGTGTGAATTTCTTGCAGGGGCAAAAAACCTGACTGTCTCCAGTTCGCCAAAACACCAATGGATGAAAGAAAAGTGCGCAATTTTTTGGATTCCAAAACAAAGCTTCAGATGGCGACTAAGGTCTGCTGGACGGAATCAAGCCGCAATTTGGAGTTTTACAAGTGTGGGACGAGCGGGAGTCTTGGCAGAAATCCAGAAAGAAAATACATTTGCAGGACGGGCCCTTGGAGCAACGAAGGGAGATTTCTAGGAGAGATGTTTCAGCAGACGATGGTTCTAAAGATTGTAAGAAGCAAGTTGTCAACGATTATCATCAACATGAATCCGACTGGTATATCAAAACGAAGTCACGCCCGTAACGATATTTCATCACGCTGATTTCTTGGTGTCCGCTGAGAGGGAGGAAAGCCGCAACTTAGTTTCCATGGTAACCTGATTCAACCGTATGGGAAGTTTATGTAAAGGAGGAGCCTACTCAAATTCCGGTACAACAAGTCACCACTACACTTCACTGTCGACAAAGGGAGGAGTCTTTTCTTTTAGAGTCAAACCAACAAGCCACTATTACATTTCGCCGAATTGAAAAGGAGGAGCCTATTTTCGGAAGCAAGACGAGGAAAGTTGTTCTTCTGCATGTAGAATGCAGTGCCAATGCGAAACAAGAATGGAACACTGTGACATTCATATGCTGAGCAGATGGGAGGACCCTGGCTTCACACTGACCAAACATTGAACGTGATGCTGCGTTTGTCAACAAACACACGTGACATTCACAGCCGTAAGTTAACTGGTGTGGTTTCAACCGGAACACTGATTTTCAAAGAGGGCTTATCCCATCTATCATATCGAAAATCCATACTGAACTTCTTGAGTATTAATTAACATTTTACAAGCTAAGAACTTTGTAATTAAGAACAAAAACTGTCAATTAAGTGTTAACGCAAGAGACTATGCTTACGTTACAGAACTTTCATTCTCAAAGACTGAAAAGCTTTACTTTGATATCTACATAATTGTGTTTATTATTGGAGACTATAACATGGACAGTTCACTCATTTGCCACTGCAATATAAACTTTTTCTTTTTCAGGAATTATAACATGTTATTGAATTCTTATATGATTTGAACAGCATTATTTTATTTAACTATCTTTTATTTACAGGCCGAGGGTATTATTGGTGAAGTTTTAAATTTTTTTTAAATCTCTGATTTTGTTCAACCCGCTCCTTCTGGTAATTTTTAAAAATTGAAAGGAGGGGAGTGATGTCATAATGTATATGACATTTATTTCATAAACTCTAAGGGGCCTTGCATTAGGCAAACTCTACACATCCCCTTCAATTATTTGTGTATGTTACACATTTTTCTAAATCAAGGAGGCGGATATTTCTCACGCTTCAAGTTAACCAATATCTGTTTGTTGGGGAAATGCACCAATGTAGGACTCACACGTCGCTGGACTCACGGCAAATGAGAGGGCTTTTGTCGAGGGGAGCTGCCCTTGTTAGGGGGGGGGGGGGAAAAGCACGGGTCAGGAGTGAAGGGATGAAAGTGAGCAGGATGGTGGCTGGATGCTAAGGTGGACTAACGGTGACAAACCAAAAAGACGAAAGAGACCGGAGAAAGGATCGGAGGTAATTCTGATACAGTCCGCTGACAAGCCGATATACGCCCCTGACGATGTGCGCCCCTGACAGAGGTATCCCTAGCCCAGACAGCAAACTGTGAGTCTTTTACACTTTCCTTACTTACCCTCGGCCAGATATTTACTTTTATTAGGATTTCAACCGGCTTTGTGCTAGGTTTTGAGGAAGTTAAATAACTATTTAATTGTATGCTTAAATTGCTTGCTTATTTCTTAATGTTTTGCATTGTATTAATAAATGGTTGCGTTATCTATCGAGCACATCTCTGTGGTTCTTTGCTAGTTGCATGCATTTCCTTTGTACTTCACTATACGATCTAATAGGCCATGGGCCTTACGGCATATTTGGTGCCGTGACCAGGATTTCGATCTTTGAAAATAGGATGTGTTTGATTGATGACAGATCCATCTATTTTTTTCCCGAGTAGGAATATCTGAGGGAAATAATTTTTTTTTTGCTAATGTATAGAGGGAAGAAAAAGATCAATACAAGCGGTGTCAATACACGAAGCAGGCAGGCAAGGCTCTGCAGTACCATGCGAGTAAAAAAGAAAAAACCAGCGAAGCACAAAAAACGAAAAAAAAAAAAAAAAAATATATATTTATGCGCTTTCAGATGTTAGTAGGGATTTACAATTTGCACTCAACATTCATAAGAGTTTTTATAACAATAGTATTCATTCTTCCACTTCTTATACTCCAAGTTTGTTGTTTTTTGGTAGAAAATTAGCTCCGATTTGTGAAAATCTAACGGAAAATGATACGGATCCCATATATAAATTAGGTTACGATAATTTTGTTCATAAATCTTTGCAGAGAATGAGGGAAATTAAGTCTCAGGCAACTCAAAATATGAGGAAAGCACAGATAAGACAATCTGATTTGGCTTTAAAAAAATCCGTCCAAAGAAATTTAAGTATTGGGCACACTGTTTATGCCAAGAAGCAAGGTATTTTTTCTAAGGGTTTTGAAGGACCATACCGAATAAAAGACAAACTATCTAACAATCTAATGGTTATTCAATTAATTGAAGATCCCACCGTTGTCAAAAAAATGCACATTAGTTTACTTAAACTCGCTGACGACAGATTGGAAAAGTTTTTGGAAACGGACCGTGTGAATTTGCCACGATATGACTTTCGAGAAAGGCAATAAAAATGCACGATACAATAGAAGGAATAGGGCAGGGCCATGGAAGCGAGAGGGGGCTCTGATGGGAAAAGAACATTAAAGTCAAACTGAGAGTTTCTCTTTTGTTGGACAATGACACGGTCAAGATAAACTCACAGGCGTCCAAGTTTACAGGTGGCGGTCATAAATTTTGGTGGCACTAGAGATGCAAATAGGGGATTCTCATGGAGGGAAGCTTGTTCAAACCAGTTTAAGAAAGGGGTCTTTCACAATGAAAGCAAGCCCCACTCTTTTCTCCCCTTACAAAACCGGAACGATGTGCTGTGTGGTGTCACGTGATTTCAGGCTCAGTTGCTTGCTAAAAATTGAAGAGAAAGGTCGCGGGTGTTTTTTTTCTTTTCTTATTCTTTTGGTTGGTTCTGGAAACAAAAATATTTCAGTACAATGAGAGTGTACTTGAGTTTATTTTTTCGGTTGATGCAAAGCAGAGTGTTGTTTGGGACTGTGGAATGATGTTGACATTCATGTATTGAGATCTATTGAGAATACAGTTAGGGTGATATTTGAATTAAAGGGGCATTTGAGGTTTAATCAATGTTCGACTTTTGTAACGAAGTAATGGGTTTGTTTTATAAAGAAAAAGTTGATAGGAAATTTCACAGTGATTTGTTGCATTCGGGTTAGTAGGGGCTCTAAGATTGGAAGTTTGACATGGCTTAAAGGTTTTATTTTATTTAATGGGAGTTGAATTATTTTTTGAAGTTAAGGGACTTGCAGATTGGAAGCTTATTTGACAGGGACGGTTTTGCTTATACCCACATTTTATATGGTATAAGAGATTTGAGAAAACTGAAACACGTGAATTTTTGTATTAAAATTGAATTTTTTACTTTGGTAGTTGACATTTTAAGTTGAGTTAAATTGGTTGAGTTAAATTTTATTAATTTTTTTTGTATCTGGTCGATTTTGGGTTTGGCTTGGGATTGTGTGAATTTCTTGCAGGGGCAAAAAACCTGACTGTCTCCAGTTCGCCAAAACACCAATGGATGAAAGAAAAGTGCGCAATTTTTTGGATTCCAAAACAAAGCTTCAGATGGCGACTAAGGTCTGCTGGACGGAATCAAGCCGCAATTTGGAGTTTTACAAGTGTGGGACGAGCGGGAGTCTTGGCAGAAATCCAGAAAGAAAATACATTTGCAGGACGGGCCCTTGGAGCAACGAAGGGAGATTTCTAGGAGAGATGTTTCAGCAGACGATGGTTCTAAAGATTGTAAGAAGCAAGTTGTCAACGATTATCATCAACATGAATCCGACTGGTATATCAAAACGAAGTCACGCCCGTAACGATATTTCATCACGCTGATTTCTTGGTGTCCGCTGAGAGGGAGGAAAGCCGCAACTTAGTTTCCATGGTAACCTGATTCAACCGTATGGGAAGTTTATGTAAAGGAGGAGCCTACTCAAATTCCGGTACAACAAGTCACCACTACACTTCACTGTCGACAAAGGGAGGAGTCTTTTCTTTTAGAGTCAAACCAACAAGCCACTATTACATTTCGCCGAATTGAAAAGGAGGAGCCTATTTTCGGAAGCAAGACGAGGAAAGTTGTTCTTCTGCATGTAGAATGCAGTGCCAATGCGAAACAAGAATGGAACACTGTGACATTCATATGCTGAGCAGATGGGAGGACCCTGGCTTCACACTGACCAAACATTGAACGTGATGCTGCGTTTGTCAACAAACACACGTGACATTCACAGCCGTAAGTTAACTGGTGTGGTTTCAACCGGAACACTGATTTTCAAAGAGGGCTTATCCCATCTATCATATCGAAAATCCATACTGAACTTCTTGAGTATTAATTAACATTTTACAAGCTAAGAACTTTGTAATTAAGAACAAAAACTGTCAATTAAGTGTTAACGCAAGAGACTATGCTTACGTTACAGAACTTTCATTCTCAAAGACTGAAAAGCTTTACTTTGATATCTACATAATTGTGTTTATTATTGGAGACTATAACATGGACAGTTCACTCATTTGCCACTGCAATATAAACTTTTTCTTTTTCAGGAATTATAACATGTTATTGAATTCTTATATGATTTGAACAGCATTATTTTATTTAACTATCTTTTATTTACAGGCCGAGGGTATTATTGGTGAAGTTTTAAATTTTTTTTAAATCTCTGATTTTGTTCAACCCGCTCCTTCTGGTAATTTTTAAAAATTGAAAGGAGGGGAGTGATGTCATAATGTATATGACATTTATTTCATAAACTCTAAGGGGCCTTGCATTAGGCAAACTCTACACATCCCCTTCAATTATTTGTGTATGTTACACATTTTTCTAAATCAAGGAGGCGGATATTTCTCACGCTTCAAGTTAACCAATATCTGTTTGTTGGGGAAATGCACCAATGTAGGACTCACACGTCGCTGGACTCACGGCAAATGAGAGGGCTTTTGTCGAGGGGAGCTGCCCTTGTTAGGGGGGGGGGGGGAAAGCACGGGTCAGGAGTGAAGGGATGAAAGTGAGCAGGATGGTGGCTGGATGCTAAGGTGGACTAACGGTGACAAACCAAAAAGACGAAAGAGACCGGAGAAAGGATCGGAGGTAATTCTGATACAGTCCGCTGACAAGCCGATATACGCCCCTGACGATGTGCGCCCCTGACAGAGGTATCCCTAGCCCAGACAGCAAACTGTGAGTCTTTTACACTTTCCTTACTTACCCTCGGCCAGATATTTACTTTTATTAGGATTTCAACCGGCTTTGTGCTAGGTTTTGAGGAAGTTAAATAACTATTTAATTGTATGCTTAAATTGCTTGCTTATTTCTTAATGTTTTGCATTGTATTAATAAATGGTTGCGTTATCTATCGAGCACATCTCTGTGGTTCTTTGCTAGTTGCATGCATTTCCTTTGTACTTCACTATACGATCTAATAGGCCATGGGCCTTACGGCAAGAAGTTATTTCAATCCAAGGAGGAAAGAGGGGGTAAGGAGTGGACCCGGTTTATGCGCAGTAGCGCACAAAAGAAGCAGCCTGCGCAATGCATCTGGGATACATCTTAGCAGTTTCGCTTTCTGATAGCCAAGTGCAGACGAACCCGATGGCCCAAACTGGCTATCGTAGTTTCGTTACAACATTGTAGTGGCAAATTTAAATACATCTGATAATTAAATAAAATATTTTAATTTAAATATTTACTTTTCTGAATTAAATATTTGCATATTATTTATAAATTACTGAAGATATATTTTAATAATTAAGGTTATTTGTTGAAGTGATTCTTAAGTACATTTTAAAGTAAAACGCGAGGGAAAAGAGTAGAGTTAGTTGTCAAAAAATAACTAGGTTATAAGCAAAAAAAGTTTTATACATATGTATTAGTTTACCACATGTTTTTTAGTATTGATAACAAGAAAAAAATCACTTTATATATAAAAAATAGTTTATTGCAGTGTGAAAAATATATGTATACTATGTTACAAAGTTTTATTCAGCAATATGTTTTTGGTTCAGCAAAATTAAAAATGCGTTAATAATATTCAAACATAATAAAAATATTTGAATAAAAAATTTTTAACAATATATGAAAGCATGTTCAGCCTTTTTGATTTTATTCACACATTTTGTAAATGGCATGAATGTGAAAAAGGTTTTAAAGGAATGCTAGAAGAGACATACAAATTTAACAATACCTTTCCTTCTAGATTGGCTGAAAAAATTTTGAAACAATAATTTCCTAAAACTAAATATATTATTTAAGGGCCTAGTTCTATATATGAGTAACATGATAAGGTACAATTTGAATTTGCATAACTATTATTTTACAACATATACTTTGATCTGAATATTTAACTAATTACAATTTTCAATTACTTGTCCTTATTGTCCCTCACATTTTACACACTGAAACTAGGTATCAATCGTAATGTAAAAAAAAGGGAAAAAATATGTGAAATGTAAAATAAGAAAAAAATATTAAATTCATATATTTAAGGCTATGCAATAAGAGAAAAATCATTTCACACTAGTGTATATTTTATGTTTACCATATAATATATATTGTGGTTATCATTATCAGGCATAATCAGTGCGAGTTTTGCAGAATATAAAATTTTACCTAAATACTATTTGAATGGTATGGAAAATTAGACACATAATCTTTACACATTTTGCTACTTAAATAAACCTGAATCACTGCTGAGCAGTTTTTAGTAACCTTATTGAAGCATTAACAATTCCACACAATATTTATATTATTATATACGTTAAAGTTTCATTTACACAATTACAGCCCATATCTTTAAAAATAAAATACAGAAGAGCATTTTATGTTTAGAGACGTGGAATAACTGAAATAATTCACTCAACCCACTAACTAGTATATTTAATTAAAAACATAACTTTCGATTTCTAAATTACGCAAATCTAGACTAATTGCTTAGATTTGTTTTTGTTTTGTTTTTTGGAACTACGGACTGTCTATTTCTGCCCCTTATAAAGTGCTTGCTTAGATTTTGTTAACTTATTAGAATATTATAATACAAAATCCAACGATTGAAATATCAACAACCACTATCCCTACTTAACACGTGCAGATGAAATCAATAATAATGAAACAATAATATTTATTAAATTCATAAATTAAACATCCATACAAGACATTGAAAAATTTTATACACTGCATTAATAGTAATCATTAATCCTAATATTACCACAATATTAACTTAGAAATTACCGCATGCTACAAAAAGTATAAAACTAATTTTAATTTAATTTCAGAATTGTTTTTACCTGTGAAATGAAATATTTTCAGATTTTCTGGAACATCTATTATTACATTTGTAGGCCACACAAGCCATAATTGGTTATTCGAACATTAAAATACTAAAAAGATTTATTTTAAACTTTATTCTCCTTGAATTGCGTTGATATTTCTAAAGTCCGCGACATCTACAAGAGCTAGGATGAATCCCAGAATGCATAGCGTTTTGTTATGCGCAGAACCTCGAAAAACCTGACGGCGATGCTTCAAATTCCGAAACGGTCAGGGCCCCTCCTTACCCCCCTCCTTCCTCCTTGTTTCAATCACGGTTAAAGAATCTGAATTGCCTGCATTAGTTAGCGACACCCCTACCACCTGTCGGGGTTTGATAGCCCCTTCGTGAGACAATTCCTAGCGCCATCACTACAAGTGTTTTAAACATCCCCACCTCCGAAATTCCCGTAAAAATGCTTTAATAGCGTAAAAAGTTGAAAAACGAATGCCTTTAACACAGAGTTCTCTTTCCTTGAGCATACCTCATCAACGATCGTTTTTTCTTCTTCCCTCAGTTTCTCTTACAATAAAAGGATATTATAAGAACTATCAATAAGTTTATCGCCAAAATCATCACTATTTTTTATTTTTTTTAAAGAAAAGTCACATACAAATACAAGAATTATCTCAAAAAACATCGCCAAACTGTCAATTTTTACTAAATGAATGACGAAAATATACATACGGTAAATAACACAAATCCACGTCGGTATTATAGTGTAATTGAAAGTTGCGCGATGTTCCACACTCCTAGTTTATTTCCATGAGCCATGAGGTTTAAAAGGCTATATGAGACATGGGGAGGGTAAATTTTCAAAAGCCATTATGTTCAAACGAAATGCTGTTAATGTCGTATTTGCTATAATCCTTGGTTTTATTGAATTATATATTTCATTAATATTTATTTATATAATTTAATTGTTTGATTTTTCTTATAGTTTTGTTTGTTTGTACATTTGGGCTCCCTCACTTTTACATCTTACGAGCCGCCATTGCAGTCTTCCAATTGCATACGAGTATTTCATTTTAATCCTTTCGATATTATTAAAAGCAGTTGCATATGACGTTTCCTTATTTAAAGTCTAAAACTTGCAAAATTTTTTAATTCCCAAGTATGTTCCATCGATGGTATGTTCACTGCAACCGTATTTTCTTCCGCCGTTTTGCTTTGATTCGTTTGCCGATTGTAGTGTTGTTGGGCGATTTGCGATTGATTTGGAACACGCTTGAACGGTAATTTTTGCTGTTTTAAAATTATTTCTTTTTGAAAATTTTGATTTGTTTGACACTTTGACGAGAAACTTGCAAAATTTTATTCAAAACCTTCTGTTAAACATCTCGTGTTTGGTATTCGTTCTACTCACACAAGTTTTACGAACTGCTTGTTATTCTTTCATTGATATTCAAATTAAAAATGGATAAAGTTGATAAGTTATACCAGAACTATGATATTTTGGCTGATCCAAAAAATAAACCATCTGAACATGAGGAACTGTACCTGGAAATCATTCAGTCTGTTAAAGGAGATCACAGTGAAAAGATGTTGGCATGTCAGTTTATTCCTCGCTTTCTAAAAGAGTTTCCTAAGTTGACAGAAACCGCACTGGATGCGCAGTTAGATTTAGTAGAAGATGAAGATGTGGCCATCCGTAAGCATGCTGTTAAACATCTCCCTAGTTTTTGCAAAGAATCTAAAGAATTCATCACTAAAGTTTCTGACATCTTGACTCAAATGCTCCAGTCTGAAGACACTGCAGAACTTGCAACTATTCACACAGCTCTGATGACCATCTTTAAAATAGACATCAAAGCCACTCTTGCCGGAATTTTTGTGCAGATTCAGTCTACGGAAGAAGATGCCATTCGTAAGCGTGCTATACAATTTCTCTGTACGAAATTCAAGTTTCTCCCAGGAGAATTGATCACTAAAGAAGTTGAAGAATTTGTGCTAGAAAAATGTAAAGTAGCATTTTCTGAAATTGGTGGGGATGATTTTTTGAACCTCATGCCTTTACTTTCAAATCTCAAAATTGCCAAGACCATACCAGTGCAGCAATCTTTTGTGAATTTAATTGCTGAACAAGCTGAATTGGATGCAGAATTCCAGCCAACATTAGACAATGTAGCTGGTTTCTTGCAATGTGTTCGACTGGCCGTTCCATATTTCTCTCCTTTTATAGCCTCTACAACTTTTGTAAACTACTTTTGTCAATCTGTACTGCCTAAACTGAAGGAAATAGAAGAACTGGAAGGTGGTGAAGAATTAAGCCTTGATGTAATCAAGCTGCTGGCAGAAATATCAGCTTTTGTCACTGAAGACGAACAAAACAAAGAATGCGTTGAAATTGTACACAAGATTCTCTTAGAGTACATTCCCCTACCTCCACCCGAAACTGAAAATGGTTCTTCTCCTGATGAACCAAACCTCCAGTTTACACACATTGAATGTCTGATGTTTGTTTTTACTCATCTCCTCAAGCTTTGTCCCGAGTTCCTTACTGCAGGAGATAATTCTCAACGCTTCAAGGATCTCAAATCCCGTCTCCAATTCCTTGCACGAGGCGTTCAAAGTGGCATAAAAACCTTCCGAGAATCTTTAGTTGGCGACAAATCAAAAGAGCCAAAGGTAGAGGAAACTAAAATGAAGGCTATGGCATTGCGCACAATGAATAACATCAATGCTTTGATCAAAGACCTGTTCCGTACTCCTCCGACTTTCAAGACGACTGTTACACTTTCATGGAAATTGGCAACAACAAAGACTATTATAACTGCAGGAGTGAAACGAGAATCTGATGACAACTCGACTGGTGAGACGAAGCAACCAAGACGTGAATCAAAGTCTGGCCGAGAACTGTATCAGCCACCTGGTGGGAAGTACAGTACAAATGTTAATTCTTTCTCTCGTTCCAGAGGAGGGTCGAATTTTTTCCCTCGAGGAAGAGGTAGAAGATTTTATTGATTGTGTTGAGAATAACTTCATTTATAGTCCTTGCAATGGACTTTACCACAGCTTGCCCTTGGCAACTATATCTGATTTTTTTTTATCTGCAGATGTGCTATTCTGTGGTCATATTGGGGTTGAATATTTTAATCGGAGACCATGGAAACTTTTAATTCAAAATATGACGATGCATTACAATAGCAGTCAAATAACTTTGTTTATGATATATTTTTGGTTTCTTAAAGTCTGCTAACAATTCAATTTAAGAGTATTAAAGTTATCTGTTAAATTGTGTGCTTCCGATATTTTTTAATTGTTAAAAAAAAATTTAGAATAATGTGTCCTTCACTGGATCCGAAGTACTTACATGCTGATATCTACTATATATATATATATAAAAATAAGCAAGTCTTTATGTAGTGAACTTAAAATACCATGTGAATTTATACTTTTATGTTCATTTATGAGTGACTAAGTTGTTTTAATAGCTAAAGTATTGTCTCTTTATCTGCTGTTTTGAAGCTGATTGAAAATAGTTGATAAGTTTGTATGAGAATTTTGTGTACTGTGAAACTTCTGTCTGACAATCACTAGATCTGTTCCATAAAAAATTCATTTTTATTAATTCTTCAATGTTTCAGTTTTCTGTTATTGGATTAATCCCTCATTGAACTTGTTTATACATTTGATCATAAAAATCCTTTTTGATTTTTAGCTTTATGCTTTCTAATATCGTGGATATCTAAAGCAAGTTTTCTGATAGCTTTGATATTTTCAGAATTCATTTCCAATTTTTCATGTTTCTGTTTTTTAAGCTGGAAGCTTTGGATTTTTCCAAAATTAATTTAGCCATAGTCTTTTCAACTAGTTAAGTTGCTTTCACATTTTTAAATTGAAATCCTTCCATTGTTTTGTCCTTTTTTTTTTAGATTATTGGTTGTTCCAATAATCTAAGCTGTTTCATTTCTCTCGTGATCGGAAAAAAGAATTGAATTTGAAACTAGCAAGCGCCGTTGGAATTACTACTCCTTGATTTAGCGATGTTTTTCGCCAAGGTTTTAAAGTTTTGCTTTGATACAATTGAAATTTATTTCAATGGGAAATTTCTTGGAATTGTTGTTTCGACTGTTTTATTATCCTGTGAAGGAGTTTTGTGAACTTTGTCTTATTAGACTGGATTAATCACAATGCAAGTTTTAGGGATTGTATTTAATTGTGATTGCTAGCAGAAGTTTTTACGGTATCTTTTCTTCATTTATGTGGTTGCTTCATGTGTGTTTAAAAGTTGCATTTTATTATGTTGAACATTATTTACTGTCAAGAAGTATCTTTTTTTATGATAAATGTGTATTTGCGATCTTTAGTGCAGTTACGTAATGAACGAATTTTACTGGTACTTTTTGTTGTTAATTACTAGTTATATCAAGTTGTTTAGCAAAGTTATAATATTATGCCAAATGTTTTGTATTGTTTTCTTGCTTACTAAGTGGTGTTTTTCATTGTATGGGTTCTTGTTCATTGAAATATAAAAGGTACGAATGTTTTAAAGTTCGCAACAGCAATAAATTCTGACATATGCAAACTATTGGCTGTGTTTAATTTGGAATGAAAATAGATTTGCATCTGATAATATAATGCATTTTGTGACTCATGAAAGGTTATGATATTTTGCATAATGGCCAAGAAATCAATTTTATATATACATCCAGTTACACCTCTGCATTCAAGTTTTGGCTTAGCTGACAACGCATAAAAAAACTGTTTGATTGCTTTATTATTAATCTGCATTTTATCTTTCACATCATGTTATATGTACGTTGTTATTAATACTGTGAAGTGATTGTTCTTTCCTTTAACTACATATCGGCAAATGGGAGTTCTCCAAATTGCAATTAATTATGTTGACCCAAAACTTGCTTAAGAATCTAACTCATGTGAAAGAGCAACTTTATTTTTCCTTACAATTAAAGCAAATAGTAATTTTTGCAATATATATTAAGTAACATCATTCTGATTAATTGAAGGGAAAGTTATCAAGATAACCAGTGCCAGTCTCACTTTATAGGCTTCCTAATCGGTTTTGTTTAGTTTTCGAAACAATAGTACTTCCGTTTCCTAAGACTGCTGTTTGACAATTTGTCATACAAATTATTGAGGTGTTCTGTTAGAAAGTGAGTTTTTCTAAAGTAGATTTATTATCGTCACTATTGAAAATAAGTGTATAGACTATTAAATTCTAATATTTCCCGTAAGTACTATTTTCTTTCTTCTAAAACTTATTAAGTCAGTTTAAGTGCCTAGCAGTTAAAGCATATTATTTTACAAATTCATATTAAGGCCACTAGCTGTGTAATAATATAAAATTTATCTTTTATTGATATCTGACCATTTTTTTCCAATGAATAATAAACCTTCTGTCTCTGAAAAGTCATAATCTACTTAGAAATCTTGAAATAAAATACCCACAAATTCTTCTACTATTAAAAAAATATATATGAACCTCAGAACAATAATTGCAGCCCCTCTCTCAGACAACTTTTGTTTTTTAGTGACAGTATTATAGTCTAGCAGTTTGATTCTCCATTTTTTGACACTTTTGAGGTCCAATTGCTGCTGCTCTATCTCCCCTTCCAAGAAATAAATATCCATGTATTAAAACAAATTTTCCAATTATATACATAGTTTTCATTTACCTAGACGTTTATTTATCTACAACAAGCAGTCCATTCATTAGAATGCAAATTCAGCTAATGGCTTCTGTCATTCTCAATGTAAAAGTATTAAAAAATGAAAGCCTGCATCAATATAAGAAAAGGAACATAAAGTTAATTCACTATTTTCTATAAAGTGAAAAAAAATATTGTATAGTTATGAAATAAAAATTTAGAATGAAATACTTCTTCGATGTAAAGAACTTTTTCAAAAATGCATTTATGACAGTCAGTTTTTGTTAAAATTAAATTTTTCATACATTAATAGTTTAAATGTACATAGTTTAGGCAAAATACTTGTAAAAGTTTTTTTTTTTTCCCCTTCTTGAGTTATTCCTTGTGGCATTGGGGCACAATTCAAATAATGTATTGGCTTTCCTATTCATATTACTTTGTATGATTTATATCCATATACTGGATGTTTTCCCTTGCGTTTTGGTTGGCACAGCTTAGCCAATCTTGGCTCTTGTGCCATTAAAATCCATACAACCAACCCTAGTGTTTTGATAATTTTTGTAAGCACAATAATTTTAAACCACTAGATTGATAATTTAGGTACCTATCAATGAAAAAGATAATCTCATTATTTGGTAGTCATAGTCAACACTGAGTTACAGATATTTAGATTTGCACTTGTGCATATATCAATCCGAGAGGCTTCTACTACATAAAAGCTGATTTTTTGTGTCAATATATCAATTCAATTGGAGAATTCAAAGTATATTTGGTATTAACAAGTGTGTTCCCTAAAAGCAAAATTTCAATTATGCATATTCACAATATTGTAGAACTTTTTGTATCTAATTATACATGTGTGTTAAATGGAATTTGTGCATTGTTTTATGGCTTCCTTTTTTAAGTTTTAGTATTTGTTCACAATATTCCAAAATAAATTCCTGTAAATATATATAAAAAATAGTCAGTGTCATTTCAAGTATTCTCCCTATTGTTATAATACAAATTTTGGTAAAGCCTATTCTTAATATTATTGAACTGTTATGATCTTGGAGGATTTCTATGATTGTAAAGTCGATTTGTGTGAGGAATAGGAGAGATGTATGTTTATGTATGCAATCATTATAAAAGATTTTCTGCATAAAATTCTGTATCTTGATTAAGTTCTATAAATTGGTAGTTTTTGTATGTAGACGTGTGAAGCTCGTATCCATATATATAGAAGTTAAAACTCCAAAAATCCTTGTTCTTCAATGATAACTAATGTCTTCTAAGTTTATTGTAGTTCATACCATTTTCATCAGCATTTCATGGTGTGTAAAAATAAATTGTCAAAAATATTATGCCTCTTTTTTTTATTGTGACATTTCAGTTAGCAATCTGTCACTGAAGTGCAACATAATTTCATTTCTTAAATCTTAAGTACAGATGTGATTGCCAAATGGGAAATATCTTCGGCAGCCAATAGTGATTTCTATGTAAATTTTTTATTTTTACCCTGAGTAATTTGAATATGATCTATTTTGAATTGGTAAACTTTATGTGTAAGAAAAAAATGTGATGTTTTCTTCGAATTGTGTTAGCGATTGCAAAATATATAACTTATGAGCCTAAATAAGCTAAATTCTTGATTACTTTTAAATATTTTTGATTTCATTAAAAAGTTTTTTATTTAATCAAATTAATCCATATTAAATCAAGAAATTGCACCGAAACCATCCGATCAAAATGATCCTCTATAGCTGTGACGTTAAAACATCCTTTGATATCTATGGTTATCTTGAGGTTTGCCCAATGGTTAGTTTGGTAAGACAGTTGCCATATTTAAAAAAAAAAACTTCAAAAATTGATACTATAAAGGAAAATATAACTAATAATAGTATTATAGTGGTTGAGATAATAAAAAAAATAAGATTTTTTAATAATTTTTTATAAATATTATAAAAAATAGTGTTAACGGATGTCACATGAGGTGCAAAACCGTGCTGAGAATTATTTAATGAATTTAAAATAAAATGTATGTAACATTACTTTTACAACTGGTTAAATGTCATACAACTTAAAAAGAGACCAAATATAATAATTTTAGTGCATATTTTTGATTTTTGTAAGATTTTCGAAACAATATTTTGACGATTTATTTCTGAAAAATAACCTAACTAGAAGAGAATATAACTATGTACGATGTCACCTAATCCAGAACAAATTATCTTATTTCTTTCAGTTTTAATATTACAAATAATTTTAAATTTCGAATCCTCTCGAGATAGATGCAAAAAAAGAAGATATTTTGTAGGAGAAAGTTGTCTTATTTCACCTCTTAATTGACTTCAATAGAATTAAGTAGTAACTAATAATGGTAATTGAACTCCAGTCACTTTAAAAAACTTGGGAGAAAGAATCCAATTTTGAAACATTTGCATAGAATAATATTTATTTCAAAATTCCAACTTCAAAACATTTTAAATCAAATACACAAAGTAAAAATAAAAAAAGTACCTATAATTTATGTTATTAATTGTTTTAAGATGCCTTAAAATAACAATATATTAGGCTGTTTAATATGTTCAGGAATATACATAACTACAAAAGTAATGTACCATTATCTTTCACCCATGGACAACCAGTTCCACGGATGTGACAAAACAAAAGTTTTTTACACCTGGTGAATTCTCTGTTAGTTTTTCTTTCATAAAAAAAAAAAGTTATTTCATCATATAATATAGATCACAAAAATTATTTTATAAATTTAATTGATAATCTAAATTCTATTGAGTTCCACGGATGGACATCTCATCTCAACTTTTTATCTGTCAAATCCAATAACTCGATAAAACTATTAATAAAAATGACAGTCTCTAGCTTGCTCTTTGCATCTAAGCCAAACATTTGCTTAACATCTAATTTCCTTATCAAAACAGTATATTACTTCTAACTGCAAGGATTTAATTACACTTTTTTTTGGGTGTCTACTAATCTGAACTATAGCCCTGGTTACAGGCATAAAAATTAACACAAAACTTTAAATTGACCACTAAGTGTTAGAAATATTTTCTAGAGCATTTTATCCTAAAAATGTAGTCTAAAGAATTTTAAGTTTGTCTAATTTATAAAATATTACCCTGGTAAAAGTCAAAATAGAAAGTAGTGACATTCCACATATGTGACATTTCACTGTTTAGGAGTAAAATTTGAGTAATAATTAAAATATTCTATTCCAATTTGAAATTGCAATCAATTATTTCCGTAATACTAAGGTTGTTTATACCTTAAAAAGTATTTTTATTAGATTACTTTTTGTTGTAAATGACAGTTACACAAATTCCTGATTTTTTGTAGAAAGACCCATAACATTGTCTCATACAATAATATTAAAATATCAATGTTTTGTTAGAGTAAATGGAAATTTTGGAATCCAAAATTACAATATTTATTTTATCATAATTACTTTAAACAGAAAATCTGTATAGCTTTGATTTTGTATAATAGTTTTAAAAGATGTTTCATATAGGTTGCCTTTTCTCTTTTCTAAATAAATACCTTTTCTCTTTCTTAAATCAAAATCTTGTACAGCTGAAACAATGAGAAATTTTAATATTTTTTGCAGAGGCAAAAAAATTCCACCATGGAAAATGGCAAAAAAAAATTTCAGCCAAATTTGTCAATTTCTTATTGTATTCTTTATTAGTTAGTGTAACCTTATGGAAGTGAAGGGGAAATGTTGCTGAAAATATTTTTTTAAGTTGTTTAAAACCAAATTAACAAATTTTTAGTCATTGATCATAGTTATACTGTAACAAGCTATGAAGAGCTAAGATAATCTGAAACGTGTAGGACTATGAATCAAATGAAAATACTAATTTAGTTTAAAACCTTGAAAAAGCAGTAATACTTTATGAAAAAAACTTAGTTTAAATCATATAAGTTTAATTCTGTTCTTTAACCTGAAGAATTTCTTCCACCACTAAAAGAAACCAATTTGTGCACAATCTGCACCAGTGTGTGGATTTCAATATATTGCTGGTGGCCCAGTTATAGTTATAAAAAGTTAATATTACTATCTGGAGCCAAGACAAATGCAGTACATCTAGGGTAGAGTTGGAAAAAAGTATTACTAGATATATAAGTCTGTAAATATTGGCTAAACAGATGGCTGAAACCTAAAAACAGAATTCAAACTTTCGGTTTTAAAAGTATAATGCATAGAGAAACTGGTTTGTAATTTGGCAAGTCATGAAAGATTTGACTGGCAATTAGTAATTCAAAATGATCCATTGGACCTTTTTGGCAAAATTAAGTCCGACAGAGCAAAACCTTTCTTTTATTTCATGAGAATTTCAGAATAAATTTTGATTGTATACCAAAATCTGCAGTATTCCCTCAATCTATGTTTGATATGAATATTAGGAGTTAGTTCTATAATAATGTAATTGGACAGTACATTTATAAAAAAATTCTACTTAGTTTTAATGAAGCCTAACATTAACCTTGAAAAGCAGACTTAAGTTAGAATTGAATGCAAATGCTGAAAAAAACCTTCAAACGTACTATTCATAATTGTAATTCAGAGCTACATTGCGCTGTTGTGTGTAAGTATTGAATCTTTTTTAAGATTAAGAGGAAATTTAAACGTGATTACGATATTACATTTTTATTAATGATGGTAAATTCTTCGATTGAAAATTACAAATTAGTCTCATTGAAAATCACCAGTTCTCTTTTGCAATCTCAAAAACAGTAAAAAGCAAACTATATTTTATAAGAAAATTTCGTATGCTAAGTTGAGAATTTTTCCTTTCTTTTGAAAGCAGGATGGCAAAAGGTTTGAGGTTATTTGAGAAACTAGCTGCAGAAGACTTTTGAAGTTAGTAAAAAAAAATTAAGTATTTTAAAGTAGGACTATATATACTTTAGGAATTAGTATAATGCCCAAAATCTGCCAGAAACTTTACTGTTATCATCATCATAGTGTATAGTAGCTCTTTGGTTAGTTATATAATAGTTTCAAGTGACAATACTTTTGGACATATGGATATAACTAGACATATATGCTTTAAAGAAGTATCATAGTTTATGTCATCACAAAGATTTGCTCATGCCTTTAATTTTTAGTAATATGAATAAGTATGATTTTTTTATGTTAAAGAAACCAAATAACGTTATAATTTAGAAAGCTCAATTCTCTCTTCTGTACCAAAAATTCGAATCTAAATTAAAGAGTGAGAATCTTAGAAATTAAAAATCCTGAAGGTGTTTCTTCATTAAACCCAAAACATTTTCCATGCGGTTTAAATCGCATGAGTTAGTCAGTCAAAGAAGTACAAAGATTTAATTGTTATTAGGTCAAACAGTGATGGTTTTTGAAGTGTGACATGATGCAGTCTTGTTGGAAGATAAAGTCATCTTCGAATAGATCTCCCAATGATGAAATCCTAAAATGTTCAGGTACCTCCTTGTATACTTCAGAATAGATCCTTTCTGAAAAAATATATGGCTTTCCTAAGCCCTCAGCAGTCACACACCCCTACATCATGATGTTAAACTTCGCTAAGCATTTCAAGCAATCGGTAGTTAAAGTCTTTTTGCTTGCAGCGCCAAACAGATAACCAGGAAAAAACACAAAACATTGATTCATTGCTAAAATGTACATTATTCTAGTCCTGAATACCCCATTGCAATCTGGCTTTACCCAATCACAGTCTGACCCTTTTTTACTTGCAAGTAAGTAGAGGCTTTATCTTGGGCACACGATTGAAAATCAAGTTCATGGAGTCACAGCAGCGGGGTAAGTATTGAAACATTCACTCCTTGTCTTCACCTATTTCTATAACTGCAATTTTCCTATCTGAACTTCTTTTTCCAATGAAAAGTGTACTTTTTGTCAGATCTTGGCAAGATTTTCTCAAATTGCTCCACCTTCCTTACAGTTTACTTAACAAGTGCTTGGTGACTGGGTTATATTTAGTGATGTGATATGTTACTGAAATCATGCCACCACCTCAGTGTTTTGGGGGTAAAACATTGTTTTATTTTGTCCCACCTTGGGTCTAATAAACCTTCTCTCTCATCTGATTTATACTTATTGAATAAAAAATGATTAAGTTAATTATTATTGTGTAATATTTACATTATGTAGCACGTTTTGATGTTTTACTTCTTTAAACATCTTTTGCAAATAAATTATGATAAAAAAATTTTGTTTGCGTATGATTTCAGTCTTTTCGCCAACCTCATCCCTATATTATGAATCTCTGGCTCCAGAATCGGTTTTTACTCACAATACGTTTCGGCATTCTGTCTTGTGTTTGTGTGGTTATTCGCCTGCTATTACAATTTGCACCATTATTTTAAACATTTTGATTTTTTAGAATGACCTTTTAAAATGTTATTCAGAAGAGAACAATTCCCTTTGCCAATCGAACAGCCCAATTTTAACAACTAACTTGTGCTGAATTGTAAGCAATCCTTTATTCACACCACTAGCTCTATAATGGCACCATTTATGCAAATTTTATCATCAACGCTGACCAATCATAATTAATTGTACGGATATTCTAATAATTTGAATAACCTGTGGGAATATATATATATTTTTTTTTAATTAATTTGTTTTTTTTATAAAATCACTTTTAATTCTTTAGATATGTGTGAACAATGTCATAAGTCAGCTTACTGTGAACACTTAATAATTTTGTCATCAGTTCCTCTGTATCTTTCTTTTCAGAGATATCATGTATTTTCAAAGACAATGCAATGTCTTTTTTGGTTATTCTAATATTTTGAATTGGAGTTGTATATTATGGTTATTTTAATTATATATATTATGGTTTATTTTGTTATAAATATAGACAATTAGATGAATTTTAATAGCATTTTTGTATATTTTTAGAAATTACAAAATATCTTTTCCCTAAACGCGGAAAACAATCCCTAAAACCAGAAACCCACCAAAAAAGCACTAAAACTGAAAAATAAATGTCAGTATACTATCAACAATAACTTCCTGTAATCAGGAGTACCTCATAAGAAACAATTTTATCACTATTTAACTAATAATAGTTTTAGTCTGACTAAGTTCCGGATAAAGTAATAATAATAATAAACTGCCAATAGGCTTTCTGAATAGACTAGTAATTTATTGAAGAAATTATTTAAAAACATCAGAAACTTTCCATCTTTATTTGAAAGACACAAGTTGAAATGTATAAGGGAAAATGAGGGTGATTTAGAGAGTACTTATACTTGCCTAACATACTACTATGCATAAACACATGTTTTGAAATACAGGTTCAGTTTGATTAAATGCACTCATCTTTCAGCATTAAAAGGACATGTATTTTCACTACTGTTCAAAGTAAATTTATCCAAGTTATCTGTATTTTAAGAAATGCCAAAATTTAAGTTATCATGGAAAAAAGAATGTGCTAAAGATTTTTTTACAAAGAGATTTTATTGTATGTCTGATTACTTCATTCAAAATCGTAGAATTAGTCTAATTTTTGACCAAAAATACATGTTTAGGATAGAACAAATATATTTAAAAATTTATTATATGCATATTAATGTTTATTAGATGGTTGTTCAAAACTGAGTGAAAAACTTATTTGCAATTACAGTTTCAAAAAATATAAAATTCTTTTTTATGGTTTTCTAAAAAATTAACTTGTTCATAATATTTCATAACTTAAACTCTGATATTTTACAATGCTGCTATATCACAGATAACAACTACTTTTCGAATTCCTTTTTTTTTTCTTTTTTTTTTTTTTAAAGTCCATCTTGTACCATCTATTACTAATATCCTCTTCATTTTCAATCCATTATATAATTTGATCATTACATCTTTTCTCAAATGTAAATAAACTTTTAAATAAAATATAACTCAAAAATTATGGAATTTATATACTTCTCTTGATAAAAAAATATTAGGACACTTCAAAAGAAAAAAAAAATTCCTGGGATTGTTACCATCTGAAATAATTACTAACTTAGCAAGGGCAAACGTTCATTTTCATTTAATTTTTTCAACAGAAATGTACTACTTCTAACTCCAAGAACAGACAAAAAGCATAATTATAGTTATCTATTTATTAGCCAGCATATTAAAAAAAGAGACATGTATTTTTCTGAATTATCACTAAAGGTTACTGACAAACACTCTTTTGACATTAAATAACATAAAAGATAATTTAATAAATAGCCTTATACATAGATATGTAGAGTAATTAGTTATTCAATATAAAATGAATAAGCTCTTTAAAATCATGATTTGCTAACATAAATAGTAAACTTTGTTTTTTAGTTCTTAAATTAGGTCTTAATAAATTCATAAATTACAAACTACACTATAATGAGCAATTTTTAATGACAAAATATATAAACAGTTAGTATAAATAATTAACATAATATAATTTGAATTACAGGTTATAAATTGAAAAAGAATTACTGCAAATATACATTTGTATCAGGATTTGTGTTCCACAATATGTTCAAGTTGTTCCAACATCATTTTTATATATCTTCTAAGCAATAATTAAGGATTGAAATACAAAGTATTTAGAAGTAAGAAACATGTTCATAACAAAAAAATACTTCAAATAAGTATTTAGTTTGAAACATATATGAAACTTTTTCTCATAGAAAGACTTCTAGTTGTAGAATCCTGCTCAATCTTATTAGAAAACAGAAAAAAAGAGTTAGAGGAAAAACTTGGGGGAATATTAATACTAACCCTAAGGGATTTTTTGAATGTGCTAGTGGGAAGGGGAAACAAAATTTTGTTCTGGGGAACCGTTAGAAGATAACCAGGGGAATATAATTCAAGATGATAAAAGAATGAAAAATATTTTGAATGAGTTCTTTACAAGTGTTTTCTTTAGATTCCAGTTACTCTACAGAAAGTAATTTTGAAAAAATTCAGGAACTCAATTTTACCAGGGAGGATGTAGTGGTTTATTTAAATATCATTAAAACTTTAAAGAGCCCTGGGCCAGATAACATTTGTCCACAAATTCTTGTTGAATGTGCTGAGCAACTGGGAGATGTGTTATTGCTTATTTTTTAGACTCATAGTTCAGAGGAGATACTAATGGATTTGAAAGTGGCAAATGTTACGCCACTTTTTAAAAAGAGTCTAAAATGCAAGTCAGATAACTATCCACCAGTTTGCCTAACATCCGTTATTTGTAAAACTTTTTAAACCTAAATTAAACGTAAAATCGTTGAATTTCTTCAAACAGAATGCCTTGCTTTCAGATGCACAGTTTGGGTTTAGAAAGAGAAAATCACACACAACTAATCTTTTGTAGTTGTATAAAGATGTCACTAAGGAATCTAGAGGCGATTTGACTCAGTTGTTTAAATTTTTAAATAGAGTGATAAATTTAATGGAGTAAGAGTTTAATAAAGTGTAAGAGTTTAAAGTTCAATACTTGGAACAGGACAAGACAGAGGGGCCTCAGAACTTGGAAATAAGGGAAATGTTAGGGAACTTTCTGATTCTGTTAAATGTCAGGGAACTTCTTAAAATTTCACGAAAATCAGGGAAATTTTCTTTCTTCTAAAGGCATGTTTACCTGTTCATCTGTATTTTGGTGCCATTTACAGGGAGAATTGAGGTGGTAATCGTTAGAAGTTTAATGTTGCGAAATCATTTAAACTTTTCAATACAGCCAAAACTATTTTTAAAAAATTTGCTTACTATCCCTTTAACATACATGTTCTATTTCATCACACATCTGAAAAAATTAGAAAAAAAATTGCTGTAAAATCCGGGAATTTTTTAGAAATCTATCAAAGAATCGTCAAGGAACTTTTTTCCTGAATTTGGTGGCCACCCTGACAAGAGGTCATGCATATAAAGTATTTAAATCATATTTTAGCTAAGAGAATAGGAAACATTACTTTTGCAATAGACTGATTGATAAGTAAAGCAATCTGCCAAACCACATCGTAAATTGTACCAGGGTCCACAGTTTTAAAAGACAGCTGGATCTATACTGAGGAATTGTTCAGAAAAGTTAAATTGAACCACTAGATGGGCCTTGTGCCTGCAGTTGGTCGTCATTTTTGCATTTGTGTTTATTACGGCAATGGTATTTACTAATGTTGTTTCTTATAAACTTTTTATACAGAAAAATGACAAAAAAAGTTAAAAAGAAGATACATAAAACAATTAAGGTAGGATAATTAAATGTGATACTAAATAATGAAATACAGAATAAGCTTAAATATTCAAATGATTCAGGTTAATAATTACAGTATAAAATATCAATGCACTAGAATTTTCATAAATTAAGTTCAGAAGATTGAATAAATATTAAACCAAAGTGTAAGGGAAATAAAAAAAGATCAAAATGTAATTAGCTGATGCTTTTACAGTTATATTTCAAATGGTACGCATGTTATCAATGACATTATAGCTTGAAAATAAAATATTTATGTAAGAGTACACATAACAAAATAATTAAAGTAATACTATTTTTAAAAGCCTATAAGAATAGATTGAAGCATCATAAACTTAAAATTTCATTATATGTTTTCTTTGTAATACAAAAAATAATAATGAATCTGCAATGTCTTTTACATTTTGAATGAATCTGTACGTTTTTTACATTTTATTCATGGCCGGAAATAAAGTAGGAATAAATTTGTATAATTTTCACTAAATTGTTGCAATAGTGATAGTTTGTGATGTGCGTCAAATAATTATTTCTTAAGAGGATAAAATGCATCTAAGTAAAGAATCTTCTACTGAATAGCACTTTTGAATTTTTATTTGTACAAAATACATTTCTGCAGAAGACAAAAGTAGTCAGCAAAATATATAACAAAAAAAAAATTTATAAAGCTTTTTTACTCATGTATTAAACTGTAACAAAACTTAAATTGTCCCTTCAAAGTGTATTTACAAGTTTATTTGTAAGTATTTAAATAAAAAGGATACATATCACTTGATAGACAATAAAGTGGGCCCATTGAATTATTTAATTCTTCACATTTAGCCATAAGTTGATAAACAGCCTGTTAAATAAAATATTTTAAGTATATGTGGCATTAACGTTTGAAATTTTAAAAATACAATATAACAACCTACTTTTATATTAAGATCAACAGCATCGCAAGTTTTACAAACAGAACTCTCATAGGTTTCCATGCAATCAACTGTCAATGATGATATCTGAAAACAAATACGAATTTAAATTATTTGTTTTATAAATGCATTTTGATTATCAACTTTTAACAAATTCAATTTAGTTAAAAGCAAGAAGGTAGTTAAAAATAGCTGAGCTAAGCTATGTCAAGAAGTAACTTGAACGAAATAGTTTCAAGCTGTTTTAGATATAGTATATGAATTCAGAAATAAAAAACAATGCAATATCACAATATTATGTTACAATCCCTTATTCTTTTTATACTTTCAACTATGCAATGTGTAATATAGGGTATTAAAAGTATTGTATTCAGTCAAGAAAAGTTTTTGATTTGTTTCCATTTCTATTCGTTTTGGAACATCCCGAGTTCCAAAAAGTGGTCTAGAAATAATATCTAAGGTCAGCATAACTCCCAAACGGAATAATTAAGATGTTAAACTTTTTTGTATATGGTTAGCGATAGCCATGGGAACTGTCATAAAGGTTTTTGTCAAAATTTCACAGGAATAAAAGATAGCAGCTGTGAAAAATTCAGTAGAAATTCGATAAAGGTGTAAAAAGTTAAAAAACAAATGTCTTTAACACAGAGTTCTCTTCCTTTGAGCATTGCCCATGATAACTATTCTTCCTTTGTATCACTTTCCTGAAATGATAAGGTAATAATTATAGAAAAACCCATTAATCATTTTTGCTGCATTGTTTTTTTTCTTTTTCTTTTTTGGCTAATGTACAATCATCTCCAAATTGTTCATTCACTTTAAATTATTAATTCATGAAAATATGAAAATGAAAACAGTAAATTAAACTAATTCATATAAAATTTAAATACTGTAGCCAGTTTTAGAGTGTGATTAAAAGTTAAGCGATGTTCCACACCCTTGTTTACTATTGAACTAGTACTTAAGTAAATTTCATTCACGAAAGGGTGATCCTTACTCTCAAGTAATTAATCTTTACTTCAACTAATGCTCTATACTAGAGTTTCAAAAACCATATTAGTAATAGTTTTTTTTATCTTCATCAAAAACATAGTTTTAAAATTTTTAACACCAATATATGTATTGAAGTAGCAAAAAATCTGTATTTAAATTACTTTTATACAAGTAAACATTCATAATCTCTCTTTCAATATTTCTCATTTGTTTTACAATTCTAGGTACATTTAAATGAAATAAGAACAGTCCAGTAAAATAATAAAATTTAAAACCGAAAATTTCAACCCTAATCTAATTTGCACACACTTTTCAATTGTTTTAAACTCTTCATAACGGTACAACAAAGAATTTCATGTTTTAAAATATCATAAAAATTACATTGCATTCCATGTGGCTCGTATAATACTTCAGATTCAGGTATAGGTAATGTTAAATTAAAAATAGATATGAATAAAAACTTACACTCTGCAGTGTCCCACTTAAATTTTCTAACATTGTATCAACACAGGTAGCAACTTTTTTAGCATGCGTTTCTAGATCTGTTAAAATTGTAGGATCAATAATATGACGATTAGGCTGCAAAGCTTGTTTATAAAGACTAGGAGTAGATGACCGAGATCCAGCAAATGAAGAAGAATCTGTAAATAAGCAAGCACTTTGATAAATAATGTTTTTAATACACTATTAAAATATTTAATATTAATGGCATAATATAAAAAATAGATTAAGTATTAATGATAAGTTAAATAATAAAGAGAGAAGTTAAAAAAAAAATTGTTTGAAGCCATGTGGTAACTTTAGAAGAAGCTTGAGATTAACTACAAATTTCCAAGTGTCTGTAATCTAATGTTTTTTATTTGTTCTGAAAATTGACTCATAGCACTATCATTCTATTAAACATAAAATTTTAAAATGCTTATATGAATATACATTCAACAGTTTATGCATAATATATTTGAAAAATATACATAAAATGCAGTAATTTTAAAACACAAAATATCTAGGATTAACTTGAATCCAGCTGTATGCCATTCCTAGATAAAAAATTGACAAATAGTTCTCACATAAATCTCTCATTATACAACCAATCTGTATAAATTTGCTTGATCATAAGTTCTCACATTCCCAAATAAAAACATTTTATACACAATGCATTTAATTTCATTCCCACAAAATAGGTTGCCCTTCCAACACAAAAAGTTCATATCATCAAGTATTCGAGGATCAATAGCTTTTTGAGTAACCTCTACACACTCTGCATTACACCACTCTTTCCGTGACTTCCAAACTAAAGACATCTCCGACTGTGGCTGGCTGCCATGTGAACAACCAAAACATCTTGATAGTCCAACAATCTGAACTCAAATTAATTTCCCAAACTAAAAAAGCTTTCAATTATAAAGAATAAACAAAACTGTGCATACTTATGGCATTTTCTTTGCACAATCAAGGAAATTTCCAAAATTTCATTAAATGTCAGCTAAAGCCAAATAACTGTGGAATAATTTGATATTTGAGAATATAATAGTGTATGCTGTTGAGCTGTAAAAGATATACAGTATAGGAATCAAACAGGAAGTTGAAAATTACCATGTTTGGCGCCGATTGACAATCACAGGCATAATTACTAGGGAAATCCAAACACCAGGCTAACATAGCATGAATAAGCTCCACACAAACTTAAATTAACTCTATTATAGCAACCTTGGACCACAAAAAGAAGGAAAAGCTGATATCACTTAAGATCAGTTATTTGGAGTGTCTCTCCCACCCACCCACTCTACCCTTGCAAGATACACATTTTGCCTAATGAAGCAGGGTTCCCACTCAAATCACAGAATGAAAATCAATGACTTTTAAGCACCTAAATAATGTTTTTAAAGACCGTTGAAAATTGGTTTTCAGGCATCCTGTCTGTATATAAATTTTTAATAAAGTATATTCTACCAAAAAAGTTACAAGTTGGTGCATTCGTAATACAAATATGTTGGTGTGGATAAGTAGCGGTCACTCAGGAATAGCAAGTCCAAGGTGTATTTTTATAAATTTTGCAATGGACACACATCTTCGACAAAAATTAAGGACTTTTAAGAACATCAAAGCATTTTCAAGGCCTTGAAAATAAGTTCGAAAATATTAAGTACTTTAAATGACTTTCAATGACCGTGGGAACCCTGGAAACTGACTGTCGTGAAATACTGGCAGTGTGCCAAAATATATAGCATTTCAACAAAATCCATCCGTTACTACTTAAGTGCCAACAAAACCCCTCGGCAAAGAATGGGTTATTTGTTGATTTATAAATAAACAGTAAGTTTTTTTTACATAGAATTATAATTGAAAAATTTAATTGCACATCAAATGTCTAAGAAAAAGTGAGTTTAAACTTTTGAACTATATTTAAAGAACAAAACTGTAATAATCTTCAAGAGATATTTGTATAACAGATTGAGAAATATAACCTTGTTTTTGAAATATAAAATAAAACAAATTTAATTAATAAAAAAACTTTAAAAAAAAAACATGAAAATTGAAAATTATTACCAGCTAAAAACTTTTGTTATGACATCTCACCTGTCCATCGAGAAATAGGACTACTCATTTTAATCTTTTCTGCCAAGTCCTCTGCCACAAAAGTCACTATATCACCATCAACTGTCAGTGTCCCCTGAAGCTCAGAAAGGCCACTTGTATCACTCCCAGTTCTAACTCTTCCAGCAGAATGTAAAGCGAACTCTTCCGAACTAAGAGAAGGAGATGGTTCTGCACTAGTAGTACGCCCCTCAGAAGTTTGCTGACTCTGGTGAACTTGCTGTGGTATTACAGATAACTCATCAGACTTAGCAGCATTTGTCATCAGAATTAGACTGTCTGGCCTCTTTCTGTCCTTTACTTCATCAACAGTTACATCTTTCTCATCCAAAAAACAGTGATCATCTTCCCTACTGCTTAAAGAATCACTATTTTTATCGCAATTGAGTAATTCCCGATCTAGTGATATTTCTCCATATGAGCCAGTCATTACATCTTCATCATAGTCTTGTTCCGAGTACTCCTCAATGTCCTCTGCTTTCTCTTCATTTTCAGTTAAACTTCTACAGAAACTGTTTGAATTTTCTGGTCTCACCTTAACTGATGGATTAGTATCACCAACAGCTCTTTCTTCTGAGTAAGATGCTGTTTCTATCTTTTTACTACTTTGAGGGTCAGTATTTTTTAATAGATCTTGTTCAAGTGAAATTGCGCTAAATGAAGCTGTGGTCATTGTTTCATCATAAACTGCCTGCTCCGAGTTCAACTGGCTGTCGTTTTTACTAGGCAAAAGACTGTCAATTGGTTTGTCACCTTTTTTTGCAGAAAATTGTTCTGGAACACCAAAGGTAGGGTTGGAATTACCAAGATTTTCTTCACCTTTGTTGATTGATGTATTGTCCAGGGAAGCACACAAGACCTCTTTCTCACTCATGGTAATGTATGTAAGTTTCAATACAAAATTTCAATTATTGTTGGTATGCAGTACTTTTGCAGGTAATCAGTTTTTAAAAATTCCTTTCTAAAATATTAAAAAAAAAAATTAAAAAAAGAATTTCATCCCTCTAATATTTTTTTATTATCACAATACATAGTACATGTTAATTTATGGGTTGCAAGCTAAAACAAATATTTTGTATATTAATGAAATACTACAGATAAAATAACTACAATGAAAAGATATTTTATTCAAGTATAAACGTTTCAATAATAAGATCATAAGTTGATTAAACTAATAATTTTCTAATTTCCTCACTAATCGATTAGAAAAGAAAAAAAAAGTCAAAAATAAATTGGAGAGTTTTTTTCTGTTAAGGTTTACAGTAAACCTTGCATCAGATAGTCAACTACGAGCCATTCTTAATAACACAAATTCCTTAAATTTTTACCTGAAACTGACCACAACAGTCCAAACTTTTTATATGAAATTAAGGAAATAGAAGCTGGAAAAAAAGATTTTTAATGCTCAGATTTCAATGGCTAGCATTTATTTTGAATGGACAAAAGTTATTTAAAGTGGAAGTTATTTGACTAAATTTTCACACAAAATAATTTGTCCAAGAAATTATATCGAGTATATATGTCAAATATAAACCTATACAATTATTACTCTAATTTATAACACCCAATTTTAGGTAATTTTTGAGAAATTTGAATGTTTTCAAGATAAATACAATATTATATTTAATCTCGTAAAAATTTTAAATTGTAGAGCAAAAAAATCATTGCATTAAGAGAACCACCTCAAAAGTGTTATGAATAAAACAAACCGCACTCTAAATATTTTTTTAAATTTTACACATTGCATATAACTTTTTCTAATTTTCATAGCAACAGTTTTTAATAAGTAATCAGTAAATTGAAAAGTTTGAATACTGACCCTTTGCAAATAAGGGTACGATGTAATGTGTGGTACCGATAAAACTATCAAAGCATGATTAGATAAGGAAAACGGTTAAACCTAACAAAAACAATAAAGTCATGTTAATCAGTTGCAATTTCAAAACTTGTAAAGACATTTCTTTGAATAATATTCTGTAAAACCTTGAATGTGAGGAAAAGAAAACTATAAGTGTTTATTTACATCTCGGTGTTACAGTAAAGTGAAGTGACTTTAATTTACCACTAGGGGACTCTTTTTTTTTTTTTTTTCCCCAAGTCAGATTTTGAATGAAATAATTTCTCCAAAACTGATTTAAATCAAATATAAATCGTTAAAATTTTTAAGAATTCATTATATTTTTCCATATTTTCAACATAATTTTTGTGAGGAATATTCAATAATATTTATAATGTAAGATCTGGCAACACATTTAAGAAGAAAAAAAATATCTGTGTGGTTGTTTCAAACTTTCCTTGGGTGGTTGCGCCTTGCGGCTGTTTTTTAATTAAATATAATTATTTCACAAAATGTCTTGATTATTTTTAAGTCTTAAGCTAAGTAGTTACACTTAGTCTTGACTTATCAAGGTTCAAGAAATTCCATGTGCTAAAAGTTATGAATTGTATACGATCGGTTAACAACAATAAGTATGTTTGCTTGTAATTCTTACGAAAATTCTTCAATTCTGTAATTATTACATCCATATCAAATAAAGATGGAATCAACCACCAAAAAAAACATCCATGAAGAGTTGCAAGACAAATCTTCGCAGCCGTTTGACATTACCAACCTATCTCCCATGACTAACTTGGCCCTGAACTTGAGTGGTCTTTCAACTTCTGTAGCTGGGACACCCAACCGTCGAATTTCCTGGTCTAATCCTGTTCCAGGGGGAGACAAAATCAGTCTTAATCTTGATGATATCTCAATCTCTACCGATTCACCGACATTTCAGGATATCTTGCCCAGCTCAAAATCCAGAATGCAGATGCTACAAAAGTACTCTCACCTAGCCTGGCCTTCCGACCTTGATGATGATGACAAAGAAAACATTACTCCCAAGTCAAGGAGCTCATCCCAGCCTGTCGTTGTTGATTATGAAAAATATGAGTTTGAATGCTTTTCGCAGGATAGTGGATATTCAAGCTCGGTCTCAAAAACCATCGCTGAATCTCCAGCTACAAGTTACTTCACCAAAGTCAGAAGCAGTGTCTTTGATGATGATAGTATGGATAGTATCTTCCATTTGGATTCCCCTCAAGATGCTCATGAGCTGTTAGCAGTACCTGAAAGCATGTCAAACTTACTTACAAAACCACTCTCTAAAAACGAAAAAGTGCACAGAAAAACTCCAGCAGTAAGAAGAGGTAAACTTCCCATCAGACGGTGTCTTTCAATGGAAATTGATTCTGACTCTGAAATGCCGATTTCATCTTCCATGCCTGCATCCATAAATAACACCTATTTGAGTTTGTGCAGTACATCAAATGATAAAAGTGATGATGTCGATTCATGTAAAAAGTGTGCTTTCAAACGACCGGAGCCACCAGGTGATTACTTTAACTGTCAAAACAAGAGGAGGAAAAGCTCTCCTAACTTGAAAATTCCTCCCGATTCGCCAAATAACGACTTCAAAATTCAGCGGTCTTATTCTGAAACTGCAACTACCATAATGCAAGCAATTTTAAAGTCGGACTCGCAGCCAGAATTAATTGGAGATGGTAGTAGGTCATGTATCCTGCCCCTTGTAAAAGGACGTCATCAAGATTTAAAGTGTATAACATCTGCTACATTGGCTCGTCTCATTAATGGAGAGTATAAGGAAGTAGTTGATAATTACAAGCTGATTGATTGCAGGTAATCTTTTAAATATTTTATACGTAAATTTGATACCGATTCACTAGGGACAGCCTAGTGATTTTTTGGTGATTCTGTTGCAAAAATAAAACATATTACTAATTATAGTTACTATAAAACTATTGAGAGAGAGATTAAAGGGTTTCAATTTAAGTAAAGCAAAGAAAAAATTTCAAAAATCATTAGGCTCCTATAGTTCAACCTGTAGGTAGTACCCATAAATTTATGTCTCAATATTGTTTTCTTTGTTTTTAATGCATCTAAAGTTTGCAGTTTATAGTAAATACACAAATCACTTAAAAAATTTATTATAATCTAAGAACATGAAATATCGGTGATTAAAATCCCTTACTAGTGGAGTATAAGTTTTTCTAGAAAATGTGTCAAAATTTTTTATTTTTTTTATTTTTTAACCCCTTGTCTGTGGAATATAGAAAACATGCTAAAAATGGGGGGAAAATAACTTGGGTTGATTGAAATTTAATGGCATGAGGGCCAAACTGAGGTCAGCCTTCACAGAATTGAAGCCCCGATTTTTCTCTTGCCCGAACTCAGGTCAGGCATTCCAAACTTGGCACATTTGCGCTGCCTGAACTGAGTTCGGGCGTCACAGACAAGGGGGTTAATTTTATGCATCATAACTTTTAAAAAAAAAAAATTTGTAAAAATATAAATTTGCTTTTAAAATATTTAATTTATATATTATATTTTCTATTTTGACATGTATGTGAAACATTAATGGTTTATAGTCATATTTTAGCAAAATGAATAAAACAGCTGGATCCATGGGCGCCCCCAGGAGGGTGCACTTGCACCCCCCTGGCACTTGAAAATTTTCAAAAAATGAGGGAAACGATGTAAATTCCAGTTAAAAAAAAGCACATATGCTGTTTATACTTTTATGTTATAATCAGCATCTTTTTTCTATTAATTTAGTCTTTTCTTTCTTTCCTATGTCGTTTTTTATAGCTACTTCCGTGACGATTTTCTGGTGCTTATGTCTATGATTATTAGAGGCTGATAAGTAGAAGTATTTATTCCTTTTATTGAATAATCATTTCCTGTGTAGTTCTCAAAATTCTAGGAAAATGTTTTGTTTTTTAAGTCATCAGATATATTATCTTGAAATCTATTTTTAGTATTCAATTGAACATATTCCAATACTGCTTTCGTGTTTCATTTTGATTTTTTTTTTTCATTATATTCGAAACTTGGAAGAAATAAAAAAATATGTTACTGTTCCGTATATTTGTATAGCTTCAAGTTCCTCTATTCTAAACACTGTCTCTTGAATGCAGTGAGATCTAGTTGGATGATAAAAAAGATCGTAAAAATATATATTTTAGTATTTTTACTATTTTGTATTTTTTTCTTTAACAGGGTTGCGCTTTCCAAAATATATACCATGAATGTTTACTATTTTCAAAGAGCATAATTTATAATGCATAATTATTAATTAATATTTCGAAAAAAATTGATGATTTTGTTAAAAATCTGGTCTTGCACCCTCTTGCAAATATTCCTAGGGGTGTCCATGGCTGGATCAATAAAATGGTTTGGTTTATTTGAGTTTGCAGTCTCAAGGGCACACTAGGGTCATACTATGCCGATCATCTGAATACAAACGCCGATTTTTCTCTTGCACAAAGTCAGTTCGGGTTTTGGATTTTTCCAAATTTGGTGTGGATGGGTTGATACTGGAACTAGATTTGGGTGACACTGGTAAGGGGTTAAAACTTACTCGTGGACTGAAAAAACCTAAACCATTTCTTTTGTGTGTAGGATGTAGTCATGCCTATATACTATTGCATTATATTATTGATATACAAATAAAGGACATACATTATTGGTAATTCTCAAATAGTAAAGGGCTGCCATACGCAACTGTATTCTTAAGTCTTATTTTTTTTATCTATTTTGTATTATTTTTAGTAGTTTAAATGTACTATATATATTGTAAGATTGAAGAAATACGGAAAGAAAATTATATATATATATATTTTAGTTTCAATTAGGCTGAACTTTTAGTATCTTAAGCTGTGCATTATTTTTAAAATGCTTTACTTAGTTGGTATATAAGAGATCATATATGTATATAGAAAATGCTTATTAGAGATACACTATTGTGAGCTACCAATATTTTTAAGCTTTCCTTCACTTAAAATATATAAAATCGCAAGAATTACGTAATCGCTTTGAATTAACTTTTTAATGCTTAAAACTTCCAATTCTTACATACATAAAATGCAGTGACTGTTTTTTAGGTATAAACTTATGTATTCATGTATTAAAAAATAACTTTTAACCCAAAAACTTTTAAGGATCCCTGGAAATAAAAATATAATTATTTATTCACTCCAAGCATCATTGTCTATGGTTCCTAATTTTATAATTAATGTGATGTCTATTTGTGAAAGTCAAACATCGACAAGGAAATTTTTGCTCTTTATCCCTTTATTTAAAAAAAAAACTTCCATTTTGTGTCTCCAATTTTCGTTTCATAATATTTTACTTTTTTTTTTTTTTTTTAATTAAATAATTTGTAGTACTACTTAGTTTTTATTTTTGTCTTGTTTATTTTAATATTTTTGCTTTAAGGTACCCCTATGAGTATGAAGGTGGTCACATTAAAGGAGCTGAAAATATATTCACCAAAGAAGACATCCTGGATAATTTCTTAAATGAAGGTGACATTTCAGAGAAGATAAATATAGTCATATTTCATTGTGAATTCTCCTCCGAACGAGCCCCTAATTTATGTCGTTTTCTAAGGAACAAGGACCGCGAAATTAATCAAGGAAATTACCCTCGCTTGCATCATCCTGAAATGTACATTCTTGAAGGTGGCTACAAAGCTTTTTTTGAATTTCACAGAGAGTTATGTGAGCCTCAAAGTTACAAGCCCATGAAACATAAAGATCATGGATTTGAATTGCGACATTTTAGAGCTAAATCCAAGTCCTGGGGTGCTGATTGTAAAGGCCGAATTCAAATGCGATCAAACTCTAAGACTTCAATAATCTAACAATTTTGTACAATTAAGAGTGATCATCATTCTTTCCTTAAAAATACTAATAACTCCTTAAAAGTAGTAGTAAAATTGTATTATTTTTTTAATGTTTTATGAGTTAAAAAATATTCTGTTTTGTGCTGCAATAGATATAATTCTACTGCTGCATAAATAACAATTCCGATTTTTAGATTTGAGTAGATAAATATAACATGTTTTGTTGATCTTTACATGGTGTTGTTAAACAAATGTCGATTTTTTTTTTTTTTTTAATGTATAAATTTTAAATGCTATACTTTATTTTTCATCAAATTAGATGACAGGAAAAGAAAAGTGATCACTTATAAATTGAAATAGCATTGAATTTTACTAGACAAATTGCATGTTTATTCTTGATTTGTGCATGAAATTTTTACCTTAATGGATGAATATGATTTGTTTGAATTCTTTTTTTTTTTTTTTTTTTTTTTTTTATTCAATTAATGACTGCAAAAGTTTTGTTCAAATTTGCAATTCATGTGCCTGTCCTATTTCACTTTTAAGATAGGTCACATAATTAAAATTTCCTGTTTATTCTTTGGTGAAGTACTGTTTCTCAAATAGTATTAGGGGAAATATATATTCTATCAAAAACAAATGCTATTTTTAACTCATTTATAAGCCAAAAGATGTTAACTACGTTTAATTTCTAAATTGATATTGACACTTTTGTATTTTTAATATAATTATTTGTAATTTTTATTTATTTATCTTAAATGCCATCCCCTAGCTTACCTAAGTAATTAGTATTGAATCCCAATTCGTATTCAGTTCTCAAAATTTAGTAGTTGTCTTTTAATTTACTTCGATCGTCTTTTATTTCGACTGATAAAGGTTCTTATAATATGTGTTTATTACAAATTAACTATGCACAACTTGCCTGAATTTAAGTTATGCTCAGTATGGTAATATTGTGTGGTTTTATGTGGTCATATATCTAGCCACATCTGTTTTAAACTTCTAAAATTTGCTATTTTCAATCTGTTAAACATTTTACTTTTTTCTAAAATAATGTGTGCAATTTATTTATTTATCTTATGTTCTACTCAACTGGGAATATTTAAGAAGAAGGAATTAATTTAAAATATTCTGTCTTTGAAATTTTAAAGTTGAACTTTGATATTTCAAAAAAAGCATGCTTGGGTATGTATTTGTGTCAAGGTGTACATATATATTATGAACTCATGCACCTTAGTCTGCTTTTGTTTCTTAATAGTAATATATTCCCTTAAAATTTGTAAATTTTGCAATTAATAAAAAAGTATATTCATGTAATTGTGTCATCTTATTATTACTTAATTAATGGTGTAGTAATTAAGTTTTGTTACGGGTGAATATAACATTTAATTTATTGTGATAAACAGTAAGAATATGATAATGAGTCGTATGATAATTAAATACTGCAGCAATAATTTGAAATGCATTTTTGTAAATAATTTTTACAAACAATCTTGGAGGAGGGGCCGACCAAACGGTATAGTGGTTAGCGTGCTAGCTTCTAGACTGCAGGGTTCGAGTCCCGAGTAAGGCATGGGTGTTTGTAAATGTATGTTTTCTTGTCAAATGACGGAATGTTTCAGCGCATTATACCCCTCGTGTTGCTGACGGCGCTAGATAATCTGAAAACAAACAATCTTGGGATGTAGAGAAATTCTGACTCTTCCATGTATTGTTACATACCTACTTAACTTAATGCTGTATAAGTATTCAGTTTGGAAATCGAAAATTACAATGTTCTAATGACTTTTAAATAAAATATATTTTGATGGGAGCAAATTTTGATTTTAATTTCACTTTTTCAACATTATTTTGTATTTAATCTATATTTAGACTTTTAACGCTTAGCTTAATATTTTGTATTTCAATCAACAATAGCCAATGAAGACATAAGTCCATGTTAAAAATATGTTCTTGATTGAGATGCTTTTGAATGACTTCAGTGGGAAGTTTCACATTCTTTCTTCACAAAATTAACTGCTCCATCTTGATTTTCTTCTTCAGGGCTCTGAACAGGAGGGCTGGTCTGCATTCTAGAATAATACTGTACATTTTGATTGACAAGGCTTGTATTTTCTCCTTCCATTTTCTGTACAGTCTTTGGCATGTATTTAGCAAAGAAGACCATCATGCCTGGTGTTTCTAAAAGATAAATAATTTCAGGTATTAAAAATTTTTGTACGTAATTTCAACTTGTTTGAGTATTTTTACATAATCTTTTAAAAATATAGTAACATGGTCAACAAGTATGACTTTCTAACAGAATATTTATTGTTTCCAAAATTTGAATTCAGAGTGCTTTTAAAATATAAACTTTGCATGTGTGCTCGCAGCAAAAATACTCAAGAACAACTTGCTTCAATCATCGAGAAAGTTTAGGCTGTTTTGAAAGAAATTTATCATAAACATTCAAAGAGAATACTTCCATTTTCTGTTCAGCATAGCTTAAATGCAAGTTTTAGTAACATTTCAGTTTTAAAATCATTTATCAATACTAATCGATTCCAATTCTAAGGTCCTATTCTTTTACAGAATCCCAACTCATGATAAATATCATTTCAGCAACTGATATGAAGAAATATTTTATATCCTTTATATTGAGTTATTGTTTAATAGTAATTTGTAAATTAAATCATTAAATTAAAATTAATTTGCTAGCCTAAATTCAAATTATTCATATTAAAAAATTAAATTTGGAAAAAAACACAAATATATTTATAAAAAATAAATTAACCTTATTTTTTTTAACTTGATTTTTTTTATCTTTGTGAAACGAAACTACTAGAATATTAAGAAAATATTACTGCAACATTAATTTATTTGTTATCAGTTAACCAATTTTCCAAGTATTTGAAACATAAAAGTATTTTTTTTTAAAGGGAAGGTGGCCATTAAAAATAGCTCCTAGTGTTGAATTGACAGCTAAGACATTTAAGGGTGGATTTTTGTAACGAGTCAAAAGCTGTTGCAGGCACTTTATACATTTCGAAATCATATTTTGAGAAAATATATTTTCAAAATCACCTAAAATAGCATGTTTTCTTTTGCAATTTTGCTTTTGATTATAAAAAAAAATATTTGTTTTTATTTTAACTGCAGAAGTATTGAAACCTCAATTTAGTGATGTGTCGCTGTTTGGTAAACTCATTTCTAACCACTTTTTCTGATACCTTAATACCATCTAACCATCGAAAATCATATTTTAACATCCTTATATCTTTGAAAGCAGTATTAAATACTTGTTGTAACATTTTTCATTTAAAATATTTGTTATTTAGCCATTTTACGCGTGTCACTGAATTATCTGGCAATTAGTGACTCTGATTACTGAAGGTCTGGAATCATCGCTAGAATGCGCTGTTGTGGACGTAAACTATATTTTTAATACACTTTTACAGGCGATTTTTGTTACATAGTCGAAATCCATTTCACTGCTAATTAATATTCAAGGGATTATAGTGAGCAATCTCAAACAAGACCTGTAAATGGATAGACAGCTTTTTTTCAAGAAAACATTTAAAATTAAGGAATTTTCGCTCTTTCATTTTTATTGTAATTATGTTACCTAACCTAAAGAAGAAAATGAGCCAGTCTTTAGTGACCCACAATTAGCCTTACTTAATGTTTTTTCAATTGGTCGGCACCTTCTGACGGACCGGTTGATTGAATGTCATTCGATTGACTTTTTTTGCTTGAGTATTTGTTAAAACATAGCACCAAAAAAAAACCCTTCTTTTATTACTTTGTAACATTTAAAGTTTTAAAAGAAATTAAAAATATTGCACTTTTTTCCGACAAATATCAAAAAAAAAAAAAAACTTTTCCACTTCATAATTTATATCTTTTAATAATTAAGTAAGGAAAAGGCTCAGAATTATGCATTTTTTGTGCATATTGAATTATATTATTACTAAGAACACAAATATTTTTAAGAATTACAAAAATTATTTAAATAAGAGCATTTTATTTTTGTTCAAGTGTTTTAAATTAATTGCCATTACTGTTATTTAGCTACTAAAGATTAAGTTTTGAAACAATATTTTTTCGGGGGATGTTTAAATATATGAGGAGTTAGTTTTCCAAATGAGCCAAATACATTTTGAATTATAGCTTTTCAAAATTATACACCATAGTGTAAGAAACATTCCGAGAGGCTCCATTTTGATAACTTGTGTGAGAGAGGGCTTTAGTATAAACAAAATGAAAAGGGAACAAGGTCGGGCCTTGCCGGGGGAAGAAGTGTCTTTTCTCCGCTCTGTGAGTTGGGTATGATTTTATTAATTTTTATGTTCTTTGTCTTGGATTGTGTTTAATTAGAAGGGTTTTATGTATAGTTAGTTTTGCAAGGTGTCCTTGTGATTGTTTATTTACTATGCACTTAACATACCAATTAAATCGAACCAACATCACATTGGCCAGCTGGTAGTATATTAAGTGCATAATTTCTTGTTACTCTAATAGAGAAAGGAATTGTGTGGACAATAGCAAATTTTGTTGTTTGAGGTTATTTTGGTGAGTTTAGCAATTTGTATTTTAAGAAATGCAGTTTATTATTTTTCGAGAATACATATTTGATTTTATTGTGTGGGATTATTCGAATGGTTTTCGAAGGTAAACCTTTTGAGTGTGTACTTATTTTTCTCGTATGGAAATGCTGTATAAGTCTTGCGAGATATTATGGTTTATATGGTATATATTTATTTGACGTAAATGTGCAATTGGGTTGTTTTAATTTTTCTTGTGAGAAAAATTGTGGTAATGAGACAAATGTGGATGGTTTGTTTTGATTGAAATTTTGTGTCCCGTTGAAGTGTATTTTTGAGTTAGTTTGAAGGGATTTGTTGTTGTATGGGAAATTATTGTTATTTTCTGTTGTTGTATGGCAAATTATTGTTTTTTTGAAAAACACAAAAAGGAAAAAACAAAGGCTGGAGACAATGGAATTAGAAAAAAAGGGGGGACGCATATTTGAGCTAGAAAAGTCTCTACTTGAACTTGAAAGGCTAAAAATCATACAACAATATTTAGATTGCGAGCTGGAATTAGAAAAATTTAAACTTTTGAAGGCAGAATCGGAAACAGTGTAATCAAACTGATTATTTAGACAATAAATCATTTGAAAGTGTTATTAGATCTATAAAAAAAATTAACGGTGCCAATTCCTAATAAAGCGGAAGGATGGCATATATTTTTTCAATGGTTAGAAAAGGCATTTAGTTATAAACAAGTGAAGTCAGACATAAAATTGAAGATTTTAATAAATTTGCTCGGAAAGTAAGCTTCGAATTTGCTTATATTCTTAGACGAGGAAAGCTTCATAAATTACAAAAAAAGTGAACGAAATTACTTAAAGGGATTTTGAGACGACTCCAAAAATTTGTCTCTAAAATTTTATGAACGCAAAACGTAATTCAGATGAAACGCACATTTCCAGATTTTGATTATTACTGTAAACTGAGAAAAATAGAAACTTTTGAATCTCTTCAAAGTTTAATCGTATCCAATCGCTTATATGAATCACTGGACAACGAAACAGCTTGTCACATTGGCCTAAAACAAAACGAAGATTAATTGGAACCAATTTTAATGGGAAAAGAATAATGCGACATTTATTATGTATCTAAAAACAAATCATTTTCTGAAAAATCCATTAAATGTCAGTGGTAAAGAAAATTCTGATATCTCAAAAAAATATGTCCCTCCTAATAAAAGACGACACATTGGTCAAGATAATTCTAAAAATAACATTAAGTGTTATGTTTGTGGTGGGCTTCATTTAGCCAAGAATTGTTTTAAGAAATACCCAGCTAAGAGAGAATATAAAAATGACAGGAATGGGATATCCACGGAGAAAAATTATACAAATGACAATGCAATAGTCGTAAAAGTAACCATTAATTTGTGCAACTCGAATGTACGTAATCATCTCTTAACAGAGTGAATATTTGTGTTGAGGGAAATGAGTTGGAAGCTTTGTTGGACTCTGGGACAGAAATTTGTGTGTTAAACCCAAATGCCCCAAGTTCAAAATCAATTCAAGGACATGGAAAAATTGAACTCACTTCTGCCTTGGGGGAACAAGTCAAGGCAAAACTAGCAATTGTAAAGATTGGTTTGAGTAAATTGAATAGTTCCATGAACCACAGTTTGAACGTTGTGGTTGCAGTGATGGATAGATTGAGTAGTGCAAATTGTCGCCCTCCAAATCTGTACGAAATGTTGAAGGAGGAATGTTTAGGTTCAGTATCTGTTGTTGGTAGTGAAAGGCAGTCTGTAGACTTATTTTTAGATGGGGATAAGGAACTATCTTGAAAGTGTATTTTATGAACTGAATGTTGGTTATGTGAAAGATCATTGCAATGGGGAGGAGTGTTGATCAGGTTTCAGAGGTCACAATGTTGAAAGAAGAGCAACATAATTGTCAAACACTTCAAAAGGTTCTGAATGGGTAAAATTGGGTACACTTAATCTAGTAATATGTGAAGTTGTATGTTTGACTATAGGTTTTTAAGTTATAATGCTTATAACTGTATTAATCAAAAATGGATCTGGCCCATTTTTAACCAAAAATTTTCATTGCATTAATATTATAGGGCTGTCAATTACTCAAGTATAAAATATCAATAGGGTTATATCGATATTTTTCTGATAGAATAAATTTTTATTGTAAAATTTGCATCAAAATTCCAGAAGATAAACACTAAGTTGAACAAGTCAGAAACAAGTTCCCCCATTCCAGTAACTTGAGTTTTCAAAGCAATTTGACTTAAAAATCTACTTTTAAATTTAAATTTCCAACTTTTTACTGTATAAGAATATTCTTTTTGTAGTTCAAAATATCTAAAAGCTACAAAGAGAAGTTAATAAATAGAATATCTACAATTTGATTGTTAGTAATTATTATTTAAATCAAATTTGTTGTTTATAATTTTTACATTTGTTGTTTTATACATTTTTCATGTTTTCATGGTAATTAGTTAGAACAAAAGACTATCTGATAAATTTAGATAAAAAAAAATAGTTGTTTATTGGGTACAACTATTAGGTTGTCATTATTTAATTCTTTCACGTACTAGATTCTTATACAAGAAATTTACAGTTATCTATTAAAAAATATGTTAATGTCAAATCGGTTCAAGTGCAAAAATATTACTTGTGATTTTGAAGGTCACCAATATACACTATCTGGACAAAAGTATCCGGACACCCAGTGGTATGGACTTAGAGCGTCCTGAGGCACATATTAATATGATGTTGGTCCCCCTTTTGCATCGATGACAGCCTGCACACGTTTGGGAAGACTTTTCACCAATTTTTGATAGGTGACCATAGGAATTGCCTTCCAGGCTTCCATCACAGCTAAAGTGAGTGCTTGCAGTGAAGATGGTCGATTTGGCTGGCTACGTAATCTGCGCTCTAATTCGTCCCAAAGGTGTTCTATGGGATTTAGATCGGGGCTCTGAGAAGGCCAGTCCAGTTTTTGAACACCCATTTCATCAAACCACGACTTTTCAAGCCTCGATGTGTGAATGGAGCAGTTATCTTGCTGGAAGAGAAATGGGCCTTCCCCGAAATATTGCCATAGAGTTGGGAGTGCAGCATTGTCCAGAATGTCCACATACATCTCAGAGTTCATGTTTCGAACCACAGGAACTAACGGACCCAGGCCAAACCACGAGAAACACCCCCACACCATTATGCTTCCACCACCTAACTTAACAGTTGGCACAATGCAGTCACTATAGAAACGTTCGCCGGGCATCCGCCAAACCCAGATGCGTCCACCCGACTGCCAGACTGTAAAGCGAGATTCATCACTCCAAAGAACAGTTTTCCACATGTCCACAGTCCAATGACGGTGAGCTCTACACCATTGCAATTGATGCTTTGCATTCTGTGAAGTGATGTTCGGCTTGTGAGCGGCTGCACGACCATGGAATCCCAAGTCTTTTAACTCTCGAGGGACAGTCCTGCTGCTAACACTAACGCCTGATGAACTTTGGAACTCCTGAGAAATTTCCACCAACGAGGACTTGCGATTTTGTTTCACTACCTTTTCTGAGTTCTGCGACTGCGTTCAAGTGTTTTCGGCCTACCGGTTCGTTTTTCTGCCGTTTCACTGCCTCGACGTTTCCACTTCACAATTACATCACTCACAGTGGATTTAAGCTTCTGTAGAATGTCCACAATCTCACGAACTGATTTCCCACAAAGGTGGCATCCCACTATTCTGCCACGATCAAACTCACTAAGCTCCTTTGACTTACTCATTGCCTCACAAAAGCATAAATACAATCTGACAAACCACTACCAACACTTTTATAGCTTTCAATTACTTATCAAATTGCGTCACTCGCCAGAACCACTTTTTTAAGGGGTGTCCGGATACTTTTGGCCAGATAGTGTAGTATTTATTATTTGCAATACCTTAGAAAGTGTGCTTACAAATACATAAGAGTAAATCACGAATCATGTATTTTAAATTATCTTGGAAATAAGTGCTGCACTTTATATTTTTAGATATCTATTGCTTTTTCGGGATAAGTTTAAAATTGCTTAATAAGTTCTAAAAGCTTTTGAAAAATGACCTCCAAAAATTTACATTATAACAAATATAAATGCTGTGTTTCCCAAAAGGTACCTTCACATATGAACATTGCAAAACTTACTGCTGGTTACTTGCATGGGATATAAGCTACTTGTATGTTTTTTTTTGGATAATCAATAAAATTCAGATTGATTTTCTGAATTTTTTTGACTGCCTAACAAACATCCCGATAAGTTTCAACCCCTTATAGATAACTGCCTTCGAAATTTTCACTTTTAAAATTATGGAGTTATAGAGACATCTTTATATTAAAATAGAAAACATATGTAGACTTACCATCGGGTTTCACTAGAGTAAGTCCTACCAACCACAATGTCATGTATACAATAATGGATATGAAACACAGAACTAGTCCTATAACTAAAAAGCTAGTTGGACTAGTTCGATCAAATTCCTGAAAGTAAATTAAGTTTCTCACTTGATTGAAATGTAAAGATTTGAAAAATAACAATATCTTTCTTCAAATAAAGATTTTTTGAATTATTCTTAAAAGCTTATCTCTATTTGGAAAATTGTTTTTGACTTTTAGTCATTTCATATTTATAAGTACTCTTTTAGAGGTACACAAACTTAAAAGAATCATAGTAAATTACTTAGATTGTAGTTGTCAGGTGGACTTCTATGGTTTTACTGTACATTGTTAGCAGAGAAACATCTTTATTTGGTTTAGTATAATAAGCATGAAATACTCATTGCCATATCTTTAGTTGATTTATAATTACTTTTCTAGGTAATTGTTTTCTTTGAAGCTTATGTATTTTTTATTACTTTTAAAGTCTTTATGAAAAGAGAATGCTTATGGTTTGTTATTTTTAAGAAGTCAACATTATTTGGCTTCTTATAAACAACATACCCTAAGCATTCTCCTTACAAAAAGACTTTAAAGGTATTTAAAAAATGTATTGTAGCTTCAAAAAAATGTAGTGTATTGTAGCTTAAAAATTGTAGTGTATTGTAGCTTCAAAAAAATGTAGTGTATTGTAGCTTAAAAATTGTAGTGTATTGTAGCTTAAAAAATGTAGTGTAGCTTCAAAGAAAACAGTTAATTAAAAAAGTAATTATAAAAATCATGAATATTTCATGTTTATTATAAAGTAAATTTATTTAGCCATGCAATCACAGACTGGTGGGGGGAGGAGAAGGAAATGGAAGATCAGTGAATTTGAAGGTCAAATCTGGGGCTTGTGCCCATTAAAGAACCATTAATACAGTGACATGCATATCAAAAGGAGGATAGGCAGTAGGAAGAAAATTTAAATTATAAGTCTCCTCTGAAAAGTATTGTATTAAAATGTCTATGTTTAAATGCTTTAGATTACAAAGTTTTAAATTTGTACCTGTTGAATTTTGATGTGTAATAATGAAAACGGTTAGCAGCATTTATTGTTTTTTTTAACATAACTTCTTTTATTGGTTTTAAATTGAAAAAAAAGATTAAAATGGTGCAAGTGTAACTTACATGGCCAACAATCACAGGAATTGTCATTTCTCCAACGGCAGCCCCAAACACAAGGAAACTAGTTGTTGAAGCTGAAAATGAAATAACAGAAAAATTCAAGAGAGGTAATATTTAGTTTCTTCTCATATTTGTCATGTTTTATTTGAAGGAATTAATGTATTAGGTTAGTTGGAGATAGATCAGTTTTAAGTGAAATGGGTTCTTTTTAACTTCAAACTATTACACTATATACTCGAAACTGTTTAGAAAGTATTTTGATTTATGGAGACCAAACAAAAACTCCCTAAATATTAGACAAACAATGTTGTATATTTGGGTTGATTGTTTTTATTATTAAATTAAATGATGTCTATATGGAACTAATATATACAAAATTAACTAAGCAACAAAACTAAATTACTATTGTTTTTCTATACTTATATATTAATACATGTAATCACACATATTTTGTATGAAATCTATTTATAATCTTTGAAACTAGAAAGATTTCAACAAAATATAACATTAAAATTGTTTTGCAATGTTCCTTGTTTCTTCCTTCTTTCACAAAAACTGTAAAATCATCCTTATTAATCATTTCAAGTCAAGATTTTTATCTGTATACATACATTTCACACAATCTTAAAAACCTTAATTATATTACAACATACAGCATAAAACACACACATAAATTCCCTGCAAACTAAATAGATAAATTTACTATGTAGTAAATTGTTCAAATATCAATTATAATTCATCTATAGCAATCTTTGATTAGTTATTGCATCCATTAGGTGTTCATAATGCAGCATAATTAAGAAAAATGTGCAATATTTTTTATTCATGTAGGTAGAATAGAAGGAGTTATATCAAACAAAAATAAATTTTCAAATGAACTGTTATGTGTGATCTATATAATCATTGTTTGTTTGTTTTTTCAATACTTTTGTAAAAAATTTACTATAAATAACCAGAATTTGGCCTCAGAATTCAGTTTGAGAACTAGTTACTATACTATATGTACATTTTTTTTTTTTTTTTTTTTTTAATGTATACTATTCTTCATATAATTTTAATAGTTGCTCTATGTTCAACATTTATTTTAAAAACTTTTAATTTTAATACATACGTGTGACATGTATGTATTGCTCTGTAAGTGATAATGCCGTAGGAAACACACTACTCATGAAGATGCCTAGCATACAAGTGCCAACGATCAACATTGCATGGTTATACCTCAATGCCAACATAAGTAAGAGACCAGCTGAACAACCTATCTGTATAAAAGAAAAACTTAGTTAGTATACAAATTATTTAAAATTTTGTAATCACAAACTATTAACACAATTTAGCACTCACAATATTGCAAAACAGCATAAATGAAGGAGATAGCTTGGTAGCTAATGCTATGGATAACAACCGTCCAGTAGCAAACATTCCCTGTAAGAAAGACAGTTGGTCATTTCAAACATTTACTCAAAGGTTATCTATATATTTAATAGGCAATACGTTTTTTGGGGTTAGTCCGTCCGCCTAAACTACTCAACCAATTTCAATGATCAAGGTGTCATTTTAAAGGAAATAAGCTGTAGATTTGCCAAAACGTGCCAAAATAATTTATTAGCACTTTATTAATTAGTTAAATTTCAATATTTTTCATCATTAAGCTACTACAAAGCCTCAATGATTTTGAATATAAGAATGGCAACATCCTTAAGTAAACAAATCCGCTGCTCGGGGGTTCAACCAACCGTTGCTAATTTTAAAGCTATCCTTACGTATGTAAACAACAAACCCGTTGCTAATTTTAAAGCTATCCTTACGTATGTAAACAACAAACCCGTTGCTAATTTTAAAGCTATCCTTACGTATGTAAACAACAAACCCGTTGCTAATTTTAAAGCTATCCTTACGTATGTAAACAACAAACCCGTTGCTAATTTTAAAGCTATCCTTACGTATGTAAGCAACAAACCCGTTGCTAATTTTAAAGCTCTTTTTAAACTCTTCGTTTCAAAGTTGATTTTTTCTGTTTTTCTGAAGCACTTTTGTATTAGAGTAATTATTATTTTGAAGTATTTCTATCCAGAAAATGCCTCGCGTTGGACGTCGTTCTCTAACGGGGCGACTTATCAGAATAAATAAAAGATATTGGGACTTCAATGTAAGGGCATAACTAATGAAGTTTTAAGTCAGAATGTTGGCGGATAGTATATTTAACTTTCTATTATGAAACTTGCAATTTGGGTGTTTTCTCTATTAGGCCTTACATTAAATTTATAAAAATTTGGTTACATTTTTTATGGCTGGCAAACCTATTCGAGCGCAGCAAGATGTTTTAACCACAAATTCGAGCGGCAGAGCCGCTCAATCCGAGCGCAGCGAGGTGTTTGGGGGTTGGCGAGCGTTAGCGAGCAGGGGGCGAAGCCCCCTAGTATCTTATAATGCTACAAAAAGTATCAATTGACACTTTAAATAAGTATCACTCACATAGATATTCAACTTAAATAAAAATTATTAGAGTCATTCTTAAGAAATTGATATATTTAGTTCACATTTGTTGAATATGCATTAAATGTTTTTTTTTTGTTTTTTTTTTTTTTAATCTTTTTTTCGATACCTTTCACCCAAAACCAAGTTAATATAAAATGTATTACTAACTATAAACGCTTAAATTGGCATGGAATTGTAATGCATAAAGACGTACCCAGAAGAGTGCATTGAGATAGGCTGCATCAGATTTGTGAAACTTAACTGGTCCTTTTACAGCGTAAGAATAAATATAACCTCCATATGCTGCCTGGAATATCAATAGGAGAATGTTAATTTTATCAATGCAATTAAAATAAAACTTGTTAAATATATTTAAATCTGGTTTTTCTACTCTTGAAATTATTTTTTATTGTATATGGATTCATATCATGACAATTGATTGAAATAAAAAAATAAAAAAAATTATATAAAAATCTTCTATAAATAAAAAAAGCTGAAATATATCGATTGATTGAAGTGCATTTTCAAAAGTCATATTATAAATGCAATTAACAAAATTATATGAAACTTTACATAAGTTCATTAATATAAATTTGTGAGCATTAATTTTATCATCATAGTAGAATTAGAAATATCATTTATGATTCCATAGATGATTATCCCCTTTTATACCCATTATCACAGCCGTACCAAAAGTAATCTATTCTTCATTGTCCATCTGTACTTACATAGCATTGGTCTACCGAAATATTCCGTATATAAAAACAATAAAATCTAATCGAAAGGGTTTATTTGGTTGATACCTAATTCACACTCGCTTCTGTAACAGGATACTATCATTTATATAATTATAACCAATATAAAATAAATATGTTTTACCTGAAGTCCGTCATAGAGAAACATGAGAGTTGCAGATAGAACAGTCACTATCATCATTTGTGTCTGATCCACAGTTACTTGTTCAGACGCATAACGACATTCAGGATCTAAGAACAAAGACTTTATTGTAAATTGATTCATACCTGTAAGGATATATTTAGTTCACTATTGCGCGAAGTTTTTTGGTTGATTGTTTTCAGATTATCTGGCGCCGCCAGCAACACGATTGCTATAATGTTCCGAAACATTTGCCATTAGACAAGCCAACACACATTTACAAACAGCCATGCCTAACACGGGACTCGAACCGTCTAGAAGCTAGCACGCTAACCACTATACCGTTTGGTCGGCACAGAACTTTATGAAATATGCTACTGCCCAGAAATCCACAGTTAAAAACCATATTTTGTTGATTTTTAATTCCAAAGTACCCTGACTCGCATATTTAACCGGAAAAATCTTTGAAAAATAAATTTTGAAAAGTCAGCTTCCTTGCGTTGAGAACAACTAAGCATTTCCTTAAAGTTTCTTAGCACATTGGTGATAAGCCACGGAAAATTCTGTTTTTATACTGCCGGCAAGGGAAGTGACTACATAAAAATGCCGTGCACAATACCACATACAGAGGCACAAACAATTAAGAATACACTTCGTTTTTTGAGCAAATTAGCACTTCATATGGTGAATAATGCGTAAAAAAATTAATTATAACAAAACTTTTTACAGAGGTATTAAACTATGGACATTTTACTTTGTATGTGCACCAAAAATATAATAATTTATTAAAAATTATATTGCTCATACAGCTTTAAAACTTTATTAGACAAATTTTGCAGTCAAAAAATTGATAATACACTTATGGTTGGTTGTTTTCAGATTATCTGGCTCCGTCAGCAACACGAGGGCTATAATGCGCCGAAACATTCGTCATTAGACAAGCCAACATACATTTACAAACACACATGCCTTACACGAGAATCAATCTCGCGGTCTAGAAGCCAGCACGCTAACCACTATCACTATACCGTTTTATCGGCCGAATACACTTATGAAAAATATTTTAACTATACCCTTAAATATTTTCTACTTGGCTGCTATTTTAATGTAATTTGGCGTAATCTTATACTTAACATTTTCAACGGTAATTTTTTTGTGATGAAATTTGTTAGACGAACTTAAATCCAAACTTTTTAATAGAAAATGCTTCCTCGAATAGAAACCAGTATTGATGTTAGGAAATTCTTATTAAAATTATTTTTTATGTAAGAAAATCTTACTGAATTAGTTAAAATTGTTGGTAGAAACCACGTGTGTGTCCAGAATATCATAGGAACATTTTAAAATGATGGATTGATTAAAAATAAATGTAGAAGAAAATTTAAAGAAATTCTGAGTATTATTACAAAAAGGAAAAAAAATTCAGAAATCAAAGTTTATTATTAAAAAAAAAATATGCAGTCAAACTTGCTGAAGAAACTTCTCAAATCATTGGCTGAAAGAGTTTGGAGTTTGCGAAAACTCATCAATAGAAGACTAATAACTTTTCGATTGGTTCGTTGTTTTCAGATTATCTGGCTCCGTCAGCAACACGAGGGCTATAATGCGCCGAAACATTCGTCATAAGACAAGCCAACATACATTTACAAACACCAATATCTATCACGGGACTCGAACCCGCAACCTCGCGGTCCAGAAGCTAACACGCTAACCACTATACCGTTTGGTCGGCAATAACTTTTCGAAGAAAGTACTATTTAGTGATGAATAAAAATTTCCACATTTTTGGTAGTAACGGTCGTCACATCGTATGGAGAAAGCCCAATACAGCTTGGGATCCAAAAATGTTACCTCCATCAGTTAAACTTGGTGATGACTCCATCATGGTTTTGAATTATATGGCTTCAACCGGGGTAGGAAATTTAGTTTTTATAGATGGCATTATGAACCATTTGGTTTTCTTGGATATACTTCACAACAATCTAAATGAAAATGATGAGAATTTAGGTAAATATTAAAATTCCATATTCTAGAACCACAACGACTCCAAACACATTGCACCCAACGTCGAAATGTGGTGTATTTTCCATTGTAAAAAGCAGTTACATACACCAACACAGTTCTCCGGCATCAACATCATAGCAAATCTGTGCGCCACACTCGAAACAGTGGTCCAAAAGACAAAAATTAGAAACAAAGCCCATTTAAAACAAGTGTTGCAAGAATAGTGGGATAAAATATCTTCAGATACCATCAAAAAGTTGATCAAATCGATACCACGATGTTTGGAGGACATAAATGCCAAAGGACGTGCACCTAAATATTGACAATTTATTTGTATGCGAGATATTTAAAAAATTTCATTGGTTTATCCTCAATTTTTTGAGCTAAAAATCTGCATAAGTTTATTTAAAATGCATCTGAAATTTTTCATATTGAAAGTTTTTTGTTGATTGTTCTTTATTTTTATTTTAAATTAAACCATTTGTTATGTGTAAAATTAGAAACGTGTTTTCAATTCTAGGTATTATGTTACTTATATTGAAAGTTAGATTTATCAAGTAAAAGAAAGGTGCATTCTCAATTGTTTGAAAAATTATGTGTCTTTATGTATTTTCTGCACTAGATATCTCAGATGGCGCCAGAATACTTTTACTAATCCCTAACTTACCATAACTAAAATCCATAATTTACCTGCCATACTTTCATATTCTTTTATTCCTTCTTCCTCTCTGTCTGGAGGTGCCCCACCCAAAAGTCGTAGACAGTGCTTTCTGCCCACAAGGGAAAAGGCCAGTGCCACCACAGGTACCTAAAATGTTTAATTACAATAATCAGATTAAACGGAAATCAAAACTTTTCATGGTATACTCCAGGCGCGGATTTAGGGGGGGTGCGGGGGGTGCGACCGCACCCCCCATGATGTATCTCGTCAAAATTATTTTTAAATGGCCGTTTCCTCCAAATTCAAAAAAAAAAAAAAAAAAATTACATTTCTTTAATATTTGTAAGATCTATTTTTTTATTTAATATCAATATCGATGGATTTAGAGGGGGTAAACAAAATTAAGCTTTTTCTGACATTTTTCATGTTTCATTAATACAGATTCTTAAGCCACCTAACCGAGCTCCTTATTTCACAATCCGTAGAAGGAATAGGCTTGAGAGGGGACGAATAGATCAAGATTGTGATGACATGCAATGTGCCCGTCAACGAATCTTTATCCCTTATGTGATTCTCAAATTAAAAAATTTCTCACAATACCATTAAAAAATTTCTCAATTTCAGCACGATTTTCTCATTTGTGAGTAGGAGATGGGGCCAATAACTGGCAAGTTTTTTATTCCAATTAGCATTCTGCAGGTATACTTCTTGTCTTCTTGATCAGAGGGCAATTAATTATACAGGTTTAATATCGGGGTGCCATCGCACCCCTAAACGTACAAAAAATCATGCACTAAAAATAAAAAATAAAAATTAAAAAAAAAAACCTTTAATTATAATTGGAAAATAAAATGCCTAATTCCTAATTTAAAAAAAGCTTTGATCAAATCAGTACAATAGCATTACTGCAATTCTACAGAGGTTGTAAGAAGTTCCGATGAAGAAGCTATCGCTAAATTAGGACCAAGAAAAGTTTCCCTTCGTTCTCTCCAGAAGATCAACAAAAACGACCCCTTCTTTCTTGACCTTGAATTTGAAACTAAGGACACAAAGCAATAAAACTTGTGGGGCATACTGTCTCCTCCCATGCACGTGACATTGCACCATTGTGAGTTGCAAATTACTAAAATGCCTCTACTCTGGGTGGAAGTGACAAGTGAATGGAATGGTCATTTTTGCTTGAGTTGGAGTGTGCGTGAGATGTCAAGACTTTGTTTCTTCAATTGGTATGGCAGTGCAAGATAATTGACAGTAATATATAAGCATGATAAGATTTTTTAAATGTTACTATTTATTTTACAAAATGTAATATTTCATTAACAATTTGTTTCAGTTTAGACGTTTGCTTTTTTTTCTAAATATGTTTGAATATTTCATTTTTTACAGAATAATCAGAAGTAGTGATTTATACTATACACTCATATTTGGCATTTTATGCAATTATCAACGTAACTCTAAATTCAATACCACCAGTATACGAATAGATTATAATAAAATATGTAATTCTTGTAAAAACAAACTGGTTTTACTGGATTAACCCCTTGTATCTGCACCCTTTCATATGCAAAATCATAAAAGCCCTTTGATAATGTCAAACAAAATTGCTTTCGTAAATTATAAAATTTAATTTATCCTTAACAGTATAAAGTGAGTTCCATATTACCTTTTAACTTCTTTTCAAAATATTCAGGATCATAGCCAAACACGTTTTTAAATATTGCTATATGCTCCAATCTCACACCTCGCGAAAATTCACCGGATCGAGCAATATTTGGCTCTCTGTAGTCTGTTTTCAAATTGAGTAAACGCTTTACAAATTTTGACTAGTAATCTCGCGTCGATTGTTGAGCTACTTCCTGATAGTTTTCTGAGGTTTCTCTTATTTAAGATGAAGTCCATTTTTCCCTTGAAAGACCATCTGGTAGATGTTCTCTGCTTGATAAACAAACTAATCAGAATTTAACGTTGTTCCGGTGCAATATCTGGAAATATCCGGTACAGCGACATTTATTGCTACTAGAATATCAAGTAATTTAACATATTGTAATTTCAAAACTGGTCAGCTTAGATTGCAAATTTGTAAATATTGCGCATTCGCAGCTTTTGACAGTTTTTATTTGCTCTGTTAAATAAAAGCCAAAATTGTTTTGTGCGAGTTGATTATTTAAGTATAAATTACTGAAATATTAGGAACAATACCGATGACTTACAAATAATTTAAATCATTTAATGTTAAAATCTTTTTAAATGTTCTTTTTTTTTTTTTTTTTTTAATTTTAATTTTAAATGTGTTTTTGTGTGTGTGACTCAAAATTGATGGTAATATGACTACTAATATATCTAATATGAGAAACAATATGTAACCGATTAGAGATGCTACTTGTGATGAAAAAGCAGGTCCTATGGTTATATGAAAATTATTATTATTACAATTTCACCTGCTGTAACTAATTTAGTTTGGAATTTTATTTGAATAAAACGCAGAGAGTTAAAGCAAACTAATTTTCAGATAATGTTAAGTTTATTGTTTGAAAAACCTGCTGCTTTTTATTTTTTTTTATTTTTTTATTATGGTGATTTGTGTGTTGACGGTTTAAGATGGGCTTTGAGTACATTTTCCTAATTTAAGTTCTTTTTAAATCATATTTATAAGAGAAAATATACAGTTATGTTAAACCAATCTCAAAATTTATATTAAAGTACAGGTTGGGTACAATAAAAATCCGTCTTTTTAGAGAATTTTTGCAACTAAAGGAAAATATAAAACTTTAAGATGAAAAGGGCTTATATGGCTTATCAATAAAGGCTTATCAATATCAACTTATATCATTAAAGTGGTCTAGATAAAATTTCTATGCGTACATGGTCAGCATAGCTCCTAAACGAATTGACGTACGATATTCAAATTTGGTGTGAGGGCTAGTGGTAGCCATGGGACCTACGATTAGGTTTGAGCATTCACATAAGGGTGAAATCATGAATCTAATGCCTCTTAAGGTGTTTTAATCGCCCCCACCTCCGAATTTCCCGTAGAAATCTGATAAAAGCGTAAAAAGTTGAAAAATGTGTGTCTTTAACGCAGAGCTCTCTGCCCTTGTGCATCGCCCATCAACTATTGATATCTTTCTGCTTTTCGTTCAAAAAAGGACAGTGTAATGTCTATTGAATATCATCACCAATTTCGTCGGTTATGCGTTTTTTTTTTTATTATTATTATTACTATTTTTCTTGTCCCACGTAAAAATTATTGCCAAAAATATCGCCAAACTCTCCATTTTCATTTAAATGAAGGAAAATTTGGAAACAGTAAATAATACCATATCAAATTTGAATGCAGTGACCAATATTATAGTGTGTAGTCTCAAGTTTATGTAACTTATATTTTAATTTACTAATGTGATGTCAAACAGAGTTGAAAAGAATTGTTTAACTTTGGAAATTATTAAAACCTTATGAATATAGAGTGTTACGTACCTGCAATGCTGTCTAAAGTTGTTAAAAGATCTATCGCCTTTTTCTGCATCAATTGATTTATGATATTGAATGTATTGGTAAATTAACTTGTATAAAAAAGTTGAATTTTCATGGTTGCTGAGCTTTTTACACTTCGCCTAATCTGCATGAGATATTTTTTTGTGCTCTTAAATATTTTTTGTTTAATAAAAAATACTAAATATTTAAAATTTAATTTTTTATTACATTTTCGGGGTAATTTGTTACATGGGGTGCAAAAGAGGATTGTCAAACCCTCTAATTTTTATTTTTCATTGAACCCTGATAGTATCATACTAATTGATGATACCCCTCTCCCCCCCCCCCCTCTTCCCCAAGTTGACAAATTCCCCAACTGTAAACACTCCCGTTCATAATCGCACCCCCCTTGATTGACCTCTAAATCCGCCCCTGGTATACTCGAAGATGATATTTGGGCAGTTTAAAATGCTTTTTCTCTATTGGGTTGGCTGGTTGCTTTTCGGATTTATTAGGCGCAAGGGCAACACAAGGACCAAACTGCGCATTTTCTCTATTGGGTTCCATGTACTTAGAAAACTTTGTTCTATTAGAAGATCATGGGCTCCTGCAGGATTATTTTCAAGGATACGAGAGCGTACACTAGAGCGTGCAAGCGGTGGTTAAATTTTTGCCTCCAACTGAAAATCAGGTAAGTGCAACAATATTGTGTTCAGTAAGTGTGCAATTTCATAAAATTATGTATTTTAAAGTATTGTGTGATATTGGAATAAGTAATCTCCCAGTACGCCCCTGCTTATGCTTTGCATTTATAAGTTATCGCTAAGGTAATTTCAGTAACTAACTTTTTCTTAGGATTTGAGCAGCAAAGTGGTACGCTTATTACAGGTTAAACGCTGATGACCTACCATGGTGAGGGCCATGATGAAGAATGCATAATCAATGTGTGTCATCTCGCGTGCTTCTTCCAATGTGGCTGCTGGTTGGGTCTCGTTAGGAAACAGGGGCTCGCTTGTATTGGTGATGAATTGGCTGCAATCCTCGTTCAGCAAGAAGGGCTGGGCTATCATAGGACTCAGGAACGCCCCAACTCCATAGAAGAAGTGGATAGCCTGTGTTAGAACAAAAGAAACTTGAATGATTATCTTAATTCATTAGGATTGAAACTACAAAAGAGTTATAACACAGGCGACTCATGGATAAGTGCAATATTGCCCTCGTAATGCGCAATTTTTCCCCCCTTTGTTTCCAAAATAAATCTCTTTTATTTTTATTGTGTTAAATTACCATCAAAGTCGCTATACCAAAAAATAAAATTACGAAGAAGTAACGCCTCAGCTCTCTGTAATAAGAACGTTCAGCAAAATAAATTAAATTGTCTCTCTGGAGTCTGGAAACACCGTGTTTAGACGTTAGCTGTGTCAATTGAACATACTTTAAAAAAAGTTTAATTTTCCTTTTTTTATGCAATAATAACTACGTAAAGGATCTGGTGCTGGGTCCATCATCTGTATTGCAATAATCTGTTAAATAAATATTCGTCAGGGAGACGAGTTTGTTTTCTTGCATTGCGATTTCAGCAAGTGAAAAAAACTTTTTAAAAAATCTCTTTCTTATTAAGGAAAACTGTTATAAAAGAATATGAAACATTCATGGCATAAAAAATTTGTTCGTTGTTTTTTTACACAAAAAGTAATTTCATTGAGGAAATTCTCCAAAATTAAAATATATTTATCTTTGCTAATCACCTCAATCAGCCGTTTTCTCTGCTCTCTACAAATGCTCCAATTTTAGGGTATAAAAGCGTTATCTCATGCTGAAGTTGCTGGATTTTAAGTTAGACAGATTGTTCGTTATTCGGAATCTTCAAAATTGTTGGTCAATAATTATGGGTTGTTATTCTATACAAAGGTGAACGTTGATTGTACAGTACCCCCCAAAAAAATCAGAACGATGGCTATATCTTCGGTTCTAATTATCGTAGAATCTTACGGTTTGCACCAAAATGTTTTGCTTACGATTTTCTATATATCTAATGCAATTTCTTTTTCTTGAGGGACCGTTTACTAAGTAAAAGTAACGCTATCTTCGAAAATTTCAATACGAACACTTTTTTTTTTTTTATCATTTCATTCGATTCAGAATACATTATTTATCCTATATATACCAAATTTCAATGCATTATGTTGAAAAATACATCACTTATGAGCGAAAATGTTTCGACCATTTTTGGACCGATCTTCAGGGAGAATTTCCATAAAACGAAAGGTATTTTTAAGGTTCTACTTCACAGCGGGAGAAATCCGGTCAGTGCGGCGTTTCACGACGTTATAAAATACAAATATTAGTCTAAAATTGCATAGAAACTACTTGGATTTATAGTGACATGTTTAAGATTAATACAAAAATAGCAAGTAAACGCAAAAGTAACAATTTATTTACAACGTTAAAGATGTGCATTCTTCACACGAAATAAATAAAATATCGAAAACTGTAATTGCAGAAGTATAACGTATACTGATAATTGGAAAATTAATAGATATAAAATGTAGGCATTAGTAAACAGTATTCAGCAAAGTGTGATTATTTTACAGAAACATTTCACTGTAAACACAAATGTAACTTGATCGTTGAAATTATTTATAAAATGAAAAAATCACCTGATTCAGTAAAATTTTTAAAGGATAGCTTATTGAAATTGCTTAAAAAATGTTGTTTTAAATAAATGTAATTTAAGGAAGTAAATTTTTTTTAAAAAAAGGACACTGTTGAAAACAACACAAAACATATATTCCGCGATTCCAAACACGTTAGACAAATTAAAAATATACATACAAAAAATAAAACTGCTTTGTTTGTATAAAATAATACTTTTTTTTTTTTTTTTTGTAATCTTAAGAAATTATGTTCCTATTCACCCCACTGTTCTCACCCTATTTTACGATAATTGAACGTTGTGCGAATTTCCACACCTCTAGTTTACCTTGAATTAATCTTTGATAGTTTTCAAAAGTCGTCTACTATACGGTCCCTTAAAGTGAACGTTTTTTACATTTTTGCTAAAAAATCGAGAACTAAAAGATGAAAAGAAAAAAATTATGTTGGGGTTTCAGACCATGGTGAATCTAATGAAAGCAAAAATATATATATATATATATATGTTTCTATTAAAAAAAATTTGTTTAATTGTTTTATTAATTAATAATTAATTATTAAAAAAGAAATTGATGCAAAAGTTGCTTGCTATTTATGTTTGGTCATTTACAAACTATCTCTTGAAAAAAAAATTAAGGAAATATATTAAGTATTTATGGCCAAAAAACCAATTTTTTTATTTAACATTAAATTTATCATTTTATTTTTATGATTTAAATTACAAACCATTCTTTAGAAAATTACGAATTTTTGAAATTTCGACATTTTTTTGGATGCTGAATCCAAATATGGGATAATATTATGAGGTTGCTATTGAACTTTTTAAAGTTTGGTTCTGTTTAAATATATAGATGACCCTCATGACAAAAAAAAAAAAAAAAAAAAAAAAAAAAAAAAAAAAAAAAAAAAAAAAAAAAAAAAAAAAAAACTTCATGCAATTAATAAAAACTTTCCACGATTTACAACGGTACCTTTTGTTTGTTGTTTCAAGAATTAGAGCGCAAGATATAGTCATCGTTCTGATTTTTTTGGGGGGTACTGAACATACTCGTCACATCCATTTTTCTCAGTTTCAATGCTCTTAGACAGTTTTTCCATGTTATTTGGTTCCGGTGCAGTATAGCCCTTTATTTGTAGTTCTTGAACCAACAATTTCCTAATACATCAAAAGTAAAGAATCTTTTGTGTTTTATGACTTATTTAGTCCTAAAACACCATTCAGTCGTTTATTGTTTAGATTTGTTGGCATGTGTAGCAAAGGAATGCGTGGGAAACACACTATGTTTCCACTGTGCAATATCTACTAGAAGCGCAACCTCGCGTTACGGAGACACGTCAGTATGTATAGATCTTTGCTTTCGGTGCTCACTCGCTAAAAGGTTCATTGCGACTCAAACCCATGTCCCATACTTAAAATTTTGAACCATTATCCTTCAATACACCACCTCTCCTCCATACTTCAAGAAACAAAAAAAAATATGTTCCCTTCTACAAAAAAAAATCATAATAATACAATCCTCCCTCCCCACCTCATTCGAGAAACGAGAAATTCATTGTTAATAACCCCTCACACCCTTCTTCGAAAAACAAATTTCTGTCTTTGTTACAAACACCTTTAACCAATAATTGTAGGGATTCCAATGGCAGGATTTTGGGGAACTGGCGATGTGGCAAAAATTAATTTAAAAAAAAAAACAGATACAGATTCATTATTATTGACACACTGGCTTTTCTTCTTAGTACTTTCCGTTTCATTCTCCTACGCGTTAAAGTTCAAGCCATCGTTTTCGAACAATTAACGTCTTATTTTTATGTTTGTTCCATCCAAGCAGTCTTTGGTTAACCGATTTCAACGCACTTATGTTATGACTGTCATGTAATTGGAATTTGTCTTTCTGTTTGACAGTGTAAAAATTATAAATAAAGTATATGGACGACGTGTGGAAATGCGCTTGAAAGGGCATGAGAAAATCATGTAGGTGGTGTGGTGGCTCGTGGGGTAAAGCAGTAAAGCAAGTACAGCCCGACTGCATCTAAATTTAATAGTTCAAAACAAAAATTATTTATTTTATAATTTTTGTAAATGAAGATGGAATTTCTATGGTAAGTGTAAAAAAATCCAATAAATAGCAACCCTGTTGCCTCAATACTGAATTCAGGAGGGGGGGGGGGGGAACCTTTTAATCAACCCAAACTGGTGATCTTCCACCGAGCTGCAGCCAGTTCGAGAAATCACGTTTGGGCTGCAGCGTTGCCATGATAACTGATGAAACCCAATGGATCCTTTTCCTCCACGTAATGTTCACGGTATGTAAGGGAATATAGCCCGTTTGGAGTTTTTTAACTTCAGCTGTACTTGCGAATTAGATTAACTGATTGGCTTTCTGCTTGAGAATCAGCGTGGGTGAGTGTGGGAGGTAGAGAACCAAACATTTCCAAGAATCCCCCAAGCGGAATGTCGTGATAAGTTTACACATGTGTTTTCTTATTACTTATTGAATTAACCATTTTGAAACATGGAGCCTCATTATGATAAAGTGTTAGTATTGCTTGAAACTCCTTTTAGAAGATGATAAACGCGATCTACTTAAAGAAGATAGACCGACACCAAAGCTGTGCATTCATCAAAGAATTTGAGCTACATCTCAGCATGAAGGAGAAGGATCACATGTTTCCGGCTGCACAAGTATTTTTGATCACAAGCCGCCACTGAAATCATGACTCATTAAATGCCTCAACCACAATAGTTTTTTGTATAGTTGTAGATATATATACATATGTTTTCAAAAGAATAAATGTTATACGTTCATGCATTATTTTTTTATTATAACAAAAGTTTGAAACAAATATCAATGCTAGAGGTAATACGATTATCCAGCATTTTTTTTTTTTTTTTTTTTTTTTTTTTTTTTTTTTTAAGTGACAAAAAGTAATCGACAATATTTTTTTTTTTTTTTTTTTTTTTTTTTGTAATCGTTTGATCAATAAAATAAAATTCTTAAATATAACTCATTTTAATTTTCTTTTTTATTAGTTTTTTGGATTAATACAACCGTAGCATAATTTTCGATTGTTTTCGAAAGTAAAAATACTTTTCCAATTTCTCTGTGATCTAACTCTTTTTAATTGTATTTTTAAAATCTGATTTTATTTCTACGGATTTTGCTAATTTCAGTGATTATCCATTGGGCGTTCAAGTAACACAATTTTTACTTTCTCTGTCAAATAAACAAGACACGCTAGTGATACAAGTGTCTCAGGTTTATCACAAACAATTAAAGAAATTATTATTCAGCAACTCATCACTTGTTAAGGTCGAAAGTAAGCATTTTTTCCCCCAGACAAATCAGAAATATATAGGATAAGATCGGTTTTCAAGATAAACAGCGGAATCCAATTTCATTAAATCGCACATTTTCAAAACTAATCGATTTTGCTAAAAGTTGCGTATAATTTTGTATACCTTTGTTTTTTTATGAATTTACCTTTGAAAGATTCATTCATAAAGCTCGAAGTTTAAGTATTATTAGTGAAAACTGAGTAAATTAACATTGTTTTTCTTCGATTTAATTGGGGAAAAAAAGGGAGAACTGTTCATCGAGACAACTGACCTACCCCCTACCCCTATCCTCGAAAGTTTGACCCTAAAACATTCTGGAAACTATACGTTCCACCTGGTCTTTCCATAAATGATATTTTATTCCATTCTCATCCCTAGAAACAGCTTGACCCCTTAGCTAATTTGCTTAAAATTGTCAGGCGGTCGTAATGAATTGACCTCTCGCCACAAACAAAAAACATATTTTTTTATACTATTTATTTTTAGAGGTTCATATACATATCCATGAAATATCTCTATTAAATAGAATAACACACCTGTAAGAACGGGGATACGTCTTTTCCATAGATACATATCATGGATACATTAGCCACTGTATCAATAGTGCCCATGAAAAACCCCATGACAGCAAGTACTATAGCTAGAAGCCACAGGGCATTGCACATTGGAATGGATGCCATGGAGATTGTCATCATCGCGGTTCCAACCAGCAACATCATTTCTCGCGAGAACCTACAAAAGATTTAAGATACTGTTATTATAAAAATAATTTGTATAGTTTTAGTGTAATTCATTAAAATTAATTCTATAGTTTTAGTGGTAATTTAAATGAAATAGTAAGCATTATGCTGCCGTTGACGCCATTGAGTTTACATATAGTTACGGAATATTTATTGAAATAAGTAAATGAACTTCTAATTATTGCGAATTTGTCCAGAAATATGCAATCTAGAAAATGTGAGTTTTGATATATCTCTTAGTTTTTGAGAAATCACAATATTAGCATTTTATCGACAATGCCCTATCCGAAACTTTCTAATTTTGTATAGATTGTGCTAACCTTGATTAAACTATTCATTCATAATTTGCTTTTGAGAACCAAATGTGCTCATGTAGTGTAGTTTCATTTGTGGAACAACACTGCGAATTATTATGCTTAATTTCTGCCTTTTGTCATAGTATAACTTTTAGTGCATATGCGATTGAATAGTACTACAAACTCACTGCACTATCTCTTGGTTAATGATCTTAAAAATAGATTTAATGTCGTATTTTATTCACAGGTGCGTGACTAATTTCAGCTGAAGAAGCAAGTTCTTTTTATTAACCTATATGTTGTCAGCTATCTGAAATTTGATCAAGATTTTTATGAACTTTTCAGGAAAGGGGGGGAAGGGGGAGGGGCATGAAGTTAATAATTGCACAAAATATACATGCATTTTTTTTATCTTTCATCAAAAATAGTATTCAAAATCCTATTGTGATTATCAGTAGTGTTGATGCTGGATATTTTTCTTAGGCGCATTTTCAATATCGAGTAAAATTTATAATTTTAATTACTGTTGTTTCGAGTAAATTTGTGATGTTTTCTTTTATCTTATTATTTTCATGTTAATTTTCCCTCATAAGGTTTTCAGAGGTTTGAAAAACGGAAGTATATTTTAAAACGTTATTGTTAATACATTGAATAATTAAAAGTCCATTTTGTGGCACTGAGAAAATTAAACTTATCACTGAGAAAATTTAACTTATCACTGAGAAAATTAATCTTATCACTGAGAATAAATAAACTTATCACTGAGAAAATTGAATTTATCACCGAGAAAATTAATCTTATTTTCCATCAATTTAAAATGCTCCTATTTTTGATAGTAAATTAATCCAATTAGACTCGTTTAATTTCATCATATGAACTCATTAACAAGTTCAATAATTGGAAAAAAAAAACTATTCTATATCTATTAACATAAATACCATAACAGACTTGAAATCTTAAAATTAAAACATCAAACGAATTTACAAAGACAAAATGTGTTTAAAAGGAGCAAACACTTCTGTTTATCGAATCACATTCTAATTATGCAAAAGAAATATTCTCTATGTCGAAGTCCTCGTTTAGTTTTGCTTTCCCTTTTCCTAAATAAAATAGATAAAACGCATCGAAGCTTCTCAATAAATGCTTTTACTCAAATATATTAAATTCTACGCAAAGCGTCCCCTCTAACTTTAAATGAAATTTTTTCACTAATATATATAAAAGTCTGTCATAAAACGGAAACGGATGGATATTTCCGGACCGGAACTTCCGGAGAATAATATGAAGAATAATAATCCTTCCAAACTCTTTAATTCCTTTTTTTTCTTTTACTATCAAGCGTGACGGTGATTCCTAATTAAGTTTGTGGTAGGTCGAGCAGACAATCATTGACACACGGGCTTGAAGGAAATTATTATAAAGATCTTATTATTATTCGATGCGGGTAAAGACGGAATGGTTCCTTGAGTATATCTGCAAGTTTCTATGACGCAATTCTTCATTAGTTAAATCATTCCAGTTATAGTGACTTAATCTTTGAAATATCATTAATTAATTTACTATTTTATTATAATTATTTGATATTTTCTTTTTCTTCATAATTTTGCATTTACTTTGGTTTCTTCTTTGAATTCGGTGCTCGTGATCTCAAAATGATTTTTTAAAATGTACAAAATTAATAAAAAGAACTTAACCGGAAGAAAAGAATTAACAGCTTTGTAGTTCAGAAAACAAAAAAAAATTATGTATGATATGGTTATTAAACAAGCTATAATTTCTCTTCAAATAAATATTTTGTATCCAAATTTATTTTTAAAAAAATTATAAAAATACGTATATTCATAGTTAGAAAATGATTTTTTGACTTATCGACGCATAAAAAGTATTTAGCAGTTGTCTGTAAATGTTCATAGGATTTTGTTTTTCTGATTTTGTATGATTTTCGTAAAAAGTCATTCGAATTCTAAATAATTATATACAAATATACAATGTTCTTCTAAAAGAAAACATGTAGAGTAAAAGTAAAAGAAAATATATAAAGAAAAAAAAAATTGCATTACGACATAAAATTCATTAATATTTATACAAATATACATTAAGTATTAGTTTAAAAAGTCCTTATTTCTTATATAGATTTTTCAGGGAACCCTTTATTGAGATATAGTTTTTAAGGGTTATTTTTTCAGGTTTAAGAGTTTTATGAATAATCCGTAAAATAACCCAAATTACTTCTAAGAAGACTCCCTGTGTAGTGATTAAAGCCTTTACCTGAGCAACGGCGTAATCAAGCGGTCAACCTCATCAACAAATATGTAACGAGTTTATACCTATTGAGTTGATACAATTATTATTATTATGGTGTTTTTTTTTTTTTTTTTTTTTTTTTTATTATCTAAAGCAATATTTTGAACTCTAGTATTTCCATGTACATTTGCTCAGTTTTCCTCACACTATATATATTTATAAAAAAAAGTTAGGTTTGTTTGTATGTTAAATAATGGTTTTGTACAATAGGCACGTTTCAAAGTTTTATTAATTAAGAAAGCTATGATCATAATGCTTGAACAGCTCAGATTTAATCCAAAACGGTTTTCTGAATTCTTCTTAAGAAGAATTTAGATGACTAGTACTGTTATTCAAACAGATTATTATTATTATTATTATTTTTTAATATATAGAACTTGTTATAGTCCATTGAATTGACTTTCAGTCATTTCTTATTCTACGAAATTTTTTTTAGAAATAACATTCTTCTGTTATGGATAATTTTTAGACAAAAAACTTCTGAAATCTATTATGCTTTTCATGTTTGACTCATTATTTCGAATAAAATATTTCATTAAATTAACATAGTTTTTAATTTTTTAGATTGGTCTATAAATGATGTCTATGTTTTTATTTTCCATAAATAATTCCCATGCAAATTAACTACTCATGGCCTATAAGTTTTGTATACTTGCAGAATAATAACTGTTAATGATATATGTTAAATATATGACTTAGTACCTTCTTTTAAACAAGTTGATTTCAAGAGGTTATGAATTGAGCTGGACTATGCAAAAAAAAACCAAGTCACAAGCACTAAAATCTGAGAAAATGAGCACTGACTTTATGTTTACACCGTATGTCTCATAAATGATAATTAGTACAACTCTCAGTTTTACAATCTAATAAGATGCTGTAGCCACACTATTGAATTATCGAACAAATTACTTTTGCTTACAAAACATTAACTTTTTAATTTATTTTTTTTTATCAGGAAAAATTATTATGTCAATAAGATGCAGCTTTCTTTCTCAAGCAGCAGTGTAACATTATTCAAGCATTCAATTCATAACATTATCCATATTGTTAGGAATGAACAAATAAATAACTCACCTTTGTAGCATGAATCCAGCGCATGCTGATCCGAGAAGAACAAAGAGAGATTGGCTGAAGAAAACCCATGACATGGTTGAGAACACTGTCCCAGTCTTGCATCCTAAGTCAAGCAGTGTCGGACCCAGGAATGCGACACATGTCCCGAAAGACCAGAACACGAAGCACAATGTCACGGTGGTATGCTTGTTTTCCCAGAACAGTTCTCGGTAACGTTCTCCTTTGGTCTGTGTCACGTTGGACGCAAATAGACCACTCCTTAAGGTGCTGCTGAGGTCAATGTTTGAGCCGCTTTTGACACCACCGTTGTCAGACGTAGAGTCACACTCCATCGACTGCATTTTCATTTGATTAAAAATTAGATGAAGTTTCAAATATGTATGGAATTTTTCAAGATTGGAATATTACCAGTAAAACTTATATATTCCAATTTGGTTGAATTTAGAAATCAAGAGTTAACTTTTCAGATGATATCTTTTTTAACTAGCAATGTTTGAGTTTTCAATTTATTGGAATGCTTTTAAGCTCTATGTGTAAGTAAGATTTATTTAAGTAATATGTTATCACGATTTCACTTTTCGATAGATATTCTTCGATTAAACACAACTTCAACAATGTTAGATAGTTTAATCAAAGTAGAAAATACAGTAAACCTTAATGATTTAGCTGCTATTTTCCAGATAAATAATTTGAAATAGAAAATATTTCTTTTTTCAACACTATTCTTGAAGATGTTTTATACGAGTTTTAATTTTATAGAGTATTTTTTCATTTGTAAGTAAATGGAAAATTAATTAATTTTAAAAATTGATTCACGTGTAGACTTTAAAGCCTACTTGATAACTTTATTTTAATAATCACAGCTGCTTCGATCGAGAATCGCCACAACTAAATGTCAAACACAACTATATTGACATATGGTCTCAAGAAATTACAATTTCCATCCGTTCTACGATTATACCAAATACACATCACTCCACATTCAAAATTCTTTCACGTTAAAATGATTGTTCTCAAGTTTTCTTCACTAGCAGCAATCGAGTCCCAAAAAATGTCAAACAATTGTCGACAGCAGGTTGAATATCCCTCACCGTCAACTGCACCATGCCGGGTGATTTCGAAAACTCCCGATCATCGTCTGTTCCATTTGCACCCACAAGCGTTCCATTCCGAAGCAGACGATTTCTTTTTAAACTCTTATAATGATCGGACAGTTTCTAAATGAAGGGAGTGAATCGGAAACCACAAGAGAGAGAAGAGAGAGTAGGATGACAGAATGAGAAGAGAAGGAATGGGATGTAATAGAGAGAGAAAAGTGCTATGGCACTGTATTCTCTATCGAACGTTGTGCTCAGTGGCGTTTGTGTAGCAAATCCTCACTGCGTCAGGAGCGGTAAAAGTAGCCGTTCGATAAAAGAGGGCGGGGATCACGTGATTCATTTCTCTCGGCAACGCAGATTTTACGCAGAGGTCCACGTTTTCGAAGTTTGGATCACGTTACGTTGAATGCAAATCGGAGAATCCTTTAACAGAAATTAAATATTCCAGTGTTGGATGATAGATATAAAGAAGCACTAAAAGTGTGTGTGTGCGAGAGGGGGAAGGGGAGTGCTATCAACATTTAGACGTTTAACACGGATGGAGATCGTTAACAAAATTTTTTTAAAGAGGAGCTTCTGACTCATTTATCTTCTATCCCCATAAGTCACTGCCACTGGAAGATTTCCTAAGGATTATGTCAGTGACCTATCGTTTATTGAAAATTTATTGACGGCTCTGAGACACTATATGGCTTCTGTCATAGTTAATGATGAAACAGTAAACTGCTCGAAGCAAATTAATTAAAGAGCAATAAATATCCAAAAATTTTCAATTCATACCTATACAATCTTTTTATTCATTCTCACCGTCCAATCAGGCGAACAATATAGTTTTCATTTGAGATCATTTGCTGTGAAAAGGGATATAAAATGTCTCTTATCATATGTCTTGTTACCAGGGCCGTCGCTAAGAATTTCGTTTGGGGGGGCGTTAGACATAATTTTGCCGACTAAAATCAAGACAAGTACGGTGTAAATGTAGAAACTATCCATTAAGGTGTTATTCTATTATTAATTAAATTTTATTAATGCATAATTTTTTTAATTAATATATAATTATTTGTTGATTAATGTGTGATTAATTCTTAATGAGTAAATAAATAATCGTTAATTTTTTTTATTAAATTGTGAATTATTTTATTTAATGTGTAATTAATTTTAATTAGTGTTTTTAATATTTTATGACATTTTATTAATACGTAATTAATGTCATATTTTAAGTAAATTCTCATCACATTTTAGTTAACAAATTCAATTAATTTTTCATTTTTGTTTAATAAATAACCCTTTCTTTCCCGAACAAAGGGGTTAATTTTTCGAAGTGCTTTTTTGGGGGGAAGGGAGGCATTTATCATTTGCAGATAGAATGCATTCTCACAATCTTGAACCAATTCAGTAACACATGAGCAGTACAAAGGCTCCATTTCAATGCAATTTTTTTTTAATTTTCAAATAGCAGTTTCGAAGAAATTAATTAAACGTGTAAAAGTTTCGTACGAGTTCACTACAACACAGAATAAAATAAATGAAAAATATTGATCACACAGGTGACTTTAATTTAGAATTGTAAAAAAAGTTAAACAAATTCTGGAAAAATTCTTCAGTGTAAAATCCTGGCAGATTATTGCTAAATCACAAAATACTGCGATTTTTATGATAGAGACAACGTCAGGGACATGCACTTACACTCCCTCCTGCCTTTCGAAAATTAAAGTAATGTGGAAGAAGTAATTCACAAGAACAAAATATATAGGTAATAAATTATCAATTCGAGCAAAAAATTATGTACAGCTATTAACTAACATCAAATTAGGGAGTCCAATTCCCATTTTCGAAAAATCTAGGATTAAACAAAGACTTTTGCCGCCTTATCCCTCCCTGTTAGCGATCTGCACCTCCCTGCAAATAATCCTGTCGGCGCTCATGGACAATATAATTGCATTTCAAAATACAATAATTACTAAAAACGTTTTGTTAATTTTTAAATACTTTTTAACATATTTTCCTAACCAAAAAATAAAAGAGGATTTTACTTTTCTTGAAAAGTATATTAATAGTAAAACTTAATTTTTTTTTAGCAATTTAACACAGAAATTTACTTCTTAAAAATAGTTACTTCGTGTTCATATCTTTTACCAAAACTGCTGGATTGATTTTAATGATTTTTTGAGGTTTTTCAGCAATAATTTCTGTAAATATTACTCGTTTTATTAATAATAATTATTTGTTTCAGAAGGAAAGTATAATGCTAATTTTCTCTAAGCAGGACTAAAAATGAAATGTATTACTTTAGCATTAAACCAAACTATAATATTATTTATATGTAAAAAAAATAATTAAAAAAAAATAATATACATAAACCTCTTTCCTAATGAAGCAGAAATCAAGTTTTATAAAGTAAATTATTCTCAACTAACTCACTACCCTTATGAACTTCGAATTTAGAAGCAAAATATTCAGCTCAATAAAAAAGCAAACCATAATTTTCGGCACAAAAATCAAAACTAAGTAAGGAATAGTATACCCGCGAATTTTTTTTTTTTTTTTGGAAAGAGAGAGGGGGCTATTTAAATCGCAAATGTTATTATCTTGAGGAAGGAGAAGTTGCGCATATGATCTTCTAAAGAAGAGAAACGTCACAGTCACCAGGAGATTACTAAAAAAAAAAACCCATTTCCCTTTCCCACCGTTAAAGGTTATGATCCTAATGTGAGATCTACTGATCCAATTTGAAATATTTTTAAAGGTATTTTAACCAATCTAACTTATCTGAAACACGATGTCTTTCCGATGTTTCATGTATAAAGTGGTGAAATCTAGGATAGGTGTGAAAGAGGGTACTCACTACTTCTAATAGACCGAAACCTGGTTGTAAGTCGGACAACGTCAGGCCGCAGCTATTTGACTACAGGAAACGTCAAGAAATTTAGATAGTATTATAACAAACCTTTCACTACTTTTCCAATGGTTATTTTGTTGCAATAAATGCGACATTGCCTTCCAATTTACATGGCATGTATTATTTCGATAATACATTTGTGGCTGTCTCGTGTACAAGTGACAGATACAACACCTAGGCACTAATGGTCACTTTTGCCTAGTGGTTAGCCAGCCTGTCTTCTGATCTAGAGAGTCCCGGGTTCGATTCCTCGTTAGCGCACACCGCTTCATTGGTGAGCCGAATATTCAAACATTTCAGTGGCACCATCTACTGCACGACCTCCGCACTACCACCTCAGCATCTCTAGCGACTCACTGTCACACGCAACGCACTCAACCCACACTCAACTCAATCGTTCACCCCTTCGCAACTCACTGGGAAGGGGCTATGTGGTGGTCTCGTGTACAAATGACAGATACAACACCTAGGCACTAGTGATCACTTTTGCCTAGTGGTTAGAGCGCCTGTCTTCTGATCTAGGAGTCCCATGTTCGACTCTCCATTACCAAAAAACCGTTACACATTTTTAATAGAAGAAGTACTATATAACATCATTTAAAGAATTCTACTTGACATTAATTGCAATAATTTGGCAAAATGTAATAGAAATATATTTCAACAGAATTGTACGCTACTTCCATTTCACTCAACTTCTCGTTCGTAATAAGTAAAAACTAGGGGTGTGGAACATCGCACAACTTTCAGTTGCACTATAATACTGACGTGGATTTGTGTCATCTACAGTATTTATATTTTCATCATGCATTTAGAATAAATGACCAGTTTGGAGGTAATTCTTGTATGGTTCTAAAATAATAATAATAATAATGGTGCTGAGAGGAGAAGAAAAAACTATCGTTGATGAGGTATGCTCAAGGAAAGAGAACTCTGTTTTGAAGGCATTCATTTTTCAACTTTTTCGCCATTAAAAAATTTTTACGAAAATTTCGGAGGTGAGGATGTTTAGAACACCTTAAGAGGCATTACCACGGTGATTTTTATCAAAATCGTTAGAGCCGTTTTTTTGCAATCATTGAAAAACATGATTTTTTCAATGGCAGCTACCTTATGCGCATGCGCGATTTTAACGGAAATCTTAATGATAAGTCCCATGGCCGCCACTAACCCTCATACCAGATTTGAACATCGTAGGTCAATTTGTTCGGGAGTTATGCTGACCACAGACACACACATTTTTCTGGATCACTTTTTTGAAATCAGGATGTTCCAAAACGTGAAGAAATGCAAAAAAAAAAAAAATCGATTTTTTTTTTTTTTTTTTTTACCGAATGTTATATTTTCATTACCCTATGTAAATATACATATGGGTAATTGAAAGTAATAAACCTCGTTGAATAACCTTATAAAATGTATTTTTTATCTTTAGCAAAAAATAAGCAAGTTTTTTTCGAAATTGAAACTTCTCGCCAGACCAGTGTTGTACATAAGGTATGTATTTGATAAAAGAGGGCTCATTTTCCGGATGTTAAAATTTAGATGTTTTGAAATTTTCTGTAAGACTTTCAATTCATATGACGTACAATACATACTTTATGTAAATGACGTTTAATAGGCATATCATGGTTTTTGAGGCGTTACCTGATGAACTAAAAATATGTCATCTACTGTAACCCATTAGAGTTATCTATTAATTGGAAGAATATTGTCAGTTTCTTCCTGAGGATATGGTGTGTACTTATCAGGTGACTGAATTAAAAAACTTACGACAGTCGACTTGACGATTTATTCAATTGAATGTTCTGATCTTGAAGGAAAATTATTCATTCTGAAGAGAATTTGTGGAAATTGATATTTGTGCAACAGTACGGGGGACGGAAGTTATGTTCATATTTAATTTTATTTAGAAGCTGTTAGTGACGATATCATCTTAAATGTTCCTGCAAAAAAAGAATATACTTACTCCAAATTAAAATTGCCGACCGTCAACTTGGGCTGAATTGTGATCAGGATTTTTAAATACTATTGACGATTTTAATTATTTATATTTTTGTCTATTCAATATGTTTTAAAACATCCATCACTTGGCACTTTTAAAGGAATAGATGAAATTTTGGAAATTTGCCGAGTGCCGTCTTTCTTTTCTAAAAACTTTGGCGGGGTGAAATAATGAAGATATCTATGATTTGTGTTCGCACGATACCTATTATATGTAGGCGGTCCATTAATGTAGGCGGTGGAAAAGACACCGACTCCCTTATAATAGACATCTTGTGTAAAAATGCCGATTCGTTAAACTCGGGTCGGTATTTTTAATATTTCTGTTCGACATTTTTTTTTTTTTTTTTTCATATTTTTTTATTCAATTCGATTTTGTTGTGGATCTACTATAAAAAAAAAGGCTCAGTAATATTTTGAAAATTTGCCGACTGTTCAACTTTCTAAAACTTTGGGGGGGCGAGACGCCCCCTACGCCCCCCGTTCGCGTCGTCCCTGCTTGTTACTTACAACAATCAAAATTGTTTTTGAATAAAAATTTTCGAGATGATGTGCTAATGTTGTCTAAGTATTAAGTATTGCAGATACATGCGTAATTTTCCCTTATGGAGGGTTATATATATATACAACATTAAGTTTGGTGAGGTGTTTGTGAAATATATAAATAAAATTTGCTCATTTCAAAACGAAGTACAAACGCCAGTAGATGATTTCCCAGTCGGATCATGGCGCAGTTTGGCCCTTGTGTTGCTTTTGCGCCTAATAAATCTGAAAACAACCAACCCAGTCGGATCAATGATTCTTCAGATAACCGATCATTTAGGAAAAAACATAGTACCAGTGTTTAGGATATTTGCTCACTCTGGTCACACGTTGTACAGAAATGTTTTACTTATACTCACAGGTACGGATTCAGGGCCACGTCTTAAAGAGGAAGGAGGAGAGGAATGTGTGACACAATTGTGTACATGTACAAGAGTGTTAATTGCTTACAGATAAAAGTATTTTACCCACGTTCATGTTAAGGTAATGATATTTGCGTTCACGGCAAAATTCGTGAATGCTGAACATTTGCAGAAGTTCAGAAATATTTGCACTTGCGTACAAGTGTCTAACATGTGCTCAGTGATGATTATGGTAATTGCGTACAAAAGTAGATTTCCTCTATTATTTTAGCCACCTCCTGTCAATAAAGTATACTGACAAATACTGAAAAACTTATAAGCTTTTTTCTTTCCTATAATTTTTAAAGATTCGTACTTCCAAATATATATAATAAAATGTTTTTTTTTGTTTTTTTTTTATATTTTTTTATGTGTGTATTTTTGGCCCTAATCCATTTACGCAGGGAGGAAGTATACAATAGACACAATGGAAATAGTAATTATAAAAAGAATCAGCTGTAGTTAAAAAATATAATATGCTTGTAAAAATGTCAGTAACGTCTAACTAAATCAACTTCTATCCCATGAAGTAAGTTTACTGACATTTATTATTTGTTTATTGACACTCAGTATCCATTTTTCCTTCAAAACTCCATTAGATTTTAGCGCAAGGGAGAGAGAGAGCGGAGGGAATTACAAAAGGTCATATGTACAAAAAAGCTTTAATTAATACCATTTAAATTTGAAAAAAAAAAAAAAAATTATAATTGTATATCGGTTTAAGTTCGATAGCTTGTTTTCCGTTCCTCAAAATTCAAAAACGGAAGCATTTATTAAAATCTTTGATTTCGATGTCTTTTAGTCCAAAATATTAAAAAGTCGAACCACACGAAGTTGGTTGGAAGATTTAAAAGGTTTAAACGAAATTTGGTATACACTTTTTGTCAATAAATTATTTGTCCATTGACCAAAGAGAAAAAAAAAAAAAAAAAAATATTTTTTGAAATGTCACAATTATTTTTTAAGTTAATTTTTTCAGTACATTGTGTTTATTACTCTAATGAAAAATACAGATGAAATGAATTTAAAATACATATCATTGTTTTGGGTTGAGTGTCAAAGAAGGACGGTATCTGAAGTTCATGTGATCTTAGGTAGAAGATACATACATAAGACACACTTTTGTAGTCTATATGTAAATTTATTCATTGTACAGATTATTTTATATCTGCTGTAAATAGTAACATCATTCCTATGTATAATAATAAAACAAGCTGTATGTCTGTCTATCTGTCTGTCTGTGGATCTATAGAAACCTACTTAAAATTGGAATAGAGCTCTGAAATTTTCAGCATAAGTAGTTTTGGCCTTCGAATTGTATACATCACAAACAGAATTTTAAATTTTTATTTTGTTCTTTATTAATTTTTTTAAGTAATAAACATTTTACAAAACGATAACTAATAGGGATACAGTTCTGAAATTTTCAACATAAGTAGTTTTGGACTTTTGAAAAAAAGAATTTTGAATTTTTATTTATTCTTTTTTAATTCATTTTTTTAATTAATTAATAAACATTTTACAAAATGACTACAAATAGGGCTACATATCTGAAATTTTCAACAAAAGTAGTTTTGACCTTCTAATTGTATACATCACAAACAGAATGTTAAAATTTTAATTAGTTCTTTTTTAATTAATTAATAAATATGTTACAAAATGATATCCAATAGGGCTACAGCTCTGAAATTTTCAACATAAGTAGTTTTGGCCTTCTAATTGGACTTTAAAAAAACAGAATTTTAAAATTTTGTCTAATAGTTCGTTATTAATTTTTTTTTAATTAATTGATATATATATTACAAAATGATTTCAAATAGGGCTACAGCTTTGAAATTTTCAACAAAAATAGTTGTGGCCTTCTAATTGGATTTTTGAAAAACAGAATTTAAATTTTTTTTTTTTTAATTAATCAACAAATATTTTACAAAACGATTTGTAATTGGGCTGCATTTCTGAAATTTTTAACTCAAGTAGTTTTGGCCTTCTATTTGGACTGACAAAAAGAATGTTAAAATTTTAATTTGTTTTTCAATTTATTTTTTCACAAAAAGCGACTTCGAATAGGCCTTGATCTCTGGAAGTTTCAACATAAGTAGTTTTAGCCTCTAATTTTGCCCTCCACAAACACGTGTTAAAATAATCTTAAAGGGGTGTTGTATAAACGTTTTTTTTTTTTTTTTTTTTTTTTTTTTTTTTTTTTTTCCGACAAGGGAGAGGCTTCCTTTACGTAGCAATTATATTTTAGTGAGTGAAGCGAGCTTATGCTTGCGCAGCAATGAACCTTTCAGCGAACGAAGCGAGCCTATGCTTGCATAGCAATGAACCTTTTAACGAGTGAAATAAGCCTGTCTTTATGTGTCCATGAACTTTTCAGCGAACGAAGCGAACTCGATTTTGCGTAACGATGAACCTTCCAGCAAGAGAAGCGCCAAAAACTGGGACCTATATACACCAATGACAGATTTCCGCAACGCGAGGCCTCACAGCTAGCTAAAATATTGCACAAGTTAAAATTTCGTTGCGAAGCACGGGTATTTAGCTAGTTATTAATATTTATATTATTTTGATTACCACATAAATGCTTTATCATAATAATTCATTTTTGCAATGATTTGAATTAAATTTTATCATCAAAAACATACGCACGCATACTTCCAAACTATTACTGCATATTTTTACTAATTATTTTTACAACGTCCACATACATGTTTTAATTAACTTTTAGTAATCTAGGAACGCGGCAGTGTTCCGTCACCAAGTCTGATAACAAAGTGGCAGACATGCAAGTGTATATAATGTTGACAGAGCTCATACCCGTTTTCGACCCCTCACAGCTTAGCTTCTATTATAGCTAGAACCCTGATTCTTTTGCCATCGTATAATTGCCCCGGGTGAGTAGACGAAAAAAAACAACATAATTGTTAAGATTGAACAAGCAAACATGGTAAAAAAAAAAAAATTGAAAATCGCCGAAGTCACTGAAATTTTGTTCTTCTGATTCTTCTGTTTTTTCTGATTCTTCTGGTTCTGACCAAAACTTTAGCCAGGGCTTCAGCCAAAACTATTTGATCAATTTTGACTATTTTTTTATTATTATTATTCTCAGCTTGATTAGAGGAAGTGCCTTTTGTATGATTTGATAAGTAGGAGGAGGGTATGTACCTCCCGGAAATGATTCCGATGCTGGGGAATTTTAGCCTGGCCTACAGCTTAAACGCTTATATTCAGACCATTCTTTTTTTATTCCTCTCAGATTAATTAGAGGAAGTGCCTTTTGTATGAATTAATGCGTAAGAGTGTCTGTACCCCCCCCCCCCAGAAATGATCCAGGAAATTGGGAATTTTAGCTCTGTTAATGACTGATTAAAACAGGTCAATGGATTTCGGATATTCATCTTTTGCTCAATTTCAAGAAGTGACTTTGATACTTTAAGTTGAACTATTTAAATAGTGTAATTAGAAAAAAGTAAAAATTACTTATTGCTTATTACCGAGAAACATATTGCAAATTTCGCAATTTTTTTTTTTTTTTCCTTCTTCTTTTTGTCAATGTAATAATTATTACCAAAAATATCGCCAAACTAGCAATTTTTTTTTTTTTTAAATATTGAAAATAAGAAAACAAGAATAGTAAATTACACTGATCGATGTCAAATTTAAATGTTTATAGTATTAAAGTGTAATCGAAAGTTGTGCGATGTTCCACATTCCTAGTCTTTGAATTCTTATAATCGTGTGACGTTATTTGGTATTAAATATGCTGTGCGGAGATTACTCAAAGCGACATTAGTCATGTGATGGCAAAATGGTAAGATTATATTGTCGTATTTGGCGATGGTTGAAACCGAATTTATGTGAATAAAATGCAATTAAGCAGTTTGGAAAAAAATATTTTGACTTAATATGTGAGTAACTAAACAACCTTGGGAAATTTTTAAGGGATGGTCATTTAATGAGAAAGATTAATGGAAAACCGGGCTCGACTGCAGTTAAGTTGGCAAACTCTACAAAAAGAATTGATGTCTTCCCAAAAAATAATTAGACGTTGCAAAAAAACCCGGAAAAAGTTATGAAATCTAATGTTTGCCGCCAAGCGGCCACGTTTAGATTTTTTGGGGTACTTGTACACAATGTACGAATGGGGTACTTACACACAGGCAATCAGTACATTGCAAGCTAGAGTTTTTATAAAATTAATCTGAATTCAGTATAATGAGTGCAAAGTAGCTGAAGCAAATGAAATGAGATTAATCCGAAATAACTCTAGCCTGCCAAATACTGATTGCCTATATGTACAAGTACCCCATTCGTATATTGTGTACATGTACCCCATTGGTATATTGTGTACATGTACCCCATTCGTATATTGTGTACAAGTACCCCACAGAAACTAAACGTGGCCGCTTGGCGGCAAACATTAGATTTCATAACTTTTTCTGGCTGACTTAGCGGGTTTTTATACAACGTCTTGTTGTTTTTTTGGAAAGATTTACTTTACAAATAATAAGTTTGAGGGTATAATATTGTGATTACTTTGATTGTTTTATTCATGTGATCAGCAGTATTTTGATCTAAAGACATATAAGAATACAGTTATTGGTACTTGATAGTCCTTCCCGCTCTCCTTTTATAAAATTGATTAAATTCTTAAAATAATAAAAAAAATTCCTGAAAATATAAGTTTTTCACAATATCATCTGATTATTGATAGAAACTATTGAAAGGACTGAAGTATCCGACTACGTTCGGCACAGCTTTTTTTAAAATGGCTTATCAACTGCAGTTTAGGCAAATTTTTTTTATGAAAATTTATCATACAAATAAAATGAAGCAAAAATATGAAGGAAAGCAAAAAAAAAAAAAAAAAAAATTATAAAAATATAGCAGTTTTAGATAGATTTTAAGAAAAATTTACCACAAAACAAAAACCTCGCTACAAAAAAGCTATCATGCATATCCCAAATTCTTTTTACAGCCATATACTTATGACAATAGAGAGGGCCATGAACCAAAAATCTAAAAGTTATTCTAAACAGTTAAAAAATCTTGAACGTTATAAGTAGTTAGAATATGGGCGTCCGGAGCCATAAGGTGGCGATGAGGTGCAACCTTAACGGCATGACAGCCCAATTGTGACCATTTTGCGTTAAATGATGATGTTAAATTCATGATGAATACTATCTATTTACAGAATTTAAGTAATAATAACTAGGATGTAACGAGCATTTTAACGCGAAATGGTCACAACTGGGCTGTCATGCCGTTAAGGTTGCACCTCATCGCCACCTTATGGCTCCAGACGCCCATATTCTAACTTCGTACACCGTCTTAAACTATAAAACCAACTTTTTAATTACTAAAAAAGACTAACAATCTAGCTGAACATAACTTCAATTTCCTAAACTATAAGTATTCACCCCCTGTTTTTTAAACTTGAAATTTTTTTATTAGATAAGTGTCAGCAATTAGATAGATTTAACTCCAATGTCGAAAAGTGATACATTTTTTAAACTAGAATATCAGATTATTTCTATTTTTCATTCCTAGATTAATACAATTTCCTCCCAATTTTGAAAGTTATTATGTAATTTTACCTATGAACAACATGAATACTCTCTAGGTACAGAATTTAAGTAATAATAACTAGGGTGTAACGGGTATTTTAACGCGAAATAGCCACAACTGGGGTCTCATTCCATCAAGGTTGCACCATAGCGCCACCTTATGGCTCCGGACGCCCATATTCTAACTACTGTTATACATTGGTATTCATGAATTTTTGTAAAAATTACTTCTACCGTTCTAAAAAAAACAGCTATAAATTATAAAGTAATAATGATAAAGTTAAATTTCTGGTTCATTGCTTTCTTAATATTGTAATTATCATTACCTGAAAATTTCATACAGAAATCTATTCAACTTTTTGTGAAATCATGTTTTGAGAGCACAACATTTAACAAAAAATTCTTTTTCCTGAAAACGCGTTGAAAGATTTCATTTATGTTTAACTTTATATACTTACATTTAGGTTCAACTTTATATACTTACATTTAGGTTTAACTTTATATACTTTTACATTTAGATTTAACTTTATAACTTTGTTTCTAATTAACGAGCATAAAAAGTAAAGGCTGTTTCAGAAAGTTAATAATGAGGACAAACAAGACAAAGAAGAAGAAAAGAAAAAAAAAATTAAAATTTCTTCAAAATTTTCCTTTTCAACGTAGTCGAATACCTTAAGATTTAATTTTAATGAAATTCTTAGTATTTCATTCTCATAACATTTGTACAATTTAAACTTAAGAAATCTAACCTCTAATTAATCCCTAATATAGGGAATTACAAATGTAACTAAATGGGGCATGCATATTCATTCTAATGAAATTCGTCATTCAAGCCGAGTATGATGTCCACTAGACTTGTAATAAAGTTGTTAAATTTTGAAATTTTCGCAGCAATTTTCATTCCTTAAAAAACACCTTTTTTGTTGTTGTTGTGGGTTATTAAATGACATCTATATTTATGAGAAAACTATAAAAAATCTGGTGTTTTTATAAAAAAAACTTAAAATATTAAAGTATTTTTCTCTTCTTAAAAATATTAGTTCATACCTGAAACCATTGCATCGAAGTTTGAATGACCGATCTTTTAATAGCAAAATAAATTAATAATAGAAATCTCCGCGTTCGAAATGAAGCTAGTCTCCAGCTAAATTCAGAACAGATGTCAGGATTGCGCCACTCTTATAGCAGGAAAACCAAGACTTTGAGGTAGCACATTTATGTTTATAGACTTACTCTGCTGTGTTAATTCTGAATTATTGATTAATGAAAACGTTTCTTTTAAATAAATAGTATTATTAAAAAAAGCTTAGTTTTGGTTCTCTGTCCGCACTCTTTAGAAAATTTTAACTGTCCTTTTTCAGAACGCTGCTCTGTGAAAATACTTTTATAGTGCTTTATGATAAAATACAAAGCATTTGTAAAGTAAACAAAATGTTTGTTACATTTTTAATTACTGTTGGCCTTATGTGGTTGTTTTTTAAAATTCAAGAGAGACTATAATATAACCCATAAAACACAGTTTTTAATTTAAACCCATTATATGCATTGCCAATTTTTATGTGATATTGCAACTTATTGAGCTCAGATAAAGTTTTCAAAGTGTTTGACCATTATGAAGAAAACGTCCATTTCGAACAGTTTACTAACTTTTTTGGCCCCCTAAACTTAATTGAATACATTGTCATCCACAACGAGTCTGCCAAGATTAAGCTGGATTGGATGATGGCAAGTGTATTTTAATTAGCTTTCGGAGCGGTGATATAGTAATAGTAACGTTTGTAAAAGTGGTCTTTTAATGACACACCACAAAACTTGATAGAATGCATTCCCATCGACAACGAATCTATCTGTTAAATTTCTGCTCTACTTAATGATGGCAACAAGTGGGTTAATTAGTTATCTTAAATAGCAGTTTAGTAGTGTATAAAAGCGGCATTTTAATGACATAAGCCCAAAAAAATTGATAGGTTGCATTTTTATTGACAATGAATCTATATGCCAAATTTCTGTACGATTGCATGATCGAATGTGGGTTAATTAGTCTTTTGAAGCAGTAACTATCCCACATAGCACACTCTTTCCGTCGAAGGTCCCTGGGAGGTATTCATTCTTCCCAGGGACTCTGGATGACACATATGGGACGTGCGGAGGAAAGGGAAACTTCTTGGGATATAAGTTCGCCTGGAACATCAATGGGAGTCCCAGGGATGTTCCAGCAACCTGGGAGATTCATCCCAAAGGAGGAACATCCTAGGTTGGAATTCTCTAGGTACTGCATCCCTGGAATGACTATTCTAAGTAATGCCATGGGAAATGCATTCTTGGGAAAAACACTAAGAGTTTATTTAAAAAAAAAAAAAAAAAACTTTAATTTTTAACAAAATTCAACATTTTAAGTGATATCTCATGGGGACTATATTTTCATAAAGTATTTTAAATATCGACGCCAAATTGTAATGAACACTTACACTGTAGCCCGTAGCCGTATACAAATTTCTCATATTAATTGCATGCAAAAAAAAAAAAAAATTGTGATCACCTTTGACAACAAAAAACAAACTATTTCTCAAATCTTCTCAAGATAGAAACTGCAATCAATCCCCGTCCCTGTTTAAAAATCAGACTTCTATAATTAAAAACTAAGAAGCAGGCGAGAAGCCAAGGGGAAGGATACGGGGATCTATCCCCTCCCGAAATTTTCTTTTCGCTATTAGAACGCCAAAATAAAAGGATTTTATTGTTTAAAATAGTAAATTTATTTAAAATGTTTTTAAATTTTGGAACATGCGTAGAAAAAATACCTTCCATCTTGATTTCTAAATACATGCACATGCGGCATTATGATAAAAATTATAACTAATATTTGCTGACTTAAAATTTCATATCCCCTCCCGAAAAAAATTTCTGGCTACGCCCCTGCTTAGAAGCCTTGAATATGATGTAAATTATATCGATGGTAAAATCCTGTTATTGTTAGTAAAAATGTAGAGGGGTTAATTAGCTCCAGAGCAAAATTGGGTGTAAATGGGGCTTTTTAGTGACAACCCATATAAAACTTCATCAAATGAATTCTCACTAGAGGTCGGCAATATATAGATACAACGATATTTTTATAGCTGCTTTTTTTTTTTAAATTTCGATATAAAAAATATTGATAAATGTTAACGATATGTCGATAATTTCACGTATTAGTTTTTTGAAGATCGCTATGTAGTTCCATGTGTTTTTTCAATTTTCTTTATTCACTTTTCAAAAACTTTAGAACTAAAGTTTGGACTTGACTGTGTGGCACCCAAAACAAACAGTAAAGTCTTGGGTGTGGTGACTTCATCAAGCAACAAAATGAACCGACCAAAATACATTGATGTATAGTTATTGTTTCAAAATATATAATACTCCGAGGTCCGAGGAATACCACTAACAATTAAAGGGGCTTCATTTGAAGATAAAACATAATGAATGAAAACTAAGATCATATATTAGTATTAAGCTATTTGTGTTTGGGTTTGTATTGCATTCAATACTTTTTTCATTTTTATTCGAGAATAAATTCAAACCTGATCAAGTGATGAATGATTTAATTTTCTGTGTTATGGTGTTTTATAAAATTACTATGCATTTTGTAAGAAGTAGGAAGTTGTACTGCTCTCCCAAAATTTTCCCTACTCATCACAGTTTCTTAGATTAAATTATGCAAAATGAGCAGATTTCATTTATCAAAAACTCACTATAGTTAAATTCGAAAAGAAATTATTCATTAAAAATGTCAATGCCTGAGACAGAAAGGAGAATTCTAAGTGGAAGTGGTTTAGCCTCATGGGGGTCTGCGACATTCTAAATCCGCCTCTGCACTGGGCCTAGACTAAGTGTAAGTTATGATTATTTTGCAATTCAAATTACATATTTTCCAAAAATATGAATTTTATTTGAATAAAAATAAGCAGACATTCTTTAAAAATACATAAGTTGAATGGCAGACTAGTACATATAGAGCAGACATTGCACCACTGTACCCATGCCTAGAATTTTTCAAAAATAAACTATTATTGGACCAACATTCAACATTTTGCCATACACTTCATAATCATATTTTATATTTTGTATGTTATATTCGAAAGTAGTAACTCAGCTATAGTAAAAGTCACATTTCAAATAGAATGACTCCTATACATTTTGTTTTATAATATTCATCCCTCTGTTAATTTTTCAACTATGCACATTGTAAAAATATTATGCTAACTATTCAGCGTTGCCATTAAACGCTATTGAGAAAAGTCTAAATTTTTGTTAAAATCGATGCAACAATTAAACGAAAATGTAGTTTTTTTTTTTTTAATAGATATACTTCATTTGGAACTAGCAGGGATGTGGACCATATCGCACAACTTTCAATTACACTATAATATTGGTCATTGCATTATAATTTGATATTACCGTAATTTTCCATTTTCATATTTTCACTCATTTGAATAAAAATTACCAATTTGACGATATTTTTGGCATTAGTGGGGAAAAAATCCAGTCACATTGGCTATATATCAGTATGTTTTTTTGATCGATTTTTCCGACCTTTAATTCTCACCGACACTAATCTAACTTTCAAATTTCTGCAGGATTGAATGATCGCAAGTGGATTAATTAGATTTTCAAATCTGTATAACTTTATGTAAAAGTGACCTTTTATTAGTGACAGGCCCCAAAATTTGAGCTCGAATGAATGACGGAAAGGGCGCTAAAATTAATCCTCCGAAACGTCATCAATGAAAGTATATGTGTAAAAAATCGTCCTTTTTTGACAGTCCTCAAAACTTGATAGTATGCATTGTCACAGACAATACATATATTTGCCAAGTTTCATCTCGATTGGATGACGGCAGTTAAGTGTGTCAGTCCTCCGCAGATTTGGGAACAAGCAAAATCGATATTAATATAAAGGATTTAATAAAAAGATAGAAATTGAATACAAACAAAAAGAATTTTGTCGCTTAATGTTTTTAATATTGTAACACAAAATCATTGAAAGTAAAGGTGTAATGTCCCTCCCTGAAAAAAAAAAAAAAAAATGAATTATAATACCATGAGGCAACAATGATTTTTTTTCTTTCCCCACTACAAAGCGTTATTACGTCAAAAAATTAAGTTCTTTTATTTACACATTAAACCCCACAAGTTTCTTTTTTCGAGTTGGCACTTTTATTAATATCAACAAGAGTTTGATTTTAAAAATTTGAAACTACCACAACACAACACACATACAAACCAATGCAAACACTTAGTCAGCTGATAGGTGTCGTTTTTTCTCTCTCTGTGGTTTACTTTGTTTTATTAATTTAAAAACTAATTATTAATTAAAAACTTAAACCAATCATAATGAATGCTGGAAATGCTTGTTTCGTGAAGTTTTAAGATTATATCCACTTGCAAATTTACAAGCAAAAGTATGTATTCTTGTTTTTTCAATAATGATTTTAATTGCTTGATAAATTTTTCATGTAATGCTATTTCTACTACTGTGAATTGATATTCTAAATGTGAATATATATTTTTTGCTAAGTATTCGTGGTCATTTTTCAAAAGTATATCTACTCTAGGACGACCTTGCATTTTTAGTTACGTTCAGAACTCGTTACTTTTACAGTCTAAGAATTCTTCCAGTATCTCATATCCAAAGGTAGTTTTGTTAATTTATGGTGAAGCACAATGTTACTGTTTTGCAGGTATTGCGCTTTTTGTGAGGGTATTTCTCCTTTGAGTAAATAAAGTGCAATGTTCCTTTTATAGAAGATTTGCAAACAATGTTGGCAACAGGAAAAAAAAATTAACAATGAGGAACTTGCACAAGGGAGGAAAATGAATATTTTTTGTATTTTCTAGTGTTATCCAACGAATTTATTTGAGCAGTGCAATTATTTTTTATCTTTATGCTTTCAATTAATAAAAAATAGAGTTTGAAATTATCTGAAATCAAAGCAAAAGTCACGTACCAAAAACGCATAAAAAACTGTTATGCATAGATAAAGTCGAAAATCGGAGGAGAAACCTCTCTCATTCCTCCTCTATAATAGGTTTTAGACTGGTTCATCATCTGCGTGTTGACATCACATGCAAAATTGACTTTTTCCCTCCAAATTGCAAAGTGAAGAACTAAATATTTTTTTTAACTCTCTATCCGAGCTCAAATTTTTAAAAGAATGGTATTGTTTTTCATGATTTTTTCTCTACTTTTATTTAAAAATAAAACCAAAAACGTGAAAGTTCCTCATCATGAAATATTTTGTTGCCAATGGTCGATGGTATAATATGCAAGTATAAAGAATTAAGGCATAACTCGGTTGTGCAAGATGTGTTTTGAATGCTAAAGTAGTTTAGTAACTCCTCATGTAAGGTTTATTACTGTTAATCAAGTCCATGGTACCCACTATCTAAGATACCTACTATTTATCGACAGGTTATTACCTACTATTTATCGACAGGTTATTACCTACTATTTATCGACAGGTTATTACCTACTATTTATCGACAGGTTATTACCTACTATTTATCGACAGGTTATTACCTACTATTTATAGATAGGTTTTAATGTTTAATATTTTGTCCTTTGCCACTCACCTAGCTATAGGCACTATCTTAAAATAATTATCTATAGGTTCATGAGAATGCCAATGGTATCTTCATTGTTTATTTAACTGCTAGCATTACAGCCAAAGCTTTTATTGATTAATTAATATTATGGTTTGGTGCTTCCACAGTGATCACTGATCAAGGTCGAAATTTTGACTGCTAATTATTTAAATTACTGCACTGTGACAAAGCCTGCACTGCAGCATATAACCCTTAGAGCAATGAAATTATTAAACGGTTCACAGGCAGTTAAAAACCTTGCTCAAATGGTGTTAACAGAGAAATAACTTGTCACAGGAATTATCAATAATTCTGCTTGGTCTGAAAATAGCACTAAAGTTAGGCATTGGTGTGTATGTACTGCTGTGTTATTGCTTAGCTTGCACCCCTCTCCCTACCCAAAGCCCCTACAGTCAAAGAAATCTAGCAACTTTACAATATTGACTCATCAAAAAAAGGGTGTTGCAGTAAAAAATTGGTAAATTGGTCATTTTTTAATGAACTAGAAGCAAAAGTATGCACAAGAAAAAAATTCAAAAAAAAATAAAAAATCACCCTCTGCTGTAAAAAAAAAAAAAAAAAAAAAAAAACGATGTTGGTTTCAGTAGATTGTATGTCTATTTGTTTTACCAGATAGTTTCCATAAGCGTGTTCCCTTACAAAAGCTCAACTCTTCTTGTTCATTGCAAATATAGTAGTATTTTTAATATAATATGTGCTTTTTAAACAAGATTTTAGAAATGTTAATTTTTATTCATAATAAAAATAATTCTTGTTCCAAGTGATGGAATGACTGACTTGTAAGTAATGTCTGGAATTTGATTTTGCGTTTCATTGATTTTGGTTATTATCTTCAAAAGTATTATTATCTATAATAATAAAACAAGCTGTGTGTCTGTCTGTGGCTCTGTGGATCTATAGAAACCTACTTAAAATTAGAGTAGAGCTCTGAAATTTTCAGCATAAGTAGTTTTGGCCTTCTAATGGCAACATGGCCTACATGTCAAATAGAATGTTAAAATTTTAATTAGTTCTTTTTTAATTAATTTTTTTTTTTACAAAGCAACTTCAAAAAGAGATGCAGTTTCGAAATTTTTCACATAAGTAGTTTTAGCCTTCTAATTGTAGTTTTGAAAAACAGAAATTTAAAATTTTGATTAGTTTTTTTTAATTAATTTTCTTAACAATTTTTTTTACAAAACGACTTCTAATAGGGCTACAGCTCTGAAATATTACTAATAGGGCTGTACTTTTGAAACACAGAATTTAAATTTTTTATTTTGTTCTTTTTTAATTAATTAATAAACATTTTACAAAACGACTTCTAATAGGGCTACAGCTCTGAAATTTTCAACATAAGTAGTTTTGGCCTTCTAATTGGACTTTAGAAAAACAGAATTTTAAATTTTTGTTTAGTTTGTTATTAATTTTTTCAATTAATTAATATATATTTTACAAAACGATTTTAAATAGGGCTACAGCTTTGAAATTTTCAACATAAGTAGTTGTGGCCTTCCAATTAGATTTTTGAAAAACAGAATTTTCAAATTTTATTTGTTTTTTAATTTTATTTTTTTAATTAACAAATACTTTACAAAACGAGTTGTAATTGGGCTACAGTTCTGAAGTGTTCAATACAAATAGTTTTGGCCTTCTAATTGAACTGACAAAAAGAATTTAAAATTTTAATTTGTTTTTTAATTAATTTTTTCATAAAAAGAGACTTCTAATAGGCCTAGAGCTTGAAAGTTTCAACGTAAGTAGTTTTGGCCTCTAATTTTGCTTTCCACAAACAAGTGTTAAAATAATCTTAAAGGAGTGATGTATTATTGTATTAACAGGGATTTTTTTTATGACAAGGGAGAGGCTTCCAATATTAAGACTTTACGTAAAAATTAGATTTTAGTGAGTGAAGCGTACTTGTGCTTACGCAGCAATGAACCTTTCAGCGAGTGAAGTGAGCCTGTGCTTGCATAGCAATGAACCTTTCAACAAGTGAAGTAAGCCTGTGTTTATGTGTCAATGAACTTTTCAACGAATGAAGCAAGCTCGATTTTGCGTAGCGATGAACCTTCCTGCAAGCGAAGAGCCCAAAACTGGGGCCTATACACGAATGACAGATTTTCGCAACGTGAGGCCTCATAGCTAGTTAAAATATTGCACAAGTTAAAATTTTGTAACGAAGCACCTGTATTCAGCTAGTATATACTAATTCTGCAGTAAGATATTGGGTATTTAATAGCTTGTCAGAATTAAGCTTTAATGATTTTTTTAATTAACCTTTTGTATTAAACAACTTTTATTTATGATAGTTAATTTGAATTAAGTTATTTTTCAGCAGTGTACTTATACCTTATTTTAAAATTTTCAGTTTCAAAGAGATCTCTTCTCCAATGAAAATTCACAATGAATTTAACAGAGGAACAGCGAAGGCGAATTGAGGAAAATCGTCGCAAAGCATTGGAGCGAAGAGCAGCCAGTGCAGCTACAAGTAATGCAAATAATCATACTGCCTCATCTTTGAACAAAAGTAATTCTTATTCAAATACCAAACAGTTTGTTAAACCTGCTACAAGTAAACCATCTCAACCTGTCAATGCAAATAGTAATCTTTTTATTTCATCTTTTAGTAATAATTCAAATTCAGTTGTTAAAGAGTTTTCTAAACCGACTACAGATAAAACAGTTCAAGCTTCTAATTCCCAAAATTCCAAAGTAGCATCTGCATTTTATAAAAATTTTCCAACTACGACCAACAGCATTTCGTTAAAGAAACCCAATTCCTATAGTTCAATTGGAATTGGTGCACAGAACGGAAAAGCTTTTAAAACATCTCAGCCAAGTGATGTATTGAAAGGTACCTGTGTGCTATTTAGTCGTCAACGTTTTTATATTGATGTGCGTTATCACAAAGAACTAATTGAAGTATTTAAAACTGTTCCTAACAGGCTATATGATACACAAACAAAGAAGTGGAATTTTTTAGTCAAAGATCATGACAAACTTATTTCACTTGTGAAACCTTTGCAAAGAGAAGTCATAATTGTGCCTCTGCCTCGAGTGATTACTAGTGTGTTTGGGTCTGCACCTGAAAAGAAAACTATTGAAGAACAAGATATATCCATGTTGGATCCAATTATGTTAAAAACTCTTCTCCCTTTTCAAAAGGAAGGGGTTAACTTTTCAATTCAGCATGGTGGGAGAGTACTAATAGCAGATGATATGGGATTAGGTAAAACCATTCAAGCCATTGCCGTTGCTAATTACTACAATAAAGATTGGCCTCTTTTAGTTGTGACACCATCATCTGTGAGGTATTCTTGGGAGGAATCCTTTCACAATTGGTTGCCATCACTTGATAAAGGAGAAATATGTATAATAAATTCCGGAAAAGACCACATTCCAAATAACAAAGTGGTATTGATGAGTTATGACTTGCTCACTAAAATGAAGGAAAACATAATTAAAAGAAAATTTAAGTCAGTAATATTTGACGAGAGCCATTTCCTAAAGAACCCCAAGTCAGCTCGTACAAAGGCTGCACAGGAAATCATGAAGCAGATGAATCGCATCATTTTGCTTACAGGCACACCTGCATTATCTAGACCCATTGAGCTTTATACCCAAATATCTGCTCTGCGTCCACGCAATTTTTACACCTATAAGGAGTATGGCATGCGATACTGCAATGGGAAACAAACAGCTTGGGGACTGGACTTTAGTGGCTCTTCAAATATGGAGGAATTACAGATTTTGTTGGAAGAACTGCTTATGATCAGGAGATTAAAATCGGATGTTATAAAGCAGCTGCCAGATAAATTTCGCCAGATGGTTGTGCTGGATCCTTCTCTTGTATCAATAAAGAGCAAGGTCTTAAAAGCAATGTACCTAAAGATGCAGGAAGTAAACTTAAAGGGCATGGAACGACGAGGTGCATTATTGGAGTATTTTCATGAGACTGGTGAGGTGAAAATTAAAGCTGTGTGTGAATATATTATCGATCTCCTTGAAAGTGATAAAAAGTTTGTTTGTTTTGCTCATCATCAGAATGTCCTTAATGGTATCTCTAACGCTATTGAAGGGAAAAAAGTGGATTATATTCGAATTGATGGTTCTGTGTCGGCCGAGCAGCGTAAGAAATTGTGTGATAAATTTCAGTTGAATGATAAGTGCCAGGTGGCCCTGCTGAGTATTACTTCTGCTAACTGTGGTATTACATTGACTGCAGCAAGTTTAGTGGTGTTTGCTGAACTCTTTTGGAATCCAGGTATTTTGACGCAAGCTGAAGACAGAACTCATCGTATTGGTCAAGAGAACTCTGTTGTTGTGCAATATTTAGTTGCAAAAGGAACAGCAGATGATGAAATCTGGCCTTTGGTTCAAAGGAAGCTGGAGATTTTGAACAAGGCAGGACTTAGCAAAGATAATTTCAAGTCTGCAGATACAATTATACAAGAAGACTCTGCACAAATGCATCTTGAAGACTTTTGGGGCGAGATGGACGATTCACTGAAAGAAGTAAATAATTCGGCCTTAGAATGTGTTGTACCGGAGAAGCGCATGAAATTTGAGTTGTAAAAAATTGGAGCAGTGCTTTTAATTTTGCTTGTATTGAATTATTTCTTCTGTCCTTTTTATCTACCATGAAGTGTTGCTTTGCATTTTTCATTAATAATTAAAAAAACATATTTAATCTAGTTAATTTGTTTTTACTTTGCCATTAAAGATAATTTGCATCACTTTGAAATACTAAGTGGCCACAGAACCTGGAAATCAGGGAAATGTTAGGGAGCTTTTTGATTCTGGAAAAAATCAGGGAAATGTCGGGAACTTTTTTAAATGTTACGAAAATCAGGGAAATTTTCTTTCTTCTGAAGGCACGTTTCACTGTTCATCGGTATTTTGTTGAAATGGCAACAAAATACCGGAAGAATTGTGGCGGTAATTGTTAGAAGTTTAATGTTACGAAATAATTTAATCTTTTCATTACTGCCAAAACTATTTTTTAAAAATTGGCACATTATCTTTTTAGCATACTCGTTCAGTTTGATCACACATTTGAAAAAGTTGGGAAAATTTGAACAAAAATGTGTCGTGAAATCGGGAATATCAGGGAACTTTTTTTCTTGAATTTTGTGGCCACACCGAAATAGCAAAAAATAAAAATTATATGCTTTTAACTGTATTTGTGTTTAATTATTTAATAATTTATTATACTTAATTTAATTTTTTTTTTATCCCCAATGAAATATTCTAAATTAAAGAATGTATTGAATAATTAAAAGATTATATTGATCAAGCTAATACAAAAAACCATTTAGGGTAAAAACTAATTTGTAATAATTTTAAGGATATTTTATGTAATAAAATGTTATTAAAAGCAATTGATATTATATTAACTAAACAAACTTGTTTTTCTTATAAATAAAGTGGTATATCAGCCTTATTTCCCAATTGCACTGCTTAAACATCAAAACTGAAGCCTATCTTTATCTTATTATTTCTTCCAAGATTTAGGGTTGATTACACACTAGAAACAATACAAAGTTATATTTCTTTGTATAGAACATTAATTTTTAGTTAAAATAATATAGTACTTGCAAATTTTGGGTTTTAATATTTTAAATAAACAGTGGTAGAAGTGGAGGAAAATAAGTATGGGGATGTCCAACAGTTTGTGATAAGTGCACCCCCCCCCCCCTTAAAACAATAAATTTTATAATAAAAATATAAACTTGTAAGGAAATAAATTATACTTCTTAACATTATCATTGAACAAGAGTCCAACATTTATTGTTATTTTAATGAATATTCTGCGACTTAGTATTTTTTACTTAAAAAAATAAGAGAAAAAGTGAAGTTATAATTCAACATTATACACATAAATTACTATTTATAACATAATTGTCTATTTAGATTTAAATTTCATGAAATCTTTCATGAAATTAAATTATTAGAGAATTCTAATTTTTTTTATAAATAGCTTGTCTTTATATGAAACAGTAGAAATTTAACTTCAAGAAAGATTTTCCAAAGTTAAAAGTTGACCAAGTGTAACAATATTTGTTAATAAAAATATTTACATCTTTCTACAAAGTATAGAACAATGCATTTTTATAATAGTATGATATAGCAGTTTTTAGACGGATTGAGTGTTTTTAAAAGTGGGGGGATAGATTTCAGTGGTTTTAGAAGTAGGGGGACGCATGGGTATTTTCTTGGAAAGTGGGGGAACGCTTCACCCCACCCTTCTAGCACTGTAAATAAAACTATTCAAAATATAAAAAAAGTTGTAACTATATTAGATCAAATTGAGAATGTTATGAATGGGGTGACTACCGAGCACCAGCACCGCAACTAAGTCTTGATGAAAGAAAGGAACCTTTCATCATCAAGATAAGAAAACTTGTACAAAAGCATTATATTTATAACAATTAAAACCATATAAGTATTTTAGTAGGATATTGTTTGATAAAGTTTAGAAATATATTTCATGAGTCAAACCCAAAATTTTTCATTCGAGCTAAAAAGCTTAATTCGAGTTTAAACTTACTGAGCACATATCACACTGCTGGTGAAAAAATTACTCAGCTGTTCTTGATTTTCAACAGAAGTTGGGTCACTTTACTATCATCAATACAATATCTGTATTAAACTTACTTCCAGGACTTTATTTCATACAAATCATTAATATACCTAAAAGGACTTTTAATACTGTACTTAATGGTATTTTTAAAGCTATTGAAGGAAAAAAAGTGGATTATATTCGAATTGATGGTTTTGTGTCGACAAGCAGCGTAAGAAAATGTTATTTAGTATTCATCAGACCTTTTAAGCTTTATGTTTGTAAGAAACGGATGTATTGCATAACTAAAACTCCCTCCTTTGCTTTACAGTATATTAAATACCATTATTTTGGATCGATAGTTGTCGTTTACTGAAAACTTTTTCCAAAGGGAAAGTGAATAAATTTCAGTATAATGTTAATTTCCCATTTTTTTATAAGATGTTGGCAATTTATGTACTTGGTATTAAGCTACATTTAGTTTGAAGTTAGAATACTATGGCTTGCAATTTTCAAATGTCTATTAGTCCGAGAGGCAACTGCAAGATTAGGTACCTCATCGAACATTATTCTGAATTTTTTAGAGAAAAAGGAGAAAAGTTAGTAGATTACGAATCCATTGGTCTACCGTGGCAAAAATCGACTTGGAATGAGTTGAACTCAAATAGGATTGCCAAATATGTCATAACTTGTCAAAAAGAGAAAAAAACTTCCTTCGTCTGGCAACTCACTGCACTTCAATTTTCAATGAGAAAAAGGGCAAACGATTTCTGATCTATGGCTCAGAAAACTTGTATCTTTTAAAAGTAAGAAGAATTGGCGACACGAGTGACAAAGTTCAGTTATGTCACTTGACGTCTGCGAAGCAGAATCAAGAGATGGCAAAATAAGATTTACTCTGAAGTCGTGAAATATTATGCCAAGCTTCACTAAAAAATCACACTACAGTTTAGTTTCCAAACAATCCATGTAATTTCTGATGGAAATTCAATACGATATTTTTTAATTCTGTTGTAATAAAACTAGATATCTTTTACGAGTGGAACATTATGTTATCACCCCTACACCAAAAATATATATCAATAATATTCATAAGTTTAGTCAAACAAGTTGGAATGATCAATTCTGATTGCCTACAAATTTCATTATTTTAGCATTTTTTCTTGGAAAAATGGTATTTTATGGTCTCATTGCACATGATGTTATAACTAATATTTTGGCAATATTATTATATATTTGAATACATGCCGATTTGTAGTTTTTATCCTGCTCTATTAGAACTCGAAATTATTATTTTAACTTAGGTTTAAAAATTTTGAAAAATAAGCGAGTTTCATCACTTATAGAGAATTTTCAACTGATATGCGATGTGTGAGCGGAAAACTTAATCTAAAAAAAGAAATAATTTCCCCCCCGCTCCTTTGGAGCCAAATTGCAACTTTTCCGCACTTTTAGAATTTGAAACAAAAATAAAACGTTTTTTCAGCGCGTCAACCCAAACAAGGTTTTTCCCGGTAACAAGTTAAATTGTAAAACACAATGTAATGAGAAAAAAATAAAATCTTTTTTTTTTGTTAGTATATATTTTTTTTTTATGTTATGATAATAAAATTTTCACAAAAACCTAGACTTAAAAGATGTACACTTCGAGATATGGAAATAATTTAGAGTTGAAAAACATTAAATTGTCCGGGGACCTTATGAGACTTCGAGTTATCGCGAATTGAAAAATTCTCTGTCAGTCAATAGAGAAACATCCTTATATGCTATAATAATGAACAAGGTAAGTATAATACACAATCCAGATTTATTATAAAAAATACTTCTACACAAGCATTTCACTTAAAGTGAGAAAGCATACAATTCTGTACCAGCCAGAAGTATATTTCTCAGTATTTATAAATGTATTGATGGAAGATAAAAGATGCACATATATACAAACATGTAAATCACAATATTTAACAATGAGAGTTATGATTTGGTACAAAATGTATGTTTGATTATTAATGAGAAAATGACTTAGTATGTTTTCTCTTCATATATCATTATAAACCAGACAGAATTAAAAACTGTATGGCTGATAAACAATGCACTTTTTAAATGTTAAGTATATATATTTCCGTCAACTAAAATCTTAAGTATAAATTGGGTTGGAAGAGTTTAGGATGCAGGAAATATATGAGTAGCAATATAACTAAGAATTATATAAATAACATTTAACTAAAATAAAACTTAAGAAGTCCATTTACAAATATGCTTAAGTTAAGCAAGATATGTAATAAAAATAATGTGAAGTTAAAAATCGAAATAAATTTGTAGAAGCAGTTAATTAAGTTTGTATTACTTTTAAATAATTTTATACTTTTGTAATAATTATCAATACAGTAAGTTCCCGTTATAACGAAAGTTATAGAAGTCCCCATCCGAAAAGCAATTAAAACAATGTTAAGTGAATCTCAATATAATGAAATAATCGATTTTTTAAAATCCCGATACAACAAACTATTTGTACAGGCAAAAAATATGTTTTCCTTTCCATGTTCACTCACTCAACTGATAACAAGAATGCAATTTCTTTAGATTCCATGCATTCCGTAGTATTCGGGATGAAACTCAGCTGCCAAAATAAAGACTGGTTTTCAAGGTCGAGCATACCGGTACGTTAGACGCTCGTAGCTGTTCGTGTTCAAAGTTGGGGTCAGGCACGTGTGACCTTTAAACTCACAAATACGTTAGAAATTTTTAGCAACGTTTCACATTTTACGCTCTTTATCTTTGTACGTGATGGGTCCTCCAGTTCAGAGAAAGCAATTTTTGTTAGAAGCGAAGAAAAACATAATTTCTGAAGTAGATAAAGGATTGAAAAAAGGTGAGGTGGCAAAAAAGTATGGCATATCTCCATCCACATTGTCAACCATTTTGAAGGATCGAGAAATCATTTTGAAACAACTGCAGACTTCTGTTCTTGGACCAAGCAGGAAAAGAATGCGCAAGGCGCAATTTGAAGACGTTGCTACGGCGGTTTTCAAATGGTTTCAAGATGTTCGTTCCAGAAATGTTCCTCTGACCGGTCCTTTAATTCGAGAAAAAGCTTTAGAATTTGCCGAGATGCTCGAAGTTGAGAATTTCCAAGCGAGTGTCAGATGGTTGAATCGTTTCCGAGAGCGGTATGGTGGCGAAATGCATTTCTGGAGAGGCGAGTGACGTGCCAATGGAATCAGTTAACGAATGGCGAAATGGAGAAGTGGCAGCACTTATCAAGAAGTATAGCTCGAATGATGTGTTTAATGCCGATGAAGCTGGAGTGTTTTTTCAGCTAGAACCAAGAAAGACCTTAGCCCTGAAAAGAGACAAATGAGTTGGGGGTAAAGTTTCCAAACAAAGCATAACCGCTCTGTTCTGTTGCAACAAATCAGGAACAGAGAAGCGAAAAGTTCTCATCATCAGCAAATCCGCAAAACCTCGTTGTTTTAAAAACTGTAAATCCTTGCCATGCATCTATAAATCCAACAAGAAATCATGGATGACTCAAGTAACCTTTAATGATTGGTTGATAGATTTCGACAAAGAAATGAAAAAGAAGGAGGAAAATTCTCCTTCTCATCGACAACTGTACTCCACATAATGGACCACCGAAATTGGATAACATCCATGTGGAATATTTCCCGCCAAATTGCACAGCAAAACTTCAGCCTCTTAACCAAGGCATCATCAGAGCTGTAAAATCAAGCTACAAAACCTTTTTGTTACGTCAAATTCTATGCGATTTGGAGAACATATCCAAAGGAAATACAACGTGAAGGAAGCTATTGAATGGATATGCGGATCTTGGGATGACATCAGTCAATCAACAATAACTAACTGTTGGGAACATGCTACCACAACCAAAGACGCCAATTCAATTCCCGAAGAAGCCAACTTGAAAGATGAATCCAATCAGTATGACATTCAGCAATCTGAGCTGGAGCAAATTTGGAACGCTACAAAAAAGAAGACTTTTATTCTCCTGATGACATAAATTTGGAAGATTATCTCAGCGCAGATGACAACGTTTCAACATGTTATGAACTGACCGAAGCAGACATCATCCAATCCATCAAAGACAGCAAAGATGAGGCCGATGAAAGTAGTGAAGATGAAGAGGTTGTGAGGTGAGATGGTGTGCTTCATGTCACTGCATCAGAAGCCTTAGCAAGTTTGGAGACAATGCGGGCATTTATTTCGTCACAAAGTAATGTGCCGGATTTCATCTTTACAAACATTCACCAGCTGCAAAATTTTCTACTTTCAAGTACAACAGCAAACCTTGTCCAGAAGAAAATTGTATATTTTCTGAAATAAAGTTTTGTGTGCCCGAATTTGTTAATTTATGATTAATGATTCCAAATGAGGCAAGTCAATTTTCTTTCAGGTTTTCCAAAATGCTATAACAATGAATTCACGTAGTTTGAAAAAAAATTTTATCTAGCTGATTTCAATGACTTACAATCGACTTTCTAATCACAGTAGCTAATACAATTTTATTATATGTACTATATTAGTACCATATGTAGTCTTCTTTTAAAACAAATGCCGAAATTGCTTATTTAATTTTTTATTTGAATTAGCGAAATTTCGCAACAACGAAATTTCCGTTATAACGAAAAAAAATTAAGGTCCAGTGAGGTTCGTTGCAACAGGAAATTACTGTATAAATAATTTTTTTTAACAATATTAAATATTTTAACTATGTTCTTAGTTCTGTAATAAAAGTTCCTACTTAAACATTTTGTTATAAAAGTGAAGTATGTATTAAAACTGATATATATTTTTAATATTACGTCATTTGCAAAAGGTAAAAATTGGTTCATTACAAACCAATATTGAATCTGATAGGGACAAATTATGCTGGATTTATGAAATGACTAGAAATTATATCATTATTCACTAAAAGCTTCTTCTGTAATTAATAGACAATTAGCAGATACAATTAAATAATTTATTATGAATGGTAATATAATTTTATGAATTAGTCATGCATTATTTTAGAAACTAGTAGAAAAATCCTCTAGTTTTGAAATTTAGCAGGAAATCATGTTTAAAATTTTTTTTGGCATTAATTTCATAATATTTGATTTGATTTTATGTTGTCTTCCAAAAAGTATTCTTAAATGTATACCATAAAAAGTAGTCTTGGAAGAAAGATATCAGAGCAAATGTAACAATTACCGAAAAAAAAAACAATAAAAAAATTTAGGGAAAGAAATTGAAAATTAATTTAGATAACAGTGGATAAACTTTATCAAGTTGCAAACTTTGTAGTGTCGAATAAAAATTATATTATGGAATTTCCAATAAGTTTTTTCTGTACACAGAACTTTTTTACAAGAGTAAAATCTAATTCATTTTAGTTCTTGCACATCCTTATTTCAAAATACTAACCCTCCATGTTTAAATAAAAATTAATCTGTACTTTCATTTTTCACACTTATTTCTAAAACAAAACAGATAAAAGCACATTATTTTATATATTGAGCATTTCTGCTTCTTTTTCAAAAGCGTAAGCTTGGAGGGTGTCATCAATAGAGTCCTTAGAGTATTTACAAAGGCTTGATTTACAGGTACAGAGGAAAGTGTGACTCTTTGCAATCCAAAACTCAATCCCATAATCAAAGCTGAAATGGTTAAATAAAAAGTCAGTAATTGTATGATCTTGTTTATATCTTAAGATATTTTAATTTTTTAAAATGCTGTACTGTAAGTAACTAATTTGGTATTTATAATTATTTAAATAAAAAACATTAACTACATTATTAAAGAAAGTACTCAAACTGATTTAGGAAAATGGTTAAGTGAGGTCATAATTTTGATTTAAGCATAAAAAAGTTAAAATTACTTGAAGTACATATTCAAATGTTTTGCCATTTCACTGATTTAGAAAAGAAAAAAAAAGTGTTTCAATGTTAGTGCAATTACTTGAAGAAGCAAAATTGGATACTTTGCGTTCAAACTTTTTATGTTTTAAATTTTGAATACATAGAAGAAAATATGAAAACAAATCTAACAAAGTATTGAATTAAAACATGTGTCCTTTGTGGTAAAGCTTAAACTAAGCTATGTGATACCTATTAGATAATAATTTTTGCTTATCATATAAAGCACTAAATACTATACTTTTAAAAACACAGTAATTTATATTTGATTTAGCTTTGAAAAATAGAATTATTATGGTGCATACACTTTTTTAGAAATGAAATTCAAAGACTTTCAAGGCCCTTTTCAAGAACACTGCCAATAAAAAAAAAATATCAAGGCCCTGTTTTTCCATTGCAGAGTCAGTACAGAAATTGAATTTTTATATCTTTTTATTAAATTAAGGAATTTGTAAGAAGTTTAAAATCTAAAATATACCATTAAACGGCAAAGATGCCACCATATATATTTATTGACATCTTACTAGCTAGGCGACTTCTTAGCGCTGATTCACCCATATTTGAAATGTCAATTTTCTTCATACATAACTTGCATTTTGTGGCATGCAAATTGGAAATATCTTTTAAAATCCATTTTTTAATAGTTCCAGTTTTGCAACCAAAGATTGTTAAATGAGCATTTGCCCATACTAAACACGTTTTGTTTTGTAAAGGAAAAAAACAAACATAAACATAGTTTAGAATCGGAACTCTGGTAATGATTCAAATTCAAAGAATGATGACAGCGGGGAGAACTAAACAGGGTATCAGATACACGCCAAGCCGGCCGGCGGCGGTGTTCAAAACACAAACCAAGTAACGAACAGCCACTATTCCCCGTTTGGAGAATCCTTTCCAATCCATTTGTTATATTTCGAGTTTTGCAACCAAACATTGTTAAATGATTATTTGCCCATGCTAAACACGATTTATTTTGAAGTTGAAAAAAAAAAAAAGAAGCCATAAACACAGTTTAGAATCAAATTTCCACAATGAAAATTAACTTTCTTGAATGAAGCATTCAAATTCAAAGAATGACAACGGCGGGCAGAACTAAACAAGATATCATACACACGAAAAGCCAGCAAGCATTCAAAACGCAAACCAAGTAATGAACAGCCCCTATTTCCCGATTGGAGAAATTAGGGAAACAGTTTAGAATCTTAACTTCCATGATGAAAATTCTTGAATGAACGATTTAAATTCAAAGAACAATGACAACGGGCAGAATTAAACAGGATACTCTGTGCAGGATATCAGACACAACAAGTTGACACCTTTCAAAACGTGAACCAAGAAACGAACGGACATTATTCGCCGAAAGTAAGTAATGGGAGGGAACTGATTCAACTGTGATCGACAGATCCGCGGAAAGTGAATAGGCTGGAAAACGTGACGTAAAGAGTGACATCAGAATTCTAGCAAGACAGGAATTTTGTGGTTTTAGAATTGAAATTGGAAATCCAAGGACTTTCCACACCTTTTTGGAAATAATCCTATTTTTTCAGGCTATTCAAGGCCTTGAAAAAAAATATAATGAAATTCAAGGACTATCCATGCCCCATACGCACCCTGAATTATGCAAACATTAATTTTAATAAATTTTTTTTGACATATTTAAAAAATGTGTTTATAGTTCAACAATTTCTAAAAAGTATTTAAGATAAGTTTAATCTCAACGACATATGATATAGAATCTTACCTTAATTCCTCAAATGCATCTATGTTCTTCATAGCAAAAAATGCAATTCGAGGAAAGTTTTTATCTTGGTGTTCAACAAAAACACGAATTGATACTAGATTTGGATCACAACTGTGGTTAATAAATCTGGCAACATTTCCATAAAATCGTCCATCGATACAGTAATCACCATCCTGAAACAAGAAAATTAGTTTTGTAGTTTCTAGAGGAGACAGGTAGCTTATTAAAAAATTATAAATAATAAAATTATAACAAGTGTAATTTATGGATGATTACAGTATTTTTTACCTCCGATAGATTAAAAAGATTATCTGTTAGTTGGTACTTGCATGTTGATTGTTATGTTCTATATATTTCTAAAAAATCCACTCATCGTATTAAGGTTGATAGTTCTTGGGGAGAGAAAAGGGACTTGGGGACCAAAACCATTAAAACAGCTACCATTTTAGAAAATTATTTGGCACACAAAAAATACACATTAAATCACTGAGCCAAAGAAAACACTGGAGTGACGACCTTGGCTTCTTTTACAAGTGAGCTTGCGAGTCACTCTAATACAGTAACCCTTGCACTTGATAGAGTTTTAAGGCAAAACATTGCGATTTGCCAATTCAAATTACTCGTGGCGGGCTTTGTTGCAAACCAAATACTTTGCGTATTTTCTGCAAAATAGTGACATATTTCTTTTAAAGTTCTATTTTATCTTATTTTATTAATTAACAGTGATAATACAGCTTAGGAAAAGCTTGTTTAGATTTATATAAATTGAGAAATGCAGAGGTTTGAGTGTTTCCGTGTAGTAATCGTTAAAACAAAAGTGGATTTTTCGAGAAATGTCTCGCATTTTAATATAAATAAGAATGCAGCGTGAAATCTTCAATTTGTCGGTGAGTTTTTGAATTTGCTTTGAAAGGATTTGAGGTTTTGTTTATTTACTTTGTGTTCAATTTTGCGCAATTCGAAGTGTATCCAGCGAAGCTTGTGTTAAAGCCATAGTGCAAGTACTATTGTTCTATTTTACTAGTAAGTACACCTGCATTATTCATACTTTGTTATTGTAGGAGTATAAATTTATCTTTTAATATATTATGTGATGGTAAATTTTATAAGCTGCTGAAAATGAAATCGTAATTCCAATTATGATACTCAAATAGAAACTGAATATTGCTTCTGACACAAATTGTATTCAAATATTTAGTAAAATAAATTGCAATATCGATATCGAATGTCTGTAATAATTTGGTTAGGATCTGGTTACCATACGATATAGCGATTTTTTTCGTATTCTGAACTTAATTCAATAACTGATCTACAAAGTATATTTTGCTCTGATCTATAAAATATTTTCTTGAGAAAGTATAAGAATGTAATAACTGAGCATAAACAATGTCTATAGTGTGCAGTATTAGTTATCATAGCTAATTTTAATGAAATACTAGTATAGATAATTTAATTAGTGTAAAGGAAGGATTTTAATACTTAAAATTAGCTGCATGATAAGATTTCTAAGTGTTATGCTATTCAAATTCATTTAAAATCTTAAAGTAAAACTAATTCTTTGGATTTGTTTATTAATTAATATTGCAATGAAATTGACATTTTCCATTTTAAATATGTTTTACTACCCACTTTAATAGACATCTCTCTATATTTAAAAAAAAGTATATAATAAATTTTAATAGTAATGTAATAATTTTTAATAGTAATGTAATAATTTTTAATAGTAATGTAATAATTTTTAATAGTAATGTAATAATTTTTAATAGTAATGTAATAATTTACTAATTTTAAATTAAAATGCATATAGTCAAAATAAACAGGTTGAAATATAAATGGTTTCTAAGACATCCATCATTCATGAGGATACTCATTGCTCAAAAAGTTCTGAAAAAAGATATGTGAAAGTTCAGTATAAAAATTTTGCAGGTGCACAATTAACAAAACTTTTTATTTATTGTCTGTCCTTTAAGCGCATTAGTCTAAAGGTCTATTATTTTGTTTTGTATGCAATACTTGAAAATAAGTGGAAGGAAAACAAATTGACTATGTATTTCATCAATTGTTATTTTATTATTCAATTATTTATTTTAATGTTTTGACAACCAACATTGTTTTCATTTCTGTAATATGATAGAAAAATTTATCAAATTTTTTTTCCTAAAATAGTGTTTTAAAATTAAAGTCATTGTTAGCTTGATATTTCAAAAAAGCAAACAATTTATTTCCAAAATTAAAACGTCAAAAAAAAAAAAAAAAAAAAAAAAGGATCGAAATCTCTAGGATAACATGTGCTTCTTAACACTTTAAGTGCATAGGCTGATTGGATTTAAATTTATTTGTCGCAAGGGCAACACGAACAATTGGATGTAGGATTTTAAGAAATAAAATAGATCAATGTTGCAAAGAAATTTTATTGTGTATGTAGCTATTGTACTGTTTTGGAGTGGTTTTAAAAAAGCCTCAAAATGCTGAACTGTGCTTTAAAAAGGTGGGATATTTTTAATCCTGTCGTGCTTCAAAGAGCTAAAATATGCATTTGAATTAAATTCACATACTTGGCCCAATTTCCAGAATATCCATAAAAGAATTTCTATCTTGTAAATGTGGCAAATAAGTTAGATCCTGTAACCTAAATTTCTATTTTGATTGATTTGGCACATTTCCATTCTCATATAAACAGTATAATTTACAATAAAAATAATATCTTAATATCCCGACTTTGGAAGCAAGAATCCTATTCCAATAAATTTTTTTGTTTGTTTCTGTATAAAATTTGCTGATTGCAAGTGAAGAGCCAAAACTTCACCCATAATTATCAATGCCTGAAACTATGGGAAGAAACTACTTTTCTCCTTCCCGTTCTGCTGTTCTTCGCTTTTGCTTTGAGGTATTAGCACACTCGCTAAAGGGTGTGATTCTGTTTCGGCACCCTCAGTCAGCACTCCAGTACAGTATTCTTTAGCTCAGTGCATTATATTCAGTATCTACTTATCCATTAAAAGTAACATACGATCGTTGAAAATAGTTATTTAATGTCAGAAATCCTACTTATTCATAAAAGCGACTCAAACTTAAGAGAAAATGCGATGTACAAATAAGAAAAAGTACATAAAAAGTTTTGTCACATTGACAAGCTTTTGAATTTGACTTGAAATAAACATTAACTCAGTAATTCAATTTTAGAAATAATTAAAAAAAAAAAAACATCATCTACTACATAAATTAAATTTAGCTTTATTATCAGATTTTAGAATTTTTGCAATTGTTTGAAATTGATTTATAAAATATGGATAAACGTAACATGAAAAAAAAAAAAAATGAAAAAAAATTAGGAAGTAGGTGATGACTGTTGTCCACTGTTTGGACAAGCTTAGCTAAAAAAGATGTGTACGTAAATATGTCAAATAGATGCTCTAAATGACCACTCAATCTCAACCAACCTTTAATGGACATGTTTCGACCAAATAACAAATAAGCCATCAGTTACGAATAATTGTAAGTATTACTAACTGGTAACGTAGCATTCTGGATCACGTCATTTAAACAAGTTATGACAAATATAAAATAGATTACGTAATGATATGGATAAAATATGGATAAACGTAACATGAAAAAAAAAAAAAATGAAAAAAAATTAGGAAGTAGGTGATGACTGTTGTCCACTGTTTGGACAAGCTTAGCTAAAAAAGATGTGTACGTAAATATGTCAAATAGATGCTCTAAATGACCACTCAATCTCAACCAACCTTTAATGGACATGTTTCGACCAAATAACAAATAAGCCATCAGTTACGAATAATTGTAAGTATTACTAACTGGTAACGTAGCATTCTGGATCACGTCATTTAAACAAGTTATGACAAATATAAAATAGATTGTATCAAACAATAGTAACAAGTGTGAGTAACTGTAAGCTCTAAAAATATATATATATATATATATATATATATATATATATATATAATTATCACAATTGTAAAATTTTGATTAAATGTTAAATGACACTTACTTTACTCTCAAGATCAAAAAGATAGCTATCATCTTCACGTTCAACAACTTCTACTCCAGTAACTACTTCACCAATGTATCTAAGAGAATAGTTATTTTATTTACTAATTAGACTAAACACAATTCACAAAAATATACATTCCCACAAAAATTAAAATTTCTTGCACATTATTCTAGATTTCAGTAAATATTACTTACTCGCAAATGAATGTTCCTTTTGGAATATTTTTCAATGTTCTAACACCCCAACCTCGATCATAGGTACGAAATATTTGCAGGGGAATTCTGTATAGATAGGTAAAAAAATTAAGTATTAGAGAAAGCTATTGAAACTGAAGATAGAAATAGCAGTAGGAACGTTTAAGTACTTTTAACAAGGAAGAAAACAATAATTTTATAAAATTTCAATAAAATTATTACAAGTCCCCACACTAAGTAACACACATAATTAAAGAAAACACACTTTCTTCAATAAATAGCTAACTAATGCATCATACAATTCTGTCAAGAAACTGATACATTTTAGACTGTGAAATTATGTGTGTGAAGATATTACTAAAAATATTCTTCAAAATATTAGAACGTCTTTGAAAAACTGGCTCGATGATAACAAAGTACTTCAGTGAGGTAGTAATAAATTTCCAAATGAAAACTGCAGAATATGGTGAGTATAAAAGTGGGGAATATTATAGTTGTTGTTGATTCAGGGTGGCCCCAAAATTCAGGAACAAAAGTTCCCTAACAGATTTCTAAAAAATTCCCTGATTTTTTCAGATATGTAGATCAAATACAACATTTATGCCAAAGGAAAAAATATGCCCTTTATTTTAAATAGTATATAGCAGTATTGAAAAGTTTATGTTATACCGTAACATGAAACTTCTAACGATTACCACAATTCTCCAGGAAAATGGCTCTACAATACAGATGAATGAGGAAAGGTACCTTCACACAATAGAAAAATTCCTTGATTTCTGCAATTTTTTAAAAAACTCCCCGATATTTTCCAGAATTAGAAAGTTCCCTGACATTTCCAGGTTCTGTGGCCACTATGTTGATTTGTGGTACAAAATATATAAATACAGCTTAAAGCACAATAATTAATAATTTTATGTCGATTTTATGGCAAAAATGAAATATTGGCATCAATGTAGAAGTGGAGTTTAGCTTTTTCCTCCTTCACAAAAATATGTTCCTTCTGAATAACAAATATGAACTAAATAAAAACTAAAATCTTTATGTATTTTCTATAGTTTGTAAAAGTGGATATATAATGACTGTGCCTTAACCCACCAAATATGAAAAATGTTGTGGCATTTTCTACACATTTGGCTTTCATAAAAACATACTGTTTTAAGTAATAATTTGCAGTGGTATGTTTTCTCATAATAAAGATAAAACAATTATCTTTATAAAATAAATATTAACAAAATATTAGTTTAGTAAAAAAGCAGCTTAAATGAAGTTTAAATACTGACCTTAAACCTTTTTGTACCACTCTATTAATACAAGTCTTAGGACAATGGCAGATTTTGCTGCATTCATAAACAGCTGGTGGATCACACATATCAAAATCTGCTGTTAACCGTTCATCCTACATAAACAACAATAATCCCCTTTAATATTGATTTCAGGCAATTTATACAAACTAGACAAGCTAAGAAATTTACATACCACATCATACCAGCATTTGGAAATCTTGGTACACAAACAAGAACCAGAATTGCAATTATCCTTGCATAAACATTTCTAAAAACACATAATAAAAAAAAAATCAGTTAATAATACATCACACTTTAAAATGTTTATCACTAATAAAACATGTGTAAAAAATCATTGTATTAAGTATTGCTTACTTCCATACTGTCAATAGTTGCAATAACACTTATATCAGGAACATAACAATTTTTAGTTATATAGCGAAATTCCATAATGAACTCTTGTTGGTCAACTTCATTTACAGCTTGAATTGGATAAGTTTCTGAACCACGAGAAATATCCCTAAAAAGAAACAATGTTTTGTTGTTTTTATTTTATTTAAATGAGAAGCCTAATATATGCTATGTAGTAGCTTTTTTATTTTAGTGTTTATACTTTAACAGGGTTCCCACTCAAATCACAGAATGAAAATCAATGACTTTTAAGACCTAAATAAATTTTTTTAGGCCTTTGAAAATTTGTTTTCAGGCATCATGTCTAAACATAAATTTTTAATAAAGTATATTCTACCAAAAAAGTTACAACTTGGTACATGCGTAATACAAATATGTCAGAGAATTATGATACAGTGTGGCTAAGTGGGGATAGCAAGTCTGAGTTGTATTTTTATAAATTTTGCAGTTGGGCACATAATATCTGTCAAAACTAATGACTTTTAAGGACCTCTAAGCATTTTCAAAGACTTTTAAGCACTTCTAAGCATTTTCAAGGCTATGAAAACAAGTTAAAAAATATTATGCATTATAAATGACCGTGGAGACCCTGTTTAATAAATCCAACTTTCACTTAAGAAAATGGGATGAAAATGGCTGCAGATGACAGAGAGTTGTGATGTCACTACATTCAATAGAGCACATATTGCTTTGTAAAATAGAAAACACAAATGCTTTCCAGTAACTAAACTCTGGATGCTTTGTTTTAGCTCAATGAAATGCTAAAGTATTTCTGGAATGCCAAAATTAAAAACATTCAGTTTTTCTGCTCAAACATTTAGAAATCTAATATTTACCATAAATTTTTCAAAATTACTATTTTTATAATTCGAAGGTTAGTCAGGAAGAAGTTGAAAGCGATAAAGTACTTATCTTGTCAATACTTGGTGCAAAATAGCTTTTTTAAAAAAGTTAGTAAGGAATTAAAAAATAAATAAAATATAATCCTTTTTGATTAAACATTGAGGTTGACGCAACCTGTAATCATTTTAGAATTTTGTAAGAAAATTTTAATTTTATACTTTTTTTTGTCAAAGAAATTTTTTACTTTAGCTTAAACACTAGTACTCTTTCTCTTATTCTACGGTTATTTGCTAGTAGGCATATATAAAATCAATAGATATACATACCTGCCAATATTGGCATTTTCAAATTAGTAAAATTTTCAAGGAACAAATATTTGCATTCCTATGATTCATGGAAAGTCAAATAGCGACAATATTTATGAATGTAATATAGAAATAATAGTACTTGCAAATACAAAAAATGCATAATATTAAATTGCTCCCAAATATAACAAATTGTTACATTTTAGCACAGAATGGAAATAAATCAAATTTAAACTTTATGATGAAATCTCCGATGAGGTTTATGATTTATCTACATTACACCCAAATAACATGCTTTATGACACAAAAACTACAGTGAAACATACAAGGAGTTGGTGGTACTCAAAGTGTTTAATCACACGGACAAATATCAATTATGCATGCTTTCGAATTCTTATTATTACATTTGATGTAGTCACTGTGTTTTTTAGAATTGATATGAACTTTTGACATCAGTAAATCCTCCATGAGAAATCTTAATATCAGATGCATAAATAGAGCAGAATGTAAAATTTTTTCCTTTGCTTGAATTTATGATGATTTGAAGTAAACTGCTTGGTATAAGACTAAAAAAAAACTTGATATTTTTTGGATTCTTATACCAAGATTGTTTAGCATGGATATTTTAAAATAAATAATTAAGACTAACAAAGTAGCTGAAAACCGAAAGTGTTTTAATCACTTAAGTCCGAGATAACGAAACAGTTGTTTGGTGCCGCCAACACAAATGAAAACAATGCACCTCAAACAATGATTTAGTGCTATTATTTATGCGCAACGTTGAAGTACGGTCCAAAAGAAGGAAGAATAAAAAAAACTAAAGCACTTTCAGTTTTCTACTTCTTTATTAATCTCTAAAGTTCGATACAACGAAACAGTTGTTTGGTTAGCCAGGTCCCGTCGGCAACACCATTGAAAACAGTGCATCCCCGACGCCGTGGTTTAGTGCTATTATTTAAGCGTAATGTTGGAGTCCGGTTCAAAAGATGGAATAATAAAAAAAAACTAAAGCACTTTCAGTTTTCTACTTCTTTATTAATCTCTAAAGTGAGAGACAACGAAACAGTTGTTAGGTTCACCAGGTCCAATCGACAACACCATTGAAAACACTGCATCCCCGGCAACGTGGTTTAGTGCTATTATTTAAGCACAATGTTGGAGTTCCGTCCAAACGAAGGAAGAATAAAATAACAAAAGCACTTTTGGTTTTCTGCATTTTTATTTACCTATAAAGTCCGAAACAACGAAACAGTGGTTTGGTTGACCAAATCCCGTCAGCAACACAGATGAAAACATGCATACGCGCCAACACGCTTTATTGTAGTATATACGCGCAACCATGGAGTGTGAATATTTTGACTGACGCAGCAGCTTTGGTAAATCGTTTCGGTTTCGTTGATGACTTGAAAAATATTTAAAAAAAAAAAAAAAATTTTAAGGAAAAAATGAAAAGTACCGTGAAATCCGTATGTTTTTTTTAGATGTTCGTACAACCGTAAAAAACAGTAAAAATCCGTACATTGTACGGATAATCCATACAAGTTGGCAGGTATGGATATATATATTAGTATTTTGCCAAAAATATTTGAAAAAAACACAACAACAACCCAAGGTTATTAAAGAAGATAGCTCACCACCTTCCTTACAGTTTGCACTACTCTCATTAGTTAAAAGACCCAAAAAAATATTTAATTTCAAAGGACAAACACAAAAGCATCAAAATATGCATTTTAATTTTTTGAATTTGGACTTTTTAACTTATGACGGCAGATTAATAATAGTTGTTTCATTTTGGTTTGAACTAATTCTTTACACTGAGTCCATTTACCAATTTTACAATATCTGGATTTATTATATCTCATGCATGCTTCTCTAAGTTTATTTTAATATAAAATGATGTTCACCTGTAAACTACATGCTGTTGCAGAGAATTTTTATCCACATCTGAAGAAATTGATGAATGCATCTTAAAAACTTTCAAAGACTTAAAACCTTTTTCACAACACTATAAAAGTGAAAAAAAGTAAATTTAAATAACAGAAGGTATTTTTTTTCATAAAATAATTCAGATATGCTTAAAATACAAAGCTTTCATAGAAGAAAATGTGTAGTGTGGTATTAAAGAAATAATATATATATATTTAAAATCATAAAGGTCTGGTTATCAATCAAGCCCAATACCAATTATACTCTTCATTTGTTCATATACTATTACCATAACAATAAAATAATGCCACTTATAAAAAATACATTAATACAAAAATGAGCATTTTTCAACTTAAATCATTATATCTGATTAATAATCAGTTATATAAAAAAGAGAAACCAACAGTTATAAATTATCTGAATGTATACCAAATTGATCTAAAAAGCTGATTTAGACAAATCAGTTTTCAATGCAATATTGGCTTATATATTCAGTCAGTTCTAATTAAGCTACACATTTCCCAAAGCTCTTTATTACAATATTTTTGAAGTTAAGAATATTCCGACTCAAGTTACTTGGCTTGTCCGCACCCTCACAGAGAACAGGCAAGATCAATTTAAACAAATCGATTCACTGAATTTATAAACATGCACTTGCAATTCTTTTAAAACTGACTTTCTGCTAGCAGCCAAAAACAGCAGAATCAGACAGAATAATTCAATTGCAGTATTATTGGTTTATTATGGAATGATTTAAAACCTTTAAAATATGTAAAATGATAATTATGGCTTATTACCTCAACATATTCAAAACATCTACTTTCATCAGAACATGGATTTCAAATTTGCTAGGATAAACATAAAGCTTATATCTGGAGAATTCTTTTAATGAAACATGCATGGAAAATAGAAAATTAAAATGCTTATCATTATGTAGCCCTATTCTTAAAGTTTGTTTTAATGTTAAAATACATTAGTAATGTTAGGCAATAGGGTATTTAATACCATTAACAAATAATTACAGTGTGTCCCAAAAGTTTATAGACGTTTTTTTTTTAATTTTATAAATTGAAAAGATGAGTAACAAATTTAAAATCATTTTTATTTATAAATAACATCAAGACAATAATAATAATATACAAAAAATAATATAACACAATCACAGACTTTGTGTTAAAAATTAAATATTAAAATTTACTATCCCAAAAGTTTATAGACAACTCCTTTTCTTTCCTTTAACGTTCACATTTTTGAGCCATTTTTCCGAATCACTTAAAAAACTCAATCAGGTATACTCAAAATAAGAGTTTGAAGAAATTCTAGTTTTAGAGAAAACCAATTTCGTTCAATTTGCAGCTTTAGATCTTGAACTGTTGCAAATTGACGCCCATTAGCATATATGTCTCTAGCTAATATTCCCGAGATGTTCTGCATTGGGTTCAGGTCAGGACCTAGGGCTGGCCAGTCCATAACAGTTACTTGGTTTTGTCTAAACCATGCCATTATAGAGTTTGACAAGTGAATGGAGCAATTGTCTTGCTGATAAATCTATTTGTCTCAGTCTAGCAATTTTTCAAATAGAAGTAACTGTACTACGAGAGTTATCTGGTAATCTTAGGAACATTGAAAACCTTTTAAAAAAGCAATATCGGTAGTTTCATTATAAGAAAATGCTCCCTCCACCATGAGTGAGTCGCCCCCTTGTTGTCTGCTGAAAAAAGTTCATGGTTCCATGCGAATATCATTCCAGTAATATGCCCAACCATCAAGGCCGTCTAAATTAAACTTGTTTTCATCACTGAACAGAACACTTAACCATCCATCTGATTTCGAGCCCACTGAACATGATCATCGTTATGACGTTTTGTAAATTTTGACGAATGACCCATTTTGCAAAAAATCAAGAAATTTACTTTCCTGTAGTCGTGAATGCCCCTTGGATTTTGATACTGGAACGGTCACTTCTCTTGAAACTGACCATACAGACAGGTTCTGGGTTGAAACTAATTTCAAAATCTCTGTCTTGCCGTTTAATTGTTTTCTTTGGTTGCTCAGAACAGGATTTTGTTTCAAAATTGTCACCTTTTGACAGATTTCGGTAAATACCAATCCTGCTACGTTAAATTTTTCTTGCAATGCCCACAGCTTTCATTCCACGAGCTTTCAAATGATTGATTTGCAAAATTTCATCTTGGGAAAACTGCATGTTGAGAGGCATCTTTGCAATCAGTCGAAGAAGGAAAGACAGACTTGCTTTTCTCAAGAAACTATGCACATAAATCAGGAACAGAAGTACTCAACCTTGGAATATGCAAATTTTGGCGCTCAGCACTTAAATCATCTTTTAACACTGGTTGTCTATATACTTTTGGGACAGCGTTTTTTTTTGTTTTTACTTTTTAATATTAAATCTATGACTGTTTAAAGTTGTTTGAGTATTTTATTATTTCTATAACCTCAATACATATTCGCATAATTTATTTCGTCTTTTTTACTCGTTTAGTTAGCTTTTAAATCGAAAAAATCTGCTGTCTATAAACTTTTGGGGCACACTGTACCAACTGCTGCATATATATAGTATTTAACGAAAAAATAAAAGGATTTTTTACATGAAATAATTGCTAAAATTGAATAAAAAAAGAAAAAGTTTTCTGAGTGCATCGTTACGTTATTAAAAACGCTCGGATAAGCTCCTCTGCAAAGTGTGATATCGCAATTATCGAAGTTTGTAAACAAGCAACTTCGTATGTTTATTTTAAAATTGGTTCGTCTTTTTTCCTACTTCATGATTAATTATGCCAATTGTAGGTAACTTGTAAGAAATATTTATTTAAAGGAACTTTATTTAAATAATAGAAGACAATTTTGTAAAGGTAGACAGTTCAAATTTACCCAAAATAGATGCACTGATGATGGGGGGATTCTTTTTCAAGTCAAGCCCAGAATTTTACTCTGCTGAGTTAAGAAATGTTAAAACATCGGCGTAAGTATAAATAAATCTCCCAGTTATTATAATTAGTAAAACAAGAACTACACACTTTCAGAGTTGTAATAATTATGAAAACTTAAAAAATAAATAAAAATTAGCGATTAAAATAATTGGCCAAATACAGTAAAACAGGGTGAATCGGAAAACTTTACAACTTTCAAAGTAAAAATCGGCTATAATAATATCGTTATTGAACATATTTTTGAATTTGTAACTTGGGCCTTACCTTCTTCTATGATGATTAAACCCAAAAATGTTGTAAAAAACATGAATTGCATATATTTCAATATTTTTCATGGTGCTCCAATTCACCCCGAAGAAAGGGATGAATCGGAATACTCGTTAAAATTTATTTCTGATCTTATTTAAACATTTACAGGTTAAAAAAACCCCAAGTAATAATGCATTGAGATAAATAGGAACACGAGATTACCATAGCTCACCCTTCTCTCAAAACAATTAAAAAAAAAATCAATGTTCTAATAGTGCAGCTATACCTAAACTTATTATTTCGTAAATAAAACATTTAAAAGAATTAATTAAAGCATTATTTACATCAAAATGATCTTCACAGAAGTAAACCGCAGTGCAAGGTGAAAACTTGATTCTCTTCTTGCAAGATTTAACCACTTTTTGTATATTTGCTTTCCTAGGAACATGTATAAACAACCTGTCTGGAGTTTTAATTGAAGTACTTGTACAGTGGGGTACAACACAATACCAGTAAGACATTTCTTCGAACAAAATCAAAAGAAAAGACATTATGGTTACACAATCTCGCATGAAACTCAGCTAAGTGTGGTTGTTTACCATTCACGATGCTGTTTTGCAAGCAGTGATGTCACACAGTCGGATGGGCTTTTCACAGGGGCGGAGCTTCTGCTAAAATGTGCTTTTTCAATCAGAAAAAGATTTAAATCTTACACTGTATAAATGCGTATGGAAATCAAATAAACTAAAACAACTGTTGTAATGTAAAACTAAAACAAAGATTTAAATACCATAATAGGAGTTTCACCATCTTTATTTTTACAGTCCAATGAAGCTCCTTTTGACAAGAGCAACCTAAAATAAAACACAAAATTTATAATAAAAAATAATGCCCACAGCACATGTAACATGCAATCAATTAGTATTAACTAAATTGGCAAGAAAACTCCATCAAGCAAAAGTTCAGTTTTTAAAGAAGCAAAGTTAGAAGACATGAGTATTGCTAAATGCAAACTGTAAAAAGTTATATGAATGATCAGAATTTATGGTTGCAATAATCAAAATTGAGAAAAGGATCAGTAACTAACAGAAAACTCACCTGACACATGCATAGCGATCTTTGCGAGCTGCGACATGCCTGCAGAAATAATTATGATAATGAAATTAATATTGAAATCTATGAAAGGTTTTTATAATAAACATTAAGATTAGTATTAAAGTTCAACAAATAAGCAAACATTAAAAATTCTACTTGTGATAAAAATGTTTGATTCACATAATTTTAAATATCTTTTTAAGGAAATTGTTTAAGCAATCACTCAGGTAGCCGAGATTGTCACATGCATACATAATTACCAAACTACATAAGTTTGATGAATTGAAACATAAAAACAGAATGAATAACACATAGGGTTACTCCTGTAAGAACGGAATTCAATAATGTTGCATACTTACAAAGCAGAATCTCCCCGTTCATTTACAAAAGTAAGATTGCACCCCTTTTCAAGCAACATTTCAATAATTTCACAATCACCTGAACAGGCTGCCCAGTGCAGAGCAGTGTTTTCTTCCTATTAAAAAGAATGAATACAATAAATCACAACATACCAATTATTTAAAAAATTATACACTGTTAAATAAACATAATTTCACAAAGTAATATTTTTAAACATAAAATAAAAAATAAGCTAACAACATTTTACAGATTTTTCATAATAAACATATTAAAAATTATATATATATATAATGTATTCCCATATTGGAACTTTCGATTTTGATTTTAGAATTCTGTAGTATTTTCCGGAGTTTGCGAGAAGTGCCCCGAGTCTCGTCGAACGTCACTGAGAAATCTATAAAAGCACCATACTTAGGTTCGACCACATCTTTTGGAATAACTAACTCTTTGCGCTAGCCAAACGTCATCCTCACCTCCCATCTCTCTGGCAACAAACTTTTGTTTACCTCAATCACGATTTGCTTCTTAAGACTGAAAGTTGACAGGATTTGATCTTTGTGGGAATTAGTTTAAAAAAGAAATGAAATAAGAACGTGATTAGAATTTTTAATTTAAAGACTCAGATTTTACATTCAGACGTGGAGCCAGAAAAAAAATTGTAATCCTTCCAACGTTTGCCAGATGTCAATCAAAGAGCGCCATGACGTCTCTGAGAATACGAGGAGCAGACTGGAGACCACACATTCTTCGTCTGTGATTAGTTAAGAGCGTCCCCGGAGGAGAAAGTCGGTGTCAGGTAAAACTCTGCCGCATAAATGACCCTGCAATGTGCCGTCGAACCAAGCCGAAAGGAGTGGCGATCGGAGCCTAAGACGATGATTATTGTGAGGTGATGAACTGAATGAACTTTTTACACTAACAGGGTGTCTACCAGCTTTATCAAATACAATTTCTTGACTTTTCTTGACCTCAGAAGAAAATTTCTTGACCTTTTCAGAAAATTTTGCAACCGTTTAAATAATCAATTTGACAAAAAAAATTACAAAGGCAAACCATAAAAATTTAATACTTTTGAAAAGACAAAAATCAGAGATACAATACAACATATTTAACCTATATTGAAGCCACAACTATGAATGTTTGTGCAATTATATTAAAAAAAAATTGTCTTTCCCCCCCCAAAATTAACATTTTTCTTCTTCTCTCGGATAGAAATGTATGAAATATATTACCAATATAACAATGGTTGCTGCATTAATTTGCTGAAAATAACTCACTGAAATGCTTAAAATTCTGTTTTAAATACAATAGAAAATTAGAGAAATCCACGTGAAAGAAAACAGCAAGAACAATAAAACATTATATCATAAAATTTAGTATTGTGAATGATAACACTAAGCAACCCCAATTTCAGCATTTTTATTTTTTTATTTTAGCAATCTCAATATCTAATAACTGGACTTCCTCCTCCTATAGGAACATAACAGCAAACAATTCACTTCCTTTACATGTGCTTCTGTCAGAAGTGTGACACATTACTCGGATTAATGCCCATATAACTTCTTCATTAATGATAAAAAGAATTCCTAGTAGATGAAAAATCTGACAAAGTCAAAGTGTTTACAGTTGCTTCACATTGTTTGCTTGCTTCAGCAACAATAAAATTTTCTTGGGATGGTAATAGGAAGCTATTAGTTGCATTGTTGGATAGAACTACATGTGATGACAAAGACTGAAAATTAAGCATTCTTTGCTTGCCTGTTAAAATTACACAGGCTAAGTCTTGATGTATTTTTGATGAGATAACCCCATTTCACTATGACTGACATCAAATTTTGATTTGCAAAATATACAATATCCTTTATATTTGGCCAGTAACACAGGCATTAACCACTTGGCTAGATCTTTATCGGATTCCATCCAGTTTTCTCAAAAAGTACATCAACAACCAACAGTAGGTTTGAGGCCCAACAAGGTTGTCCATTTATATTTCCTGACAATATACCGTATATATTCTCGCATGCAAGTCGAGAATGTGGGCCAAAAAGTTCATTAAAAAGTAGGGCTAGAGAATGAAGATTTAAAAAAAAAAATGTCATAAACAAAAGGGATAGCAACTGACTTTCGGCGAAAGCGCGGTAATCAAGCCACGATTTGAAGAAAACCGGAAGTCCGTTCGGCTCAACTGTGTCGTTGCTTTCCAATAATTATTTCCGAACTTAAGTTAATACTTTAAAGCAAAAATCAAATTAAATAAAATAATCTTTAATAGAATAAAATATTCCAAGATGAATTTTTGAATTTGCTTCGTGATTCAAAAGTGCGGGAAGTCCGTAAAATAATCGAAGTGACGTTGCATCGTAGGTTCTTGTTCCTCGTGAAATAAATGACTTTAAAAAATAAAAAATGCACAATTTATTACATAAGTAATGTTAGTACAGGAATTTATTGCGAAATAACGACAACTCAATTAAAAAATACGATGTAGAGTTATAAAAAAATAATAAAATAAGTGTTGTTACTAGCGATAGGCAAAAGTTTCAGGGGAATTTTTTCACCAATCATATTTTAGTTTCGTGATTTTTGCTGATTAATATTTTATAAATAAGTTAATAAAATGTTCTTGCCGATTCGCAGATTTTTATCGTTAATTTTTCGTGCTGAAAATACAACTAGAAAAAGTTACGAAACTCCTCCATTCACACTTCGCCTGTCGATCCTGTATAGCAAGTCCACACTTGCATATCGCAGAAGTGCACCACACATTATAGTTCTACGAATATTTAAACTTCACAAACTATATTTAACAAAAATAAACTCCGGAATCCCAAATTTTTATAAATTAAAAAAAAAAATATATATATATAGTTTTGTCGTTTGTATGACGGGCCGATAAAGGCCGGTTTTAGAGAAAGGAATGGTTGCAAAAAACGCTATACGTTCATAAAAATTTCGCGTCATTTTGGAAAAAAAATTGCCTTTTTGAGCAATTGTTTGTCGGCGAATTTTTTGTCGATTTTTCTTAGGGAGTTACCGAATTTTTCAGCTTTGCAATCGGCGTGAAAATTTCGTGACCTTTGCTGATTTCTTGACCTTTTCGTGACTTTCTTGACCGTTTTGCGATTTCGCGACTTTCTTGACCGGTAGACACTCTGACTAAGGATTAACCAAGGAAGTTGACTGGAACAGGATAAGAAAATCATTTGGTATATAAAAGGAAAACCATCTACTTTGTTTAATTGCTGTAAAAATGTAAGTATTCCTCACCCCGATTATGCAATTTATTTCACACATTTTGAAAAATTCAAAGCGTATTACGACTCTTATTTTGAGTGTAATTTTGCATTTTAAGTATTTTGTTATAGTTTTATTTTAAGTCTGTATTCTTGTTTATATTATGATCCTTGTGTCAAGGAAAATTTGCTGAACAAATATTGTGTTCTGTACCTGTTTTAAAAAACATTGTAAATATGATAGTCCTTGCACCCTTGAATTAAAAGCAAGTGGGTGATTTTTGGCTAGTTTTAGACAAAATTCAAAATTGTTTCGAAATCTTGCCCATTTCCCCCTTCTTGACGGAATAGAGGCTGCCTTGAGGGGACGGTGGGTGGGTAGTATGTTGTAATGTATTCCCTTTGGAACTTTCGATTTTGGCTTTAGAATTCTCTAGTATTTTCCGGAGTTAGCAGCAAGAAGTGCCTTGAGTCTCATCGAACGTCACTGAGAAATCTATAAAAGTCCCATACTTCGGTTCGATCACGCCTTTTGGAATAATTAACTCTTTGTGCTAGCCAAACCTCACCCTCACCTCTCTGGCAATAAACCTTTGTTAATCTCAACCACATACATCTGAAATATAAAATAATATTCATGGCATAATCCCTACCTATCTATTTCTGATTTGGATTCAGTTTGATATTTTAAAATACTATAGAAAGTATATGTAGTGCATCTTTTCTGAGTCAATAATTTTTTTTAAAAACCTGGAAATTTTTTCATTAACTTTTGAATATTCTGATTTATCCTAAAACTTTTGTTAAATTAGATTTTCCTCTGATATTTCCAGGTTTTTCATTCTTTCCCTGTAGCTGGAAACCCTGCAATACATGGTTCGGGTATTGTTTCCAATTGGTTAAATCCTACTTTCAAACAGGGTAATACACGAAGTATTAGGCAAAGATCAAATATTAAAATGATAACAATTCTTACTTTGTCTTGAATATTAGGATCAGCTCCAAGTTCAAGAAGCCATTGAACTAAGTTGAGGTAATTATGCTCACAAGCCCACACCAAAGGCGTCCAGCCATCAACATCCTATAAAGGTTATATAAATAACTCCATATATTTTTTACAATATAAAACATTCTCAATGGTAGTGTAGTAATAATAAGAAATCCATACCTGTATATTAACGTTGAATCGTCCTGTATTAAATAGCAGTTTTGCGATTTCAATGTAGTTATTTTTGGCTGCTAGATGAAAAGCTGTTAAACCATTTTCATTCTGAAAATTCAATAAAAATTTAAGATAAGTTCAAAGCATAAAAAAAGATTAAGATCTAATTATTTTGAAATAAGAAATGATTCTGTAAAAAAAAAGTTTTTCTTTCCATACATTTAAAGCACAATAGCTTTAAAAAAAAAATAAAAAAATATTGCACCAATCTAAATAATGCACAGATGGCTAGAAATATTTAGACTGTAGCCCTGTACAATATATGATATTGAAGTTAAATAATACAAATTAAAACATTATAGGCTAATTTTTAAAAATATTAAACCTTTATAATTTGAAAGATATTTTGCATTTGTTAAAATCAATATTATGTACCCAATTTTAAAAAAATGACACAATTTACTATACGATTTAAACTTAATTACTGACTGACTGACTCTGTAATGCTCAGAGATAAAAGTTGCTTTGTATGAGAAATCTACAGTGATTTTCTAACCTGGCAACACATTTTTTTATTTAGACTTTGTTTCTGTTTGTCACATCATGTTGTTGAAATTCACATGGTAATGATATCAACTGGAGACTTAATTGAAACAATTTTTGGTGATTTACAGCAAATGTTGATGCAAGAACTTTAAAAAAGGAGGCATTTTTGTGCTGACAAATGCTCAAACATTAGAAATTAATAGGGAGATCACCAATTTGATTGTTGGTAATTCTCAAATCTATTATGGCACTGTTTCTGTTGTCAGTAAAGATTCAAATGACTCAATTTTACTGTTGAATTCTCCATCCACCATACCATTTCATGTGTTAATGCTTAAGAGGTGTCATCATCATGTTGCTGAGAAAGTTGATACTGAAAAAAGGACTTAGCAATGGAACTCAATTGATTGTGGAAGAGCCTAAAAAAATTTATAAGAACAAAAATCATTTCAAAAACCAATTACAATGATATAGTTCTAATAGGAGCACACCAGTAACTACGTAGATGACCTGGTATCAGACCTTAATTATCGATAAAGTTGAGAACTCCAGGAGTTCAAAAAGGGTCCACAGGTGAGAGTAGGCAGAACCGTCTCTTTTTTTGTTGGAAAATTGTCTCCTCCTTTGTAAGTTTTCTTGAACTCACTTGAGATTATCAAAGACTCATACATGTAACAGCTTTCACACTGATGAAATTCAATCTTTTTGGAAACTCTCCCAGATTGCACTTTTTGTATAAAATATGAGAAATGCTCTGGAGATAACTGTAGCAGAGTGAGGGTTAGAATATTATGATCGGTTGCAACATGGATGAGTAAGAGAAATTGCACTTACTTGCCACAGGAAGATCTGCAAAGCCGTGTTTCTTTAAGGGCACCAAGACTTTGCTTGTAACCTACATTGCACATAAAATGCATGGTTGATGGACCAGATCTTCACAAAATGGCTAGCAGATTTAGAAGCAGTTTTTTGTTAAAAGGAAACAGTGTGTTTAATCGTAGTAGTTAATGTGATGTTCTGGGATTAGGAGCAATAAAGTAGGTTTTCCTTCCACCGAATATCGCCACTTTATATAGGAAACAAATGATTTACACAGCGGTTAAATGTTTTGTTTAAAAGAAGCAATTCAAGATAAACGTTTTGGATTCACTAACTACTACTACTAAAAAAGTTTGGAGATTTGTGACTTTTGGAGCAATTCAATTTTTTCTTCTTCTGCAAGCATGTTTCATTTTAAGAGGTAGAAAAAAAGAAGACGTAGCAAATGAAAATAATGAAATAACCCAAGAAGTAATTGAAGCAGCACAATATTGCAGGTTTGTCCAGTAAAGTGTATAATTTGAAGATTATGTTTTCATAGATAACGACATTATTACATTGGAAAGATTGACTAAAATCCAAATTGTAGATGCAATGCTGAGTAAAAATAAAAGCTAATCAAATGATACCGCCGACAAACTTGAAACAGTCGAAGTGACAACTACATCTTTAGCAGAAGTGCTCAATGCCCTCAACAGTTTGTATCAGTGTCTTAGGAAAATAAAATTAATTAGAAAGCGTGAACAATTTAGATGTAATTTGAAGATTTCTGGAGCAATTATCAGGGTTCCCACTCAAATTACAGAATGAAAATCAATGACTTTTAAGGACATAATTAATATTTTTAAGGACCTTAAAACATTTGTTTTCAGGCATCATGTCAGTAAATTTTTTTTTTTTAAAGTATATTCTACCAAAATAGTTACAAGTTGGCGCATGTGTAATACAAATATGTCAGAAAATTATGATATAGTGAGGATAAGTGGCGGACAAGCGGGGATAGCAAGTCTGAGTTGCATTTTTGTAAATTTTGAAGTTGGTCAACATACACAAAAATTAAGGACTTTTAAGGATCTCTAAGCATTTTCAAGAACTTTTAAGCACCTCTAAGTATTTTCAAGGCCTTGAAAATAGGTTCAAAAATATTAAGCACTCTTAATGACTTTCAATGACCGTGGGAACCCTGAATTATGCAGAATAGAGCAAGATACAATGTACTATCACTGAGTACTTTAATTTCAATTAATAAAAATTTTGAATTTTTTGAACTTTTATTTTTAAAACGTTTTATTAGACATCTAAAAATTGTATTTTTGCTATAATAAATTCGACATATGTGGCATTGACTTGAATTCATACTAAGAACTTACACTCTGTTTCTGTTTTAGAAAATTGCACAAAATTCACTTTTTGCATTTTAAAATATTATATTTTTGCAGATAAAACAACTTAATTTTAAAGGTCTTTTGGAGTTCATCTTAACGAGGTTTGACTATAGTAAGATTTATTTCTCACATATTAAGAGATGATGAAATAATTTTTATAAAAAATCAGAAGGCTATACCTTAGCATCAATCTGAGCCCCTGCTAATAAAAGGCATTTCACAACAGGCAATTGGTTCTTTTCAACAGCTAAGATGAGAGGAGTTTCAAGGTCATCATTTACAGCATCAATTAAAGCTCCATACTAAAAAATATACCATATGAGAGGCTTCATTTTATAGATTGAATGAGCTATTTACTAGAAAAATTATATTTTTTTTTACAAACATCAGATTCATTTTTTTTAGCATTCAGTTTACAAAATTGCCAAGATTTTCTGATTAGGCAAGCTAATTAGAATCTACATTGATTAAACAATTTAATATAAAGTGATTACAATGCGATAAATATTAACCGCTACAGCAATTTAATTGTCAGATGTAAAAAAAGGAACATGCCAATAGGTTTTTAATTGGAGATTACCCCATTTTTCATTTAGCGTTTCAATTTGTATCCAGGCGTACACATGAAGGAAGATAAGCGAAAACCAAACAAGACCAAATGCTAAATTATATGGAAGGACAAAAATAACATGAAACTCCTTTTAAGGCACTCATTAAGAATTTATTTTTTCATTAAAAATCTGCGCTTAGTCCTTTTCACAATTTGTCAAGAAGAAATCTGTCGGTAGTTTCAGATTGATGCTATAAACTCCTTTATTTTATGAGTGATATTTGATTTTTATTTCCTCCCCTTAAATGATAGACATCTAAACTTTAAATAGAATAAGTGAAAAGGATTTTTTTTTTTTTTAAATTTAAAAACATAGTTATTTTTCAAAAGAATTAAAACCGTAAAATGTTTTCAACTGAATACATTAGGATGTCTAAAGGAAAATCAATTTGAATTTCTCTGATGACTCCTGGGGACTCAAACTTTTATGTGGATGCAAATGTAAATTATTAAAAACCACACTATAGAAAATTAATTTGTTTATAAGTTTTCAAAAAATATTTAAGTTATTGATGGCAAAATGTAATCCAAAATTCTGCGCTTATCATTTTTCAAAAATTGCTCAATATTTTCAGAATTGCTGACTTAGCTGGCTATTTCTCTGGTTTCTATATTTCCTCTGTTGCGGGAGACACTCCCAGAGACATTTTTTTCCTTCAATTTCTGATTAGAACTTTTTGTTAGAAAGAAAGGTGTAAAAAGGATAGTAATATAATTTATTAGAACCATTTGGCCCAGGAAAATGTTGTATGGGATGGTTAAATCAATAAAATGAATACATTTCTTCTAAAAACTACATCTGACCCTTCTACAAAGCAACTCATTACTACAATATAATGCTATAAAAAAATGCCTTCATGTTGCTTTTATGCAAATAATTAAAAAAATGTAGGCAATAAAATTCTAAAGATTAACACATCCCATTTGTAAGATAATTATATTTAAAGAAAATTTGAACTTTAAATATCAATATAAACAAGAACAAAAGTTATCAACACCATGTACAAAATTCTACTTAAATAGCATACTTACCATAAATTTAAAAATAATTAAAGAAAAGATGTTAAGGAATACCTGAAGCAACACATGAACTATTCCAACAAATCCATAAAAGGCTGCTATGTGTAGAGGAGTATTATTCTTATGTGTATCAAATTTGTGGTTTGGATCAACACCATTAACTGTAAATATACATTTTTCATGTTCAATAATAAAAAGACTACAAATATTTTTTTAAGCACAAACATCTGTTTTCAAATTATATAAAGGTTTATTGCTTTTACTAACGAGCTTGTTTTTAGGATCTTAGTATAGTTTCAGGATTATATAGTTATTTTCAGTACAATATCCACAGCAGAAGTTGCACACAAACAAGAAACAGATTTCATATAAAAGATAGATTTAAATTGCAAATTCTGTATATTAAAATGAACGGTTTACAAAATGCAGTCAAACCCCGTTAACACAAAATCACTTAACATGAAATAAAAGCAGCTCTTCGTACTTAAAAAACTTAGCATTAATTTATTCGTTTAACATGAAATTCGGTTAACACGAACAATTTCGGTGGCCCCATCGACTTCGCGTTAACGGGGTTTGACTGTAGTAGTAAAATATTGCTAGTATCTAGACTAGATGTGTATACTCAAAACCGCCCTCTGATAGTTAGACAAATTAGTTGATTCAATAAAAGGTGCATTTGTATATAACGGCAGAATGTGAACATTCTAGACGCTAGAAACGAAGACATTTTACAAAAAAAACTGTCATTTCAGGAATAGTTAACTTACCAATTAATTGCATGACTTTTTTAAAATCTCCATTTTTTATTGGATTAAACAAGCATTTTCCAGTAGGTCTTAAGCTTAGAGACTTTTCTTTGGTGATTGCCATGAGCATTGTCTGCAGTTCTTCTTTTTGAAGAGCCTCTTCAGAAGTTTTAACTACAAAATACAAAAGCTAAAATGATCAGGGAATCTAAAACTATGTAAATGATAAAACAATAATTATAAACTAGAAAGATTAGTAATTTTTTATTACTATTAATTGAGAAAAAAGCAATAGTTAGAATTTTTGGATAATGTCATTGGGCATTTTGAAATGTTTATTATTATTTTGGTACTGAATTTTATTTCTTCAAAGTTAAAAAGACATATTTAGAATTCTTCAAAAAAGTAAAAGCAATGTAACTTTAAAATTCAAACTATGTTTGAAGTACTAGGTATTAATTTCAGTAAGTAGTTTCAAGTTTGCTGAAGTTATATTTAGTAGGAACAAAGTATTAAGGATAATGTTTGAATAAAAAGTTCTTTAAAATAAAAGTAATTTTTGAGATTAATTAAGTCATTAGTTATTGAAGCCATTCTAAGATCAAATTGCATAGCTCATTTTTAAAAATACAAATTTCAAGTAACTTTTTACAATACAAAACTCTTACGATATGAAAAAGTGTGAAATTTCATTTAAAAGGGAAATTGTAATCAGACAAAAAGAGATTTAAAAAAAAAAAAAAAAAAAAAAAAAGTTTTACACTTAAAACTAATTGAAAATAATTTATTTTAACCATGTAACAAAATAATATTTACCTTTAGTTACATTTTTGTCTTTATTAACAGATGTCATTAAGACATGATAATTTTCAAAATCATCCATTATGTTCTCTCCTTCAGACTGTCTAGAAAATACAAAAAACCATAAAAAAATTAAGAAAAGAATTAGAACACAAATAAAAAAGATCGTTTATAAAGGTTAAAATTATAGATTACAAAGTAGTGGTCTCAGAACAAAATTAAAGGCATGAAACTTTATTGGATAAGAAAATTTTAAATTTAGATTACATTTGAGTATATAAGGTTTAAAAAGGTTAGTTAGTTTTCTAAAATTTGACAGAGAAGAAGAATTTTGAAAAGTGTGGAAATAGGAAGAAGGTGAATTTTAAAATATAAGTGGGTGTTAAAAGGTCAACAATGAAGAATAAAAGTTTCTAACAATGCATAAATACATTGAATAAGCAGTAAAGATATAGAAAATGAAAAGATATTTTTCATATTGTACAATTTTCTGATCAATGAAACGGTCTTTGAAAAGAAGCAGGGTTATCAGGTCTCAACTCATGTAGCTTAAATTTTCCTCGCCAATCCGAAATTCAAAATGAATACAATAAGAAATTGCTAATGACTTGCCTACAGCCAAATTAATTATCTACAGAAAGTTCTATTAAATTGAAATGATACTGTTTCAGTGAACATATCAGAGGTTCCCCAAACTTTAAAAAATTGAGAGCCTTATCATTATACTGTTGATCAACCACAACTACCTTTTTCTATTACACAAGTCCACCCTCATTATGTTGATTGACAATGTAATTAAAATGAACTGTATACGGATTCAATTTATGTTTGCAGATTTTAAAATTATTATACTCACTTAACAGTATTTCATGGGTGTAAAGGTTTTTATGTGTTATTATGTTATTGCATGTTATGTTTATATATTTATGTAAATGAACAAATGGTTAATTTTCTTGCTAATTTAGGTATTACACACGAAAAAACAATTCCATATAATAGCGAATCCAACAGAAAAGTTGAGTGCCCAAATCGGGTTCCTTTAGATCAGCCAGTCTATTCTATATGAAAGTAAACTTTCATTAAAATTTTCGACAGAAGCAATCAATTATAGTACAAGAGTATCTTATGTCAAGAATACAAGGGAAAAGAAAAAATTCTATTAGAAATTTGGACTAATAAAAAACGTAAATTAAATTATTTAAAAAAGTCTGGTCGTACTTTTAATGTTAAAATAAAGCAAAATCAGTTTGATATTTCTGACAGGAAAGGTATTTTGGTAGGTTATTCTAGAGAAAGAGTAGAATATCTTATTTCGGACACCAGAATTATTTAAATAATAGAAGAGCTATCTCTTAAATTTAAAAAGGAATAACCAAAAGCAAGACATATGGGACATCACAGCCTTAAATAAAAAATTGTTTGGAAGAAAAAATAAAAAACAAAACATCCAAATTCTTTTCCAATGAAGACTGAGATAGTTTATTATCTACTATTGCCCAATCACAATCCAATTAAGAAGAGTTGACTCATGGAAATGATATATAACTTAGACAGCCATGGAAACATATAAAAAATAGAAAACTAATGTTTGGAGATGTAAATGATAGAGATGTGATATTTACGCTCTTTTCACAGAACAGGTGTTCCCTATTCCTGTTCATTAAGGTGGAGCGAAAAATTAAAAAAAAAAACGATTAGGCAGGGGTGTAAAAGTTGTATTTTGCATTTTTAAATAGATATAGCATTATTTTAATTTTAAATGATATCTTCCGGTGCCCCAAAGCACTTAAAGTCTCAGAAAATGGGAAATTTTTCTGCAAATTTTACTTAAAAGTTTAAAAAATAACTAACAAATAACAATATATCGGCAGAGGGTGCAAAACATATAATTTAAGTTTGCTAATATACATGCTAAATTATTTCCATTTTAAATAATATCTTACAGTGCCCTAAAACACCTAAAAACTGTCCAAAAGTAAAATTTTATGCAATTTTCCCTCCAAATAAATAGATCAAGTAGTGTAAAAAAAAATTTAACAATAAGTGCATTTTATACGTGATGACTTTCCTAAACATAAATTTAATTCACTGCATGTATATAAAGTGACACATAGAGATTAAGTTATTAAAGATATTTAATTTTTCCAAAAAATATAAGTTTTCATTCTAAACCATTCAAAAGGAAATACTATCACCCCTGTTTCTATAAGTCAAACATTCCCATCATTTGACCTTCAACACTGGATCAGAAATATTTACCTTGTTCAAGCAATAATTGGGTAATGAACAACTATTTGAAAGACGGCAACAACAAATATTTTCAAACGGGTGTAACAGAATGGTAACTATAACATTATCTTTCAAAGATCAGGTAAAATTGCTAAAAAGTCGTCAAGTGTCCACAGACGACTATTCAAAATACACAATGAATGCATTGGAAAGTAGAACCTCTAACATACAATGCCATCACAAAAGGTTTCTGCATATTTTTGCTCAAGACAGTAATATTTCCACGAGTGAAGCAAGGATAGTTCTTGAAGTGATTAAATAAGGATTAAGTAGTTATCTCAGGAGTTGAGAAGAGTTAGAGATCAGGGGCTAGTGCCCTTTAGGGAAGTATTAAACAACTCCAAGCATTAGATAAAGTACAACTCGAATACAAGGAACTAATTAAAGTGTTTTGAAGAGACATAAGTTTACTGTAACTTTTATATTGCTTATATTTCACAATAAAATGAACTGTAATATATGATTTGTGATGTAACAAACTAGGATAGTGCATATACTGTATAAAGAAAGGAATGGTGGAAATGGTTAAATAAAATATCCACTCTTTTATGTAATCTGAAAATTTTGAAAAAGTTAATACAATTTTTTTTTATTTTTATTTCTATTAATTTGTTGAAGAATTACACTTAAATTTAAGTGTATCCTTAAAAGAAAAATAATTTTAGAAAATATCAAATTAGGACGATCATATAATAAATGTCAGTATAATTGTTTTTTGACAAAAATACTCTTCAAATGTGTCTTTAAGTATTATAGTACTAAATTCAAAAACAAAATAATACTTACATTGATGGTTTTTGACTAGTGACCTGATCCTCTGAAGTATCAAATAAAGATAACTGCACTTGACTGAAGTCAGAAAATTTGCAACAGTGAGGGCAACTTGGAGGTAAACCAATGTCTGGGATGATGAAACATGAAGGATGAAATAGATGATTTTCTTTTCCAAATTTTAAGGTATGTACATGTGAACAATGTAAAAACGTACCCTGAAAATAAATGTTTACAAATTACTTACAAGTTGTAAAAATCAATTATACTTCATTAAAGGAAAAATGAGTGTTATAATTTTATGACCTTCAATTGGCTAAATTTTACGAAACTGTATATTTGTTTCAACAGAGTCCTATTTAATCTAACAAAAAATATTTAATCGATTTTCTAATAAATTTTCCTGATTTTAAGGATTTGTTATTATCAAGAAATCAGACATAATAAAGTGCATTAATATTGTTTATAACATTGTATTTTTTAGAGAAAATTTCTTACCTGAGTGCAAAACAACCCACAAACTGGACAACAATGGTGCTTCCTCAATCTTGTTAAATGGATATTGCAGTAAGCCCTATGTTTAAGCTTGGAGGAAGGAGTAAGAAGATACTGTTGGGATACACTTTTCATACAAGGAACAGTCTGAAATAAAGTATTTCACATAAAATTCTTATATGATTCAAGAAAAATACATAAAAAGCTTACGACACTAGTAGCAGTTTAAGCATAACAGAATTCTAGAGATCAGGAGTATGGACCTCTAGGTCAAGTTTTATTTTAGGATTGAAAGTTGTCAAAATTGAAAACTGTTCCCAAATTTAAACAGTTTATTTTTTCACTTATTATTGGAAAATATTTGTTAAATTTCAAAAATCTTTAGTTTTTTAGGACCAAACTTTAGACGTAGACTCAAATTTAAGACGTACATAATTCTAGACTCAGTGAAGAATTACATTTTAACTTTAAGCATTTATTATGTACTTCATCACACCTTGGTCATGACTACAAAACTCAAAAAAATATTGGTGAAGCCTTTATAAACTTTAACTACATTTCTTTTTCTTAATAAATTTATTTTTTACCTACCTACAATTTCCTATTCATTTTATACTTTGAAAAATAAGAAATATACAGTTCTATTGTTAGATGGAAGATTAATAAAGGACGCAACTTAAAATTCAATAATTTAAATTAAGAGAAATGTGATATTGTTAGGAACACTTTAATTGGCGAGACTTTTTTTGTACAAAATTTCGTCTGAATTGAATTCTTTCAACATGCAATGGTAGATAGTGAACACTCCTTACATTTCCATCAATTGTATCTTCTGCTTCACAAATTAGCTGCAATGTTTCACCACTGCAAAGACATGGCACTTGTTCAGCTGAACATTGACAAGTTGATTTTAGTAAGGGTAGATCCTATGATGAAAACACAGGGTGTGTATTTAGTTTTGTAAATAAGGTTAGCATTTTAACAGGGTTCCCACTCAAATTACAGAAAGAAAATCAATGACTTTTCAATGACTTTCAAGGACCAAACTAATGTTTTTAAGGACCTTTGAAATTTTGTTTTTAGGCATCATGTCTATATATAAGTTTTTAATAAAGTATATTCTGTCAAAAAAATTACAAGTTGGTGGGTGCGTAGTACAAATATGTCAGAGAATTCCAATACGATGCAGATAAGTGGTGGTCACGCGGGGATAACTAGTCCGAGTTGTATTTTTTTAAACTTTTGCAGTTGTTACAACATTTGCAAAAATAAGTACTTTTAAGGATCTCTAAGCATTTTCAAGGACTTTTAAGCACCTCTATGCATTTTCAAGGACTTTTAAGCACCTCTATGCATTTTCAAGGCCTTGAAAACAAGTTAAAAAATATTAAGCACTTTTAATGACTTTCAATGACCGTGGGAACCCTGTTTAATATAAAACATTTAAAATGAGAGTGAAAGAAGAACAAAAATTAATCAATTCATATAATTAATAGGTTTTTATTCTGAGAAATAGTCGAGTAGGCACATACAAGGTAAAAAACGAGTCGAATAGATATCACATTTCGTTGCATTATATACTTTTTTACTGTATTTCTTTGATTTCTCACTGTTCTGGTGTGGAGGCGTCAGGGTTCAAGAGTTGCATTTTGTGCCTTTTTGGCCGTACTTTTTCAAGAAACGCCTCCAGGGGGTTTCCGGCTGGTTGAACCCCCTGATGAGAAACCAGTCGGGACCTCCAGTTCTATATTTAATATTTCCCTTTTTGTAATTTACTGGTTATATTTTCTACAACTGAGTTGCTTTTGCGCCAATGTGGACTTGTACTATTATTTTTTCACTTTCTGATTCTATCACCATTTGATTTTCGTTTCTACGTAAATAAATTTGCTTGTATTTGCATAGATATCGATTATGGAATCTGCAGATTAGAACTAACATTTTAATTTTACTTAAGAGGACAGCTTAAGTAGAGACTACTGTATGTAAATCTAGCAACCCTACATGCAAGTAACATAAGTATTTAAGCCATGTTTTCATCCTCATAAAAGAACATTAACTTCTTATAAAAGAATTAAATGTGATTTATTGAAATAAAAACAGTATTTGCTTGCTTCCCAACAAGCCTATCTCACAAAAGATATTTTTTTATTCAAATATATGTAATAAAAGACCAATTTGTGATATCCAATTGAGCTTCTTTTACAAGCTAAGCAGTTTGTTGACAATTCTATTTTATTTTTGTACTACAGTCAAACCCTGTTAACGTGAAATCGCTTAACATGAAATCCTGTTTAAAGCGAAATACAAGCAGTTCTTCATTTCTAAGATGAAATCTGAGCTATTATTTCCTAACTTATTGGTTTGCTGTAAACGCACAACTTTTTATTCAGAAAAAGATCTTGTAATTTACACACACACACAAATAAGCTGCACTTAAATGTTTCAATTCAAAATAAAGAATATCAAGAAAAGTTCTGTACAACTACCTTCATGGGAGACCAGCTCCCAACAGATACTTTAGCTTCATCAGATGACAATTCTTCAGGCGATATTTCTATGAATTAATAAAATTTAAAATTAAAGTACTTAATAACTATTCATATATCAGTTTAGCATTTGATATCACATTTGTGGAGTTTATATTAGCAACACACAAGGATTTATTTGTTGGATAAGTGGTGAAAATCAAATAGAAGTTAGATTAACAAGTCTTGGAAAGATAGGAATTATAACTTAGATATCTTTAGATGTAACCAGATGACGTTTTTGTTTCATTTTGATTTAGCATAAGGTCAGAATGTAAATTGAATAGTATTTAAGCCGATTGACAGAAATGAAATTTATAATTAGATAAAAGGATATGTTGAGGTTGAGAGTCTAAAATAATATAAAATACTGTATATATATATATATATATATATATATATATATATATATATATAAGTTGTACAGTAACACTCAGTGTCATATAGTATACATTGTACACACATTATATGCCAGTAGAGTTAATTTGTATTCATAGGGATTATTACTTAATGTATGTAGAAATATTTCATGATTGGTGATTTTAATATTAAAATTTTTGCAAATACATGTTTGTTGCTTGTATTTCAAATGAAATTGTAAATTGTTTTGTTGTATTTTGTCAGCTAAACACCTTATTTGATTTGGTTGAATTTTTTTTTATGTTGTGAGTAGTTTTGACAAGGGAAACAGTAAATTAAAATGGAAACGAAAGAAAAAAAATCCCTTAAGATTTGGCAAAATTTATATCTTTTTTTTGGTCTAAGTTGGGCAGTTATATCAGTAGTCTGTTGGATATAAGACATTCTTTGAGTTAGAAGGGAGAAACCTTTGAAGGGTGAAAATTACAGTCGAACTTAAGTAAAAGTAAGAATTTATCTTTCAGTTTCATATAATACACATAAATAAGCATTAGTAGGTTACTCTGTATGAAATTTGTGAATTCTAGGCAAAATTTCATGTACTTCCGATTGAGTTTCTATAAGGGGAGTACTTTTGACCAGAACTTTATGCTTATATATTGAACACATGCAGTTTTGGCTTGAAAAATAAGCGACTGTAGAACAGGCTCTTAAAGGCCTGTTCACATAAAATTTCCATAACATTTTAGCGAAGAAACTGATAACCTAGTTATAATGCTATTAAAACTATAATAAGTAGCAATATAAACAATTATAATAATTTAATAGAGGAAAAAAATAGAGTGCAGGTATTTAACTTACCAACATCACTTTTATTTTGCAATGAAATGATGATTGCAGCATTTTCCCCTAAAATTAATGAAATCATTAAATATACAGTTAGTAATTAAAATTATAATCAATTTTGAACACTGAATAAAAAACCCAGCTTCCATATCAAAAATAACAAACCTTCAGTTAAAAGTTATAACTAGAATATGACTTTTAAAAAATTATAACAATAATTTATAATAAATATTTAAATAGTACTTTCAATTTATCGTAATTAGTATAAAGAACATTTACATAAATATGCTTATACATACCACCAGATTTTTTATGTTTTCTTTTTTGGATTGATGAATTACTACAAGTTTTTAAAGCAGTTCTCACACCAAAATAAGATTGTATGACTGATTTAAAAGCAGTTTTTTCATCCACTGATTTTTTTGCAACAGTAAATGGTTTTTTAAATGTTTTCAGTGCTGTTTTTCTCCGAATATTTGAAGTAGATGGAACTAAGTCGTCAGTAGTTAATGAGTTATTTATGTCTACAATGCTACCAACATGTTTTCGCTTGTATGGTCTGCTATCATATTCATCAGCTGAAGATGAAGAGTCTGTGCGATTATGCCTGTAATAACTGTCTGATGAAGAACGTCGAATTGAGTTTGAGCTTTCAGAAGAGACACGGCGAGATCCAACACAAGTTTTTTTAGCCACCAAACTTTTGAGCATTTCATCACCGACAACATTTTGCAAAGATGAGTTTTGAGATGTCTCTGCAGTTTCTAATGCAATTACATTTTGTTCTTGTGAAATAAACTCGATTTTAGGATCAGCCATCATGCAACTTACACCTACATTTGAAATATTTTCAACTAAATCGATGGTAGTATTAATTTGAGGATGCACATCACTATAAAAAGCAGTATCTGATTTATCAAATTGCAATGAAGATTCTACAACTGAAGAATTGAAATTGGTAATTTTTGACTTGAAGCTTTTTCTTGCTTTAGATGACTTTTTAGAACCAAGGTTAGCAAAATAAGCTAACATATCTGCCTCTCCATTAGATATAGGAATAGAAGTAGGTAATAGATCTATATTTTCAATGGGTACAAAAGAACCATCAGGACATAAAGAATTCTCCAAAGTTAACACTTCTGTGAAGGGTTTATCAGCGCAGCTCTCAAAATTTTCCATAGAAATATTTAAGGCTTGATTTTCTATCAGCATTGCATTATTTACACAGCAATTGTTTTCCATGGGCTTTTCCAGTTCCAAAATATTTGGTACCTCTTGAACAGTTTCCAAATCCAGCTCTTGCACATCAGCTTTATAGAAATTTTGTGAGTTTCCCAAAATTATTATTTCACTATTTTCACAGTAGTCATTGGTATTGCTCTTTGCTATTTTATTGCTTTCTGACAAGAATGAATCTCTTTTACTCCTCTCCTGGTCAGTTACAGGACTATTGGAGATTTCCCCATGACCTTCCATCAAAGTTTTTTGTAATTCCAGATAATCAATACTAATGTTAGGTGCTTCAAATTCTGGTTCTAAGTGTTGTAAAGACACACTCTGGCTTTCCATCATATTTTTATTTATTTCCAGATAATCAAATTCCATAGTGGAAGCTTCTATAATATTCTGTGCATTTTGATTTTCGGAAATACTTTCTGGAATTGGAAGTATTTTTGGATCCTCACTCAAATTATTATTTTTATAGATAGATAAAACATTTGCAGGCATATCTAAAGTTGTCTCTTTATTTTCAAAGGTCGATTCAGCATCATGTTTTTCTATACTTGGTACAGAAGTATATGTAATTTCTTTTAGCTCTGTTTCACAGTTAGTTGAATCAATATCATATTTATAAACATTTAATACTGTGCCATTTTCATCTAGATAGACTGAATTATCATTATTATCTTCATAATTCACAGATGACAGTACAGTTTCAAAGACGGAATAATTTAAGTTTTCTCCATTATCTATAGAACATTCTTGTTGAATTGATTCAGAATTTTCAATGGAAACGTCTGGCAAGCTATTGTCTGCTTCTCTGGAATCTGTCAAAGGAATCTCGGACAAGGCAGCACTAGTTTCTTTGTAATTTGTGGGCAAAACACTAACCAGTGGTTTGGCAGAAGATATAAGATTCTCAGAAGTAAAAATAAAAGGAACTTTATCAATTTGTTTTTCTTCCTTATTATCCAATGTCTGAGAAGCACTAAACATATTTTCTAAACTATCTGATATTTCCACATTTGAAAAATTGTCATTAGAAATATTAATTTCTCCATTAACTTCAACTGATTCAAATTGAGTATTGATCAACGGAGTTGTTAATTCAAAATTTGTATTTTTAGCAGTTGTCTCAATGGCAGCGACAGAATTCAAGTTCATAGGAACTGAAATCACTTCAGATTCAGAAGTATTGTTTAAAAGATTGGAACTATGCAATGGTATTGTATTCTGTTGATCAGGATCAGTAAGAGCTTCTAAGGAAGAATTTGTCGATAAATCACTGAACAAATTGAAATTTTTGTTTGTAACAGGATTTGCAATTAAATCCAAATGAATATCACTAGAAGAAACATTAATTTCAGATTCTATAGGTGGTTTAACAGTCACAGAGTCCTCTTTCTCTAACAAATGATTTTGATTGTCTGGAATTTGTAATGGAGATTCACTTTTAGATAAAATTGCCTCATCACCAAATATTGAACTATTTAGTGATGAGGTGCAGGCAACGTCATCTAAAAAGTATTTATTTGCAGTGTCTAATAAGCTAACACTTTTTATCTTCTTTTTAGGTTCTGTAATTTGAGATTTCTTCTTTGCAGCTAGGTATCTTTGTTTTTCATCTTCAGTAAATAGTTTACTGATAAGTGAATTTGCCTTTTCAGAAGATGCAACAGAAGGGGTTCTCTTACGATATGGTGAATAGCAACTAGTCCATGCAGGAGTGGTTAACACATCCGAGCATTCGATAGAACCAGTCAAATCACATGAGCTGTTGGAAGAGTTATCATTAATATTGCAAGTTGATGTAATATCAGACCCAGTACTAAGTTTTCTCTTCATTCCACGATTTAGTGGCAAAGAATTTCGTCTTTGCCTTTTTGTTTTATATTGTTCAGATGTTGAGTCTTCCATGATACTAGGAAGTCCTTGAGAGAAAGAATGAGTATAGGGCTTTGACTGTTCATGGGATTGATTAACAAAACTTTCAACAGAATTGCTGGAGTCAACAAATGAGCAATCTGGTTGCTCCATTAAGGACAAACTTGTTGTTAAAGTATCCACTGTTGTGATGGAACTGTCCCAAATATTTCCAATTCCTGTATCTTCCATAGAAGAAATATTAGGATCTATGTTCGTGCTGGTATTGAGAAAGAAACGTGATGACATGTGGTTAACTTGGGTACTTGAAGAAATGTCATTGTTAGGTGCCAAAGTTTCAGGAAAACCTAAAAATGAAAATGTTATCCAATTAATGATTTAAAAATGTATGTATACATATCAATACTGTACATATGGAATTGAAAAAAAAAAGTGAAGGTACAACAGGATGAAAAAGAAACAAGTGTAAACACATTGAAACTATTTGTACACTTTTATAACTAAGAATTGTCATTTCATTGCATTTGAAAAACACAAGAAATGAAGCTGGCCACAGACGATCATTCCAAATTCAATTGTAGCGCCACTTCAATGATGTCACAATTCGATTCGGACCGGCTTTAAAACAGGGAGGAGGGGGGATCACACATGACTATTTCATTTACCATGCTCCACGCCATTCCAGTTAGTGAATTCAACAATGGGGAATGAGTTTCCTTTGATTAAGGTAGCTTTTTGTTCAAGAAATTTGATTGATTAATTCTTTGAAAATAAAGTTTCACAAATTGACATTTCTTTTAAATCAGCATAAAATTAAATTTCTGCTAAAAAATAACTAAGCAAAACATATATATATATATATATATATATATATATATATATATATATATATATATAACAAGCAAGAGCTTTTTTTTGCAACTTGCTGGATGTACAGATGAAATTTTTTTTTTAAATTTAATTTCAGTGCTTCCTTTTTACAGAAATTTGATTAATTGGGGGGGGGGGGGGGGGGCTCAAAAATTGAAAAAATTTCGTATTTTATTTTACTCTTTAAAAAAAAAAAAAAATAGAAATGAAATATTTTTAGATAAAATGAAATGCAGTTTTTGTTACTATCATTTGTAGAAGTTGAAAAAATCAATTTAATGTTACATGATATCTGTATCTCGAACACGCTATCTTTAAACTTGGAAGCTGTTTTTCTCGACGATGCTTTTCTCTTTCTTTTTGAATTTAAATTAATATAATTTAAAAGCTACTTGTTCCACAATTATTTTTTATACATACTTTTTTAATAGGTCCTTGGGAATTGCATTTTTTTTTTTTTTTTTTTTTTTTTTTTTTTTGAGTTTTAAGAGTTTAGAATGCTAAGGATTTTATATAGTTTTTGAACAAAATATTTTGTAAAATTTTGTTCTTAATGTTTTAAAGGGAAATCATGAAAACAATTTTAAAAATGAATTATAAGAAGTAATTTAATGCAAAATTAAAGCTATTGTTTTTAAAAAAATTAAATATATAAAATTTCAGTAACATCACAAATTTCAAGATTTTTAATTAAAAAAAAAAATGTTTTTTAAATTGGAAAATATATAAAAAAAATATTTCTGTTTCAAAGTATAACACAAAACTACATAAAAATTTTTAGAAAAATAACTCTAAAAATAAAGATTTTTTATTTTTAGATTTCTGGATCCAGTTTACTTTAAAAAAGTAAAAAGTCCTGCTAGTTTTTCTAAATAACCTACCTGGTGCATATATTGCCATTAAGTTATAAATATTTTCCCAAATAGATTCACTAGATACCAGGAAAATATATAAAAAGATGTGTTATTAGAAAACTAATTACATGCCAATCAATGCAACAAATCTGGGTTTTCTTCCATTCAAGATGCAACTATAGTAGTACTGAACAGTTTTGTTTTTTAAATAATACTTGGAAAGTGTCAGATTACTTGTCCAAATCTTACTCGATTCACGTTCAAGTGAAGTATAATCCTCCAATACCTAAAGCAAACATCAGTTCCCGCTGTAGAAGTCAATGCTAAACTTGTCTCTCATTTCGTTATGGGGCCGATCATCACGAGACGAGTAGTTCAAACAGCGAAATTGTACATAATGGGGAAAAATTAACAGTACAAAGTATAAAGACAATCCAGTGAATTACGAAGGCACATACTCTGAATTGCTACATCGGTCATTGTCAAATTTCAATATTTAGCAAAGACAAATCTCTGTACAATTCTATAACTACTATGACGAAATCGTGCTTACTATTCATTGTCAAAAGGGAGATGGAAAAAACACACCCTGCAAGCTTGGGAGATCAGGACATACTAGTCCATTTTTCTTGCCCGATTACCTACAGACGGTCATTCCAGCATGCCACAACGCACCAATTTTCCACACACACGAAGGTACACATACACAGTGCGGATTTGGTGTCATGGCAGGCCAATTATACTGATGAATTAATCGTGTATGGTCAGCTTGAAACTACAATTATTTAAACCTAAGAACACAAGAAGAAATTGCAAACATAATCTATATAATTCAAAATGTAAGTGTTCATTTGTACGAAATCTTAACTCGCCAAAAGTTCTTAATGAATTGCTTTGGAACTTTGACACAATGCAGCATTTGAATATGCACAATATACCTATTATATAGATGTTACTCATGCGATTGGTAAAAACATACTTGTTTCGAAAACAGTGTCATCTGTTGGACGTAAAAGCCCCACAGGCTATGCTAAATATTTTACGATTCCATTTCAATGTTTTCAATTTAAAGTTTTACGATTTCATTTTAATTTTTCCAATTATATTGTTAAATTGAATTTTCATAGATTTTTATTCATTTTCAGTAAATTATTTTGTATGACATTGCGTTGGAATTGAGCTGTGTCGTTTACCATAGTAGTTAGACGAGTACAGTTTATAATTTTTCTTTTCGTTTTTTAACTGTTTATCTTATTTTTCATTGCACTTGATGGTTTAAATGAGCTATGTCGTTTGCTATGCGTTTGGATTGAAATATTTCGTAAGTATTTATCATAATTTTTTTTAGTTCGCGTTTTTTCCTTTTTTATGTTTTTGTTATAACTTTCATACATATTGATGAGTTCATAGATATTGATGAAATCGCACAGCATTAGGCTGGAAGATGCATAAGCAGCAATGAAGCTGTGCAGCGAATTCTTTCATTTCCCATACATGAACAAAGTTGTTCACTTACTTAGCAGCACCTTTAGAAAAAATACAATGCTAGCTATGATATTGCTACCAGGTGGAAGAACTGTTCCTTCCCCTTTGAAATTGTCCATTGAACATGCAATTCATTGGAACTCCCACAAGCAACAAATCCAAAGCATCCAGCATGGGTAAAATACTGCAGAAATGCAAACTTATTGTTTGGGGTGAATGCACAAGGGCACTAAAAAATCATCTGTAATTCTTGATCGATCATTGCAAGATTTGCATGGAAACATCAGATTATTCGAAAATGCATTTTAATATTGCTTGCAGGAGATTTCAAGCAAACATTACCTATAATTCCTTGATCAATACCAGTGGACGAAATAAAAGTTTGCCTGAAATACTCTACTTTGTAACAGCATGTAATGACGTTAAAATTAACTACAAATATGTTGTCTAGCAGTAAAACCATTGATTACCTGAGATATTCTCACATCAATTGCTGCAAATTGGGAAGGGAAAGGTGCTGGCTGATCTGATCTCAGGACAAATTTCATTGCCTCATAACTTCTGTAATTTAGTGATACGAAAAGAAGAATTAGTTGAAAAAGTATTTCCCAATATTCAAAACAATTATAAAACCCACAAAGAAGGTTGAGTGAACGAGCTAGTCTTGCATCTAAGACCAAAGACATCGGCGAACTTAACAATATTATCGAGTCTAACATTCAAAGAGAGGCAGTCACATACAAATCCGTCGACACTGTTGTGAAGCTGATGAAGATGTTAATTATCCAAAAGAATTTCAAATTCACTCGATCTACCAGGCATGTACTGCAACTGAAAATCGGAGTACCAATTATCATTCTGCAAAATATCAACTAACGAAAGCTTTGCAACAGTAAGCGATTTGCAGTAAAAAAATTAACAAGCTAAATCGTAGAAACAATAATTACAGGACCTTTCATAGGTACAGATGTCCTCATTTCTCGTATTCCTATGATTTCAAAAGATACCATTTCAATTTAAGATTGCAATTCCAAATCCGATTAGCACTTTGTAATCACCATCAATAAAGCATAGGGCCAATCTTTAGAATTGTGTGGTTGAGATTTAGACATGGATTGCTTCTCACACGGACACATTCTAGAGTTGGCGAACCAGACAATCTCTATACCTGCACAGACAATGAAACAATAAAACATATTGTATACCCATAAGCATTATGAAATTACACATATTAGAAATGTGAGATTTCTCTTTTCTTTCTTTTCGATTTAACCAGACTGAGCCACAGCAATGTGATTGGATACAGCTAGTTGTATAATAATAAAGCAATTTCAAAAATAAAATTTATACAATGTATTTGTCATAAGCTATCTCTTTTAATATTGTATCAGTCTTTTCTAGTATCACAATGCTCAATCCACTTTTAGTGAGATGTTCTATAGATTTCACTGGATTCTGCCAGTCTAAATGTGTTCTTAGGTAATGCCATGTCTTCTCCACATGCATCATTCGAACAGGTTATAAGGCAGAGATTCATGTTGGGCTAGGTACTTTACATTTTAGCTATCTAGAAGTCCTGTGTCACTCTTTCTGTCCCTTAGAATAATAAATTCCTTGATTTAAGGTGGGGTAAGTCACATACACGACTGTTTTATACATCTACTTTGCACTGTTAAAAAATTATGAAGCAAAAATTAAAATGTTGTAGAAGTTCAAATTCCTGTGATTACAATGAAACCAGAAAGAATGAAATAGGGCTGAAAAGATTGATGAATGAAATTACAAAGATCATTCTTTAAAAAAAACTAAGCTGGGAATTCATTGAATTGCGATTCTCTATATTGGAAATTCAGAATGCATTTGTTATGATGTTAGAAATATCCAAAGAAACTAAGCATATTTTAAATTAAAATATTTTCATCAAGTAACCGCTGACATCAACTGAGAATGTTGGGTGCTATAGGTTGAAATAAAATTGGAAATTATTTTAGTAAAACATGCAAGTTCTATTTTTGAAAAATCAACTGATTCTCTATATTGGAAATTCAGAATGCATTTGTTATGATGTTAGAAATATCCAAAGAAACTAAGCGTATTTTAAATTAAAATATTTTCATCAAGTAACCGCTGACATCAACTGAGAATGTTGGGTGCTATAGGTTGAAATAAAATGGAAATTATTTTAGTAAAACATGCAAGTTCTATTTTTGAAAAATCAAAGCAGAACTATCATATCTAGGCGGAATTAATAGATAAAAAACTTTTTCCCAACTTTTCCAAAACTTCCCAAAAACTTTTTCCCAACAGCATTTAAAAGGGGACTTAATATATACTTTTAGATACTTATTAAATAATTTAGCTTTAATTTAAAAAATACATTTATTTAGTTAGGTAAAGTTGAGTGTTTTTAGAATGATAATGCTTAGTTAACCATGTGAAGTCATTAATTTTTTATTACTACAAACACTGAAATTACATTAACTTATTGAAATTACCCATAACTTACATTATATATGTATTAATGATACAAAATATTAAGAATATAATTGAATGCTACATTCTACACAAATTTTAGCTGTATATTCTTTACATATAGGATTACTAGCTGAATACCCGTGCTGCGCTACGAAATTTTACCATTAGCATTTTAGCGATCAAAAGACATTCATGTATTCTACACTTCAGACGTTTGCTCCCATTTCGATCCCGACAAATTGATTTATCAAAATAAGAACTTTCCTTTGTTGACATTTTAAACGAAATTTATAATTATGAATAGTAAACTGGAATAGTTTATTGTGTTTATGTTTGCTCTTAGTTCTAAATTACAAAGTAGTAGCTGTATTGGAATTAAGTTAATTAGACATTAAGTTAATCCTCGTATAGTTTCAATGTTGCGTCGTCTTTTCATCCCTTAAAAATTCGTTAATCGATATTGGAATGACTTATTTTTTTAACATTTGCAAAAAAATATCAGAAAAATGACTACATTGGAAGAGGAACATTCGGATATCCCTCGTTTGGAACATTTAACCCCTTTTCGACCCCTTAAAGTTGGTTAATCAAGAACAGAATAGCTTACTTTTTCTATGTTTAATCTTTTTTGACATTTGTACTAAATTTCCGAGTTGTGACCATATGGGAACTGGTACATTCGAATATTCCTCGTTTGGAACGTTTAACCCCTTTTCCACCCGAGATCGGAATAGTTTACTTTTTCTGTGTTTGTCTTTATTGATATTCACACCAGTTTTCAGAATTGTGAAAATATGAGAAGTAGGACATTCGAATATATCGCTCGTTTGGAACGTTTAACCCCTTTTTGATATCTTAAAGAGGGTTAATCGAGATCGGAATAGCTTACTTTTTCTATGTTTACCATTGTTGACATTTGTACCAATTTTTAGAGTTGTGACCATATGAGAAGTGGTACATTCGAATATCCCTCGTTTGGAACGTTTAACCCCTTTTTGACCTCTTAGAGTGGGTAAATAGAGATCGGAATAGCTTACTTTTTATACGTTTGTTTTTGTTGATACTTGCACCAGATTTCAGAGTTGTGACGAAATGAGAAGTAGGACATTCGAATATTCCTCGTTTGGAACGTTTAACCCCTTTTCGAGCCCTTAAAGTGGGTTAATCGAGATCGGAATAGCTTACTTTTTTATGTTTACTATTATTAATATTTGTACCAATTTTTAGAGTTGTGACCAAATGGGAAGTAGGATATTCGAATGTCCCTCGTTTGGAACGTTTAACCCCTTAAAGTGGGTTAATCGAGATCGGAATAGTTTACTCTTTCTATTTTTACCATTGTTGATATTTGTGCCAATTTTCAGAGTTGTGACTATGTGGGAAGTATTATTTTCGAATGTCCCCCGTTTGGAACGTTTAACCCCTTCGACCCCTTAAAGTGGGTTAATCGAGATCGGAATAGTTTACTTGTTCTATTTTTACCATTGTTGATATTTGTGCCGATTTTCAGAGTTGTGACTATGTGGGAAGTAGGATATTCGAATGTCCCTCGTTTGGAACGTTTAACCCCTTTTCGACCCCTTAAAGTGGGTTAATCGAGATCGGAATAGTTTACTTTTTCTATTTTTACCGATGTTGATATTTGTGCCGATTTTCAGAGTTGTGACTATGTGGGAAGTGGGAGAATTAGTGATGATTGAGTCAGTGAGTGAGTGAGGGCTTTGCCTTATATATATAGAGATCACACCTTAAACACTTATAACATGTACTTCAGTCTAATGAACTGGGACAATATCCACAACGTTTATATTTTTCTAGTTTATTTTCTGATAATATAAATACAAAAGAAAAGAAAAAATAAAACAGTATTTATGCAAAAAATTTATTTAGATAAACTGACAAAATACTGATGTTACAGCAGCACTGGGTGACGTTTACCCATAGACTGACTACGGTCGCCTATATTTCAGTTAGTATTCACATCTCAAGATGACTATGGCAAGGGATCTGTAGTAGAGATAGTAGAATCCCCCCCCCCACTCAAAGTCACCTTTTCAATGTAACCATTTACGAGGGAGAAACACTTTTCATTCACCCCTGGGTATCCCATACCCATTGCTCCTCTTGAGGGTTAAATATCCAATAAACATTCAAATTCAACAATTCTTCATAATTTTATCATAATAAAAATGAAACTTGAAATGGATAATAATGACAAAAGAAGGAGTAAAAGAAAATGGTTGGGAAAATATGAGTTCATGCTTTTGTGGAACTTCCTTTAATTACTTTTGCAGGAAAAAATTAAATTTCAATAAATTGCAATTTTTAAAAACTTCTTTGATACATCAATTATACTTCCAAAATAGACAAATTCCATGATACATATTTCTCTATTTTTCCTGTTGCTGGCAGGGTTAGCATGGTTTAAACCAAATGGTGATTTTTCTCAAAAAAAAAAAAAAAAAAAAAAAAAGATTTTTTAAAGAATAATTTAAAATTGTATTTTTATTTATATACATATAGTTTCTAAATTATTTGATATTGTAAATAACTTCTATTTTTAAACCATAAGTTTTCCATTCCAAAAATATATTTTTCAAAAGGAATTTTACTGCAAAGGCAACTAAATGGATGTTTAGAGAATTAGCTTTTCTTTTGGAGTAGTACGATCAAAATTGGGGCCTGGGTTTAAAAAAAAAGCCGCATTTTTTTTGTTTTTCAAACTGTTAAATCCTAAACTAGTTTTTTAAATCTATATCTATATATATAAAATTGAGTTGTCTGTACATCTGAACCTTATACAAATCCACAGTTTTGCACCCAGAGGTGCGAAATTTAGTACATAGAAACTATAGTACATGGAGATTGTAGAGTGCAATTTTTAAATTCGATTAATGACATAACAAAAAATTCTTGGAATGGCAATGATATCTTTATATTACATCAGATAGGGTTCCTACTCTTATTGAAGAAAAAATTCAAGGACCTTTTTAAGAAAATTCAAAGACCATAAGACCATTCTTTAAACATAAAAATTCAAAACAGAGGCAGAGATTATTGGTGTTTGATTAAAAATTCAAGGACTTTCAGAACCTCATCCTTTTTTCAAGGACCAAATTTCATCAAAAAAATTTCAAGGACTTTTCAGGACCATGAGAACCCTGTCAGAATAAAACCCAAAGTTATTTTAATGTGTCCCTTTTATTTTTTTTGATTATTTTAATGTATTATTGAAATTCCGAGTCTATGTAACACGTAACTACAGATAGATATCCTTCAACGGGTCCCCAGCAGCGCGGGCCACGGAACTAGTGGAATAAAAAAAATAAAAGCGTCTAGTTTTTCTTTTTATTAAGTTTTAAGAAAATAATACACTAAATGAAAGATCTACATTCTTGGTATTACATGACTGTTTTTATAAGTTTTTGTAAATGAAAAATTATATGAATATTATAGATAAAATAAGTTCTAAAATATTTAAAAATAAATCTTGTAATTAAAAACTATTTAAGTTTTTATATCAACAATAAGTTTTTATGTTAGTATAATGGATATATTAATGTTTTATATGTTTCTAAAATAGAGGTTTTGTGTTTTAACAATTTATTTCTAAACCTAAAATTTTTCATTTTGAACAACTTATCACCATTACTGATGAATCCAAGAGCAATATTCCATGTATTATGTAGTAAACAATTACTATAGAATTATATTCTATACACTGAATATAAAAAATAATATCTCTAAATAAAATATTATAATTTAATATGATTTGAATGTCCACATAAGTAATAATTGTTTACTTAGTTTAAATTAGTTTCAAAAGGAATAATATTTGAACATTGATTATTCTAGTTAAGACCTGAAAATTGAAATTTTCAAAGTAGCCATTGGCCGGTAGACACTTTTAGTTTAGTAGCCACTTCATCACAGTCTTTTTTCTTTTTGACCAGTGGCTCAGCCAGGGAAGGGGGAGGTTGGGGTTTTACTTTTTATCAGAATATATGCAGTAACACATAAGATTTTTTTTTGGAGGAGGATGTTTCAATTCTTTACTTGATTTGTATTAAATATATAAATCAAAAACACATCTAAGTTAATTGTTTTTAATAAAGTGTCAATGAAAGATAAAAAAAATTTAAAAAAAATTCAAGTACAGAATCTAAGCTTATTCACTTACGGATGCCTATAGATTTGTTGCACATCTGTAACATAGCACTGTTAAGGGTTTATAAAAACGAAAAAATTTGACAGAATCAATATGAAATATTAAGAAATTTAGGGTTATAATATATTCTGTTGACAAAAAATGCAAGACAAGAAGAAAAATAATCATGCATGTAAAGGATGCAGTCAGATTGAAGTTTGAGAATTTTTTTAACAGTAAAGCTACTGGTGGCCTCGCTTTTAAATTAAGGGATAATTGAAAATATAACAGAAATAATACGCAAATAATTGAGGTTCTAATATATTTTGTTGACAAAAACGCCAGGCAAGAAGAAAAATAATCAGTGAAGGATGCAGTCAGATTGAAGTCTGAGAATTTTTTTTAACAGTAAGGCAACCGGTGGAAGCGTTTTTAAATTATAGGATAACTAAAAATATAACAGAAATAATATGCAAATAAAATAAGGGTTCTGATATACTTTGTTGACAAAAACGCTCGGCAAGAAGAAAAATAATCATGCCTGTCAAGGATGCAATCAGATTGAAGTTCGAAGATTTTTTTTAACAATAAGGCGGTGGCGGCACTCGCACGGGAGATGCAAGAAGGGAAACTCAAAAATTTCAAAATTCCCTGATGTTTCCCTGATTTTTTTAGAAGAATGAAATTCCCTGACATTTTCTGATTTCCCATTTCTGTCACCACCTTGTCAACCCATGAATTCATATCCTGGATTAATGGATTTTAACGGCGTATACGTACGTGTTTAAGAGAAAAGAAAGGGAAATTTTCATTGATTTGGAAATTTCGGTCCATTCGGTAACAATTAAAAAAAATTGTAAGGGAAGGGAGAAACGATAGGTGGCCGGTTGATAAGTTTATTTAGTCACCTCTTCACGCCGTTTAACCGACCTGTGGCGACTAGATATTTTCAGGTCTAATTCTAGTTAATGTTAAGTTTTAATTATAAATATGTATTCATGTAATTAGAAGAAGAAAAAAAAATGGGTTAAGCCAAATAAAAACAAACAGGGTTTTTTTTTAAACAAAAAAACATGTTTCTTTTCCAACCCTGGACACTATGATCATAAATCTAGAAAAAACCATCAAGAAAATATCTTAATAAGAAAATTATATCAACATTTTATTTATTAAATTTTGATAATGCTAAGTTCGCTAATGCTAATTGAATTCAATATTTAATCTATCAATTAATACAATACAAATAATTTTAACTCCTTTTTACCTTTAATTACCCATACATTAACATAAGTAACGAAAGTATTGGATTCAGCCAAAAATATTTTTTGATTTTTTTTTCATTTCTTCACATTTTGTATCAAAAAGTAGTCTAGAAAAAATGTTTGTCTAAGTGCCTGTGGTCAGCATAACTCCCCACCACCGATATTTCCGTAGATATGCGATAAAGGCGTAAAAGAAAGAAAAACTAATGTCTTTAACACAGAGTTGTCTTCTCTTGAGCAGTGCCTATAATTACAGTTTCTTCTCTGTTTCACTTAAAACATGGTTCATACAGATTTTCAAAATAAAAAATAGACTTTTTAAGGACTTTCTTAACTTTTTTAAGGACCTCAATTTTCTTTGTGATTTAAACGATGGGGCGAAATTGAATGAAAAGAAAATTTTAATGCTCACTAAAACTCCTGAATGAAATTTCTTTTAATTCCTAATGATTATAACCAATCATTTTGAGAAATAGATATAGTACTTTTACAAAATGTAGTTTAAATTTTTGAAGTGTAATGTAAATTATGCAAATTTTTAATAATCTCCTGCTTCCGAGGGCACTTTTAAAGCAAATGGCAAAACTTCGTAACTGGTTTCCGCCATAATTTTTACATTATTTCATTTTTCTACCACCTTGAATACATTTAAATTAACAATGATTTTAAAATTTTAACAATGATGCACAAAAAGGCACGAAATAAAAACTTCAGAAAATATTTTAAAACTCAAAAGTCAAATACCAATATTAAAATACTAAAATATAAAATATTCATTTGCAGGGTGTCTACAGAATTCGAGAAACAAAATTCCCTGAGATTTCACTGATTACCAGAAAATTCCCTGATGTGTCTCTATGGATATTATCATTCAAAAAACAAAATAATGGCTAATTTAAAAATATACAAATTTAATAAGTAAATGTAATTCCAAATAGTTTAAGTCTAAATTGCTCCAAAATAAATTAAAGCTAAAAATCAAAACAAATATGTTTTGAGCATGAAAAAGAATGTAAAACATTAATTAAAAATTCACACATATCACTTTCAGTTAATTGTGTTCAATAAAATGTCAAAATGAAAGTCCGAAAAAAAAAAAATCAAGTACAGGATCTAAGCATTTTTGCTTATGAATGCTATTAGGATTGTTGCAAAACAGTAACACAGCGCTAAAACAGTTAACAAAAACGAAAAAATCTGATGATTTGAAATATTAAGGAATTTAGATCTTTAATATATTCTGTTGACAAAAAATCCAAAGCAAGAAGAAAAATAATCATATCTGTAAAGGATGCAGTTAGATTAAAATTAGAAGTTTCTTTTAACAGAAAGGCTACTGGCGGCCGCGCTTCTAAGTTATAGGATAAGTTAAAATCTAACATAAATAATACTTAAATAATTTGAGTTCTAATGTATTTTGTTGACAAAAAACGCGAAGCAAGAAGAAAATAACCATGTCTCTAAAGGATGCAATCAGATTGAAGTTTGAGGATTTTTTTTAACAATACGGCGCTGATTTCATGGCATCCACTTTACGTGACGCGATCCGAGATAGATGTCCGCACCTGCACGGGCAATGCGAGAAAAGAAACTCAAATATTTTAAAATTTCTTAATTAAAGAGTAATTTTACGAAATTCCCAGACTTGTCCAGAAGAGTGAAATTCCCTGACATTTCCCTGAATTCCCGGTCTGTCGCCACCCTGATTTGTATAAAAATAGCAATTTATAACTGTAATATTTAGCTAAGAATGTTAATAAAGTATTTACAATTAACTCCAATGCAAAATTTTCTAAAATTTGATCAACCCCAACCGTTTAACTTTACTTTTTAGGCTTAACCATTGTTAGACAAGAGATAGTATTTCTAAAAATTTAGCCGTACTTTTTGCTGGCTATTAAAAATAAACCAGATTCATGATATCACAACATGATATCACAAAAAGAATATTCTAATTAAAGAATTTGGACTGTCTTAAAATATGTGAATTTTTATTTCCAAAATCAGATCAAATTCTTCGTAAAACTGCAATTTTTTGTCATACATGCAGCTACTATAGGCTTTAAAAGATGTGTATATATATTTTAAATCGGAAATAATCCGGGATTTTGATTACATCTCTGTGATATTTAATTTTAAATATAAAGCGGACGTTCAGAAATTAATTAGCAATAGCTAAAATTACACAAAACGTTCCCCTAAATTTAGTAAGAGACCATCGCGATTTCGCGTACGGTGCGGAAATATATTCTTTTTAAATGCTTCGTAAAACACTCTTTATGGTTTATACACCTTAAAAAAAGTTTTTAACTACCGTTTCCAATACCTTTCTCCTCTATTTTGAGTACGAGATCATGGTAAAAAAAATTCAGAGACATACACTTAATCAAAGTAAGCATGAAATAGGCATACATGCTAACTAGTTTCGCAATTTTTGGAACGGCTCCCAGCAATTTACCTACTAATGAGGCACCTGGCATCAAAAGCCATTCAATGCCTACAGCGAGTCACTGGTCTGTGCGTGGCACGTTTGTACATGAATGCGCATGCGCAACAGGCGATTTTGGTAGGGGCGATCTGCATATTGCATTCCATTTGAAAATTTTGCATTTTTTTCAGAAAAGATGCTATTTTTAGAGAAAAACTGCCTTTTCTTTTAAGCAAAAAAGGCAGAAAGGACGAAAACACTTTGGATGAACTCCAAATTTTGCTAACATTGTTTTTTAACTTGGAAAAAAATAAGGACTTCTAAGGATTTCTTTAAAAAATAAGAACTTTTAAGGGCCTTAGAAATTTTTTCGGCTTTTTAAGGACTTTTAAGGACCGTACGAACCTTGTAAAAGAAAGAATCATGTAATATTTATAAGAAAACATATCGCCAAATTTGCTGTTTTGCAATACTTTTTTAATTAGTTTTTTTTTATAGTGTAATAATTATCATCAAAGTGAGATTTTTTAAACTAATGAAAATATGAAAATGGTAAATTACACCAAACTATAGCAAATATAATTGCAATGATCAGTACTAAGTGTAATTGAAAGTTGTGCAATGTTCCACACCTCAGTTTTTTTGGTGGATGAATGAAAACAGGAAAAAGATTTGTTCCTCTTAATAATGCTATAAAATACTTTCCTAATTGAATTAGATAACTAAAATTACCATACCAGTTGTACTTGAATTATTAAAACTTGATTGGTTTTGCATTTTCTATAGCAGCTCCTAGAAGAAAATAATAAAAATCACTATCATTAAAATACTAGAAAAGACTGCTTAATTCTACATAAGTATTGTACCAGGAAAATAAAATGTTGTTATGATACTTAGGTTCACTGGTTCAAGTCTTAAAAATAAAATAAAAAACTTCTTTATAGTTAGTCCATTTCAACTCTCTTACTTTAGCTTGGGTGAAAAAAATCCTTGCCCCTTCGAAAATAAAACCCTGAAAAATTAGTCTACAGCGAATTAAATTAAATCCGTTAACCTTATTATCAAAATATTACAATAATAAAACAATGGAGAGTAAGTGCATTAGTTTTCTGCAATGAGAATTTTCAATCTAAAAGTTTGTCGCAAATAAGTCTCAAAAATGTCTGCTCCACCAGAACTAAGCTATACATAAGGTAAATATTTTCTAGGAATTGACAACCATCTATTACTAAGATCAAATAAAGAAATAGGTTTGTTTCCTGTAACATAGACAACAATATTAGGGTAGGTAGGTGAAATTTTTTATTTTTTTTGCTAAATATTTCTAGCAAATACAAAAGGAAATATTATATGTGTATTAAGGTTAGCTTTAAAATTAATCACATGAGTAAACAGTGACGTAAAATACTTGGGTATATTTAGTTTTGCTGGTCAATACCCTGGGTATATACCCAAATTGGGTATTTTATAATTTTTCTTCAGGTTTAGCTGCTTATTATGCAATAGAAGTGAGATTGTAATCAATTAAATGTTTTTATGAATGTTTTTCTTATTTATGATTACATTTTTTAAAAAGTTTAAATAAAACTTTTAGGGTCATGATTTTTATACTGTAATTTTAGGGTAGGTCAGGTTACAGGAAACAAACCATTTTTTCCCCTTAGTCTAAGACAGACAATTTTTTTTCTTAATATGTGAAAACAGACGTACTATTGGATACATTCCTGTAATGGATGTTTATGGAAAAATTGTCACTTCATTATTTATTAGTAGAATTTTTTAAATGTATTTTTAGGTGCTTTTTTTTTACAAGTAGTTTTACAATAATTAAAACCTCAATTTAAAAATGTTTATGGCAAAAAAAAAAAAAAAAAAAACATTTTGTAAAAATATTACTATTCCTATTAGTATTTTTAATTTACAAATGAAGAAAAATTTATTTTATTGATAAAATTTTTGTTTTCATAAAAAACTCTACGATAATTACAGAATCATCAACTGGAAATATTCTTTATGCTAAACGGAGTAAAGGAAAAACTTACTTAACGGACACAAATAACTATCACAACAACACAAAATCAGCATTAGTGCTCAATATGTCGGTGGAAATCTCTACAATAGAGGTGGTTATATAGACGTAATACTCAACGAAATGACTATCACACCCACACAAATTTTGGCGATAGAGACAACTATAGAGGTACAAACCTTTGGAATAGTGGCTATTATGTCGGCGTGACTTTCTCCGAAAATGAGTATCACAACAACGTAAATCCTAGCAATAATGTCCGTCGTAGTAGCGCAAATCTCGGCAATAGCAGCCCTTACGTCATCATAATGCTCAGCAAAAATAACCACCACTCACCAACGTAAATAATGAGGCTGAAAATTTGTAAGAAAAGTGGTCATCACATTGGAGGTTTGGGGAAGTCTGAACGTAAGCAGGTTCTGTGGTTGTCAGACTTGCAAACAAGCCCAATATAATTGTAAAACAGATTGGTATCAATCTCAGGAAAAAGTAAACTTTTATTAAAAAAAAAAGAGCTAAAATTTGCATTTCAGCTGAGTTGTACCAGGCTGACGGTGCAAATCTCTGCAATAATGTCAGTGACTATTATATTGGCGTAACATCCTACAAAAATGATTACACATAATTTTCGCGATGCACGTTCTGTTCTGAATTCTGTGTTAGCTGTTGAAAAACATGAACTAAAGAGGAACTTTCCCCTACTAAGACACTTCCGTAATGGAATTTTTTTTTATGGAAATCCGTAAAAAATACTGAAAACTTTCACTCATGGGCAACACATTCAGGAAAGGGCTTACAAAATCTTTTAATTAACACAAGGCTATTTTTTACCATCATTTAAATTTTTATTTCATAAGTAGAAATAACTTAGTAAATATGAGTGCCGGCTGAATTATTTGTAGGTGGGTGCAAGACAGCTTAAGTTTTAAAAAATCACTAGTAATATGTAGTACATACAGTTTTATGTTATTGATACATGATGTTTTCAGTATAAAGGTAATCTTTACATTTTAGGGTGAAATTCACACAAAAGCAGAAACCTGATGTTTACTAACAAAGAACCCAAGATGAAAATCTTTACTATAATTATTACAGTTCCTCAGTTCAGTTATGGAACATATTAAGTTCTGTTCATGTTGGAGAAACCAAGTTTGCTTGGCAACTTTTCATAAAAGATTTGTATTTTCTCATTGTAGTTCTACAATTTTAAGGTACTAGTGCTTTCCGAAGAGTTTTATAGCAATTGTAAATAGTTTGTCTTCATATTATAACTGACAAAAAAGTGACAGAAATCCCCTTTTATCATGCAGAACACAATTTAAAAATGTCCCTGAATTTACGTAAACAAAAATATTATGATGATTTTGGTATAATGCTTTAAAGATCATCATCTGCAGTTGAAGAATGTTTATCATTAGTAACGCAGATCTTTGAATTTTAATTGACACCAACTATTGCTATGTGATTCCTTGATCAAGTCTGAAGAGTGAAAATTGTGTTAAATATAACTGTAATATCAGCTTTAACAATAAACTAATTAAAAACGTCATATTAAAACAAAATGTATAATGCATGAAAAATGTATCAAGCGTGCAATTGAACACATTTTTTTTATTGGTTTGAAGTTGAATTATTTAATAATGTTTTACCAGAAGCAAGCCAAGTTATTTCCATCGATCGTCCTTGACAATTTGGAGTGTTGGTAACATTTTCGATGAGAAGATCCAAGTATCTGCATACAAAATAGATTTGCCACAGCTCACAATTTTAATTTTGTATACAATTAAACAACCAGCATTCTGTTATTACTCACGTATGGTTTACTTTAATCAAACAGACAGAAAGGCTGCTATCGACGTTTCCACAAATAGGTGGATTTTAGTAAACAATGAATTCATAATTAACTAGAGTTAAGTTTTCTCCCAAAATTGTTATTGAACAATCTTCTCGCTTAAAAAGGAAATATTTTTACTTCTGCATTTCCCTATCAATCATGCAGGAGCAATACAAAAACAAACATTGAAAGGCGCCATTTCAAACAAGTCGCCATATTGAAAGAAATATATTTAAAATTTCACTTCATAAAAATATTCAAAAGTATTGAATTTTTTTAAATAAAACATTCAAAAAGCTTTTTTATAGGAATTACATTTTAAATAACTCACTTGTAAGTTTTTATGAAAACAAGAAAATAGAAAATTAATATTCTATTCAAACTGAACTGAAGAAGTATAAAGAGTACGTGGGCAACAGCCATCAACGACGCTCCGACTAAAAATGGTGAGGGCGAAAGGCAGATTAAAATGTCTTTTTGTGTGTGGACTGGAGCAGGGCCCGATTTAGAATTTTTTTTACTGTAGGCCCAACATTCAGAGAGAGGCCCTTAATAGCAAATATTTATTTCCTTACATCACAATATTACCAGATCAAGCTACATTCGTTAAGACTAACTTTTTACAATTAAAACTCATAGTTAACTTTCACACGATTTTTTTTGTTAGAATTAATATGATCTTGATTACCTCAAAACTTTTGAATTAATCAAGACCCCCCATGAACACTGATTTTAAAGCACACTTTCCTGTATTTTGAACTTGCATTTTACCACAGGGTCCACAAATTATATAATAATGAAGATTACTTAATTTTATAACAATAATTATAAATAATACAAAAGTAACCTTTCCACTGTTTCCACGATCTCACCAAAAAGGAGGGCCAAAAAAGTTAAAAAAAGTCGATATCGATGCTCTTAACAAGAGGCGAGAGAAGGAGAACAGCGGCGTAAATCCCTTTTCTCCGTGTACATATGAAGAAGTTGTATATGATTGTCTGAACCGGAAAGATTTGCTTAATTAGGTTTTATAAGGTTAATCTATCTAACCTAACTCTCTGTGACTATAAAAAATATGGAATTTGCTGATGTGTAACTAACATTTTTGTCTTATTTTTGTTCAGTACTTCCCATAAAAAGACCATTATATTTAAAATTTTCAGAAAACTTTTAAAATTTAGGGGCCCCTAGGCCCGGGCCTTGTGGGCCTAATGGTAAATCAGGAACTGGACTGGCGAGGACCGACGCAGAAGCACAATAAACAATTTCAGGATAGGAAGTAAAATCATATCTAGAAAATTGTCCAACACTGATTTTCATGCCATATTATTCAGTGATAAACCTAATTTAAATCATAAACATAAGAGTGATCGTCAGATTTTCGTCACACTAAAATTGTTATACCTTTCCCATCCGCTATTACATATGAACTTACACGCTCTTGATAGCATATTGAAACAGCAGTACAAGCAATTTTAACAATACTAAATAAAAATTTAATGATAATTAAAAAAAAATAAAAAAAATATCATGTTAGTTTTCACCAACAAATGGTGTACTAAGCCACCAAGAAATCCATTTTTAAAAGTTAATCCTAAAAAGGTCACATTCTATTTTAACACAAAAGTTTATAAATAATCTTTCATACATTTTTGGATACTGGAACTGAGTTATAAACCAGTTGAAGCAATAGTTTGATCTCCAATTTTGTGTCTGGTGGCGAAGACTGATTCATCAATAGCATAAAATAAATTAGCCCAAACTATTGTGATGTAAAACATATAGTATTGCTTTAAAATAAAAACCTGCACAAAGTTTTCATTAAGCTCCATGTTTTACTAATCGAAAAATAATAATTTTACGAGTGAATATCACATCCATTCGGTGGCTGTGTGGCTGGAATTGCACTATATATCTCTATATATAAGACAAAGTCCTCACTGACTCACTCATCACTAATTCTCCCTCTTCCCACATGTCCACAACCCTGAAAATTGGTGCATATATTAACAATGGTAAACATAGAAAAAATAAGCTATTCCGATATCAATTAATCCATTTTAAGGGGTCGAAAAGTGGTTAAACGTTCCAAACGAGGGATATTCGAATGTCCCACTTCCCATTTGGTCACAGCTCTGAAAATTGGTGCAAATGACAACAAAGACAAATATAGAAAAATTAAGCTATTCCGATCTCGATTAACCCACTTTAAGGGGTCGAAATGGGGTTAAACTTCCCAAACGAGGGATATTCGAATCTCCCACTTCCCATTTGTTCACAACTCTGAAAATTTGTACAAATATTAACAATGGTAAACATAGAAAAAGTAAGCTATTTCGATCTCGATTAACCCACTTTAAGGGGTTAAACGTTTCAAATGAAGGATATTCGAATATCCCACTTCCCATTTGGTCACAACTATGAAAATTGGTACAAATATTAACAATGGTAAACATAGAAAAAGTAAGCTATTTCGATCTCGATTAACCCACTTTAAGGGGTAAAACGTTTCAAATGAAGGATATTCGAATATCCCACTTCCCATTTGGTCACAACTATGAAAATTGGTACACATGACAACAAAGATAAATGTAGTAAAGTAAACTATTCTGATCTCGAATAACCCACTTTAAAGGCTGGAAAAGGGGTTAAATGTTCCAAACGAGGGATATTTGAATGTCCCATTTCCCACATGGTCACAACTCTGAAAATTGGTGCAAATGACAACAAAGCCAAACATAGAAAAAGTAAGCTATTTCGATTTCTATTAACCTTTTTTTAAGAGGTGGAAAAGGGGTTAAACGTTCCAAACGAGGACCATTCGAATGTCCCACTTCCTATTTGGTCACAATTCTGAAAACTGATACAAATGTCAACAAACGTAGTAAAATTAAGCTATTCCAATCTCGATTAACCCACTTTAAGTGGTGGAAAAGGGGTTAAACGTTCCAAACGAGGGATATTCGAATGTCCCATTTCCAACATGGTCACAACATGGAAAATTGGTGCAAATGACCAAAAAAACCAAACATAAAAAAGTAAGCTATTCCGATCAAGATTAACTGTCATTAAGGGGTGGAAAAGGGGTTAAACGTTCCAAACGAGGGACATCCAAAATGTTTCCAATGTTATCACAATTCTGTTATTTGGGCAAATGTTAAGAAGGGCAAATATAGAAGAAATTAGTTATTAAAAATTAGTTATTATTAAAAATTATTAAAAATATCCAAAGGGTTCTAAACGAGGGATATTCAAATGTCTCATTTCCAATATAATCTCAATTATTAATTTTGGAAAAAATATCAACAAAGGAAAGTTCCTATTTTGATAATTCAAATTGTCGGGATCGAAATGGAAGCAAGCGTCTGAAGTGTAAAATAAATGAATGTCTTTTGATTGTTAAAATGCACAAGGTAAAATTTCGTAGCGCAGCACGGGTATTCAGCTAGTTCATATATAATTTTTTAAGTTCTTGAATAAATAGTTAAGTTTATTTTATTGAACTTTGTTTTCTCTTGTGTTCTATTTTCTATAAATCCATTGTAATGTTTGCAATTTCTAATCACCTAATTAAATTGACTGAAACCATTTAAAGATAGATTTATGTTAAATCAGTATAACCACAACTCAATATAACTTTAGAATAAAACAATATTTATTGAAATTTTATTTTCCCTTAATAAGTCACTTTTAATGGAAGTTCTTTTCCACCTTTGCCAAATATTTATAAACTTTATTATAGTATTTACACCACATACACCATTCCTTCAATGTACTGTAATCACTTAGCATTTAGTTGGATGTTCTAATTGGAAATGTTGAATGTCATCAAAGTGTGCAAAAGCAATGTTTTAGAACTGTAACTATCATAGTTATCAAACAATAATGTTACGAATTTTTCCACTGAGGCAATGATGGCACAGTTTTCACGGTATTAAAATATTTATTCTCTCTTCAGAAAACTCCCAAAATTTATTCACAGGCAACAGTTTAATTACTCTCGAGCTTCAACACAAGCTTCAACAAAAATAACCTCGAATTCAGCGATTATACAAGCTCACTCCAATAGGTAAACAAAGCGATCAGCTTTCAACGAAGTCCGAAGTCAATCTGAAAACTTTCCCGTTCTCCAGTCTTTTATATACAAGCGCGTGAGACATTCTCGAAATTTCCAGCCAATTCATCGGAAAAGAAATATCTCGAAACTTCTCGATTGCTTTAGGTGTTGCCACCTTTTTCTAACTTGTATAATCGCTATTAATTAATAAATAAAATAAGATAAAAATAAATTACAATAGAATTTTGAAATAATACGTCACTATTTATAATATATACAGACAATTTGTGCAACATTTCCCCCTTCTTAAAGACTGCACGTCCCGGGCAGTGAAGTCCTTAAGCCATTCAATGATCTACCATAATATGGGGCTAGCCTATTGTAGTGTACAACTCTAGGTTTACAGGAAGGTGTCCGTTGAATTCTCACCACGACGTCGTTGATCTTCTTAAGGACCCCATATGGCCCTTCCCAGTTCGTCTGGAGCTTAGGGGAGAGTCCTTTCCGACGTTTAGGGTTCCCTAACCACACCTTGTCACCTTCCTGGAATGAACGGTCCATGGCCTTGGCATAGTACCGGATCTTCATGCGCTCTGTCATAATGTTGTTTCTCTCTCTGGCGAACCGATGTACGGCTTCCAAACGTGCCTGCAGATCATCTAGATACTGGACAGGCGAGGAAGGAGTGTCCGGTGGTTGTCCAAAGAGGAGGTTGCTGGGGAGCCTAAGGTCTCTTCCAAACATCGTTAGAGATGGAGAAAATCCGGTGGTCTCGTGAGTTGTACTCCCGTATGCCAACAGAAGCGGTGAAAGTTTCTGATCCCCATCTTGCTGGTTATATAATTTGAGATTGCGTCCGAACCATCCGCAGGTGCAGCTGATAGATCCCGAGACCTCCGTTCGATGCTTGTAACAGGAGTATGGATGTCGATTCCCTCTTCACTAACTTTGTCCATTTCCACATGAACCACTTCCTGGGAGGGTTTCGTCAACGTCACTTTCTTCGGTTCTCTTTCCGAGGCTGGTGAGGTACTTTTCATAGATGTGGACTCTTCAGCAAATTATGCGGTAAACTATTTTTCAAAATTCCTTCTTCAAAAATAAATTTGAATTTATGCATTGACATCCAAATGTAGGTAATATAATTTATTTATTAAAGCAATTCTTCTAATTTATTTACTAAAACAATTTTTCTAATTTTTTTATTAAAGCAATTTTGGCATGAATTCATGAAAAGTAGAAATTTACCCCGAAAAACTTCGTTTCTGGCAAAATTGAAAATCAATTTTTAAAAAAAAATCATGTATCAATATCTATATTTTTGTCCATTCAACGATATAGTATCGATATTTATTTTGATCGATATTTCCGACCTCTAATATATATGCGCAGAACTAGATAAAATAAAAATACTCCTTCCTTAAATGTTTGTTGCACTGAAACAAATGAGAGTAAAATTGACCACTACAATGAAAGATTTTTTTATTTGAACATTGCTTGTATGTCTAAGACATTGTCTTCATGAGCCATAATCCGATATACGCACAGCTCTTTCATGTCTAGATCGTGCAAAGGAACTTCGCCTCTCCATGTTTGCAGCTTGCTTTTCTCAAAATTCAGCGTAATTCCATTTTTCTTCAAAAAGTCTAGTCCGAGAATGCATGGGTCTACAATTTCGGCAACATAAACGGTGTGCTTGTAAGTGTTAAATCCAAGGGCAATGTCCACTTGCAATTTCCCATGCACAGAGATATTACCACCAGACACAGTTTGTGGCGAAACAGAGGGCGCTGTGTAGAGGAGTCGGCTGTTCAGGCGACGAGCCACGTCCGCCCTTACGATCGTAACGTTCGCTCCCGAATCGACGATTAGACGACATGGAGTTCCGTTGATCTCCCCCTTCACGAATAAACCCTGGTTTCCTCCTTGTCGGGATGAAACATGGAAACGACTGGTCGGGGCTTCACCTGTTCTGCATTGAAGCTTCTGCCCTGAGAGATGGCATCTTCTTAGATTCAGTTGTTGAGATTCCGTGGTAGTGTTATCCCTTCTCTTTTTCAAATCAAGGCAGTTACGTCGTATATGCCCTTCCCGTTTGCAGTGCCAGCAAATGACTTTGGTCCTTCGATCCCTGGCTCCGGGATAGCTTCTCATCATTCGATCAATTTTGCTCTCCAGTTCTCGAAGCTTACTGGTGACAAAGTCAGAAGAATCCTCGGCTAATACACCGCACACATATCGTCGGTCTTTTCCAGAAGCTAGCTGCGCGGCTTCCACTCTCATGGCGTACACGAGGGCAGACTTCAGGTTTTTGTTTTGAGATAACCTTACCGCCTGCTGCACATCGGGATCTTGAATAGCGTCGATGAAATACTGCAGCGAAAGATCATCTCGTACATCCGGGGAACAGTCTGGGAAAGCGAGGAGCGACAGTCTTTCTATATCTGACGCCAACTCTTGAAGAGTTTCATTGGCCTTCTGTTGTCTCACTTTCAATTGCAGTCTGTTATAATCCTTTAGATGTTGCTCCCCAAACCTTAACTCCAACGCACTTACTTGCCAGCGCCACGAATTCTCCCCGCTTCTCTTCAGGTAGTGTTTGTAAAATGTCAGCAGCTTCACCTCGAAGAGATGCTGCGAGATGGAATGCTTTCGAAGTATCGTACCAACCATTCGCAGAAGCAATCATTTCAAATTGCGTTTGATAAACGCGCCAAGACGACTTCCCATCATAAGGGGCCACTTTGATGTTAGAGCGCGGCGCCATAAAGGGGATGGAAGCGTTATCCCAATTAGGTGAAGCTATGGCCACAGCTTCACGCGTTTCCATTTTCGCAGCCTTTCTTCAACAACGTCAATGAATCTGTCTTGCTCTTCCTTTAAGGTGGAAACTTTTTCTTGCATGGTGAAAACTTTTTCTTGCATGGTGAAAACTTTTTCTTGCACAGTGGAAACTTTTCCGTTAAACTCCTCAAACTTTTCATCAACTTCCTTTCTTACTGCATTGAATACTTCTTCTTTCACGGATAGCAGAACATTTGAGGTAGTTTTTATTATGGTTGATTCCACCATTGAGGCTAGCTCCATCTTCATTTCTTCTTTGATTTCATTCACTGCTGCAGATGTTGTTTCACACTTGGCGGCTAAAGCTTTAATGTCCGATGATGTAGCTTCTTGTAAAGCTTCTATGTCCGATGATGTAGCTTCTTGTAAAGCTTTTATGTCCGATGATGTAGCTTCTTGTAAAGCTTTAATGTCACCCGTAATCACGGCAGTGAATTCAGCATTGGTAGCTTCTTGACGGGCTTGACCGGCGGCAATTGCAGCGGCGGTGGACTCTTGGCCGGTTTTCATTTCGGCTGCGGTGGTTTCTTGTTGGGCCTTCATTCCAGCAATCATTTCCATCAACTGCTTCATTTGGTCTTCCATCATTCCTCTAGTAATTGGCATTCGAAATTATGAGACCCCACTTCTGACACCACTGTTACGAATTTTTCCACTGAGGCAATGATGGCACAGTTTTCACGGTATTAAAATATTTATTCTCTCTTCAGAAAACTCCCAAAATTTATTCACAGGCAACAGTTTAATTACTCTCGAGATTCAACACAAGCTTCAACAAAAATAACCTCGAATTCAGCGATTATACAAGCTCACTCCAATGGGTAAACAAAGCGATCAGCTTTCAACGAAGTCCGAAGTCAATCTGAAAACTTTCCCGTTCTCCAGTCTTTTATATACAAGCGCGTGAGACATTCTCGAAATTTCCAGCCAATTCATCGGAAAAGAAATATCTCGAAACTTTTCAATTGCTTTAGGTGTTGCCACCTTTTTCTAACTTGTATAATCGCTATTAATTAATAAATAAAATAAGATAAAAATAAATTACAATAGAATTTTGAAATAATACGTAACTATTTACAATATATACAGACAATTTGTGCAACAATAATATTATGATAAATTAAATGTAAAAAAGAAAAGAAAAATGCGGATTGTTATTTTAAAGGGGGAGGTGGGACTATTGCTGCATTCCACTCTTATCTGGTTCCAACTACTCTGTTCCCATAAGTAGCTTTAGCTAGATTTTATGGTTCAACGAACATCGATTAAGAGAAATTTTTATTTTCATATGCTGCAATCATTCTTCTAACTTACACTTCTTTATAGTTGAATTTAATTGGTTATAATTTGATAAATAAGAGACAAATTATGATCTCACAAGATTAACAAACATGAATAAGAATACCTCGTTAAGATACAGTCATGAGGTACGTGTCTTCAATCAGACATTTTGGTAAATTTAATTAAGGGAGACTTCAGTAAGGCATAAATATACAGCCCCCTTCTTCTTGTCGTTAAAAGTGAGTTTTCTGAATACATTTGGTAGGAGTGGACTCCTCACCATAGACTTTGGCCTTTCAGGAGGTTTCCCTATTACGTCAAGGAGTTGGTTATACGAATGGGGGTACAGACTGCTTATTTAAGTGCTCAGGGGTTGAACTAAGGAGGTTACGTGGCAGAGAATATACCCTGAAAATAACACACTCTCCCGTTGGATCTGGCCGAGTAAAGGTCTGCGAAATCACTCTTCCCAGATATGAGGAATCTTTTGCCTGGATCTAAGATGAAGGATGAGACAAACCCCAGAATTGCTCCATTTCGTGCGCAGTAATCAGTAAGTGGTATTTTTATTCACTTTGATCTCAGCCAGCTAGGAAAGATTAAATAAAATAGATTGTTTACATTTAATAATTGTTGTCTTTACTTTTTATTGATTTCAACTTCACACTTGTAGTGGGCGTTTTGGGGAAATATGTTTTGCTGTTTACTTTATTATCTACGGAATAAACGTGTGTCTGAGTAAAGAATTTGTGTTATTGCGGGGTTATTAGTTATGCATGACGCTAAATTTATTGCTTGAATATTATACGCGTATAATGTACTGAAGCCTATGCAAATCATGGCAGATGCCCAATAGATGACGCAGAAGCACAAAAAAGGATCTATTGATATATGCAGGGTTGTTTTGTTATTGATATATGCTGGTTTTTTTTACTAGTACGCAAGCTTCCCGATCGGGGTGGTAACCCCATCTGTAGCTGGGACTTTTTAAGTATAATATGCAAATTCACAATATTATACATAATTTTCCAAGCAAAAAAGCTAAATACTCGTAATTTACATATTCATTTTCTCACTCATATCACATCACAATACACTCATAAAGATTTATGTTATTATTAATTAGTTTAAAAAAGGGACGATACGCTATATTGGCTCTCAAAAAAGTACCGGAACGCCGTACCTGCGCAGACCAGCCCCAGTATACCCCTGGATATATGGTACATCCCTATTCAATTAAAACGACCTCTGTTGAAAGCCAATGTAATTTTCTGAAGAATCAACAAAAATTAGGGGATGTGGCTCAACTTTCCATTACAAATTATACTAATATAATTAACTTCTTTGAAGTTTATGAAATTTATAAACAAAACTTATCGTCTGCTTTTTACTCTTAATTAAAAAAAAAATAAAAAAAAATCCTCAAATTTGTGGTAATTTTGATGATATTTATCAATACTGATCTTCGAAGTTGGTAGGCTTTGGCAGACTTTTTGACACAATTATCATTTTTGTTTGTTTGTCTAAAAGATTTTATTCTAAGAAGACGCGCAATGATACAGCCATTGTTTAAGACTGTCCTTACAGTATTATGCAAAAGCTTAAAATAAAATTATAATTATCAATCGCAATACAAAAATGCATTTGCCCGAAAACATAGCCTAAAATGAATGACCAAACAACCATGCCATATATTCAATCGTAATTTACATTGCTAAAAACCAATATTGAATTTTAATTTCGTGTTATTTCATTGTATTGTAATGACGACCTGAAATAATAGATAAAACTTTTAGACACTAGAAATCCTTTTGTTTAGCAGCAGAGCATCTGACTGGAAAAGCAAAGGTCGCACTATCGATACCCGGGGCCCGCAGAAAAAGCTACAACTCTTCATTGGTGACTACCGGACAACGAATCATGCTGCCCTCTATTGGCGCCTTCTGGAAGGAGAAACTTCATCGTAGCAAGCGATCAGAAACGCAACTAGCTTGTAATACTCGCAACAAGGGGGCACAACGATGCAACTAGTATCCCAAATCTCCAACTCCGATCAGACGCTGATCAGCACAGCAGTATCGCTCTTTCGTCGCTGTGGAAAGAGGCTGTGTAGTGACGACCCCAAATAACAAATAAATCTTCCAGACACTAGAAAACTCTTTTGTCTAGCTGCAGAGCATCAGAATGGAAAAGCAAAGGTCGCACGATCGGTTCCTGGCACCCTCAGAAAAAAGCTATAACTCTTCAGTACTTAAAGCTCATATATTCTTTGTATAGATTTTGAAATTTTTTTTAGCAACCACTAGGATTTAAAAACTTTTCTTTTACTCAAAATAACACTAATAACTTGACTCAAAATAACGCTAAATATTTTCAGTATGATGCAAAACTTAGAAACGGCAACCCTTTAATGTTTTTTTCTTTAAAATAATCTTCGATTGTGATTAAAATCAAACTGCTCAAAGCATATAAATATTGATTTTATTTTGAAAATATCAACTGCTTTAAAATTATATCAGCTGCTACAGTTTTACCCTTCTAACTTCCATTTTAGAAAATTCGTTAATTAAGGATGTGTAGTCTAGAGTGACAAGAAGAGTAGATACAATAGAAATTGATGAAAAGAAAATGTCTTAATTTACTTTGGCTTATTGAATTTTTCTAGTAGCGTTTTTTAATTTTAATTTGGAAAAACTTCGTTCTACCAAATACAGAGACACAGACTTTTTGTAAAATTTTCAGAGCTACTACAGTATCAGATAATAAGTACGAGTAATTAAGTACTTTGGCAAAGATAATTTAAAACATCTAAAGGTTTCCTAGAGTATACTACCGCTCGGAATACATTACGTAATTATTCTTGGCGATTATTAGCATTTGTATTTGAAATTATTTTGACCGGATGTTTACACCTTGTGAACATCTTATCTTATCTTAATATATATAAATTACGTGTCACGTTGTTTGCTCCCTATGGACTCCTAAAATATTTAACCGATTTTAATCAAATTTGCACACCGTGTGCAGTTTGATCTAACTTAAGAGATAGGATAGCTTACATCTCAATTTTTATAGCCGAAATATTATTTTATTGCAAATTATTTGCTTATTATTTGACAGTCACAATTATCTGTTAGCTCCAAATGATTCTAACAGATGGCGCTGTGTTGAAAGTACCAACGTTTCACATAAGCTACAATTTAATAGCATGTGATTTATTACCGCAGTACTGAAAAATTTATTTTTGTGAAAGGGTTTAGTTCTTTATTTCAATTCTGTCTGCCTGTCTGTGGCTCCCCCCCCCCCCCTTGTGGTTCAATCGAAACCTACTTAAAATTGGAATAGAGCTCTGAAATTTTCAACATAAGACAAATAGAGAAACAGCTCTGAAATTTTAAACATACGTAGTTTTAGCCATCTATTTAGACTTTTGAAAAACAGAATGTTAAAATTTTAATTAGTTATTTTTTAAATTTTCAGCATAAGTAGTTTGGGCCTTCTAATTGGTCTTTTAAAAAACAGAATTTTAAATTTTTATTTAGTTCTTTTTTAATTAATTTGTTTAATTAATAAATATTTTACAAAACGATTTATAATAGGGCTACAGCTCTGAAATTTTCAACATAAGTTGTTTTAGCCTTCTAATTGGATTTTTGAAAAACAGAATTTTAAATTTTTATTTAGTTCTCTTTTGATTAATTTTTTAATTAATAAATATTTTACAAAACAATTACAATTAGTTTTTAGTGTGTGAAGTGACCTTACGCTTACGCAGCAATGAACCTTTCATCGAGCAATAGCATAGCCGGCCACGTGTTATTTAGACTGAAGTATAAATTGAATTCATATTATAGTAAAAGTAATACAGTGGAATTCTTCTTGCTTTTTAATTATTAGTGCTTCATTGTTCAAAAATCTTCAACTAAAATATATACATGTAAGTATTATCTCATAGTTAATACCTGGAATGCCACCACATAATCTTTGATTAAAGATTGGTTCACCTATTATTCTCCTGCGTAATTTGAATCCACCTTGATTATGCAACGGTAAGCGTTTGGTCATCAAAAAGATCACCGGAAATATACTTGAAGCTACCATTTTAACAGGAAAGTTTAAAGGAGAAGTGGTCCTGTCGCCACGTATTCCGATGATACCATCAGAATCTACGATACCCTTCAAGAGGTTACAGTTTCCAATTCGTTTAGCTTTTGCCATGTCTATAAATAAGTCCATAAATAAGCCAAACAATGTCCATTTGTGGTTTAGATTTGGAAAATCCATGTTTTTCTCATGGGCAACTATATATGTTGCATGTTCACGTGTAGGAAGACCGTCGAATCTATTTGGTGTTAGCTAAAGACAGGTTAACCAAAAATATTGTGCACTGATTAGTGCTAAATTAAATTGAAATTAAAAGTATTTATAATTCAAAATAATAAACATTATTGTTAAAGATTTAAAACTATTTGCGGGCTCCCGATAGCCTAGGTGGTAGAGTATCGAGCTCGTAACCTGAGGGTTGCGGGTTCTGTCCTCGGTTCGCCAAATATCGGTGTGTACCTAATGGGGGCTGGTGCACATTAAATCTGTCGTGGCCTCAATGTCCTCTCGTTGGTGTGGTGGGGTCGGAGAGAGGGGTTTACACTAGAAGATTTCGATCTCGTATTCTTCTAGATGCTCAAAATTACGAGACGTATTTGGCTGTGTTAAGCACTTTATAAGTGGCAGAAATAGACAGTCGGTGGATTCAAAACAAAACAAAACAAAACAAAACAAAACTATTTGCCTACCTACCTCATCTATAAGTTGAAGTGTCACGTGTTATTTACTAACAACTTTGTAAGGTATTCATTTGTTACAAACTTGAATACAAAAAATACCAAAAATTTAAATTTATTTCTTTTTTATTAATTTTTGCGCAATATCAACGGTAGTAGAAAATCAATCATGGAGGTCGCCATGTTTTTTTTACAAATGGCATCTGTGTAAAAAAGCATGGTGGTCCCCATGACTGGTGTTCTACCGTTTCCCTTGTATCTTATAAAATCTGAAATCTTTTATTGTGGGTTTCCAGAAGCGTGAATCGTTCATTTAAGGAATTAAGAGTAATGCTCTGTATACATCAGATGACAATTTTATTCTAAATTTATTTTCTTGTTATAAGGGTTCATCAGCAACTTTATAATTAAATAGACGTTTTTTTCTTCAGCTACTTTCTGAATTAAAAAAAGCAGTATTGATACACATATATACACAGCACATACACAGCAGTAATACACATATAGCTATTGCAGTTTAATCGGTGCATTATTAGATGAAATTGTTTTTTGAAGGTTGACACGAAATTCGGTTGACGCGAAAAATTTCGACGGCCCAATCGACATTTTTCTCAATCACGAGATTTGACTATAAATTGAAATTAACAGGCATGTTCTATGGTTCTTTCTTATAGTGAAAGAGAATTCTGGAATAAAACATTTTCCTGTATTATTTAAATTTCTTGTACGTAATAAATACTGGAGACGTTCAGAAGTTTTTGGTGACTTAATAGAGGTGCTTTTGCACTTTTAAATAATTCAAAATCCATAATTGTCCTCAATCAATAATTGCTTAAACATATTTTGTAATTGTAATCTACATTATATAATTGTATAAATATACTTATAATTGTCTCTCCATATTATATATTCAATGTATAATTGCATTCCACATTAATTCAAATTTTTCGTTCTTCTAAAAAGATTCATATGACATCTTAAGCATATGGTGTTCCTCAACATTTAGTGAAAAGTGGACGGATTGGCAAAGCTTAGATTTTTAAATTTTATTTTAATTTTCAAAAGCCAGGAGGAGCATACATAAATTCATCTTTTATTTTCGTAAAAGTTTTTCTTTTTTGATTTTCAATGTTTTTTCTCCTCTACTTTTCAGGCAAACTTTTTTAAACCTTTTAGTGCATAAGTGTCTGGGTAATGGACGCTCCCCAGAATAGTTGTAAGGTGGTACAAGCAGGGACGGAACTAGGTCACTTTTTACCCGGGGCAAGAATTCATTTTGGCGCCCCCACACCATAATTTTTTAGATTTGAAGCTAACTATATATACATTGAAAATTAACAAAGGTTTTTCCTTTGTAAAATTCTGTTTTGAAACAAACAATAAAAGAATTAATTAATTGAAATTTTAAATAAATATATTTGACAAGCCCTTATTAATGACCAGGGTTCATTCTGCTTGCATAAAGATTTGCATAAAGACAAAAAAAAAAAAACTAATGAATCAATACAAATAATGTCAGTTACAATGAAATAAAAGAACATAGTTGAATGATATGTAACACTTTTTAACACAAAATCTGGTTAACCTGGTTTCAAAACGTCTTAGATCATAAACAATTAAGCTGTTTTACATTTCAAAAAATATTTTCTTCTGTAAAATACTAATACAAAAATTTAAAAAGCTTCCGAATATTACCAGAACTCATTGAAAACAAAAGCAAATTAATTTAATGACTTGTCTACAAAAATCATTGAATAGTTGGTAAACACATAAATGTTTATTTTAGAACAATTAATTTAAACTTATTGAAACTCATTTTAATAATAGAATGAATAATATATTACTTACTGTGCTATGTGTGAGTTCTCCATTTTCTTGGAGAATTTAAAATTCTCACCAATGCAATGGACAAAATTTGACGAACATGACATCTGTTTGGTGAAAAATAATGCCGTCAAAATGACAATATAACTCACGCTGAAAATTGGCGCCTTTTTCTCGTAGCATGGATACTGGATTCTTTTTATTTTATTTATCACTTCCTGGAAATACTTTCTTTTTCGTTATTTTTTATGAAAAATAAGGCCTTGAGATCTATTTTTAGAATTCATGCCTTGATGTTTTATTATTTTTTCATTATTTAGGAATATACCAGCATCCGCAGATTTGTACGCCAGGCTCAAACACACACTCAAACAAAAGTGAAGTTAATATAAGGGATTTAAAAATATATAGTAAAATATATTGTTAAAAATATACAGTCACATATTTAGTCAGTGCATTTAAATTGAGATTTGGATAGGATGTAATTTACTGTTTTCGTTTTTATTTTTAAAAAATCGATATGTTTTGCGATAAATAGGAATTCTTGTGCTCAATAGGAATTCTTGTGTCAACTTTTTATCGCATAATTTTTTTGCATTTCTTCACGTTTCAGAACATTCTGAATCAAAAAAGTGTTCTAGAAAAAAAGTTTGTGGGTCCGTGTGTTGTCTGTGGTCAGCATTACTTTCAAACGGATTGACCTACTTTGGCCATTACACCTGGAGTTACGGTTTTTGTCAAAATCGTGCTTGCGCTGTCATTTTTACAGCCAAAATAATTGCTAAATTAAATGAAGGAAACAGTGGGAATTGAAAGTTGTTCAAAGTTCAACACCCCCAGTTTTTTTAAACTCAGCACGATTCAAAATGTGTAAAAATGAAAAAAAAATCTGTTTTTAGCTGAAGAAATACTAAATTATTCTCTTAAAGAAAACGTTTCAATCGTTAATTATTTCAATTTTTAATTAATTTTTTGCTAATTAATTTTCATTAGGAATCGCAATGAACCTTTAAAGTTAATGATAATCAACCTCAAAAACAAAAGTAAACGATTTCTAAACAATTCAACATCTTGCAGCCCCCTGTAAAAATTCCTGCGGACTCCTAGAGAACAATAAATATATTTGGCAAGAGATATATCCCAAACGTAACCCTTGTCCTTAATACACATCTTCCGAAGTTTATTAGGTTACAAATTTAAAAAAATTCTTACCTTCATTGGTTTCAGTCTCGTGAACTAGCCAAGATGATAAAAGGTTGGGATATTCTTGCAGTTTCTTTCGCTTTTCTGCGATTCTGCGCCCCAGATAATTTCTTCGACATATTTCAATTTACGAAAATTTAAATTACGCATTAAATTGTTGTAATTCTAAATTTTATCTAACTACATTGCGACTATATTACCAATGCGATTTTAAATTAGCATTTCTGGCAGCCTGCCATGTAGCACAAACCTATTCTTCATCAGCGGGTAGGGAGAATTCGTTGTCATTCTTTTGTAAAAGGATAGATTATTACTTTCTTTGTACAGAAATGTATTATTTTTTTTTTCTAGTGGATTTTTTCTTCTGTTGAATATCTTAAAGATCATCCAGAATTTTAAGAAAAAATGAAAATTTATTTATGAAAAATTATCCTTTCGTCCAAATATTAAAATTTATACAACAAATAGTGCTTTGTTGGCTTTTCGGCGCCCCCTCTGGTTAGCGCCCGGGGCAGCAGCCCCGCCTGCCCCCCCCTAGTTCCGGCACTGGGTACAAGACTAAATTTTTAGCAAAATAATTAATTTTTTTATAAATGTTATTTGTTATGTATTATGTGATGTATATTAATAATTATACATCACAAATTATACTCTTTGAGAAATATTAAAATGCATGGTATATATTTTTGAAAGCGCAACCCTGTTAAAGAGAAAAAAAATAGAAAATAGTAAAAATATTAAAGTATATATTTTTAACGATTTTTTTATCATTCAACTAAATCTCACGGTATTCAAGAGACAGTGTTTATAATAGAGGAACTCGAGGATGCAAAAATACAAACGAGTAACATTTTATTTCTTCCAAGTTTCGGATATAATGAAAAAAAAAAAAAAAAAAAAAAAAAAAAAAGAAATTCAAAATGAAACACGAAGGCAGTGTTGGAATATGTTCAATTGAATTCTAAAAATAGATTTCACTATAGTATATCTGATGACTTGAAAAACAAATTATTTTCCTAGAATTTTGAGAACTACACAGGAAATGATTATACAATAAAAGGAATAAGTACTTCTATTCATAAGCCTATAATAATCATAGACAACAAACGCCAGAAAATCGTCACGCAAGTAGCTATATAAAACGACATTGGAAAGACACAAAAGACTAAATTAACAGAAAAAAAAAAAAAAAAAAAAACCCTCGTTGTAACGTGTAATCGGCATATGTGCTTTTTTTTTTTTTAATCTTTGAATTTAAATCTTTTCCCTCATCTTCTTAAAATTGTCAAGAGCCAGGGGGGTGCAAGCGCACCTCCTTGCACCCTCCTGGGGGCGTTCATGGTCTGGGTATATTCATACAAAGTTTAAATAAGTCGTTGTATGAAAATAATTATATTTAAAGTAAAAAATGCTTATTATAGAGAGTAGATGGCAGCACTAGTCAACACAAATTTCAGACTCCTGCTGGCTGTGGTTCAATAATTATGATTTCATTTTTGTTTTTGTTTTTATTAAAATGTTTCATTCAAAGGCGAAGCTATTTTTTTTCGCACTCAATTAGATATTTTAATAATAAAAAAAAAATTATAACAAGTCAGATGAGTAAATTTTTTTGTAATACTTTCATTTGTATCTGACTTACATTTAGTACTAAACACGTAAAAGTGAACCACAATTTTTTTTTTTTTTTGAACTTTTAAATAAATGATTTTTTTTTTATTTGCCAGTGTTTGGTATGTATAAACTACAGAGACGTAGTCAGGAATTTATTTCTGGAGGAGATTCGGAATCAAATTTTGAGAAAGTATAAAATTGTATTTTAAATTCACTCTCGTTCATGTATTCATCTATGAAAATAAATTATAATTATACATAAGAATTTTTCTTATCATCCTGTAAAACAAGTAAAAATTTCTAAATATATGTATCAAGCATTTATTACGTAAATAGGTACACCTATTTGCTACTTTATATTCTTAAATGCTACTTCAATTAAAACAATTTTGAATTTTTCTACCTCTGCACCAAAAGATCCTGCTGTCAGAAAATGTTAACTGAAGTTTATCGTTTTAAATAAAAATAAGATATTCTTGCAATGAAACTCAATAAGAAGCACTTTCGGAGAAAACTCAGATTCTTTACAGAGAAGCATAGCATTTAAGAATATAAAGTAGCAAATAGGTGTACCTATTTACGTAATAAATGCTTGATATCATGTTTTATTCAGTAGTCTGACAATTGAAACGGGACCATCTGTCATAACCTTCGTCGTGTCTGATCATTTAAAAAAAATAAGGGAAGGGCTTTACTGTTTTGGGATTGAATTGGTTACAAAACATAGGTCATACAATTGTTATTTGTTTGCTAATATTAGTGAACGATTGCAAAAGCACAGTATTGGCCTGGTCATTTAACGAGAGCATAAAAAGACCTCAGCATGGAAAATGTTAATTGAATTAATGAATTTTGTTTGCATAAAACCGTAATCGAGAACTGAACCTTTGTTTTGTTTGAAATAAATTATTTTCTTTTATTCAATTTCTTTTTTCAAGCGGCCACGGCTGTTGAAATGGAATATCGTAGTTGGGTATTTGTAACCCATTCCTGCACCAAATTGTCAAAGTGTTACATATAATAAAAATCACATGGAGTCTATATTCTAATGAGATCAACTTACGATTTCGGGAGGGCATATATCCCCTTATCCCACCCCCTGGCTACTCGCCTGTTGAGCTAGATATGTATCATATCTCATTTAAATCATCCGTCCAATCAAACATACAGACAGACGAAGGATTCTTCAAATTTTCCTTTTGACCATGGGGTAAAAAAGCTATCCAAGACGAATAAATCCAGCCAGCTGATGAGCTTCCATGTATCAAACTGTCATCATGTCCTGTTCATTCTTCTTTTTAAAATTTAGAACTTAATCGAGATCTATTTGCAGAAACACCAAGTTACAATAAATAAAATTATTCTTTTCTCAACACTGTGTAGATCTATCTATAATTTTCGAAACGTCAACAAATTTCAGATTGATACTGTTTAACGGATATGGAGCACGATTATGAGAATTCTAGGGAACTCTGACGCTGGTCATTAACGCTTCTTGGAGATTTTTTCGATATCTAAGTCATTTTTTTCAATTGCTTCTTTTGCTGCAAAGTGGAGTTTAATTAAAAACTTGTATTCAAGCGTGCACGAGACACTTTGCAAAAAATAACTTGTAAATACGATGTTCTTTCTCATCGAAATTGTTAGTAAGTTGTTTGGATTTTGGTGTCAATTATTTCCCCCCTGTCGTCAATTTTGTCTAGACTTTCAAAGTGATACATAACAATGCCCTAGAATGTTTACCTAAGACAGACAAGCAGAAAGACCGACAGAAATGCGTTTTTCATAAAAAATAATACATGCTAAAAGAAGAAAAAATTGAAACACTTTCTCTTAATACCCTTTCGATTGAAGTATTTTAAGTACAACAAGAATATTTATGGAGAATATCTCTTTTATGACACTAATGTATAGAGATTGCCTCTCTTTTTCATAAGAATACTTTAAAATACGAATATTTTTTTTTCCCTTTTTTCTTAAAAAACTGCCATGGATGCCGAATTTCAATAGTTTCAATAAAAATGAAATTTTTATGTTCAATTTCAGTTCTTTGAATTATCCTATCTTTATTTTTGAAGTTATATGTATTGACGTATGCATTATAAAATAAAACAACTTCTTTCAGTAGTTAAAAATGTTTTTTTTTTGTTTGTTTTTTATTTGTTCAATCACCTGAGAATATATTCAATGTTTAAACAAAATTGTATTTTCTCAAATACAAATATAAATATAAAAATGAAGATCAACTGCAGGCACAATGCCCATCTAGTTTAGTCTTGTATGACTCCTATTAAAAAATTTCTAATGCAGATTCACATGCATTTTAAAACTATTTATTTCAGTACAATTTATGATGAGGTTTAGCAGATTGTTCTCTTCATTAATCACTCTAAAATGAAATCAATAATTATTATTTTATAAGTTAAAAGGCTATTTTTCAAATAACTTTTATTCATGGCCGATTGTCCTGACTCCCGGCGTATTGTACTCTAAACTCTTATAGAAATATCCCAATTGATAAATTTAAAGAACTGAATCATATCCCCTCTTAGACCCTCTTTCCTCGTATGTTTACAAACATAGGAGAACAGGTTTTGATAGAAATTACATGTGCACATTACATATATAGCTTGGATAAAATAGTTTATGATTGAATATATTTTAATATTATTATGAAGAAACTAACTTAAGGGGATAAATGAATCCAAATTTTTACAACTTTTTTTACTGTTTTAAAAAATAATATTGATAAATCTGAGTTTAAAGAAAACACAAGTTAAAATTTATCGGAAATATTACTTTTAATATTGAATAATTAATACCATGACAGTTGTTTCTCCAACAAGCTATATCGAAACTTCTGTTTTTTTTTGGTGATGATGTTTTCCCCATCTTTTGAACTTTGAATCAATAGACAGTTTCCGGTTCAATGATCCAATGAGTCATGTTCAGGCATCAAGACACTACTTGACTTCAGCATCCATGAGCGATCACCAGCTCAAACACTTGGCCATTCGTCTTGTAAATGGACGTGCTTACTTCACTGCTGGCAATGTGACAGATGTTGCTGCTCACCTCTTTTTATTATACTTGGACAAACATCGTTTTAAAGATAAAAGGTGCTTCGTTACATTGGCATACAGGTGTAAATATAAGAAAAAAATAGTAGAACTACATCATTCACCCTAGCAATTCTGTTATTATGCACGTACGACTGCTTCATAATGTCTGTGACGATACACTAAAAGAAGCTGCAGCTGGACTTCCAACTCCTGGAAAGACAGTCACTATTTTTTACTTGCAAGTGCAAATGCCTAAGATTGGCCTAACTTGGTTCGATTTAATGTAAATACTCTTGGTGCAGAATCCATACTAGAATTGGAAGTTTTACCAAAGCTGCATAGAACTGCGGCGGCGCTAGTTCAGAGCCACCGGCTGCTAGCGCCACCTGCAAGAACAACTAAACTTGTTCCAGGACTCTCGAAGAAGGACGCTAAAAATGTGATTCCAGGTTTCTGACTCTGATTCGTGCGCTGGATGAATGACATGTACTAAGCTCCGCGGAGAGCAAAATATTACATTTAACCTAGAATAAAAAGTGTTACGTCTAAAGAATATGTATTGTCCTAATCAATAGTAATTAATAACACATAGAAATGATAGGAGCTTTTACAAAAGCGGATGGCAAATAACCAGCCTCCGCACGTGGTGACCCGGATTGAAGCAAGTTACAAGCAACGGTGAGAGATATGGTTTTTATTTCTATTTGTTTTGGTTGGGGATCTTGTTAGGTGGGGTTCTTGTATTTATTTGAATATTTTAAAATGTATTAAGAGTGAATTTCGCGAATTTAAATGTTTTGCGGCGAGCACGTGGTTGTGCATATCTGTTTGAAATGCTTTAAAAATTATTTCTTAAATGTTCGGTTATACTAAAATGTTGTATTGTATGTGTTAACAATATATTTCGGTTTTGTCCAATTTTATTCAAATTTTGCGCGACAAAATATTAATTTTGGATTTGAAAGTTGTTCAAAATGCCTAACGAAGACAACTATAGACCGGAAGGCACGCAAGACGGCCAGCGGTCTAGTCAAAACCAGCAAATAGCACGCGTTTCGGCAAAACTGCCACCGCTGTGGAAAAACAGGATAGAAATTTGGTTCATTCAAGTAGAAAGTAATTTTCAGCTCGCAGGTATAACATGCGACTTAACTATGTACAATCACGTGGTTGCAGCAATAGACCCAGACACTTTGTCTGCGGTAAGCGATATATTAATATCACCACCTAACGAGAAAAGGTACTAAACTTTAAAGCAAAGGTTAATTCAGGAATATTCTCAATCGGACACTCAAAAGGTACGCCAATTGGTGTCCGATTTACAATTAGGAGACGAAAAACCATCCCATTTATTGCGAAAAATGAGAGATTTGGCCGGAACTAGCTTTAAAGATGAATTTTTTTTGAAAACGCTTTGGATGCAACGACTACCTGCAGAAGTACAAACAAATTTGTCTGTGAGTTCCGAAAATGTAGAGAATTTGGCTAGCATGGCCGACAAAATTTTAGAAGTTAGAAACGAAAGCTCAGGGCATGCTGTTTTGGCTATGAGCCAACCAAAAGTCCCGCTCTATGACGAATCGAAAGGTAATAAAAATACCCAAGAAGACGAAATATGTGCTCTCAGGTGCGAAATTGCCGAATTGAGTAAGCAGATTGAAAGGCTTGCTAGGCCACAGGAAAGGGATTATCGGGGCCGCCCGTTCCATAGATCTCCAAGCCGTAATTTTAGGAGGAATTCCCGCGGCAGGGGTAGACAAAAATACAACGGTATGTGTTATTACCACTTTAAGTTAGAAGATAAATCATTTAGGTGTAATTCGCCTTGCAACTTTAAGGGTACTAATCAAAATAATAGGAACCAGGAAAACTAATAATGGCTGCTGAAGAAAGGGTAGCGACGACTAGCTCGGTAACCACAAACACTTGTCGCCTTCACATTGTATATAGACGTACAAATTTTAAATTTCTTATAGACTCTGGCAGTGATATAAGCTGTATTCCAGCTCCAAAAAAAGCGAATAAACTTAAACCTGATTCATTACAATTATTTGCTGCTAATGAAACAAAAATATTCACATACGGTTCTAAAACACTTCAATTAGATTTCGGTTTAAGGAGAAATTACGAGTGGAAATTTCTTATTGCAGCAGTTCCCACACCAATTATTGGGGCAGATTTTTTGAAACATTTTGGAATTTTGGTAGATTTACAAAATAGAAAACTAATCGACACAACAACAAAGTTAAGCCGAATTGGCATACAATCACAAAACGACGTGTCATCCGTTAAACTCGTTTCTAGTTCTTCAGATTATCATAAGATTTTATCAGAATTTCCAAATATTCTGGAGGTATCGCAAGGGCCTAAACAGGTAAAACATGCAACGGTGCACTACATTGAGACTAAAGGACCCCCAATACATAGTAGTCCACGTAGACTAAACCCAAAATTGTATGAAGCAGTAAAGAACGAGTTTCAATTTATGATGAACCAAGGAATCTGTAGACCGTCAAAATCGCCATGGGCGTCACCTTTGCATGTTGTACCTAAAGGGACAAATGAAATTAGGCCTGTGGGAGATTACAGGAGGCTTAATGCATGTACAGTTCCGGATAGATATCCGATTCCACATATCCAGGATTTTTCGAACGCGTTATTTGGGAAAAATATTTTCTCAAAAATTGATTTGGTTCGGGCATACTTTAATATACCAGTGCACCCCGAGCATATTCCAAAAACCGCTGTCTGTACACCATTTGGATTGTTTGAGTTTCCGTTTTTAAATTTTGGCTTATGTGGTGCTGCTCAGACTTTTCAAAGATTCACGAATGAAGTTTTGGGCGAATTAAATTTCTGTTTCGTTTATTTAGACGATATTTTAATTTTCAGTGACAATGAAGCTGATCATAAATTACATTTAAGAATGGTTTGTGAAAAACTAAGTCAGTATGGCCTCCCTGTAAATGCATCTAAGTGTGTTTTTGGGGTAAAAGAAATTTCCTTTTTGGGGCACTGGATAACAAAACATGGCACAACGCCATTGCCGGAAAAAGTAGAACCCATAAGGAATTACCCACAGCCTAAAACAATAAAAGAGTTAAGACGATTTTTAGGATTGCTAAATTTTTTTCGTAGGTTCTTGCCAGGAGCAGCCGATGCTCAAACAGAATTAAATAGTTACTTAAAAGGTGCCAAGAAAAACGACAATTCGGTCATCGTTTGGACGACATCTGCAAGCGAACAATTCGAGAACTGTAAAAAACTTATGGCTGACGCCACACTACTGGCCCATCCAAAATGGGATGCTAAGCTAATTGTACAGTGCGATGCTTCAGATTACGCCATTGGCGGAGCTCTTTTTCAAATGGTAGACGATGAACTACAGCCGTTGTCATTTTTCTCGCGTAGGCTTTCACCTGCGGAATGTCGATACAGCGCGTACGATCGTGAGCTATTAGCAATGTATGCCACCATTAAACATTTCCGATATTTGTTGGAAGCAAGGGAATTTGATTTATTGACTGATCATAAACCTCTTACTTACGCATTTAAGCAAAAGCCAGAAAAGGCAAATCCAAGACAATTTCGGCAACTTGATTTTATCTCGCAATTCACTACGTCAATCCTACACATTAAAGGAAAAGAAAACATACTAGCTGACGCACTGTCCCGTATTTCCGCAATTGAAATGCCATCGCCAATTGACTATAATGAAATTGCTAGGGTTCAGGATACAGATCATGAGTTAAAATCACTTATAAATGAACCAAAACACGGCCTTGAACTTAAAAAAGTTGCCTTACCAGAAACAGACATTCCACTCTTTTGTGATATCTCAACGGGAAATGTCAGGCCATATATACCAGAAAATTTCCGAAAATTAGTTTTTGACTCTCTGCATAAACTTTCACACCCGGGCATTAAAGCGACTTCCAAATTGGTTCGGGAGAGATTCATTTGGCCTCAGATAAATTCAGATTGTACTAAATGGGCAAAAACATGCATTGAATGTCAAAAAAAATAAGGTATCAAAACATACAAGGGCCCCATTGGGCAGGTTTCCTGGCCAGGCGGATAGATTTGACCATGTTCACCTTGACCTCATCGGACCAATGCCCCCATCAGAGGGAAACTCTTATTGCCTGACCATGGTGGACAGATGTACCCGCTGGCCAGAAGCTGTGCCCATTGATGATATAACGGCGGAAACTACTGCGTTTGAATTTTACAGGACTTGGATTTCTCGTTTCGGCGTTCCATCCCGAATCACCACCGATCAAGGTCGCCAATTCGAGAGCCAGCTTTTCCAGAGCCTTGCCCGTTTGCTGGGGATACAGCGAATCCGGTCTTCGCCATACCACCCACAAGCCAATGGCATGATTGAGCAACTGCATCGACCGCTGAAAGCTGCAATAAAGGCCTACAAAACACCAAAGTGGACCTCAGCACTGCCAGCCATTCTACTGGGTTTCAGATCGGCCTTGAGGGAGGACCTGCAAGCTTCAACGGCAGAGCTCGTTTACGGCAAGACTCTTCGACTACCGGGAGAATTCTTCGAGTCGACACCACACGAAGCAAGTCCGCAACAGTTAGTGGAGGAATTAAAGGAACATTTCAGCAATATCCGACCCACACCGACAACATCCCACGGGAGACGGCCCACTTTCGTCCACCCAGGACTGAAGGACTGTACCCACATATTCCTAAGACATGACGCTGTGAGGGGACCACTCCAATCTGTATACGAGGGACCATTCAAGATCCTGAAGAGGATGGAGAAAACAATGGATATAGAGGTAAAAGGCAAGCGGCGTACCATTTCCATAGACAGAATAAAGCCGGCATTTCTGGAGCAGACTCCGAAGATCACATGCCAGCTGATGCCAACTGCTGCCAACAGTGGAAGCCATCCCCGAGCAGCCAGAAGCTCCAGAGGAGATCTCATCGCCATCTCCAGACGAAGCGAGAGCGACAAGAGCAGGACGCAGGGTACACTTCCCCAAACATTTGGCTGAATACAGACTTTAAAGTGTCATGAATGACACTGGGGGAGGAGTGTGCGGCGGTGCTAGTTCAGAGCCACCGGCTGCTAGCGCCACCTGCAAGAATATATAAACTTGTTCCAGGACTCTCGAAGAAGGACGCTAAAAATGTGATTCCAGGTTTCTGACTCTGATTCGTGCGCTGGATGAATGACATGTACTAAGCTCCGCGGAGAGCAAAATATTACATTTAACCTAGAATAAAAAGTGTTACGTCTAAAGAATATGTATTGTCCTAATCAATAGTAATTAATAACACATAGAAATGATAGGAGCTTTTACAAAAGCGGATGGCAAATAACCAGCCTCCGCAGAACCATCGTTTACAATGATAAGAACTTGGTTTTTAGTGGTGCTGATCAGATGCTGTTGCACTCAGGAATGCTTTCAAAGAAAGAATATCTGAAGATATTTTGTATCGTATCTGACTGGAATGCAATGCACCTTTTATGGAGTATGATGATACAATTTTCGTAGAAACTTTGATGAAACTGGAAAAAGAAGTACAATCCATGACATGCAAAAGAAAATTTATTTTCTAAATTTTTGTGAGTTATTCAGCATAAAATAATTGTACAGTACCCCCCCGCCCCCCCCCCCCAAAAAAAAACCAAACAAACCCCAGAACGATGGCTATATTTTCGGTTCTAATTATCGTAGAATCTTACGGTTTGCACCAAAATGTTTTGCATACGATTTTCTATATATCTGATGCAATTTCTTTTTCTTGAGGGACCGTTTACTAAGTAAAAGTAACGTTATCTTCGAAAATTTCAATACGAACCCTTATTTTTTATCATTTCATTCGATTCAGAATACATCATTTACCCTATGTACCAAATTTCAATGCATTATGTTGAAAAACACGTCACTTATGAGCGAAAATGTTTCGGCCATTTTTTGACAGATCTTCAGGGAGAATTTCCATAAAACGAAAGTTATTTTTAAGGTTCTACTTCACAGCGGGGAGAAACCGAACGGTCAGTGATGCGTTTCACGACGTTATAAAATTCAAATATTCTAAAATTGCATAGAAACTACTTGGATTTATAGTGACATGTTTAAGATTAATACAAAAATAGCAAGTAAACGCAAAAGTAACATAATTCATTTACAACGTTAGGGATGTGCATTCTTCACACGAAATAAATAAAATATCGAAAACTGTAATTGCAGAAGTATAACGTATACTACTGATAATTAGAAAATTAATAAATATAAAATGTAGGCATTAGTAAACAGTATTCAGCAAAGTGTGATTATTTTACAGAAACATTTCACTGTAAACACAAATGTAACTTGATCGTTGAAATTATTTATAAAATGAAAAAATCACCTGATTCAGTAAAATTTTTAAAGGATAACTTATTGAAATTGCTTAAAAAATGGGGTTTTAAATAAATGTAATTTAAGGAAGTAAATTTTTTTTTTAAAAAAGGACACTGTTGAAAACTACACAAAACATATGTTCCACGATTCCAAACACGTTAGACAGATTAAAAATATACATGCAAAAAATAAAACTGCTTTGTATAAATTAATATTTTTTTTTGTAATCTCAAGGAATTCTGTTGTCACCCTATTTTACAATAATTGAACGTTGTGCGATTTTTCACACCTCTAGTTTGCCTTGAATTAATCTTTGATAGTTTTCAAAAGTCATTTACTATACGGTCCCTTAAAGTGAGCGTTTTTTACATTTTCGCTAAAAAATCGAAAACTAAAGGTCAAAGTGAAAAGAAAAAAATTGTGGTGGGGTTTCAGACCATGGTGAATCTAATGAAAGCAAAAAAAAATAAAAAAATATGTTTCTATTCAAATTTTTTTTAAAATTGGTTTATTAATTAATAATTAATTATTAAAAAAGAAATTGATGCAAAAGTTGATTGCTATTTATGTTTGGCGATTTACAAACTATCTTTTGAAAAAAAAAATTACTGAAATATATCAATTATTTAAGTATTTATGCCCAAAAAACCAACTTTTTTATTTAACATTAATTTATCATTTTCGTTTTATCCTTTAAATTACAAACCATTTATTAGAAAATTACGAATTTTTGTATTTCGTATTTTTTTTAATGCTGAATCCAAATATGGAATAATATTATGAGGTTGCTATTGAACTTTTTAAAGTTTGGTTCTGTTTTAATATGTAGATGACCCCTCATGATAAAAAAAAATTACATACAATTATTAAAAACCTTCCACGATTTACAACGGTACCTTTTGTTTGTTATTTCAACAATTAGAACAAAAGATATAGATATCGTTCTGATTTTTTTTTGGGTACTGTACATAGATTAATAAGTTTTGGACTTGTATCAAAAATAAAAATAGTCGAATTTTTATGAAAATTTAACTATAAAAAACAATTAAAAAGTTTTGTCGTAATATAAAATAGTCTATTCAAAATGTATCTCCAACCTCCCCCCCCCCTTACAAAAAAATAAAAAAATAAATAAATCAGAATTGCCTCTTTAAAATTAGAATTTTTATGTCTTATACCTCCATAATTTTACACATGCTTTTAATTTCTATTTTTTTTTTATTCCAACTGTAAACTGTAAATGAAAAAGAATAGAATTAAAAGCAGTTTTCTTTTAATTAAGAGAAATTGGTATCGTTTAACGCATATTTTTATAATAATAATATAACCTCCTAAAATATGTCCTTTTAAAGTTTAGACTAATCACCTTCCCAGTAAAAAAAAATTCCTTCCATTTCATTAACAAAACAATTTCGACTTCTCTTGCTCAAATACGTTGAAGTCGTTTTAAATAAACCTGGATAATAGAATCAAACTAAAGGAAGTAGTCATTACTTTCATTAAAGTTGAATTCCTCTGAAACGAAAACGAGAACTAACATAATTTCGACAAAAAGAATACGTTATACGATATAGGCACTTATGAATGAAGAGAGAAGGTTGAAAATAGTCGTTCTACTCATTTATAGAAATGAGGTAAATTTAGAATAATGGGTCGACATGAAAATGACTTCATTGTCTTACTTTGGTTCCAGAGAAATGTTTTAAACATTTGAAATGAGAGCGTGATTTGGAGTTCATTCAGATAAATGTGTTTTTTTTCTAGATGGTAGTTTTAACAAAGGTTTGATTAACTTTTAAGGTGTTTTTTTTGGTAGTGTAAAAAATGAAGGAAATTTTATTATCAAATGAAATATTATTTGTTCGTATTATCTATTTGTTTGATCTCAAAGGCTATATCGTTGGAGAGTTGGAAAACTATTAGTGACTTTCTTTTTCAATTTTGAGACTTTTCTAAACATATAAGGGTTGTTGGTTGGACGGGTACCAGATAAAAACTGTCAAATTGTAGCGATAACTCATCCAAACTAACAACCTTCAAATCATTTATAATTCTTATAACAAACCATTAAAGGGTTACTATATAGTAAACATAAGCATTTGTCGAAACATTTACATTTAATTTAAACGTGTGAACATTTAGGCTTGGCGGTAACTGCGCCAACTGGTACCCATCTAACGGAAGATTATCAATATAAGAAATATCGTGAATGAATTTTCGATAATTTTGTATCGTTTACTAAAGCGTATCATATTGTATCACGTTTGTGTTCTCTAAAAGACTGATAGATAAGTTAAAAGATTGTTTACGTGATAAAAAAATATGAACTAGATAAATTTTTTAAAATAACTAGCTGAGATGACTTAACTCATGTATTATCATATTTAAATGCTTCAATTTTCACAAATAAGTCCCGTATAAATGTTCAATTCTCGAATGAAGTAAACTTTGTGTTAAAACAAATAATTTGAACATAAAGCACTCTGCTATATCATCTCATTATGTATACTTTTTGACAAATGATTTATTTATCTTGAAGGGGATTAATATGGTAAAGAAGTGGTACAAAGCATTTTTACTTAACTAAGAAAATTTAGCATCAAAGAATAATTGCCAATGTTTTCTTAACGATGACAGTTTTTTCTAACTTCATGTTTTATCGTAAGTAAAACCAATAACTTAGGTCACCTAAAGAGTGATTCAATTAAAACTGAATGGAATTTCACATTTTGACAGTAAATAAAGATTTTGGATAGGAACTTAGATAAATTCAGTGACAAGTGTTTCTTGTTAAACGAGCCAATTTGGCGATATTTTATTATAAAATTCAAATTGACATGTTTTTCTTTATCAGATGTTGTTAAATTCGTCTGGAAAAGATTTTAGTTGCCAAGTTCTGCATGTTTAGAATTTGGACCTGTTGTTTCTTAAAAAAACCACCATGTTTTTAAGTGGTTAATAGGTTGGCAGTTTTAGCGGATGAATAAGTTATTAATGGCTTATTAAAAAATTAAAACTTTATTCAAGTTTAAAGAATGAGTTTAAACAATTGATAGAGTAAAATTTGTTTGTTGTTTTGAAAACATTTAATAACATTTAACAAATCAAATAATAATAAAAAAAAAAAACCCTTCTAAAACTATTATATTTAGTGAAGTTCTTTGACTAATCCAAATTTTTTTTCAGCGCAATACAGACAACTGCTAATTGAGTGGAAGTTGTGGGTTTTACACTAAGAACAAACAAATCACTCTATGTCATCGATAAGTTTTTATACATATACTTACTAATGAATTAATATAAGAGTCAACATAGCAGCAGAAGTTTTATTTTTTCGCTAATATATGACTAATGTTGATTAACTGGCGATGTTCATTCAATAGATGACTGACTCTAATAATGCCGTATAATTAACTAGGCGTATATATCTGACTTTTATTTGACACGTGAAAGGGCTGTCTAGAATTCGAAATATCAAAAATGTGCAAAAAAAAAAAAAAAAAAAAAAAAAAAAAAAAATAATATATTTATATATATATATATATATATATATATATATATATATATATATATATATATATATATATATATATATATATATATATATATATATATATATATATATATATATATATATATATATATATATATATATATATATATATATATATATATATATATATATATATATATATATATATATATATATATATATATATATATATATATATATATATATATATATATATATATATATATATATATATATATATATATATATATATATATATATATATATATATATATATATATATATATATATATATATATATATATATATATATATATATATATATATATATATATGTAGGATTTTTATTATCCCATATCAATTGTTTACCGTACATTTCAATTTCCTCTTGTAAAGACAGATGGCACTGCAAGACGATGTTTCTTTTTTTTTTTATTAGGAATAAGTATTCGAGTTCCGTGATTTTTTTTAATCAGAAGCACACCGGCTCTCCACTCTATCGGTCAGTTTATTTTGGGTGCACTCAACTCACTTCGCTAATTGGGTAATGTACTAATTAAACACTTAGTTTTCGTCGACTTGTGCTGCCATTTGGCTAATAATATTTAATACTTTTCCCCCCTTTGTTTTGTTTGAAAGTGATTGTGATGTTTCGTCCAATAAATTTAATTGTACTTTCTGTTTCTGATTTGGAAGTTTATTTCTCTTTTATTTCATTTTTGCTTCCCTAAATGAATCCCCTAGACATTTAGAAAACCGAACTACTAACCCCCACATATTTTTGGGGTCCTCGGCCTGGACTAGCGAAAAGGAATTTTTAAAGTGGAATTGCTTCTAAATTTTTTTTAATTTCGAGTAATTTTTGGTTTTTGAATAAACTACGTCCCTGTAGCGATTCATTTTTTTTTGTTCGTTTTCAAAATTATTTGGTATAATAACAAGTGTATGCCTAGTAACCTGTTTCGTTTTGGTAACATGAGTTCAATAATATTTTTCATGAGTGCACCCGTTTTAATCGAAAATCACCCTTATTCCTTCGAACCCCTCGAAGATGAAATTTACAATTAAATTAATTTGAACCCGTCGTAAAGAAATTCTCAAAGTTCCAGTCGTCGTTCTTAGCCAGAAAGCATCCGGCTTCAAACGAAATTCTTCGCCAACGAGTCTCCAACAAGCAGCGTGCCATTTCCAACTGGTGTCTCAACGTCTCATCAGTGTTCGTCTAAAATTTTCGAATCTTCAATCCCGAAGTGCTGAAATTTTATCCGAGGCCCTTACCGGATAATTTGCCAAGATTAGTGCTCTGTGTTCCGAAACCATCTACTACATTAATTTTGTGTTCTAAGCAGTGACAACCGACGTCTTCAAAGCCAGCAGTTTATTCCTTCAGATAAGTTCTGAATCATTGATACTTTCTTTTTCTAAGAATTGCATACTAGTTTTTTTTATTTACTTTTTTGGAAAACCTCTTGCTTGGGTAAACTCTTCGCAACACAAATAAAGAGAAATAATTAAAAAAAAAAAAAAAAGTCTTATCTATAACCGGAAGTGATACCTTGAAGGATTTGATGTTGCAGTCTTTTATTTATATTCTCATTATTGTTCTAAGAATAGCTTACATTCAAATTGTTTTTATATTCCTTTTTATTCTTTTTGTCTGAATTAATACAAAGAATATTATTCAATATGCATTATTTTGATGGATAACTTTGGGTAATATCTTGCTTTGAATACTTAATATATTATTCTTACCCTTGTTCATTGTTTACTTTTCCAAATGCAGCTGTTATTTTGAGAAGTTAGGTGATTTAAGTGAGGTAAACTTATCGTGTTAAAGTGTTCTTTTTATAAAGTATCCTTGGGTAATATTTTGTTTTGAATACTTAATATATTATTCGCATCCTTATTCATAGTTTACTTTTCCAAATGCTGCTGTTATAATTTCTTATGCAATTAATTTTCTATGCAATACAAAGCATAACTTATGCAGTATTATGTTTCAAAATATTATGCAATACAAAGTAAGTACATTATTATAAGTTGGTATGTTTATCGTGTTCTTGTAAAAGGGAAAGAAAAAAAATATTTTCAGTAAAAAATTTCTGACGAATTGTTCTCATACAAAAGTTCATGAAATTCTAAAACCTTTTTCTTACGGTAGTACTCTTTTACTTTTTGTGAATTATCTGATTGACCGAGAGTTGATTAACTTCTGCAAAAATATTTTTCTTCATTTTTAAAATGTATCTTCGTTAATTTCGTAGTGTCCTTAGCAGAATACTCCATTTTTTTTTTAAAAAAGAGGAAAAGCACACAACATAAATCTACAAGCTTTTTTCCTTTTATTCGTTATCTTTTAATTTCATTTTTACGAATATCACAAAGTTCACTGGATTTCCACCAAATTTAAAGACCACCATGGCTTTTCTTCTAAGAAGTAAAAAAGAGGATCTGTCGAACTTAGCCACGGAATTTGGCATAGAGATAACCGCTACCATGACCAAGCCGATAATCAAGGATTTAATCTTGGAAAATGAGAAGTATGACGAAGATGAAGTAAAAGCACTTCTCGAGAGCATCACCGAGGAAAGGTTGCAAGAGCAAGAGCGTCAAGAGGCCATCGAAGAACGAAAACGTCAAGAAGCCATCGAAGAACGGAAACGTCAAGAGGCCATCGAGGAACGGAGACGAGAAGCAGAGTTCGAGCTCGAGAAATTACGAATCCAAAACCAGAAGGATTCATCTTCGAAAAACGTCACAATAAACCAAGTACCAAGCAGACCTTCACGTGATACCTTCCACAAGTTCGATATGAAAGAAGATGTGAATCTTAACCTCATCCTGTTCGAGAGGCATGCAGAGCTGTCATCGATCCCTAAAGAAGAATGGGTTCAGCACCTCATAGGCCTACTTCCAGTCGACGTTGCACACTTAATTGCGCGGGAGTCCCCCGACAAGTCTCACGACTATGATCACGTAAAGCAGTTGCTGCTACGAAGGTTCAAACTGTCTCCAGAAAGACTTCGCCAGATGTTCGTGTCACACCAAAAATCTCCTGAAGGAACTTGGTTGGATTTTCTCCATGAATTGCAAACCTACTTCGATGGATGGGTGGAAGGTCTTGAAGTGAAAACTTACGACCAGCTTCGTGACCTCATCATAGCAGATCAGATCATGAGAAGAGCTCCGTACGAATTCAAAGAACATTTTCTAGATGAATGGACACTCATCAACTCGCCCAGAGAGCTGGCCCAAAAGTTCGAAAAATACGAAGATGTCCGCAGAACGTTAAAGTCAAAGCAGTTCGACTCCTTGCCCAAAGGAAAATATGTGGCTAAATCGTCAAATTATGGGAACCCTTCCCGAAGAACCGACAGTCACCGATACGAGGCCGGATCATCGAATAATCGTGGAAGCCCTCCCCGAAGAGCTGATAATCGCCGATATGGACCAAACCGGTCAGAAAAGAACCATTTCAACAATAATCGAAATACCGACTCTGTCAGGCCTAGACAGTCACTCTGCAGTTATTGCAAAGAACCAGGACACTTCTACGTTAACTGCGACAAGCGCCGAAAAGATGCAGAATCCAACAATCCTCCGAAAATTCTGTACCGACATGTACAATTATCCCATCAGAAGAGTTGAAATTTAAAGAAATCGTTATGGGAAACAAACTCATCACCGCACTCGTAGACACAGGCAGTTCACTCAGTCTCGTTCGAGACGACATAGCCAAATAAATCGTCGATGAATCCAAGCTTTCGAAACAAAGAAGAACGCTCTCAGGCTTAGGAAATTCCCAAGTCACAACGAAAGGATCTTTCGAAATGAGTTTCACCACCGACGAAGAAGAATTTTCTCTAACATGGCATGTAGTGCCGCAATCTCAGTTATCTTTTCAAGCAATTATCGGAATGGATGTTACGAATCAAGCTACGTTTACAACGTCCAGGAATGGCATGAAATTTCATAAAGATGAGCCCGCTGATTGGTTCATGCACATCTCCGAAACAAGTCCTAATGAAGAGATAGAGTTGGCCCACATAAGAGACATCAGGATACAGAATGAATTGAAGCAAGTTATTTCAACTTACAAGCCTGACAAAACTTTGTCAACAGACGCATCTATGCGAATCATCCTGAAAGACGACGTTCCAGTCTACCAACCTGCGAGACGATTATCGAGTTCAGAAAAGTTAGAGGTCAATCAGCAAATCGACGAATGGCTAGAACAAGGAATCATCAGACCAAGATCGTCAGACTACGCCAGTCCTATCGTACTAGTGAAGAAAAAAGACGGTTCCACCCGCCTCTGTGTGGATTATAGGAAATTAAATAGAAAATTAGTCAAGGATAGATTTCCATTACCTCTGATAGAAGATGTTCTAGACAAGCTACAAGATGCTCAAGTATACACTACACTCGACCTCAAGAATGGATTTTTTCATGTTGAAGTAGATGAAGAGAGCCGCAAGCTAACCTCTTTCATCATCCCCGATGGACAATTTGAGCTCAACAAAGTACCCTTTGGCTTAAGTACCAGTCCCAGTGTGTTTCAAAGGTACGTGTACAACATCTTCCGAGATCTAATGAGAAAAGGCATCGTAATAATCTATATGGATGATTTGGTAATTCCCTCAAAGGATGAAGAAGAAGGTCTAAGAAACTTACAGTCAGTACTAGAAGTTGCATCAAAATACGGCTTGGTGATAAAATGGAAGAAATGTCAATTCCTGCAACGGAAAATAGAATTTCTAGGACACATAGTGGAAAATGGTACAATACGACCATCGTTGGCTAAAACGCAAGCAGTAAAGAAATTTCCCGTACCCACAACCGTGAAGCAAGTACAAAGCTTTCTCGGACTCGCTGGCTATTTCCGCAAGTTCATACCAGAATACTCTAAAATAGCAAAGCCACTAAGCGACCTGACTAAGAAAGAAACTCCATTTGCGTTCAATCTACCTCAAGTCGAAGCGTTCGAAAAACTCAAGAAACTCCTTACAGAAAGTCTAGTCTTGAGTATCTTCCGGCAAGGTCAAAGGACAGAATTACACACTGATGCCAGTTTACACGGCTATGGAGCTGTACTACTGCAAGAGTCCACCGACGGAAAGATGCATCCAGTCCAATACATGTCTAAGAAGACAACACCAGCTGAAATGAAATACAGCAGCTACGAGCTTGAAGTGCTAGCTATTGTAAGCGCATTAAAGAAATTCCGTTTCTATCTTCTGGGAAACTATTTTAAAATAGTCACCGATTGTTCGGCATTCCAGAAGACTATGGATAAAAAAGATCTAGTTACTCGCATAGCTAGATGGGCATTATCCTTAGAAGAATTTGACTATCAGATCGAGCATCGACCTGGAGAGAGGATGAAACATGTAGATGCTCTGAGCAGAAATCCAGTCTTTATAATTGAGAGCGATACAATCACAGCTAGACAACATACAATCACAGCCTTCTACCAACAAAAAATATCAGCACATATTGACTGTTGTTGACGCATTTACCAAATTCACATGGCTGTATCCGGTGAAGTGTACTTCTGCGGAAGATTTAATAGACAAACTAAGGTTACAACAAAAAACTTTCGGGAATCCCAAAAGAATACTCACAGATCGAGGATCAGCATTTACTTCGAAAGCCTCACTGATTTTTGCACTGAAGAAGGAATTCAACACTTGCAAATTGCTACCGGAGTACCTCGAGGAAACGGTCAAGTAGAAAGGATCCATCGCACTCTAATACCTGTCCTAACCAAGTTATCGTTAGACGACTCTACAAAATGGTATAAATATGTCGACCGACTACAACAAATACTCAACAGCACGATTAATAGAAGTACCAAGTGGACACCTTTTGAACTCTTAACAGGTGTTACCATGAGGAATAAGGAAGACTTGAAAATACGAGACCTACTGATGGAAGAGATAGAAGATGAGCTTCAGGAGCAAAGGAACTCATTGCGACAAGAAGTAAAGAGGAACATCCAAAAGATTCAAGCCGAAAACAAACGGACCTATAACAAGAAACGCAAGAAAGCTCCGAACTATAGGGAAGTGGATTTGGTGGCAATCCAGCGAACGCAGTTCGGTTCTGGGTTAAAACTAAGACCCAAATTCCTAGGACCCTATAAAATTACAAAAGTTAAACCCAAAGATAGGTATGACGTACAAAAAGTAGGTAACCAGGAAGGGCCTAATATAACTTCTACATCCGCTGATCTAATGAAATTTTATACTACTAAATAAATTAACTTAACATAAACACTCTTCAAAAATAATATGCAAATATTGCCATAATTGTCTTTCGCCCAACGTCATTATTCTTCATTTTATATATCATTGTTTGATATTCAATTTACCATGCAACTCCAGCCATAGCATAGGACCCAGCCACTGATGCAGTTCCTACCATTTTCAAATAGACTTGATCCTGAACTTTTCGAACAATTACAAATGAACATTGTGATCTTCAACGAATTGTTTTCATTTTGTCTTAGTTTTATATTTTCTTTTACTTAAGTATTATCATATGTCTTGCCCATTTCCATGTGTTTCATCGATGAGGTCATCGATCTACAGGATTGCCGAATCTGTAGGATTTTTATTATCCCATATCAATTGTAAAGACAGATGGCACTGCAAGACGATGTTTTTTTTTTTTTTTTTATTACGAATAAGTATTCGAGTTCCGTGATTTTTTTTAATCAGAAGCACACCGGCTCTCCACTCTATCGGTCAGTTTATTTTGAGTGCACTCAACTCACTTCGCTAATTGGGTAATGTACTAATTAAACACTTAGTTTTCGTCGACTTGTGCTGCCATTTGGCTAATAATATTTAATACTTTTCCCCCCTTTGTTTTGTTTGAAAGTGATTGTGATGTTTCGTCCAATAAATTTAATTGTACTTTCTGTTTCTAATTTGGAAGTTTATTTCTCTTTTATTTCATTTTTGATTCCCTAAATAAATCCCCTAGACATTTAAAAAACCGAACTATTAACCCCCACATATATATATATATATATATATATATATATATATATATATATATATATATATATATATATATATATATATATATATATATATATATATATATATATATATATATATATATATATATATATATATATATATATATATATATATATATATATATATATATATATATATATATATATATATATATATATATATATATATATATATATATATATATATATATATATAGTGGAATCAGCACCTAGGCTCAACTGACCTCCCCATTCACTATGACTACGACTATGACTATATATATATATATATATATATATATATATATATATATATATATATATATATATATATATATAACAAAATATAAAAGAAATTCAATTCTATCGTGTTTCTTTTCCTTTGCACACTACGGCTGTAATACTTATATGCACTGCAATGATATAGAAATAACAGTGTAATATTTTTAGTCAAATTTATTTTGACTCAAATCCCACATATATCAATTAAAGCTTGCGCAATTTATTTGAAGAGTGATTTCAAGATTTCTAAATTACCTCTTTTGTTGAGTTGATCAGTGGCAGAGTTTAAATGCCAAATCTTTATTCACATGTATTTTTTTGGAGTTTACTAAGTGTTAGGTTCACAGTTACGAACAAATACCCCGAACCCTTCTATAAGACTGATTATAACGAGTCCTACCCATCACTTCTCAGCAGGGTCCGATCAAGACTTCGTTGGAAGCGAAACCTGAATTTTCACCAGGGGTCCTCCATTCCAATGCACCAGGTTGACGCATGGAATCCATAAATAATTTACCCAACAAAATCACTTAAAATCTCGCATTGTTGTAAAAATACACTGCATTTTATTAAGTACTAAAAACAAATTAATTCCTTTTTATCACATTTTCCTTTATTCCTGCATAACTAAGCATTTATCTAGTTTAAATCAATATTTTAGTGCAAGAGGGTTTACTACTCAAATTATGTGCACATAAAAAGATAAATGTCTAAATAGGATGTGTGAACTCAAATTTAACATGTATTAATTTAGAAACATGTGAATTTGAAAAAAACCAAGGAAAAAGGGGTTTTGGGGGCCCCTAGTAAAAGTAAATGGTAATCCCTGGCTTCACGGGCCTATTCACTAATCAGGCCCTGTCTCTCAGTGGAAAAATGGTTCGGCCAGAAAAAACATTCCGATTCCAGATGGAAGGGAGAGGTGACTGACGATCTAGAGACGGAGGGGTCAGGTATGGTTGTACTTGTTCATTGCGAGAAATAAGTCTAAGTAGAATGTTTAAATAAAAGTATGTTATTGTTGTCACTGAAAATTATTTAATCCATTCTATCACCACAGCAAACGAATAAAATATAATCTTGTGGAAACATGAGGTTATCACACAGTTTTTTTAATTACTTGGGGAATGAAATATTAATAGGATGTAGAGGTATATTTTTGTTAATATCCTAGTCAAGTAGTATGTAAAAAGAAGAGTAAACTTTTTATACTTATATGTTGATACAAATAAATTACGACCAACTACAGGCGCAATACCAATCTAGGTTGATATAGTTTAACTAGTAGCTGTTTTTTGAAATCAAGTTTACTCCAATAGAATTTAGAATGTGATCTGGAAGATTTTTCCATTTATCAACTACTCTATTATGAAATAAATAATTTCCATCCCATAAGTTATATGCTATTTAAATAATTTGTATGCGTGTCTTATTATCTGATCTCCCATATTGTACTCTAAATCTTTGCAACCTCCCTATTTGGTAAATTTAAACAATTGAATTAAATCCCCTCTAGATATTCTTTCCTCCAAAGTATGCAAGGCTTGCAGAAGCTTCTTTAAAAATTATAAAGATGCCTTTTTGTGTGATACCAAAAATCTTTTGTGAAGGATTTGAGAAGTTTTCTAGTATTAACATCAAAGTTGAGTATTTCGACGAATAGAGCTTCAATTTCATAAAATGTCTCCTGAGGAGAGGCCATCCCTTACTGAGTTGAAGTTTTGAATTTCAATTCAAAGTGTATTTATGTTGCGAAGCTTTCTTGGCGCTGTATGGCCCTCGTAAAGTTTTTAGGCCACTGAGCCTCAATCAACCAACCAACCTGGTAGAGGTTCCAATTTTTTTTTTTTTGGAGAAGTAGGAAAACTTACTTCATATTAACCTAAAACTATATACGTTCCGTGGATATATCTTTTTGTTTCACTCCTATCTTAATAGTACTTCAGGAAATGGCTAACTTATATGCATATGCATGAGTAAGCATGACGAGGCTTATTTGGAGAGTAAGACTTATGGCTTCTTGAGTGTTGTACTAAAAAGCGCATTTTAAGAATTTAGAGAAGTTTTCATGTATTTTAATTATTGTTGAGTATCTTGAGGAAAACAGCTTCATTAAAAAAACCCCATTTTTTTCCCACTGAGCCTCGTTTTTTCATTCGCTTACTAATACATCCTCACTTTTACTGTAGGTTTCAATTGGTAATGTCGAGTATGTAGAAGTGTAAAACTCTCTCTCTCTCTCTCTCTCTCTCTCTCTCTCTCTCTCTCTCTCTCTCTCTCTCTCTCTCTATATATATATATATATATATATATATATATCGAGTATGTAGAAGTGTAAAACTCTCTCTCTTTATATATATATATATATATATATATATATATATATATATATATATATATATATATATATATATATATATATATATATATATATATATATATATATATATATATATATATATATATATATATATATATATATATATATATATATATATATATATATATATATATATATTTATATATATATATATATATATATATATATATATATATATATATATATATTGTTGCGTTGGTGGGTTCGAAAGATCTAATGCAGATCAAAACTTGCAGAAATTTATTCCAATATAACTCTTCACAGATTCCTTTACAACTCCAGAACTTCTCGTTCTAGTAGACTCAATACAGCTCTATACACAACAATAGAGCACAAACAGCAGTTAAAATTGACACACAACTGCTAAATCGCCGCAAAAGACAATGCAATACAGTTCGCTTTCGAACTACTCGGAATGATCACTGAGACTCAGTATCTCAACTCAGCAATTCCAGTCAACTAACTGACTCAACTCAGTCAACAACTAACTCCCCGCTCACTTGGCCGGTCTTATATAGGGGAGGCGAACATTCTTGAAACTTCTAGAGGTAGACATTTTGAGAACTTTCCAGATCGTAGTCGAAAAGTCCTATACATGTACATGGGGACCGAAAATGTCACCAAATCGTCGCCAAGTTTGGCGACATTTGGCGGTTTCTCGTCAAATTTCGCGACAAAAATTAGTCGCCAAAACCGTCGCCAACTTGGCTCTATCTCGGCAATTTGGCGAGATTGCCCTAAAGGCCCTATCAGACGACCAAATATCTCTGACTGGTTCGCAGACCTGATCCTAGCCGTGACTACTTCGGTGACTAGGGTTGCTAGAATTGACAGAGAAGTTTCCACTAATTCTTTTATCACAAAACAAGTTTATCGGTGTTGGCGCTTCTCTGTAATCGGAAAAATTGCTTCCCTCGCTTTAGAAATAGAAAATTCGTAAAAGAAAAATCTATCGCTTTGGCATTAACAATATTTTAAAATACATTGGTTTCTGTAACCACTGATATAAAAAAAATTCTTACTTGATATTTAAAGATGCTTCACACATTTTTTTTTTTTTTTAATTTTAATATTTATTGTACAGTAAAATGTAAAATTATACAGTAAAGTATCTAGTCTTTAAAAATTATTTTAAATCAATAGGTAATAATTTTCATTTATATAAGATTTAAATTATGACTTTCTTCTACATATAAATATGTTATATTTATTTACGTAAAAGCAGGCTCAGCAATTTATATTTAAACAATATTTTCGTGTAGCAATTGGGTGTTAATTATACAATTTCTTTTTTTTAATTGGTTTTTTATTAACATTACTATTTTGGTACTAATAATATTGTTGTGCTTCAAATAGACATTTCGGTTATCTACATTAGACGAATATTCTGGTGTTCAAAAGATTATATATATATATTTTTAGATGTATTAATTATTTGTAAAAAAAATCAATAAAATAACGATAATCAAGGGAAATAATAAATAAATTCCAGTATCCTTCCCAAAAAAAAATATTAATAAAATATCTATAATCAAGTAAAATAATAAATTATAGTTCTAGTTTCAAGTTTCTATGCATAATGGGGAATCGAACCCGGGACTCGAGCATGACAAAAAGTACGCTAACCACTATACGGCATTAACTTTGCGACAGTTTTAAAAAATAAGTTATTTAAAAAATTTTACATGACTTTTTGGTATTTTCGTTATTTTTTGATAACTTCTTTCTTTTAAATTTTGAAAGCACTTAAACAAAAAACAAATATTTCTATTCGTTTGATAAGGCGAAATCTTTAGATATTTTTGCAGTGGCACTAAATATGATGTACAATTTTTGTATGATACATTGTAACTAAATAAACATTTTGGGGGTTGGATTACAAATGTTATGTCCAAAAAAATATAAAAGGAAATCTTGTAATAATATTTTCACATTATTGAGTACGAAATAGTTTTGGTGAATCATAGACTAAGATGATTTTAAACGAATGCAGCAGTGATTCTATGCAGTCTAGACGTAATTGTTCATCAGACACTGTGATGCCTTCTCCACAAAAATATTACTTTTATCTTATTGCTTAGGTTTTTCACTAATCACATGCCTACTTTCCTTGAAGTTTTTTTAACTTTTAAATTTCCTATCTATTTTTCGCTAAAATGTCCATTAACTTGCTTGGTGCGATGAACAAAATTCATGCCAATGGTTGGCGAAAACAGAAGGCATCTGATTGGTTCCCAACTACGTTGGCTGAAATTATCCTCAACTGCTTCGTTCACCATCGAAGCAGTCATGGATCGGGCAAATACAGGTTTTGCCCCTGGAAATGGGCTTTTCGAGTCAACGATAGAGCTGAGTCAGAATCAGGGTTGAGGTTAAATATGTCGTCTGATAGCGCCTTTACCATAATGTTAAATGCCCTGCTCTTTGTAAAACTTGCTTCCTAGCGTTATCTCTGTAAAACTCGTTATCAAGCATTAAGACGCACATTACGGGGAAGCAAACTAAAGGCGCTATCAGACGACATATTTATCCTCAACCCTGATTCTGAAGGCGCTATCAGACGGCATATTTATCCTCAACCCTGATTCTGACTCAGCTCTATCGTTGACTCGAAAAGCCCATTTCCAGGGGCAAAACCTGTATTTGCCCGATCCATGACTGCTTCGATGGTGAACGAAACGGTTGAGGATAATTTCAGCCAACGTAGTTGGGAACCAATCAGATGCCTTCTGTTTTCGCCAACCATTGGCATGAATTTTGTTCATCGCACCAAGCAAGTTAATGGACATTTTAGCGAAAAATAGATAGGAAATTTAAAAGTTAAAAAAACTTCAAGGAAAGTAGGCATGTGATTAGTGAAATACCTAAGCAATAAGATAAAAGTAATATTTTTGTGGAGAAGGCATCACAGTGTCTGATGAACAATTACGTCTAGACTGCATAGAATCACTGCTGCATTCGTTTAAAATTATCTTAGTCTATGATTCACCAAAATTATTTCGTACTCAATATTGTGAAAATATTATTACAAGATTTCCTTTTATATTTTTTTGGACGTAACATTTGTAATCCAACCACAAAAATGTTTATTTAGTTACGATGTATCGTACAAAAATTGTACATCGTATTTAGTGCCACTGCAAAAATATCTAAAGATTTCGCCTTATCAAACGAATTGAAATATTTGTTTTTAGTTTAGGTGCTTTCAAAATTTAAAAGAAATAAGTTATCAAAAAATAACGAAAATACTATGTAAAATTGTTTAAGTAACTTATTTTTTACCACTGTCGCAAGTTAATGCTGTATAGTGGTTAGCGTAGCTTTTGTCATGCTAGAGTCCCGGGTTCGATTCCCCATTATGCATAGGAACTTGAAACTAGAATTTATTATTTTACTTGATTATCGCTATTTTATTAATATTTTTTTTGGGGGAGGATACTGGAATTTATTTATTATTTCCCTTGATTATCGTTGTCATGATGTAATCTGACATTTCCTACGATTTGCATGGGGGGGGTTAAACAACAGCAACTATTACACATCCCCCCAAGTAAAGCTGTGTTAGTCAACCAATTAAAAGATGTGACGGGGGTCAGAAAGGTCTGGAGAAAGTTGAGATCGAGGGAAACGGGGAGACGTTTTTCCGGTGTGTAGGAGTGAAGACTGTGGTTTTGGAGCGGAGAAGGGTTCTTAAGAGAGAGAGAAGATGACCCACTGCCGATCGCTTACCCCTGAAATTCCATGTGAGTTAATTACCTTTCTTCCTCTATTCTCGGCCTGCTTCGATTTAAGTAACTATAACAATGCCTGAATTTAATTGCATATTTTAGTATTTATTGAATATTTAACTATTTGGAGAATTTTTACCTTTTATTTCATTTTAATTTTAATACTTGGATGCATGACAGTAAACTTGTGTTACTGTCATTTGAGGAATTTAATCTGTGCGTTTATAGTGTATATTGAATAAACTAGTAGATTGATTATGCCGGCCTGGTTATTTTGGTTTGAAATTTAAAATTATGAAGTATTTTAACTTTGGTTTATCTGATGTTGTTAATATTACTCTAACATCTTACGGTCCAACGCCTTTTACCAAATCACACTAAAGATCACGACATTATTTATGGTGCCTTGATCCAGTCTTCTATCTACGGTTTGTTCAGATACGCTATTAATGTGGAAACGTCGACTGGTTGAACTTGCCACACTGGTTTGAGAATAGGATACAAATCTTGAAAACCTGCAGGCAAAGTGCTTATCATAACATTGAAAAACAACAGATTATTCAGCAAAATTATGCTAAATTTAAATCAGTCAAGAGACAGATTAAATTGGGTGATAAGGTATTTTTTAAGAATCCTGGGAGATTTCAAAAGCGATTCTTGGGTCCCTATACTGTTATTTCTGAGAGATCACCAAATTTACTTAATATTAAATTAGACGCTGATCCATTTCAAGAGCGTACAGTGCATATAAGCCGGCTCAAACTAGCTGATCATAGATTATCTAAGCTTCAGGACAACTATACACCGCTTGCTGGGACAACCCGCCCATCCATTTATTACAATTTGAGACACAGGAAGTAGCGTTGTAAACAAGAACGTTTGCCGATAATCAGGTGTGAGAAGGGAGAAGAGTGAAAGCTAGCAGGAAAGTTCGTTTGTAAACAAACATAGTGAAATAAGGGTTAACTTGATACTTGTGGGACACTGGGCTTGAAGTCAAATCCATAGGGGTTGTCCAGTTTCGGATATTTGGTGCTTTATTTGGTTTTTAAGGGTCCTGTGAATCTCTGTCGTTATCTCCGACTAAACATGTGCTGTAGATAAAGTTGGCGTTTCCTGGGCTAACATATCACTAACGGATACACCTTTGACCCTGAAGAGTCGCCCCAACTGGTTTTGGCAAGGGGGGGCGTCACTTCTAGGCCGCTCTGTTGGTTTGCAAAAGGGGTCGGAGTATTGAAACGAGATCCGAGGTGGGTGATTTTTTTTTCTCCTTCTCGTTTCGGAGGCGAGTGGGTTTCTTTTTTGTTGTTGTTTTGTCGAGGCAAAAAGGGGGATTTTTGTAGACCGTGCGCGGTGAGGGAAATGTTGGATGTCGGAGAGAGAGAGGATATCGGAGAATAAGTTTTAATTATACGTGGGGGCGAAATTTGTTTTCGGCCGCTATAGAAATGGATAGGTTGCGAGATAAACATTTTGGCTGGGGGTTCTTGACATAGAAAAACTTTGATGGGTTTTTTTTCTTTTCTTTGGGGGTTTTGTGAACCATTTTTTCATTTAATGGATCAAAATTTAGGAAATTTATTTTGTTAAAAGACAGGAATTTTGAGTTTGGATTTTGATACTGCTTAGGGTGTGTAGGAAGTACTGTTGATTTCATTTAAATAACGTAAAAACTATGAGTTTTAAGACATTAAAGATTCTAATAGAATTAATGTAAAAACTATTAAGAATTTTTTTTTTATCTGAGGTACGTGTAATTCATATTTGAAGTGAGCGTTTTGTTCACATTTAGGATTTATTATGGCATTGATTTAATTTAAGTTTGGCTGAGAAGTGGGGAAGATGGTTTTTCTACTTGCTGTAGATCTTCTTTCATAAAAACTAGTGGATTCTAGACTTTAGTTTTGCTGAAGGGTGGATTGGTGTACAACATTCCACTTTTGATATCAGAAATTATTGCAACTTCTGCTGGACAGAAAGTGTGGTTTATATTTGATGTCTTGATGCTTGGCTCAAGGATAGAGTTCAACAGAGAGGGAACGATTTTCAAAATCACTTAAAAGCAGCCAGTTCAGACGAGCAGCGAGATCATCGCAGTTAAAAGATTGGTGATGGAAATCACAAACCACACCAAATCTAAACCACCTGAGGAGTCTCAGTGAATAGCAGTCACAGAAAACATCGAGAGAGGGACGGAAATCCAGAAAAGATATGACAACAAGGACCAACACCAGGACCACGGAAGCAACGCAAAAGGGTGACATCACCACCGGCAGGCCACTCCCACAGAATGACCATACGAATGACATCATGGAGGGAGTAACTTAGTAAGACTCGTTTTAAAGGCAACAGCTGGTCGCCGATTAAGCGTCACTGCCCACAGAGGGGATCATCAATACGTCACAGAGATTGCACAGCGGTGTGCCAACAATCCGAAGGAAGAAAGCCAATCGCCAAATCTTCACCTCGACTGGCACGGTAGCCCCGCCTTCTTGGTCAAGATGTACCTATGTCAACACGTCGGATCCCAGGCAGCGAAACCAAGGGACGGAACGACTTTACATACTGAAAAGAAAAGGGCGTACCATCCATGCCAAATGGATAAAACCTCAAGTGGACTAACACAGGAGGAGGAGCAATGTAAAAAGACAAGAACTTTATCATTGACTCGAGAAACCGAATCACCTACTTATGACTGAGTGCGGCATCGGATATTCGTGGAAACTACCTAAACGGTAAAAATAAGATGTAGTTACATTTTTCAACCACACTGGAGATTGACACATGTGGGTAATAACTTTTACTTACTGACTCAATGGAAGAAGTAATGAAACTTTATATTTCATACAAACATTTCAGACAATTTTTAGGAACTAATGGTTATTTGAACTTTTAAAATAACTTTTAATTTCCCGTAAATAATTTTTTATATCCTTACTTATATATTTAAGGTATATTTTGTGAAGTGTTTTTTTTCTCTTTAAGTGATTAAATAGGTACACAGATCTTGTTTGCTATAAAATGCCAAATCATATGGTATATAACACTACATATGCTATTTTCTTATTTCCTGCATTGATTTTTCTTTTAATCAAAAATAATTTTTTTATGATTCTCGTACATTGTGCTTTTATATTGGTTACTTGTATATGAGCGATATTTTGTTTGGCAAGAGGTGAGGAAGGAAGGTTTCTTTAAAAAAATTAAAGGTGGGGTGATAATGTCATGATGTAATCTGACATTTCCTACGATTTGCATGGGGGGGTTAAACAACAGCAACTATTACACATCCCCCCAAGTAAAGCTGTGTTAGTCAACCAATTAAAAGATGTGACGGGGGTCAGAAAGGTCTGGAGAAAGTTGAGATCGAGGGAAACGGGGAGACGTTTTTCCGGTGTGTAGGAGTGAAGACTGTGGTTTTGGAGCGGAGAAGGGTTCTTAAGAGAGAGAGAAGATGACCCACTGCCGATCGCTTACCCCTGAAATTCCATGTGAGTTAATTACCTTTCTTCCTCTATTCTCGGCCTGCTTCGATTTAAGTAACTATAACAATGCCTGAATTTAATTGCATATTTTAGTATTTATTGAATATTTAACTATTTGGAGAATTTTTACCTTTTATTTCATTTTAATTTTAATACTTGGATGCATGACAGTAAACTTGTGTTACTGTCATTTGAGGAATTTAATCTGTGCGTTTATAGTGTATATTGAATAAACTAGTAGATTGATTATGCCGGCCTGGTTATTTTGGTTTGAAATTTAAAATTATGAAGTATTTTAACTTTGGTTTATCTGATGTTGTTAAAATTACTCTAACATCTTACGGTCCAACACCTTTTACCAAATCACACTAAAGATCACGACAATCGTTATTTTATTGATATATATATATTTTTTACAAATAATTAATACATCTAAAAAATATATATATATAATCTTTCGAACACCAGAATATTCGTCTAAAGTAGGGGGGGGGGGGGGGAAGGGGATGACCGAAATGTCTATTTGAAGCACAACAATATTATTAGTACCAAAATAGTAATGTTAATAAAAAACCAATTAAAAAAAAGAAATTGTATAATTAACAACCAATTGCTACACGAAAATATTGTTTAAATATAAATTGCTCAGCCTGCTTTTACGAAAATAAATATAACATATTTATATATATAAGAAAGTCATAATTTAAATCTTATATAAATGAAAATTATTACTTATTGATTTAAAATAATTTTTAAAGACTAGATACTTTACTGTATAATTTTACATTTTACTGTACAATAAATATTAAAATTAAAAAAAAAAATATATATATGAAGCATCTTTAAATATCAAGTAAGAATTTTTTTTATATCAGTGGTTACAGGAACCAATGTATTTTAAAAATATATTTTCTGCTTTAATACATTACATATTAATGGCCAAGGCGATAGATTTTTCTTTTACGAATTTTCTATTTCTAAAGCGAGGGAAGAAATTTTTCCGATTACAGAGAAGTGCCAACACCTATAAACTTGTTTTGTGACAAAAGAATTAGTGGTAACTTCTCTTTCAAATCTAGCAACCCTAGTCACCGAAGTAGTCACGGCTAGGATCAGGTCTGCGAACCAGTCAGAGATATTTGGTCGTCTGATAGGGCCTTAAAACGACGAACTATTGCACCGCCTTATGGAAATGTACATAAGTTTTCCTATTTACAAAATTAACACTACGAAATATTTACAATATACAAAAATTCATAACAATATATATATATATATATATATATATATATAATTGTACTTCTACGTTGAGTAAAACTAATTATTTCAAGCGAACAAATTTGGACATCACTAACTAGAGGATTGGATTTTGCAATTTAGAATCCATTTTTTTCATTGTTGATTTTTTCATGAAGTTCAAATTGATACATCTTCAGATCAATTTGAAGGAACAGTTTCATACTTTCTACAATATATTTTCATATATATTACTTTAATTTATTATTAGGGCTTAGTTGTAAGAGTATAAAAAAATTAAATATATTTAAAAAAGTGAACTAGTGAAATTATTATTTTTTCGACTGTTTTAAAAAAAATTCTTTTGCAAAATTTGTTAAATGCATATTTTGGTATATAAAAATGCTTCATTTTTGTGTGCCAATAAATAATTTTTTGACAAATATTAAAACAAGAAACATCACTTTTTTTGCATATTTTATTATTTTTTTTTTTTAAGATATTGTTTTCAAAAATTTGACCATGTGAAAAAGTTATTATAATTTCTTTTCAATTATTGAAAACATTTCATAATATTTATAAATTAAAGAAAAAAGTGAAGTGTAGAAAAAATTTAAATATATTTTAAAAACAGTTAACCAGTAATTTTTTTTTTTTTTTTTTATTATTTAAAAAAATTTTTTCCTCGAATAACTAAAATCTGTAAAAACAGTTTGTAAAATACATATTTTGATTAGTAAAAGTGCTTCATTTTTGTTTGTCAATAAATTTTTTTTTGACAATTATTAAAACAAGAAACATCAATTTTTTGCATATTTTATTTTTATCTTTTTTTTTTATATATTGTTTCTAAAAATTTGACCATGTGAAAATGTTATTATAATTTGTATTCAATTCTCACTGACACTTGATTTTGAATATTGCTTTTAAATGAAGGTAAAATGACTTCCTCCCTTAGGTAAAGTCCTCCTCCTAATATCTTGTAGGGTAACATTATATGGCATTTAAACTTCATTAGTGATGCTGTGTATGCAGTAGTACCCTACTCATTTATACTAACGCGGGAACTAATTTGTCAGTCTCTTTTTCGAGATCCAACCTCCCACTTTATGTGTTTTTATTTTTCACTGTCTCTTCACTTTGTGAGTCCTCTGCTGTATGGAGTCCACAAGTCATGCTCTTCAACTGGAGTCGCTGGAACTAGAACAGGGACATCGACGATTCGATATCCTTCAACTATTTATCCATTTCCAAAATATCAACTGAATTTGAAATTATAACTGAATTCACTTGGGTATCATCATATTAACTTCACTTATAACAAATGAATTCAATTGTTTTGTTTAGTTCACTCTTCCAGATTGGGTGTGATGTTGTATGTATAGTTCGTAGTACTTTTTATTACTTTCAATTACCTATATGTATACACAGGGTAATGAAAGTATAGCATTCGGTCAAAAAAAAAAAAAAAAAAAAAATCGTTTTTTTGGCATTGCTCCAAGTTTTGGAACATTCTGATTTCAAAAAAGTGATCTAGAAAAAATGTCTGTCTGTGGGCAGCATAATTCCCGAACAAATTTACCTACGATCTTCAAATTTGGTGTGCGGGTTGGAGGTAGCCATGGAAAATACCATTAAGGTTTTTGTCAAAATCGCGCATGCGCGTAAGGTAGTTGCCATTGAAAAAAATCATGTTTTTCAATAATTGCTAAAAAACGTTTATTCTAACCTAGTTTTTATAAGTGATGCTAACAACAATGGGGAATTAACGATTTATAAATTTTTATTATAATACAAAAAAGTTTTCAATGAATTAGAAATTCAATTAAGTTTTATATAAACATCTTACTGAATCAAACTTAATAATTCTTTTTCCATCCAATTAAAATATTTGACTTCGAAGCACTAAAATGATGAAATAATATTTGAGACTTGTTTTGATGTTTGAAGTAAGCTAAAAATTATAAGTAAAATATGCTATTGCAAATCAGGAGATTTGAATAGTAATACCTGCAAAACTTTGTACATAACACGACGTAGACTGTTGTCATGCTGTATATCCACAGACATTTTACAAATTGTATTAAGGGGTCTGTTTAAAACTGCAACAAGTGCATAGCCCCTTAAGTTTCTGTCCGAAGCTTTTGGGGGAATATTTAAACAGGGGTTTGGCCAATTGGTCAAATAAGAGTTGGCGATTCCATAAAGGATTCGAGCCGCTCCAATGGCGTAGAGAGAGAAGTTTTGATGTAATTATGAGGGGGATCGTAAGAGACAGAAGGAAATTGGGGAGATAGCAAGTCGGTCAAGCGGTGATTCCTGAGAGGGAGATGCATTTTTATCGAACGCAATGACGGCACATGAGATCGCCATTTTCCTGACCCAGATATGCCAGTAAGTGAAATTTCTTGATTCAAATGCTCAGCCAGTTTTTATACTGTATAGTAATCAAAAGTGTCAATATGAAAAAGTGTTAATATGATTTATTGTTGTCCTATGATATCTTTATGATATATTATATTTTGCTTTTAATCTATGGATTCAGCACTGACTTAACTAAGCGTGCTTTGAGGAAATGTTTTGTCTAAATACCTATTGTTCATGAATAAATATCATTTCAAGTTACGAATTTGAGTTATTGCAACGCTTTAACTTATGCACGAAATTAAGTTCCTTTAGATTAATTCTGACGTTTGTTAATTAACCACTATACTCACGGCATATAAATGGTGCCTTGGACTCAGTTTGAAATGCATATTGTTCAGTGAATAAGTGGTATTTGATGGAGAGTAAAATTAGAATGATAGTGATTTGCGAAATTGTTTTTGTAATTGAATATGGTTCGTGGAAATAGGAAGCTTTTAAATTTCAAAACGAGGTCAACTACAGCTAATATAGTCAGAGCCGAGACAATTAAACAGCGTGCGAGCGGAAGTCAAAATAATAAAAAAATGGCACAGGAAAACATTGAAATGGAGAGCGCTAGCAGAATAAATGGTTTAGCTTTATTAACCGCAAATTATGAGGGTAATAAAGATGAGACGAAATTTTTTTTTCGACAATTTGACGAAGTGGCTTTACTGGCAAAGTGGAAAGACTCCGAGAAACTCACGATATTGAAATCGAAATTACGGGGGAACGCGCTTCGCTACCTTATGTCAGACAGAGAATTGATGAATTCCCAAAATTATGATCTGGTTAGGGATAAAATCATGGACTTTTTCCGGGACGAATTAGATGTGGGACAGTGCCAATTAGATTTCTCCAACTGTCACATGAGAGAAAATGAATCAGTCAAAATGTTTGCACATAGACTTGTCGTGGCTTCGAATAAATATTTGGGGACCTCGCAAACGGAAATCTCGCAAGATACGAAAGCGGTAACTTAGACTCTCAAAATTCGTAGGGGAGCTTCTACCAGAAATTCAACGAGACGTACTAAAATTGAACCCGAAATCATTCGAACAAGCTATTGAAATAGCAAAAAATTCTCAAATGGCGCTTGACACGGTTGCGAGATGTAAAATTAATGCATTAAAGGTGGAAAACTCCTTCTCACAATCAGAAGAGCAGCAGTTACAACAAATCAATCGCATGCAAACAACTACTCAAAACCCTCCTGGGCAAGTACAAGCGATGCAGTGTTATTTATGTGGAGTGTCGGGGGATCATTTTTCAACGGAATGTGAGGCATTTAAGAGTATGATTAACATACCACAACAAAATAGACATAACCAGCAATATCCGAACACCCAAAATGCGAGAGGCGGTTATTCCGGTCAACGGGGTGATATTAGAGGTAACATATCACAAAACAGGTACTTCAGAAATCCGAATCAGCACGTCAGGGGACAGAACAGACAAAATCGTGGTAATTATTACTACAATAATCAAGGCAGAGGTAGATATAATTCACATGGTAACAATAATTCACAAGCTTCAAATCATTTTTTAGACATAGCACAGGGGGACATGGAGAACACTTAAACAGTTGCTCCGATCAAACCAGAAGTGCAGGTATACCCAGACAATTACAAGTGGGAAATTTGAAAATCGAGAGTTTAAACAATTTTAACAGTTACAATGTTTCAAATTTACCTATTATTCAAACGGAAATTGCAGGAATACAATTTAAAGCACTTCTTGATACAGGAGCAAATATCTGCTTATGCTCAAAGGAAGTTTACATGTTAATAAAACAGAAAATCAAAACTAAATGTGTCGCTTCAAATGTGGTAATTACGACCATAACAGGGTCAGTATTAAAATACACAAATTGCATTGAGACGATTTTAAAAAAGGGAAATAAAAGGCTAAAGGTTACGTTTTTCGTCTCAAGCGAAAGGTTTCAAGAGCAATTTCAGATTATTTTAGGCATGCAGTTTCTGAGTGAAAATAGGGTAATTGTAAACTTACGTGAGGGTAAACTGGAGTTTCTAGACAAGACAACAGTCAAATTCTGTGACTCTACCCTTTGCATAAAAGGGGAGTCAAATTCTGTTTTCTTGACACATGCAGTCATCTTAGAGCCTGGTGAAGCGAGTTTCATTAAATTGAGAAGCAAGGATTACACAAATAAAAATTTTGAGGGGGACATTTGTTTCACACCTATGCAACTTAATAATCGACTAGAGTGTAGCATGTCCATTAACTACATGAAGAATAATGAATTTTGTACATTGGTTCAAAACAAATCACCAGACACTCTTCACTTAAATAAATCGATGAAAGTTGGGTATTTTGAAAAAGATTTTCAAATTGATGATTCGCAAAAATCAAACACACAAATGATTAACTTGATTACGGCTACTGAGGAAATTAAGCATTTGCGAGAACGGGAATTTAGCATAATCGATTTTGATTTGAGTCACCTCAACGATAACAACTGCAAAATTCTGAGTCAATTATTACAGGAAAACTACATGGTGTTTTCAAAATCCATGAAAACTTTAGGCCATTGTGATGCTATAAAACCTAATATAATCTTAAAACATGATTCTGCAATTGGGTGTAAGCCTTATCCCATCCCCCATCTTCTAAGAGAAGAGGCAAAAATTCAAATTGACACTCTTTTGGAAGCCAACATCATTCGAAAGTCAAACACGAATTTTTTGGCACCTGTGCTTATGGTCAAAAAAAAGGCAGAAAATAATGACGATAAGAAACGCTTTCGCTTATGTTTGGATATGCGTCTTTTGAATTCTTTAATTGTTAAAGCACCACAGATCTTACCAAAAATCAAAGATTTGGTCACAGATTTAAGTGGGTACCGATTTTACAGCATAATTGATTTTAATAGCGCATTCTTACAGTTAAGCATGGAGGAACATTCTGAAAAGTTTGGATTTGCCTCAATGTGGGGTACATATAAATTTGTCCGTCTACCTTATGGTTTTGTCACAGCGTCATCTATATTCCAAAATTTGATACATGAGATATTGGGAGATTTGATAAGTTATGGAATTCGTTTCTTTATTGATGACGTAATAATTCCTTCAAACTGCTTTGAAGAAATGATACATAAGCTGCAGTTAGTATTCGAGAGATTAAGGGCTAACAACTTAACTTTAAGTGCAGAGAAATGCAATTTCTTTAGGGAGAAAATCACATATTTGGGATACGAAATTTCACAAACAGGAATCACTCCAACAGAATATAACACTCAAAAAATCACCTGTTTCCAAACTCCTAAAAACATCAAGGAATTACGTCGATTCAATGGTTTGACTAATTTTTATCGTGATAGTATTAAGAACTATGCTAACTACACAAGTGTTTTGGAGGAATTAACAAAAAAAAAACACACCGTTTGTTTGGACAGAAAGGCATAATGTGGCTTTTCAAAATCTACAAAGGCAATTTTTTACTAAACCCTTTTTAAAACAGGTCAATATTAAAGAGAAATTTTATCTCGCATGTGACGCTTCGAAAATGTCAGTTGGAGCCAGTCTTTTTCAGTATCATGGTGACAAACTTTGTCCTGTTGCGTATTTCTCTAAAAAGAACTCACAATTTGAGGAAAAGCAGCCAGCGATTTATCTTGAGCTTATTGCTTTACATAAATCAATCTTACACTTCTGTGAGTATTTGTATGGGGGCACATTTACTGTTTTTTCTGACCACAGACCACTACAGTATTTCTCCAAACTTCAAAACAAGTCAAATAAAATTACAAGGATTTTAAATGAATTGGCTTATTACTCTTTCGACATACAGTACATCAGAGGTATTGACAACGTTTTACCGGACTATTTGTCATGTATGGTCAATATACCAAATATTGAGGTCACATTGGACACAGATACTACGAGAATTACAGAAATTCTTTCAGAGGGTTCTAAAAATGTAGATGATACTATACCTAAAACAAACCTTAATTCCATAAATACCATACTCAGTACACCACAGGCTCAGTATAACCAAAACATTGGAACAGTTTCACAATCCGAAGGTTCCGTTCACATCAACAAAAAAGAGCAGGCTTGGGAGGATTGTGTAGTCAATCAGCTGAAAAGCTCAAACATCATACATCATTTATCTGATAACAAGGGTCATAAATTAGATGATACTAATATTCTTATGGAACAAAATAGGGATCTTAACATTCTGGAAATTAAGGAAGCTTTACGCAAAGATAATGGCAAATTGAAGGCAAAATTTAAAAATTATTTTGTGGATGAAGATTCTGGATTACTTATGTTCAAGAGAAAAATTACAGAAAACGATGTAGATAGCTACATGTTTAATGTGGTTCTACCGGACACATTACAAATTCACGCAATTCAAAACGCACATTTTACACATTTTGGCATAGCTAAGACGTTTCAATTTTTAATGCAAAAATTTCACTGGAAAGGGTTATATTCGGATGTCACAAATTACATTAAGAGTTGTGAAACTTGCAATAGAGTGAAGCGAAGCTATCAAAAGTTCAAACCGCAAGGATTTGCACATATTCCAAATAGAATTGGAGCACAGTTATCTATGGATATTTTGGGACCGCTCAAGTGTGGCGCTTACGTATTAAGTATCATAGAAAATTTTAGTAGATACTTAGATCTATATAAATTAGAATCAATTGGATCACAACAAATAGCTAAGTGTCTCATGCAGTACATTTCTAGATACGGCGTACCAGAAACCATTTTATCAGACAATTGTAGTAACTTCATTTCTAAGGGCTTTATCGAATTAAACAGATTATTAGGGGTACACCTTATACACACACCTGTTTACGCTCCTTGGTGCAACGGTAAAGTCGAGTCCACGAATTTAGAGATTAAGAACACCGTCTTAGCTTTAAAAGAGCAAAAAATTGATCTACAATCAGCATTAGATATTCATAAGGCAATGTATAACAGTTCAATTCACTCTACGACAAGCTTTTCCCCTTCACAGCTATTTTTTGGTCGTAAAATTGAACCTATATTCAGCACAATGAAGGTTTGTAAAAAATCAAATTTAGATTGGTTGGGATATCCTAATTACGTTGAGAAAACAATGCTACAAATAGAAGAATGTAGGAAACAGGCTTTTAAACACATTGAAAATGCACAGTTGACACAGCAAAATTATGCTATCAGTAAATCACACAAGAGACATTTCACAGTTGACAGTATTGTGTACTACAAAACCCCAGGCAAGTTTAAAAAGTATTTCACAGGACCCTACAAGATTACAAAGATACACACAAAAAACCTCTTTGACATTCAATTGTTAACATCCCCCCAAATCGTTAAGACACGCATCCACATCTGTAGTTTAAAACTAGCAGAAAAGAGATACGATAAATTTATCTTGGAAAAGGGAATAGATCACAAAAATAATTCTGACCTTCAGGCATCTTTTTCACACCGGTACGATCTTAGAAATAAAGATCGCGCTCAGCCAATAACTTCTCACGATTCCTAGGACAAGACTTGGATTGACAAACAATAAAAAAAAGCGCTGTCATTCTCTGGCTAGACGAGGGAACTCGCAAATTTAAAAGTCTTAGCTTTTGTCAATCTTTGCTACGGGAGTATTCAGCACGCATGAATTGGTCATAAATATTGTCGCGTAGAGTCTTGTTGACACTAATGGCGAGGGACGCGTCGGCAAATTACTGTCTGCATTTTGGCTGGAAAAAGGGCGAATGTTGGTCACTTTCAGAACAGGTTTTTATTTTTTTTGTGGGGAACATGTAGTTCTCCGGTCTCAAAAAGGGTGTGTGACGTCATCAGACGGAGAGAAGTTCTGACCGCTTCTGTCACGTGACTTGCCAAGGAGAACGTTTTTGTGTTGTTTTTCTTTTTGGAGAGTTCAGAGGGGCGATTTTTCGTTTTTTTTCCCTCCCCACTTTAACAGAGGTAGCGGAAGTCGGTTTTTGTTTTTTTTAAGGCCAACGAGGGGGTCGTCGAAATTTTTTTTTGGTAGCGATTTGTTGCACTGGAATTAATGAGACATTTGGTCTCTTTTCGATTAATGTATGGCATTGTTTTTTTTAATGGGTTAGATTAAGGCGTTTTTGAACACTGAAACTGGTAGGAATCTGCTGTTAGGCAGGCAAAAGGAGCGGATTTAGTGTCGGGTGTCTTGCTTTTATGTGCTCTGGATTAATTTGATCAACAGAACGCGTTCACGCTGTTGATTTTGGATCGTGGCTCTGATTATACGAGTGTGTTGTCTACGATATTAGTAATTAATTCATGATTGGAATTGGTGATTAAGGATGTTAATTATGTTTGGCAATTGGTGGTGTAAATTAATTTTTGGATGGAAACTTAATGCTTTGTTCTGGTTATGTAATAAAAAATCAAGGGAAGTTTAAGAAAAAAATGATATAAAAGGGAGATAAGACTAAGTATATTTGTATTTTTCTACTTTGGTTAATGAAAGTTAAATGGTAATTTTTTCTTTCTTTTTTCTATTTTGATTTTGAGCAGTCTTTCATGTGAGGATTACTAATAATAGTTGATTAGGTTAAAAGTTTAGGACTGGCTGAGTATTTATGAGTCTTGGAATTGTCATTTTTCTGTATCAAAAAAATCTAAACAGATCTGCATTTACAATGAAGTAGAAGGGCGTGCTGCCTTGCGCAAAGTAGCATTCCTAAATTTTTGCTACAGCTGAATATCACCGCTGGCCAGAGATTTACAGTGAAGCAGAAATAGTTCTTCAGAATGGTCAGATTTCGTCAGAGATACTGTACTCGCTTTCCAGACTACTCAGCGATTTCAATCAGACCACGACAACGCAGCAACAGGTCCAACAGATGTTTCCATACCACACCACCAGATGGCAGTCCTCAACAAGCTACACCGAACGACTGCGAAATTCCAAGCAGCGGAGTCCGAGAGACGTGGACCGTGGACATACAAATTGATGGGAGGACCCAACATGCCCCATTCGACACCTGTGGGACAGGGCGGAGCTACCTTCCGGCATCATCACAGCAGACGACACACAGAGAATGTTCCGATGTTCCGTTTACAGAGATCAGCAAGCTTGACCTGGCCATACAGTAGGAGGCCGTCACTCACCCAAGTCCGCGAAGTTGGAGAAAGGAACAGGTAGCAAAGCAGGACACACCCCTCTCAGTTTTCCTTTGACTCCTCATCACCAATGCAATGGCAACTGAACACATTTTCCCCTGGCCATCCACTTTGATTGAGGGCCACACGACATCCAGGTAAAACTATTCTTTTTTTGCTCCTGGGTAACTCGATCTTCAGGGAACAAGAGAAGACAGACATTCTAGTGACATTGCAAGTGTGAACAATAAACTGTTTTCTTTCCGATGCACAAACTTTTTGCTAGGAATGTTCAACACCTTTAGGATAACACAGAACAACAATACTGTGTTAGATGGTCACAATAAACTGAACTCTTTGACTATGGAGATTTACAAACTATGAAACTAAAAAAACTTACACAATGACGATTGAGAACGTTGTTCATGAACCAACTTCTTTTTCTTTCCCTTCTAAATTATACCTTGTGTTTTCCTGGTTACATCTTCATGTTGTTTTTTATTTATATATTTTTGCTCTTTAACAATGTTACAAAAAATTGTGATTGGTCATATTTCAGTGTGCAACTATCTGCTTGTAATTTCATGCTTTTACACATCATCTTTCATTCTTGTGTATTTTTTTTGCAGTTACTTTATGGAATGCTGTGAGTGTTTTATTTTTTAATTTTTAGCTGGCTGAGTGGAATTTCTTTAAAATCTTTGTTGGTGAAAAGGGTGATAAATGTCATGCTGTATATCCACAGACATTTTACAAATTGTATTAAGGGGTCTGTTTAAAACTGCAACAAGTGCATAGCCCCTTAAGTTTCTGTCCGAAGCTTTTGGGGGAATATTTAAACAGGGGTTTGGCCAATTGGTCAAATAAGAGTTGGCGATTCCATAAAGGATTCGAGCCGCTCCAATGGCGTAGAGAGAGAAGTTTTGATGTAATTATGAGGGGGATCGTAAGAGACAGAAGGAAATTGGGGAGATAGCAAGTCGGTCAAGCGGTGATTCCTGAGAGGGAGATGCATTTTTATCGAACGCAATGACGGCACATGAGATCGCCATTTTCCTGACCCAGATATGCCAGTAAGTGAAATTTCTTGATTCAAATGCTCAGCCAGTTTTTATACTGTATAGTAATCAAAAGTGTCAATATGAAAAAGTGTTAATATGATTTATTGTTGTCCTATGATATCTTTATGATATATTATATTTTGCTTTTAATCTATGGATTCAGCACTGACTTAACTAAGCGTGCTTTGAGGAAATGTTTTGTCTAAATACCTATTGTTCATGAATAAATATCATTTCAAGTTACGAATTTGAGTTATTGCAACGCTTTAACTTATGCACGAAATTAAGTTCCTTTAGATTAATTCTGACGTTTGTTAATTAACCACTATACTCACGGCAACTGTGACTTAATATTATGAGACAAAATATTTGAAACAAAAGTTTTCCACCTTTAGAAAATTTTAAAATAAAAATTTAGTTTTTGAAAATATTTGTACAAAATATTGAAAATTTGTAAGTCTTAGTCTTTCAATTACAATCTTCTGAAAATAATTTAAACTCCTTTTGATAGTTTTGAATTTAGGAACTACTTAGAACAGGAGGATCTTATCTTATTGTACATTCCAATGAATTTGATGTAGTATATAAGATTATCAAATAAATATAAGATTATAAAATAATTCACATTAGTGTGTAATAAGAGTATGAATATCGTTTTTGTAGTATACAAATTTAAAAACAGTTTAATTCAAAAATCAGGGTAAGAAAACCCTTCTTTATGTTAGAAACCATACAGAGGTCCTTTATTTTGATTTTTTGTTATTTAATTCAAATCTTTAAATAAATCAAGACTTACGAATCGCATATTCAAAATAACTTCAAAATAGCAGCGTTCTTACTTAATCTGATCAAGAGGAGATTTCAGCGCCATAAATAGTTTCATTATTTTTCTGGCATGAAATAATCCAAATAAGATGGGACCAGCACATTTTTTGCCTTCCTTCGCACAAACCTCCCCCATTAATCAGAGATGAAATACTTTTAAATCCTTATGTTCCTATTAAGCATGCACGACACCTTAAGCGTAATGCGCATTTAAAACCATCGCCAAATTAAGGTTTCCGGAAGAGATTTGGTGGCCAAAAAGGGGAAACTGACGTGAGCGTAACTCAAAAAGGCTTAGGGATACATTTGTTTAATTTAAGAATAAGTAAAATTTTTACATTTAACTGCTGCGATTTGGTAGAGGAGGGTGGATAAATTACGTTTAAATGGAGAAATCGCTTTGTTGTTTTCCCCTGGCCATTATTTTGAATGGTTTAAGAACCATTTTTAAAATGACGTTTATGTGTGTATCTGCAACGGAAGAGGGATTGTATTCATATGAAATACATTAATCAGGATTTTAAAGTGCGTTTTTTTACCCCTTGATTTTCCCACTATAGTTTTCTTGTTTGCTTGTTTACGCATACTCTTGTGATTGTCACTCTAAATATAACTCCTTTAGTATTGGTGAATAATTATATAAATGGAGAAAGATTTAAAATAATTTTTTTTTATAGATCAAAACAGTTGTACAAAAATGGAGGCTTTAAGAAATGCTCTGAAGACGATGCTTAAAATAGGTTATTTTCTAAGGATTTCTGTATGCCATTTTTCTATTAGTTTAAATGTTTACATATATCTCATATTTGTTGCGATGATATTAATTATTTAATTCATAACTTTTGAAAATTACGAAAGCTTTGTAGGAAATCGAGTGTTTTTGCGACTAGTTAGATTAAAAGTTAATTTCCATATTGAAGATTTCAAAGTATGTAAATTTACATAATTATGATGAGTTCAACGGAAATAAAGGTGAAAGTCTCCTATAAGTTTCGGTTTATTTATTACTTACGAGTTACTTTACTTACTTTATTGAGTAAATTTATTAAAAAAAATTACAACAGTCTTTTGTCAAACTTATATAATTAATATACACTGATTTAAAATTAAACGAAATGTATCCATTTTGTAGAGAATTTATGGAAATTGATCATCACATCACACTATTTATGTAGTAGAAACACTTACATAAATAGGCATTTGAAGCTTGAAATTGGAAAAAATTGAATTATATTGAAAAAAGCAACACGACAATGACTTTATCAAGGGAAAACCCCAGCACTGATGCTAAAAAGAGAATTTTTCAGTCAGTGTCAAGCAAAGTTTAACCAAACGACTTGTTCCCTGAGATTCTCTTGTCAGACATAGTTGTAAGTCAAAATACAAATATAAAATATCTCAGAGTACATACTCATTTAAAGCTATTAATTTCAAAATTTATAAGTAATGTGAAAATATCAAGCTATCTTTATCAAGAGATTTTCCTGGGTAAAAAACAGGCAGTTGAGGAATTACTATACGTGTGCGCACTACTGAAAATCCACTTACGTTATTCATTGCAGGCTAAAGCTTATGGACAGGCGCTGCTTCCATAAATCGGAATTTTTCTGGATTTCTTCCCAGAATAAACACACATATTTGGTAATTTATCCGTGTATTTCTGAATTTAGGATTTCCTCGACCTTACTTCGAACATTGTAATGCTTGTAAAAAAAAAAAAAATTATATCTGCAAAGTTAAAACTTGTGTTACAAAGAATTATAAATCAATTAGTTATACCGATTTAACTGTTTACTTATAATAAGTAATCTAGAAAGGATTATAATTGATTGGTTCAAATATCTTCAAGATTGTTTGAGCACTGTAAATGAGAATGTTATTTGGTAAAATTGAGTTCAACAATGCGTTTCAAACTGACCATTTTTATCATTTCTTTATAATTATTGTTCATAATGAATAAGTGTGAAAAGGTTGAAGAGAAAATATATATTTTGTACGAAATTATTCTTTTAATACTTCGACTAATATACTTTGTTACTTATATATTAGTATAGGAGGAGGTAACTTATATATTAAAAACTATTTTTTCTGTTTTCATAAATTAAAATTCATTAATTATAAAAATAACAATTAAGCAGTACATTTAGAAGAAAAATATTTTTCATTTATATTTAAAATCCTACTTTAGTTTCAATTAAGTTCTACATTTCTGCTCACTTTGACTTACGCCGGTGATCAATTTCACTTATTTTTTTTACTTTATATTACACATATGCATGTGTAATATAAGATAATAAAAGTATTGCATTGAGGTAGAAACCTTATTATTATTATTATTTTTTTTTACTAACCCTACATTTTGGAAAGTCCCAAGTACACAAAAGGTTTTTTAATGATATGAATGTCTGTTTGTGAACAGTACGGACTCCAGAACGGATCGTGCTACTTGTCATAATTTAAAATTTAAGTTAGAGCTTCCAATTGGTTGCAAAATTGAGTTTTTTTTCAAAATCGCGAATGCGTAGAAGGTACAGGAGAATTACAATTATCACTATTGAATTTCCTGTAAAAATGCGGGCACACAAAATTGAAAAACGAAGTCTTCCAATCAGGAAAATTGTCCTTCCACAAGAATTAACTTCTTCATACAATGAAAATGATGGGTCACGTGATCCAAGGTGTATGAACCAAGGTCTCAAATTCTTCTGTTGATTGATAACAACATTTATCTTATGGTAACCACGTGATATTTGGAATTTGGTTATTGAATTCTGATATACAATTCATGATATTGCAGTTATTACTGGGAATAAGGTAAGTTTAAAAATTTTAAATGACTCACGTACATCACCTTCAGTAGCACAAATTCACTGACCAATTCCAATGTAAATCGTTGTAAAGTGGCCGTTACTTCGTATCTTGGCCAATCTTGTGCAGTTGTGGGTAAAATATACTGGAAGTTTTGAAATACTGATACAGAGTTTTAAAATTCAAACATTGTTTTATAGGAAGGATGGAGGGGTAAAAAACAAGTTTTGCGATGGTTTTGACATTTTTTATTTTTAAAAAATTGTTTATTTTGGTAAGATGCTGGAGTTTCGGCACAATCTTTCCAGAAGCCCTGTTTCCGATATTGGCCAATATCACTGTGCTACAGGGGATGTAGTTGATGTAGTTTGTAAACAAATTCTAAATGTATTATATTTTTGAAATATTAAAGAATTTTAATTAAAAAAATTATGAATGACTGCAAGGGTTTATTTTATGCAAGGAATAGGAGAACTTATGTGTTAAATGGGAGAAAACCTGGAAAGTTTTCAGCATGCAGTGATATTATCTGACACAATAGCCGTGATGTTGACATTTTAAAAACGATTTGAAGTGGAGTGTTGGGAGAAATTAACTCCGATTAAGATTTTTTTTTTTTGCTATGCGTTATTCTGAGTTCACCTCAGTGTAAAAGTAGCAATAAATATTTACTCTGCTTACACGTCTATATTCGAAATCTTCTTTGGCGGATATTGTTAGGTCACACAAAATATACCAATTGCTACTCACGTCACTGACGGCCCGGGTATATTATATGATCCCATTAGTATTTTATTGTACTAATGCTTGAAGACGTACCGAATAAAACAAAAAACAATGTAGTTTCTTCTATTAAAATAAAAATATACAGTTTTATTTGGATCAATTGATATGTTTTCTTAACCCCGCTATAACAAGTGTCTAAAAGCACGCGAACCAATGAAGACATAGATACATTTTTCAATATGGACCATAAGCTAGTCATTATTATGAGTGGGATTGCATTGAATGGCAACACTTGTTACCTGTTTGTGACCAATTACAACATATCTTTTATAACATGTGCTGATTTATTTACTTAATTTCAAAAGATGTCGGATGAGGGAATAATCGATTTGTAGGTACATATTTTTTTTTATACTTTCTCTTGTTCTATATTGTTCTTGTTTGAATTTTGAAAATTATTTTAAATAAATAATTGTTAAAATATAAAAGATACGCATTTTACCAATTCTAAATTTACACTTGATTAAAATGTGAAATATTGTTACATAATATTCAAGAAACCTTATTTTTTAAACAAGCACCGAATGGGAAGGAACTTAAAAAAAAAAAAAAAAAAAAAAAAAAAAAAAAAAAAAATTAAGTATTATTTTTTCTAATCTATCAATATGTAAATTTTTAGAACAACTAAGAATACAGTAAAGAAACAAACAAGAATTATTTATTTTGAAGTATTTATAGAGATTATCAAATGGAGGGAAAAACATGGAAATGTTATCGAATTATATGTACTCATTTGTCCATCTAAATTCATTTTAAAATTTTCGAAGACAAAGCACAACATTTTATCTCATCGCATCCAGTTTTATGAAAACACCATCAAACAAGACTTCTTCAAAATGCGCTGAATTTTGTTAGACATGCTTGTGTTTTTCAAGAATGATGACTTCCATTTAAATTTGGCTATAATCTTCCATATCATAAAAAAAAAAAAAAAAAAAAAAAAAAAAATGGTTTCTTGTTCTAGTACTTGTTAAAAGGTAATTTTTTTGATTAATCTAGGTATATTTCCAGAGTATAGTAATAGGCGTTGTAATCATAAGGAAAGCAAAATTTACAAACACGAATTTCAAACACGAACCATAATGAACCAGCATTGTCGCTATGACGTCATGCAGGTGTTGACTGGGACGTCACATGCATAACCCTCCTTAACAACATTCTGTTAGTTTACAGTCCATAAGCTGAAATACCAAAATTCCAATTGTTGCTTAACAATCTAAGGCAGCGCCACCAAGCATTAAATTGACCTAATAGCAGCTTTTTAACTATACTTATTAATTACCTTATTAATAGTATATTCCTCTTCTCTGTCCATTCAGGATCAATTTTTTCATCCAAAACTAGAAATTAACAACCATTTTTGTCACCATAAATGACATCAAACTCTTCATTTTTGTGAGATTTGTGAAAATAATTATAATTCAAAATATCTCCAAACAAGCCAAATTGGTGATTTTTTCGCTAAAAATTTCGATGAAAATATAAAAAAAAGCAAACGTTGATTTTAACTAATCTATTTCAAATTTAAACAAATTAATAAGTATTATTGTGTACTTTATAATTCTACTATTTTCTATGCCCTTTCTTTTTTACTAAATGGATATTTAACTATTTTAACATTATGACACTTGTCTTTTAAAAGAAAATGATTAAGTTCTCATTCTTTGAACTCTGAAGATATTTTGGAATTCTTGAAAAAATCGATGATTTTCCAGTTTTGAAAATGGGTGCGTATTTGTTTATTAGCTCAAAATAGTGAAAATAAACTTAATTTAGTGTTCTTTAAATTTTGGATTCCCAACTAATATTATTTAATTCCTGAGAATCCTTTATATAATATTAGTACACAATTTTTTATTTATTATATCCTAAATTGGTTTTTATATACTAGTATGTTTACTAAATATAGAATATAAAATTAATTGCTTATGAACTTTTTTAATCCAAATTTAGTATTTATATTTATTAAGCTTACGCAATATGAAATGAAATGCGAAATAAATTATATTTTGCTTTAAATACCATACTAGTTTATATATCATGGGAAAATATAATTTAGGCTTGAAAGAAATACGATTCCGTCTTGTTTGAATTTATAATATACTTTTGAAGTGCAATTCCTAATTGTAGAGGGGGTACCTTAAACACATATGAATATATTACAACCATGTTGTGCACTAAATAAATAAGACATGTTTATTTGCAACTTAAATATTAAATGATATCTAATAGACATAAGGAAACCCGTAACGTAATTTAAAAAGTAGAAAACTATAATTATTAACGAGTATATTAAATAAAAAATTATGTAAGTGTTTTACTTACTAAAAAAGGTAAATATATCATGGATGATATAGTAGTTAATTTTAACTTTATTTCAGTTGTTTCCAGTATATGATTGTTTATAGATCAAGAAAATAGTTTTTTTTGTTTATTCTCTTTCAGTAATTGCGTGATGCACATAGCTGTAGGGAATAAAACTTGGAAAGTTGGCGATATTTTAATCAAGAAAATAACACAGTTAATTAACTATTTTAAATAAACACACTAGAGATTTGCATATAATGACGGTTGGTGCATATTAATGAAACGTTCATTCATTGCTTTTCTGTGCTATGTTCTTAATTTTTTCAGATGGTAAGACAACGTTGAATTCACATGCTAGAAATGAATTATAATCTGAAGAAATAGCATAATAACACAAAGTTTCAAATGAATTTTTCCTCTTTCTCTGATATTTTTCATTTAAATATATTTCTACATTCTTCGAAAAATCTTTTACTTTTTATTTTCAATATATGATTAAAATGAAATATTTTGAATATATGATACAATATATTATGTGACACTGAGATGAAAGCTGTCCTTGTATTTATGAATTTCTACAAAGATAAATATAAATTCTAAAGTGTACTTTGTCTTTGAAAAGCTATTCTTTTAAATAATCCAAACCTCATTTTAAAGTATAAATATTTAAACATTGAATTTAAGACTCCAAGAAAAAAGTTGTGTTTTAAAATTTAATGCGTTACGAATCAACTGTCTTATTTGGTATAAATCTTATTTTTTTTTTATAATACTACAGCAATTCAGAGTTTTATACTACACAATAAAATAACAAATCTTTGTTTGCTTAGAATTATCATACACAAGTGCGAGAAGAATATAAAAATGTATATTTAAAATACATTGTAAGCAACGAAGACAGAATATAATATTTCCTCGATTTAATTATTGAAAACACAGAAATGTTTTACTAGGCAGAAAAGCAAAAGTTTAAAAGACCTTTTATAGACCAGAGAATAGAAACTTTGAGCTAAATCTACCACTCAGTGTAAAACTTTTTGTTACTCTATTTGTAGGCAATGTCATCAATTACTCGGGAAGACTGTCTCTTCCAGTCAAGAGTTGAACCATCAACAACTAATGGATTAGCCTAAAGGCGACAAGCTTATGCTCGTGTCAAAACATGACTCAAAAGAATAGATAACGGTACACTGAATGTCAAAGAGGATAGAAAATTTCTTTGGTGGAAAAGTTAAGTGAATTTATTTGTGAACACGATTAGTGTGGAAGTGACAAGTCGTGTACTTGTCATCTCATAAAAGCACAAAAAGTTCTTGAGATGAGTGAAAATTGAGTTTCTTTATTGTTTGTAATATGTTTCAACCCTTGACCCGCGATGTCCAATATTTTACAGTTAATACTATCTGTGGTATATGCAGTCACGTATTTCATAAGGGTGGTTAAAGATAAATGTAATCGTAGGTTCTGAATAAAAAAATAGTTTTGCTACAGTAAACTTGTTTAGGATTTTTTACCGACCTATTTGAACATATTTTATTTTCTAAAAGGAATTTTGTTTTATTTCAGTGACCGGGATGTTGATAGAGTTTGCAAGACAATATGAGATTTATAAGGTACAAAAAAAAAAAAAAAAAAAAAAAAAAAAAACAGATCGGAAACAAACTGTTCCTTAATAAAAAACATAAAAGAAACACAAGTTGGATAGTGATAGTAATGGTCCATAATAGGTCCCTTTTTCACACTTTTTTTTGGTACATCAAGTCCAGGTACAAAGCAAACTATCAACAAACATGCATAATTGTGGAATTTTAAGATTGAAATCTCTCATTTGTATGATGTAAGTAGTGTAAGAAACATTTCTAGAGGCCCAATATGGTTAACTTAACACTTTAACCCCGGCGTGCATCACCGGTGGGTCACACGAGTCTGTTCCGTGAGGCGACGTGCATCACTGTGGATCACACTTGTATTTCACAAAATGTGTAATGCAAAATAGGTTTATATTTTACCTCAGCATTTAAACAAACATTTAATAGTAAAAACATAACAAACATAACAATGTTATAAACTTAACATAATATTTAAGTTTTTTGTGCAGTTTTTTAAAACATGTTAGACACAGTGCCTGCTGGCCCTTACAACGAGCACAATATGTTATTACTTTTTTGGCTTTATTCATGGCATACTGTCAACCTTTTAGGCTAGACATGCGTTTATAACATTGCTAACATCGATGTCATGTTTTTCTCGCAGGCCCTTGATACGACAGCAAAAATTGTTAACATTTTTCGGGCAGTACTTCATATTCACTTAGCGTTTCTTCATTGTGTGGATTGACTGTACTCAAAAGATGATAAAAATTATCTCACGAAATTTTAAAATTTTAATACTGTACGAAGTTGAATTTTTTTTTTGCTTCGCGCCATGAACGTTTCTCAAAGAAAAATTTTCACGGAATTGCTGGCGATGGTCAGAATTAACGTTAGACCTCTACTTTTTGAGTCAAACCGAAAAAAATATCTTATAATTAGGTGCGAAACTGGTCCCGTCAGCTTTACTTAAAATTTACAGGTATACACAAATTGATATTACCAAACTATTATTTACCAATGTGTTGGTCAAAGTCCTCGAAATCCATTGCATCCAACAGGAATCGTCTAGTTTTTGTAGTTTTTTTTTTTTATAAATTGGGGTCAAAGTTAAAAAATTTCGATTTCCTTAAAAATCAATTTTTTTAAAAACTGAGGATGATGGGCGAGAACTGATTTTAGATTAATTTTTTCTCTTCGAGATATATAGGAATCACCTAGTGAGTATTAGCGCGCAAAAATCGTGTTGAACAGTGTAATCTGACGCTGCGCCGCGCCGTCTCACCAAGCGGATAGTCAATTTAAGCGTTGCCTCACAGAGAAAACCTTGAATATCGGTGCCGGCGTCAACGTGTCAAGTGAGAGAGGTCTATAGTATAAATATTGTTGCGTTGTACGGGTTCGAAAGATTTGACGCCAAAGCAGATAAAAACTTGCAGAAATTTATTCCAAAATAACTCTTCACAGTTCTCTTACAGCTACAGAACTTCTCGTTCTAGTAGGCACAATACAGCTCTTTTCACCTCAATAGAGCACAGAACAGCAGTTAAAAACTTGACAACAACTGCTAAATCGCCGCAAACGACAATGCAATACAGTTCGCTCAGTATCTCCAGTCAACTAATTCAGTGACTCAAGTCAGGAATACAGCTCTCACAATGAACGTTGAGAGACAACTAACTCAGTGATTCAAAATCAACTAACTAACTCAAGTCAGGAATACAGCTCTCACAATGAACGTTGAGAGACAACTAACTAACTACAGTCAACTAACGGACTCAGCTAACAACTATCTCCGTGACTCAAAATCAGTCAACAACTACTAACTAACTAACTGACTAACTCTACTCACGGCCGTCCTTATATAGGGGAGGCTGCGAACCTTCACGAACCTTCCAGAGGTAGATGTCTGGATAACTTTCCAGAGAGTAGTCGAAAAGACCTATATAGGATATGGGATACATGTACCTGTACATGTACCGAAAATGTCGCCAAATGGTCGCCAAGTTTGGCGACATTTGGCGATTTCTCGCCAAATTTGGCGACAAAAATTAGTAACCAAAACCGTCGCCAACTTGGCTCTATCTCGCCAATTTGGCGAGATTCCCATTACCATAATGTTAAATGCCCTGCCCCTTGAAACTCGCTTCCCAGAGTTACCTCTGTAAAACCCGCTATCAAGCGATAACACCCCTATTTGCCGTGAAACAAACTATTGCATTGCCTTATGCGAAATGTACAGAAATTTATCTATTTACAAAATTAACACTACGAAATATTTACAAATATACAAAATTTGTTACAATATACTAGATGAATGCGAGGTGGGCCCTTGCCAGGGAAAGAAGTATTTTTCTCCTCTCTGTAAGTTAGGGTATGTTTTTATTAATATTTTATGTTCCTTGATTGTGTTTAATTAATAGAGTTTTATTTATAGTTAGTTTTGTGAGGTGTCTTTGGAATTGTTTGTTTGTTCACGGTACCCCTTTTATTACGCACTTAACATACTAATTAAATTCAACCAGACATTACTACTTACGTATGACATTTAACCAAACGGTCTGGATAAGACTTCTTGAGTAAGCCAAGGTCCATCAAGGGCTGTCGAGGTAGAGTCAATGATGATGATGATGATACATATGACAGAAAATTCCTTTCAATTTGTGAGTTTTGCTAAATAAAATGGTCCCAAGTTGGCGAGTTTGGCTACAAACTTGGCTTTAAAACTTGTCATCGACTATTTACATTTTAATCTATCTTTTTTCAGCTAAGATATGAACTTTAAAGTATTTTCGGCTGGAACTACGAGCTGAATTTTATGTAATTTTACTTATGTTATAGAAATTCTCAATTTGATTTATGATACATATCTGCAGTATTTATAGTCTAGACTCAATGAATTAGTTATTGATTTTTTGCCACCATTTTAGGTAGCTTTTGTAGTAGTATCTATATATATAATTATCTTGCGTGCCGCCCAAATTCGGTTGTATTTCTGTGAGCAGAATGGCAACAACTTCAAACATCCAATCACAAATCTTCTAAATGTACATTATGCACGACGCTTTATGCACAAAATTCAGTAATCCTGCCAATCATAATAAACCTTTTGAAATTTGACGAATACATCTTTCAACAGCCAACAACTTAGATTTGGATTAGCTATATTTTGTTTTACTAATTATCTTGCCAGATTTGTTTAGATTTGGCAAATAACCACAACATATATATACTCGAAAGCTTTCCGGATATATACTAATAAAAATTGGGCATGAAATTTTCATTAGAATATTAAAGTTTCTTTGCTGAAAACTCATAGTAGATTGAATAACAACTTCAGCACTCCGAATAAACCGGAATAAAAAAAAATCTTTTATAATAATATTAATTTCTAATCAGAGCAAATTAAGCTATTTCACCATTACAAATTAGAAACTATCAAAATAAAGAATAAAAACCGGTACTTTTCCATTAGACCAATACCAGATAAAAATCGCCAAATTGTAGCAATATCCGTTTCAAACTAATAACAAATCATTTATAATTTATATAACAAATCGCTATAGGATTGCTTTAGGAACATTATAACAAATGTTAAATATTTAGGCTTGGCGATGCATTTACGCATAATTTAAACATGAAAACCTTTAGTCTTGGCGCCAACTGGTAACCGTCTAATGGAAGAGTACATAAAAACTCTACTTAACTTCAAAATATCAAATGAAATGAAATAAAAAAAACAACGATGAAATATTTGGCGAAATTGCGCCAATTTTTCTGGAGAATTTGACATTCATAAACTTTCGATTGATTGAAAACATGATAATTGCGCTTCTACTGTATTATTATTTAAGCAAAAAAGATTAGGCACACATATGATTCTTTATATTGCTTCATTAAGAAATTTCAATATGCAACTTTAATTATTTTTTCGCTTCTTACGAAATCCAGTCTATAAATCTATAAATTTTAATTGTTCGTTAAAATAACTGATCTTTTTAACTATAAGTATGAGAATTCTGTTTATTTTAATTGCTTTCCAAAGACTTTTGACTACGTTGGCACACTGTCCCTGCTTAACGTGTCTCGACATAAGTAGTAGGATAGTGACGTTGCAAATATTGTAGTTCATCATAAATTATCCAACGTTTTCAGTTTCATGGAACAATATAATATTTCAATGATTTTCTTGATTACGCAGCTAGAATAGCTTTTACCAAGGGCATATTTTAAATGCCTCACTTTGAAGTGAGGGAAGCGAGCCTGGTTAGCTTCGCAAACCAAGGGAATTGCGAAGCGATCTCGGGGGTTGGTGAGCGTTAGCGAGCAGGGGATGAAGTGCCTTAGTTTGGTAGAATTTTTCTACCGGAACTTGAGGAGTCCTTTCATTTGACATATAATACTTGTCTGTCACATTTGTAGTTTTGTCTGGTAAATGTTGACCTCTGATGGACGGATAGAGCCTTCCCTATATTGCTCACTATATTGTTAGTACTCTGGATGTTAAACCTGGGATATCGAAGATACTTAGGTATATCATCAAGTATTCTAACGAAATAGTGTCCTAATAGAGTTTGTATAAGCTTTTTTAAATATTAGTGTAGTAGAGAATGTAAAATATACAAATACATTTAATCTTCTAAAATTTGAAACGATAATTTGTAAAGAAATTATTTGACTTTCATTAATATCTTATGACTATAATTAATAACTTATTTGACTTTTGACTTATTTGACTTTTGACTTATTTGACTAAAACTTAATTTATTGACTAGCACGAAAGACGAAAGTTGTGGTAAAAAAAGAAATTGTTATTGGTTTAGACAGAAGATTTCCTGCTCCTTTTATTTTAACATTTTGTAACAGCATGTAGCATTTAATTACGAAATAAAAGTTTCAGGAGGGAAACATTTTCAAAAAATAAGAAGCCACATGATCGTAAAGAAAAATTGTAAATTATAAAGTAAGATTAAATTTAAGATAAAACTAAAGAGTACAAAAGACGGTAAAAATTACTTTTCGATAGATTTTTAAAATTAAAAAAGTATGGAAAAGAATTAACATAAAGTATTCATTTTAAAATCAGTGCTGTGGATTATACTTAACGATGGACATGTCTGTTTTTCTGTCGCCGATTTAAACAATCCCAAAACGGAATATGATCAATTTGTGTTTCAATGCATTTTTTGAGAAGTCCCTGGCAACAGCACTGATAGCCAATCGGATTCCTTACTCGGTTATGACTTGCCTGAAGGGAGAATTAAAAATGAAATATCCCATCAAATGCATCATTACGGCTTGTAACAGGGAATTGCCGCATTTTATAATGCGAATTCTCCATCTTCGGCGTATACCTCAAGGATTTAAAAAGAAAAAAAAATTACAACGCATAATGATTTTTACAAAAGATGAAAATTTACATCTTTTGTCGAAAATTCCTTCCCATTCACAATCACGCATCTATGTATTTATTCGTTCTTATCTTCCAGGAAACGCGAGTTGGAATCAATGGGATTTAAAGGTCTCTTTTCTAAATGGGATTGAACGACAAAGGGAATCGAAACTTGCTTCGCGATGCGTAGTACACTTAATTCTCATTTTGAGCACTTTCGATGCTTGAGGAGAAATAGTTACTTAATTTAAATTATGGCAACTTCGCGAAATATTCTTTCGATTCGAGGTATTATTAAATTATTTTGTGAAAGAATTTAAGAATCTTTATATTGTGGCAGCGTTGGAATAAGGGATATTCTCTACGTTGTTATCAAGGAAAATGAATTATTTAAATGATAGCTAATTAGTTTAAGGGGAATATATAATAGCTTTTGGAATGGTTGATTTTATTTTAATGGAAGATGCTTTTTATATATTCTGATGCATTAACTTCAAAGAAAACTTTAAATGTCAAAAATAATGTAGGATTTCGTTAAAAATTAAAAAATTTCATTTAATGTTTGTCATTCACATCCTCATTGTTTGACTGAAAAGATAATGTAATTTTTTTAAAGTTTAAATTAAAAGTTAAAGTAATTTTTGATGTGTAAGTACTAGTTTTTATTTTATATGTTAAATTAAAAATATATGATGAAAACGAGTTTTATTTATTGTATCAATATGCAATATGTTGTCAATATGCAATATCTACACGGGTTGATACGAAACGTTATAACAATTGACGTAGAGACTACGGAAGGTAGTTAGAATTTCAGGGAAGATCTTCGGGATTATATGGGCGATTCTGAAATTAAGAGGAAATTTCAGTACTTGTGATTTTACTGGCTTAATATTTATTCCTTTAAATGAGGAAATTGGTATTAAGTAGAAGAAAGTTTACATTTAATGTTTTCAGTCTTTATTTGCATATATATATATATATATATATATATATATATTGTTACGAATTTTTGTATATTTGTAAATATTTCGTAGTGTTAATTTTGTAAATAGATAAATTTCTGTACATTTCGCATAAGGCAATGCAATAGTTTGTTTCCCTGCAATGAGTCTCTTGATGCTTGATAACGAGTTTTACAGAGGTAACGCTGGGAAGCGAGTTTTACAAGGAGCAGGGCATTTAATGTTATGGTAATGGCAATCTCGCAAAATTAGCGAGATAGAGCCAAGTTGGCGACGGTTTTGGCGACTAATTTTTGTCACCAAATTTGGTGAGAAATCGTCAAATGTCGCCAAACTTGGCGACATTTGGCGACATTTTCGCTCCCCATGTACAGATATAGGACTTTTCGACTACGATCTGGAAAGTTCTCCAAATATCTACCTCTAGAAGATTCACGAAGATTCACCTGTTCTATATAAGGCTGACCAAGAGAGCGGAGAAGTGAGTTAGTTGATTTTGAGCCACGGAAGTAGGTGTTAGTTGAGTCAGTTGCTGACTGGGTTAGTTGACTAGTGAGTTGACTGGAATTACTGAGTTGAGATACTGAGTCTCAGTGAGCATTCAGAGTAGTTCTAAAGCGAACTATATTGCATTGTCTTTTGCAGTGATTTAACAGTTGTGTTGTCAAGTTTTTAACTGCTGTTTTGTGCTCTATTGTTGTGAAAAGAGCTGTATTGAGTTTACTAGAATGAGAAGTTCTGGAGTTGTAAGAGAATCTATGAAGAGTTGTATTGGAATAAATATCTGCAAGTTTTGATCTGCAAAAAAAAGAAAAAGTTGTTGCGTGGATGGGTTGCTCGGTGAAAATACACCTCTTGTTGAAAAATCGAATTTATGTCAAATTAAATTTTTGTTTAAAAATGTAAGAGGACTGGAAGAATACATTTCTTTATTACCATTAACAGCCATATTTATAACACATAATATAATATTCCTTAAGATTTCTATTCTTGATTTATGTCTATTGTGATATAAAGAAAACAAATACATATCATACGGACAGGATATTTGTATATTTATTATATTTGAAAATTAGTTCAAATATGAAACTAGAACTACTTTATTTTAATTACAAATGTGTTTTCTTAGAAAAAAAACAAAAAACTATTAACATAGAAATTAATTTGAAAGTTTCATTGCTCTGTTTTCTTGGTTATTGAATTGAATTTCTTATTTACTTAATAAATGGAAATAGGAAACTCTGCACTTTATTTAATTGGAAAATTTCATTCTTGTAGATTAATTAAGTTGAGAGTAAAAACAGAATTGATATTTTTTTGTAATCATATGCTGTACTTGATGATTATTTTGAAATAAAAAAGTGTTTTAGGAAACTAAAAGTGTTTAGATGATATGATGTTCCAATTTAATTATATTATTTTAATATCTTTGTGTTTGATGACATAAAGTTTATTATGGATTTTGACTCTGATTGCTTTTAAAGAAAATACTTTATTGGTCAGTTTATATTTTATATAAATTTAACTGATAAATCTAACTAGGTCCACTGTCTAATTAATGATATTGTCAAATTAATTATACTGTCTAATTAAAGACCACACTCTAATATAAATTATATTCAAACGATATAAATTACTATCATTCAACTGAAAGATGGTGGAAAATGTAAATTTACTTCCTTAGCCAGCGCATCCGCAGCACAACTACAAGAAATATAAAATTTGAATACATAAATTAAACTATTGTAATTAAAGTAGAATCTTCAATGAAATAAATACAATGGACAGTGAGGTCCCAACGTGCCTCTCATCAGGAAATTGGACAGAAGAACCTGTCGTACTCCCTGATGAGAGGCAAATCGAAACCTCATTGTCCATTGTATTTAATTTATTATAGATTCTGATTTTATTTCAATAGTTTAATTTATGTATTCACTGTCTGATTAATTAGTTTATATTAACTTCAAAACATTTACTATTATGATTAGAAACAAAATCTTAAATGAGAAATATACTTACAGTAATATATATATATATATATATATATATATATATATATATATATTTGAAACAGCACAGAAGTTAAAATAAAATAATATCAATCAAAATAGATATTTACCTGGTGCAAAAATATTTCTGATTTACAATAAGAACATATAACTGATGTAAGATTAATTAAAGTTAATTAAAAATATATAATTTACCAGGTTTTTTTGCATTAGATATTAAAATATTCACGAGTCTTAAAATTAGTTATCATTAACTGCGTATTTCTTTTTCATCGCCATCCACATGTGTTTTTTTTAAATTTTTGTTAGAAAAGGCGCTGGTTAGGCGCATATATATATATATATATATATATATATATATATATATATATATATATATATATATATATATATATATATATATATATATATATATATATATATATATATATATATATATATATATATATATATATATATATATATATATATATATATATATATATATATATATATATATATATGTTAATTATATATATATATATTAACAGCATTGTTCAAGTTTTTATTTTTACACTCTTTTGTATATAATTACGAATTAATTGTTCATATGTGTACTCCGCATTCACCATTGTATTGTGTGAGATTTTATAAACTTTGTAATTCTTAACGAATAGATGTTTCATTTGAAAAATTTCATAAATCGTAGAGTTCAACCATTAAAAAGAAATTTTTAGTTTTATAAATTGCAAAATTTTAAATATTGTTTGTCCCTAACCAAAATTTTAATGAAAATATTTTTAAATTATTAAATATAAGATGTTTTTATAAGGTATTTCAGTGACAAATTTATTATATGTACGTCAATGGTAATATGTAGGGAACTAGGGATACTTAATTCAATTTTTAGTTTTGGGTGTTTAGTTCTTATTTTACATACTTATGGGTATGAAAATGATGTCTATTTATACTTCATTAAGTATTACACTGTATTTATGAATTTATTTCTGAAGTATTATTTGTAAAAGTGGTAAAATATTGAACATAAGAAACCATCAACTTGTGTCAAGTATCTCAATGCATAAGGATACTTGACCAACCCCTTAGGGATACTTGACCCAAGTCATATATTTGGGAATATACAATTTAACATTATAAATGAAACACGTTTACATAGTAATAACAACATAACTCACATTAATAAGTTCAGTGTTAATACTTTTCTATACTTGTTCAATTAGGTCAATACTTTTTATTTTAGCCTACATAATGTTAATATATTGTCCCCTTCTAATTTTTATAGTAGAAAGCTAAAAATATTATCAGTTTGAAAGCTATTTCTGTTTTTATGCAAGTTCAAGAATAAGAAAGTAACTATTTATTTAACTACAAATGTAAACTCATATTAAAACCTAAAATTTGTAATTCTATAATTTTTAATTGAAAACTCAGGTGGATGAAGAATTGCCTGAATTTAGTCAGATTAGTGTATCTTCAGGTGATTTGTGCATTGAACATTATCAAATCTTTTGAAAGGTGAGTAAACTGATACGCCTAATGGTTCCAGTCTGTGAAAACAATGTGGAAGGAATTATAATAACGTTAACTCATGTAACATAGATAGTAGGCAACAACATTCAACTTTTAAGAATATCCATCAGTAAAAATATATTTTTATCAATTGAAAAACTTACATACTTAACAAAAGTGTGTAAGGAGAATAATAAAAAAATAAAATAAAATAAATCTATAAACCGGTCAAATGCATTCGAATAGTATCCCTATCTTGGGTCAAGTATTTCTAATAGTACATTTACGACATAACCTTAAAATGCAACCATTTTGAAGTAAGGGGATAAACACTATTATACATGTATTGTAGCTAAAAGTATGAAAAAATAAATAAATAAATAAATAAATAAATAAATAAATAAATAAATAAATAAATAAATAAATAAATAAATAAATAAATAAATAAATAAATAAATAAATAAATAAATAAATAAATAAATGAATGAATAAATAAATAAATAAATAAATAAATAAATAAATAAATAAATAAATAAATAAATAAATAAATAAATAAATAAATAAATAAATAAATAAATAAATAAATAAATAAATAAATAAATAAATAAATAAATAAATAAACAATTTAAAAAAGTTTTACTTTTAAACAAAAACTCTTTTCACATCAGAGTTTATAGCATTAAGATATTATTTTTGGAGCATGAATGTCTTATAGTTTAAAAACGGATGCAAAGATTTAGTTGTCATTTTCACCATGCAGTTAGCTAACTGAAGGGCAAAAAGTGATATCACTTCCAACTTATATAATCTTCCCAATTCTGAGAAAAAGTAATTGGGTCAAGGATCCCTAGGGGTCAAGTATCCTTAGTTCCCCTTAGTATTTAGACTTCCGAGATTTTCTGTTTAAGTATATTTGTATGCTTATGATACAAACTTTTGATCTGCAATTTTTTCTCAATAAATTCATTGGGATCGAGGATTCATTCAGTTTAAAATTCATAGTGAAAGTGACGTGGGAAAACAGTTCTTCCAAGAGCTTCATACATTGTAAGAGTAGAAGGAAAATAATTATAAAAAAGCAACCAATAACATTAAAGCTTCGGTAAAAATAATAATCTTTGTAATTTATCGCAAAAGAACCAAAAAATTACCACATATGTTCTTATATTCTAAAAACATGATTGAAATGATCGAAACAGATTGAATGGCAGGTAAAATTACTGATGGACGCAAATATCACAATCTACTCATGCCTCCACTTGTATAATACTTAATAATGCCTTGCAATGTACAAAAGTTTCACACTGATAATTTCTGTGCATTATTAATATCAGATAAATCTGTGTCTTAAAAGACAAATCTTTTAATTTCTTAATGATGTCTAGGAATGCTTGTAAGGTGAGTGTTAAAAAAAATGAAATATTTGGATATACCACGTTTTTCCAACTGCTTCATTCTTTACATATTTTATTACAGGGCTGCCTATCTATAATATATAGATACTGCCATTCATCTGATTTTAAGAAAAGTTTTCACTTCAAAAGGATGTCCTTATTGGGGGACCTACAACCGTGTTTGGTGTAATAACCTTAATATACTAAAATCACTCTTTTAACATATTTGCAAATGTCGCAATTTTTTCCTCTTCAGACAACCTTTGAATTTCTGCACAATGTTAAGGCATGATTAGTAATGCATGCAAATATAATTCTTTTAACATTTATCATATGGAACTTTTCTTCTCTTGGACTAATCCACCTCTCTTCGAAACACATGACTATAGCTGCGCTTGAGAAAATCTTCTTTAGTACAGAACTGGGATTGATTGGACTTGAATTAGATTTTAAATTTTAATAACAATATTCATAGTATAGTAATTATATTTGTTATCGTGAAAAAATGTATTGGTATGAGATATTACAACAAACATACATAATAATAATAATAATAATAATAATAATAATAATAATAATAATAATAATAATAATAATAATAATAATAATAATAATAATAATAATAATAATAATAATAATAATAATAATAATAATAATAATAATAATAATAATAATAATAATAATAATAATAATAATAATAATAATAATAATAATAATAATAATAATAATAATAATAATAATAATAATAATAATAATAATAATAATAATAATAATAATAATAATAATAATAATAATAATAATAATAATAATAATAATAATAATAATAATAATAATAATAATAATAATAATAATAATAATAATAATAATAATAATAATAATAATAATAATAATAATAATAATAATAATAATAATAATAATAATAATAATAATAATAATAATAATAATAATAATAATAATAATAATAATAATAATAATAATAATAATAATAATAATAATAATAATAATAATAATAATAATAATAATAATAATAATAATAATAATAATAATAATAATAATAATAATAATAATAATAATAATAATAATAATAATAATAATAATAATAATAATAATAATAATAATAATAATAATAATAATAATAATAATAATAATAATAATAATAATAATAATAATAATAATAATAATAATAATAATAATAATAATAATAATAATAATAATAATAATAATAATAATAATAATAATAATAATAATAATAATAATAATAATAATAATAATAATAATAATAATAATAATAATAATAATAATAATAATAATAATAATAATAATAATAATAATAATAATAATAATAATAATAATAATAATAATAATAATAATAATAATAATAATAATAATAATAATAATAATAATAATAATAATAATAATAATAATAATAATAATAATAATAATAATAATAATAATAATAATAATAATAATAATAATAATAATAATAATAATAATAATAATAATAATAATAATAATAATAATAATAATAATAATAATAATAATAATAATAATAATAATAATAATAATAATAATAATAATAATAATAATAATAATAATAATAATAATAATAATAATAATAATAATAATAATAATAATAATAATAATAATAATAATAATAATAATAATAATAATAATAATAATAATAATAATAATAATAATAATAATAATAATAATAATAATAATAATAATAATAATAATAATAATAATAATAATAATAATAATAATAATAATAATAATAATAATAATAATAATAATAATAATAATAATAATAATAATAATAATAATAATAATAATAATAATAATAATAATAATAATAATAATAATAATAATAATAATAATAATAATAATAATAATAATAATAATAATAATAATAATAATAATAATAATAATAATAATAATAATAATAATAATAATAATAATAATAATAATAATAATAATAATAATAATAATAATAATAATAATAATAATAATAATAATAATAATAATAATAATAATAATAATAATAATAATAATAATAATAATAATAATAATAATAATAATAATAATAATAATAATAATAATAATAATAATAATAATAATAATAATAATAATAATAATAATAATAATAATAATAATAATAATAATAATAATAATAATAATAATAATAATAATAATAATAATAATAATAATAATAATAATAATAATAATAATAATAATAATAATAATAATAATAATAATAATAATAATAATAATAATAATAATAATAATAATAATAATAATAATAATAATAATAATAATAATAATAATAATAATAATAATAATAATAATAATAATAATAATAATAATAATAATAATAATAATAATAATAATAATAATAATAATAATAATAATAATAATAATAATAATAATAATAATAATAATAATAATAATAATAATAATAATAATAATAATAATAATAATAATAATAATAATAATAATAATAATAATAATAATAATAATAATAATAATAATAATAATAATAATAATAATAATAATAATAATAATAATAATAATAATAATAATAATAATAATAATAATAATAATAATAATAATAATAATAATAATAATAATAATAATAATAATAATAATAATAATAATAATAATAATAATAATAATAATAATAATAATAATAATAATAATAATAATAATAATAATAATAATAATAATAATAATAATAATAATAATAATAATAATAATAATAATAATAATAATAATAATAATAATAATAATAATAATAATAATAATAATAATAATAATAATAATAATAATAATAATAATAATAATAATAATAATAATAATAATAATAATAATAATAATAATAATAATAATAATAATAATAATAATAATAATAATAATAATAATAATAATAATAATAATAATAATAATAATAATAATAATAATAATAATAATAATAATAATAATAATAATAATAATAATAATAATAATAATAATAATAATAATAATAATAATAATAATAATAATAATAATAATAATAATAATAATAATAATAATAATAATAATAATAATAATAATAATAATAATAATAATAATAATAATAATAATAATAATAATAATAATAATAATAATAATAATAATAATAATAATAATAATAATAATAATAATAATAATAATAATAATAATAATAATAATAATAATAATAATAATAATAATAATAATAATAATAATAATAATAATAATAATAATAATAATAATAATAATAATAATAATAATAATAATAATAATAATAATAATAATAATAATAATAATAATAATAATAATAATAATAATAATAATAATAATAATAATAATAATAATAATAATAATAATAATAATAATAATAATAATAATAATAATAATAATAATAATAATAATAATAATAATAATAATAATAATAATAATAATAATAATAATAATAATAATAATAATAATAATAATAATAATAATAATAATAATAATAATAATAATAATAATAATAATAATAATAATAATAATAATAATAATAATAATAATAATAATAATAATAATAATAATAATAATAATAATAATAATAATAATAATAATAATAATAATAATAATAATAATAATAATAATAATAATAATAATAATAATAATAATAATAATAATAATAATAATAATAATAATAATAATAATAATAATAATAATAATAATAATAATAATAATAATAATAATAATAATAATAATAATAATAATAATAATAATAATAATAATAATAATAATAATAATAATAATAATAATAATAATAATAATAATAATAATAATAATAATAATAATAATAATAATACTGAATACATTTAATGAATGAAGAAGATGGGAGTCGGTACGAGTATAAACTTTAAAAGTTACTTACTGAAGAGATTTGAATTAACAGAGTAGATTTGAATTAGATTTCGAATGTATTATTCTTAAGAAGTTAAAATAAAAAAGGGGTTTTGATTAGTAAGCACAAATTATTATAAGATGTCTACTCAATCGCATCCGAATCATCTGCACTCTCACACTTTAAAATGTAAATATGAAAAGAACAACTGTCTCCCTCTTATGGCGGGCGGTGGGCTGAATTCAACCAGAATCACAAATAATAATAATAAAGTTTTTGTTAACTTTTTTCATGTATTTCCAACTTTTTTCATGTATCTTCCAGATTGAAATAAAACAACTTACACTAATTGCCTTAAATAAAGAAATATTCAAAATCAAAAAACCGAAGTTTTTGATTTTTTGTGACTAATTACAGATATTTAGAAATTGAAAACCTACCCAGTTTGATTTGATATAAAAACTGTAAGACGTTATCCCTTCTCTGGCAGAGTAGAGGTATTGGCCCAATATCGGAAACAGGGGTACTGGGAAGATTGGCCAATCATGCCGAAACTCAAGCTTCATTTCAAAATACACGAATTTTTAAAAAATAAACATGTCAAAACCATTAAAAATAATTTTTACCTCTCTGTCCTTTCTCATAAAATTATAAACAATATTATAAATACATATTATTAACTCTGCATATACATTTAAAAACTATATTTTACCCAGCACTGGGCGAGATTGGCCTAGATCCATTGCAATGCCCAGTCTACAATGGTCCACATAGGGATTGGTAAGTGTTGAGCGATATTGATCAGCGTATTTGTGCTATTGGGTGTTTAGATAAGCATTTTCAATTTCAATTTTTAATAGCTTGTAATAATTTACGAATGACATTTTTTGGAGATGAATTTTCTTAACAACATCCCATCTAATTGATGGGTTAACACCCGCTTCGAAAATAAATTCTAAACATTAAATTCATTTAATAAATTACACACTTGAACTTAAGTTTTCCTGCCAGCAGTTTTGAAGAGAAATTGCTTGTGATATCTCTACGCATTAGGTCCTTTATGAATAATTCGAAGTGGATATAAAAACAATGAGGGTACAGACGACAAACCTTCTGTATAAAATATTTACTACAGTGTGCTTAGCCTAGTCAGTTTAAGGTTTAATCTTGCAAACATTTTAATTGAGTTGAGAACTTGTACAGTGATTGGATTTGAATTCCCTAACATGTTAAAAGTATTCTACTATCCCGCATCGTCTTCTTGGTTTTTTAGGTTCTGGAATGTTGAATAGCTGATAAATTGCAAGAATGTCTCTTACGCGCAAAATTATCTTAATTCTATATCATCTTGTGACTCCAAATTGATTAAAGTTTACCAGAGAAAAATACATAAATATGTTCTTGCCTTTTTATTCATGCGCTTCATTATATATAAAAGCTTTAAAAACTTGATATAAAAGTTTTCTGCTAGTTTTCAGTTTCTACTGATAGATGTGTGCCGTGTATAGTTAATATTTGAAGAAGCATGAGTGATTAAAGGAAACATAACTAAAAAAATAGTTTGAAAAATCTATTGTTGACTTAAAAAGTAATGGTATAGAATATATTGTAGAAGAATAATAGTAAAATAAACAACGTTCTAGGAAACAGTAACACTTATTCGATTATATGTACAAGAGATAAGAAACCAGCAATATAGTGAAAGAAAATCATTTGATTAGATTGGGCAACAATTAAATGTCTCAAGAATACAATCCTATTATTTGTTTTATCGGTTAGACAAAGATCTTAAGCTGAGAAGTACGTATTAATAGGATGAGTTTCAAATGGAGTTTCATTTTTTTTCCAAAAAAAATTATTGGTGTTCTCATTGTCATTAGAAATTGTTTGGTAGTTGATGAAAATGGTATTTACATAGTTTTTAATTCTTCAGCTTTAACATGTTTTCTCTTTTAATTGATGTATAATATAGGGGAAAATATGCAAGCTGATTTATGAAGCGTGTTAAACTGAAATATGCTGTACATGGGTAAACTCCAAATTTATTTTTCTTAAATTCATACCATTGTTTAAAGGATAAGTGTGATTTCTAGTGTTGTAGAATGAGTATGCAAAATTCTCATTTCAAGAACAAAATTAAGATATTTTACAAATATTATCTGGAGTTGAGTTGTTTCTAAATACGTTAAAATAAAAACAATTTATCAGTAAAAATTGTAGATTAGATCAAATTAAGAATTCCCTACTAATAAATAAAAATACATCAATACTGTTTTATCAACTGTGATAAACCAGTGACACTTGCAGTCGGTTTTGTGGAAAAGTCGATTTCTATTTCGTTAAAAGAGAATTTCTTTAAATTGGAAGTATGTTGATAGGTCGCTTTGATTTGAATTCATGAATCACTCTCTTACTTTATTATTGTAATTTTCTGCAGTCAGTTAAAAAAAAAAAAAAAAATTGAAACAAGGTTTGTTTCTGACTCAATAAATATTTGAAGATGTCTTTGGCGAAGATCAATAAAGAAAATAAAATGCCTAAAAAAGGAAATTATTGAATGAAAAGTTACGGCACTGAGAAATTGCATTTCCCCCCGATCAGACAGACAGGATACACATTAAAGAAAACAGTATACACCCGAGTGAACGTAGAAGAAATGTGTATGAAATCTGAATGTATGCAATTAATATTTCAACTTTTATATCTCACTGAGTAAGTCTTTCTTTTAGGCGAATTTCAAGATGCAGGATGTTATGAAAGAGAGCAATTTCTTTTTCTTAAATATAGACGATGAAAAATTTGCTCTTTTTATTTTTTAATGCCTTAAAACAGTTTAGGAATCACATTTTTTGGAGTTGAATTTTCTTTTCCTCATCGCATCAATTAAAATTTATAACAAAATTTAATAACAGCTTAAAAATAAGTTCGAAAGATGAAATTCATTTAACAAATACCAAACATGAATTTAATTACTGTACCAGCAATTTTGAAGAGAAATTTCTTGTGGCATTTTTACTCAGTATGTCCTTTGTGAATTAGTCGAAGTAGATTAAAAAACAATGAGAAAAACGACGAAAAACTTTCTGCATAAACTTTTCACTAGAGTATGCTTAGCCTAGTCAGTTTAGGGCTTAATCTTGTAAAATTTTTAATTGAGTTGAGAACGTGTACAGTGATTTTATTTGAAATTCCTTAACAATATATTAAAATTCTTCTATTATCCCCCCATCTTCGCCTTGATTTTTCAGGTTCAGGAATGTTGGATCGCTGATAAAATGCAAGAATGCTGTTACGCGCAAAATTGCCTTAACTGTGTATTATCTTGTGACTTCCAAATTGACAAAAGCCTGCCAAAGACAAATCTTTTCTTTCTATCTTGTTTATGCGCTTCATTATCCATAAAATCTTTAAAAATGATAAAAAAGTGTTCTGCTAGTTTTCAGTTTCTACAGATATGTGTGTGAAGTAGTGTATATAGTGAATATTTGAAAAAGTACGTGCGATTATGGAAAACATAACTAAAAAAAATTGTTTTAAGTATCCATTATTGTCTTTAAAAATAGTAGCATAGAATATACTTTAAGAGAATGATTGTAAATTTAACAATGTTTCAGGAAACACTAAAATTTATTCTATTATACCTACAAGAGTAGTATGCTGCACCAACAATGTAGTAAAAGAAAATTATTTGATTAGATTGCAACAATTAAATGTTTCAAGAATACGATCCTATTTGTTTTATTAGTTAGACAAAGACTTTAAGTTGAGGAATACGCCTTAATAGGATGAGTTTCTAACGAGGTTTACTTTTTCCCCCCTAAAAAAAGTATTGGAGTTCTCTGTGACATTAGAAGTTGCTTGGTACTTGATGAAATGGTAAGTACCTAGTTTTTAATTTTTCGGCACTTGTATTTTGTCTCTTTAAATTGATGTGATATATAGTAGAAAATGTGCAAGCTGCCTTATGAAGCATATTAAAAATAGAAATGCTTTGAAAATGCGTAAACTCCATTTTTTTTAAAAAATTCATACCTTTGTTTAAAGTATAAGTTTGATTTCTAGTTTTGTAAAAAGTGTTAGCAATATTTTCGTTTAAAAAAAAAAAAAAAAAAAAAAAATATTGAGATATTTTACGAATATTATTATATGGAATTGAATTGCATCTAAATACATTAAAATGCAAACTATTTATTTGAAAAAAATTGCAAGTTATATCAAATTACAAATTAACTATTAATCAATAAAAATACATCAATATTATTTTATCAACTGTGATAAACCAGTGACACTTGTAGTCGGTTTTGTGAAAAAATAATTTTCTGTTTTTCAAAGAGGAATTACATTTCTTCAAGATGAAAGATATATTAATAGGTGGCTTTGCTTTGAGCCCATAAATCACTCTCCATGATGAAATATAAAAAGATGTCCTATCAATGTAGTAGAACTCTAGTTATAAACTTTTTTCTAAAATATTTATCTTATGCTGCATTTATTTTCTTATATTTATTTTAATTTAACATTGGGTACTTTTTGTGATGAAAATAACTAACTAGTTTATATTAGATTTTTTTTGTATGTTTATCTAATCAGATGTGGTTGGTAAAAACCACATCTTAGTTTCTTCAAGTGTCAGCATCGTGAACTTGTGTGTATGGTTAAACTGTATTTTTAGTAACTGCATCAGTTAAGTGATCGAGAAATTCTGTAATTTGCTGATTCGGATAATGAATTCGGTTATGGAAAGTTTTCTTTTTAAACCGAATGACAAGTTTTTAAAGATCATTTTCAAATCTATTCTTTTTGCATTATATTGCAATATTTTGAAGTCTGGACTACAATGACATTATATTTATTAAGTTACGAGGAACTGAATTAAATTTCTTTCTATAAAAGAATATATATTGCGTTCTGCTTCCTTGTCATTTGTAACATTGACAATACCGGAGATACCAAAATTAAAACTTGTATTTCTTTCAAAGTCACAAAAGAGAAAAACTAAAAATCTTTTATTTTCAATGCGAAATCTCTATGGGTACTTTTCCGTTAAAAGGGGCCGTCGGCAATATCAAAGTACGGAATGGATTCTGCGCCAAGGTGATTTGCGCCAATAAATGGCAGCAGAAGTCATTTTTAAATATGGCTGCCATCATTTGGCGCGGTTTTATGCAAAAAATTCATGGTGCTGAATTCGTACCGTACTTGGATATTGTGAACGGCATTTAAAAGAAAAGTACCTCTGCATGTTTTTACCCAAGAATCTTTAATATTTATTCTTAAAAACGATGGCTATAGACAACAAAGATTTTTTTTGGTATTAAATCTCAAATATAGGTATGAAACAAGTTGAATTTTAAAGGTCATAGTTAATAAAGCAATGCTTCTACACACCCAAGATGACACTTTCATTTTATTTTGACAGAATTTTCAGTTGAATAATAGTAATGCAAGCATGTTTATTGATATTATTAATATCTTGATAGATTTGAAGAAATTCCGAAAGCTGCAATTACCTAGTGCAAGACCCTTTCATTAAGTACCGATACAGTATTTTTTATAACTTTCAAAGAAATTATAAATTATAACTTGTTTAAAAATAATTATAAGTATTTGAGGATTGAATTGAACTGTTCACTAATTAATTAGCTATTTGGCTGCATTTTGTGAGGCTTAATATAAAAAAATAAATGTCATTAATAGACTCTGATAATGGAAACTATTGATTTTTTTATAATCTTTTGTCGTACGTTAAGGAGTTGTTGAAGAAATGTTTGCTTCTTCATTTAAAAATTAGGGGAATTTTTTCTACAATAAATATTTGGAGAAGTCTTTGGCGAAGATCAAGAAGGGAAATAAAATACTTTGAAAAAATAAAATTGTTGAATGAAAAGTTATGGAAATGAGAAATTTCACTTTTCCTGATCAGTAAAGACTAAATACGCATAAATGAACGTTGAAGAAAAGTGTATGAATCCTGATTATATACAAATTCTCTTTCTGCTAGTATATTTCACATAGCTATTTGGTTGGTTCTTTTAGTTGAACTTCAAGAAGTGACTGCATGATGTCATGAAAAATAAAAAAATTGTTTTTGTAAATAGAGACAATAAAATGTGTTCTTTTTACGTCAAAGAGATTTCTGGTTTTTCATTGAAATATGAGTCATCAATTGAAAAGTATGGAAAATGATTGTAGAGAGATACATTTTCCAATGGCGTATTTCTTAAAATAAATATATATTTCAGGTGAAGACCAAGACAATGAGAAAAAGCATTTCTCCTATAGAAAGGCAGGATTTGCATCATAGGAGAAGTTATCAAGAAAAAAGTGAGTATGATTATGATTGTACACTAAAATTCAAGTAGCGAATTTAACATATAAAAATCTCCCCTTTTAACGAAGAGAGAAAGAACCCGCAGTGTGTCATTGGAAAGCAGGGTAAATAAAAATTATACTTTTCCCCTTGAAATGTTACATAGGGCGTACATTATAGAGATAGTCACCAAGTAAGAAGTGAGTGTGAACCATGATTGTACACAAATCCTCTTTGTTATTTGCTATTGCACTTTTACGTTGAAATTTTTTCTTTTAGCGGAAGAACAAGAAGTGACTGCAGTATATATAGAAGAAGTGCAATTTCTCTTTTGAAAAATAGAGTAAATAAATTTCACCTTAAAATGATGCATATTTGAATTAAAAATATTACTCATTACGGAAGAAGTGAGAATGAATTATAATTTTACACAAATTTTCTTTTAAAATACATACTTCACATCAGGATGTCATGGTGAAGTGCAATTTCTCTTTGAAAAATGGAGACAATGAGGAATTGCACTTCTTCATCTCTACATCAAAGAGAGAGAAAAAAAAAAAAAAAAAAAGAAAAGAGGCCGACCAAACGGTATAGTGGTTAGTGTACTAGCTTCTAGACCACGAGGTTGCAAGTTCGAGTCCCTTGTAAGGAATGGGGTGTTTGTAAATGTATGTTGGCTTATCAAATGACGAATGTTTCGACGCATTATAGCCCTCTTGTTGTTGACGGCGACAGATAATCTGAAAATAACCAACCAACATCAAAGAAAATACAAGCTCTAATGTAAAGAACCAGCCAATAAGGAAGAGGTGAGTATGAATTGTGAATTTACACAGATCCTCTTTCCAAATGTATATTCCTCATACTAAATATTTCTTCTAACTAAAGATCAAGAAACTGCAAGATGTTATGAAGAACTGCAATTTCTCTTTGGAAAATGGAGTCAATATAAAATTGTATTTCTTAGCCTCGAAGAGAATACAGGCCCTAACCTAAAGGATTACTTATGAAAGGATTATTTATACAAATGCTCCTTCCAAATGCATATTCTACATAGTAAATCTTTCTTCTAGAGGATAATAAAGAAGTGATTGTAGGATGACATGAAGAAGTGCAATTTTTCTTTGTAAAACGGAGGAAATAAAAAATTGCACTTATTCACCTTTAAAAAAAAAAAAAAAAAAAAAAAAAAAAAAGACAACACCTAATTCAAAGAATCAATCATCAATGGAGAAGTGAGTATGAATCGTGATTTAATAAATATCCTTTTTCAAATGCATATTGAATAGTAAATATTTTTTATTATTAGTAAATATTTCGTATTATCTTATAGATGACAATACAGAACTGAAGCATATAATGAAGAAGTGCAACTTCTCTTTGGAAAATGGTGACAATGAGAAATTGCACTTCTTCAAGATAATACAGGTCCCTAAATCAAAGGAAAGATCATCAAGGTAGAAGTGAGTATGAATATTTTGTAAAGAATTTCTTTCCAAATGTACATTTAACAGTAAATATTTCCTATAAATGACATAAAGAATGGAAGCAAATAAGTGCAATTTTTCTTTTGGAAATGGAAGCTCTTCATCTCAAAGAAAATACAGGCCCCTAAATCAAAGAATAGCTCACCAAGGAAGATTTCCACTTCTTCATTTGAAAAAGAATACAGAATATAATTAAAATAATTAGTCATCAAGAACTAAGTGAGTAGGAATCATGATAGCACACAAATTCACATTCCAAATACATACTTTACATAGTAAATATTCCTTTTAGATGGAGATCCAGAAGTGATTTTAGGATGTCATTCAGAACTGCAGTTAATGATATAATGAAACTGATAAGTCTTCTCTCATCACAAATAAAATAAAATACAAAAATATAGTTAAAATTTCGCTTAATAATTGGTGGTAGAGTCGAATCTATAATCGTAAAACATAACAAATATACAACGTGAATTTTTAAATTAGTGTGAAAAAAGGAACAATGATATCTTTTCGGTCAATATTTAGTAAATTTTCATAATTATTAAATTACTATAATTTTTATAATCAATCCTTATAAGTATTAAGTTTTACTTTAGCTATTAATATGTACAAAATAATTACTGAATACACTAAAAAAATGATAGTTTTTTAAAACACGATCGTACTTTAAAATCAGTCGTTATATGAGTGGATATAAGCATTCCAATGTTCCACAGAATTGTCAAACAATAAAACTCAAATATCTAACATGTACCACATTGCTTCTCACTGACTCATATTTTCCTTTCCTTTATTAAATATTTACGGTAATATGTAAGGTGCAGAGGTAAAGCGTTTTACGACCCAAAGAAATCGGGTAGGACAGCTAACGACCTTAAAATATCCGTCCGAATTTCTATCGCAGTTACACGATATCATTTTTCTGTAATCCATTAAGGGTTATCTATGTACTACACTCCTCATTGCGTGATTTCTGTATGGATCTTTTCAAGTGAATGGCATGTTGTGCACTTGCTCTCCAACCTCAATTCAGAAATTATCTTGTCGGTCCACTGAGAAAAGGATGGAACACTGGGAGAAATGAAAGGGGGAGATACACAGTGACACGCAAAGGGGTGATTTCTTATATGTAACAAAAATGTACCTCAATGGCGTTTTTCCGCAGAATTGGTCGATTATTTTCTGAGTAGAGACATTGTTTGGCTTCGCGTAGATAATAATTATCACTTTTTATTATCTGTTGATCATAATGGGAATTACGATAATAATATGAAACAGAAAAGGACTTTCGGAGTAAAATATTAAAGAAGTTGAAGTAGATCTGCTATGTAGAAAGTTAAAGTTGGAAATTAATTTTTTTACAGGAAGATATTTATTGCTGAAGTAAGAAGTAATAGTGTGTATTGTTATGTCATAAAGAAGCATGAAATTCATACGTATCTTTCAACAAATCCTTCTGATAGAGCATATTTTGCAAGAGTCATTTAGTTAGTTTTAATTCTTCATTTCATCAACAGCTAGGTAAAACAAGTTTAAAGGGAAAATGAAAGAATAAAAGGGAACTCAACTCTAAATTGTTCATAGGAAATCTAGGAACCAAAACACTTTAGTTTCTATTTTATAACCTGATAAATGATTAGCTAATAAAAAATATTCATCACCGTATAGTGTTTATGAAACAAGCAGGCAAACATGAGCAGGCACACAAGCGAATAACTAATTAACATTTTGTCTTTAACTAATACTAAAACTGTGAAAATGCCATGCTTTATACTGCTGCAATATTTATTTGGAAAAAAAAGAAGGAAAAAAAAAAAAAAAAAAAAAAAAAAATTGTTTGCCCGAACTAACCACGATTTTTAATAATAAAGGACAAGTTAAACTTGCGCATTTAAGCACATATCTTCCTGAAGCTTTAAAATTAAGTTAATTTTTAAGAATTTTTCAAACAAAAAATTTAATGTTGTAGGTAAAATTTATCACATGAAGCTAAAACAAGTGTTACCTATTGTTTAAAATAATTCCTCAAAAATAAAAATTATACAATAATGCAATACATTAATTTTGTGTAGAGTTTCTTAAATATGTACGAAATAAAACATTAAAAGTTTTTTTACCATAGTCAAAATTGATGCATTAAAATAATAAAATAAACACAAGATGCAAATAGTAGGTACGTAACACATGACACATTTTTTTTAATAAATTACATAGAATGTAAATTCTAAAATTATGTCAGCTACTTTAAATAAAAATAATAACACCTAAATAATGCTATAAAATCCTCATTTTACCGTATGGTAAAAATGCCAAATTAACTTGAAGGAAGAGTTATCTACTGTTAAGGGTTCTATTAACTGAGGTCCAACAGAATTGATTACATCATTCCGGAGCATGCTCTACAAGAGGACTACCTTTCCTCACACATATATCACCACTAATTGAAAGCAGATACGTTCAAATTACAATTTTTGGCCCGGATCCAGCGTATTTGTTGACCCTTAACTACAAAATCAGAGGGTTATGGAAGGAAACCGAAATGTCTTTTTGGAAATATCTTGAGTGGATGGTGATTTCTGACAAAATTTTGTAATTATTAGGAAATGATAAATTAATTTTCTAAAATATTGGGTATTGTCATTTGAATAGTAACAGTGATGTTTGCATGAAGTTAGAAAGCAATCAATTCGGAAAACGTATTTTTTAAGTGGTTTGTCAAAAAGATAAGAATTATTGATATTTATATTTGTTTCGATTTCATTACTGAATATTGTTACGCAATTTTTCTATTTATAATTATAAATAATATACATATTACTTTTTAAGGTTCTATTTTCTTAAATTTATTTTATACACGCTTAAAAATTTGACAACACGCGAGTTAACCATGAAATTTCGTGATTATTCCTCGTGTTCAGATCACAAGATTTATTTGCTCTTGATTTTTGGGGGAAAGTTCGCGCTCGAGGATATAAATATCCCCAAGGCGGGAATTCCAGTTTAGTTTGATTCTGAGTGAAAGGATCGAGTGCCTCCTTTTGCGGAGCCTGAAGTTGTGTGTACTGAAGGTTCTTTTAAAGCTTGATAACGAATTAAATTTTGTTAAAGAAGTTTTTTAAGCATCTGAGATGAAGTATAAATTATTATGTTTTTTTTTTTTTTGTAAAAGCTGCCTCGTCAAGAAAATCTTTAAGCATATTGTATGAAAAATATTTAGATTACGAGTGGTATCAAAATGTTTTCATATTTTATCTTTTTAAAACTTGTATAAACTAGAAATATATATTTAATAAATTCAGTTTTATACAATTCAATGAATTCAATTTTCGAATATACTTTTCAATTTATTATAAAAGCATATACATTCAGTCATATTATTTACCAAGAAAATATCGAAACTTTACTGTTCTTCAAAAATGGCAATTACTTTGAAGCGCAATTAAAATAACCCATTTATTTTGTTGACAATGCTTTGAATAAAGAAATTTAAATTCCCCTATTATTTATGAAAGTCTGTTACAATATAAACTTTAAAATGTGAAAGTGGGTAAGAAAGTCACTAAATTAAATAAATTGCGTTCTATTATTTATGTATCTTAATGTTAATCTTCACACTATAAAGGGTGATTATATTTATTTAAGGCCTTAAAAGAAGAAATTTAGGAAAAATGATGAGAATATATAAGATTTCAATTTTCTTATTGATAAGATCTGGAAATTGAATTTTTTTTTTCAATCAAATTTCAATTCTGTACAATGGTTAAAAAATAAATAAATCATTGGTCGTAAAACTTAATTTATGCTAATTTTAATTGAATACTTTGAAATGAAATATATTTGCACTCTGAAACTATATATTAATCTATCGTTTATCATAGTAATCTTATAATAATATTGAAAGCGATAACTTAATACGAAATACTTTGGTTGTGTATATTTTAAGTTCTGCTATTTATGTTGACATGTGACAATAAATTTGATTAATATGTTTCATCTTTGATTGTCTGAATTGTGACAGATATTACTGTAATATTTTTAATGAAGAAATGATATGGACATAAAGGCTTTCTTCATATTAAATAATTTGTATTATATGATTTTTATATATCAGATTTAGATGTTTATTTTTATTTCTTTGTAAAATATTTTTAATTAATTAATCATTATTTACTTCCAAAATGACTCTCTGATATTTTACGTCAATATGAGTATCTTAAAAAGCTAATTTATAAGACATATACAAACTGAAGTGGCAAGAGTTTTCTTCATCTGACATATTTATTTATCTAACACTAAGTAAACAACTTTTTATAGCAATTGACAAATTACTGATGTTATTAATGAATCCTGATGATGGATGAACCCTTAAGGGTCTAATAGTGTAATCTATTAAAAATATTATCATGTAAGTTCTGTAATAATTAAAATACCTTTTGAATTGCATGAAAAAAATTTACACTTCATATTTGAAATGTCTGTACCTTATGTCACATTATAAGTTTTTTAATTTCCAGGAAACGCTTTTGTTCTCAAATTAAGTTACTTAAATATTTTATCTTTTAAAATATTTTACATGGAAGGTTTACTTTTCGTTTTTCTTGAGATGGAATCTTTAAGATACCTGCCAAAACAAGACCGCATATCACTAACTAGTTTTTGGTTTTCAAAATATTTTATCAAGAAGATAGACAAGCATGAGACGGACATTTTTTTTAAGTATTTATAACAAAATTAATTTAATTTTATGTCAGAGATATCTCTTTTAGTAGTGCGACATGCGTTTATCCAAAGAATAATGATTTCAAACAATCCTTTGATGTTGGTATAATCTTTCTTTGATCTTCAACTTTTCTTGGCATATCTTAATATTTGCTTCTTTTGAACTTTTGGCAGCTGTTAATTTCTTTATCATACTTGATAATCTTAGTTAAATAAAAGCAGAACTATAATACAACTCAACAGGAAATTAAAAGTAATGGCATGTGACTTAATAATTGGAATGTTTTACTAGATGCATTAGATGAATATAAATATAACATTTCATTTACTTCGATGTTTGAGCAAGAAAACAATGTCATTTTAGGTTGCTATCTTTAAAAAAGGCTTTTATACGAAATAATCCTTCAAGGATTAAATAATTAATACTTGAGGTTTAAATTCTATTCCTTTGAGCTTAAAAATACCGAAGAAATGCTTAAAATTTTAATAAAAATTCTGTATGTAGCTCCATATACTTTATTATTTATGCAAAATTTCTTCGCAGTTTGCGTAAATGGTGTTAACTATTACAGTGTATAATTGTTTAAGTTTTTGTACATGTCTTGCATTTTAATGAATTTCAAGCTTTAAGTCTGCATTTTAAGAAGAAAAACCAAGTTGCATTTATTTTGGTTATCTGTGTTTTTAAATTATAAAAAACATTGTAACATTTTTGTGTTGTTTAATAATATAATAACTTTCATTTAAAAATGCTTTTCAAGAAAAAAAATAATTACTTTTGTGACATTTACTATGTACTCATTACAGTCGAGACCATTCGTGCAAGTTAATAATACATTTTTACAGTGTTTATTTCTTATTAAATATTTTATATTAAAGTATTCAAAACACTTTTTTAAAAACGAAGTAGTGAGGTTCCCAAACATTTCAATTTATATCGTATATTCATATATATATATTGGCACAAATTGCACATAAATATGCCTAGTATTTCTATCATACATACATACATACATACATACATACATACATACATACATACATACATACATACATACATACATACATACATACATACATACATACATACATACATACATACATACATACATACATACATACATACATACATACATACATACATACATACATACATACATACATACATACATATACGCCGTGTGGGTACGTGGTATAGTTTAGTAGTTTTTGACGTATTCAGATAATCATATTTATTCAGGTAGCAGTAATAAAACAAACTAAATCCTCTAGACTCGGACACGAGTCAAACGTCGATATCCAAATAATTTAAATTACGAATTATAAAAATTAATTTACAATTACTGGTTGAACTGGAAGTGAAATAAAATTGCATTAATGGGACTGAAGTGTAGATGAGGCATGAAGAATGTAGCGTTGCGTCCAAAGAGGCTCTCAAAGGACAGGTCTTAGACATGGGTTCTCTATTTGTTAAGAACTTCAATAGACATAGCTCAGGAGTAAGCCAACAGGAACGTCTCCAATCTGACATAGGTTATGGCAAAAAGCATATTTCTTTTTCGGGTCTCCAAAGTGAAGCTCAAGAATGCATAAACACGATGATGCTAAAAGATTTCAAGATGATTCTTGCCTTCCCAGAAACCCACATTTTTCAAACTTCAAGCGCCACACCCCCAGAGTCACGGGAAAAATTCTTCCATATACTTAGAAACCAGATTCACCCCTTTGACTTGCTTTGGAAGAGGGATGTGTAGGACTTGCAATGCTGAAAAATCCCTTATTGTAAATATTGCAAAAATGCCTGTAAATAACACATAGCAATACATACATACATACATACATACATATTGCCATCATAAGTTAAATAGCCCTAGACAAAGAAATGTAAATGCGTACTTGGTACTTTCTGATTAGTCCTTGGAAAATAATCTTTTCATTTCTTTCAATGATTCAAGTTCTTAGGTCATACAAATCTATTCAACAATAAAAAATATAAATAATTTCAAAAGACAATTGCAAAAGTGCTAAAATATGCATTTGAGTTTTCGGATTTAGGACTTTTTAACTTATAACAAAAGCAACATGACATTACATACATACATGTAACGGTACCTTAGATGTTGACCGTTATAAGTAAGCAATCGTGGACGAGTAAAAAACAAAAGTTTATTTCCATAGACAAGGGAGGTGACGGGATGAAGTTTAGCTAGTTCCCACAGTTTATTATATCAAAAGGCGTATCAAAAGGCGTGGCAAACCGAAATACGGAGTATTTATAGGTTTATTAGTGATGCTCGATTACTCAAGGCACTTTTCGCTAACACCGGAAAATACTAGAGAATTCTAAATGGGAAATTGAAGATTCCAATGAGAATACATTACATACATACATACATACATACATACATACATACATACATACATACATACATACATACATACATACATACATACATACATACATACATACATACATACATACATACATAAATACATACATACATACATACATACATACATACATACATACTGCCATTATAAGTTAAAAAGCCCTAGACAAAAAAAAATGTAAATGCATAGTTGGTACTTTATGATTAGTCCTCGGAAAATAATTGTCGTGAAGGCCACTGGTGATAAATAAATTCAATCTATAATTTGAATTTAATATCAGCATCTTTAATTCGTATAGCGGATTTAACGTATCTAAAACACCAGATCTAAAACAGTCGTAAATTGCCAAATTAGAAAAAATTTAAGTCAAAGGAATGACAGTAGCTAGATCAAGATTTAAACTATTCATTTAATTAACAATAGGGATACAAGACTACACATAATTTGCACTTACATCTTTCTCGGGCTTGTGATGACAGTTAGACGAATCATCATAGTCGGGATCAAAATTAGAGTTCGAAAATATTACTGACTCTGGTCTGAAAAAGGTCAGGAGCGAGTCAAAAGTATAAGGTGACTGCCAAGTGGCGAGTCTGAGAATAGAATGTCAAAATCTTTTTGGAGTTCTCTCGTCTTCGACTTCTCTAACCTCTTAAAGTTCACTCATTGGTTTCATGGGGGGGGGGGGGGGAGAGCTGTGGTCAGAAACTTGCAATTGGTCACATCTAAGAAAGAGGAGGCTGTTGCAAGCCCGCTCTGGTATCCTCTCATTGGTAAGCGGTTAATATTTTGTAGTGGTGGTGGGCACTTGTCTTAAATCCTTAATCTGTAGATAAATTGTCCAAAATGTCGCTAATGTCTAGCTATGTCTGGCTTCCCTGACAACTGGATTTATAAGGCATTTTTATAAGGAGTGAGTTTTCCTTTGTTGGTCAGACGCGATGTCTACAAACCCAACTTAAATTTCCAGTGTGATGAACAAAGCTCCATCACAATAATCTTTTCATTTCTTTCAATGATTCAAGTTCTTAGGTCATACAAATCTATTTAACAATAAAAAATATAAATAATTTCAAAAGACTATTGCAAAAGTGTTAAAATATGCATTTGAGTTTTCGGTTTTAGGACTATTTAACTTATGAAACAGCAACATTACATTACATACATACAAAAATACATACATATAGCTCAAGCATCTTGTAATGATCAAACTTGATTTACAGTATTTTCATCATGATAGGTGATGGTTTTTGAATACTAATTTAGAATAGTTGACCCATATTCAAATTAAGAAGAAAATGGTAAAATTGATTTTTACTCATTTGATATTTGAATACAAACTTTTTCCACTAAAATTCAAAAGAAAATATATTTAATTTAAGTAAGTATTTTTTTAACATAAAAACTTTCCCTGTTAAAACTTAACTGTCTAAAATTCTAAAACATGACTAAAATAATACGTTAATTTAGTCTCATTTACTATTCAAAGAAAGCATCAAGTTGATTATAACCAGGGATTAATTTATTGTTAACTAATAATGTAAATATAAGGTTATAAAATGGTTAGGGATGATAACTGAGTAATATTAAGCACATTCAAATACTGCCTTCAGAAATCATCCTTGTAATTAAATCTTAGCGTCTATACATTCTCCGAAGTCTGTTTGAGCATCACATTTGAAGATAACATTGATATACCAGACATTGTGAGACATTCAAGTCGCCAACAATAGACGCATATCATTCCATCAATCCCACTACCTCCAAATCCCGTTCCATGCTTGCAAAGCAGCACAGTCCCGATCATTGTTATATCACATTAAACCTGGAAATACTGATGCAATGCCTGATCATAAATTGAGGCGAAATGCCATTGTAATCAACTATGATTGTTGCTAAAGTGAACCGGATTGATCCGGAATGCCTAATAATTTCCGAACCGAGGATTTTGCCTATCAATCAATAGTCGTTAGTTGACCGAGTCTTTCTGTGTTTAGCTGAAAATCATTTACATATTAAACGTGACATTGCACTGCGACCTGGGCATGCCCAAAGCGTGTTGGGAGGGGATTTTGAGGAAAGATTATAAAGAGGTGTTAATGTGAGGAAGAGTTTCATCGGGTTAATTTGGTAAGATTTTAAAATTTATAATAGAGAGGAAGAATTAATTTATAGTAAATAATTTGTTAGTGTCTTACGAGGTAAAAGTGTTTCAAAGTTTGAAGGGTATCGAATAGAAGTAAAGATATACTTTTCCTCTAATTGACTGAGTTCAAATTTTTTTTCAATTGCATTCAATATCTGACATATAAACTACAAACTCCAAGAGATACATGTTTATAAATAATACTAAACTTGTAATAAAGTAAATATGGCTTGTTTTAAAATATATATAAGTTATTTAAACTTATAATGATATCTAAAAGTTATAGTTTTGAATTCATAATGTTATATGAAATGCATAAAATAAACACAATATAAATATGTTTTTAAGAAATAATAGTAAATATGTAACTCATCAGATTTTGTTTATAAACTACAAGTGGAAGATTTTACTGTCTCTTCTTTTCTAACTTTTCGCAACAGAATTATATGTTTTTAGTAATGTTTCTATGCTTTTTTTTAAAACTTTTATTGTATTTAAAAAAAAAAAAATTATCATGGTTGTTACAATATTGATTGCTTTATGTACTGTTAGGTACTCTGTATTTTATTTATCTTTTAAACACTTTAATTTGAAATATTTATGATTTTAAATATAATTTTTCCTATTCTGTTAAAAAATTTTTGTTTTAAAATGGTTAGTATAATCTTTATTGTCAAACTCAAGCAGGTTAAATGTCATATAAATAAAATAAGAAATTGATTGAATATGTAACTGTGCAATTATCATTATTATTTAATGAATTTTTTAAAAAGTGGATTACATAATGAGTTAGATTAAAACTTTTTGTTGAGGAATTTTTTTTAAGCTATGTTAAACAACTCTTATTTGTATTGCTTCGAATAAATTATTTTTAATTAATAACTCTGTGAATCGTTTGGCTCCAAACACTTAGGGCTTTCAGAGTTGTTATTTGTTTGCTTCTAAATAACTTAATCAAAAATAAGATAAATTTTAAATTATGCTAAGTTCATCAGCTTTAAATAAATATTCATTTTAAAACTTACTTTTGCATATATCGCTTCATTGAAATATAATTTTGTCTTTTAAAGAATTTGTATCTTTCACTAAAAGACGGGAAAACTATTTTCAGAAATTTATATTTATTTTAGAAATTAGTTTGTATAATTTACTTATTAATTTATTGGTGTGACATGTAACTTGATTCCAAATAGTACTTCATAGAAGTTCTTGTGTGAAAAATAAGTTATATGAAGTATTGTTGACTAATAATTAAAATGCATATGGTTAACTTAAGTCTTATAACTATTCAATAGATTCCAAAAGATCAATTACTTAAAATATGAAATAAATTGAGGTAACTACGAATTACACTTAATGGTCTAAATAACTTTAATTGCTGTAATACCAGAAAGTTTAACACAAATTTGCATATGAACAATCTTTTATATCAATGTATTTTCTCAACTAGGAAATACTATATTTGTGACAAAAGTATATTTTCACAAACATAAGAAAAGTGTAGTTCTGAAAAAAAAAAAAAGAGAACAATTTGTACAATAACCTCTTATTGGATATAAGTATCAACATTCACTCGGGATTTGAAACCAATACTTACTAAGTCATTGCAATCAATCATTTGTTTCAAGTCTGATAGTCAACACAATAACATAGTCTTTCAATTAATTTAGAAAGAAAATAACTAAATTAAGTGGAGTACCATGTACCAAGATAAAACATTTTCCACATTGTACTTCTATTCTTTTCTCTACCAACTGAATTAAGTCACCCAACAAAACAAAGCGAAACAGCTCTCGGCAACAAATTGTTCATCACAGATTAGCCGAAATGAAAAGCTCGCAATCGCAAATTAAACAACTAATTTAGGAAGGAAAATGAAAGAAACTAACTTCCTACGCAGGTAACAACTAATTCATTTAGGATTCTTGTGCCGCACTTGAGTCTTAGGGGAGGTCATTAGCTAAAAATTCAAAGCAATTGAATTTCCAAATGGATAAGAAAACTGTATGAACAGTCTTCATATGCCTTACGTCAGGGAATTAGTAACTTCGTGCTCGCTGTACTAAATCTTAAGGACATCCCATATTTCATTCCAAGAGAGTTTCCGTTTGGCTTTTGGAGAAGAATTTGTTCATCCTGCTAGTGGATTACTCAAGCAGCAGAATTGATCCACTAATCGCTTTCCTAAAGATACATCAGTATTATTGATTGGGCTTTAATTTTCGGATGAACCGTCATTTACTGTAAAAAATGGGAGGCGTGGATTTTTTTAGTTATATTACTCAAGAGTGCTTTCGACCAAATTAAAACTGAGATTTATGAACTATAAGTGGATTTTAAACAGAACATTGAAATCATGGAATATTTAAAACGAAATTGTTTAAGTTTATAAAATTTTAAATTAATATTTTTCAACGTAGGAAGGATGAGTTTAAAATACTTTTATGATAAGAATTTTAAATAAAAGTATGGGAGAATGAATAATGTCCGAATTTTTTTACGAAGTTTATTTCATTTGCTTTGACAGCTAAGGCATCAGTGTAACTTGAAAGTTGCTCAATATGAGGTAAAAAATTAGTAAAAAATAGCATGATTTTCATGGATAATTTATTTTAAAGTTTTCAGCATTAGGTCTGTATACAACTCCCATTGGAGAGAAAGGTGAAGGAGAAAGAGGACCCCCTAAAGAACAAATCACATCAATTAAAAGTCACAACAAAATATCTCTGTAAAAAAGCTTCAACTTCTTCATGGTCATGAAAAGTATTGAGATCTAAAGTGGAGCCAAAAGTGGTGTTTAAAGTTGTTGTAAATTACGGGCAATGAAAATTAGTAAAATTTTCTTCTCAAAGTCAAAATTCCCCTGCATAGGCCTAAATATCTAGTTGCAAAAGTATTTGTGACACTTGGCCATTAAGTATTCTGGTTCACTGACGCGTAATGGCCAAGTCACACAAGCATTTTTGTAGCTAGATATTTAGGCCTATGGAGGGGAATTTTGTCTTCGAGAAGAAAATTTTAATAATTTTCATTGCCCGTAATTTACAACAACTTTAAACTTGGCTCCACTTTAGATCTCAATACTTATCACAGCCATAATCATTTCATGAAGAACTTGGAAAACTTTTACAGAGATGTTTTAGTTGGGATTTCACTTTTTTTTACATATTAATTTTATATTTATTACTTATTTGCGCTACAATAACTAGTATTAAAATGTTTAGTTTTCGTAGTTTTCAAACTTGCAAGAAAACTTCCTGGGATTTAAAGGGTTAAGCATACACGTTGTCGACCATTGACAAACTTTTTGTTGACGGCCAACTACGAGAACTATAAAATTAGTCGACACCTTTATTCTTTTAATTATTATTTGGTTTTAAAGAAGTTTTAAAAACCGTTCTCAACAACTTCCAATTAGTGAAGAATTACACGAGATTTTTCTAAGAAAGTTAAACTTCCCTTACCACGGTCCATAACGTACTTAGCATTCAATATGAAAGATGATAATATAAAATTATTTTAAATAAATAGTTTATTCATATAAGCAAAAAAAAGTTAGCAAAGGAGAAAAACAATTAAAAATTGGTGATCATTTCGTAGGCGATAAAATACTGCCACCAATGTTCAATTTTATGATGCCAAGTACACTTTTTTTTAAATTATTTCTTGATTTTAACAGCTTTGCGGCGTGTGGTGAGTTTTGTCTCTATTTATATATGCTAAGACCTACTAGATGTATAAGAATTGAGAGTCATATTTTTTTAACATTGCCCCCTTTAGGGGATTCGGATTGGGGAATCTCGATTTTTAGATTTTTTCCCCTTGTATGCATGTTAAACCTTACCAGCATACCAAATTTCATAGTTCTAGCTCTGTTAGAAGTACATTAATGATCAGTGAGTGAGTTTTGGATGAATTTCAAAATAAGTCTTTTTCTGCTGTTTTCGTATTTTATTAACTCGACCAATATAATTGGAGACTTGAAACTTAGGGGTCTTACTAAAGTGGCTAAATGCTACCAGTAAAAAAAAAAAAAAAAAAAAAAAAAAAAAAAAAAAAAAAACAGCTCTCAGGCATACTGTAATACGCAATACGCAGATATGAGAGGCTAAAATAGTGCTGAGTGGCTTCCGGTAAAAGATGGCTGGCAGTGAACTTGGCTGAATAGTTTTAAAATTAACCAAAATATAATGGTTTTTTAAATGAGTGGAACATATCTTTGTTTTAAAAAAAGGTAAATTACCATGTTGGTGATTGCAATGTTACGAAATATTTAAAAAGTTAAATTAGAGCGTTCTTTGGAATAAAAGTTATCTTTTACACCTGCTTTCCTAGATGCAAATAATTAATAATCGTTAAATATGAAAATTAGAGCCATTACAGGGGATATAATTTCTAAAATAATTAACTCACAAAAATGATTTTACTTATTTTTTTAATTATTCCTTACTTTATTAAATGCTTTTTTGCAATTTACTTTTATGTTTTCTTTCTAGCTGTAAAAGATATAATTTACCTGGCGATTTGAACTCTAAATCCTTAAGAAATATGCCTGTTGGAAATTTTGTAAGTATTCTGTGCAATTATGTTTAGTCAGTGTTAATATTTTGAGTAGAAAACTCTGGAAAAAGTACAGAAAACAAAAATCTGTTTTTATAAAACATTTCTAGATTTTTGTTGATTGAGTCTGAAAATGTCTGGGTCCCAATGAGTTGCTATCTAAATGCAGGAATAAGTGTCGATATTTTAAATGGTTCATATGGTCGGAGCATAATCCACTGTAAAGGTTTAATAAAATTTTTTCAACCAGATGTATGATATCCTCTATACTTACCAATGTTCATGTGTGTTACATAGATAGTTCTGATTTCAAAATGAAAACAGTGATTGCTTGGTTTAAGCATTAGATATACCTCTACCAAAATCTTGTATACTATAATCCAAGAACTTTGATTTTGGTTCGATTAAATATAAAATATGCTTTTTAAGAACGTTCCATCTATATATTTCCATCCTTTAATGATGTAATTTAAATTTTATCTTTTTGTCTATTGAATTTTCGTCTGTTGAAATATGAAGCGGGGATTTGTGGGACTTTGCCTGCTTCGTGGCCAATTTTTTGGGAAAGCTTATTTTCATAAATAATTTCTGAAGAGGAAGTGTAAAGAACTGTAAGCAATAGATTCCCTAGCCTTGTCTTTTACTTTATATTTATCAATTGTTCTTAGTAAAGCGTAGTCTATTGTATTGTTTCTAGTGGTGGTCTTACTGAAATAAGCTTTTGACTTTGAGGAATGGCATCGCCTCTTTTCAAACTTTGATAGTTCCCATTCGGTGACAGTCAGACTTATTAAAATGTGTTAATATTTAACACCTGTTATTTTGAGACCATTTACCATCTGTGTATGGCTCTGTTCATTATAAATGGAGAAAAAATAAATAAAAAACAACTTACTGAATATGCAAGTTGAAATACGTATACTTGTTTTTCCAATTTCGAGTGCATAAAATTAAAAATGTAGTTTCTTGTTTTTTGTAGATTTTCTTAAAAATGTATTGTGCATTAATGTTAAAACAAATAATTCTTCAACGAATTTTTCATATTTTAGAAATGAATAACTCTGAGTAGTCATAAGAGTAATTGGTTTTTTTTTTTTGTTATAGAACATTAGTAATTTAAAATAATTAAAATAATAATACTCTAAAAGCTTGATTATCAAATGTAAATTTTACTCAAATGTATGGTCAGCCGTTTGTAAAATAATTTGATGGATGCCTTTTTCTTAGATTGGCTAATTTTGAAAATATTACTTTTGGTACATTGATTATACTTTGATGTAAAAATGTAACAGTCAACAATACTTCTTTATTTTTTTATTTTTTATCTGTAGAAACGCCTGTTCAGTGAAGAAACGCTAACTCACCTCCCTTTCAGAAAACAGTGATCTCACTGTCTTGATGTCAGGGTAAGCTTTCTAACAATATTTAAACGGTAGAAAATTGTGCACAATTTCTATAGCTAATGCGTACCTAAAAATAAAACGTTTAGTTAAAAAAAACAACGCCCTTTTATTAGTTTTGACTATTTCTTACTGCATGACAACCCTCCATTATTAAATAACAAAACCACTTTAAAACATCTAAAATTATTTTCCTCACGGCAAATCTTGCGCGTACCCTTCTGTACAAGCTAAATGAAACCGCCTCCAGAAATTTCACCGAGAACTATTAGCGAATGAGAAAAAAAAGGCTATAGCGGGAGAAAAATCTTGGCTAACAGCAGGTCCAAAACCCGCTATCACTTAACGCTGCTTAACACCTCCTTATAAGAATTTTTTAGACAAAGCAAAATGGAATGTCACGAAAGTGTGTGCCATTAGGGTTACGCTTACAAGGTACTAGAGTATGAGAACTAAGCATTTCCCTCGAAAAAGGGAAGCAACGTTCCAAAAGAGATTTTACTTCTTGGTTTGAAAACTTATTTTGGTCTTTTTCTAGTAAATGCGTAGTAATTGGTGGTCTCAACAGGGACTTGCAATTTATAATGCCTCTTCTACCTTTGATTTTTTTTTCTCTTGGATTCTGGTTACAAAGCGTTAGGGATAAATTAATCTTTCACTTTATTTGATGGATGTTTATTAAGGTATCAAATACACAATTTTGTTGCAGAAAGTTGATGGTTACAGAGGATGGAAATTTCTTGCTATGCAGTTGGGTTTGCTATTATTTCTTTAAAATATAATTTTTAAGTTATGGCTTTAAGAATATTAATTATCAGTAAATAATAGGTCAATAAATGTTGTTTTAGCAAAAGTCTTTCATGGAATTAGGCTATTATTTTTTTTATGTATTACTCTTTAAGATATATTTAAATCTTTTGTAGAATTCATTCTAAAAATTATAAGTTTCTTCACTTCATTTTTAATATAACATCTTTTTTAAAAATAGAAGTTCTATAAAGAAAAAATATTTCTGAGCTCTTCCTAAAATTATATAAACTATTAATTTGCAAGATATTTAAGCTAACTCTTAGGTTTTTAACTTTAATTTCATTTCCTTAAATTAATCATTTAATTTCCAACTTCTAACCCTTCATTTCAGTCTAGAGCAGGCAAATATATTTACATCCTAAAGAAACAAATTATACATTTTCGAGTAAATCTTTCAGTAAATAAATGTTTTGCACTGTCCTTACACTCCTGACCTGCGTTGTTATATATGTTCCTTAAGTGGTTTCTTAAATTCTTAAATTTTATTTGATACAGCTACTAGGTATAAAATTGATTCATCGCAATGAATTTCCTTGGTAAAACTTCGAACAATTCTTTTCTACTACCACAATTAATTTCACTATGAATAAATTAAATCCTTAACGGTATCCAAATATCATCGAGTTAATTACATATTACACCTGATATATTTTAATGAAATAAAAATTGTTTTCTCTGACTGTAAAAGATTAAAGTTGTAATTAGTCTATTTGCCGTTTTAATTTTGAGCTATTCAATGAAGATACTTCACAAAACTTTTCACTTTATATAACTAAAAAATGAAATTCTATACATATATCATTAGAGTGGTTTTGCACATATTGCATTATAAAGTATTTTTGAAATTATGTTTTTATCTTTCTTAAAATGATTTGTTAAATTCAGTTCTAGGAAATATACATTTTAAAATAAATAAAATAAATGCTAATTTTAATATGCTTTTGAATTTAAAATTTGCTTTTTTTTTTTGTACAAATTGGAAGTAAAGACAAATTACTAAAAGTAAAATGTATAAAAAAAAAAAAAAAAAAAAAAAAAAAAAATAAAAAAAAAAAAAAAAAAATAGTTTTTGAAATATATTAGGCATTTACTAATTCTTAGTTATTCCCCTGAATTTATAGCACAAAGAAAAAGTACTATATAAATATCTATAAGTATTGTGACAAATTTATTATTTTAAAACCAAAAGAATTTGAACAATTTAATACACCTATATATTTGCCAAGGAAGTTTAATCTTTAGTTGCAGTCACACCAACAAAATTAAAAAATAAAACGATACTTAATTTTTCTAAACTTGCAGCTTGTTCATTAATCTTATCCAGAAACAGCTTTTGTACTTAGCTCGGCAAGAAAAGAAAAGGAAAAAAACCCTCTTTTAAAATCAGAAACATTAATTTGCAGGGACTATCCACCGTTAGCATGAATCGATAATGCTTTGTCGATAGGAACCGAGGTGTGCCTTGACCTTTAGTAATTACATTGCGTATTGAGAATTTGTGTTGTATGTAGAAGCGGGACGCTGGTAAGCTGTCAATTATTCTGTCACTTCAATGAAGGGGGGAGGGAAATGTTATTAGGCAGAAGTGTAGGGTTTCAGCGTTATTAGAAATTGGATAGATTTTGAGAGGGATTTAACACTTGGTATGAAATTGTCAATGAATTTGAAATATTGATGTATTGCATTGATGGATAATTACTGGTAAACGATAGCCAAACTAAACTACGGTTGGCTTATTAGATGAGCCATCAGATTGATATGTGGCACACGAATTAAGGATCAACTGGCGATTTTATAATTTTTAAGATATCGGAAATTAATTTTGAAATGTAATGTTTTGCCTTCTCCTTGACTTTGAAAACTAATATGCATTTGGGAATCTATTATTTTCTTACTTAGGAGCTTTTTTAAAACAAAAAAAATTCTTTAATATAAACCAGAAATGTTTAAAATATTTAATGAATGCTACCTATTTTTTACAAGAAGCTTAAATCAATAAGGGTGAGGTTATTAATAACCTAGCGGCGTCAATTAATGGAACTTCTAAGTTTGGACATCATTGTGGGATAGCAAGTAAAAAGTGAATAAGACATTAGAATTCATTAGGAAGTCAATATCCACTAAATCTTGTGATATTATTTTGCCACTTTATAGAGGACTGGTTATGGTTAGGCCACATCTAGAGTATGCAGTGCAATTCTGGTCCCCACTTCTCAAGAAATATATTGATTTGTTGGAAAAAGTACAAAGTAGAGAGGAAAAAAAAAAAGATTCAGAGGAACTCGACATTTAATTATGGTGGTAGGTTGAGGAAATTTAACATGTATACATTTAAATAAAGGTGTAGAGAAGATTTGATTCAGATGTTTATATTTATTAAACAGGGTGATTTCATAGGCTTCTAGAATTCAGTACGGGAGAAAGGATAAGAGGTCATGCATATAAGCTATTTTAATCACATTTTAACCTAGAGAATAAAAATATTCTACTCTACTTTTTCAATCTGATTGATAGATGGAACAATTTGCTGTACCAAATCGTAAATTGTACCTGAGTAAATAGTTTTAAAAGACAGTGGGATCTATACTGAGGAATTTTTCTGTGAAGTAAAATTGAACCAACCCAGAGAGCCATGTGCTTGTAGTTGGTCGCTATTTTTCTATTTTGTATTATGAATTTGTACTAAAACTAACATTCGAACTTCAAAAAATCAGATTTAAAGAATAAAACTAGAAAAAGGTTGTTGTTGTTAATCTCTACAATAGATTGATTGAGACAAAAATCTAACTGGTGATTTGCCTGCCATCTTCTGAGAGTCGAATTCTGCTGAATTGTGTTTTGGCGAAAGTAGAAATGACTGTGAAATCCCTCTAATCCATTTATACTCAACCTTAATAATTATATACAGTTAATTTTTGATAAAAATGTAAACGGCTAGTTCATATTTTGTAAGCATCCGCAAACATATTTGCTGAAACATAATATATCAATACCTCAGAGCGAAACGAACCAATGACAGTTTTTAATTTTTGTTTTATTGCAGATTATGTTTTAAAAATTCGTTTTTTAACAAACTATAAAATTGCACACACTCAAAATTTCCTTAGTACAATTCATAAAATATTATGATATGGAGCATTCGATTAGAGTAGATTTTTTTTTATCATCCTTCTGTTAAGTTGCCTCGTTTGGTTTTGAGGTATAGGATTGAGACATATTATTGAGTATATTTTATATCACATGTTTAAAACAATTAAATTTCTATTCTTTTCAAGATTGAGATTTTTTTCTTCTTACCTAGTAATAGCTTTATTTCGATTGTAAAATCATTACAATCACAAAAACAGATTAGTATTTCCTTGTAATTTATTCTCTTGACGTATACAAAATTTTACGTGTATAGTATTCACATTTTCATATGATATGTCCCTTTAGACATGTACATAATTTTTCGTATTTTGATTTCTGTGTTTTTTTCATTTTAATCCCCTTTATTAACGAAAGTTAAAAAAATTAAATAAAACAGTATATTAACTCTTTGTTCAATTCAATAATTTTTCTTTAATTAGCTATTTAAAATATTTTGTCAAGTAGAGTGAACTCAGACAACCAAGCGTTATACTATTAATTCTGGATAAGAAAGATGCTTTTTTCTCATTCATCAGCTTGTCACATTAATTATATTAAAAAAAAAAAACCACAAAAAGTATTTTTTTCGTTATTTTCCCTGTCAGTATAATTATTAAATTTGAATGAATATCTCTTTGCATTCCTTTCTCACTATAAAAAGCGTGACGTTTGTGCATCCATGCACAGTTCATTCATTATTATAAAAAGAAAGAGAGCTCATTATTTCAGATAACAACATTTTAAAAGAAAGGCAATGCCATTTTCGAAACCAATTCCTGTTATAATTTTTGTTGCATGTTCTCTAGCAACACATACAGCATCATGAAATAAAAAATAAATGCAATGGTTTTATATTCCCTGATAAATTGGCAAGATATATAAATAATCCCATTGACCTATAAAAAGAGTTTTTTTTAGTCAATATGAAAGTTTTTAAAGCTATTGTTAAAGTAAAAGGTCTCAAAGTGGGAAGTCACGTTTCTTGTTGAACCTCAAAAAGTAATTTAAAAGCGTTCTGAAATCCACTCTCTAAATAAACTCAGAGAGTTAAAGGATTTAAAAGTCAACTTTGCTTTCTGCAGAACAAATTTTGGCTGAGGTTTTAGAAATATTGATTGAAGATAGTTCGGGTAATTTGAACCTATAGTGCTCATGACTGACAATAATAGTAGAACCATAATTGTTTTGGCTACATATTTTAACTTCCGCACTACAAACAAAACTGCAAATGATATAAAAACTTGTGATATATCAAATGAAAGGTCTCTTCTATGTGAATTCCTATACTCAATTTTTGTGTGTAAAGAATATGACCTTAAGGGACTATAAACATGGACTGAAATTCCCTAAGCGTTTTGAGTCTTAGCAACTGAGAGTCTCTAAGCGTTATATCACGTGTTTTTACTTTCAATTACCCATAGGTTAATATTGGGTAATGAAAATATTGAATTCGGTCCAAAATTTTTTTTTTTTTTTTTTTTGCACTTCTACACGTTTTGGTAAGTGGCGAGCTCAAAAAAGTGGCTTAGAAAAATGTATGTGTATCTGTGTGTGTGTCTATGGTTACCATAAAATTCCTGAACGGTTTGACAAACTTGGTGCATGAGTTAGTAGTGGCCACTTTACCTGTCATTAAGGTTTTCATCAAAATTGCGCATGTGCATAAGATTGTTGCCATTGAAAATTTATTTTTCAGGAATTGTTGTGCAATGTTTGACAAAGAATGGCTCTAACGATTTTAATCAAAATTGCTGTGGTAATGCCTCTTTAGGTTGGTTGGTTGTTTTCAGACTATCTGGCTCCGTCAGCAACACGAGGGTTATAATGCGCCGAAACATTCTTCATTAGACAAGCCAACATACATTTACAAACACCTATGTCTAACACGGGACTCGAACCCGCAACCTCGCTGTCTAGAAGCCAGCATGCTAACCACTATACCGTTTGGTCGGCAATGCCTCTTTAGGTGTTTCAAAGATCCCTACCTACGAAATTCCCTTAGAAATGCGATTAAGGTGTAAAATATTAAGATTATCGTTAACAAGCTGTTTTATCTCCTGGGGCATCACCCCCATCAACAATTTATTTCCCACTGCTTCACTTACATGAAACAATAATGTAATATTTATCGAAAAAAAAAAAAAAAAAAAAAAAATGGTAGCTGATCTTGCCCTTTTGGCAGTGTTTTTTTGCCAATGTAAAAATTATTGACAAAATTATCACCGAATTGACAATTTTTTAAAACTAATAAAAATATATAAACGAAAATGAGGAATTGCCCCAATCCATGACAAATATAAATACATTTACCAGTGTTAAGATATGGGAAAGTTGTGCAATGTTTTACACCCCTATATTTGGTTACAGTAAAAGTATGGGTATAGATGTAAATAGATGTTTTTGGACATATATTATTTAATCAGGACCTTGAGCCTGTGTAGTGTGTTGCATTTATATAGAAATACTTGTTTCTTCTGTATTTTTTATTTTTTAGTTGTTATAAACAGAACTGTTGTCACCCATAAAAATTGCATGATATGCCTGAAATTGCACAAAATGTTGCTCTAGCAATCACTATTTGTTCATGAGAAATTTTTAAAAATAACCTGCAATCAACTTATCAATAATTTAAGTTTAGCTCGAAGCTATTTATTTATCTTTATATCAGTATTTGAAAAAATTCGTATGATAGAACATTATTTCATACATAGATAAAGATAGGTTTTATAAATTAAACCATTCTTTCCAATATTAAATTGATACAAATCCCACGACACACATTCTTCAATTTCATTTTCCTTAATTAAAAATATTACATTTACTTTTTATACCGATAAAAATACCCAAATTAAAACTATTTCCTGAAGGTACACAACCACTAAATAAGTTTAATACACATCTTCCACTTAATTACGTGGCTCTTTTGAATTTTTTTTTATTCGAAAACGACTGACAATTCTCTTAAAGATAAACAAAACTAAATCATTAAACATTAATAGGGTACTGTTAAAAACAATTTTATTCGAAATCGATCTTAAAAATGTCTCAACGCAAAGGTTTTGAAAGTGTCAACATGTCTAGAATCCACTCAGGTTTAGCATTTCATTCGGAAAAAGAAGCATTCTTTTTGCCAAAACATTAATTTAATCCCTCTCTTACTTCCACTTCAAGAAGCTAAAAAACAGGGGGATAAGAAGGACTTTTCTACTTTGAAAATTAAATTTTCTCCTGACAGCCCAATTTGGAGGAAACTTCCGACTGGAAACTGCAAGAGAAACCATTTTTTCCCCTCCTTCATCTTTCTTGTTTGCCATGTCTTCTTCTGGGCGAAATTGGATTTTTAATAGATTTATTTTAACTTTGAAAGCAGGTTAAATCGTAAAGACTAAAGAAAAGCGAAAATGTTTGTCACTGTGATACGTCAATGCAAAGTGTTTTTGTCAAATGAAATTCAGTTGAAAGGAAATTTGAATTGCGTCATTTACAGTTGGTTTACAGGTTTACAAAAGATTTTAAAGGGTAAGATTTATTTAAAATCTAATAATAGAATTTGGACAATAGGAAGTATGTAGTAGTAGAGTAATTTTATTCTATACAGTTATTCAATACTAACTTCCATACAACTGAATTTCTCATCAATTCATTTATTTAAATTTACGAATAAAGTAGAAATAACATTATTATGAATTGGAAAAAATGGACTGTAATATTGTGTTTTGCAGATGAATTTTGATGAAGCCATAGAGTGAATGTGTTTACATGCTATAAAAACTAATTTCCACATAGAAATTACATTATATTTATCTTTTAAAACTTTTTTAATTCTTTTTCTTTTTTAAAAACAATTCAATAAAAATCAATTTAATTTTTTGTTTGAAGAAAAAACTCTTATTAGAAGAAGATATACAATTTGAAAATTTTATTTAGGATTGCCTATCAATGACATTATAAATAACTTTCGTGATATAGTGAGTCAGAAATTAGACCATTTAAACATGTGAATGTTGTTTACATTAATTTCTAGGAGGCATTCAACAAGGTTCCACAATGTACAGATTTTTAAGTTGGGGAGAATTGGAATGCGTAGTTACGTTTTAAAGTGGATTAAGAATTTCTTAGCTGAGTGAACTAATTTATTTAGGGTAATTAATCATATTGGTCTTAAGTGGTAGGTTTCTGAACCACTTCTGTTTCTTATTTTCATCAATAATGTAAGCATTAAATTAACGGTAAAGGTAATTGAGATTTTTTCAGATTACTTGAAGATGACACGAAATGTAATTGTAAAATCTTAGGATTAAATTTCACAGAAATAAGATACACATTTAAACAAGTTATCAGATCATGGTACTCAAGTAGGGTGGTGTCATTTACTTTTAAATGTAAAGTTATATACTCTGGTAAAAGAAGTATGAATGTTACTTATAAACGGCAAGAGGTTAAAAACAATAAAGGCCAGATAACTAATGTTCAAAGGGAGTTGATCAATGTAACTTTTAAGTTAAAGAATCATTGTGGGAAATCTAGTAAAAAAATCTATTTAATATTAAGATTTCTCAAGAAAACTATTTCATCTTAATATAGAGATATATTGAAAAACTATAAAAGGACTTCATAGGTCCCATTTCAAATATGCAGCACAATTCTGATTACTTCACCTTATTAAGGACGTTGATTTGTTAGAAAAGGATCAATATAGAGCGACAAAAATGGTACATAGGAACTCGTGTTTGGATTATGGTGCAAAAATGAGGAATCTTCATAGGTATTCGTTGGAGGGAAAAAAAGATCTAAAGTGGAATTGATTTAGTTGTTTAAATTAATCGAATTGGGTAAATCTAAGAGTTTAGAGTACAATTTGGTAAAAGCTCATGTATACAAGTTATGTGAGCGTACTTTTAAAATAGAGTGCCTGATTAATGGGACAATATGCTACATAACTTCGCAAATTGCGCTGGAGTAAGTAGCCTTAGAAGATAGTTAAATCGGCATGGGGGGATTTTGAAGAAGAGGAATTAAGCTGAATCAACACAAGTGGATATTGTGTTTGTAGCTAGTCGCCAATTTTTATTTTTATTTTTAAAGAAAAATTGTAAGTTGCATACTAATCATATTTCTAACGGCCGAGAGATGGTACTGTTAATATGATTTTAACTGCTTATTAAAGTATGACTTAAAATTTAAAAAAAAACAAAAAAAAAAAAAACATTGGACCTTAATAGTAGATTTAAGAAATATTTGGAAAATTTCTTGTTATTTGATTTGATAATGAATAGCGAGATAACGCTTGCAAAATTACACAAATTCAAATTGACAAATATATTATATTGTTATTAAAAATTACTCAAGTATACTATTACATGTCATGCAGTGATTAGTTTATTGTTTAATCTAAAATATGAAATAATGGATAAAATTCAAGACTCTCAAATATTTAGAAATTCGGCCATCAAAGAAACAACACATTAAAGATTTAAAATGCATATATTTATGCTATTACAGAATCCATTATTCATAATCCAAATAGAATAATATTTAATTCTATTATAGAAAATATATGGAAGATTCAGAACATTGTGAATTAGAGAAGAAAGCTATACTTTATGTGGCTGACTAAAAGATTATATAATATCAAGGGATCTGCGTCAACAGTCAGGATTGAATTGATACCCTTCAGGAATAAGTTTAATTTCTTGTAGATACTTTAGAAATGGCGCTAGGGCAGCACCAGATATAGGTTGTATTCGTATTTGCTACAGGCTATATTTGAAAGGGTTAGGCAGTCTTTCCAACTCTCACAAGCAAGCTCAGAGTTGGTGTTGAAATGTGTGATAAAAGCCTAAAAGTATCCTCGGGAAATGATCAGGGATCGTAGCCAAGCACTTTGCATCGAGTTAAACTTACAACTCCGTTGTGTAAATCAAGAAATGAGAAACAGAATGCCACCAGAGACTTCCCATGGCCTTAAATCTCCATAATGAAATTTCCCCTACTCTAAGTCCTATCCAATCACACTTAAGAGGAAGTGAAAGGTCTACCGAAATCTATGCAATTTTAAGGGATAATTGAACGATTCTCCTGACTTTAATTTTCAAAATTTTTGCTGGCGATTTTTTGCATTATGCAATCTAAAAGGTTTTCTACAACTTTAGAATATTATATTTTGATTTTACTGAGACAGTTTTTTAAGAAAAGTAATTAAAAAACGACCAAAGTTTACTAGATATTTAAAAATATATATATAAGAGAAATTATCTAAATTCTATTATATATAAACTTGAAATACTATTTTTTATAGTTTAAAACAAAAAATATCTCAAAAACTTTATTTGGAACCAAGAAATAACAAAATAATTCAAGAGAGATAATTTAATAACATAACAATCGATTTATATAAGGAATGCAGGGAAACTTTTAATTTAATAACATATTTTTATACCTACCAACTGTTACGGATTAGCCGTAAATATATGGTTTTCGACCATTTTTGTATGATTGTACTTTTTTAGGGGTGCAGCCAGCGGGAGGGGGGGAGTGTCAGAACCCACTATGGTGGCGCTCCTAAAAGAAGCGAAGTTCCGATAATTTAGTGAGCTACTCATACAACCTTACAAAAATGGTCGAAAACCATACAGAGGTGGGGGGGGGGGGGGGAGTATCAGAAACCCCTCACTAGGGCCCTAAAATTCCCATATTTTCTGATGTATGACTAACAATCACATAATAATCGTAAATAATTTCAAAAAATAATACGTTTCTAATTTACCATCATTCAAATAGCATAATCGTTCTAAAGTAGCTATAAGGTCCTAGATCTTTGAAACAACGTATTTGTAAATATCATAACACCAAAAAATCGTTATACAACAGTTTTGATCTACTTAGGTCTAACATAAACTGGAAAGATAAAAAAGTTCGTTTTCTAAGTGTTATAATAGTGTTTCAATGCTACATTGTCTTTATATTTCAAGCGGCATACATATCTGATAAAATCAGTCTGATATGATAATGGTATTTTTCTGTTCTCCTAAAAAATATTACTCTTTCGCCAATTGAATATAAACAAAACAAAAATTTAAATTACTCTATAATCTAGACAGACAAAATTTATAAAACAGGATATATATAAAATAAAGTCCCCCGTTGGGGTATTTTGTATAACTCGAATACTGGACAATTTTGCAATATAGGTAGCATATTACAAAACTGCAATAATATTGCAACTTGTGACAAATATGGGTTGAGAAAGTTCTACATAGATTCCCATCCCCCCTTCTTTTATAGAGAAATACAGGTTGAACTAATTGCTTGATTGAAAACTCCCAAAGAAATAATTTAAACGCGCCCCTGTTTCTTTTACGGGAGACAAGTGTTCGAGCATGTTCATTTAGAATTGCGGAGGACTTTTTGATTTGAATTGGTTTAGTTGGGTAGAGTAATAATTTTACAGCTATACACGCTCCATAGCATTTAAAAAATAAAGTAATAATCACCTCATTCAAAATTCCAATGTTTGGTGTTGTACGATCTTTTGGTTGTTGAAATTGAGGGCCTGCAAAGCAAAGGGGTTCAAGTGACTTTTCTTAACTTTTGAGGAAATACAGTGCGACTCATAATTAAAAGGACAATCATAGTTTCTCCCAAAATAGCAACAAAAGAACTTCGAATGAGCAACACGAAAACGATAAGATAACTTATTGTAATTGCAACACTTTTAGCATACTTTTCAGCAAAACACATAAATAAATTATTCTGATATTTAAACAGTTCTATATTTTTGTCATTTTGTATTGGCTCATAATTGTAAGGACAGCTGATGTATTTTATCACAGCTACCCTGAGGGTTAAATTGTAGTTTAATAATGATTTTATTATACTGTGGGTCGGAGATTGTTCTTCGTTCAGAACCATTTTTGACCTGACTTGTTTTAGAATGCCTCGTGGAAAAAACTTATTGAAATTCCAAATATATAGAATTTCTTGAAAGTAGTAAGTCTAAAGATATATTAGTAAAGTTATTGAAAGATCGAAAGGTTCTATTAAAAATGTATCAAAAGAGGAATTAATGGTTCAGGACAATGGTTCGAGCAAGAGCGAAACCCAAGTTGTTTCAAAGGGATCGGAGACGAATCGTCCGCATGGCTGCCCCCGAAAAACATGCTTGCTCGCCGAATTGCCGATGATTTGAGTAAGAAAGTTTCAAAGACAACTGTTTCGCGCGTTTTGAATAAATGCAATAAAGTGAAATACATAAAAATGTATAAAAAAAATATACTTGATGAAACGACATCATCAGCTTTTGAGAAGAGATGCAGTATTAAGATTTATGAAAGAAAATGTGAAATGATAAAATTTCCTATTTTCTGATAAAAACGGTTCAATTTGGATGGCCCTGACGGTCCAAAATAGTATTGGCACAATTTAAGGCCCGAGAAAACTTTCATATGGAGCAGGCGTTTTCAGAGTATGTCTTTAATGTTTTGAGGTACTATTTCTTCAAGTGGAAAGACAGTTTTAAGTATTTGTTACTACAACTATGAACACACAGAAGTAACTTGAAATCCTACACATACAATTTTTAGCATATGTTTACCTATGGGTGGGGAAAACTTCCTATTTCAACAAGATGGTGCATTATGCCTCACTTCTAATGCTTATAAAATGATTTGAAGAAATAAATATCGAGCACTTAACATGGCCTGCGTAATCTCCAGATTTATATATTATAGAAAACGTTTAGGGATATCTGGCAAGAAAGGTTTATGTAAACGGAAAGAAAAATTACTCATTGGCAGAGCTTGAAGAGAAAGTTTACGATGTATGAAGTGAACTTGACTCTAATTACTTTGAATGAACTGGTCAGCTATATTCCAGAAAGAATGACTAACTATCTAGAAAGAAAAGACATGCCAAAGAAATATTGATTTCACGAATAATTTTCATTTTTCCTGAAAAACTAAACTGTCCTTATACTTATCCACATGCTAAAAAATCTTATTTTTCGTGTTATTTTATTTCATTCCAAAGACAAGTTTCTGATTTCCATTTTAAACAATATATATATTGTTAAGTTCATCTCTTCTATTTAGCTTTATTATAAAAATAAAATATCTGTTGTCCTTATAATTATGAGTCGCAGAGTACACTATAAAGTTTCTTATTACATTAATATTCTATGAAAATTATTTGCTGTTCAAATACTAAACTCTGGAATAAAGATATCATTTTTAATAGAATTAAATATAAATAAGATACTTTAAAGTGTATATTCTCAAAACTTAAGAAAAGTCACTTAGACCCCTTTCCTTCTCAATCCTTCAATTAAATTAACCACACAACTTTTTCCATTATTTTTGGTCTTTTCTTAAAGATTCTACAATTTCATTCAAGGCTCTTTATTTTCTTGCTCCAGAATTATATTATAAAGGATTTAACTTATTTTCTTTAAATTCGCACAGTTCGTTTTGTAGTCATTTCATGAAATAGACAATGTGATGAGACTAGTTTTGACCAGTATGATATGCGTTTTTTAATGCATAAATAATTATTCAAAATTTGGTAGGGTTTAACATTAGAAACATAACAATCAAATACATCAAGTTCAATTGAGTTTCTCAAATAGGAAAGAGTGCGTTTATGTTGCATGGTTCCTCAATGTCGTAAAAGTTACTCTGGTAAAAAAAAAATCTGAATCTAAAGTATTTAAATGGAAGAATACTGGAGTACGTTAGTTCCGAATTGCAAAAATTTACATTAAATGCATGCATCAGGAGCTATTAATATAGGAAATAACGTCTAACAATGCAACAAAACATAAGTTGTTATATATAATTATATATTATTATTTCTTCATTTATACTTTATGATGAATGCAAACTTTATCATAAGTTCTAAAATTTCTAGTTTATTATTATTTTATAAATGTAATAATCCTTTATAAATTCGCAAACTTTTTTTATTTAGCCTCTCTAATTGGCAATTTTCTTGGATACCTTGGATTTATTAACTCCCGAAGAATGCATTCTAAGTAAAGCTTCCTCAACTTTGGAACTAATGCATTCCAAAATTCCGCGTTCCGTTTGACTCGAACTACTTTTATATCATTTGGACACCACACAACAAAATCGCACCATTTTCTGTCTGTGATGTTCAACTGTCCTTGAACCTGAACCGCCTTGGAGGTGCAAGGAAGTGCACTTGCACACCCCTAGACTCAAAATAATGTAGAAAAAGTGGTATGATTCACTGGAAATATAAGTATGGTATAGGCTTTAGAATTTTCAATGATAAGAAATGTAATACAAAACTATTTATTGAAATTTTATTAATATAGCCAATTGAAAAACCGAGATTAAAACAATGAATTTGAAGGTGATGGACCCTTCTGAAAATAATTCTACCAGCTTTCACAACTTCATTAATTGAATAATTTGTTTTCAAGAGACACATGACAATCCTTTTTGTTGTATTATTTTTATTCGAGTAAAATAAGATATTGTCAATGGATGTTTTTGGTTGAATAATCAAATCGTTTCTCAAAACACGATGTGGTGTAAGAAACGACTCTTGCTATTGAGAACAACTACAAATACGTGTTACGTTATACAGAGCTTTAGGTTTATAAAACACACCCAGTTAATTTCTTTTAAATAGGAATCTCCTTATCACACCCAGGAGAAAATATTTTCTTTTAAATTAAATATGTACCAACAATTTTTTAAAATTTTCTTGAGTAAATAGACTTGCAAATACATACTAAAAAAAAAAAAATACTAATTGAAAGTATGACATATTTGAAAAATAAGTACTTGCTTTTTATCCAAAATAATTGAGGATTGCTAGCTTCACATACTTATATATATTAAAAAAGCGTTTGAAAAACAACTACTGATTAAAGTTTAAAAAACAAATATTTGTTATTATTTCGAGAAAAGTCTAAGCGATCTTCGGTGAATCAGGTTAGTGATCAAGCCAAGCCGTATTAAAAGTTTGATTTTAAAGTGCAAGTGGTTGTCTGTCTCAAAGTTGAAACACATGCTTTTAGAGCTTTTATAAAAATTGAAAAATAAGTAAATTTTACTTTTTTCTTATCATAATGTTTTAATATTTCAACTTTAAGATATCTATATAATTTCATTACGTTGAGTAAAAGAGGAATATCCAAAATCTTTCGACCCGCTTTAGTCAGTCATTACCATCGCTAAAGTTCACACGGTTCCGTGATCATTTCTGGGGGAAACCGACCCTCGTGAATATTAAATCATATAAAAGGTTCTTCAAATAATAAAAAATGCCCTTCCTCTGATCGGTTTAGAAGAATGAAAAAAGAATGATCAAAATTCATCGAACCGTCTTAAGAGTAGCTATAAATATCTTAAAAATGAACATAAATAATGGCATTATGTGTATATTAATACATTAATAAAATACACACCTGCCACATTGATTCACATTAATTAGTAGAAAACAAAATACCGAACAAGGAACAACCTTTTTTTGCAAGACAAAGAGGCTGGTAATTTTTAAACAGCACACATTTCTTATAGTCCTCCAATTTGAATCCCGAAAAAAAAAGCATATTTTATGTCAATATTTCATGTTATTGTGATAAAAGTTTCACAAACAATATACATCCATCTAAACAATTCTGACAAAAGATTTATTTTTATTACAGATTGCTTTGTATGTATTTTTTAATTTGAGTCTCGTGTAAAATCGAAATTTTGTCATTGCATCATTTTCATTTCGTGATTTTTAAGTTAAATTACCGTTTCTTTCATATTATCTAGTCCAACCATTATCTTATATATTTTTGACATTGGATTTAAAATGGATCAGGAAACCTGGTCCCCTCTTTCTTTTTCTAAGAATGTTTAGGGGGCCTTTTAGGGGTGTATTGATGGACAATTTGCCCTCCACTGGACATGTGAACCCCCGTTGAGAGGGGTGGGAAAGGAAGATAACATCTCACAAGACCCCCTTTGCCACCCCTATAAGAAAGATAAGGGAAAAGATAGGGGAAAGTTTCCCTTACTGGTGGATTTTCCCCATTAATTAATCCCTCACTCAATCAGCTCGCACTGCCATCTATTGGATTACTTTCAAGAATTTTTCTGCTTTGATAGTCTGTTAAGAGACTTTACTCGGGATTTCACCTCATGGTCCCTTTTGACCAATTCCTACAAGGTCGAAATTTTGAGATGACCCTTTTGACCTGTTGTGTCATCTCTTGACTAAAATTGAGTCACTATGTCTACTCCCACTTATGTACCTGTTAACTTCATATTATTGGTAGGTCTAAACCTGATCCACAATATGTCTTATAAAATGCGCGATAGTACCCTTACATTATGAAATTATATGAAAGAAAATAATTATGGTTTGTGTTTCTACTGCACAAATGTCAAACTAATATAAAAATTAAACATGACTAATTTTTTTTATAAATTGTTGGCACAATAAATACATAAATTTTTTTTCTTTCAATACTAATATATTTTGCAACTGTTTTTTAATTTTAGAATACTCTTTTTATAAGCTATAACTGAGAGAGCGTTCAGTACTTTACTCCCAATTTAAAAATTATTTTGATTTTTTTTTTGCTAACATAATTATTTCATATTTCAGAAATATGAAAGGCTTTTATATAACATTTTAAAGTTTGTTTTTCATAGAACTTTGAAGGTTAATATATTAAAAGGAAAAATAATCTGAGAAATATAATTTTTAATACAACTCTTTTTATGTGGATTGCTTATTTAAGGCATTATAATTATTAATGCTTAAGTATAATAGTAACCGATTTCAGGGAATTTTTCTTATCAGTCAATTTTGAACTACTGTGGACGTAATAATTTCACATAGGCTGTTTTTAAAATTTGAATTTATATAATTAGAAGAAGAGATAATGAAATTGGTTAATAAATTTAAACCAAAAGCCTTTAAAATTTTAAGTAAAGGAAACTCTAAAATTAATCCTAAATATTGTTTACATTCATAGCCCAACATTTAAACCAAATTGAACACAAAAGTTTTATTAACTTTGGTAGTTAAACTTATCCAATTTTGTGAAAGTTTTCAAACAAATTTTTATACAAACTTATTCAAGTCTTGATTTAAAATCAAAATTGAAAAAAGGAAATATGTTTTATGAAAAACGCATTTGAATCACTAAAATTGTGCTATTATATATTCGTGCATATACATGAGAGGTGAATCTATCTCAGTCACTATAGATGTTTATGAAAGGAAACGGTTGCTTATAGTAAACCCTTACAAAATCCTTTATAAAATACTTTCAATTCATTTTTACTCTATAAATTTTGTCTAGCGAATGCTAAGTACTAAAAAGGAAAGTCGAGAAGCGGAAAGATTGCAACCTAGTGTAGTTAGAAAGAGACGCAGAATGATTTCTATTCATCGGCTGAACGTCATCCAACGAAGAAGCAACACGAGGCGATTTCGATCCCGAGTGGTTGATGTTATTTTTGATCTCTTTCAAACGTATTTTTCCAAAATATTCCATTCTTTTGCTTCGTATTAATTCACAAGTATGAAATTTGGTATAGATGGCAACAAGGACGATGAACATGAAAAATAGGAAACTCTTCTGCTCTCTGTCAACATCCTTCATGGATAGAAAAGAAGTCAAATGTTAAATAGGGAATATCCTAATTTACATTTTCCCATACACACTTAGAATGATGAAAATTGGATGGCTATTTGTAAATGCCAGGCCAGCGACGATTATCTGCTTCCCGGAAAAGTGTATCGGAAGGTTTTTCAATAACTATTCTTCGATCAAGTATATCTTACTATTATGCAAATAGTTCATGAGAATAAAATCACTAACGGTAATTATATATTTAAAAGCTGAATCCACTGATATAAAAAAGCCATTTTGAAATTTGTAATGTATATGCTCCCAAAACACACAGTCAAACTAAAGCTATCATAATTTCTATTAACCAAACTAAAGATATAGAAAAGGGAATAATTAATTTAAAAGAGTGAAAAAAATACACACAACATAATTAACAGATTTTTCAGAGATTTTAAATAACCACTATAAATAATTAAGAAGCTTAAAGCAGGTAAATAACCCAAGATTAAAGGAAAAATTAAATATACAAGAGAGATTATATTAGAGGCGTTGATTATTAAAATAAACAATTGAAGATTTCGTAGAGAATCACAGGAATCTAGTTATTACATTACAGTAAATTAAATGAGATAAACTTAACATTTCAAAAATATTCTTCTTGATAATAAAATAACCATTTAAAGTAAAGGTTTCATCGTATAGACATATTATTCCTAGATGTATTATCAATTTCATCCTTGTATTATACAGAACCAAATTAAGTTTCCCATAATTTCATCATACTAATTATAAATTAAATATACCTTTGTAGAGGCCATTTATTCATTAGAAATGCACAATCAGTGCCACCAAGGGATTGAGTATTCAAAGGAGTATTTAAAAATGAATGATCATTGCCTAGTACCTCAAAAGTTGAATAGGAGCAGTAAATCACTCATATATTTAATACTAATATTAAATTAAATATGCTGGTTTCGTCTCTGTTGTGCACTGAATCTGAACTACCAATGTTAGAACATGAATAAAATAGTTTTATAGTAATAATGATTTCGTTCCCTTTTGACAAGGTTATGAAAATTGATTATTCAAATTATGTAGCTTGAATGAAATAAATGCTACTTAAGGAAAATAAATTTTTGCTTCAAACACAATAGGTTTGCAAAATATTAATTTTAAATGAACCTTATAATATTTATATTGGTTTACGTTTGTAAAACTAGTTTCTACTTGCTTTGTAATTTTTTTTTCAGATATAAATTTCTAAAACTGATTTTGTGACTTAATATTTTAAATGTATTATTATTGTACAGTGTTTTTTAAGTTGAACAAATTTCACTGAAAATGACACTTACTGACTGACTACTATATACTCGTATTTAGATATTTAGGATAAAATTGATTTAAATTTATATATCTTGAAAATCTGATATCTTATTTGAATGGGTAGAAATTATGGTAGTAATATATATTACGAAGCATCTGTCACTTAAAATTGAATTCGGAATATATATCTTATGGTTGAAAGCTCATTTTTATAATAAATAAATTTGTTATTTGAAATAAAAATGTAGAAGGAAAATAGTAATTAATAAATAAGAGGCTTGCATAAATTAGAATTTTTATAGGTGAATGGAAGTTTATTTTCCATGTAATGTCCTCCCTGTCGTATTTTCATAAGACACAAAGAAGAAAAGTAAAAAGAAAAATATAATGTCAGTAACTTTCTCTTCCAACTGACACAAGAACCTGACATTCTGATTAAAAACAGATAAAGAAGTCTTCAGTTCAAGATAAGTGTCAGAAATAGGCTTAAAGTGAAAATAAATACCATCGTCATTATTTTATTTTTATACCAGTAATATTTTTACGCTTCAGGAATATTGTAATAAGTTAAAGAGTACCATGTCATAAACAATCTTCATTACAATTGTTATTAATTATTGATATTATTTCCTTTAAAAACCTAATAATCACCTATAATTTTCTATGGTAAGGATATTTAATAATATTTTTACAATTACTTTTTGATATTTATATTATTCCTTATGAAATCAAGAGCAGGGGTTACATATTAATCTTTTTTGATGTTGTTAAATTGAGTTTTAAGGAATGTTGAAGATGAAAGTTATCATACTCAATTTTTTTCCTTGAAAGCCAAAAAGAAAAATCATAAATATAGATGTAATTGAAAGATTAATGATTTTAACTTTAAAATTTAAGTGACTATCAATAAATTTTAATTTCTGATTTAAAATTTAATTTGATTATTTTATCGCCTTTGCAGCATGGCAAGCTACTAGTCCCATGATTCTATATTACAGAAATAATTTATCCATACAACTAATGCATTATAATGCACAAATATTATTTATAGTTATTTAATTAAAATAAAATAATTTAGATATATAATGAATAACGGATTGTTTTCACTGATTCGAAAAAATCCAGGAAAATTTAATAAACTCAATCTAGTACTTCTTAAGATGTGTTAGAATTATTGCAGTAATTGTTAGATAATTATTTAGCATATAATTTTTCATCATAGTAAAATTATTATGATACTTAAAGTATGTTTTAAACATAATATTATATAAATATATAAGATAAATACATAAATTTAATATTATGTCTTTATTTAATTGCATATTATAATTTTATTACTTTTAGGTGTTCTGTGCCGAAACGTTAGAGGAATTCATATCACCAAATGATGCAATTTAGATTCAGAAATGAGAAATAAAGGGTATTTTCAAATTAAAAAAAAAAAAAAAAAAAAAAAAAAAAACATTCGAAAAGTATTCAATTTACTGATATACAATGGAAAAAAATAAAAAAATAAAAATGGAAGGCTTTAAATGTAAACATTATATCAAATGAAATAAATATACCATGAATGATACATGTTAGAAAAACAAAATGTAAGACACAACTCGCTTTATAAATTGAAAAATCGTATGAATCTCACGAATGGAAATGATAAAATTTTCAATTTAGAGAAATACAATCATTGACCATAAAACAGAATACAAGATAAACATATGATATTTTAATACAGCAAGGTAATCTGTTATCTTTCCACTTGAGACTACCTATCGGTATTCCATTAAAAGAAGATTGAATCTCAGAATGAAACGAATAGTTTAATTTAAATTTGAAATATGTATAAAAGTCAGAAGGGAGTTGTCTTTCGTATGAAATGTATATTATAAATAAAATGTAAAATTACATTATATTAGCGGAATACTATGAAATGTAAATAGGAACAATTCAAAAGCAAAACGAGAATAAAATATAAAATTGGTCGGTTGTTCATAAAAGAGAAAAAAGATAAATATAGAGATTTAAAATAAATATTTTCAATTATTTTAATGTTGATTTAAATTTTCTTCACTAGTTAACCGTGACTTAAACATGAAAAAACTATATTTTTCTTTTCAATTTACTAATTTATTTATTTGGAAATTATGTTCCATTATTTTGTGTGTTTACACAGGTAATAGAATATAAATTGGTAAAATTCTTGTTATACTAAACGCATTGAAATCTGTTTGCATTCGTAAAAAATAATTACCACGGGATTGTTGAGAAATATTAAATTAAACTTAAATGGATTTTCAAGGTAACTGGAATGAAATAAAAGTAATAAAAAATAATTTTAATATGTTTAAAACACATTTAATATGTTAGATGGATTTCTTCTATATTGCAATCAGAAAAGATTGACTTAGAATGAAATTGTCCCCCCGTTCTTCATTCCAACGCTTTTGTTATAAATAATGCCAATTACAAAATTATTGTATTATATTTGGAGATTAGGGTTTAAGAGGACTTGGAACCCTTAAAATTATTTTTTTAATTTTTAAATTATAATTTTTTACATATTTGAAAGTATTACTAGTCAAAAACTAAATTTTATTTGAAAAAAGTTCACATAGTGCTCGAAATTTTCAAAATTAAAAAAAAAAAAAAAAATTCGTAAAATTTTAACTTTCATCTTCATTTTCATTTCTCGATATTTTTTTTACAAAAATGCTCATAGTAATATACTCTAAACTTTTAGGCATCGAATTATGAATAAGTTAAGTAGCCTTGGTAAAAAAAAAATACTTTACCAATGGGTAGAAATTTCATAATATATATATATATATATATATATATATATATATATATATATATATATATATATATATATATATATATATATATATATATATATATATATATATATATATATATATATATATTTCAACATTTAAATTAAAAAAAAATATTTCAAAAACCAGCCTATTTTTGTCACATAGATCTTTAGAATGACAGAAAATAAATTTCAAGTCATTTCATTCATATATTCTGGAGTTTTAGCATGTTGAGTAAGGTGGGAATGCCAAAATATTACAGCTATGCTAAATTCTCCATAAAAATATAATTTTTATGTAATTGTATGTATAGAATCAGCTCTAAATTTTGTAAGAATAAGGAGAAGTTTTCAAAAATTATGAACACGCAAGGAATAGAAAATCAATATTTTTATAATTTTTTGTGAAAACAAGGAGTTCACTTACAATTAAGTGATAGTAGGTGTAGGTGTTAAATTTTCGTGAATAATGAAATTAAATTGATTAAAAAGATAAATTATGTTAAACATTAAATTAGGCATTGTTCCCTTTCGAATGTAGAAATAAATAATATTTTATATCTATATTTTTTACTTGAAATTTTTTTAAAAATTTTTATTTTTTATTTTTATGAATGACGTAATTGTTGAATTTCCTAAAGTGAAAATATTTTATTTTAATATTTTATATGGTTAAGACTACTACCATTTAATACGTCCATTCATTCCATACTTAAAAATTACCTCATTTTGATAGAGTTTTCCATGTGAAAGCATTTCGATAATTTACTTTTGTGCAGATTTCAACTTTTGTATTTTTTCAAATATGTTTTCAGGGAAAGAACCATTTCTAATATCCTGTGGTAAATATGCTATAAAATTTAACACGAACAAAAAATGCCAAAATCGTTAAAAATATATTACTTTACAGGAAACAAATATTTTACGATGTTTGATTTTGAGCAAACATTATTTTAAATTTATTAGAAAAAATAAACAGCATTGAATAATCTATCATAATAATATAAAGAGTCTGCTTATCCCTCTATAGAAAGCTACTTCAAATAGGCGTAGAGCTCTGAAATTTTCAATATAATTAGTTTCAACCTTCTAATTTAATTTTTTTTCAACCTTCTAATTTAATTTTAAAAAACAGAGTATTAATATTTTAATTTAATTTTAATTTTTTACGAAACAACTTTTTATAAGCATACAGCTCTGCAATTTTCAATAAATGCAGTTTTTCCTTTATAATTCGACTTTTGAAAAACAGAAAGTTTAAATTTTAATTAATTTCTTCTTAATTATTTAAAAAAAAAAAAATTGTGAATTTTTTTTTACGAAATGAATTTTAATAATGCTACTGCTCTGAAATTTACAGCGTAAGCAGGTAGGGCCTTCTAATTGAACTTTTGAAAAACACAATGTTACAATTTTTATTAGTTTTTGAATTACTTTTTAAAAACTAATTTAATTTTTTTTTTTACAAAGTGACTTCAAATAGGGACACAATTCTGAAATTTTCAACATAAGTGTTTAAGTCTTCTAATTGTATTTTTGAATAACAGAATGTTTAAATTTTAATTACTTTCTTTTAATTAATTTTTTTACAAAGCTACATCTAATCAGAGTACAACTTTGAAATTTGCATCATAAGTAATTTTGGCCTTCTAATAGGACTTTTGATAAATAAAATATTAACATTTTAATTAATTTTTTTTTTAATTTCATCTTTTACAAAGCGACTTCTAATAGGCGTGCAGCTCTAACTCTTCATTATAAGTAGTTTTGCCCTTCCAATTGGACAAACACAATTTAAAAAAATATCCTCAGAGGGATGAGGAGGGTTGTGTTATTCTATTAATGGGGAATTTTTTTCTCTCGACAGGGTTTGGAGTTCTAATTTTAAGGGTTTACGAGCCTGTGCTTGTGTGCCAATGAAGTTTTCAGAGAACAAAGTGAGCCGTGTTTGCGTAACAATAAAATTTTTTAGCCTGCGAAGCTAGGTGTAATAGGTGGGTGTTCTAATATTAAGGATTTAAGTAGCAATTAATCTTTTAGCTAGTGAAGCAAGCTCACGCTTCAGTGATGAACCTTTCAGCGAGTGAAGTGAGCCTGTGTTTGAGAAACAATTAATTTTTCAGAGAGCAAAGTGAATTTACGCTCTTTGTTTTGCTTAGCAATGAACTCTTCAGGGAGAGAAGCGAGCCTGTTCACGATGCGCCAAAAGCTGGGACCTATATACCAATGACGGATTCCACAACGCGGGCCCAGCAGCTTGTTTAAAAATAAATTTTACAATGCATTTTATACAGGTTTGTAAACAATGAAGGCGTAAGTGGATAAAAGTGGAGTGAAACAAAAACTATTTTTTTGTGAAATCACCTCGTAAAGTACGTTTGGATTCTTTTATAAGTAACTTGCCTATTTAATTAATCAAAATATATGTCAGTATGCAGTTTATAGATCCAGGGTACGTGTCAGAAGTTAATCTAAACCAAACCCTTCAATCAATGTTTAAAACTTAGATTTAAAAAAAAAAAAAAAAAAAAAAAAAAAAAATTCACATACCCTTAAATTCACTCAGTCCTTCAAATATGAAATATGTTACACACACTTAATTTAATACATAATTTAAATTAAATAATAATTAAACTTAGTACGAAAATATCTTATTCAAAGGCTCTATCTGAGAGGTTGGTATTTTCTGCCATTTTTAAGAAACGTAAAAACATGAAAATTGGATTTAAGAGGAAGAAAAAGTTTTTTTTTCTGCTCTAAAATTAAAAAAGGTTTTCTCCTTCAAACACATGGATTATACTGATTAATATGCATTTTCAGTAAAACTTGATATTTTTCTTACACGCAAAATTTCATTTGATCCCCCCTAAAAAAAATTCAAAGATTTGGTTTTCGTTTTAATTTAAAGGTCTATCTGGGTCCCAAGCCACATTCATCAACGATGATGAAAAGTATTTTAGAAGTACGCAAAACTAAACAAAGGAAATTAATCCATAAGAGAAACAATGGGTATTTTTATCTTCTTTTTGAGCCACAAGGGATTCCGCAACGAGTGCAATTACTAGTTCGAAAACAACCGAAAGCAAAACTTTGTTTTTATGCTACGTATTTTCCAGAATAGAAATTCTACCTTTATTACGTCTCCGTCATTAGGTTTAAAAACCGGCAAGAAGTAACAAAAAATGTGAAGAGCTATTTTTTTTCTTGGTCCTTCTGCGTTTATCGCGGGATCTAACAACAGAGAAGAATCCAATTTTCTTTATTTTTATGACGTCGGTTGGCCGTGTTTATTTATTTATTTCATATTTCGACGTTGTTCGCGCCGATGTTTCTATGGGAAGAATAGGGAGAAGAGTTTTTGTATTAAAGACACGCCGTTAAAGGAGGGAAGAACCTGGTCGATAGCGTGTATTCTTTTATTAAAAGCGGGGGAAAAAAAAGAACTTTGGGCACATATAAATAGCAATAAACCAATCGAATGGAATTATTGCTGTTCTTTTTTTCATAGAAAAGTGAGACTCAGAGGAGCGTTCTCAAATTGAAAATCTGTCGATTTGGTCATGGTTGAAATTTTTTCTTATTCTGTCACTTTTTAACATTTAAATAAATATATGATTATACTATTTCACTTTTTGAATACCCGATATATGCTGTCTCTTTTTCAAGAATACATGAAAGATAACTGTTGCGAAAATGGAAAAGCTTTTGTGGGAAGCTTTGGAAAGAGCTTTGGTATAAAATTTATTTACTTACCTCTTGACCATTTCAACCTGCTTCGGTAACAAGCAATAGATCAAGCAACAAGCAATAGACAAGCAAGATAAGTCTATGGAATTTGCACTCTTTTAAATCGAAAAGGTAAACATAAATTTTTTTTAGAAAAGAAATCTACACTTGCATCTCTAAGTATTACATAAAATGTTTAATTATTTATAATAATAATTTGTAGCAGTGTACATTTATAATTTTATAAAGGTAAAATACTACATCAACCAAGTCAAAGAGTGGCATTTATATAGGATAAAAATTTAGTTTAGTTTTCAGTTTCAAGGTACCGGCTGTTTATTTTTGCCACTATGAAGTGTTTATCACAGCCAAATACGCTTCTACTTCTGCACCATTGTTCAAATTTCTTGTTTTCTATGATCGCTGTTAAAAATTTTCTCGTACTTTTGAACAACGATAAGATTAAGATGACGAAAATCATGTATTTCATACCTCTATTCCTAAATTTACCACACCAACGTGAGAATATTGAGGCTTCGATCTATTTAACATGCACTAGCCCCCATTATTGTACTCACCAGTTTTTGGCAAAGCAAGGACCGAACCCATTATCTACTGCTCATGAACTCGGTACCTTTAAAATTCCAGGTGTCCTAAAAATTAGTAGATTATGATATGAGCCTTAAACCTTTTGATCAAGTTGTCATTTTTCCCGAATTTGTTCATATGAAATATATATTATTTTCTTAATTTAGAGACTTGTAAGAGAATTTGATTTTTAAAATTATTTACCGTTCCTGATCTGACTTGAATCCTCTTCCATTTTTGACAGGAATTTAGGACCAATGTTTTCCACTTGCTATTTGACTTTTCTCAGGCTTAGTGAATAGACGCTTGAAAGATTCAACATTTCAAATTATCATGGTTCAGGATATTAGCATAACCATTGACCGACATTACGGAAACCTAATATGCTAAAACATTTAAAATTTGTCTAGCTTCAATTTGAATATATAAAGTAATATTAAATGAATTGGAAGTAAAATTAATCAATAAAATACTCATCAAACTTTAATAATGTACATAAATATTGATATTCTTAAAGCCGTGTTAAAAGTATTCACAAATCAAAATAAAATGCCTGTAATTCAAGGAACGAATAAGAAGATAACACCTAACAATTGCTTCTCTTCAGGCGTTAAGAATGGTGTTATTTCTCAAGCATTAAGAAAGTCATTAAATCCCAAAACATGATTTAAGTAATGGTCGTGGTAATAAATCTACGCTTTGTGTTTAATGCCTAGACGTGGGGTGTAAACCGGTGGGATAAAATGGGTACTTGATACTTTGCTCTTATCCTTAGATTCTTTCTTTTAAGAGCAGTATACACAATGCCCGATGAAAGTGCCAAAAAAAGAAAAGACGTGAAGAAAAGTACATGGATAATAAATAGTGCTGCTAATATTATAAGGAGAAAATATCATTATGTTAGTCAGTTACGGTTAATTCAGACTTAACATGTTTTCTTCTTTTCAGAATACATACTTTTAAGTAATAATTGCAGAAGGATCTTTATTATCAATAGTAAAACCTGATAATTGTGTTAAGATATAATAATATTCATATATTTGTTAAATAAAATATAATTATCTTCTGAAACACACTGTAACTACATAAAAATTTGATAATCCCATGTGCAGTATAATCCAGGCAACGCAGTCATTGCGTGATTTTTTTCAATATAATACTTCAATAGTTAATCTTGTATTGACAAATATTTCATTGCCAAATTCAAAATTATTCACTATATTGTTGATTGTACAAATTTATTATTTAGATTTTTAGTCGGCAGTGGAATTTGAAATTCCATCTATTTATTTTCTGCTGAAATATTAAGTGGCAAGCAGAATTTTTTTTTTTAATTTGACTTTCAGTATATATTATATTCACCATTTACAAATAATTCTTTGTTTTATATGCATTTAATTTCTTCAGTAGCTATACATAAGGCAGCAACGTTTGTATAAAGTGTTCAAACATTTTTAGGTGTCTTTTCGATATACTTACTACCTAAAGCAGGATAAAATCAGTTTTTAAAGCATTGCAGCTATGAGTATTCTGAGACCTAGAATTGGAAGGGGGGGGGGGGAAACATTGCTCTAAAAACATCTTAATGTTATCTTTTGTTTAATATCTTTATAAGTTTATCCTTGTTTTTCATTGGTCATGTGGTAGCTGTGATCAACATGTCAGTGAGGTTCAGATAGCAAAAAATCCTAAAGCTGGTTATTAACTTCGATAAATTAAACTACATTTTGAATCAATAATAATACTTCGTTACCTGAAACATTTGAATCCATGTAGTAGAATATTTTAGACACCAGGTTCAATCTACCCAACTTATCTTCAATCTTAAAAAGTGAGAACATATTGAAAGAGAACTGTAGATGGTTAAAAATAAAATATGTAATTTAATTACTAATACTGGGTTACAAGATTGTCTCATGAATATAATTTATTCCCATTCGACATGTAGGGACAATTACAAGACTCATTTTCGGTTGGCTATAACACTTGGCGATATGCCTTTTCTACAGTCTAGATGTCATGTCCAAACTTCGCAGTCCAGCGAGCCCGCAACAGCTGATATGAGGGTCCAGGAATCAGAGATTCAGGATCAAAGTAAAGTAAGAATCAAATCATGAAGGGGTGAGATCTCGCAACAGAATGTTTTTGTCAAGTTCTAGGCAATCTTCCTTAAGAGGTAGTCCTAGTAAGAATCATTCCTTGTACTCGCTATATTACAATCTTCTAGTCTAGTGCATTTAAAAAAAATTCTTTCTATAAAAACCTTGAAATTTGGTGAACAGATACGAAAAAGATCACTTAATGAAATGACATGTATTGTTTTCCTTTAATGTCTATCCATTACAAATGAATATTACAATAGCAAAAGATAGAACCAAATGGAGTCACTGTATATGCATTAACGTAAGGATTTCAAATATAATACAAAATATATTAGATGCTATTTCCGAATTTCTAATTTATGTCATTTCATTAAGTGATCTTCTTCTTACCTACTCACCAAATTTCAAAGTTTTATAGAAAGTAGTTGTTAAACGCACTGGGCTAGAAGATTGTAATATAGCGAGTACAGGCAATTAACTAGGACTTTTTTTTAAAACTATCGTAGCTTAGCAGTAACTGGTTGCACGAGAAGGGGTGTATTGAAGCTGAATTGGTTGCTTTGTAGTGTCAGAAGACGTCCTTATAGAAACAATTGAATGCCAGTATTTCGCTTCGATGATTTTTAAGTATCATAAATTTGAGTCTTTTTACATCATGTCTACATGCGTTTCATGGGAAAACTCTTGACTTAGGCACCACGTCTGGTTTTTCTGTGACACAAGCTCTTAGAATGTCTCTTATCTTATATCTAGACACTGAGTCGACCTGCCCCAAGCTGTTAGGATGATGGAATTGTCAAAATTACTTTTTGAATCCTCATCTCTATAAGTTTACAATGTGCTGAGCATCACTTCATCGCAATTTGTTAAGGAAAGAGCAGTAGACATTAATACATTGAAAACCTTTTAAAAATAAAAATGTAATAAACTCTTCAAATTCTATTTGAAAAGGCACTAAAGTTTCCATTCAAATTCTTACGTTGTGGGTATGAATTTTTCATTGCGTTCTGCAAGAGCTACATGAGGTCTATACTGTAAATTTGATTTCAAAGTATCAGGAGTGAGAAGAATAATTCAGATTATAAAAGATATTTCATTTATATTTTTAAAGAGGTTGCGGCCTTATATTCCATCTTGAATGGTAAAATAGTTGGAATTTTTTTTCGAGGAAGCCTGATGAATTCATCAACATTTCTATTTCTTTTTTAAGAGAGAAATATTGTATACTTCTGATGGACTGGAAGATAATTTTTTTTATGTGATACGTGCCTTTTCTGCTGTAAACTCGTTAAACAGAAGGTTTTAAAATAATTTGCGTTTCCATTACCTATTAACATTCGTGATAGACTCTGCTGTGCCATTAAAATATTTCTTTTTCATTTCAAAACGGGGTTTATAAATAATTCCTTATACCTTATGTTTGAGGAACTTAACAGATGAGTACTTGCGATTTTATTCATCACTTCACCGCTATATCGAGAATTAAGTGTTTTAAGTGAGTCTTGGCCATTTAATTACCATAACATTTTATTTTTATCGAACGAATTTTCTATTTTTTTTTTAAATAACTCATTAAAATAAAAGTGAAGCAGTACACTTTTTTCATGCATCTTCTATGCGATAATTAAAATTCAGCTAGGGTATCAAGAAAGTTAAACTTTAAAGAGGAGAACTTAAATAACGTGAATTCAGAAAAAAAAATATTTTTTTTTTATTAAATCCAAAAAAAAAAAAGTAAAAAAAAAAAAAAAGTTCTCAGTTTACCAACGATTAATATCCGAGTAATTAGAGACAGTCTTGTTAAAATATTCGAATAAAAGCATTTTTTTATTTCTTCAATATTTTTTTATGCATTTTAAGGGATATCACATTTTTTACCTGGGTGAAAAGTTGACATTTTTTAATTTTTTCTTCTTTCCATTAAGGTGAAAAAAACTCATTTAGTGGGAGGAATTGATCGATATCGGAAGACTCATTGTTAACGAAATAATAAGAATTCCACTTGAGATTTTTGCTAGTATTCTCTTAAAAGTTAAGAATAAAAAAAAAATTTAATACCTGGAGCAAAACTTGATGTGCAAGTCACATTTAAGTCCCCCCCTGATAATACTTCATAATTCATTTTAGAATATAATAAGATATTTCGTCAATTATATTTATAAAAAGCACATCAAGTAGTTTGCAATTGCCTTTTCTTTTTCTCTAAAACAAATGAAAATAAAAAAAATTCAGAAAAATGCACTGCCTGTGGATCATAAGTGTAATATTATTAGAATATTAGAGTTAAAAGTTTTTCTTTCGAAGGAAGGATAATTGACATATGATTGGTACAAAAAGAGTATTGCATTCCTTTCAAGTTTGGTTTTGAAACCAAATTAATCCTCAAAGTGTTCCAGAAAATTTGAGTAGCGTACTTGGAAAATGACAGCATGAATGTAATATTAAAAATAGTAAGTAAAGTAATATAATTTTTTGTATTCAGTACATTTGATTGACAATCTTTTTCATTTGGGGAAGTGATTGTTTACTTTAATTAACGCGATGATGATGATGATAATAATAATAATAATAATAATAATAATAATAATAATAATAATAATGATAATAATAATAATAATAATAATAATAATAATAATAATAATAATAATAATAATAATAATAATAATAATAATAATAATAATAATAATAATAATAATAATAATAATAATAATAATAATAATAATAATAATAATAATAATAATAATAATAATAGTAACAATAATTATAATAATAAATAATAGTAGCTACAATGATGATGATGATGATGATAGTAATAAAAATAATAAAAATACTACTACTACTACTACTAATAATAATAATAAACCAATACAAGAAGAAATAAACTTAAAAAAGTTAGTTGCGGGATGTAGTTAATTATTATACATAATTAACTGCATAGCATAACCTAAAATAAGTTATGCTACATAATTCACTACATGATATAACTTATCGAAATTATTTAAAGAAAAGATTTCCCTCTTAAAACCTGAAACACTGTGGATACATTTTAATTAATCCATAATAGAATCCTAATCAATCGCACCCTTTAGAAATTAACATACAAATTACTAATAATTTATGCCGTTAAAGTAGCTTACAGATAGATACCTCTAATACAAGACCTTTGTTTAATAAACCATTCTTGTATGCATGTACCCTAGCTCGCATAAAGACAAAAGTTTCTATATCCTTCACGATATTGATTACCATGGCGACTACAGCGAAGTTCTGCTAAATTTCGTTGTAGGAATTTCTGTATTCGGTGTCATAATTCACCTCTTCTAATCCTTTATTGAATTCTTTTCTGTCAGAGATAGGTGGAATGTTTTCTGTAGAAGGAGTCAAGACCTCAAAATGTATTTTCCTGCTTCGTATCATTTTACATTGGTCTCAGGTGGTATGAGGAATCCGAAAAGTTATATAATTCCGATCCCCAGTTTTATGATAACTGATGATTGATTCGTTTTTTAAAAGAGCGGAAAGATAAATTCGTTATACTCTTTTCAGTCAATGCTTCATATCCAATTTTCTTTGATGTGGAGTTTTTTTTTTTATTTCACTAAATGGTAAATGATATTTTGGGATTTTTTTCTACTTAGGGTCAAATAATATTATGTTTTGAAATTACATTTCACACATAAAGATTATTATTGTTTTTGTTGAAAAGCCTATTTTATCTCTTGAAAGTAATTTAAACTAAGTTTTGTCAGTAGGGTGTGTTAAGGGTTGTCTGACTGTTCTTTACGGCAATATGAATGACATTTTTATAATGTATTAAATTACTACATAAAATAAAATATTCTGGGAAATGTTAAAATGTTTTAAATTGCGTTTGTATAACTTATACATTTACTGATATATAAAAAAATATTGAAATATATATAACAAAAAATATATAAAAGAGGTTGTTTCGTTCTAAAAAGTTTGTATTCTTCAATAAAAGTATGAATGTAATAATGTGTGTTTAGAAGAGCAAGGTTTGTGAATAAATATTAAAATTTGATTCTATAATATACAATTTTTTTTGTAGCTCAATGGTATTTTCTAAGCAAAGTTGATCATTTATATTAGCAGTTATTTCATTTTGTTTTCTGAGTAGGGATTAGATGATTATGAAAAGTATATTTATGTTTGCAATTAAATGATTATTTATTTAAACTATTTGTTCGTATTTGGGGCCGTATGAGTTAATGAATAGAAAAAACGTTGACATCGATGGATGATAAAAAAAAAAAAAAAAATCTTGCATGATATTGTGCCCTCAGTAAAAGAGACATTGGAATGCTCTACACTTTTTTTTTTTGGTATTTCTACTTATTATTATGAAAGTAACTAAACATAAAAATGGTACACATATTTATTATGTGTTTTGTTATTAATTAGAATAATTGAAAGTATAGGTGAAGGATTTATTACAATAATTTGGTAAATGTCAGTCCTACTATTGACAAATCCTGAGGTCAAATTGCAATTTAGTCTTTCAATTCCTGTCAACACTTAGAATTTAATATCATGGTCAACTTATGAAAACCGAAAAAAGGTTTCCCAAATTTTACAATATAAGTGCATTGCTATGAAATCAATTTTTTAAGTAATCGTCAAAGTAAAAACTGATATTGTTTTGAATGCTGAATTTCTCTAGCGGGACAATGTGACACGTTTAAATGTAATTTTTTTTTTTTTTAAATATAAACTTGAAATTTCTTTTGTTTAAATTTTATATTTTCCTAGTTAGATCATGAGATTTAAAAGGAACCTATATACCTGACTTTAGCAAACGTAGCTTAAATATAAATTGAAACAAGTGATATTTAATTCCTAGTTAATACTTTTTATTACCTATATTTTGTAGATTACTATAGATTAATTTCGTAATACGAATTGAACAGGAAGCCTTTATAAGATTTGAAAATAAATTACTAATGGAACATAAGAGTATGAAATCTAATTTAGGCAAAAACAAAATTAAGCGTAAGTCTGCAAGAAAGTTTTACTTCATGAATATTCTGACAGGAATTGTTGAGAAGATCCTTTACGAGAAGAATTCGAATATGCAGACCGAGAAGACATTTTGTTTTCTTTGACATCAAAGTTTGAGAAAAACATGGACTTGTAAATGATGATACAGTAAAATAAATAATTGATTTTGTGCTTGTAGGATTTGCACAAAAAAGAAATACGTACTCTTTGTAGAGAAAATCAGGATGAAAAAATATAAAAAGAAGTGAAATCCATGTGAGGAAAGGAATCTTTTTAGAATTTTTCTTTAGAGCTGAAAGGAATAATGATATTTGCTTTAAAAGAGTGATATTATAACAAGACTTCCTCACTAATCATGAAAAGAGAATTTCTGAACCAGATCTTTTATGGGAATTTCTGTACAGTTTCTTCACTGAGAGATAAAATTTTTTGAATGTAAAATGCACTAATTTTTTATGCTAATAATTTGTAAGATTATTAAAATCCATTTAATTTTGCCACATTTTGCATTTCGTTATTTAGAATATATTGTACGAATCTTTTAAATAAAACTTAAATTAATATAACATAACCAAAAAATACAGGACACACACAAATTACTTGTGCAATGGAGCTTCAAATAGATCTGTATAACTCTTAATAACTAGACATTATAAAACATTCTCCCCCCCCCCCCTACTAATTTATGTTCATCATGTAATTATGAATGCAAATTTTGTTTTATTATGCCTACTTAATAAGACATGAACGATGTTGTATTTGAACTCTATCCCCCAACTAATTTGTGTACCCTCTGTACTATATAATTCTTTTGTTGAAAGTTACCTATACCCTTTTGAAAAGAGACCCAATGTGTAAGGATATAATGCAGTAAAATAAAACTATATTAAATGCAAGATTTGATCTTCTCTTAATGATCCGGAAGTGGCAAAAATTGACAAGCTCCATTTCAACTTATGCTGTATAAAATGAGATATTAAAATTTGTACTTATTAAAAATTTTATATATATTAGTCACTGAACCTTTTTAGATATAGGTTGTAAATATTAGTTAAACAATAGAGATTTTTAATCAAAATATGCAACTAAAGCTGAGTAATAAACATATAAACGTATTGATGTAATGTAATAAACATATTGATCTAATGTACTTAAATAAAATAAATTACATCTCAACCACTCATGTTTGTTGATAAATAAAAAAGAGTATGACGAAATTTATACTAATTAAAAAGGTATACAAACTACTGAAGGCCATCTTAAGAAAGATAGTTATTGTTAAAAAATTCTTTTTTGATCAATTACATATACAGTTATGGTAAAGACCCAATTGACCTATAAGCACATCGAAGAAATTTCTTTAAAAAAGATCTTTGTACTTAAAAATTAAAATATTTTTGATTAAAAAAAGTTTATTATATAAGTTATTTATTTTCCCCAAACGTTAATATTTATAATACGTTAAAGAATTAAGTATAAAAAGATTTTTATTTCCCATTTCTGTAAGAGCATTTTTAAGAAGACTGAAGTTTTGTGAAATGTATAGAAAAAATTCATGAATGCAAATTGAGAGAAAAATATAAATTACCAATATAAAAAGAAAATTTTCTTAGATTTAAATGTGTTTAAATATTTTCAACATTTAATTGGAATTGAAAAATGAAAAGATACAACTCTCTGAAAAAATCTATTGAAATGGAAATTATTTCAATTTATTTTACTTTAAAATGTGTTTAAAGCATATAAAATTAATTAAAAATTCTATTCGCTATTACATTTTACTAAGCTTCTATTTATTTAATAATACAACATTTAGCAATTCAGGGAGAAACTTATATATATAAAACTAATGTATTTTATTAGGTTGTTACGAATAATGTGTAGAAACTAAATACTAAGACCATTTTTAAATTCTATTTGAAAGGTAAAATTTTACACATGCAACTTATTAAATATTCAATTCAATCCTTCAGATACTTAGATAAATACTTTATTGAAATATGATCCCAATTATTTATAGAGACTTATTAAGTTATACACTTTAACAAGTAAATTAATAATCCTGATATTTGGGTATTTAAATCTCTATAAAATGTTTCTTAATATGAGTTATTAAATTCGTATATTTAATTTTGAAATAAAGATGTTGATTTAATAAATATTATATGAGATTTTTAGGTTTAAGAAGTTATTTGATTTTAATACTTTTTCAAAAGTAATTGACTAATATTAAATACAGTTTAGAAATATTATGTTTGTTTTTTTAGATTTTATTTGAGACTAATTAAACGGTTATTAATGATTCTTTCATGATAGCTAATAAATATCTATACAATTACACAGTTTAACAAAATTTGAACTTCACTATTTAGTAAATAAACTTTAGTGATTACTTACTTTGATTGGAAACTCAAGAGCACATTTCACATTCAGTCGAAAATAGTTACGTGCCACAATTGGAGTCAGTTCTTATCTTCAAACTGCATAAAAGAGGATCATTTAAATAAATGATGCAACAAATACGTGCTCATGCAAAACTAATGGAATATCATTTTGTTTGCTGATAACTATACCGTGCCCAAGAGACAAGTTGGAGGCGTGCATTCGTATGCCGAAAGTGGATCATCGAATACACACCCTATAACTAATGAAGAAAATCTACTCCAACTACTGTAATTAATATAAATGATGTTATTTAATCTCTTTGTTGGAAATATAATATTTATATTTATAATTTGTTTTACTTTTGCACTCGTTAATTGATTAAATTGTACATTATAATGCAATTTGCTCTAAAACTAGGTATACTATTTCAATAATCAAAATTAACTTTGTTAGAAGTATTAACTTATAATCATTTTTAATTTTACTTGAAATATTAAACATTACTGTAATTGATGATATTTAATATTTTTAATAAAATAAATGTAAAGTATAATTAAGATAAAAGTATTTTTTAATTAAATGCACTATTTTATTCATATTTTAAAAATATTTGAAAAGGGGCTCTATAGTGGCAGGATATAAAAAACTCTTAACCTTATCAATGAATCGCTTTAAATATTTACAGAATAAATATATTCTAATTTTTACAAAGAGAAAAATATTGCACAAAAATATTGGATTTTTTTTGGGTATCTATAACCTCAGTGTTACGATGCTTTAAATACGTGATTTCAGAGTTGAGAAGGAGGAGTTCATAAGTAACCAAATAAAAAATGTTTCAGGGTATTCAAAATATCATTACTTCGTTAATTCCATATTTCTTTTTCAGCTTATAAAAACAACAAGTCAAAATAACTGTTTGTATAAAAAAGTTAATATGCAAACAATTGTATTATATCTTCACTCGTATTTCATTCTAGTACAAGTAATGATTCAATAAACAACTGTAGAAATATATTATTTTTCATGTTATTTTTCAATTTGTGTAAAGAAATTAGATTTATACTTGACTGTTATAGAATGTAAATTTATCACATCTTTTCTCTATGTAAAATATTGAAAATATGTTTTCAATTCAAAATTATATTTTTTTCCATTTGTAAAATATTTTGAATTTTTTTCTGACATTGTGGATATTGAATAATAATAATAATAAAAAATAATTTTGCTATATATCGAATATCATTGAAAATCATTTTTCTATATATTAGAATGTTTAATTATAAATATTAAATAAATTTCGTTTCATAAATGTGTTTTTTAATCAAACATTTTCATTAAATGAATTATTTATGCATAATTTTTTGAAAGCTTTTTACGATTTAAAGATGTTAGATAAATAATCTCAATTCGTACGTTAGATAGACTATATTTTATTGGACCTCACTTAATAATAATCTAATTAATAATTATTTTTTATGGTACTAGAATAATTCGTAATTTCTTCTTGTAAGGTATTAATTGTTGCTATCAAACCGTTTTTATTTACGAGTTTAATTAACGAGTTTAACATTCGAATTGATACTAAATGCCTACGATGTAAAAACTTTCTATGCTAGTTTCTTTACGTAGTCATACTATCTTAAGGTTTTAAGAGAGAGTTTTATGAACTGGCATTTGTATATCTATGTTTATATTAGTTGAATTATATATGAAAGTTGCGAGGATTTATTTTATAATCTCACTTTCTCTGATAGTTGAAAGACTATAGAGCTCTTGCACCATAGAAATGTTCATATTTACAATTTTAAACTGATTTATAATGGAATCTTTTCTTCTTTATTCTATTGCTATCAATTTAATGTAAAAATAACCCCATCGGTTTTAATCTTTACTTTCATTTTTAAATTTAATTATTCAAGACACTTTGCATCAATAAATTAATAAATATTATATAAGATTCTTGTAGCAATAAATACGAATAATTTCTCAATGTAAATGAAATACATTAGATTATATTAGTTTAGGCTTAAATGATTGAGAATCATTTTTAATAAATTTAATAACCTTATATTGAGGAAAGCCTTACGAAAACTAGTGAGAAGGAAAAGCAAATTTATCATCTTAGTAATTAATTTTCAGTCTTCTGTTCGGGTAATAAATGGGACCCCATTTTATTCATTAAGTATAAACGTCTAAGTATATGTTTATTAAATTTATGTTTGATGTATATTTTGGAAGATAAATTAGGATATTACATTCTTTGACTAAAATTTTACAATATAAATAAGTTCTTTATTTATAAAAAAAATAAATTATTTTTATCTATTTATTTCTAATGAAATATTTTTCTTTCATTTTTATGTAAGCTTTTATTTTACTAATTTTTGTGATTATTTAATTTTTTTCAATATTTTATAAAAAATAAGTATTTCTCAAAGCTACTGATGAGATATTTATATTAGGGGGATTTTTAAATTTGAGGCATTTTTGATGTCCGACAAAAGTCTAATTTTTTATTTTGAAATTTAATAACATGCGGGCTTAGATCTTTTTTTCTTCTAAACATGTATACTATTAAGATTTGTGAGGCATAATATTATAAAATATGCTTTTTCATATTTTTCCAATTACTTATACATAAAATGTATCTATAATACATATAATACATAAAATGTATCTAGAAATACTTAAAATGTATTTCTAGAAATGTATATTGTAATAAATTTACTAAATACTTTTGAAATTTCTTTAATTTTCGGGTACATATTAATTATTTTGTGTTGCCCAAGAGAAATGTCAGGTATGTTACTGCCAGGTCGTTTACCAAAGTTAATCATTTTCAAAAATAATCAGTAGATGGGGTCATGATTTTTTAATATTAGTTTCATGATTCAAAATGTGAAAGAAACAATTTTGAATTAAAATCTTTATCTTATAGGATATTGTAAAGACTTTTGGATTTTCATATGGTGAGTATTTTTTTTATGTTGTCAGGCCTGTTAACAACTTTTAAAAGTTAATTATTGTAATCTTATAAACTACTTGTCCTTACAAAGTAACTTTGTGAACTATATTTGAGTCATGGTCTAATAAGTTTACACATGGTTGTAAAAAAATCAATAATGTTAAATTGTCAAGTCTTATACCTGTAAAAGCAACATATCTGATGTGATTTTTTTTTAAATATAATAAAACTTAAAAAAAAATCTACAAATAAATTATCAGAAAACGTTACAAGTGCATATATCCCTTAAAAACTAACAAATTATGTTACCAACAAGGTCTGTTACCTGTTAAAAGTAATAGACGTGATATAATTTTATAAAAAATAATGAAACGTAAACATATATAAATAAATTACCTTAAAATGTCACAATTGCATATATTTTCACTAAAAACTAGCAATTAAATAAATGAAAAAATAAACTCATAACGTCTCGCAAATTTTGTCAGATGTGTTACTCAATGTCAAGTCTGTCACCCAATGTAAGGTCTGTTACTTCGTAAAAAAATATTTGTTAGAAATAAAATTTTTGATTTAGAGTTACAAATGAAGGTGCGAATGACGGATATATAACTTAATTATTATATTATTTAAATATATACAGTATAGCATCATTTTTATACATTTTATAGGAAAGTTAAACTAATAATATTAAGCTAAATTGACTGACATGAAATTTTTTGATGTAAATAAAATATGAAATATTTCTTTATTGCTAAACTAGGAAATAAATTTCCATTTTAAACTAATTATCTATTATGGAAGCTGATTTACTAATTCAAAAAGTTATAATTTCTTATAAAAATTTTGAATATTTGTCTGGTAACAGACCTGACATTTTTTAGTTTCGTAGCAATTTATAAAAACTCCCATGTCTAAATTTTAATTTAATCTTATTGCTGGCTATGAAAACATGTACAAGACAAATGTAAAAACTAATAATAATCACCAACAATAGTTAATTTTATTTTTGTTTTCGTAACAATTTCAATTCAAAAATACATCAAATTCGAAAACCACTCATTAAATATATAAAAGCTTTAAAAATTTGATTTCTAGTAATTAATATAAAAGTGACGCATAACATACATTTAGAAAAGGACATTTGTTTGAGTTAATTATACGTTTATCTTTTATTACAGTTTTCTTACATTTCGTTCAAAAGTAATAACTGAAATTTATATCGAGTAATAGTATCTAACATAACTTTAAAAATAAGTATTGTAATGAAACTTGAATTTACTGTAACCTTAGAAAAAGTAAAAATTAATTATTTTAGTAATGTAAGGGAAATGTTAGAGTATTAATCATGAAGAATTAACCCACATCGGGAATTCTCCTCTAGTTCCTTTGTCTTAGGACCCTGTCCAATAGTGGATTTTCAAAAAGTGCAGCTTCTGGAAGACTCCAAACAATGACTTAACATATGCCGGACTTGACGGACAGGATAAAGACCCTTTCTGCAATATAATCAGTTACGATTTTTGAATGCCGGTGGAGAGACCTGGTAGACGCACTTCGTCTGATGTAGGGGCGCTCATGGAAGACGTGCTTTGAGAGGTTTAAGACTTCTTCGACCCCTACAACTCGTCCGATGTCCGGATGTCCCTGGGGTGATTTGCCATGAGAAGTAAAAATCCATTTTGAGCTTCTCTTTTCCTAAGTGTGAATTTCAGTTTGCCCTTTAATCGGATTTCCTGAACTTCGTCCTATCAGCTGTGGCTTGAAGATGCTTTATACGGTTGACTATCTTCTTTTCAGTTGTACGTAGGGTGAAACTGTGGGAAAGTGATGTTTCCCCAAACTTCGGCTATTTGAGGAAAAGCTCCAATTTTCCTGCTGGTAGTGGGAATCTCCCATCCAGAGAAGATGTCTGGAAATTATGCACCATATGCTAATTTCAGGATATTCAAGTGACCCATTCAATGAAAGGAAGGGGGGAACCATTGTTATCATATGGCCCTGTCCAATAGTGGACTCTAAAAAAACAGCCCCTGGAGGATTCCAACCAATGGTTCAACGTGAGTCAAGCGTACCTTAGCTGCTGATGAAATAAGTTGAGACCAACAGACTCGTCTTCTCGAGAGATGAAGATGTTCCCTCTACTCTCTCAAAAGAACTATTTTTAATTTTAACTACAACTAAATGTAAAACATTGAGAAACTAACTGTAGATGCTGTTTTATGTTCTGAAATGGGGTAAGTCTTCGATCTACCACTTGTAGCCTCAAGGTAATTAGATGTTTAAGTTGAATTTTTTATAATGCAGCCATCTTCTTTATTTCTGGTCATTAGTGATCTTCTAGAGTTAAACCTGAGCAATGAAAACCCACTATGCGACAATTGATTACGAAATGTTTCTCTTTAAATCTCTAGGGAACAGTTTCACAATATTACTAATATTAAAAATTTATTATTGCACTTACATATTTAAAATTTTTTGTAGGAAAAACATAGTCGTTCAGATTGAAAAGATGTTAATTCTACTTTTGGTCACAAATAAACTTTATATTTAGAAGCCTGAAGAGAAGTGCCAATGATTAGTGAATGATACAATTTGATCACTAAAATAAATTTGTGGTAAATGAGTGATTGACAAAAGATCGTGTTGAATAAGTGATTTAGAAGTTTTGCTTGCAATCATGAAAAGTTTGACGAATCAGATTTAGCACTTTTTCACTCTTAGCCGATGATAAGTTTTGAAATCCACAAACGAATTTTTTATCGAGTTTGAATAATTGATTACAAATATCTTTGTCTTTAAGAAAAGTGTTTGTGGGTTTTCCCTATTCTCAAAGAACACAAATTACGATCACTGTATTTCTTTAAATGTTAAGGTTAAAAGAGACCCAGAATTGTTCAAAATAGACACCAAATGTGCAGTCCCCAAACTTTTAAGGCTATTGAAGCCTGGAGATGGAGAATCATCATCATTATCTTAATAGACACCTACCATTATTACATCCTAGCTACGCCCGTCATTGTATGATCAGGAGAAAATGACAACATCAATGGTCACGAGATTGTCGAGTTAAGAACCGCCGTATTACATGTGATATCACATAGCTTAATTTGAAATAATATTTCTCGAATGGCAGTAAAAAGGGTTTTGTATAAAATAGAACTAAAACTTGGTGTATTTTACTTAATATTATATCTTTATATATAACAGGCAAAGCTCTCATTGACACGATCACTCACTCATCATTAATTATCCTATTTCCCACATAGTCACAATTATGAAATTTAGTGCAAATGTCAACAAGGACAAACATAGAAAAAGTTAGCTATTTCGATCTCAATTAACCAAACTTTTAAAGGGTGAAAAGGGGTCAAAATTTCCAATAGGGAGTTATTCAAATACCCCACTTCCAATGAACTCCTGACAGTCATGAAGGTAAGCTATTCCAATCTCAATAAACTAATTCTAAAGGGTTTGAAGGGATCTAAACGTTCGAATGAGTGATATTCAAATGTCCCACTTCCAATACAGTCATATCTATAAAAATTGGAACCAAAGTTAAGCACAGATAACTAATCTATTCTGTTCTCGATTAACTAATTTTAAGGAGCCAAAACGTTGCAAATGAGAAATATCCCAATGCTCTACTTCCAACGTAGTAGTCACAACGTTATAACTATGAAATTTGACACAAATATCAGCAATGGTAAACATAGAAAAAGTAAGATCTTCCGATCTCAGTTAATAAATTTTTAAGGCTTGAAAAGGGGACGAAGCGTTAAATACGAAGATATTTCAATGCTCCGCTCCCAATATAGATATAATTATAAAATTTGGAACAAATATCAACAAGGGCAAGCGTAGATAAAATAAGGAATTCTAATTTTGCTAATTCAATTTTCAGGAATCAAAACGAGATTGAACATTCGAAATGTGGGTTGCTTGAATGCTTTTTGATTACTAAAATTCATCTCTCTACGCTAAAAAAATGTAAGGATAAAAATTCAAAGAACGCTGTTTCAGAATTTTTCCTCCGGGTGTACTTCTCAGTCTCACTCTAGGTCTCACTGCGCAAAAACTATTGAATTTAAAATTATGAAATTCTGCGCATTTATAGAGAAATCTTGAGAAGCCACTGATAAGAAAAAATTAAAGAAAATATGAATGCAAACTTTAGTTTTTTTAGTTATTATATGATAAAGTGAAATAATTATTTTTGCACGGGCTAACCTTACCAGGGAAAACTAACTACTGCAGAAATTAATTTCTTTTGCAGACACAGAGGTGTCTTACTAAAACTTTATCATTGCCATTTTTTTGAATTTCAATGTAGTTTTTTAATCATTAAATACATAAATTTAAAAAATCTAAAATTTTAGTTTGCGCAATAGACGTTTGATTTTCTATAAACAGCAGAAAATTATCGAAAAAAGAGGAATTTCTTTCAATAAATTATACCACAACATAAATCAGATTATTAAGATTTGATTAAAGAAAATAAATCAGAACTCAGATTTTTAAGATAGAGAAACGGACGTGATAATTGAAATTGCTTAAACAATGAATTTTTAACTACGTATTTTTATTCTCCCTTCTTTAAAAGAGAAAATTAAGTGTTGCCATTTACAGTATTTTGAATAGTATTGTAAGATTCCAGTAGTAAGGCAGTTGGCGCCACTGTAAGTCATAAAGATGCTAAAAAAAAAAAGAGTCAGGATTAAAAAAGAGTCACAACTGCTTCCGATTCTTTCCGCTGCACGTGCTTCTTTGTCTAAGAGCACAAAAACTATGGTAGAGCGGCTAGACGCCAAATTATAGTCGAAAACTGCATTTCGTGAAACAAGTCTGTAATTTTGCACACTGATATAATATGTCATTCTGATCATTTTAAGAAGTGGAGCCACTCGGATTTCACTTCTGGTCGAGTTTTTATACTTGTTCAATGTCAGGCATAAAATGTTCGTTTTTATCAATAAAAATAGTCATATGTGGAGTCACAGCCAAATTATGAGCTTTTTAGAATTCTGTAATATGTTAAATTATTAGGTTTAAATTATTATATGAAAGGTTAAAAAGAGTAGTAAAAAAAGTTCAACCGGAATTGTTTCGCATTTCGACCGGAAGTCTATCTATAACAGCTAAAACTGCATCCAACAGTTTAAATTTCATGTATTAAACATATACTATCAATAAAAAGAGAATTTTATTGATATTTTGTGATAAACTAAAATAAAAAAATGATTTCCGGTCGAAATTTTAGACTTTTTGAAAGCTAGACTTTAAAATGCACTTTTTTTTAAAATTATACCACCTTCATATAAACTATAAAAGGTCACAATTAAAAACTATTAATACTACAAGTTGTAACATCAAATTATGATGGATATGCTGGATATAAAATGGTCCATTTCAACCGGAAGTGACTGAAATTCCGACGAAGTCTGCTTATAAGGAAATGATGCTGTCCATATATCAGTATAACAGCGCGGCTAGAGGGAAAACACTGCATTTCGTGAAAGAAGTCTGAAATTGTGCTCACCCTGATAAAAAATGTCATTCTGATCGTTTTGAGACGTGGAGACACTCTGATTTCACTTCTGGTCAAGTTTTTTCATTCTAGTTCAAAGTTAGGCATAAAATGGTCGTTTTGTCGTTTTTATCAATAAAAATAAATATATGTGGGATCACAGCCAAAACCCTGAAGTCTATAGATACGTGTAATTTGTTAAATTATTAGATTTGGATGAAAGATTAAAAAAAACTATTAACAAAAGTTCAACTGAAAGTGATTTGCATTTCGACTGGAAGTCTATCTATAACAGCTTAAACTACATGTATGAAACATATGCTAACAATAAAAAAGGAATTTTGGTGGTATTTTATGTTGAACTAAATTAAAAAGCGACTTCCTGTCGAGGTTTTTGACTACAATAAAGTTAGACTTAAAAATGCGCTTCTTTAAATTTTACTACCTTCATATAAAGGGTCACAATTAAAATTTATTAATACTACATGTTGAAACATAAAATTTTAAGGATGGATATGCTGGGTATAAAATTAAAAATTTCAACCAGAAGTAACTGAAATTCGCCCCGGAAGACTGCTTATAAGGAACTGATACTGCCCATATACCAATATATGTATCACAGTGATATCGTCTCAGATAGCCGGAAATTCCAACCATAAGTATACTCGTACGCATTGAATTTTTTTAATGCAATTCAGATAGGACCAAAATATAAATGTTACTAAGTAACATCCTCTTAAATATGGACTGTGGCAGAATTATTTTCAAGGGGGATGCAGATTACACATTGATTGGTGCAAGTGGTTGATTTTTGTTCAAATCCTGATTTGTAAGGGGATTTCCTAATGAAATATTAAAGAATAGATATATAACGAATTTTTTTTCACACACACAATTAAATACAAAATCTCTTTCAAACATCCGTTTTCCAGAATTTAATACCATATTTCTTTACTTTACATTTAATTTTGAAATTTCAGGGTGTGTAAGTCCACTCTTTTGTACCACCACGTAAGTCTACCCTTAGAATCAAAGCAGTTCTGATTGATTTTGTATATTGATGGTGGAATTAAAAAATATTTTTTTTTTTACACGAAGAGCATGGAATTGTGGACTGAAGTCTTTTCTGGCGAGCTCCCGTCCAAAACACATTATTAGCTACAAAATTGTTTTAAAAAATGAACTGTAAGTAGTTGCAAGATTAGTAAATACGTTTAAATCCAATAATTACAGACTTAGTAAAAAATGTAATAGACATTTTGGAAAAAAAAAATATTGTTCAAAATTGCATTATACATAAAGAACCCATTAGGAAAATTAAATTTTTATTAAGCCTGTTTTGAGTTTTCATCTATAGCATTTTACCTTGCAAAAACACTTAAGATTGTTGTTCATAATGTTTCTCTTGCAATTACAAAGCTCTTGGCAGTCTTTTTTGAATTTGCACATCAAAGAGTCATTTATTGGGAAGAGCACTTTATTTAGTTGGTAATTGACGACTGTTGCGTTCTAAGATGGTCATCATAATGACCATCATGGATCGCAAATGTCGTCGAGTACCAATCATCCACATTCTTGTAAAGAAGGTAAAACTAAATAGCCGATGAAGGCTTAGATTTATTTCAAATAAATGTTATTGTTTTTTAGCTAAAAGATGTTAAGAGTAACTGAAATGACACTTTATGCAATTTTGTCTCTTAAGTTGTAAAAATAAACTGTCTATTCTAACCTTTCAGTCACATAACGTAAACTCGTGAAGAATTTAAGCCAATCCTTTATCACCATTGCACTGAGCTTACAAATAAATGTATGGGTTTCAATTGGGACTGACTCCTATAAGTGCGAAAAAACAACTTCTAGACAGTTTAGAAAAAAATTCAATCCGAGTCTAAAATACAATTAAATATATGAAAGCAAGATCAATGAAAAAACTAAAATTTTCAGCTTTCGTGCCCCCCCGCCCCTCCTTTCTCCCAAGAAAAAGGGAGTATCGCACTCATCCCTTTGAAAATAATCTCCTGCCTTAGCCCATATTTGAGAGGATTGAAACTAATTAGATTTATTTTTGCCATATCTTAATTGTACGGAAAAAAATTCGTACGAGGGGACTTCCGGTCTGAATTTCAGTCATCCGGTTGAAATGTACCATTTTATACTCAGCATAATCATCTTTCTTTTTCTGAAAGATTAAATGAAATTTTCCGGCTATATGAGACGACATCACCGTGATACATGTATTCATTGGTATATGGGCAGAGTTCTTTATAAGCAGACTTCCGGTCACAATTTCAGCCATTTCCAGTTGAAATTTTCCTTTTTATCTTCAGCATATCCATCCTTATAATTAAATGTAACAAGATGAAGTGTTAAGAGTTTTTAATAGTGACCCTTTATATTAATGTGATAAAATATAAAGAAGCGCATTCAGTCCTATAACTCTGTTACATGCTTTTAGTATTTATTTATATTTATTTTGTTCCTGTATTTGAAGAAGTTTACAGTTCGCTGTTGAAGGCTGCCGACCATACCATTCATTATGTCACTTCAGAAAAAAGGACAATCGACCAATACAAGGAATGAAAATAAAAAGGAAGAAGGCCGACTAAACGGTATAGTGGTTAGCGTGTTAGCTTCTAGACCGCGAGGTTGCGGGTTCGAGTCCCGTGTTAGGCATGGGTGTTTGTAAATGTATGTTGGCTTGTCTAATGACGAATGTTTCGGCGCATTATAGCCCTCGTGTTGCTGACGGCGCCAGATAATCTGAAAACAACCAACCAAAAAGGAAGAAGTTAAAAGAAGAAAGTAACCGTAAGGTTGAAGAACAGAAATTGAAACAGAGGCGTTAAACCAACAGGATGGAAGGTATGAGTTGTGTGTGATGGCAGAGGAAACGGAATACAGGCAGGATGGATTATATACATGAAGCCAGATTAAAAATGAAACAAAAATCAGTATTGAAGGTAAATTTGTCTCAAGAAAAAGTGCTTGGTAAGCTAAAGACTAATGCGGTTGCTTACTTCTCTGCAAGGAAAGAAAGGAATCGTAAACCAACTTTAAAGCTCGAAATCTGGAGAGCCTAGGGGGAGTAGCCCCTGTGGAGATTGCGAAGTGGACCAATGGAATGCGTCAGCATTCCTAGAGAATTAGCGAATTGACGAGCGTTAGTGAGTAGGTAGGAGGTGGATCCTCCTAGTATAGTAACATTTCGTAGAGAAGCATGAGTATTTAGCTAGTCTCTCTGTATAACTTACTTGTAAACTAACAATTATAAGGCAAATTTATTGAAATATTGCCTTTAATAGATACATTAATAAACAAACAAGTGCAGTTTTGATATCAAGAATTATTTTTAAAGAGTGAAAAATTATTTCCACACCTATTCCGAATTCTGAAGACCTCAAATCTTGGAAATGAAACTGAAATTTAATGGTACGCTACTATTTTACGTTTACTATCTTAAAAAACTCGTTGTATTGAAGTTGAGTCTTTGTTCTTTTTTTATTATTTCTTTCAGCAGCTGTACTTGAAACATCAGACTAAAGATGTTCTTCTTTTTTTAAAATGTTAGACCATTGCAGAAGAAAATAGGAAAGAAATCCAATTTCTCAACGTAACATCACATTAGCTGTCACCAATGTAATTTGAGTAATCTTCTTTGTCTAAGGAAAAATCTAAGGATGTGTTGTGAAAGTCGGTATTTATTAATTCTAACGTACAGAGAACATTACTATACTTTTAAACATAAGAATTATCTTCTCAAAGCCTATATAAAGGTTTTATCGTCTTTACAAAAATTAATCCAGATAATTTTTCTATATTTTTTAAAGAATAAAATATAACTCTGGTGTATATGCAATATTCACCGAAATTGTTTTTAAGAAAATTGTTATTGAAAAGTGAATAACAAGTAATTTGTTAAGAACCAGGAAAACATACAGGGTTTCTTAAGGTTTCGTAAGAACTACTAACTGCTAATATTCATGAATTGTAGATGGTATCAAGCCATCTACAAAATGTTGCATGAATCCTATATTTGTAATTTATACCATTTCGAATTTCTGTGAAACTATCAGTATTTCCAGATGAATAAAATTTCTTCCATATTTGAATTAGGTTATAATTCAATTAGTTTTTGTAGCCTGAGGGATTTTGACCTTAAGGATTATTATACAAAATTAAATATTTATACTATAGTCTGTTACGGATTTAACTTATCTTGTACTACTTTATTTTTCCTATATTACTTGCCTTGCCTTGCCTTGAGTCTCTTCACGCCTTACGTTACGTTATTACTCCATTATGATTAGAGGTCGGCGATATATCTATACAAAGATATTTTTATCGATTTTTTTTTTTTTTAAATATCAAGATTAAAAATATCGATAAAAGTCAACGATATATTGATATTTTTAAACATTTTTAGTTTTTTGATGATCGTTTTGTAGTTCCATGTGTTTTTTCGATTTTCTTTATTCGCTTTTCAAAAACTTCAAAACTAAAGTTTAGATTCGGCTAAAAGACAGTTAAAATAACACCAATATTTTGCCATACACTTTATAAACATGGGCGCCACTAGGAGGGTACAAGAGGTGGTACTTGCGCTTCTCTGGCTTTTGAAAATTAAAATAAAATTGGAAAAAAGTGTTAATTCCAAGTAAATAAAAGCACAAATGGCATTTTGAAACTACGGCTGAATGTTACCTTGCGTATTATTATTATTACTCTAAGCCTCTTGTTTATTTCCTAAACTCAGTTTTTATAGCTGATTTATTGCAATTGAGAAGTGGTTTTCAGGCACCACTTGTCTCAGTAAAAATTTATTCTTTTTTGTATAATCAATTATATGTTCTCTCAAATCCTGGAAAAAAATCATGTATCGATATATCGATATTTTATCGATATTTTTTTTTATATGCAACGATATAGTATCGATATTTCTGTCTTTTATTTATGATTGATTCTTCTTTTGTAAAATACGTGTTAATGGCAGTATTGTTCTATAGTCAAAACTCAAATAATGCAAGGTAAGAAGCTACAAAAGAAATGTAATTGTGCTGCGATGGTGAAAACAGTACAAATACGCTGCAGTAGTAACACATATATGGTACTAAAAATTTTAATAGTAATATATGTTTGTAAAGATTTTTAAGTAACTGCTAAAGTTATTTTTAATAAACTTTTGCATTAAATATAAGTCCATGCATAAGTGATAATAAATTATTATACATAAAATTTTTTAGTATTACAAATATTTTAGTTATCCTTTTTCCCAAAACCAGGCATACAAATATAAATATTGAAGTTTTAGCTCGAAACTCTAAAACGTTTTGTAACCCATTAATTTTATCACCTTCACACTGAAAGGGTTGCAAAAATAATAAACATAAGCTAATTTGGCTTTTATCTTTAATTTTTTAGATCGTAAACAAACAGTAATAATTGTGTTAGTCAGTCAATCAGTCATTTAATTAACATAATAATCAGTACTTATGTACACGACATTATTAAGCTAACTAATGTATAATTATTTAATAATACTTTCAGTTTTTTTCACAAGTTAAATTTTTAACCTTTAGTAACCACGTATACTGTATTAGTAAATTTGATGTTTTATCATGATAGAAACAACCGAAATTTCTATTAAGAAAAAAAAAAAAATAATAATAATAAAAATAAATAAATAAATAAATAAATAAATAAATAAATAAATAAATAAATAAATAAATAAATAAATAAATAAATAAATAAATAAATAAATAAATAAATAAATAAATAAATAAATAAATAAATAAATAAATAAATACATAAATAAATAAATAAATAAATAAATAAATAAATAAATAAATAAATAAATAAACATATTGAATTACAATTTCGATCTTAAAAGTTTCATGTAAGCTAACAATTCCATTAAGAAACTGTTTGAACAATTTATTAACACCTTGTTTGGGATTGTGATGTAATTTTATTGTACTTTACATTATTGTTGTTACAGTCGACTAGTTTTTGAAGTTATAGACTTGTTAAAATCGGGAGTTTTACATTCCTTCTGAATTCAGTGAAACACACCACTGCTAATTTGAATTTTTGCTGTGTATGACTAAAAGTTTGGGCTTTGAAGTAAATGATTCATGGAATTTCCTTTCATTGAATACCCCCTCTTTGTTTCATTCATAAAGGCGTAAAATCCTATTTTATTTTTACTCTCCGTGCCATTGGCTTCATATTTGAAGCAAGTTATATTAGAGACAACATTGCAATTCAATGGTAGATATTCAGTATCCATAGTATTATTCGTTATTAATAAACTGTGGGACTAAGTACTGTAGCAACTAGTTAGTTTGTGACTCTCGATATGTATCAATTTATTACTATTGCTTCTTTAATGCATCTCAAAGATTAAATGGTAAAATTAAAATAATAATTGTTTTTAATACCATGAGTATTACAAGAAAAGGCAATTTTAACAATAGGAAAGTATCGTAATATGATGAACAGCTACTTATAATGAATGTCTAAACTACAAAATTGAGAAGTTTACTTGTATCTTACACTCATTTCTAAAAGTTAAGCACGGAGTGGAAAATGTTAATTTCAGTAAGCCAAGCTGAATAAAAGAATCAGAAATTTGTTGCAAAGGTAGAAGGAAGTATGCAAATATGTTAGGTAACAGTCAATTACGGTTTCGCTTCAAGAAATATGCAAAACAGGCAGTCGTATAAGAAGCCGGCATCGTGATGGGTTATAGAAGTTGCGTGTAAGTGTTGATGAAAGGGTTTAGAACATTCGTACCATTTGTTTTCAAGCTAGACGTGTTCCTATGGCTTCCAGAAGAAGAATGGAAGATTCTGAGGATTGGCGGATTGTCGGATTCATGGAAGCAGGACAGTCTATCACAGATGTTGCTCTTTTCTTCGGCGTTCATCATTCCGTCATTTCATGATTATGGAAACAATTCCAAACAAATCAAACAGTTGTCCGAGGACCTGTAGCGGGTCATTCAAGGGTTACGACTCCCCGCGGAAGATCGATATATTGCTGGTTGTAGCCAAGCGGAATAAAATATCGCCCTTCACACATTCATGGTTGCAGCGGCTATTGATAAGATGATATCTGCCACTGCTGTTCGTCGAAGGCTATACATGAATATTCTGTACCCCAGGATACCACGAGTTTGTGTTTCCTTATCCGTCTAATTCAAAAGGGCACAATTAAAGAGATGCATCCAGCGTGTGAATTGCACAGTGTCTGATTGGGGCAACGTTATATTCAGAGATGAGTCCAGATTTGCCTTGCAACCCGATAATAAGCGTGTAAGAATCTGGAGGGAACACGGAACACGCAATTGGCCCTAGCACATCACCGAACATCACACATTCTGCTGTGGAAGCATTATGGTCTGGACAGAGATTTCATTGGAATATCGCACCGACCTGCACATTTTCAGGCGAGGTTCTGTAACGGCCGTTCGTATCGAGATGAAGTCTTAGACCCCATTGTAAAACTATATGCGGCAGTAGTTGGTCCTTCTTTCGTTTTAATGGACGATAATGCGCGTTCCCATAGAGCTGCCATCGTTGACGGCTTTCTGGAGAGTGAGAAGATTAAGCGTATGGAGTGGCGGTTTACTCGCCGAATTTTAATCTAATTGAAAATCTTTGGTATGCTCTCGGCCGTGATGTATGTATACGTTTCCCACCTCCAGCCACTCTCAAAGATTTAGAAACTGTTCTAGAGGAGAAATGGCGATTACTTGACTTTCCGGTGGTTTATCACCACGTAACAAGCATTATAACATGCTGTACGCTTTGTATGCATGTGAGGGGTGCTCACATACTCTATTAATGTCGGTTGTTGTTGTTTTGAATTTAAACATCTTTTTTAATGTCATCTTATAATTTATGAAAATTCCACATTTTTTCCCCTCTGAAATTCTTTGTTTTGTTTCATGAATAAACGTAGAGCTACTTACTTGCAGCAGATGTCAATCAACATTTCACCGCTCCGTGTTAAACTTTTGGAAGTGACTGTAGTTACATGCAAGATAAGGAAGTAACAGCTACCTGTACCATAAATTTTCAATATAATAATAAAGACTTTCTTTAAATGTGTTGCGAATATCTAACATTCAATTTTATAACTGAAAATTCATAATTAATCGAAGTACTTATAGAGCTCATGATATCAGGAAATATTACAAACTAGAAGACGAAGTAAATTTAAATTGAATTTTACTATCCGACAAAATGATTCTAAGTGCAAAACACTTATCGAAGGTTGCCATATTTATGAATTTCCTTTTAAGATTATTTTGATTTAAAGTGAGGCCATTTCCTTTACTTATCTCTTAAAATGATCGAGAAATGACTCGAAAGACGTCGGCAAACATTCTTATCCGTAAAGAGATTTATAAATGTTATTTATGCTGCTTTCGCGAATCAACGTTTCTGTTTAAAATTTCCAAATATATTTAAGCTTTTCTGGATATGGCCAAACATTAAAAGGCTGCCTTGTAGTCCAAAGATAAATATTGGATGAAAATGTCTTCCGGTTATTTCACTCATCAATAATATCATTATCGTGAAAAGGAACATTTGTGTAACATCATCGCTGTCTTTCAAAGGATATTCGAGTCCTTTTATGAGGACGCTTTGGAAGTTAGCATTGAGTACGTTCTGTCTTATGCAAGCTAGTAAATAAATGAAAGTTAAGTGAATATTTTCAGCTTTCGCTTAAAGGGAAGTGACATTTGAAATAAACTACGATCTCCTGTAAACAAAGAACGGAAAGATTTGACAGAAACCAAAAGGCAAATGTGAGTGTTTGAAGTAATTAAACATTTTTAGAGCCGATGCGCTAAGAGGATGAAATTTTGAGTTACAAATTGCTCTTTGAAAATTATTCTTTTGAAGGAGTGAAGCTAAACTCAATACATGATAAGGCGACTGCAAGATTAGATACCCCATCAAACATCATTTTGAATTTTTGTAGAATGTAGAGAAATATTAGTAGATTATGGATACACTGGTCTTCCGGGATGAAAATGGCCAAAACTATTAAAAATTGACTTTAAATGAGCTGAACTAAATCCGATCGCCAGATATGTGATATACTGGCAAATAATGGGCATTATTTTTTAATCGGTAATCCACAGTTCTGTAAGATTTAATGAGAAGGATGCAGACTATTCAATCGCTTTGGCGATGCGTTACTTGCATAATTGAAAAGCGTTCTAAGTTGGCAATAAATATTACGTCATTGATGACGAAAAATATCTAAATTCAAAAATGAATGAAAAATGCAATTCGAAGATAGTTAAAAATTTCAAAATACTGCTTTTTCGAGTCGAAAATTTCTTTTTGAACTTAAAATGAATATTAAACTTTAAATCTGATCCCAAAATAAGCATTTTATGGTAAATTACTAATTTTTTTTCCAGTTTTCAACTGATAATGCCAATTTGACACTTTTAAAAGATAAAATTAATACAACTCCAGAGATCTGAAATCGTCTGCATCCTTCCTCATTAAATATTAAAGAGCAGTGAGTAACCAAATAAAAAAGAATGCTCTTTTGTTAACAAGTTACGATATGTTGACAATCAGACTTAGTTTTAGCTCATTCAAAGTCAATTTTTAAATTTTTTCGGCCATTTTTGCACCGACAGACTAATGTATTAATGATCTACTTACATTTCTCCACATTCCATAAAAAAATCAGAATGATGTTCGAATGGGTACCTATAAACTTGCAGTCTCTTCCTGGACTTTATATTTTAACAATCCTTAATATTTTAAATTTTTATGAGATGCATTTAAATTTTAATAAAGAGTCAGCGTTTACTGAAATGCATAATTTTAATAATTTGGGATAACAAATGATGTAAAATTCAAAATAGAATTATAAATTTTACGTTTTTGATCCTAATAACGTCCCTGTACCTTTAAAATTTCTAAGTAGGCTTTTTTACATTCAAATAAACTAGTTAAATTTAAATGTCTAATTTCTGGAAATGCCTTTTTATTGAAAATTTAATGAACCTTAAGTGTTAAAGTATGAAAGTATATATTATTTTATTCGAAATAAATCAAACTTCAATTTGTAGTAAAAAAATATAAAATGTGGAATGCATGACAATGGTCCGAAGAAATATGATTGAAAATCAAGTCTCTAAGTTATCTTTCTATCATATTTTATTCAATTCAGCAAATACTGAACCAAATATGAAAGGACTATTTTCAAAATATCTTCCAGCCATTTTATATACAAAATAAGTACCGATGGAAAGAGAAACAAAATTATTGTTTTTCAAATATTCACTTAAGGTTCTGTATAGATTGAAGTCAGATAGTATAAAGCAAAAAATTCGTTTTACTTTAAAAGCACAACAAGAAAAGAACCAATTTAATGTAAATTGAGTTTTAATAATATAGTAATTCATTGGTAGAGAATTTTACGAAAGTTTATAAAATAATATATTTACTAGATTCGAAATATGAAAATAGAAAAGAGTACAGTAAAATTCTTTTATGTACAATTTTTATTTATTTTTTATTAAAGAGTATGAAAACGATATTTTAATAATATTTAGTGGTAATATAAATAATATTACGGTAGTATAAATAATGTTTATATACTCGACTCGAACAAAAATGCATTACTTCAATTAACTTACAATAACTATATTGTTTTTACATTAAATAAATACATACTCAGTTTACATTTTCTTACTGAGAATGTATTAGAAAAACTGCAAAATGAGCTAAATACATTTAAACCTCAAAATCAAACTTCTTGTTTTTTGCATACATTGAAATAAAATAAAATAAATAAACACATTGTGCAAACAATAATTTTAATTATTATTAAAATAATCTCAGTTGTAAATAAGCATAGATAATCCTTAAACGCAACTGTTTAAAATGTAAATTAATCATTTTTTAATTATATTAAAATATTTTTAAATAATTTTTTTTTCTTTTGTATTTAGCCATTAGCTACGTTTATACTCCAAAATACTCTTAGAAATAGATTTTATCAGTTTGAGAAATTAATATTAATTTATTTTTTGTATTGAAACATAAGTAAATGAGGAAACATGCGCATTTCAAAATATAAGAAAAATGATATTTATTTTTACTAAGGTAGGGTACCATTTTATCAGTTATTGCATTGTTTGAAAACCTAAAAGCATTTTTACAATGTGTAATCCTGCACAAAAACAGAACACACAGAAGATTAAAACAGAAAACGAGATCCCAGAAGAAATTATGGCTTCCCAAAAGTCCTCATTAGTAAGTCTTCTATAATCTTTGCTTTTAAAAGCCCTATTTTTTAAGATGGAGAACATGATCAGAGATTCATAAGATTGCATTTCTTATTTGTAGAAGTTAATTGGTTTAACTTCGATTTTATTATGTTTACTTGCAATATTGTAATTATTTGATGATGATGATATGCATGATGAATAGAAGAACAGCATCCATCAAATGCAAAGATTTAATTTAATTCACACACACGAAAAAAACTAATTTTTATAAAATGTGTAAGAGAAAACTTGAAATGTTCCTTTTGCCCTTATTTTAATCCTTTATTATGCGATTAGGGTAATTTTTTAAATTGAACAGGAATGAAAATTAAAAAAAAAAAAAAAAAAAAAAATAATAATCCTTGAAAATCAAAATCGAAAGTTAAGCACATAAACACCTAGAAAATAGCAATTACGAATATAGCAATTAAAGAAAAATTGGTATCAGCGAAAAAGTGATATCAAATACAGATTACTACATAAAAAGCAATATATTATATACATTTATTTTTCATTTTAACTCTAATTCCTAGAAAAGTCAATTTATCTGACTAGCAGTTGAAGTTTTCCTTACCCATAAGCATAATATACATAAAAATAATAATAATAACAACATAATGTAGGGTAATTTATTATAGATTTTTTAAAAATGCATTAGTATCAAAATTTAAATATTACTTGTACAGTTTTTGCTTTTAAAGTTTAAGGATTCCAAAGTGCTTTGTACCACATTTCGAATACTTTGACAGAGAAAATAATTAAAATAATAAGGAATAAATTAAAATTACTTTTGCACAATTGAATCGAGTATTACAAGAAAGGATCAACTCTAAATTTTTTTTTCAGGAACAATTTTGATATTCACCGGAGAACAAAACACGACTTTTTGTATAAAGTATTTAGCTTTAGCAATATAACAAATAGCAATAAGGAAATTACAAATGTTTTTGAAATGTTTTAACTTTGACTTAATTTTTTCCGAGTTGAGATCTTTTAATGCAATAGTCCAGTAATTTAAGAAATACATGATCACATTCTCAGAGTTGTAAATTTTTAAAAAATGTCTCTATATATTATTAATTTTAAATTCACATCTATCATTAAGGTTCTAGAAGAGCGTCTCTTATTTTTTGTAGAATAGGTGTAGGTTGGATTTAAAACATACTATTAATTACTAAATTACTAAATCTTACAGATTAAATATGTCGTAAATAGGTTGTTTAATGGGACTCTCGATCACTGATTCTCCAAAATTACTACATATTGCTTCGCTCTTGGCATTTCACGTTTAAAGCCTAGTTAATAAAAAAACACTTCTTCCCAAACTATTGAAAAACACTAAAATTAGCCTCATTAAAGTTGTCCATGTTACTAAATAAACAACAAGAACTTATAATTTCTTTGATTAAGTATGGATACATTTTGGATTCCACAATTAAACATGAACTGCGGAGGTGATGTATAAGAGTAAACTTCAATACACTAAAATATTTACCATTCATTGTTAAGCCTGCATGATTTAAAAACACTGACAATTGACGGCTATAGAGCGCTTTAGTCATGTAAATCCTCAGTTATCTACCTACTGATCTATATCTAACCTAACTACTATTAAATTATTGCATTAGATTATTAACTATACGTTTAAAATTCACTTCCCTCATACATGTCTATTCGTGATCACAAATGAGATGCAAAAGGACGATATTTATGATTTCTTGTGGGAGGTTGCTCTGCACTTTGGGCTAGCTTGCAGGACTCCAATGTCATGAATGGAGAATACTGGAACAGCATCGGCAAGAGGCTAGAACAACTACAGCAAGACTGGAACTTGCCGTTTGCTCCATCTGGGGGGCGGGAAGGGGGGGGGGGGGGAGGGGGGACACTGGTTTGATTTTAGAACTGAGTTGGGGAATAGTAGTGAAGTGCTTCTTTTCTGCAGTGAGCCTACTATTAATACCTTGGTTTGTTTTTGATTGTACTATTACAAAAAAAATAACCAATGTTGACGTGGAATCTTTCTCTGAAGATTCCATATCAACATTGGTTATTTTTGTCACTAACGTACCATTTTGGGACCCCCCTGTGCTCTTCCACTGCTTGTCACTATAATTTCATCAGCTCTCCACGAAACCAAATCCCTTCACATCCGTTTTGTAAGTCCCAAGTTTCCTCAAAAACTCTTCTTTCTCCCCAAACATATTCCTATACGAATCACCAAACTATATTTTCACACAGAAACTGGTTTTGTCTAAACTACAACTTTGCAACCGTCATTTGCCCAAAACAATGACTAATTTTAAAATTTCCTTAATGAGTTTAAACTTTCTTCATCACAAAATTATTAGATTAATTTTTTTCCAAATCAAATTCCACAACTATGGTATATAAAAATACTACTCAAAGTGGTTGAAGTGTTTTGATTAACATATCAAACAGATACTCTAACACAAAATATATACATACAAATTATACTATTTTTTACATTGAGTTAAATTTTTTATTATATTACAACCAAGCAATTATGGATAATTTAAATTTTAGTCTTTTAGTAAGATAAAAATAGCAAAAGATTTTAGATTGCCATCCTTAAAATCAGTATGAACATTATTTTGGAAATATTGTCATGAAATATTGCTTGTTCCATATTCAATTATCTAATATAGTACATTTCACTATGACTCATTGATATACCGTTCAAGAAGCTGTATTTAAATTAATTTCGACAGTTTCCGCTAAGGAAACTGTCGAAATTAATTTAAAAGCTGCTTCTTGAAGGTTAGCAGAGAACGTTATATTTTTTTCTCAGTTTGGGCCAAAGAAGGACCCCAGGACCAAAGTAGCCGCATTCATGGTACATATATTGAACCATTTTATCAAAATTTCACCAGTTTACGGGTTACAAAAAATATATATGGAATCTAAATATTTAGAATATCATTTCTTAAAAATGTTTCCTTTACTTTATATAAAACTAGCTAAATACCCGTGCTTCGTTACGAAATTTTAACATGTGCAAAATTTTAGCTAGCTGTGAGGCCTCGTGTTGCGGGAAATCTGTCATTCATGTATAAGACCCAGTTTTTGGCGCTTCGCTCGCAGAAAGGTTCATCGCAACGCAAAATCAAACTTGCTTCGTTCGCTGAAAAGTTCATGGACACATAAAGACAGGCTTATTTCACTCGTTAAAAGGTTCATTGCTATGCAAGCATAGGCTCGCTTCTCTCGCTGAAAGGTTCATTGCTGCGTAAGCATAAGCTCGCTTCGCTCACTAAAATCTAATTGCTACGTAAAACCTTAATATTAGAAGCCTCTCCCTTGTCAAGAAAAAAAATTCCCCTTTAATACAATAATTCAGTACACCATTAAGATTATTTTAACACTTGTTAGTGGAAATTAAAATTAAATGGCCAAAACGGCCTATGTTGAAACTTTCAGAGCTCTAGGCCAATTAGAAGTCGCGTTTTGTGAAAATATTAATAAAAAAATAAATTAAAATTGTAACATTCTTTTTGTTAAAAGTCCAATTAGATGGCCAAAACTTCTTGTGAAATCTCAGAAATGTAGACCATTACAAATCATTTTGTAAAATATTTGTTAATTAATTAAAAAAAAATTAATTATGTTTTTCAAAAATCCAATTAGAAGGCCACAACTATTTATGTCGAAAATTTCAAAGCTGTAGCTCTATTTGAAATCGTTTTGTAATGTATATATTAATTAATTAAAAAAATTAATTAATAACGAACTGAACAAATATTTTAAATTCTGTTTTTCTGAAGTCCAATTAGAAGGTCAAAACTACTTACGTTGACAATTTTAGAACTGTAGCCCTATTAGATATCGTCTTGTAAAATATTAATTAATTAATTAATTAATTAAAAAGAAACTAAATGAAAATTTAAAATTCTGTTTTTCAAAAGTTCAATTAGAAGGCCAAAACTACTTATGTTGAAAATTTCAGAGCTGTAGCCCTATTAGTAGTCGTTTTGTAAAATGTTTATTAACTAATTAAAAAAGAACAAAATAAAAATTTAAAATTCTGTTTTTTAAAAGTCCAATTAAAAGGCCAAAACTACTTATGTTGAAAATTTCAGAGCTGTAGCCCTTTTAGACATCATTTTGTAACATATATTTATTAATTAATTAAAAAAATTAATTAAAAAAGAACTAATTTAAATTTTTACATTCTGTTTGTGATGTATACAATTAGAAGGCCCAAACTACATATATGTTGAAAATTTCAGAGCTGTAGCCCGATTAGATATCGTTTTGTAACATATTTATTAATTAATTAAAAAATTAATTAAAAAAGAACTAATTAAAATTTTAACATTCTGTTTGTGATGCTTAAAATTAGAACGCAAAAACTACTTATGCTGAAAATTTCAGAACTCTACTCCAATTTTAAGTAGGTTTCTATAGATCCACAGAGCCACAGACAGACAAACAGACAGACAGACAGACACACAGCTTGTTTTATTATTATAGATTAAATTTTTTTATGGCATTTGATACTTTTTTAAATTCTTCAAAAGCTATGAAAGCAGCATCAGTTTCAAAAATAGTTGTGTTTTGTACTATTCACATAAATTTCAATTTTATATTTCCATATTCGTGCTTATCTCTCTATTAGTTTTTCACAGGAGAGTTCAAAACAAGCATCGTTCTGTATACAGATTTTTCATTTTTAATACAAATTTTTATAAGAGTTTAAAGGCGCTTTTGATTGAAAATATTTTGTATGCTAATACAAGTGATTTTTAAAAATTGGAGTTATATGAACAAGTCCTGTTTGGTTCATGGGCTTCTGAAATAGAAAACGTTTCCTGAACATATAGATACAGCTTTAAAAACATACATTATAACTGTATATTTTTTTTAACTTAATGGAAGTAAACAATCACAAATGCCCGTTTATATCCTTTTCTATGAACACAGTAACCAGTTGCATAGGCAATCTAATTTTGATGAGGTTTGATTTTACGATTTAAATAAAGAATATCTGTGTACAAAAATTATTGTCTAATATAGAGGAAGTAGCGTAAAAAAGTGATTGTTCAAAGTAAAAATCTAAATTATAAACCGGTGTTCGAAGGCATTCTTTACAATGGTCACTCAAAATTGCAAGTTTTAACATAAAAAGTGTTTCAGAATTTTTTCACTAGATGGGGAAACTTCACTGTTCTATATAGGTTCAAATATTTGCAATAGGTGAATAATTACAATAGGTGACCGATTTTCCGCTTTATTTTAATAAGCACTTAACTACATTCAAATAGTGTAGCTTATTTGTAATCGATTCTTAAGGAGGCGACATACAATTAACTTTAAAATTTACATATTTTCGTAATATCTATAATAATATATGTTCCAATTGTAATTACTAATAAACAAAGATAAAAAAAAAATAGATTAGTCGTAATTATTTCATTTAACAACTTCTATTTTATTCACGCCACATAAAGCCTTTTTTACTTAGTGGTAAATATTTAGTCGCGGGAGACCTGAGTTTGATTCCTTGACGAAACTATTTCTTACCTTAAAAATTCAATTAACCTATTACAAGACACTGTCCAATATAATTTCATCTTAGTAAACCACTAATTAATGGTAGTAAGTTTAAAGATATTATGGTTGTTAGACTTAAGTGAATTCTTTAGTCATTAGTAGAATGAAATGCAGATGTACGTTTTAGAAGTAAAAACTTATCACATACTTACATGGACTGATGCCTGCATAGTTTACTATGAAATGAGTAGTTCTACCTAAGTTTCCACGAAGTTCAGTTTTTACTACTTACAGTTTTACACACGGTCCCTTCAAACAACTTGAGATAAACTTTATTCGGATCATCAGCAATCCCGCCAAATAAATCAACCAGCCTATTCTCCTCAAAATAAACCAGCAGTCGGCCACGTGTTAAATTTTCAATCGACTGTGGAGGTTCTTTTAAAAATCAATAAGCGAGTGAAGTGCTAAAAAGTATTTTTTATCTCTATATAGGAATAAAAGAAAAAGGCGTCTTTGAGTCCAATGATAACAAATGCCGCTTGTCAGATAGAGAATTGCAAGGCAGGAACAAGTGAAGGTAGCGCACCGCAAATGCGTTTTTAATTCCGGTTCCCAAGCTCAAGAATGGGAAATCAATTTCCTAGATAGTTTTTCTTTTAGCATTGCATTCGGTTGGAAGTAATTTTTCCTTTTTTATATTCACAGTTTCGGATATATTTGTTGTCTGGTTTTTATTTCTTTCTAAAATAGGGAGTTTCATCTTGTTGCGTTGGTGAAACAGATGGCGTTGGTCATGCTTTAAAAAAACAACAACAACAAACTTACAGGTTCTAAGCTTCTGTTTATGGAATTGACAAATTCATTGAGGGAGTATTTAAAATGATATTAAAAAAAGAGGATGTGTGCTTTGCTAAAAAAACTCAGGAGTTTATGATTATAATAATGTATATTTATGATAGCAAGGCTTTTGAATAAATGTTTAAATTTGATTTTAAAAATCTAAATAGTGATTTTGAACTCAACGGCCATTTCTAAGTAAATTTTAGCATTTACTTTCAGTTATGCTACTCGTGTATTAGTGTTTATGAAAAATATATATTGGTTTGCTGAATAATTGGTTATTGATTTATGAAAAAGTTTTCGTTTCGGAGGCAGTGAGTTAACTTTTATAAGTTTGTATTTGATTAAAATTGATGGAAGAAAGTGAGTAGTCCATATTTAAAATGTTTTTATACGTCATAAATTTACTCGATGTCCTGCTTAATGTGTACAGTATAAAAATGAGGAAACTGTATTAGATTGATACTTTCTTCCAGTATATCTTTATATCGCGTGAAGTCATATTATGTTATCATTAGTAAGTATAAGTCAAAATACAGTTAAAGTATGGTATAAAATATTAAAAGTAGGGGAGAGAAAAGAGTCAGTACATTTCTACATGGGGCATATTTGAATTGCCTGAATTTTCCCCTTCTAGTACAAATTATTGATTAGCAAACGTGTAGTTAATAAGCAGACAAAAATGTAACAGCTGGTAATAGTTATGGCTATATTTTGCAACATAAAGTGTGTTGCTATACAATGAATTCTGCTTTGTGACTTGTAAAGATAAAACTTTATTTTCTACACTAAATTTGCCTAGCGGAAATTTACTGCGGAAAGGTTAACGTATTTATAATTAATTATATAATTGCATTTAAATATACTATTGCAAACTTGAAGTAACTCTTTTTATACAATAAATAATAGCACTTTAATTTTAAAAGCGCGCTGATTTCAACCAATTTGAGACTGTTTGCGCCTGATTGGTCGAGAACAATTTATCCTCGTGGTGTCTCCCCCTAGTGGAGAATACGCGAGAAGAGAAGCAGAACTGAATTGAATTTGATAGGAGACACATGTCTCAAAATTGGAGCCGAGTGCTCAACTATAAATAATTAACCTTAAAGAATTATAAATGTTTATACGTGTAAGTAAATCTGTATTAGGTGTGTGCCTTGTATGTCTTTAATAAATAATAGTAAAAAATCTACAGTCCACTACTTTAAATTAACTTAACTGAGCTCCTGACATTTTGGTCCGTGAACGATCCGGAGAGAAGAGCAAACAATGGCTCGATTAGTTAAATTAAATAGGCAGCAAGGCACACTGAAGTCGAAACTTACACGTCTAGAGGAGTTTTGTGCACCCTTGACATTATTACCGGCTGAAACACTTAGCAGCACAAATTCAGTAATCGAACTGAAACAAAAACTTGAAAGGCTCAAGACTACCCAAAACGAAGTGAATTCTCTTCGTGATAAATATTATGATGCTGCAAAAGATGAAGAAATAGAAGAAATTGATGCAGCACTACAAGAATTGGATATTCGTATCGAAAATAGTGAAGTAAGTCTTTTGAAACTTATTAGTTTACTAAAAAAAGATACTCCAAGTGTTGCAGTAAAGCCAGAAACTAGTGGTACTTTAGTTAGAACAAAATTGCCTGTTATTCCCCTTCCAGTATTTTCGGGAAATTATGAAGATTGGAGTAAATTTAAAACCTCCTTCACTAATCTCATTACAAATAATGCTGAGTTAGATGATATTCAGAAGTTGCATTATTTAAACGCAGCTTTGGAAGGAAAGGCCAAGTCAATTGAAACGGAGGATGATACATTCGAATCCTTATTTAATGCTCTGCAACAACGATACGAAAATCGCCGGGTAATATTAGATACCCATATTCAAAATATCTTAAGATATCCTAAGCTAAATCAAGATTCTGTGAAAGAAATGCGTGATTTTTTGGATAATTTAAAAAAGAATTTAAGAGCACTTAAAGTACTGGAATATGATCGTGACAAATTGTCGGACATATTATTAATGAACATTTTAATTGATAAACTTGATTTTGAAACAAGAAAGATTTATGAAATGTCCATTTCATCGAATGAAGTGCAGAATTTTAATGAATTCATAACGTTTTTAGAAAAGCGAAGTAATATATTAGAAAGTATATCTCGAAATATGCCATCAATGAAACAAATAAATAAATCTAATGCTTCACATCACTCCTTAAATCGAAGCAAAAATTTAGTTATTAACTCGCCTACGCATTTCTGTGTTGCATGCAAAAAGAAGGAAAAACATGGCCTCTTTGGGTGCGACGCATTTAGAAATATGAATGTTGTTGATAGATTTGAGCTCGTTAAAAGATATAAATTTTGTATCGATGTCTGCGAAGAAACCATAAAGTAGACAGCTGCAGATCAAAATTTACTTGCCAATGTGGTTCGAAATTCCACAACACACTATTACATTCAGTGGAAAGAAATGATAAACCATTCGTTAATGATGAGAGTTCTCAGGCGATTCCATCAGATCTTGAGGATTCTTCAAATGCTACTCAAGGCCAATCCACTCGAAGTGAAACTTCTTCGACTATGAGAAGCAGCTGTTTATTATCCGAGAGAAAAAACGTAGTTTTACTCGCAACTGCTATAATTAAAGTTAAAGATGAACGAGGAAATTACTTCAATGTTAGAGCTATTCTTGATTCATGTTCACAGAGTAATTTTCTGACTTTTGAGTGAGCAGATCTCTTGAGAATTAAAAAAGAAAAAACATATGTACCAGTCAGTGGATTGAATGGAATGACGGTTTCTACAATAAAGAAGAAAATTCAGACCCTCATTTCAAACCAGCAGAGTACTTATATGAAAGATGTCTGCAATTTTTGCTTGTCCCTAAAATTACGGACATATCGCCTTCCAGAGCCGTAGATGTTGCGGGTTTGATATTACCGAACATTCTATACGCTGATCCTGACTTTAATAAGCCAAAAAGGATTGATGCCCTGTTAGGCGCCGAGTGTTTTTTCGAACTTTTAAGGAATAATCAAATACGACTTAAGAACAATACAATCATTCTACAAGAGACTTTTTTTGGATACATCGTGAGTGGGTCTTTTCCAGATGATGCGAAATCTACCGTGCACTGTCATTTTTCTTGTGAAGAACAATTAAGTAATTTGAACTCTAACCTCGAAAGGTTTTGGAACATTGAAGATGTTGATGATTCTGAGCGTTTTGCAAACGATGAAGAAAAAGCTTGTGAAGAACATTTTCTCTCTACTCATTACAGAAATGAAGATGGGCGTTACGTGGTCCAATTACCTATGAAAGAAGGAGTGCTGGAGTCTTCAAAAGACATTGCCGCTGTCCGACTGAACTCTCTTTGGAAACGTCTGAATAGAAATCCCACATTAAAGAGTTTATATGTGGAATTCATGGAAGAGTATGAAAGACTTGGTCATATGAGGGAAATAATTGAAGAATCTGATCCTAGAGACTGTTATTATATCCCACACCATGCAGTCTACAAACCAGAAAAATCTTCTACGAAATTGAGAACTGTTTTCAACGCTTCTTCCCCAAGTTCAAATGGGATCTCCCTTAACGACTTGCTAATGTACGGAGGTGTTTTACAAGAAGATGTTTTTGATATTATGTCCAGATTCCGAACTCATAAATATGCTTTCACTGCAGATATACAGAAAATGTTTCGCCAAGTGTTAGTTGATGAGTAGCATCGTAACTTCCAACGTGTTCTCTGGAAGACAAATTCTGATAGTCCGATCAAGATCTACCAGCTGCAAACCATCACGTATGGCATGACCAGTAGTCCATTTTTGAGTACAAGAGTCCTAAATCAATTGGCAGAAGATGAACAGTTTAATTTTCCTCTTGCTGCTGCAGCAACTTTGACTGATTACTATATTGATGACATTCTTACCGGTGGATCAACATTAGAAACAGCAATAGAGCTACAAGATCAACTTGTCAATATGTTGCAGATTTGTGGAATGACATTGCATAAATTTGTGTCTAACACTTCTTCCCTTTTAGAAAGAGTGCCAAGTGAGTGTTTAGAATATTCGTTCGACGATAGTGCTGAGACCAAAACAGTGAAAACCTTAGGGGTTATATGGAACCCAAAAAAGGATAGTTTCACCTTTCGGGTGAGCATAGGTGAGTCTCCGCATACTAAAATGTCAGTATTATCAACCATTGCTAGAATATTTGACCCATTGGGGTTATTAGGTCCTTTGATATGTAAATTAAAGATTTTTATGCAAAATTTATGGCTTTTAAAAATTGATTGGCATGATATGTTACCTGAAAAAGACAGTATAATTTGGGATAGTATTATTTCCCAACTGTCAGTTATTGAGAATATTTGTGTTGAGAGATTTATTTTCATTGATGATATTGAATTGATAGAATTGCATGCATTTTGTGATGCTTCTAAGCTATCCTATGGATGTTGTTTATATTTAAAATGTGTTAATAAATTTAATGATATTAAAGTAAATTTATTGTGTAGTAAGTCTCGAGTGGCTCCACTGAAAACCTTAACCATACCACGTCTTGAATTGTGTGGTGCATTGTTGTTAGCTAAATTAGTTAAGAAAACTATTACAGCTTTAAAAATTGAAATTGATAAAATTGTATTGTGGTGTGATTTCACTATTGTATTGGCATGGATTAAAACTCCCCCTAATCAATTAAAACATTTCGTTTCTAATAGAGTTTCTCAAATTCAGAAACTCACACCAGGTTATCAGTGGTGCCATGTGACTTCTGATAATAATCCAGCAGATCTGATTTCCAGAGGTCTCAAACCTAGCGATATAGTAAACAATGATATGTGGTGGCATGGACCACAGTTTTTAAAACATGCAAATGCATTTGTCAGTAATCCAGGTAGTGAATATTGCATGGATAGTACTTACTTAAATGAGTTATGGAAAAATGTGAATATAAATCTTGTTACAGTAATACATAACAGTGTTTTAAATGATATAATTGAGAAAAGTAATGATTATATGAAAATTGTTCGTATACTTGCATTTGTTTTAAGATTTGTTATTAATGTCCAATCAAAGGATAATCGTATAAGTGGTCCGCTTTCTGAAGAGGAAGTAAAAAAAGCCGCAAATTATATAATACGGCACATTCAAAGAAGTGAATATAATCTAGAAATATATGATTTAAGTAAGGGTCACCCCATTAGTAAAAATAGTAAACTTAGATCATTAAATCCATTTTTAGATTCTAATAATGTACTACGTGTTGGTGGAAGATTAGTAAATTCTGATTTGGATTATACTAAAAAACACCAGATAATTTTGCCCCCTAAGCATAAATTGACTAAACTAATTATTGAAAATATTCATAAACGAAACTTCCATGTCGGTCCTCAGACTCTGTTGTATAGTGTCCGACAACAGTTTTGGCCAGTTAGTGGAAGGGGACTCTGCAGAAAGGTAGTTCATGAGTGTGTAACTTGTTTCCGTAGTAAACCTATAAATAGTTGTCAAATCTTGGGAAACCTTCTGTCTGAGAGGGTGACACCCACTTTTCCCCTTAATGTTGTTGGGGTAGATTTTGTGGACCTTTTTATATTAAATATAAGGGACAGAGATCTGGAGCTTTGCATAAAATATATGTTGCAATTTTCGTTTGCTTTGTGACAAAGGCCGTACACTTAGAAATTGTGTCGGATCTCACTTCTATTGCTTTTATAACAACTTTAAAAAGGTTTTTTGCTAGGAGAGGGAAAAGTTGTTGCATCTTCTCGGACAATGGCACGAATTTTGTTGGAGCAGCATCGGAGATCAAACAACTCCATGCCTTAGTTTGTAAGCCTGATGACAACTTGGCTGGTTATCTAACTTCTGAAGAAATTTCGTGGAAATTTACTCCGGCAAAATCGCCAAATTTTGGAGGTCTATGGGAAGCTAATGTGAAAAGCTTTAAAAATCTTTTACGAAAAACTGTGGCTAATGCTAGATTTACTTATGAAGAATTCGTAACCGTGACTAACCAAATTGAAGCAATATTAAATTCTCGTCCTATTACTCCGCTCTCTTCTGATCCATCTGATCTTGAGGCTTTGACTCCGGGACATTTCTTAATAGGCCGTCCTCTTAATGCTTTGGCTGAACCTGACCACACTGATTTAAATGAAAAACGTTTATCCAGGTGGCAGAGAACAACAAAAATAGTCCAAAATATATGGAAACGATGGAGTCATGATTATCTAAACAACCTCCAACAGAGATCTAAATGGCAGTTTGAAAAGGAAAATGTTAAGATAGGAACACTTGTTGTTATTAAGGAAGACAACTTGCCAAGTTGTAAATGGCGTTTAGACAGAATACTTGAAGTTATACCTGGCAAGGATAAGAAAGTTCGAGTTGTAATTGTTAAAACCGCTACTGGCTCATTTAAACGTAGCATTAGCAAAATATGTATTCTTCCTATAATTGATAACAAGTTTGTTGTAAAGTGAATACTTTAATGTGTATAATGTAATTTTACATTTTTATGTTTGATATGTCATTGTAGTTCGATGTGTTTTTGATTTGAACTTATTTTTGTTCTTTATTTTATCTTTTATATGATAATTTTATTCATTTAATTTTGTTGAATGTTATAACATTGCACGCCGGGCGGGATGTTTGCGCCTGATTGGTCGAGAACAATTTATCCTCGTGGTGTCTCCCCCTAGTGGAGAATACGCGAGAAGAGAAGCAGAACTGAATTGAATTTGATAGGAGACACATGTCTCAAAATTGGAGCCGAGTGCTCAACTATAAATAATTAACCTTAAAGAATTATAAATGTTTATACGTGTAAGTAAATCTGTATTAGGTGTGTGCCTTGTATGTCTTTAATAAATAATAGTAAAAAATCTACAGTCCACTACTTTAAATTAACTTAACTGAGCTCCTGACAGAGACAATAGATTTTAAAGCTGTTGAAATGTCAGGTTTTTGAAAGAAATATTAGTTACCTTCATTTGTGGCTGATTTATAATTTTTGCTTCAGTACGCCTAGTGGTTTAGTATAAAACTCTTAGCACTATACTAAATGTAGTTGGAACTTAAATTAAAACAGGGATATCCTACACTTAACCATAACTTTTTACTATTGTAGGCACATTTTTATATCATGAGTTTGTATATATAGTTTTTATTTCAATCATAAAAGGTCTATACTTGTATATAATAACGTGTAATACGAGGTGAAAGGGCAAGCATAAAATATTGTGGAAAAAAATGTAAAATACTACGTTAAGAATATGAAATATGGGAAAGAAGACCAAGACCATTAAGTGCAATTCTGCAAAAATGTTCTATTTGATGAATGTTCTGACAGAAATTATAGAGAAGTTTCTTTGTAAAATTACTTTGAAAGTGATATAGAACAGCTTTCAGTTGAAATCAGAGAACAATAGGGATTTGTCGATGTTTATTCATAACACTAATAATTGATTCTCACATTTGAAGAATTTGGAGAAAGAAATACAATATGTTAAGTGAAGAGAATTTTTTACAATAATGTTATATACGAGGAATTGAATAGGATTAAAAAAATTCTTTAAATAAATAGGTTATATCAATAACTTAAAACGTTTTTTCCCCAGCTAATTATCAAAGAAGAAAAAGCTCGATCACCTATAGAATTTCTGTACTTTTTTCTCATTGGAAGATAAAAGTATGTAAAATTATTCAATTTTTGAAACAATTTTTTAATTTTTTGACTAAAATCAATTAAATTTTGCAACTTTTTTATTTTGTAATCTAAATATTGCTGCATTTGAATATGTGTAGATGTTTTAAACTCATTTAATTTAAAATAATTAAGAAAAATTGTATATTCTACATTTGTTAAATGGTACTCCATATTTCATCAAAATGTGCTTCATGGTATTGGTGCAATTCAATAAAAATATAGGTTTCACTTAAAATTGCAAGAATGGAAATTCTGTTTGTGTTAAAAACTAATTGATAAGCTGCTCAACATTTCCTGTTGAACTTATGTTGCTAAAAATTGAATTAAAGAAATATACATTTAGTCAGAGAATTTTAGACCAAAATATGTTGAAATGTGACCAAGATAACATTTTGGTACACAAATCTCGTACATTAATATCAATTAAGCAATAATTCTTACATATAAGAAAAGTAGTACATAAAAGAAAAATCTTAGGAATAAAGTAGAGAAATATAAGAGAATCTTTTGCAAGTTTCAAAGTTCAGTAAAAAATTCTTTAAAACTGTTCTTAAAAGGAACAAAATGTGCTGAAGCGTATAGAATTTCCTTAGGCAGACACTACATACATCTTATTTTGCAAGATGAAATATGAAACTTAGTTCAAGTGACGAAAAATTCCGTTCCAGTTTAAAACAAAATATTATTGTTAGACAATATGTTTAAATTTAAAGAAAACTAAACTAAAATTTAGGAAAAAGGAGTACATGATTTATGTTTTAATAAGTATGTTTTATAATGTTCTAAAGTGCGTATAGTATTTTATGTATGAGTATTTTTTAATTTTTTATGTTAAAATGACTGCTATAAAAATTTATAAAAGTTCTTAGTATAAGTTCTTTCATTTTATATGTGATGGATATATTTGAATTTGTTTTTCTCAGTTACTCTCCAGTACAGTTTCAAGTTTTTATATTTTAGTTTCCAGGAGTGTATGAGGTGCGAAAATACTTTAAATTGTAGGAATTTAATATTGTATTAAATAATTCTAATTTGGTTCCTAAGCCAAATGGTTTCTTATAGGATGCCTTGTATACATATACATGCTGTGCATAAGAGTATTTCGCATTTTACAAGATTCCAATGTTAAACACCTGATGGCTGTGTGGTTAGCACTCTGGCCCCGCGTGCCAAAAGTGCTGGCGCTTCGAATCCGGTGTTAGATATGGATGTTCTTTGTGGTTCGGAGTCCACATTAAATTGTAGGTCACTGCCAGATTAGCCGTCATTATGAATAAAAATAGGCCTTTGAGCATACAAACAAACCAAACCAACGTTAAATGTAACTTTTCAAACACGTTTTACAGTGGGAGTGTACAAGACGCCTACATGTTTCTGGTACCTTAAATACGGGCTACTTTGGCCCACGTTTTGGAACTTTTTTAATCCTTTCCCAATATTTTTTTTACTTTTCCTATTTCTGAGCTGTGGTAACCTTTTTACACATCTAGACTACTCTTAATCTAATTTTTGAATAGTTATAATTTTTTTTTTTCCAAAGTTGTATTACCCTTTTAATTTTTTTTTTTATTTGGGCCAATGTTACCTTTGTGTTTCTTTGGCCCAAGGTGTTTTTACCTATTTAAAATCATTGTATAACTAACTAGGGCCAAAGAAAGACTTGGGTTTATAAGAAAATCTATTTATTTTTTAAAGAAAAATACATTTTATATGAAGTTTGAATTGATCACGGAGAACAGTCCTCTTTTCATTAGTTTTGGAGGTTGAATAATTTTATTAATAGAACACTATTTGTCGAACACAGAGTCTTTTATTGTTGGCCACTTCCAAAACTTGCTGCATTCCATACACTCAACAACAGCTCTTTCTTCTCTCATATCAACAGCTATCCCTGGAAACCTGAGCCCGTTCCATTCTACAACAACAAAATTCTCTACTTGGAGGCTGGTCTTGAAGTTTTCTTCTAAGGAATTATTGGCATTGTAAGAAGTAGATACAACTGCGTCGACTTCTTCGGGACCAGAAACAGCTTCCTGTGTTTTCCTATTCAGAGTTTACCATTAGCTTTTCTTTCCCAAATCACTCTGATGGATTTTTTCAAGTTTTTCCTTATATTTTTCTTGTTTTTTCTGCTCTTTCTCCTTTTCTCTTTGTCTGGTCTTTTTCTCTTTTCTTTTCATCTTTCTGTTTTATCGTCTTTTCTACATACTGAATAATATCATTAGGTGTAATAATTTTACCTGCAGGAATGGCCCAGAAAAAAGTTGGGCTAAAGTAGATCGTAATTTTGAGGTTAGGAGAACTGTTGCTATTGTGAAATTTTAAAATAAAAACTTTAACAGAAATGAGAAGTACAACTATACTACTGCATAAAGTATTAAATAATGTTTATAAATAGGTACTTACCAAACTCTTAGGATATGTAGAACTTTTTTAATTTTTTTAAATTTTTAATTTTTTTTTTAATGTAAAAGTTTGAGAGGTTATAAAGACACGTGTTATCACAAAGAAAACAAAAACACTCGTGCTGCTCCTTGTGAAGAGCTATCGAACTGCTTGGTATACATTACTGGGTGCTTGGTGATGCTCCCTTGGGGAAATTGTCGAAATTAATTTAAAAACTGCTTCCTGAAGGTTAGCAGAGAACGCTGTATTTTTCCATCTCAGTTTGGGCCAAAGAAGGTCTCCAGGGCCTAAGTAGCCCGCATTCACGTTAACAATCAATTTAATTAAGCATTTTTTTTATCTTCTTTATATTCTACTGTACAAGTGTATTGCCAATGTTATAAGGCTTCAAGGTAAACTAAACTTCTTTAATTATTTCTAATAACTATCTTATAAAAGATCATCAACATAATTATGTACAAATAAAGCATGCATCCTTCATTAATCGCAGTCACACCTAACAAGCTCCAACATTCCCTGGGTAATGCATATCAAATTAATCATTAATCAATTTCACGATAAAAATTCCGGGTGACAACAGTTCAAGCTTGAATGTAGCTGGAGATTGCAGATTCCTCCCTACTTTTATTTATCACCGGGGCCAGTACAAACTCATTCACCTTTAGTTTTATCACGAGAAGAGTGAAGAACATCGGCATTTCATTTATCTGACGCCTTTAAGAAGAATGACAAAGAGGGGACGTTGCAGCTAATGACTAGGAAGGAGGGTATGCAAGAAATCCCAAGACACGGGCATTTGTTATCTGTCGGCCTGATGAAAGAACAAAATAAGAGGATGCTCTTATGAATTGGTGCGCTGAGAGGTGTCGGATGTCATTATTGGTTTGTGTTTTCTTCTTTTGAGTGATGGTGACTTGAGTGGAATGTTTTAAAATTTTCATTTAGGAGTGGAGATTTCGCAGGATGATAAGATTCCCTTAGGAGCGGATTTCTGCATGCGATGTTGAAGATTTTAAACGAGACGAAAATATATTAAATTATTTTATACTTAAATTATAAATGACTATATCTTCAGCTCAAAATAAAAGCAACCAATATTAAATTATACAGTTTTGAGTGATAAACAGCGGGAGTTTTTTGAAGATCCTAAATATTTAAAAAAAAAAAAAAAAAAAAAAAAGTAGTTTTTTTTTATAGTTTTTATAGTTTTTTTTTTTATAGTTAAGTATATTTACATTATACACGGTTTTTATCCAAGTTGTAACTCATTATCCTTTTATTCCTTATACGATTCCATTTCATTATTACAAGATTTGTAAAATATTTAATACTTTTAAAAGTTATTTTTAATCAGTCATTTACTGTTATACTTATCTGTTCATTTTATTTTTTATAATATTTACATTTTTACACTTTTAGCCCTAAATCGGTAATTTACTTAGTGTTTGATGCAACTTGATCATTTCTGTATCTTCTACCATTGAAAATTCTCAACCAACCAAACAATCTCGGAATATTTACAACAGAGATCCCCTCCCCAATTCCATATATATTTCTTTTTACTTTTTGCTAGGATTGTTTTAGTTTCAAGGCATAGATATATTTAAGTGTATTTGCTTTATTCATTGAAAAATGTGGATTACTAGAGATAACAGTTATGGTTGTTTTTGGACAATTCTTTTCCAGGACACAATCGCAAACTTTTTTTAAGAATGTTTAAGTAAAAGTTTTAAACCTGTAATTATTCTAAAATACTTTATTAGGAAGTGTCCCTAGATATGAGTTGCAAGTATATTTTTAGTCAATCCTATTAATTCAGTGAGCTATGGTGTTGAGACGAAAGAGGAAAATTTAATAACATAAATTTACATAGTTTATACTAAAATCTAATTTTCTATGTGGTTCCCGAACTTAGTTTCCCCTCACTTTGGCCAATTATACCCATTGTCAACTACTGTTTATCCTGTATTTCTCTCGTATACATACATATCTTTTAATGCCTAAAGGTGCGGCTATAAATTTCCCGACTTCCAAAATCTCTCGACGTTCATTGCACCATATTCTGTTGTATATCCCTATAGATATCCTGAAATCTGAGGTCACATAAGGAGAGAAACGATGCAACGTTATTCTCAGATTTCTAACTGAAATTATATCATACTACTATTAAGTAATATCAATCCAATTATTGTGTAGATGTTTCTGTACGTTTATACACTTGTTGAATAAATGGGCCTTAGTTGACCTTTTAAGAGACAATACAGTAAAAGAAGTAAGGAAAATAATAAAAGTTTTTAAAATTACAATACTCAAAACGGATAAGTATTTTCATAATTCACATTTATTGTGTTCCTAAATATTGATATTTAGTAATTAAGCTGCATTACATTTTTCAAATTAAAGAAATATTAGACTGCCAATTTGTAGTAGTTTTTTTTTTCTTTTTTCGAAATCCTTTATATTAACTTCGATTTTATGTGTGTGGGTGTGGATTGATGTGTATGTTTGTGCTTTCCGGGAAAATCTGTGGAGGCTAATCAACAAACTTGCTGTAATTCAATCCAGCTGAAACTTGCCAAATACATTCGTTGTCGATGACGATGCATTCTCTCAAATTTTGGGAGCTGTCATTGTCACTAAAAGGCAATTTTTACACGTGCTTTTATCTTCGGAATACGAATAAACTAAATTGCCGTCATCTAAAAATTGGACAGATAGATTCGTTGCCAATAATATAGCATTCTATCAAGTTTTTAAGGTTTCCATTGTCACTGAAATGCCACTTTTACAGATGCTTCAATTGACACTTGCTAATTAACCTTCTTCCCGTTATGCAATCGAACTGAAGCTTTGGAACTTGGCTGGTACACTCATCGATGACAATGCTTTGTGTCAAGTTTTGAGAGAGTTATGCAAAGGCCGCTTTTACACACTTTTCTATTGCCTTACGTCGAACTTATCAGATTTTACTCCCATTTTATTATCCGGATATCAAGCTTAATTCAAACATGTTCAATTTGATAATATTTAATAACTGAAACCTTCCCCTATTAAGGTTGACGAGGCAAAATCTTCAGAGAATTAATTAACCCTCTTTCCGTCATCCTACCAAGCTGAATCTTGGCAAATCGTCTCTTTGTGAATGAAACTGTAATCAGTCAAGCTTTGCGGGTAAAAAAGAAGTTAGTAAATAATTTGGAATAAATCTTTTATTCTTAGTGGTCCAACACTATGAAATCTCAATCTGATCTCAAGAGGTTGCCATTGCATACAAAGGATTGATGTTAAACACTTTTTTGATGGGTCGTATTATTTAGCATACTTTATTTTTTTCCAATAAAATAAAAGCTATAAGTGTATAGTTTTAACTAAGGAAAAACGTTATATTCAAGTAAAGAAAATGACAATAACTTTTATTTATTATCGATGAAAGGATATTGAAGGATTATACAAAGTTGTATTTATAAACTTGAGTATTATATTTAATAAAAATGATACATCTTTCAGAGAACAACTTAGTGATTTTTGAAACCTAAACATAGCATCTCATAAAAACTTTTTGAGGGTAAAATATTTGATCGAAAAAATCCCATCTAAAGAAGTTTGGTAAAGTTAAATTGAAATCTATATTATAAAAATGTCCTATTCTATTTTAAAACTTGGTATGCTTTTTATACGATTGTCGTTCCTGACACGAATATATATATTTTTTAAATAAATGGTAGATTAAACAATCTTAGGTATTTTTGCTTTATATCTAGTGGATTACCAAAATACCATTTGAATGTGCTGCAATGTTTTATTTGCTTCTTTTGTTTATCATATAAACATGTATTAAAACTGATTCTTTTCAAACTGTACATGTGAAGAATGCACATTTTAATTTTAAATATAATAAAATTGAGTATAACTTTATATTGTAAGTTTTTCAAATGAAGGTTCCAAAAAAAAAGTATTTTGTCCAATTTTTACAGAAATTCAATGGTTAGGGTCATCTTGTCACTCCAGAATTAAACTTTGATTTTATGATATCATTTCCTGCGTAAAAAAATGTCTACAATGACACAATATATTAGTGTCATTTTGCTATTTCTAATAGATAATTAAGTTTTCTTTGCATTTTTCTCAAAATTTATCTCTGTGGATAAAAGTTGTTTTAAGATAGACCCTTCCAATCTTAAAATACTTTTGAGTTCTGTTTTAGAAAGTTAGTATTTATTAAAATAAAAATAAATAAATAAATAAATAAATAAATAAATAAATAAATAAATAAATAAATAAATAAATAAATAAATAAATAAATAAATAAATAAATAAATAAATAAATAAATAAATAAATAAATAAATAAATAAATAAAAAGCTACATCCCTTTTTCAAGGAAAGTAAATAATTTAAACGGACACATTTATAAAATATTTTTCGTACATTTTGAAACCGTAAACAAAATTATTCCTTGGAATTACTTAAAATAAAGCAAACTCTAAAATACTTTTATCTTGTTGTTTCTTCAATTAGCCTAATAGTACCTGAGTTTTAAAATACTTTGTCACAAAGTTTCTTCAAAATGTAATTTTGAAAGAAATTGTGCACTATATTGAAGAAAAATACTAAATTCTTTCAGCTTTAGCAATAACAACTAAGACGAAAAAAAAATTGAAGCATATAACATTCGATGTGAAAATAGATTAATGAGATATTTTTCTGTTCTTGACCATTCAAAACCAAGAAACTTGAATGGCATACTCTTTTTTTTTATTTCTTGCAATGTCTGAAACATTTTCACTTTCTATTAAATAAAAAACATATCCTCTTGAACAACGGTGCCACAGACGCACACTATGGTGATACATAAATATATTTATTTATCTTTTTATCATTTACCGTGCCTTGATTTCTTTACAAGAAAACTGTTTCCTATACTTTTGCTACGTGACTAACGTAATGTATCAGGTTTGTCCATTTCAGTGGGAATGCGCCTCCACCGTTTCCGAACCATGTTTTTTCACGGTCGAAAGACGACTTATAAACAACGTGACTGGAAACTGAACAAGCATTAGTTGTTTGTTGTCACAACTTTTCTTTACCGCTATTTCGCGACCAAGAGTGAAGTGGTTTGAAGCTACTGTTGTTCGAATATAATGGACAGACATTGTGTAACATATGGTGAGAAATAGCCGCAAAATTTCTCACAGCTAGGAACAGAGAAACCCGATGGAGTTCGGAATATATCGTGGTAACTTTAATTTTTATCGAGTAGGCGAAGTGCCAACCAGTCTTGATAAAAACTAAATAAATAAGCTACACATTTATTATTGAATAGAACGTTTTTTTTTTTTTTTTGGTAGATAAAGATAAAATAAAAGAATATAAATGATAAACTTATTCGGTCCTAACTATTTTTCCCCCGATATATTAGAATTATGTATAATTTTTCGGGGTATTACATATTAAAGTTTTCTTACAAAATAATTTGTGACATTTGAAAGTCAATGTTTGGTAATATTTTTTTTCTCTTTTTAGGATTAGATGTACAGAAATATTACTATTAAAATTTACCTGCCTTATTGCACATTTAGAAACACTTAGGTTCATTATTTTTTTTTCTTATTAAATATAGTTGAAAATTTTTTTTAACGTGAATTATCACGTTATACTGAAAACGTGATAAATATTAATTTAATTTTAAATTATTATCCAGTTATTACTTTTAAAACTTAATTTTTATAAATATATTATGTCCGAAAAAGTAAGTTTAATTTTACCCTTTATTATAAGCTAACTGTAAGTCTCTTCAACTAGTTTCTTAACATCAGTTCTCTTTGTCAACTACCACAAATAATTCCCTACATTGACCCAGTTTAGAAAACAAAAGCGAGCATCCGATTCATGGATTATAACAACAAATTTCTTTAATGGAAAGTATAACCTACACTCATAATATAATCCAAAGCACTTAAAAGAATCCTTCGCCTACTTATCTTTAGCCCATGTTCGATCTCACGCGTGGCACCTGACATCATATTCTGCTTTCTGTGGAACGTGTCATTTTGTTCCAAAGGATTTCTCTCTCTACTTTTCTAATATATCTACACTTTTATTCTCTGACCATCATTCCTTGAAGAAGGGTTACGTGACTTACAATACAGAGTCGCTGTTCTTTCTCGTAAGCCAAGTTTTGCTTGCGTGTATTCTCGAATCGTACCCTAGCGGTTAAACTTTCCAGAAATGTTTTCAAAATAATATTTCGAGATTTGACTCGAAGTTTTAAATGGAGAAATTGTTGTGGTTTGAAATATGAATGCTTTTAAACAAAAAGTAGTTAAACATACTTTTGTGTGATTATATTCGTAGACTTTTTTTAACCTTCCGTTTAAGTAGAAATAATATTCAATGATTAATGTTAAACACTTAAATAAGTATAAAATTACTGTACATTCCTCAGCTGATTTTCTTCACAGTTAATTTTTCGTTAAAAGTACCTACTTGTCAAGTCGTTGCAGTTGTTTTGAATTTTAGCTTTTATGTTACAAACAGTGGTAGAAGTGGGGGGATAATTGTGGGGAGGGGGGGGTGATGCCCAAAAGTTGGTGATAAGTGTAACCCCCCCCCTCCCTTAAGAAATTTTTTATAATTTCCTATCTTAAAATAAGAATATTAACTAGTAAGTAAATAATTTATACTTCCTAACACTAACGTTGAACACAGGGTAAAATATTTATTGTTAATTTAATGAATATTCTGCAATTTAGCTTTTTACTTGGAAGTAAGAGATAAAGTGAAGTAATAATTCAACATTATACCTGGACATAACTTTTTATTTAGATTTAAATAATGCTTCTAAATGTGTATACCTGTCATGAAATTAAATTTATAGAGCACTTTGAAATGCTTTTTTTTTAAAAAAATAGCTTGTCTTTAAGTGAAACAAGAATAGAAATTTAACTCAAAATAAAGTACTTCCAAAGTTAAGAGTTGATCAAGCATAACAGTATTTGTTAATAATAATAATAATAATAATAATAATAATAATAATAATAAAAAAATTGAAAAAAAAAAAAATCTTTATACAAAGTAGTATAATACATTTTTATAATAGAATGATCTGTATCATAAAAAGGTTTTTTAACATTTGAAAATTTTAAACTATTTTTTCTCAGTGACACCACATTTAAGGGTTATTGTTATTTCATCTGTAGTAGTTTTTAGATGGGGATTGAGTGTTTTTTAAAGTGGGTAGGGGGATGGATTTCAGTGGTTTTAGAAGTGGGGGGGGGGGGAATGCATGGGTATTTTCTTGAAAAGCGAGGGGACAAGTTACCCCACGTCTACAATTTTTTCTAGCACTGGTAACAAAAGAGTATCAAGTTTATATAGAATTTCATACAAATATACAGAATGTGTCAGCACTAGAATTGTAAACTTCTGGTAGGGGGGTGGGGCTACCTAAACGATTTGGATAACATTGCAATGCTGGGTCGGAAATGACATATGCATGTGGCAAAGTAAGTAGAAAAAACAAGAAAGGAGGGGTCACCAAGTAAGTGAATATGTGAGAGGGTGAGCCGGAATTTTCTTTTTGAAGGATATAGTGCAGACAATTTGGCTTTAGGGTGGATTGAGGTTTACGAAGAATTTTAGCCTGAAATTAAGTCACAATGACAGATGGGCATAACATTGAAAAATGTTGCTCTGACTAGTGAAAGGGTTTACCACTCAGAACCCTCTTGTTATCCGTTTTGCCCTTGTTCAATGCAGAACTAGGGCAAAAGATAAGGATAACCCATTTCGAAGACAATATTTTGAAGGGAGAAAAGACGACTACCTCCCGTAATTGAAAACATACACTCAAAGCAGTTTTGAACAAGAGAGTTACTATTGGGAGTGGAAAATGGTTGTTATTTGCTAAATTGAAAAACAAGGTAAAAGAACACTTTAGTGGAGTATGGTATGAGTCTCTTACACTTTAATGAATTGTCATTCAAATAGTTGTTTAAATATATAGATGGTAAACGACTAAGTTGAAATTATTTAGTGGTTCGAATTGCTCACATCTCAGTAAATGAGAGAAATTCCCAGTGGTAAATTTTAAGTGTTGATACCATTATAAATTGAACGGGACATTTTAAGTCAAGATCAACAATACTTGCTGGTCGTAGGTTCTAAGTCAGGCAGCTATTTTGAAGATATATCTGATTGTAAACCTGGTCCCTTTTCCCATCAAGATGGTTTACAACGCCGAACAGAGTACTCCAATAGTATATAAATATTGAAAACCTAACAGATGAACACCGTATCTTATCCTCAAGCCTATATGCCTTTATGGTTTAATATCAAGAAAAGTAAGTGCTTCCCAAATGGACCAAAACATGTATTTGAAGTTATAGAATCGTCAAGAATCCTGCCAGAAAACTTGCTAAAAGTCATCGACACAGTAATTGAGAGAAACGCATTTTTGCTCATCCAAAAAACGTTTTTTAGTATGATAGTAGATAAAAGGGATTTTATAGAATAGTTAGGTTTCAGCAGAATTATAGTTTAGCTTCAAAAGTTAAGTCAATCATGAGTTTCCAACCCCCAAAAATCAATTTTATAGCTACAGACCACTACGAAATTATTCACTTTAACACGTTTTTGCGAATATTCAACTATCAAAAAATTTAGTCTAAGGCCTAATAAGGTGGAACAGCCACTGAGTGAAACTTCGACAAATTTCTATGTCACACGGAATTTCAGAGATGGTTTTATAAGAAGGTTAAATCATATTTCAAACCAACAAACGATACTACAGACAAATAAAGGACTATATTTCATTACAAACTGAAATTTTACTCAATCAGAAAAAATCTATTTGTTATCAATCGAAATTTGTAATTTTTTTTAAAAAACTGTCTTTTATTTAAGTGCAATGCGGTTTACTAATAAATAGTAAAATGTATTAATTTTTTTCATTTATATGTCTTTCCTATATTTTTTCTACCAAATATATTAATAGCTATTTGTTATAGAAGTTATTAAAATTTTTACCGCTTATTAGAAAAACAATGCAAACTATATTTTCTCAAAGTTTAAGGTCAATGAACTAAAGCCATATGTAAACAAATAAAATGATTTTTTGCTTTTCTGTACTATAGCCTTTAAAAAAGAAAAAACAGTTTTTTACGGCCCACCCTTCCACATATTTACTTATGCGATGCCCTTTCCTTTCTTATATTTCTGCTTACACTACCGCATGCATATGTAATTTCCAACCCAACATTGCTATGTTATTCAGATGCGTCTAGGTGTACACTAATATGTGGTTTATTATTTAAAAAACGTCAACAAAAGTAACATGGTTAACTGCATACAGGTGGAAGGAGGTGTTTAAATTATCATACACGAGCTGTGATGTTGGTCTCACATCTACGGCTCATGCAAGCCTGACATTTTGGAAGATTCCGAACGTGTCTCGGATTTCTCCAGCAGTGACTAAAATAGATGCAACGAGATGATCGGCGCTGTCAACGGAGGTGTCATTCATCAGTGACTTGAGATGCCTTAGAAGAAAAAATCAAGGTATGATAGGTCCGGTGATAGAGGAGCCTAATGCACCAAACACACGTGCTCGATTCACTGTTGGCCAAGCGGGTCATCTTAGTGGTTACGAACATTAATGTCGAAATGAGCAATACCATGCTGTTAAAACATTGAAGGTCTTATCATTAAAGAAAATTGTTCTTAAACAACAGTTGTGATAACGTTCGCTTCAAGAAGAACTCAGGTGGCCCAGACCGGCTATGGAATTCAGCGCATGCATATGAAACGCCATCTACCGTACCTGGTAAGTATTTCTAAAACAGCATTGTTATTTGATTCCGAGACATTTAGGTGTAATCTACCCCTCTTAAAAAGTTTGTAACTCAGGTTCCGAGATTCTTTGCATGTCTGTTCGTATGCCTAAGGTCAATATTTATAGACAAAACTGCCAATGCTACTGGCCAGTGTATTATGTTAAATGAAATATCTTGTAGAGATTAGTAAGTTATCGAGAATTCATTCGACAGATAAATATTGTCGACAGTACTTTCAAGTTTTAGAAAAAGTAAGTTTATATTGCTTCTTAATGTAAAGTTACAAATTGTGATTATGGATTTTTGAAACAATTTACGTCTTCAAAACTGCCATCAGAAATGCCAATTTCATGAAATTTTTGTTTCTAAATATTTCTAAATTGATGAAATTATTTTTAAATATTTCCAATACTCTCTGGTTTTATGTCAGCTTCTAATTAAAGACATCATCAAAAGCAATTTATAAATATCTAAAAAAAAATTAATGAAGTTTAATATGTGTCTAAGTTTTCCCGAATGTTACGTAAAATCGTGTAGAGAAGTAAGTGGTCTCTTATTATTAAGAGACTGTCATACTCCAACATGTGTTTCTTTGTGTTCCCAATAGCAGCTGTAACTCTTTGTGCAGAGTACTGTTAACACACTTTGATAGCGTTATCAGAACATCTATTCTGCCAACGTATACACTAACAAGATTAAAGGAAATATTGGCTTATATCTCACCAGTTGCTGGAGAAAACTTGTAGAAACGTTTCTAAGAAATAGACGTTGAAAAATAATACAGTACATACTATATGGTTTCTAATTTTAAAGATGTTTCACTTGTGTTCGAAACTTTTTGAACAAGGTAACATCGGATTACACATCTGTTATATGACTCGTATTCTTTTTTAAAGAACAGAGCAATATCTAGTGAATACTGTAAACTTGATATCTTATCCTATGGAATTTTTCAGATGTATAAATTTTTTATTCTTGCATGTTCAATTGCTGTGATGTTTATAAAGCTAGTTGTAAAAATATCCTTTTATTACCATGTGATCCCTTTCGTTCTTACTCTCTAGTGTTACCTACAGGTTGCTTGAGACTTAGTATAACATTGCATTTTTTTTTTGCATTCTATACATTTTTAAGAGGTGAAAGTAAACCTGCTAAAATATTATTTAAAATAAAGCAGATATAAGGTAAGGCATAGTAAGAGTTATAGGCTATTTTATTGACCTTTATCATGGTACATGTTTCACTTAAATCTTTCACATATAATCAAATTTAACCATGGATCTGTTTCATAAAAGTTTTTTTTAGTATTTTCTAAGGCATATTTTAATTAAAACTTTATTTATTTGATGTCTTTTACTTATTAACATAAGTTGAAGAAAATTCAAAGACAGCATACATTTTTATTGATTGTAATTAAGTGATACCAAATACATATCAATATTTGTCTCCAACAACACATTTTATTTTCGTATCTACAGTAAAGAAATATTAATGATTTTGTGTGATGGAGTTATTTTTACAAAGATTATACTTTCAAATTGTTTACTGGAAGTTACAAGTAGTAAAACGTTTAAAATCTTTATATTTAAAAGTTATATTATCAGGTTGGTAATGTTTTCTTTTTTATGCAGAAGCATAAAATTAACTTTTAGTAAAGTCATTTAAATATCAAATGTATTAACAAACATATATTCTTAGTTACTACCTTTAAATAATGCAATAATGAGTGCATTCATTTGTACTATCCTTTGAAAATAGTTAAGTACATTTAAAAAATTAACTAAAATGCTGTCTTTTAACTAATAGAAGTATTTATCTTATTGTTGATTTAAAGATTTAGCTAATTGAATTGTTATTCATTCACTAACAGTATAAGCATTTTATTATGGAGATGCATATTTTATCATTCAGTTATTTCACAATTTTTAATTTACAAAATGAGTCATTATACTTTGTTATGTTATCACTCTTTATTTAATTTACTGATAGTTTCTAAAATTGTTTCCCAGGAGATAATTTAGCTTTTATGAATTGTTAGAAATTAACTCTTCTATAAAATATAAAGTAAAGGAGAAAGATTGCAAGTAAATAAATGTTGATATCATGAATAATTTTTTCAATGATTGTAAAAGTCTTTCAAAACATGTATCTCAATTATAAACAAAAACCCAAGAACTTCTTTTTCTATTGTCCCATAACATTCTGACATTTACTTTCGTATGTAACTTAGTCAAAATGTTTTTCGTCAATATCTAAAGAAAAAATGTATTAAATACTGCATTAAGTACATTAAACGCGAACTCTCATTTTTGTGTTTATACAATTATCTTTTGTTTTGAACGATAAAATTTATTCAAAGAAGCTAATAAATTAAAAAAATATTATCTCCTGGTAAAGTTTAGTTGAAAATGGGTTAAGAAAATGTCAATTAACTATACTTTTAAATTTTGATTAATTATCATTTTAATTGTTCATAAATAAGTGAATCCTTTTTTCCCCTTTCTTTTTATCGTTTTCTTTAAAACAATCAGTTTAATATCGAAGCTACAGTTATCTTATTTTTTAGCGCTAAACCTTATAAGTGTTATTTTAGGGGTGATATTTTTTTAAACTTTTCCCAACTCATTTCCTTTATACATTGCACCTGTCACTTTTTATAACACCTGGGCACCATTTCCTCCCTTAGGGACTTTTTTTAGTTTCCCCTATGGTTATCCATCTGAAGAGAGTAATACATTATTTATCAATTATTATCATCAATCATATTGTTGGTATGCATAGAAAAATATAAGGGCTTTGTGTATAGAACTCAAAGAACACAAAATGCTCTACTCTACGCACATAATATTGGTAGAAAAAAATAAGAATGTCTACTTCAACTTAATTGTAAATTTTATTAACACCTTATTTCACAATTACTACATCAAATTTGCAGTTACTTAATAAAATATCATTACTTACAGATTCAGAGACAATAATGGTGCTTTATTTGACTGTTCAATAAAACCTTACATACATGTTATGAAGGAAATACATCTTATCTCATAGATAACAATCACACTAACGCAGTTTTTTCTGCACTTTGCATGACAAACTAAGCTACTCATACACCCAACACTAGGCATCAGCTCTTACAGTATAAAATGAGAGTAAAGTATAAATAAACCTTAGCGTTTTGCACGCTTAATTTAATTCCATTTTATGAAATCTTAATATGAATTTAATTGTTATTAGTGATGTGCATTGCCAGTGAACTTGTTTTCAAAATATGTTGGATATGGTTATTGAGTATAAGCGCCACATGAATATGATGTGTATCAATCGCTCTTATATAACCAATTAAAATTTATGATTGTAGATTATAGCTTTGGAAATCAACTTGATAACAATTATTTATATATTTTAAAACAATATGTGCTACTTAAATTTGATAATGCTGACGATCTTGATGTTTACAAGGGATAACATTTACAATTTTGAAAAAAGTTAATTTATTATGTCTCACAAATGCTTATAAAATTTAATACAACACATTCAATTATCTTGTTAAAACAATTTAAACACAAGGCTGTAACTCATCTAAAACCACATATCAACACTGAACTATAATTTCAACTCAGTTCATCTGTGATGATGTAAATTGTTTATGTAAGCTACGATTTAAAAAATGAGTTTTGTTTAAACGTTAACTATGTCCATAATACATTTCAATGGTAAAATTCATTGTTGTTTTCAAATAGATCTATAATATGGGAACTTGAAGGTTTAGAGACTTATCGGCAATGATAATCTTACCAATAACAGTTTTAGAAAAAATATTACAACACAAGATAACAGCGTCAATAAATATACAGAATTTTTACAAAAGTCTTTCCCAACGATTGTATTTATTATACACTGACTGCTATTAATATAAAATTAAAGAAATAGTGAAGTAGTCTTGTTCTATCCGATGAGACGGCTGATGATTTGTAGCGTTACTTAGTGAAACAGTCAGGATTTAGTGTGTCTATCGCGAGGTATATGAAAAAAATCTACAAAGATTAGAGCAGTAATTTTTTCGATAGGAAAGTTCTTTACCTGCACGTGAATGCTGTGTATAGAATGTGCACAAAATTTAATTGTTTCGTCGCGTTTGCTAACAATGTTACGTCAGAAAACACTGCAAATTAACAGAAAATCATCATTATACAAGTACTTCTCCAAAACCTCGTTTTTTATATTTGTTGTTGGGATGTACCTATATATTTGCGACTAGTTGAGGCCCGTCGTTAGCACAGAAAAAAAATAGTATTTCAATGTATCGACTTTTTTAACACAATTTTAATTTGTCCAAAATTACACGTGTATACTATCTATAACAGCGCGTTATGTGTTCTGAAGAAACTATATGAATAAACTTTCAGAAAGATGATTTTACCTATAATAAATTCAGGAATAATTTTACTGACTGATTCGTTTATTAATATTTGTTGTGACAAATACTTCGACGGACATCGATTCTATCATAAAAGAAACTATACAGGCACCATCCCTCAATTGATATAGATTGAAACGGGGAAACATGGAGAGTATGGTTTAAATATGTTTATTAAAAGTTTGGTCAAGTCACATTGCCATGTTGTAACAAAAGATTTCTTTCTTTTTTAGACATTGACTAGCTTAATAATGAAAATTGTTATTTTCTAATTATCTGAAAAAAAATTGTCAAATATCAGTTGTAATTTTATTAAGATAAAGAAATTCAGTATTTCTTTTTCATTTTTCAATATTACCTTATATTTTTGAATCTGTAGTTTTCAAAGATATATATTGGCGTATTCTGTATATATCTTCAGCCCACAAAAATATCCAACATAAGTCATATGGTCCATCTTTAAAATTTTGTGGCGAATGCTGGTCTAACAAGTAACTAAATAACGTTTTATGAAGTTTGTTGATTTTACATTCTTTCAGAACTACTCAACAGCTCGAGTTTATTTATACATTATCACCTTGAATATTAATAACCCGTTACAGTAAATATTTGATCTTCATTTAGTGGGGTATTGTTAAGGAATCAACATATAATGTTTTGAATATCAAAGTTAATAAAGTCATGGTTAATTTTCCATTTGATATCCAACTTTAGGCAATATCAGTCTCTTAATTACCTGCTCAAATTCATAGAGATATTAAATTAATAGCGGTTTGGAAAGGCATTCGATGTGAAGCATTATTAAACAATTGGGAATAACAAATTACTCAGTCTGGAAAATCAATATTCAATTATAGGTTCATTGACTAAGGTATCAACTACAGGCAAGATTTTATTATCTTTAATGGAAGAAGGATAATTTAATAGCTAAATGTGTATTTACCCTGCAAATTAATATCCACAGCGTTTCAAGTAATCAGCTTTGTAAATAATGAGTCTAATTCTGTTGTAAAATTTTAACAAGGTATTTAGTAGAACTAAGCAAAAATTAAGAATAGCAAGTTTTGGTTGATTTTTATTAATGATTAATTACAAAATGAAACGAGCAAAATTGACGTTGAAAAATACGTTAAAATACAAAAATTACTCAAAGAACTATGTGTCCTTTTAAGTTGTTCTCCATCAAAATTTAGAAAATATATGTCTAACTTACTTAAAGATAACAAGAGGTTTAAATAATTTAATTTTTTTTTTTAAATAGAGCTGTCATTTTGCACCAAATTTTATGAATTCATCACATTTATACTTTTAATAAATGTCTGAACATCCCTAATTTTTTTTTGTAAATAGATAGTGTTTTAGTCTACATTTCTGTTTTAGTCAATATATTAGAATTTATAACCAGGTTTCAATTGTTATTTCTGTGTTAAAGTAGCTTTCAAGAGCTAGACTTGTTTGTCAATATGAGAGATTTCTGATATACGTATATCTACATGATTAAACTTATTTTACTACTTTGAATCATATGTTGTCCATACTGAAAAATATTTGAAAATCCATTTTTGATACATTGAAAAACAAAATGATGAAAAATAATATAATTATTTTAAGAACTTTGACAACCTATAAATATAGGAACATGTAATTTCATCAGTTTAATAATGAAAGGAATAGCAAAAACATAACTTTATAAAATATTATTATTTTACATGGTGTGTTTTAATGGTACTAACACCAAAATAATGTGAGAGCTAATAAAGCTGTTAATTGAGTCGGTTGCTTTATTGTAAATTTTAATATTGAAAATATTACTTTCTAAAAAAGTTTATTATAACACGATAATTATAAAGGAAAAAGGTAAATAAATCGCATAATATTTAAAATTCATAACTTTCTTCAAAATAATTTTTTAGTTTTCGTTTATTATATTTTAATTTCCTGTTTCTTTTCCTTTTTAACTTAACAATCCCACACATTTTTATAAATATTTAGCCACACAATTTTTTAATCAATTTTGACAAAGATCCTAATTCTATACTTCGATCAAATGATTTATTAAATTCAGATAGAATGTAAAGTAATTAAATGCTTCTACATAATTTAATTACTTTGTGTTTCGATCAAATATAGTACGTACCTGTCAATGCAACGGCGATACTGTCAGCCCCAAATATTTATCCATCCATAATCTATTCGGAAATGACAAAACACGACTAAATGCAGTGCTTTAGGTAATCATCAAATCAAAATATGAGCTCCCAGAAAACGCTTATGTTTAATTAACTCAAATGTTTAATGTGCGTGAAGCATAGAAAATTGCATTCCCTAATGTTTGCAACTAAGAGAGACATTTCTAAAGGGGCATCAATATTTCGTCTTAAATCTACTTGAACATTTTCATTACCAACTATGAAAAGCATTCGGAAAATTCCCCACAAGGCAATGCTACTCTCTTAATGAGAGAAACTTGGTTCATGCTTTCTTAAACATTAGAGTAATTGATCTATTAATTTGTCTCTAAATAATATGCTACGATTTTAATTAAGCCGAAACTTTCATGACATCCTTTGATTTATGGTTATGAACTAGTAGTCATTGAACATTTTTGATTCTGTGTTTAGAGTAAGATTTTTAAATGAAGAAATTGTCTCGATATGATTATTCGAGATGTTTCGTTTTAAGCATTTTAAAGATGTTTCTAATGATTCTTGATAAGTATATACTATTAGATTCTTTAAATATATATTTTGATTCATTGATAGAATATAATTAGAGATTAAAAAAAGATTATTATAAACATTTATTGATTCGTGAACCTTTATTGTTAATTTCATACGCAAAGTACTAAAAATATTTTTAATGTAGGACACAATTACGAATGCTATATTAATAAAATGCATTTTTTAAATTTGTATAAGTCCTGAGTTTATTTAATAACTTTTAATAGAGCTATAAACGTATATTCTTATTTAGCATTGTGCATATTCTTAATTATTGACATACTGTTATTCAGTCATTGTTTCATTGTTATTGTTATCATTCGACAATTAAAATTCAGCTTAAGAATATATATTTAAGTTTCTTTGTTATAAGTTACCAGTATAACAAAAAGAATTAATTGTAAATAATAAAAAAAAATATTAATTATACTCAAACTTTACCAAAAAGATTAAAATTCAATACATATTTAAACATAAATTTTAGTTACTAAAACGATATAAAGCAGACGCATTTATTGTATTTTTGTAACTTTTTTTAGCAATAAATTGAATGCAATATTTACTTATACCTCATTCAGTAAAGTGAAAACATTGTTTTAGTAAGGTATGTATAGAGCATATTTTTATTTTTCTAAAACTACAAACAAACAAACTCAGCTATTTTTTAAATACTTCGTACTATCTACAAGAGTGAATCCATTTGAGGTTTAGATAAATTACATGCATGAAATATTTTAATCGAGTTATAATTTATTAGATTTAGATATGGTTTTTTGAAACACAAAAACTAAAAGATGAAAAGCTTTGAAACTTTGCAAGTATTAAATAAAATTTGGGAAATAGATTTTATATTTTATATATTTAAATATTTATTAATTATAGTAATAATTCACACAAATATTGTCTATTTTTTGCTTTTTTGAATCAGTTCTCCCGATTGCTTACTAGGTTACAATTTTGAAGCAAAAGTTAAAACAACATGCCTATCCTTATTGATTTGACCAATTTACATAGACGGCATTCTATAATTTTTTGAGAGTTATATTATATTTCCTTTAGAAGAAATTTAATTTTTAAGATTTTCCCACATTTTTCATTTTTTTTTATAACCAAAGTGTTTCTTCTAGCTCTCTGCAAGAATATAAATAATTATGTCATTACTTTGGAAGTCTTACATTTAAAAATATAAATTGAAACTAATTAATTATTTTTAAATGAATTTCGAGGTAAAATATTAGTGTTGTATGGTTTAAACACTTAAAGTAAGAATATTCTACAGTGCAAGAAAATAAATTTCTAAACTTTTAGAAAATCCCGAATGTTACAACTAAATAACACAGCAGAAATTGTGTTGCTTGCAATATTTCAGATATTTTCTTACACTTGAAGCTTACTTCTACTGGGATAAAATGCGCTAATCTTTTGAAATTCCTTTTCTGTACTGTCAAACCTAAAAACTCTTGAGGGGCAAGTAGAAAAGATAAAAACGTTAGGATAAATCTTCAGTGACAGTGGGTTTAAGGTTGGTCATATCAAAAAATAAATTTTTCGTGACTTGCAAATGTTGATGGAAATTTTTCTTTCTTTCCATCGTTGCAGTAAATGGCTTGACATACTTTTTACTTAAACTCCTTTGTAATAGAGGTTTAGAGAAAAATAATGTAAGTGAATCTTTTTAAACACACAAAGGGAATGAAATTGTATTTTTTGTGTGTGCAGTTTTCTGAGAAAAAAACAAACAAACCGAAATGTTAACACAGTTTTTTCCAAAATTTTTATTTTAAACAATTGGCAAAAAATATATCTTATAATCCACCAATTGTTTTGAATATAATGTTCGGAAGGAACATTTCTTGAAGGTATTAGCTTTTTCGAAAACTAAAATAAAAATACCTTATAAAAGAAAACTGATTGGTTGTAGGTTAATTTATAAGTAAGTAGTCTCTTTAAACAATGTTAAATTATTTACTTCTTAAGAAATCCTACAGTTTGCCAAATTTCTGAATTTAAAATGAGTTGCTGTCTCAAAAAAGGATTTTTCCTTTGAATAGAAAATATTTTCCCCATTTTCATTGAAATTAGTTATATTTTAAGTGTTTCATTCAAAGAAAAAGTTTATATTTAAAAAAAGGATGATAAGGGGAGTGTTAAATAAATAATATTTTACTTTATTTTATGGAAACACTTCTCTGGAGGTTATGTTTAATGGCAGTTCTTAATAATACCTTGTAGTATTAATAATACCTTGCAGTTCTTAATAATACCTTGCAGTTCTTAATAATACCTTGTAGTTTGGGACTTAATGACAGTGTTGGTTTAAATTGTAGTCTGGAATGGGCTATTATCGTAATTTTTAACAAAGATAATTTTTTTTGTTAGCTTAAGGTAGGGACATTATTATCTAAATATGCCTCTGAGATAGGATTCTGTATCTTCTAAAAGCAAAAAAAAAAAAAAAAAAAAAAAAAAAAAAATTAAAAAAAAATCAGTGAATTGATATGAGTAGATATCTTTCCCCATTCCATTATCGAATACACAAGTTTTTATAATAGGATGAAGAAGAAAATTACTAACACATTGATAAACTCCAAAAGCATTTATAAAGATTAGGTTGATAACTGTCCAGATGAGAAGATTTCATTTGTGTAAGTTAATTTTATAAAAATAATTTGTTCTGTTTGGTTTCTGTTATCTTTTACAACTGTCTATTTTCTTTTTCATAGATCTTGTGAGACATTTTCTGATTGTTACGATTGGTTGTTCTAACGTTATCAATGCATCTTCTCAATTTGAATTCTTTCATGCCATTCGATGAAATTGTTGAATCCTGATCGTAATATATAATTGTAAAGTAAATCTAAAACACTCAGGCGGGTTCGTTTATAACACAAAATTCAAGAAATAAAATGCTAGGACGTCTTTTTAGAAGTTAACTATTTGAGAGTGTTTCTCGATTAGCAATTACAGAACCATCTCGTTCATCGATTTCCTTTTTAGAATAGTGTTCAAGTAAGAAAATTAAATACGAAAGTTGAAAATAAGTTTAAATAATAAAGAAAATGAGTTTAATTAATGAAGAAAATGAATTTCACTAAGTGTTCTTCTGTAGAAGTTGCTTGTAAACCAAGAGGTGAATAAATTTGTTACATAAACAAAATGGAACAGTAAACATTTTCTAAAAAATATAGAGTAATAGTGGTTTTACATATTTGACTTACAAGTGAAAAACCAAACATTTCAAAAACATGAATAAATAAATAAATAAATAAATAAATAAATAAATAAATAAATAAATAAATAAATAAATAAATAAATAAATAAATAAATAAATAAATAAATAAATAAATAAATAAATAAATAAATAAATAAATAAATAAATAAATAAATAAATAAATAAATAAATAAATAAATAAATAAATAAATAAGTAAGTAAGTAAGTAAGTAAGTAAGTAAGTAAGTAAGTAAGTAAGTAAGTAAGCAAGCAAGCAAGCAAGCAAGCAAGCAAGCAAGCAAGCAAGCAAGCAAGCAAGTAAGTAAGTAAGTAAGTAAATAAATAAATAAATAAATAAATAAATAAATAAATAAATAAATAAATAAATAAATAAATAAATAAATAAATAGATAGATAGATAGATAGATAGATAGATAGATGGTTGGATGGATAGATGAATGGATAAGTAGATAAATAAATAAATAAATAAATAAATAAATAAATAAATAAATAAATAAATAAATAAATAAATAAATAAATAAATAAATAAATAAATAAATAAATAAATAAATAAATAAATAAATAAATAAATAAATAAATAAATAAATAAATAAATAAATAAATAAACAAATAAATAAATAAATAAATAAATAAATAAATAAATAAATAAATAAATAAATACATAAATAAATAAATAAATAAGAATGCAAGTTTTACGAAAACTTTCCTTTAATATTTTAAATGTTTTTTTAATAAGTTTTTATTTTTAACGAATATCTACTAGAAGACAATCTGATTTGAGCTCACTCAATGCCTTACAGCCATAGAGGAACCGGTTCCTACCGCGTATTCAGTGAGCTCACTTCATCCTGTCTTCTAGTATAGTGGGAGATGCCTATCCTGATCAAGAACATAATTTCAAAACTGAAAAATATGGCGTAGAAAAATATGAAGAGTTATAAAAGAATATGTAAGGTTAATACTTACGTTTTACGTACGTACGTTTTAATAAGTTTAAATATTTATCTTCGATTTATTTTTTGAAGTATAAAAGACGTAAAGCGAATTTGATAATTTGGACCCTGAAAAATTTGAGTAAATTCCCATTTTATGAAGTGGGAGAATTTAATGAAGAGGTATGCTTAAACGGTAAAATAACCTTGTTATATCTAGTTTCCTTGCTATTTGTTATTTAAGATTTCAACCTTCGATGAATTTACTACAATTAAATAATATCTTTATCACCCAAAAAAATAGCTAAACATTGTTTAAAAAACAAAAAAACAAAACAAAAAATACCCTCACCAGATGCGTAAGATGATCAAACTTGCCTAAACAAAATTATGAAATCCAATGTTTGTTGCCAAAATTTATCTAATCAAGAGGAGATGAATAAAAACAAAATGGCCAAAATTAATCAAATAGTTTGAGCTATAGGTCTGGCTAAATATTTGATTACAACCCGAAGAATCGGAATTAGAAGTTTTGGAGAGACTTCAGCGATTTTAAAAGGAATGTTTTTTCATGTTCCCTTTTGAAATGCTCCATTATTTAATATAAAGGACTATGCTGTTACTTTTCATCTATTTAAAAGAAGAAACATAACGGCAAAACTAAAATCAGACGTCTAACTATTATAAAAACTGAGCTGTGAAGGGTTGAAAACCGACCGATCTACATAATACACTTTTGCATGTTCTGCTGCTTTGACTTCGGACTTTGAGGCGGAACACTGCAGCGTTCCTTGATGTTTTGAGTATTAATAAAGTTTATAAAGATAAATCCAAGAAATGTAGAAAATAAAATCAAAATAAATTTTTCAACTTCCATAATAAGTATATTTTGTTTCTATAATTAGGCCAATTTGCATTTTAGTTAGTTCTATATTGTTGCACAAATTATCTGTATATTGTGTAAATAGTGACGTATTATTTTAAAATTCCATTGTAATTTTATTGTATCTTATTTTATTTATTAACAGTGATAATACATGTTAGAAAAAGGTGGCAACACCTAAAGCAATCGAGATATTTCTAGATGTTTCATTTTCGATGAATTGGCTAGATATTTTGAGAATGTTTTCACGCGCCTGATATAAATAAGACCGGAGAACGGGAAAGTTTTCAGATTGACTTCGGACTTCGATGAAAACTGATCGCTTTGTTTACCTACTAGAGTTAACTTGTATAATCGCTGTATTCGAAGTTCTTACTGAAGATTGTGTTGAAGCTAGAGAGTGATTACACTGCTGTCTTTGAATAAATTTTGTGAGTTTTTGAAGTGAATAAATAATAGTTTTTATTTAATAAAATCCGTGCCATCATTGCCTCTGTGGAAAACTCGCAACAATATTAAACATTCCTTTATAATTTATCTAAAATACTTAATTTGAAAAGCAAACAACACACTGAAACATATGTATTTATGCTATTTTAACCTTATAAAAATATTTTTTTTTTTTTCCAATTTAAATTGAAGATGTGACATTTCTGCTTCATCTAAGTTTATTGATAAAGCTTGCAAGAACATCTTTATTTCTGATAACAGTATGTTGCACCCGAAACTTCTAATGGGTGGAACATTATAAGTAAGATGTAGTTCAAACTTTATATTATGCTGATTTATATACTTTTTCACTTGAAACGCAAAAGATCTCCTTTTGTGATACATGGATGAACACGTAAAATCAAAAAGTTCGCAATACTTATTCCGGAAGAATACTGTAATTGAATTTTATATTCTGAGAAAGGATAATTTATTTTTTTCAAAATTTTAATGGCCTAAAACGACGAAAAGAAAAAGAAGTGAACTAGAAAAGGAAGGAAAATAACTTTTGATGGTCTAGAGGGACATAAAAATGATAACTTTTGTTCAGGTTTGTTTTGAAGTCATAAACATTAGTTTAAAAAAGTGTTACTCTAAGTTTTATTCTTTTCAATTTTATTCTCTATTAACATAATGCCCCAACACTATATCCGCATTTTGTCATTATCTTCTTATTTAACTTTTTTTCAAATTTGACATGCTAATCTCTAACTTGAAAGTGTTAAATTACAGTAAAATGATTGAAGAATGTCAGTGACATACATATATATATATATATATATATATGTAGGATTTTTATTATCCCATATCAATTGTTTATCGTACATTTCAATTTCCTCTTGTAAAGACAGATGGCACTGCAAGACGATGTTTATTTTTTTTAATTTTTTTTTATTACGAATAAGTATTCGTACTCCGCGATTTTATTTTTTTTAAGCAGAAGCACACCGGATCCCATTCGGGAATAAACACGCTGAACTCTGTCCACCAATTTTGGGTGCACTCAACTCTCTTCGCTAATTGGGTAATGTACTAATTAAACACTTAGTTTTCGTCGACTTGTGCTGCCATTTGGCTAGTAGTACTTAATACTTTTCCCCCCTTTGTTTTGTTTAAAAGTGATTGTGATGTTTCGTCTAATAAATTTAACTGTACTTTCCGTTTCTGATTTGGAAGTTTATTTCTCTTTTATTTCATTTTTGCTTCCCTAAATAAATCCCCTAGACATTTAAAAAACCGAACCACTAACCCCATATTTTTGGGGTCCTCGGCCTGGATTAGCGAAAAAGAATTTTGAAAGGGGAATTGCTTCTAAATTTTTTTAATTTCGAGTAATTTTTGGTTTTTGAATAAACCACGTCCCTGTAGCGATTCATTTTTTTTTGTTCGTTTTCAAAATTATTTGGTATAATAACAAGTGTATGCCTAGTAACCTGTTTCGTTTTGGTAACATGAGTTCAATAATATTTTTCATGAGTGCACCCGTTTTAATCGAAAATCACCCTTATTCCTTCGAACCCCTCGAAGATGAAATTTACAATTAAATTAATTTAAACCCGTCGTAAAGAAATTCTCAAAGTTCCAGTCTTCGTTCTTAGCCAGAAAGCATCCAGCTTCATACGAAATTCTTCGCCAACGAGTCTTCAACAAGCAGCGTGCCATTTCCAACTGGTGTCTCAACGTCTCATCAGTGTTCGTCTTCATCAGTGTTCGTCTAAAATTTTCGAATCTTCAATCCCGAATTGCTGAAATTTTATCTGAGGCCCTTACCGGATAATTTGCCAAGATTAGTACTCTGTGTTCCGAAACCATCTACTACATTAATTTCGTGTTCTAAGCAGTGACAATCGACGTCTTCAAAGCCAGCAGTTTATTCCTTCAGATAAGTTCTGAATCATTGATACTTTCTTATTCTAAGAATTGCATACTAGTTTTTTTTATTTACTTTTTTTTGAAAACCTCTTGCTTGGGTAAACTCTTCGCAACACAAATAAAGAGAAAGAATAAAAAAAAAAAAAAAGGTCTTATCTATAACCGGAAGTGATACCTTGAAGGATTTGATGTTGCAGTCTTTTATTTATATTTTCATTATTTTTCTAAGAATAGCTTACATTTAAATTGTTTTTATATTCCTTTTTATTCTTTTTGTCTGAATTAATACAAAGAATATTATTCAATATATATTATTTTGACGGATAACTTTGGGTAATAATTCATTGTTTACTTTTCCAAATGCAGCTGTTATTTTGAGAAGTTAGGTGATTTAAGTGAGGTAAACTTATCGTGTTAAAGTGTTCTTCTTATAAAGTATCCTTGGGTAATATTTTGTTTTGAATACTTAATACATTATTCGCATCCTTTTTCATAGTTTACTTTTCCAAATGCTGCTGTTATAATTTCTTATGCAATTAATTTTCTATGCAATACAAAGCATAACTTATGCAGTATTATGTTTTAAAATATTATGCAATACAAAGTAAGTACATTATTATAAGTTGGTATGTTTATCGTGTTCTTGTCCAAGTGAAAAAAAAAAAAAAATCTTTTCAGTAAAAAATTTCTGACGACTTGTTCTCATACAAAAGTTCATGAAATTCTAAAACCTTTTTCATCTTTTTCATACGGTAGTACTCTTTTACATTTTTGTGAATTATCTGATTGACCGAGAGTTGATTAACTTCTGCAAAAATATATTTCCTTCATTTTTAAAATGTATCTTCGTTAATTTCGTAGTGTTCTTAGTAGCATACTCCATTTTTTTTTTTAAAAAAGAGGAAAAGCACACAACATAAATCTACAAGCTTTTTTCCTTTTATTCGTTATCTTTTAATTTCATTTTTACGAATATCACAAAGTTCACTGGATTTCCACCAAATTTAAAGATCACCATGGCTTTTCTTCTAAGAAGTAAAAAAGAGGATCTGTCGAACTTAGCCACGGAATTAGGCATAAAGATAACCGCTACCATGACCAAGCCGATCATCAAGGATTTAATCTTGGAAAATGAGAAGTATGACGAAGATGAAGTAAAAGTACTTCTCGAGAGCATCACCGAGGAAAGGTTGCAAGAGCAAGAGCGTCAAGAAGCCATCGAAGAACGGAAACGTCAAGAAGCCGTCGAGGAACGTAAACGTCAAGAGGCCATCGAGGAACGGAGACGAGAAGCAGAGTTCGAGCTCGAGAAATTACGAATCCAAAACCAGAAGGATTCATCTTCGAAAAACGTCACAACAAACCAAGTACCAAGCAGACCTTCACGTGATACCTTCCACAAGTTCGATATGAAAGAAGATGTTAATCTTAACCTCATCCTGTTCGAGAGGCATGCAGAGCTGTCTTCGATCCCTAAAGAAGAATGGGTTCAGCACCTCATAGGCCTACTTCCAGTCGACGTTGCACACTTAATTGCGCGGGAGTCCCCCGACAAGTCTCACGACTATGATCACGTAAAGCAGTTGCTGCTACGAAGGTTCAAACTGTCTCCAGAAAGACTTCGCCAGATGTTCGTGTCACACCAAAAATCTCCTGAAGGAACTTGGTTGGATTTTCTCCATGAATTGCAAACTTACTTCGATAGATGGGTGGAAGGTCTTGAAGTGAAAACTTACGACCAGCTTCGTGACCTCATCATAGCAGATCAGATCAAGAGAAGAGCTCCTTACGAATTCAAAGAACATTTTCTAGATGAATGGACACTCATCAACTCGCCCAGAGAGATTGCCCAAAAGTTCGAAAAATACGAAGATGTCCGCAGAACGTTGAAGTCAAAGCAGTTCGACTCCTTGCCCAAAGGAAAATATGGGGCTAAATCGTCAAATTATGGGAACCTTTCCCGAAGAACCGACAGTCACCGATACGAGGCCGGATCATCGAATAATCGTGGAAGCCCTCCCCGAAGAGCTGATAATCGCCGATATGGACCAAACCGGTCAGAAAAGAACCATTTCAACAGTAATCGAAATACCGACTCTGTCAGGCCTAGACAGTCACTCTGCAGTTATTGTAAAGAACCAGGACACTTCTACGTTAACTGCGACAAGCGCCGAAAAGATGCAGAATCCAACAATCCTCCGAGCAATTCTGTACCGACATGTACAATCATCCCATCAGAAGAGTTGAAATTTAAAGAAATCGTTATGGGAAACAAACTCATCACCGCACTCGTAGACACAGGCAGTTCACTCAGTCTCGTTCGAGACGACATAGCCAAAGAAATCATCGATGAATCCAAGCTTTCGAAACAAAGAAGAACGCTCTCAGGCTTAGGAAATTCCCAAGTCACAACGAAAGGATCATTTGAAATGAGTTTCACCACCGACGGAGAAGAATTTTCTCTAACATGGCATGTAGTGCCGCAATCACAGTTATCTTTCCAAGCAATTATCGGAATGGATGTTAGGAATCAAGCTACGTTTACAACGTCCAGGAATGGTATGAAATTTCATAAAGATGAGCCCGCTGATTGGTTCATGCACATCTCCGAAACAAGTCCTAATGAAGAGATAGAGTTGGCCCACATAAGAGACATCAGGATACAGAACGAATTGAAGCAAGTTATCTCAACTTACAAGCCTGACAAAACTTTGTCAACAGACGTATCTATGCGAATCATCCTGAAAGACGACGTTCCAGTCTACCAACCTGCGAGACGATTATCGAGTTCAGAAAAGTTAGAGGTCAATCAGCAAATCGACGAATGGCTAGAACAAGGAATCATCAGACCAAGCTCTTAAGACTACGCCAGTCCTATCGTACTAGTGAAGAAAAAAGACGGTTCCACCCGCCTCTGTGTGGATTATAGTAAATTGAATAGAAAATTAGTCAAGGATCGATTTCCTTTACCTCTGATAGAAGGTGTTCTCGACAAGCTACAAAATGCTCAAGTATATACTACACTCGACCTCAAGAATGGATTTTTTCATGTTGAAGTAGATGAAGAGAGCCGCAAGCTAACCTCTTTCATCATCTCCGATGGGCAATTTGAGTTCAACAAAGTACCCTTTGGCTTAAGTACCAGTCCCAGTGTATTTCAAAGGTACGTGTACAACATCTTCCGAGATCTAATGATAAAAGGCATCGTAATAATCTATATGGATGATTTGGTAATTCCCTCAAAGGATGAAGAAGAAGGTCTAAGAAACTTACAGTCAGTACTAGAAGTTGCATCAAAATACGGCTTGGAGATAAAATGGAAGAAATGTCAATTCCTGCAACGGAAAATAGAATTTCTAGGACACATAGTGGAAAACGGTACAATACGACCATCGTTGGCTAAAACACAAGCAGTAAAGAAATTTCCCGTACCCACAACCGTGAAGCAAGTACAAAGCTTTCTCGGACTCACCGGCTATTTCCGCAAGTTCATACCAGAATACTCCAAAATAGCAAAACCACTAAGCGACCTGACTAAGAAAGAAACTAGATTTGCGTTCAATCTACCTCAAGTCGAAGCGTTCGAAAAACTCAAGAAACTCCTTACAGAAAGTCCAGTCTTAAGTATCTTCAGGCAAGGTCAAAGGACAGAATTACACACTGATGCCAGTTTACACGGCTATGGAGCTGTACTACTGCAAGAGTCCACCGACGGAAAGATGCATCCAGTCAAATACATGTCTAAGAAGACAACACCAGCTGAAATGAAATACAGCAGCTACGAGCTTGAAGTGCTAGCTATTGTAAGCGCATTAAAGAAATTCCGCGTCTATCTTCTGGGAAACCATTTTAAAATAGTCACCGATTGTTCGGCATTCCAGAAGACTATGGATAAAAAAGATCTAGTTACTCGCATAGCTAGATGGGCATTATCCTTAGAAGAATTTGACTATCAGATCGAGCATCGACCTGGAGAAAGGATGAAACATGTAGATGCTCTGAGCAGAAATCCAGTCTTTATAATTGAGAGCGATACAATCACAGCTAGATTGCGCAAAGCTCAAGCAGAAGATGAAAACATCAGTACTTTGAAGGCAGTCCTTAACAACAACGGGTCGTCAGAATTTTGTGAAAGAAACGGAATCCTCTACAAATTCGTAAATGGTCGCGAATTAATTGTAGCACCGAAGGACATGCAGACGGAATTAATCAAGCTCGCGCATGAGAAAGGACACTTTTCGACCTCTAAGACGGAAGACGTCATAAAACCGGAATTCTTCATTCCAAATTTAAACGCCTTAGTCCGCAATGTCATCAACAACTGCGTCCCATGCATCTTAGCTAACAAGAAGAGCGGAAAGAAAGAAGAATTTCTAAATCCAATTCCGAAAGAAGACGTTCCCTTAAGTACGTATCACGTAGATTTTATTGGTCCAATGCCCTCTACCAACAAAAAATTACAGCACATATTGACTGTTGTTGACGCATTTACCAAATTCACATGGCTGTATCCAGTGAAGTGTACTTCTGCGGAAGATTTAATAGACAAACAAAGGTTACAACAAAAAACTTTCGGGAATCCCAAAAGAATACTCACAGATCGAGGATCAGCATTTACTTCGAAAGCTTTCACTGATTTTTGCACTGAAGAAGGAATTCAACACTTGCAAATTGATAACAGAGTACCTCGAGGAAACGGTCAAGTAGAAAGGATCCATCGCACTCTAATACCTGTCCTAACCAAGTTATCGTTAGACGACTCGACAAAATTATACAAATATGTCGACCAACTACAACGAATACTCAACAGCACGACTAATAGAAGTACCAAGTGGACACCTTTTGAACTCTTAACAGGTGTTACCATGAGGAATAAGGACGACTTGAAAATACGAGATCTACTCATGGAAGAGATAGAAGATGAGCTTCAGGAGCAAAGGAACTCACTGCGACAAGAAGCAAAGAGGAACATCCAAAAGATTCAAGCCGAAAACAAACGGACCTATAACAAGAAACGCAAGAAAGCTCCGAACTATAGGGAAGGTGATTTGGTGGCAATCCAGCGAACGCAGTTCGGTTCTGGGTTAAAACTAAGACCCAAATTCCTAGGACCCTATAAAATTACAAAAGTTAAACCCAAAGATAGGTATGACGTACAAAAAATAGGTAACCAGGAAGGGCCTAACATAACTTCTACATCCGCTGATCTAATGAAATTTTATACTACTAAATAAATTAACATAAACACTCTTAAAAAAATACGTAAACATTGCCATAATTGTCTTTCGCCCAACGTCATTATTCTTCATTTTATATGTCATTGTTTGATTTTCAATTTACCATGCAACTTCAGCCATAGCATAGGACCCAGCCACTGATGCAGTTCCTACCATCTTCAAATAGACTTGATCCTGAACTTTTCGAACAATTACAAATGAACATTGTGATCGTCAACGAAATGTTTTCATTTTGTCTTAGTTTTATACTTTCTTTTACTTAAGTATTATCACATGTCTTGCCCATTTCCGTGTGTTTCACCGATGAGGTCATCGATCTACAGGATGGCCGAATCTGTAGGATTTTTATTATCCCATATCAATTGTTTACCGTACATTTCAATTTCCTCTTGTAAAGACAGATGGCACTGCAAGACGATGTTTCTTTTTTTTTTTTTTTTTTTTTTTGTTATTACGAATAAGTATTCGTACTCCGCGATTTTTTTTTTTTTAAGCAGAAGCACACCGGATCCCATTCGGGAATAAACACGCTGAACTCTGTCCGCCAATTTTGGGTGCACTCAACTCTCTTCGCTAATTGGGTAATGTACTAATTAAACACTTAGTTTTCGTCGACTTGTGCTGCCATTTGGCTAGTAGTACTTAATACTTTTCCCCCTTTTGTTTTGTTTAAAAGTGATTGTGATGTTTCGTCTAATAAATTTAACTGTACTTTCCGTTTTTGATTTGGAAGTTTATTTCTCTTTTATTTCATTTTTGCTTCCCTAAATAAATCCCCTAGACATTTAAAAAACCGAACCACTAACCCCCACACACACACATATATATATATATATATATATATATATATATATATATATATATATATATATATATATATATATATATATATATATATATATATATATATATATATATATATATATATATATATATATATATATATATATATATATATATATATATATATATATATATATATATATATACTAGAAAAAGTAAACAAACAATTAATTTATGATATTTTTAAAGTTTTATGGTAATTTTATTTAACATAATTTAAAATTATAAAATATAGGGCTTGCTGTTAAGGCTTATGACATTTCATTTCATTGGAATTTAACTAACAATTAATACCGATGATTATAATTCGATAAAATTACACAACTTGTTTGTTATTAGCTTACGTTGTTGTACAATACTTAAAAAAAAGTCCAGGAAGATGATTAGATGACAAATGTCACCTTTTTTTCCTTTATCGTATTAGAGAAATTGATGCCTTCACAATATATTTTTTGATGTATTAAATACAAAACTTAACAAATGTGAGGTGAGAAAAAATATGACTTAAGCCTTTCGTATGGTTATTTCCCTCAAAACCTTTACTTTTGAGTTAGAAAAAAACTCTATACTCATGGACTTATTTTTAGAAGCTTAAAATGCAGATTAAAGGGTAGTTTTGAACATTGATTGAATGAAAAAATTATATTTTTGTTATGTTCAATACCCGTTTTGAATTTTTAGAGCATACTTATTTTGATATCTAGGATATTTAGTTTTATCATGGTAGATTTTTAAAAATTCTGAATACTATTCGTAATGACATCCTTTCAAAAATAATAAAGAAAAATTATTTTTAATAAATTACTGTAGAAAGGTTTAATAATTTCTTAATAAATCTTACTGTAAACGTAATGGAACATAAATGGGTGTAAATTATAGATGCAATTATTTTCAATTTTGAAGGATTCCTTAAAGTGGTTTTAATGGAATTCCCATTAGGTAATTTTTTCAAAGCTAAAAAGAAAAAATTTCGCCATCAATTTTATTAAAAATGAAAGCTCAATTAATTTATGTGTGGATACAAAATAATTGAAATGTTCACTACTACTTTTGAAGGAGGCTGTAATGAGAAACTTTCATTAAAGTGTGAAATATAAAAATGTATCTTATTCCGAAAACGTAAACACATCATTTAGTATTTGTTATAAACTTGAGTATAAATGATAAATGATCTTGTCAGTACTATTTAGTGCAATTTAAAATGGTATTAATTAACAGTTACAAGCTATACAGTATTTTGCAATATTTTTAATATTGGGAAACGAATACTTATATGTATTTCTAACAATTATATTTACAAGTATTTACAATGGTAGTGTTGTTCGCAAACTCACTACTTAAAATTTTTATAAGTTGACAATATTTCTCACTGCCTTACAAAGAATTCTATCATTTATCTAATCCCATATACTGTAATTATGTAGATAATTTTTAATTGGGATAGAGATCAAAAGTTGAATTTACAGAGAATTTTGATTAAAAATGCTCAGAGGATTGAAATGAAATAAAGACCTGTGTTTATGAAATTAATGATATGGATAAAACTAAAAGTTTTGTACTGTAAAAGCCTTTATAATATAATTAATTTTATATGCACATTTTAAATACAACAGGAGCCAGAAAACTTTATTTATAAAAACGTTTTCTTCTATACATACCTTACTTAACGTGTGAATAAAATATTTTAAGGGAAGTGAAAAAATAGTTCTGAGTAAGAATTTGTCAGGTAAAGTTTTACATTTTAGCCCTTTTTTCTAAACATAACGGAAAATACAGGATGTATATTTTGCTGTGTTGTTTAATTTTAAATTAGATAGACTAATTAAATTAGTTATCTAATTTACCAGTTAGTCCAACTAACTAACAGGTCCATCCAATTAAATTAATTATCTGATTTACCGGTTAGTCTATCTAATTAAATTAGTTATATAATTTACCATTTAGTCAATCTAATTAAATTAGACGGACTGATTGGTAGATAATAAAAACCAAACTTTTATTTTGTAAAGTTTTTTTTCTGTGATGTATGTTATAGGTGTTTCAACCGCTTCGATTTTGTGCAATTTACCCTTTGGATATTAAATAACTTCTTACATGTAACTGGTACAAAGAGAGTTAAATTTGAAATGTATTGTTTCATAATTTCCTGTGTTTTGTTGGTTGTTGAGCTGAAGACAGCCTATAACCAAAAGTATGTTTCATGTCGTGACGAAGGTTTTAAATCGGGTATATGTTCCCCACCATCTGTTTCTTTTTTGTTACTTTTATTGATAATTACTGAAATTAATCATAATTTGTGTAATGATTATAAATAAATTAAATATCAAAATAATTATACAATTTATATCACAACAACTTAAAAAATAAAAAAACAACAATTTTTCTATTTTATTTTTGTTTGGACCAAACTTGTTGGGTCTTGAGCCTGATTGTTGGTCATAAATTTGTATTTGCTCTGTATTAATAAAATAATAGGTCACTCAACTAAGATAAACAATTTTTAAATACCTATTAAAACAAACTAAGATCCATTAATTAAAACACTGTGAATTGTTAAAGATCATGAATCTCTATTGTGTATTAAATAAACATATGCCTTTGTTAAGGATTTTGGTAATTGAGTTTCTTTTTAATGATTTAGAATAATTAAAGAAACAAAACTTATAGATTTTCTTAATGCATTAAAATCATACAAATCAATAAAGCTAAAACTGAACTTAAATAAAACTATTTTATCCTCATTTTACAAAGAAACTAGGGGTGTGGAACATCGCACAACTTTCAACTACACAAAAATACTTGTCAGTGCATTTAAATTTGACGTGGAATGGTGTAATTTTCCCTAAATATATTTTCATTCGTTTGGAAAAATTATCAATTTGGCGTTATTTTTAGTGATAATTCTTACATGCATCCAAAAAAAAAAAAAAAAAAAAAAAAACACAGCCAAAATTAAGTATTTTGGTGATATACTTTTTAATAATTCTTACACTATCTTTACTTATAAGTGAAAAATAAGAGAAAAACGGTCGTTGATGAGCGATGTTCAAAGACAGAGAACTCTGTGTTGAAGACATTTGTTTTTCAACTTTTTACTCTTTTGTCGCATCACTAACCAGTATTCGAAAGTTGAACATCGTAGGTCAATCCCTTCGGGAATTATGCTGACACATTCACAAATATTTTCTAGATCACCTATTTGATCTCAACATGTTCGAAAATGTGAAGAAAAAAATTTATTTTTTGACCGAATGTAATACTTCCATTATAACATATAGGTGATTGAAAGTAAAAATTTATTATAATTTTAAAATACCTTCATTAACATTTTCAAGGAATTTTATTCAACAATTAATTGCACGTCATTAAGAAGCTTCGTATTACGTAAGAAAAAAATTACTAAAGAAATAATCTCAAATGAAACCGTATCCCGTGACTTATGACGTCAAGCCAAGCAATTAATTAACAAGTATAAGTCGACTTTTTCTAATGCGTTTTCTTCTAAATCCATTACCAAAATGACGAGTTTTCTTATTTTAAAGTAGGGACAATTTAGAGTTGAAACAGATTGGTTGAAGGAAGTTTTTTCATGTATTTTAATTTTTTTTTTAATGTTATCATTCAATTTTCATTTAAATGCAAAAAATGTAACAGTAAATATTAAATATTTTATAGTATTTGGTGATTAAATATTAAAATGTAAAATATGTAGAATTTTTTTCGTATTTTGTAAAACGGCAAATGTAATTTCTTTTCTTTTTTATACTCTTCTTTACTTATGTATGATGAATTTGATAAAATATTAAAATTGGTTAATAACGTACATTAAAACTCTTAGTTTAGTTACATAACTTTTTAAAAGTTATGTTTTATCAAATACAGTTATCTCCAATTTAAATACACTCAAACTAATTTTTTTAGACTGTGAATTAACATTTTCTATTATTTCAGACTAAGGAGGTTACATAAAGATTAAGAATTTGATATCTGTTATACAATCGATTAACATTTATCTTGTTAAAGTAATTTTTGTCTGCTGTAATTATTACCAGTTGACTTAGTTTTCCGTCAACCTTAGCGACCGTTTGGATATGGCAACATAGCGTTTTCACGCCAAAAAAAAACAAACAAAAAAACCCCACTTTACTTACTTTTTTCCTTCTCTGACTATCTAAATGGAAATGCAATGAATTTGAATGATGCAATGAATCTTGAATGGAAATGCAGTAGAGAATATTTTTGACAGACATAAATATATGAATTTGTATTTATATATTGTAATATAGTTATTTATTGTAACACCTCTGTTTTAAAAACCTGCTCATATCGTAGTGTATGAGAAAGGATTGAAATTTTCTTTCAGAAATGGCAATCGTATTTAAAATTATTATCCCGTCTTTTCGTTTCCCAAATTATGCTTTGTGTCATTCAACAATATTTTCTCGATTATCTATCATTTAAGCGAAAGGGTACAGATTTGTATGCAATAATTTGCTTGTATTTTTATTTTTATTAATAATAGTTTGCCTCATTTGTGGTTACTTATGGTCTACTATTCCGAATGACGGATAGTATGAAATGGGGCAAAAGTCATTAGTTGAGAAATATATCTTTCAAATTATCTCAATCAATGCAATTGGATCAGTTTTAAACAATGCATTATCGGGTAAAATGTTAAGCCCACTCAAACATACTTTCGCGCCAAAGAATAACTCTAAAAATGGCATATTAAAATAAACAAATTTATGATAAAACGAATTTGATTTAGTTTTGATAAGATATAAATATTTATTTGATGAAAATGTGTCTTAGCATTTTGTAGAATAGATCTACAGAAAAAATTATTATTTTTTACTCTGCGTGAAATTAGTATTTTGCGACCAATCTTACATACTCCATAATTTACCATATGTTGGCCATATCAACTATTTGATACACCTCTTTTGTACAAAGTTAAAAAGATTTCTCATAAACGATAACTATCCTATACTTAGAGTAACTTTTTTATATGTACACTTTTAAAACTAAATAATCTAAATGGTAATTAAGTATGTAACAGAACTAATCAAATATATGGGTGAAATTTTTTTAAAGGGCCAAAATCTGTCGCCAGCTCTTTAAATATATTAAAATCATATTTTGAAAATATATTTTTTCATAATCACCTAAAATGCCATGTTCTCTTTCTTAATTTAGTTTGAAATAATAATAATAATAATAATAGTAATGATAATAATGATGATGATGATAATGATGATGATAATGGTGATGATAATGATGATAATAATGATGATGATAATGATGCTGATAATGATGCTGATAATGATGATAATAATGATGATAATAATGATGATAATAATGATAATAATAATGATGATAATGATGATGATAATAATGATGATAATAATGATGATAATGATGATGATATTGATGATGATAATGATAATAATAATAATGATAATAATGATGATAATGATGATGATAATAATGATGATATTGATGATGATAATGATAATAATAATAATAATGATAATAATAATAATGATAATAATAATAATGATAATAATAATAATAATAATAATAATAATTTTTTTTATTTTAAACGCAGAAGAAGTGAAACTTCATTTAGATGACGTGTCGCCGTTTGAAAAATTAATTTTGAGCTACTTTTTCAGATAGTTTGATGCCACCTAGATATCAGAAAATTAAATTTTATCGTAGTTATAAATTTAAAAACTTTTTTTACTGTGTTTCGTATTATTTTTCAGTCAAAATATTTTTATTTCGCTGTTTGTTTTTGGCTATGAGTGTCGCCGAATTTTCTGTGAATTCATTGACGCCGATTGCCGAAATGGCCCTAGAATGCACTGTTGACTAGTAAACCATATTTTTGGAACACTTTTGAACTTCTTATCAATAGTTGAGGACATCATTCACAAGTTCAAATCTGTTTCGCTACAAATTGGTATTGAAAGGAAAATTGCAAGAATTTCAAGCAAGACCTGTCAATAAACCAACGCCACCTTTTCAAAAAGAAAAAAAAAAAAAAAAAATTAAAAATAATAATAATAATAATAATAATTAATAAGTGTTTTTTATTTTTCATTCGTATCACTCTCATGTTAACTAAGTTTAAACCAAAGAAAAAGACATGTGCAAGACGTTGGTAACCAGCATTAAGCTTTTGCTTACGTTTCATCATTCGGTCGACGTATCATCTGGCAGACGCCTTCCGAATTTTTCGTTAGAAAGTTTATATATAAAGTAACAGATAACAATTTGGTATTACTTACTTAAACTCTTGACCCCGTTTTACACATACGGCATCAAGCCTACCTTTCCTTGCCCTCCGATCTTTTGCCAGGGATCTTGCTTCCTCTAGAACATTTACGCGAGTCTTTTTTAGGTCTGATTGAATTTGTCTTAGCCAAGTTGTCCTAGGTCTTCCTTTTTTCCTCTTGCCATCAGGAGCTCAGGAGAGAGAAACGTGTGTTAAATTCTCTTTTGGCATTCTTAACTCATGACCCGTCCATCGCCCCCTTCTCTTACTGATTTCTTCCTTTATTGAAGTAACGTCTGCACTTTCTAAAATTGTTATGTTACTAACCTTAACAGGCCAACAGATTTTAAGTATTCTTCTAATACAATTATTTTGGAAAACTTCAAGTTTTTGAATGTCTGATCTTCTGAGGCAACCGTTTGGTATTAGTTTTGTTATAATTATAGAGTTTTTACAGAATTTAAAACATAGCATTTTTCCCAACAAAAATCGACACATTTTTTTAAAAAACTTTTCCATTAAAATATACATAGATTATTTCATTCATATATTTTATTTATACTATACATAATTACCCTACTAACCGAGAAAAATTAGATGTATGATAAATTGGCTTTTAAAAAGTATTTTGTAAATGACATTTTCTTACAGTTGTTTTATTAAAACAAAATTTCAAATATTGTATGTTACTACAAAAATACAGCTCCAAATCTTATGAAATGTTTTCCTAGGTTTAAATATATTACAGATTTTATCTTTAGATAAATAATTATATTATTTTTTATTTTTAATTATAAATTCTCATTTTGGCTTGTTTAAAAAAATCCACTCATAAAACAGAATTAATCAATTATATAACAGAAGTAATTTTAAATATTCATGACATATTTAATATTTAGGGAGAATCTTTTCCATTATTTACAAATATTTCTGTGATTAACTAATTATTTACTTAAATAAATTCAATCATGATTTATTAACGTTAGTTGTTATGCGTAGTATCATTACTTTATTTTATGTTTTTTATTGTACTGGGTGTAATGGGGTAGTAAATTTTTAAATTATTAAAAAAATTATTTGACCCTATTAGATATTTCTACTGAATGCACGTGTTTCCTATGTATGACTTATAAAGAAAATAAGACTTTGAAACAAAGTTGGAAAAAGTTGTGAGTTTCTATTGTAAATGTATTGGTAAAATACTACGATGGTTTAGAATTTATTGTATAAGAATATATGTATAGAATTCATTGTATCTGAAGTGATATTTATGTAAAGTCAATGGGATATAAACATCTCTGGAACGTAAATAATTATTATTTTAAAGGGAGAACTGAAGTCGAAAATTAAGTATATTTATAAAAACAGACTTTGCCTGATTTCATAAACAACGACATCTTCCTAATTTACAGTAGTTAATCTTACTATTTGGCGCAGTATGAAATCTTCTTAAATCCCGTTATCTGTAGAAGGTGCATTTAAACTAATCACTTTCTAATTCTATTCCCTCTGAATACGAAGCCAAGCGAAACGGAATAGAAATGCAATTAAAGAGAAAGCCAATATCCGTCGTTTGTTCCAATTTACAGCATTCTTAGGCCAAGTAAATATAGCTAATTAAATTGAGTGCAGATACTTTTATACCCTTTGTGATACTGAAGTTTGCTTAAAATTAGCAGTTCTAGTCTTTTAATGTGGAAAATGGGTAATTTTTTTTGAGGATTTTATCTCTAAATCCTCTGCGTTAAGGTAGCATCGAGAGGAATTAAGTTTTAATGCAACCTCATTTGTTGTGCATGCAAAATAAAGGATATAAGCTATTTATTCATCAAGATCCAATTTGTATCCAATAACTAATAAACCAGAAACTTTTTGGATCAATAAAGATAACTTACAGTCAGTTTAGTAATTGTAAGTGAGCTTTGAATTTTGGAGACTAAAAAGGGTTGTTACGTCTGCAATGCATAGAGCTAAAAGAAAGATTCCTAACAAAACTAGGGTTTAAAATTACTATGTATGAAATTAATAATTTGCTAAAAACTCATGTCTCATGCTATTTTAAGCAAAGACGCAAGCATTAGGTACTAATTAAACGAATCAAAACCAGACAAAGAAAATTAAAGAATTTTAGAATCATCACAACTATAGTAACGCTGCTAAAGAGAAAAAAGTTCTGTTCGAGACACAGTTATGTAATTTGGTTGATAGAAAATGTAATTATGATCATGCTAATATGGGAAGTCACTCTGATATCACTTTGGTCTATGTTCTATTTTTCTTCATTGATAGACTAAAAATGTGCTTATTTCAACATTCTTTCCTTTGTATAAAAAGTCACAATTAAAAATATTAATACCACATACATGCTCGATATATGAAATTAGTAGGATAGATATATGGATATCTTATATATAAAATAGCATATTTCAACCAAAAGTGATTGAATATATATATATATATATATATATATATTATAATATAGACTAAAACTCCTATTGGAAGTTCTCTTCTAAAGAACTTATACCGAATATTTTCCACTATAATTAACTATAAATAAAAGAAGGTGACACATCCTTTCAATTGGCGGGAAGAGTTTATTTCGTATTTCAGAAAAAAGTCACAAATTATTCTTTTTTTTTTCTCACTTCCAGCCACACTGATTTAAATTTGAAGTTTATGCTTAGAATAAAATTATCCCTCACACAAAAAAACTACAAATAATACAATCACTAGATCGACGTTTAATTTTAAGGCTGGATGATTTTGTAAATTAATGGTAAAACTCAGAGTTTTCTAGCAGAAAAGCGCGAAGTTAAGACCGGAAATGAAGGTAAAACTAAGTAGCTGATTAAGGATTGTTATCAGAGATCCTTAACCAGCCACTTTGATAACCTCGGTAAATAACCCATTGGTGCTGCAGCTGTTGGTAGGATAATCATCACGCTTAGATCTGCATTTACACTATGCCCTTGAAGTTTGCTGGTTGCAGAGTAGCAAGGAATGCTGAAGCGTTGTAGATCAAATTTAGATTTTTTAAATAGTTGTATGTCCTAATTAGAAACAATAAGTAATAGAAGTATTGTATTACTGCGAAATTTTTTTTCCATCAATATTACATGGTGGTGTATCACGTCCAACAAAGTAAGACACTGTGTCACTGCTTGTGAATGTACAAAATTCTCGAATTGCTACAAGCTTGCCTTGTTCCATAAGCTGAATCATTTCATGAATAGGTAAAACCTTTTATTGCTCCTCTGACACAAAGTGAATCCATAAAATGTTTAGCCTTTTTTACTGCAAGAAGTAGAACGAAACTGTCAACATTATCATATAGTATCAACCTTTCTGATGCATGTAGATAAGAATATTTAAAACGACATGGTTAACATGGATGAAAGTTTGATAATGAGTTTCTTTATGATTGCAAGAACGATGAATACTGGCTTTAAAATAACATCATTTTCAAGAGTGGATAATTACATTGATTCCTTAAAATTTAGAACAGTATGTAATATTACAAGATAGTTCTGTCTGGTTTGTAGAATTTCCGAGGAAAGTTTTGCAGTTCTTAGAAAGTTTACAGTTAGGTCTCTATATTTCAAATTTGTTTAAAACATTTGCTGTCTTTCGTATGTGACTTAATGCTAACTTTGTGGTACGTATCCCATGCCAAAACTATAAGATGCGCCCCGTATTTAGCCATGTTTATTTTTATATGATCATGTCGGATTAATTGGAAAAGTTCAAAAAGTGTGAATTTTACTTTAGAATCCAAGAGTGTGCGAGAGCAGGTCTTTTGTAAATAATTACTGCATACTCTTTATATTCTTTTTGAACATTAGGAAACTTTTGAGGTTGACTTTCACCAGATTCCAAAAGCTTGATTATACCTGGACAAGAATTGATTTGTCTTTAGTTCTCAGTTAATTCTCTAAACTTACGTGATATTAAAGTTATGGACGCCTTTCTTGTGACATCGGACATTTTGTTTTTTCGAGTGAGTTGTTTTTCTCATCATCGACACAAATCACTGGGCATTTATAAAGCTTACAGTCCATGCATTTTGCAGCTTTTGTCTGCTAAAGAATTTTAACCTTGAATTTTATACGTTGCATTTGCATTCATATCTAGAACCATCAGTTCGTCGTCAGTTACTAACTGGTACCATGAACATTTGAACTAGTCAGTTGCTTTAGCTTTCACTGGTAAAACAACAATGCTGGCAAATTTAAGTATTTTTTAGGTAAAAAACATTGTGAACCTATTATTACAAAGTTTTGTATCTTTAGTTGTCAAACTATCTATACTAACTTTTTAGTCGCGTAAACGTAAACTTGTGTAGAATTCAAGTAAATAATAGATCACCTCTGCTATATCATTATTTATTGTTGTTAGTTAATTCAGTTAATAGTTCTTCTGTTATGTTATGAAATTAATCGGATTTTTTATGAGACGCATTTTTCACAGGCTCTTCAAAGCTTTTTGTTTTTAGACTGTTATTAAAATTGATCAAATATTTACTGTACCGTTAAAAGGAGCTTTTGTTATTTTTTTTCTTTATAGAAGTTGTGAAATTTTCAAAGTCAATTTTATAATTCCCAATTCTATTAAAATTTGTAAAAAATTATTTTTATTTAAAAGTCATACATATTTTAAAGATTATTTGCATGCATATGACGAAAAATTCAGCTATAAATACTTCCTATATTCTGAGAAAAATATTTCTGAACTGAAAAAGGGAGTTTCGAGATAAACGGGCTCAGTCCATCTGGGGAAATACGATTTTCCTCACATAGTGATTTTTCTGAAAAATATTAAAAATATATCATCCATGAGAAATTTTGAAGTAAAATATTCTTTTACATCTAAGAAATATTATTTGAAGAATAGTCAAAAAGCCCAAAACGCAGTAATTATTTATACGGCTCTGGTCTACTTAAATGAATTTATCACCATACACGTTTAAATTTATTTCCTTGATTCAAGTTATTTTGAAATCTAAAATATTTTTCTGTGAAAAGTACACAATATCGTACATATCTGATTTTCCCTACCTGTCAATTTCGGAACTATAAAGAGGGAAAGGGGCTATTCTCTAATAGTTTTATGATTTCCTTGCTAAAATTTATATAAAACCACATATTTTTCAAAACTTTTGTCTCATTTCAACTTTAATTTTGTACACATTCATTTAAACTTGATAAAAAATAAAATTAAAAAATCATAAAAAAATTATTTATAATTTTTTGTGTTTGAATATTTATGTATTAGAAGTTATCTGAATTTAATTTAAATCATTTAAATAGTTTCTACGTGCTTCAAATTATTATTTTTATAGACGCGAAAAAAAGTGTTTTGTATTTAGTCTTTGGAATAGGACATAGTAAAAATTTAATGAACTACTATGTTAGATAAAACTAATTAAGAACTATACTAACTAGTAGTAATGAATTTATTGCATACTTTTTTAATTGTAATTTACTCTCTGAACAAAATTGTTCTATAATATATCATTTATACAGAAATGGTACCGTAAATGCGGGCAACTTTGGCCCTGGGTTCCTTCTTTGGCCCAAACTGAAAAAAATATAACGTTCTCTGCTAACCTTTAAGAAGCAGTTTTTTTCCGCTATGGAGCAGCATCCATAGCGGAAACTATCGAAATTAATTTAAAAACTGTTTCCTGAAGGTTAGCAGAGAACGTTACATTTTTTTTCTCAGTTTGGGCCAAAGTAGTCCGCATTCACGGTACATATTCACTTTTGAGAAGTAAATCACAAAATCGTAATTTTTATTAATAATAATAATGATAATAAAAAAATAAAAAAAAAAAAAAAAAAAAAAAAAAAGGATCCAAAATGCAAGTTGTAGTGTATAAAAAGAACATCCAATGAATGTAATACCAGAAGTAAGATTAAAATAAATATTGTACATAGAAAATAAGTTTACTTAATCTCCACACTTCCCTTTCTACGTAAGCGTATAAAAAGATAAAATAATGTACTTTGTATGGTGAGATTTACAGATGATGATATACTGATCTACATCAAGTTAAATAATTGAACTATTAAGAATCTGTAAATGCAGTTGCGTTCTTACATTCTCTTGGGAAATATCGACGATTATCTTAAATAAGTAAGAAGAAAAATTATATCATCAGCTAATGGCTCTTCGTCAAACATTGGAGAAGAATCCTAGTTCAAAAAGAAATTATTAATGAGGTATAAGGCTAGGTTTCTCAAGGAAAAAGGTAAGAGAAATAGAATTTCTTTTAAGAAACTAACCAATTACTTTTTGAAGACTTTCCCTGCTTCTTAAATTAACTTTAATCATTTTCTGCTCTATAAATTGAAAAAAAAAAAAAAAAAAGAACCGATATCAGTGACAAAATTGTAAATATAAGATCATTGCCAATGTGAGATGTTGTAAATATTAAAAAAATTAAACTACAATTTAAACAGGTACTTAAAGTTATTGGTGAGAATCGCATATTCTGAAGTAATTTGAAACATAAGGGTGTTTGAAAGGTGGCGTGAACATAATTTTATCAATATTGCATGCAAAAAGTAAAGTAGTTTTAAAAAAAGATCAATAATCAATATATTTTAATAAATATTTCGTATAAACTTCACAAAGGAAAATAGGGAAAGTGGATAGGGCATGTGGGAAAAAGACGCAACAAATTGTGAGGTTTGATACGAGTATCCAAATAAGGGATAAATTGAGTTTCCAATTTTAAAAGTATAAAAAAAAAAATGCACAAAATTTTAAGAGGGAACATAAAAGTTTGAATCTGAAAAATATTTTTCTTTGTATTAATATGATTAATAAAACACTTAAATTTTATCATATAATTATAATTGCTTTTCTAGAAAAGAAGGACAAAATAGTTTTGGGAGGTGAGACACTGTATCAACTTTTACGTTTTCTGATTAACTCCTCACTTAAACTTGTTGTTCTAAATAAAGGCATTAATCTTTTCATTATCATTTGGAGTGTACAAAAAATAAAGTTCTTATCTTGCAGAAGCTGTTAAAAGCTCTAGCATTTTTCTTACCAGAGGTATATTACCCCGGCGGAAGGCGCGGAGTGAAAAGTTGCACTAATTGGAGTGATCTCATACCCTAACTCTTCAAATTCATTATTTAAAGCTTCCATGACAATTTCTTTTATTTCAAAATTACTAAAGACAAATTTTATATACATCAAAATTGAGTAGTCATTTTGTAAATAAGTTTTGAATAAATTTGACTTTTATATTACGAGTTAAATAAATTTCATACGTTCAAATAAGCATTGCAATATCAATTCTGACTATTTCAGATAATAGTGCAAAATTGGAACACATAACTTTCGTCTGTTCATTAAACACATATTTTCATAATTAATACACTGATTTGAGTTTTCTTTGGATATTGTGATTCCATGCAAGTTTATAATGAAGATGTATTAGTTTCGAAGTCATATTTATTGACATCTATTGAATAATGTATTATGCTTTCCCTATTGTCAATATTATCATATCTCTATTAAAATGTCCTTGTTCCTCATATGAGCAAGCAAGCCTACTTATCTGATTCAAATGTCCTCAGCTAATGTGCATGACGCTTACAGAAGATGTTTTTGGACAAGATTTGAAGCATTATAATTTTTGACACACACACACACACACACACACACACACACACACACACACACACACACACACACACACACACACACACACACACACACACACACACACACACACACACACACACACACACACACACACACACACACACACGCACGCACGCACGCACGCACGCACGCACGCACGCACGCACGCACGCACGCACGCACGCACGCACGCACGCACGCACACACACACACACACACACACACACACACACACACACACACACACACACACACACACACACACACACACACACACACACACACACACACACACACACACACACACACACACACACACACACACACACACACACACACACACACACACACACACACACACACACACACACACACACACACACATACACACACTACTAAGTATATGAATACGGGGCAATGTAAACACTGATGTTAAAAAAGACCTTATCTGCTTTTAAAAACCATCTAGCTGTTTTACTTTTACGGAAGGATTCATCTGTACCACTGCACACTAGTAGTATTCTATTCTTTCACATATATCCCTCCACACACAGTACAATTTTTATTTAGTTTTGCTATTGTGTTTTATTTATCGTTATGCTACCTAAAGAGGCATTTTTGTTTATTCATCTAAGCCATTCTACTGAAAGGGTATCGAAAATAGTTTGGCACTTGTGGGTGATTAAGTGATTACATTTTTATATCATTATTTAAACCCACCTATTGAGAGATGATAGTTTCACATCTGCATATTATTCCTACCTTAACAAGATGTTGGGGAATCAGAAGTCATACAATATCAAGACTTCAAATGAATAATTATAAAATCCATCCACATAAAATTTTTCATTATTGCACTGTTTGTGTAATTTCTCGACTATATTGATTCAGTTGATAGGTATTCTATAGATTTAAATATTTCTGTAATAATTTGTAAAGTGAATGTTTTTCGAATCACTACCTAATTTAGTACATCCTAATTTATAACCTATATACATGTATTCACTTGGCTAAAATCCAACAAAAAAATAATTGCAATTAATGTACATAACTATGGAATACATTATTTTCCTAAAGCTCCTTCAATAATGCATAAAATGCGAATTAGTTTAGCATTTTATAAAAATATCCACATGTTCGCAAAGGAGATTTCACACTTATTACAATATTATTTATTTTATTTTGGGGCTATTCAGTCGTGGAATTTCAACATTCTTTATTTACATGATAGATTGGACAAATATTTAATTAAGATTCTGATAAACCATAAGCAAGAAATTGTACTGCTCTTCCAAGAAGATTACTTTTAAGATAAGAATGCACACATTAAATGAGATTTTTGAGTGAGTGATTAATTTTGTGCCTTTTGGCTTAGAGTGTAATTACATGTTTTGAAAGTTTGGGTGCTAACTTTAGTAACAAAGAATTTCTTTTTGTCATTGTTTCTTCAAAATGGTTTTAAAGAAATGTTTTCAATCAGTGAATAAATTATTTTGCTAAAGGGAAAAAGTAATGAATAATTGTATTGTAACTTGAAAATAAAAGAAAATAAATTATTCCTAAATTTAAATAAAGGTTTTTAAAATAGAGTATATAATTGAAAATTTTACGTAAAATTGAGATTATACAGAATCAGGTAGCATACAGTCGTAAAGGGAAAATATTTATTTTATTTTAGTGTCGTACACATTTATTATAGGGCTGTTTATAAAAAAAAAAATAATTGCAAATAGCGCATTTAAATTCAATAGTTTTTAAAAAATGAATGTTGTATTTGTTGGGAAAAAAAACCTGCTTAAATTTTTTTTTAATAACAATACCATCAAATTTATCGATGCATTATTTACTAAAGTATTTAGTATGATGCAAATTATTTATCATATCTGCGAATGTTTAAATTTTCTCTTTCTTATTTATCAAAAAAAATATAATGATATTGGTTCTTCTTTTTTCAATGAGAATAAATATATGTTTTCTATTTTTACATAACACTTCTATACAAATTCATAAAGTTTGGTTTCTTTTCAAAGTAAAAATACTTAAAGCTAATACAAATTCTTTAACACATAATTCTAATTTTATCTATTTGGATTTTAATTTATTTAATTTACTCTTCGATATTTATGCTTGCTAATGTGAATTTATAATATAGTTACATAAAGTAGTTATTAATGAAGAATTTACAAATAATGACATTGTAAAGACTTTAATATTTCTCTTTAACAATTAGAAACAAATGGAGTAAATTATTTTGTATTCTTCTGTAATAAGACTCATAATCAATAAATGTATGCTCAAGTAATTTTGCATCTTTAATTAACTGGTAGATTATCCCATATTATTTATAAAAATTAAGTATTTGAAAGATAAAAATAAAAGCCTTCATTAAACATTCTTTTTCTGGTTAGATTCAGAGCATGCAAATTTATAGTTCAATGAGATAGCAATTTTTTTGTTGAAATACTTTTTTATTGAAAGGAGCCATAAAATTTATTCATTTAGAGGAAAGGGATATTTTCAACTCTCTATTGTTTACACCCAACTTTTTACGATTTGTTAATGAAAACCTAATTATGGTTTGTTGACACGTAAACACTACTTATCACAAAGTGTTTTTGTGATAGAATTCAATGGAGTCCTAAACTCTTTCATTAGATACAGCCTGTTGTAGACTTAGAACAATGTCGTTTTGAGTTATGGTAGTCCGAAAGCGCATAATAAAACTTTTTGAAAGAACACACAACTATTTCAAACACCAAAAGTTGGGACATTTATCAAGCAAGTTATCATGAAAACGCGGTATTTGAATGAAATTGCTGAGAGAAAAAAGGGACTAACAGAAATGAGAAATTTTTGCGAGTTTATCACTAGTAGGCGATTGCAGTGAAAGTTGGAACTCTATTGCAGGGAATGACTTTGCAGTCTTAGCACATTTATCACTCGCAATCTTTATTTTTTGGTTTGTTTACTTTCTTTTTCCTCCCTCAGCTTCAGTTTTGGGGTCCCAACGCGAGTGTCTCTAGCATTTCTCCATTACATTTCTCTGCCCATTGCCTCGCAGGACATATATTTTCCTCGATATATAAATTTCTTATTTCTAGAAGTTGGTTTAGAGCTAACTGGTTTAAGGAGGAGTGTTTGGAGGTTGGAAAGCTTAAGATGAAAGTACGATTTATTGAAAGTGGTTATTGACGAAATTCACTTGTTTTGCGATGAGGTGAACGGAATAGATTTGTCTTACGAAATTTTAGTTTGATAGAACTTATGGTTTTCGAAAGGAATTTTCATATTGAAATTGAAGAAATTTATTTAATTTAGTTAGTTTGGTAAAGAGAAAAAGGACATAAATGTGCAATATTTTTCAATTTAAAATATTTGTAAAGAAACATTAATCAACACTGTTTTCAGCAATATTTCTTTCTTTAAGTTCCTTAATATTATGAGCTCCCATTTATGATTGGAGCTTGATGGTTATATTATTATCTATACAGACAAAAGAAAAAATTTAAACGTTATAAAGACAGCACTCTTGTGACAACAACTCATTTGAATGAATTAATTCCCTTTAAAATAGTTTTTGGTCATGTAGCCGTTTAGTTAGCATGCACATGGCAATTAGCAAGATTCATCGACATGAAATATAGTTCATATCCTTACATCAACAAAATACTTAATTTTTGAATTTTAAATCACCTTTTTACCTGAAGGAACTCTTATTACATCTGAAAGTACCTTTGTTTAACTTCAAACCAATGCAGGTGAAATCAGTCTTATAATAATTGAACGCTGTCCATGGTTATATTAAACTAAGTCAATATTTAAGGATAAAGAAATATTTTTGTATATACTTGGCTAACATATTATCGAAAATTCATATATAAACTAACAATTGTTGATTTCAATACACAAGCCAATATCTTATTTGCTCTAGTGGCTAAACCTAGTGATTGATAGGTAGAGAATACAGAGTTGTGCTAAAATAACCACCTTACCCACAAGGTAAGAATTGTTTAAAAGTACCAAAAACTCTATGTTTGAAACAAATAACTTGAAAGATAAACTGATGATTAAACTGGATTGGTTTTCAGTCAATATTTACCTGAATCCCAAGAAAATACATATCAAAGGTGACTCTACCATTAAGGTATCTGACGATTTACTCTCGGCATTAGATTGTCCATCTAAAGTTTCATTGACGTAGAAATACACTTTGTTAAGAAAGGCTCCTGCAGTCATTATTTTTTTTCCTGAACATGCATCAGTTCTTAGAATTTGGATTTATCTCAATTATATTGGTTCATAATCTATTTGGGATAACAACATTTCATTAGTTAAATTTTCACGCCTCCTCACATTAGGAGTTTAACCTTTTGCATCTGTAAGATTCTTATTGGCTGGATTGTCTCTCGTCTTACTTTTGATCTCTGTTAAATATCTAGTTCAAATAGGACTCTCTCACAGAGATTATTCGGGCATCTGATCAAAAGCAGACAGGAAAATACATCTCCCTAACTGGTTGTTTACTTATAAACATCTGTTTTAAGACCTAAGAAATTTTTTGGCAGTTCCATTACGGAAATCACTTTAAATTAAAGTATAATTTTCAGATAGGTAATTATTAGAAATCTAAATTTAAAATAACATAAATTGAAGTGGTGTGAGGTTTCTTCTTAAAATACATACAAGCGCGACACAATATAAGAGCGACATATTATTCTATCATCTAATGTATATATTTCTTTGTTTAAAACTTTAGTTACATCCTTCCTCCGCCTGTAAAGTAGTTAACTTTAAAAAAAATAAATAGTAGTACCTAAGGTGCCATATTTTTATTAGTTCGGGAAAACTTGAACTGACTTTTTTCTCTCTTTCGTCAGACATTTCTCCATGGTCAATATACAATTTTTAAAAAAGAACTATTTTTTCAGTAGAATAGGTTCCAGAGTGCTATAAACGGGTGTCATTTAATTATAACCATCATGTACTAACCTGAGTTCCATAGGAGAAATATTGACTCGTACCGACATTTATCGGATAAAGTTTTATAGGCTTAGTAAAACCCTATGGGAATTAATCGGTTCTGGAAAAATGTGTATTGATCTAGAATATATTTTGTTACATGGAAATAAATGATTTTGAATGAAACAATTTTATTCTAAAACTTTTATTGATTGTATATAATGGAAGTATCTCATACTTATAATTAAAATATGATATTCTTTATATTTTGGATAAGTTCCGTTTTCTAAGCATTAGTACGTTATATTCTAAAGGTTGCAAGGTTTTAGAAAAAAGTGTTTATGTGTTATGAACTATAAATATATCCTATTAAATAGCGTGTTTCTAAAATATCTGGCAAAAAGTAAAGGCAAGTATAGAAGACCGTAATACAATAAATTTCTAATAAATTTTTATTTCAAAGTATTTGTTACTAGCAAACTTATCATCGGTATATATTAAAAGTTATTCGATAGATTCTAAACTCAAAGCACGAAACGACTCCAACACGTTTCCTCAAGTTGACATTTTAACAGCAAGTCAAGTGGAAACAAGTTCAGCTTCCAATGTAAAATGCCTCCGAAATTCATTTCATATGTAATGTTCAATCAAAATTAATTTACGGAAACAGAAAATAAATTTAGACTTGCTCGTTTTAGAGGTAGAAGCTGATATCGAACTCTCAGCGTTTCGGACTAATTAATCAAGTAAAATAAATATGAATTTATTCCTGGCCCTCTAAAACTATGGAAAATGTCACGCAATCGGCAAATTGAAGTTACTTAATATTAGGATGCTATTAATTAGCTTCTCTTTAGCATATTTTGGTATGTTATGGAGCTGACATGTTGTCATATGTTGACGTAAGTGTATTGCTATACTAAACATTAAAGGTGTATAGAAAGGGATTCTTCATATAATATATCAGTTAACAATGTTAATAATTCGTATGGATTTCTAAACATTTAATGTGATAGTCTCTAGGTACACATACATTTATTTAATGGATGGGAGTATTTCATGTATAAAAAGTTTAAATAACTCATTGTTGCGAAGTAAGTTGCATAAATTACTCAAAATTGAGTGAGATCTTAAAAACTTAGCTTACTTATATCGACGTAGTATTGGAGATTTTTGCGTAATGACTACAAAATATTGTGTGGTGAAGTGGCATTGGGATGAGTGTTCTCACCCAAGACACTTCTACCCCTTTTCAGCGTTTTTGAATTAATTTGTGAGGTTTTGATTTTATGAGGTTTAATTTTGTGTGGGTTTAATTGTGTTTGCACTGGTGGTTGATGACTCAGTTTAAAAGTAAAGGGTCTGGTACACCCTACTGTCCTCTGTCTCGTTAAAACCAGATGTTTTGGGGGAAAGAGTTGTGTTAGGGGATTTTTGTCGGTCTGGGCTGGCTTAGAACGGATGTAAGTCGGATATCTTTCGATGCTGAATGTCAAGCGGGATGTGTTTATATGACGGAGGTCAGAGAGGTGAATTTCGCAACGAAACCAATAATCGCCTGGCCGGGCAAAAAGGGTTCAGCCCTGATTGCTTGTAGGCGTAGGTTATGGTCCAATGAAGGGCGCAGAATCTATAGCAAAACTGGTAGCGCACCAATTGCATTATGACCAAGTTTTTAAAAGCTGGTACAACTCTGAAAAATGAAGATTTCACGACCCTCTCTGCTCTGGCTACCTTGTCTACCAACAGGTGCGTGGGGGACGCAACGATCCCTCTCTGACCGGCTAACTCTAGGGTAGAGCCCTGTGATGATGTATTCCTGCATGAACGGGTAAGTCCTTCTGGCATTCGTTCTCGCTTGCACAGTAAATCCGCAAAAGTTTAATTCGTTTAAAATTAATTTAAGTGTTAATTTAATTTAAGTTTGGAGGACAGCTTTTTTTAGTAGAAGAATTTGTGTTCGCGTAGTGAGAAATGGCAACGTTTACTTTCTCAGTAAAATTAAGTTTAGTGCGATTGTAATTTAAATATAAGTGTGTTTAATTGAATAAATAACTGTCTAGTTTAATAGGTTGACTTAATGTTTATTTGGAAACAGAGTTTAAGTAGTAGTAAGTTCCGATTTAATATTGTTATATGACAATGTCACGAGTCTCTCTCAACCACAGGCGCCGTACCGTATTTGTGACTCTATGTATTGTATAAACCATTGTGTTCTCTTTCTTATTAATTTACGGTATTCAAAATAAATTATTCAATTTAACCTCAAACTGGACTCTTTCTTTGTAAGAGAATCGTTCTTGGGTGCGGGATGTTCATTTCCCTCACAGGGGGTAGGGTTCTGTTGCTGTCAATGTTGTCGTTGGTTCAGGTAAATTTCTTTATTGTACTTAGGTCGAGAATTTAACTTAATGTGGTGTAACTTATTGATAACTCTTGTTTTCAACGAACCTTGCCCCAACACGTCCGTAAGATTTGGCGCTTATAACTTAAAACACAACGCAAACTGTCAGGAAACGATTAATTGGTTAATTAATTTAATCTATATGTATTATTGGGCTAAAGGAAGCGGGCGTCACCTTACGACATATTGTATAGCATAGAGAATTGGTAGATCAAGGTTTGAGCCACTGAAAGTATTCCATGTATGAAGGGGGTAATACCTTCCAGGAGGACTGTCCCACATCGGTATCTCGAATGTGTGAAAACTCAACTCTCACCAGAGATTTCGACTACACGTTGTCTAAAGACCTGTCGAGCCGGTTAAGATTAGCTCGTATAGTGAATGTTTTCCCCTAGCGCAGTTTTAGGTGTGTGTGAAGAAGAAACATATCTTTTTTCTATAATCCGCCTCGGTATTAAAAAAGTTCGATTTGGTTCAATATTTCCCCCTGCTTGCACAGCGTTGACAAAGCGGAAACGCGATAACTTTTCAACTATCCCAAGATGGCGGACAAATATAAAGGGCATTAGTTTGACTTTGAATTATTTTTATAAATATATTTAAAATAATGTTTTGCTAAAAGTGTATACAAATCTGAAAATATTATGCATACATAGACTTCTTTATTTCTGTTGAGAGTATGGCATGCTGCATTATGCCTTAACGTATTTCGGGTATCATACTAGGATTCTTACTACCATAAAAATATTATTATGGAAAATTATAATATTTAGTTATATTGCTACCACCATATTGGCATCAGCTTAATTTCCCTTGTTACGCAAAACATAAAAAAGTATTTTGGTGATATAACAATGTTTCTTCAAACTCAGCTGTACAACTGAAGACAGATTAGGAAGGATGTTGGTTGAACAGTGGTCAGTTTGGAAATTACGTGTTTGATTCCAGCTGGTTAGATTTCTGTTAAATTTTATTACTTTCAATGTATTTTATTTTTATAGCTTCAATAAATAAAAAAATGGATTTTTTCGGAATATATTAAATAAGGTTATAAAGTGGTATTTTTAATTAATTATCTACTCCGATTTCATCCTAATAGACATTGGCATTCTTAGTAACGTAAATGAAAAAATGTAGTCTTTTTCCTGAATAGACAAAGTACTTTTTATTTCAATAATTTTCTTTCATTGCAATCAGATTTGGCACTTCACTTTTTATGTGACTAACTTTACCTGTACATATTCTTTTTAATATATATTTTAGAAAAAAAAAATATTTCAGAAGAAAATTTTAGACTTGATCATGTATTAAATACTTTTTTGAAATATACTTACTACTAAATACTTAAGTTTTTTACTGTTCATTTCATAATTATTTGTCCCTTATTTTTAAATAATTCAAATTTTTATTGTATTTTAAAAGAATAAAAATATTTTGAAAACGCATTCTTGTTTTACTGTAATTGAAAAAAAAAAAATTTAAAAAAAATAAAAAAATCATAGTATTTTTCATAATCATCTCTCAATCTATTAATCAAACATTACCGCATAAAACTCTCATCTTTAACATTTGTGCATATATTTCACCGTATCATTGTCATCTTTTGCAAATTTTGACATTTAAGGTTTTTAACAAAATAAATTTGAAATAATATTAGTTTATGCATTATAAGAAACCAGGTTAAAAGTAAAACACGAGGTTAAACTATTGAAAGAGTCGCAACAATCTTGAGTAAAATATTGCTGCTAACAGCTATGATGAAAATTTGGTTACTTTTTAAATTTTGATTAGTTCGTCTTATGATTAATCAAATATAGAAAATGTTCATATTCTCCAAACTTTGGTAACTAAATAAACAGTTTGACTTTCAAAAGTATTTTGATGAAAGTCCTTTTAACGAAAGGAAGTTAATTGCTCGTTTCATGATTAATTTTAGTGAAATGTGTTTTGGAAGCGAACTTTTCATTTAACACTTAGAAACTCAACGTAATTTTACGTTTCGTTCAAATTAGTAGCATTTCCTGCCAGTTATATATGTTCTCCTTATCTCAAAGAATCCAGTAGCAAAGAAGGCACATAACCCAACGGTGCAATTTATCATTTTGTTTTACCCACATGGGCCTAACTCCGTCTATCCCCAAAAGAGCCATCCAAAGTAATACCACCAACCTTCCGACTGCAGTTATATCCCACGAGAATCTATTTATTCAGCGAATATTTAGTTTGACAAGATGAGGATCCGGAATAGAAATCTCACCTTAATACGCGAATTCCGCGACTCTGGCAAAGCAATCTCTACCCCTCAACCCCCTCTCTGGAAATCCACCCCCTGCGCATGCTTCAACTTCGTGACGTGGATGTCCCCACTTTATTGAACCACCGGTGAAGATTTCGAAGTTCTTCAGTCGACAATTGTCTGTTGCGTAAGTTGGTTGCGGTTTCATGTGCTCTGTGGTTTTCAGCACGCGGCAATGCACGCGGATTAGTACGTTATCCTGAAGGTTGGTTTCACGGCGGAATGGTTTCGCGGTGCATTATTTAGGCTTTAGTGGATGTGGTTGAGTTTTTTTTTGGGAGTGTTTATTTTGGATTATGAAGAATTTATGAGTTTTTTTTGTCGTTGAAAGAGAGCTATTGTTTGATAAGCGATTGTGTGTTTGGGTTGAGTTGGATTGTTATCTTGTTTCGAAATAAATCTGTGTTAAATGAAAAAACATTTTATTTTTTCCTACTTGTAGTTGAACAGTAAATTGTTTTAAATCTGATGCGTGATTTGGATTACATTATCAAGGAGAAATAATAATGTATTTATGGAGATAATTATTTCATTAATATTTTTCATTTTTAAATTTGTTTAATATTAGTAATTCTTTAGCTGGTTAATTAAAGGTGTGATTTTGTTTGTATTTTTCTTAACAAAATTTAAGCTATTTAAGTTTAGTGATAAGGTAAATTTGTAATAAAAATTCTTAAGTGACCATACACTATCTGAAAAATACTCCACTATTTTCAATACAATGCATCAATTTTCCTAAACTATATTATGATTTTCTATATGTATTATTAACGTCAGAGACGAAGTTTCTGATTGAATTTGGTTTAAACATTTGTCTAATGTAAAATATTCTGTATCTCGATCTAATTCCATATAAAAAACATTTTCTGTAACTTGGAAACTGGAAACCTTTACACTTAAAAAAATTTAGTACTAATAATATTAAAATAAATTTAGGAATTTTCAAAAATTTATATCTGTAAAAGTTAATATCGGATTTTTTTTTTTGAAAACAAGTGATTATGCATTAAAGATTAAATATAAGTTATTTTAAACGGAAAATAACTGATAAGATCCATTTATACTTTTATTGCTAAACATTTTCTTTTGGAATGAAGAAATATAGTGATAAGTGAACTTTCTTCCTAAACCATTGCTTCTCTCTGAGAAAAATTGTTTCTTTTCTAACTATAAGCTGTCATCTTGAAAAATGAACTTCCTCATTGGAAATGAACTGGAAGAGTTAGGCGAAGAGACCTCATTTCTCTTGGAACGTACTGAATAAATACAATATTTTATTGAAAAAGTATAACAAATAACGCATCAGGTTGACATTGACGAACGGGTTTTAAGGACACTGCAGCAGAATTGGAAACTATAACTTGGAAGAATATCGAAGAAAAAACAGTCTATAAATCCAATATCTTGTCACATGATATCGAAACAGAATTCCTATCATTTGAAAGCCCTCAAGCGCACTGTTGGACTCATCTATTTGACCAATATTCCATCTCAGTGATAGAAAAAGAGAGTAGATACAACTAGTGAAGACAATAAAAAAAGGAGGATATTTTTCCCTACTCGACTGTTCTCTTTCTCGAGTGCAGAGTGGATTTCAGTGTTAGCACTGAAGTTTGAGACCAAGTCAGTTTTGGATCAGAGACAAATATTAGTTCCCGGAACTTTTTTTGCGGTGGAAAATGAATCTTCTGTGGAATACTTTTCTCTTGAGTATCTTAGCGTTCGCAACAGGTAAGAGATTTTGTCTTATGATGTAAAAAAAGTTTTTTTTCTTTACATGTCATCTTTGATTTTTGACTAACTTTTTTTGCTTACGAGCTTTAAGCTTCTGCAACTCTTTTTTTTTTTTGGTTGTTATGAAGCACAAGTTTATCGTAAAGTGTTAAAATGTTAATTGCTGTTTAAAATATTTTCATATTGAGAAATTTTCTGTCACCATAACTACGTCAATAAATACGTTTACAAGCGTAATGCTTTAAAACTTATGAAATAACTCTATGTGTACATAAAAAGAAGAGTAGCCTAGGGAATAATTGATTTTGTGAAGAAAACTACAGTTTTATTCTGCATTCTGATCGTAATGTAATTTTGCACACTTAATCATTTTCAAAACAAGAGGAAGGTTACTGGCTATGAGATTTTGACAAAACCACTCTTAAAAACTTTTTCAATCCCTAAAGGGTTAAGATCATAACTTTATATCTACTAAACAAATATGAACAGGGTTTTTTTAATAGATATATTGATTTATTCAAATTATAGAGAGCACAATTTAATTCCGATGTTTTATGGTTTAGGTGTTTAATTAAGGGATGGGGGTAAACGGAGGCATGCCCGTAACTTGCAATAAACTGAACCAATTGTTGCCTGAACAAAATAGGTGTGGCGTGTCAAATAGCCACAGCTATTTTGTTCAAACAACTCATGAATTTCAACAAGTTATATTATAAATGAATACATAAAAACATATTCTAGGGAACTAATACACTACATATTTATGTTTCAAACTAAAATTACAAATTAATTGTAATTCAAAGTTAATTTTAATTAAAAGGAAGTTAAATTATATCGTTTATACTATTTCTTTTATCAGTCTCCTCTTTCTCTTTTTCTTCTTACCAATGACTTTAAATAACAAATGTATACAGAAGAGATTCTCGATGCACGTAAATATCTTTAAATATTCGCTTTAGATTGAATTTAATTCCTTTACCTTCTTCTTTTTTTTTTAGCTTTCTCTAGTTATATTAATATATACAATTGAAATGCGCATACATTACCTCCTTAAAGATAGCGTACGTTTAAAAGTAGAAATTAAATTCGAGTGTCGTTTGAACAAATAATTTAGGATCGTAACACGACGCCTTTGAATCTATTAGTACATACAACTATTTAGTTAAATTATGCTCTACATCCGCATGGCGCTGATTTGAATCCCAAGCGCATGTAATGGATTTCATATCAATGAGCAACTTTCAGGAACACTAAAGGTTCTGCGAAGTCTCTAATGCAACTCTGTAAATAAGTTAGTGTTAAACTTACACTTTTAGATCCAATTTATTCATCAGTGTTTACTCACTGAAATCAGTATACGAGTAAGAGGATGTCTTAATTCATCAGCATTTATTTAATTATTAATATTTATTTCGACAGAGAGTATAATTGAATTCCCACCGGTTAGAATTGCTTAAAATCTTGTACGTACAATTTTTAAATACTTGTAAATAGAATATTAAATTTACATTTAACATTTTGATACTTCAGAATTTGATGGTAATGTAATTGGATAAATTAATTTGGAAATAATAATTGGAAATATTGTTTGAATGTAGTTTGCTTTTAACTAGTTAATCGGTTTGTGAAATTACTTTTTATATATTGCGTTATATTAGAAGTCTAGAATGAAATACTATAAAGTTTAAAATTATTAAAATGTAGAAAAATTTAATACATTTTCTTGTCAATTTAAATTATCCATAAATTTCAAAGTAAGTTAAAATTTGATTTGTAAACCATAATAAGTCCAAATTTAGTAAATACAAACTATTATTAAATTCACAACAAAATTTTTCTTTTATTTTAAATTTAAATGGACACCTATGGTATGATTAAATGCTCAGAAGGCACACACTTAACAACAGCTACCTAATATATTATATTACTTTTTAACTTAAATTCACATTGACAAATTTGAGAAACACTTTCCCAATTTATATAACTCATAAAGATTAAGTGCTGTTTTTAGATTGATTATTATTTGCAGTATCTTGAAAGTATCTAGCAATCTTTTTTTTTTGGGGGGGGGGGCGGGCTTTTTTTAATCACAGATTTATAATTGTTTTAGTGAGTCAATGGCTTAACCAAGTTTTCAACATTAGGTTTATGATATTATGCTTTTCTTTACTCAAATTAGTTTTCAGGTTAAAACTAAATTTTATTTGAAAGGCAGCTGCAAATAATTGGGAATAACTTTTTCTAACATTGAAGCTGGAAAAACGAAGACCTGAATTTTAATACATTTAAATAAATGAGAAACGAAGATTCCAAGCTGGATTCTCAATCTTCACTTTAGAATGACATTTTAACGGTAGTCATTTATTCCAACCGGAGAACTTAATAATAGTTCCAAAAGGAATGAATTATCGGGGAGTACTCTTAAGAAGCATCTGGGTGAAATCGAACTCGTGAATGAATGGAAGGGATGGGGCTTCTTTCAAAATGGGATTCAATCGACTTAAAAGATTCCTCACGAATTTGATTGTTCAAGAAAAGGATATTCAGAGGGTTTTTCTTTAAACCCGTTACTGATATCTGTTTGCCTTTTAGGGTCAGTAAATGAAAGTAGTTTCTCTAACGCTAAGTATTTATTCTGATAGAGTGCATTAGTTGAGAGATTAAAGCAATCACATATTTAATTCAGGTATCAATACGATATCAAAAGGAATGCACAATTGTACATGGATAAAAGTTTTATTGATTACAGCCTATTAAAGAAGGATTATTGATTTGGTTGAATGCTATTTTGACTTTTATTGATTTTTAATTTTGTTTGAATAGAATCAATAAGTGTATGTATGTCGGGATGATTTAAACATCAACAACAACAGCAACAATAACAACAATAACAACAACAACAATAACAAAAACAACAACAACAATAATAATAATAATAATAAAAAAAACTATATAATTTTCATTTTTGAACAAAAATTAGTAGTGATAGGTCATAAAAAGTTTTAGTTAGGGAATTTAGGATTAGTCCTTTACCTTGATTATTTAAGAAACAAATATCTAGTCAGTTTTTAAATCAAAAATTTTAAGCTTTTGAAATAGGACCTAAACTGAAATATCAGCATATCCAACTGTCGACAGTATCATAATTTCAAACATGTGTGTTATTGTTGTTGTTTAATTGCCTACTATTTTAAAAAGCATAAGATTGTAAATTATTACAAAATACAGCTTAAATATTGAAAAGCGCTTTTTGCAGCAAGTTGCGCTGAGGGGAGGCCGGGGGAGGTGGTAGCACGACAAGAACGATTCACTAATTTTCACGCTTTTTTTTTTTTTTTTTTTTGACTTGAAGTGTTGGCTCGGAAGGGGCTCGAATGGAAGTATAGGGGAAAAGTTTTTACTATAAGTAGGTTGGATTTTAATTTTACCAAGTTGGTAACAAAATACAATTTGGAAAACAAAGTGCAACTTCTTTAATGCTTTGAAGATAAAAAAATATATTGTATTCTGCAATATAATTTTGCTTACTTAAAATAAGTTTTGGAAACAAACTTTTTTATTTAATTCAATTAACGAAATGACTCATAAGGAAAATCAAAAACTCGAAACAATTTTATCAGTTTCACAGTTATTTCAATAGGAGTTTAAGTAGCACGAATAATTAATGCCTTTACATTATTACATCGCAAATATATGACAATTCAATCTAAATTCAAAGTGAAAAAAAACAAAAAAAAAAAAAAAAAAAAAAAAAAAAAACATGACCTCTGCAAACAAATTTAAGTTAAAACTTACCGGCTAAGTATTTCCATGAAATATACAGAGAAATTCTCGTATTTTGGGGTTGATTATAGTATTCATCTCCTGACGAAAATACTATAATCGACAAATATGCCTTTTCTAGTTATTTTTCCATTTGTTATCCAGTTTTCTGCTATAATAACATTGGAAAAAATCATTCCTATACATGCAAATAGTAATAATTTTTTCCCTTTTGAGTAACTTCACCAAGTAATGTCTCTCAACACATAATAAACATACTTATCTAGTTTTGTTTACTCCAACAAAATTCCTTCCACTTAAGTTACTAGCTTCAAATATTAAACAAGTTCTGAAACATCCCCACAAATATTATAAACATACATCATAATGCATTTTGCAAAAAAAAAATCAGTAATATTTTACTATAGGAATTATTCTGTAACATTAGTTCTTCCTCTTTAGTAAGCAATTTCGAAACTGTTCCATAAACTGGATACCAGATAAAACCCGCCAAATTGAAAACCAAACTAATCTAAACTAATAACGCATACCTGATGACTCTGTGATTAGCGCTCTGGCCTCGCATGCCAACGGTGATTTATTCAATATTTAATTCATTTCTGGGTCAGGCATTGATGTTCGTTGTGGTTCGGAATCCACGTTAAGCAGTAGTCCCCGGCCTGATGAACCGTTATTGTGCGAAAAAATAGGTCGTGGAGTGTATAAACCAAACCAAAAATCAAACTATCAACATTTAAAACATTTATACAAGGACTAGATTCTTTACTTTAAATATCTTTGGCTCTATTCTGAAGCACATAAATCATTATTTATAGGAAATAAGTAACACGATGCAGGGGAAGAATTAAAAGCTAGTACTCAGAAGAAATCGTTTTTTGGGTTATGCACCCATACACCTACATTAAATATATATAAACATTCGAAACAAAACTAGAATATTTATATCAATGTTAATGTTCATTCAACACGATGCATATTGAACCAAATATACATCATGTCGTGCATAAATGTTATTCTCATGTATATACTACATATCGTATAACTATGTAAAATACAATTGAAAACAACATAAGGAAAAATATAGAAAAATGTAGTACTTACATGTCGATTATTTCAATGATGAATACTTCCCGATCCTTTTCTTCAATGAAATAAAAAAAAATCGTTCAGTGTTCATGTTTTCAATGAAATAAAAGCAAAAATAATGACTCAGAAGATATCGCAACCGCAGTAATTTTGTCTGCATGCAATGGCTATAAAAAAAAAAAAAAAAAAAAAAAAAAAAAATCAAGTCAGAAAAAAATGGGTTAGAACAATCATGCACATGCGCAGAAGGTAGGATCATCGATATAGATAAACAACTGGATAGACTTCTCCATTGTCAATGCAAAGAGAAAAACGCGCCGGGGATTGCGAAGCTGGTGGGAAGATTAAACAATCACAGTTCACTTTTATAGTTAGATGGAAATGCGAAAAACCTTGTAAAGTGTTAGAGTATATGTTTTTTTTACACATTATTACTAATTAAGGTCTACTATTGACATTTCTGCTGCGTACAACTCAAAATTTTATTTTCAATCCTCGGCAATCCGTATTTTTTATCCCACCAATTGCATCTGGCAACGGCTTCATTTTCCCGGCATTAAGCAGTCTATCCAGTTGTTTATCTATATCGATGGGTAGGATACGATGAATTAAACGTTGTCACCAGTTATATTACTAAAGTTCTGGATGTCCATCAATGGACAAGCAGAATTTGGCCTTTCAAAGAATAAGCTGAAGAGGCAATCGTTCGTGTTTTTACTGGGTTTTTCAATAATTTTGTATTGACTTTCAATTTTTTTTTTTTTTAAAAACAGGCTTTTTTAAACCTTCAACACCATAGATAATATTCATAAAATATGGGAATTTATCCACAACGAAATATAAAATCAGTTGAGAATTTTTTTTTATATATCTTTATTCATTTTCTATCAAGAATTAATTCAAAAAATGCCATGCTTTTTAATGGAACTTAAAATTCATTTATTAGTTAAGAACCCAATGACACTGTCAAAAATGACTTTTTGTGTAAAAGTAACTGAATTTAGCAAGTAGAGTGGAGTGGAAACATACTACTTTCCACCATTTCTAGGAAAACAAAGTTATTTTAGATTTAAACCTTTAAAGTTTAGTTTTTGAACCCAACCTATATTGCATAGATAAAAAAAGGAGCAAACAATTAAAGAAAGGAGAGATGTTTATGTATTTAACATTAATAATACGATGCTTTAAAACAACGTTTTTACATATTCGTTTATTTTGCAGCAACTTAGTCTCATAGTAGAAATTAAATTTAACTAGGTGTTTAGATCTGCTCAGATTAGTAAAGACAAAAATTATATTTTTAAAGTTTAAAAATTTGTTTTCTTAGTTGACTATTCATAAATAAAAAGCAGTTTAATGCAAAAATTGCTTAATGTATAAGTTTGGCGTTTACCAAACTATCGTTTGAAATTAAATTAAAATTAATAAAATGTATTGGTAATTTATTATTTATAACTAAAAAACAATATTTTTTTTAACATTAGTCGGTTATTTCTTAGTCAACGTGTAAAGTGTCACATTTATTCAAAGTTTTTTAAACTTGGTCTAAAGAAGAAGAAGAAGGGGGAAAAAAAAAAAAAACCTTTATATATATTTATTAAAAACTTTAAATTCACCTCAACCTTTCTTCATTTCCATTTCATAAATTAGAATAAAAGACATAGTCAGCGTCCGGATTTTTTGCCTATCACAATTAAAAGATACATAATTAAAGAAATATATGTATATATATAAAACAAATATGTAACTCTTATTCGGCATTGTATATGTGCATAATTTTCTGCATTGTCAAGCAAATTATAAAGCAAAACATACTTCAGAATACTTACGTTGCAATTTTAATCTGTATATCGTGTTTTAATTTTTCTTCCTCACTTACAAATTAAGCAATTAGGTATAAACTCTAATTTTAAAACATAAAAATAAATGTTTACTCTTCTCTATCTGTAATTAGTTCGGTTGAGAAAAGTCTTAATCTGACAAAAGAATACATTAAGTTGTTTGCGCTGATGAAGATGATAATTTGTTCGCAGTTCGAAACAAAAAGTTAAGTATCAAATTTCTGCTCACTAATTACGCTTTAATAAGAAGACATAGTTTACTTTTATGTTGTAAATAAATCTTAATTTTCTAAGGAATTTTTTTTTTATTTATTAACTTTCTTATTTCAAGTTGAAAATAGTGTTTACAAGTATTTATAATCGGTGTTCTAATATAATAATAAATAAATACAATTCAAAGTATATGATATAATTTCTTTTCAAATATGTATGCTAAAAAGAATTTAATAAAAAAAAATAACACAAATAAGTAAATACTTAAATTGACTTAAAGTACTAGATATTTGTTTATCTATAAAAACTGAAACTTCTACTTAATATTGATTTAAACTTTATTCTTTAAATTTTATGCGTGCTCATACGTGGTTTCATAATTTTCACCAAGGGCTCTCATTTTGATATTTGTAAGTTACACCTAACACTTAAAAAATATTTTTACTTTCACTAATTTAATCGTATTTCTAGATCACACTTTTACTGATGGTTATCAAAATACAATGGAAAAACTCTAGATTTATAAGGAATCAGGTTTACTAATTTGACGTCTGACCACCTTTGGCATGTAATATAAATTGGATTTGCCTGGGAATTGAATCATACAAGTGCTGAATAGTGTTTAGAGGAATATTGTACCATTTTCCATTTCTTTTTAGACATCACAATCCACTTCAAAACCCGCCGGTCTTTATCACTCAGCTTCTCCTACCGTCCACTATTTTGCTTTACCAAGCATGTCTTGCGTGTTGAGTATTCGCTGTCATGATTTTATACACCGTACTTCGAAAAACGCCTAAAATCTGGAATGTTTCGGTCACAGTTGCTTCAGCTAATCGGGATCCTACAATTTGGCCAATTTGAAAGTCTTTGAGGTGTGATATTTTACGTTTCGAAAAAAAAATACAATACGTATCCAACTTCACTAAAGCTACCTCTCATACATGCCATGATATATACTTTTTATATTAAAAAAAATCTGGTAGATAGGATTATATTTTAATACTTATGGGGAGGTGCTTTCTTAAATGTTACTTTTATTCACCGATGTTTCCATTGTTTTGTTAATCATCTGTATATTATATAAAGTCATTTCAAAATAAAGGTTGGTATGTCAATATAGCAATAACAATTATAATTGATTTTTTTCAAATTGGAAACAAATTAGCACTTTCATTCTGTCAGATATCTAATATATTAGTTCTGGATGCTATTACCTTGTGACTATATCTTTTGATCTATTTATACAAAAATAATTGATAAATGGAATACCAATTTAAAGCTACTACTTCCACTTTCGATGAATAGTTTATTTTACATTTGTACATTGTTTTTTTGCTTAAAAATCAAACTTAAAATTTTTTTATTTTGGTATTCTATTGAAGAACAAGCAAACAAACAAACAAACAAACAAACAAACAAACAAACAAACAAACAAACAAACAAACAAACAAACAAACAAACAAACAAACACACAAACAAACAAAAAAACAAGCAAGCAAACAAACAAACAAACAAACAAACAAACACCTTACTGTTTTAAAAGCTTAGTTCTCAACTACGCAATTTTTCGTAATATGTGTTGACAAATAGAAAATGTTAGAAAAGTTCCGTTGAATAATAGATGAAATAACAGAATGCGATACTATGTATTACCAGACCGACAAACTTTGTGAGGCTTTCCAAGTTTTGTTGCTTTCCAAATTTCATTATATCTTTCAGAAATAGAGTACGATATTTAACTCTGATGAACTTCCAAAACCGTGATAACTCTAAGCAATTTTAAATACACATGCTGCACACGAGTCTATTAGTAGGGAAGACTTGTGTACCTAGGGCCACATCACTTTTATTGAATAATGTTTAGTTCTAAGTTTTTTTACTCACTTGGGTAAGTGGCAACACCTAATTGCTTTTTTGGCAACCATTATGAAATTTTAGAGTAGAAAGCTGTAACAAGTTATAAGTGGAAAACGTTTTTATATGGTCTGCAGTAACATTTTGCATCTGTCTTTTATTGTTTTACAAAGTTAAGCCAAATACTTTTCTTTGAATTCTGATAAATAGTTTTGTTTGTAACATTTAGTACTAAGTGAGATGTTTAAATAAGCCCTTTCTCCATGTGCATTTTTAGTAGAATACATTTTATATGAAATTGCCAAGTCGTGTACCTAGTGCCACATAGTTGCTTATTGTGTTCAAATGATCAAAACCAAAATCTGTTGGCGCATCAAAGAGATAGTATATACAGCTCATTTTTTCGGAATCAGTTTTTGAAGTTATGAAAATACTTGTAATTCACTAATAATTTGACACATTGCAAATTATTATAGTTATTATATGATAAACCAATAACTGATAATTACTTGATATTGTTTCTTTTATAAAATTTATCTGCGTATGTTTGTTTTCTATTCATTATGGAAAAAAACCTCACTTAAATAGAATGACCCTATATACATTAGCTACTGGCCCTAGGTACAGCGAAATCTTGTACCTAGGGCCATTTGTGAAATTTCTTTAAAAACCTTTTGTTTGACAGAATCTATTATTTTAAGTATTTATATTAATCCCAATGGGAAGTAATTACTATAACGATGTATGCCTATCAGTTTCACATTTTTAAACGGCTGAATGGCTCATTTTTTGTGCAATGAAAAAAGGCGGCTTTAGGTACATAGGTATCTCCTATATAATAATAATAATAATAAGAAGAAGAAGAAGAAGAAAAAAACAACATTATTTCATTATAAAATTGATATTGTATTTTAATAAATATTGCTATATATTTAATTAGTTTGTATTGTTATGATATATTGTATTGTTAGAAGATTAGTTTCTTAAAATTAATTTTAAATTATTTATTTTATATAACAGGTTTTATAATAAACTAAAAAACAACTATCAAGAAACTATTGTATATTTCTTGCACTTTTAAAGAATTTGAAATTGTTATACACTTTTAAACTATTGAAACTTTTCGTATTCCTATCACAATTCAGATACAAAATGTTCGGCTCTACAACAGCGTTCGCCACTAACTTTTCGAGCTGGCCGTATGACTTATGTTGGAGCTTTTCGCGGTCCGGATACACCAAAATATGTATCTTTAATCTTAATCTGAAAATTAGAAAAAAATATTATTTTTTTATCTTAATAAAGTTGCAATTGATATTCGATTTTTTATTAACAGTAAATCAAAATCTGAAAAAGAAAGGAGATTTTTGTTTCAACGTGACAATGCGACAGGACCTAACTTTTAATAAAAGTATTAAATTTGTTGCAATCAATTTTTATAAATTGTCCAAATGAGATTCAGTTAAGTTATTCCTGTATTTATATTCTTGATGAAAACCACCTTACTAAAAGCTTCTTCATATAGTTTCTTCGGACACGTTGTACAGAACTCTGTTCTTCATAATTAACACTTATCATTTCGGATAAATTAAAATTACGTAAGAAAAACTCCATATCATGATTCTTTTTTTTTTTTTTTTTTAATCTTCTGTGGTTCCGATGGGCAGCAGAAAAATATGTTTTCTCTATGTCGCGGGCCAAATCCGGCCCGCGGGCCGCGTAGTGGCTAACGCTGTTCTACAAGGTCCGGGAATGCCGAGTTAGGACCTTATCAGAGAGCAACTGCTATAACACAGAATATCCAAGAAAAGTTTCAAGATGACAAGAATGAAGATCAAGATAGTGAGGATTTTTCACGTTGAGCCAATCCTTTTACACTGTAAATGCCGGTGTCTTAATAATAGACACACAAGTGTCTGAATGTTAATTCAAGACACATTATGTGACTTATTTGCCAACGCGCTAATAAATATCAGACATCACAAGCGTTTGAATCTTTCTGAATTTCTATTCAGACACGATAAGTGACTTAAACAGCTAAAGGAATGGTCAAAATAAGACATTTGGATTTTAAGACAGAAACTAAGACTGTAAAACGTCTGAAACATACGATTATATAGTGAAACTTCAAAATGTGTGTCATCCAATGAGATAAGGGTTTTGCTTTTGGGAGAGCGCACGGTGCATGTACAATGTAAAAAGTTCTTGCTTGATTTTAACGTATAAATGTTTGTATTTTTTGCGTCTCGCGTAGCACTCGATTACAAAATAGTATTGTAAATTAATTTAAAATAGTTCATTTTTCCGCGTTTGCTATTATAAAACGGTCATTTTAATGTTAATATTCTTTAATCTTGTGCTTTTGTTTAACTGTGCTTAAGAATTGTTCGGAAGCGTTCGTCTTCGTTTTTGAAATTAACATGGAGCATTTTTCCATTCTTGACGTGAAGCAAGTTGCCTTACATGAAACCAATGAATATCTTTTTGAACTATTTAGATTGGCGTTAAATTTGATAGTAATGAAATAGTGAAAAATGGGCTACTATGTTACAGTTACGTGTTATTCAATGATACACTTATTTTTAGTGTTTTTATTATAGTACATTTTAATTGATCTAGTATTTCTAAATGACCCTCACCGAATTCTAAGTTTTCTGTTTTTACATTCAATACATTTTTATTGTTTTTATTGCATATTACAAGTATTAATGATTTTGAAAATATATTTAGCATGATTTGATATAATCTGAATAAAATTTATTCTTGATTCTCGATGACAGCAATAAAATCAGGAAATCAGAAAAAGCTACAAAATAACTTGTGTAACATTAAATATATGTCAAAATGAAGAATTTTTTTGTACATATTTTGTTCAAACATTTTAAAATTATATTTTAGCAAAAAAGCTCATAATAATAGGCTAATAATTTATTTATAATCACTTATTTAAAACTCTGTTAAATTAATTTTTTTGCAGTGAGTTGAATTGTGGTAGCGCGTAAAAATCTTAAAACTAAAATTAAGTTTTTTTGCTTTATATTTCTTAGAAATGTCTATATACTGCATTAAATATCAGATTTCACAAAATAATAAAAAAAAGTTTTTTTATGCGGTAGTTTGTTGAACGTGTGAAAATTTGCAATTTTTTTAAGTAATAATATAATTTAAAATTAAATTTCATAGATTTTAATAATATTTTTGTTTAATATGTACTTCATATGTTATGTAATTGCCATGAAAAATTTCATTTCTATATCTCGAATAGTTTTTTAAACGAACCATACCAAAAGTTGAAAAATCGACGCTTTGAGAAAACGTGAGGAAACTATATACATTTTAATAACTCGCATGTTTTTCAAATTTAATGTGTTCTACCTCGGTATTCTGAAGCATCTCCTTACATACTTCTAATGCCTTCTGTTTTATTTGTTTATTTTTTATGCATCTTTTGAGTTTTTTTTAAATGGCCTGTATCTGCTTCAATTATTCGGCTATTCGACAATAATTGAAGCATCATAGTGTTGTAACCATTGCTATTGTGTAGTGTTATTATAGGGGAATGTTATAACCAAGTAAAATTCACAAATGGAGAATAATTAGATTACCACTGCGTGATCCATCATTAACATAAATTTATGTTGCCACATAACGTATCCACAGTATTTTTAGACTTGCCAGTGCAACGCATAGTACTATAAACCAGGTGCATGCTTACATTACGCTTGTTATTTGTCTTTGAAGTTGACATGAAAAAAGCAACTTAAAACTGTGATACAATCTTAGAAGCCAAAACTTTTCTATTAGAGATTCAGCCACAATATAATGTTAAATTTTTTAGGAAAGTGAAACATAGTCAACAAAAAGTTATGAGCAACATGGTAGTAAAACAATAATTTTTACTTTTCTTTTAATAAAAATTTGTAATTTAACACATTCACATTTAAATTTGAATACATGTGTTTTTAGCTTTCCAACATCTGAAAGGTACCATATTGTAACATCAACTGTCTAAAAATATCCCCAATTCAGACACTCCAAATGTCTGAAAATACCCCATTTTAAGACACTTCAAGTGTCTTAAAGATTAAGACACCATTTTTCGTCTTAAAACAGTTGCACTTGTTTAAGACACTTTTGCGTCTTATTTTAAGACATTTCAATTTGCTGTGTACCTAACGCTTGATCCAGCCTCCAAGCACAACTCGTTGCTGACCTGTAAATGTGTTATGCTTTCATTTTCGGTATTTATTAAAAGCTAGTATAGGTCAAAGGGAGTCTCGTATGAAAATATCAAAACCAGTGTCTTTAAACTAGAGGAATAATTATTTTAATAAATTAAATGCTTGCATTGTTTAATTGTTTTATGGCTGGCAAAAGTAGACCTTCTTAATATCTTGTTGCTAGGTGGGCTAGGTATCCTATAAATTGTTAATATTTTTACCAACAGTAAAAGTATGGGCAATTTAAAAAAAAAAAAAAAAAAAAAAAAAAAAAAAAAAAACTTTAAACATATCAGATGTATAAACTATCTGTTTAAAAATATTTTCCACGTGATTGTTCACCAATTTTCAGTCGTGATTGTTGGCAAATTTTATACCTCAAGCAATCGAATTAGTTTGCTACTACGCAGAAATACGATATCTTCACTTCACAGAAAGCAATTTGTGAGGGAATGTGAGAAAAGACCACAGAGAAATGATTTTCTTTTCCAAGTAGAGGCTGCTCAACGATGGTTGAATGCAATTTCCGGAGCCTTCAAAATAAATTTCCGGAATTCCACCCTGTGCAGCGCATCCCTTTTGTTTTAAAATTTTTGTTAGACAATAGAGTTGGAATATAGTTAACATTTTGAATCAATGTGTTGTTGAAATGTAAAATTTGGCTAACCAAAAATAGCTTCATCTAAACTTATCAATTATATAATATAATTTAATCCTCCAAATTTCACAGAAAATCATACTCTGAATGAACATTTTAGAAACCCTTTGAATAAAGGATTTTTTGTTTTTGTTTTTTTACATAAAACTGCAATAAAATCAATACGTGTAATGGTTTTAATAATACTCTTAGTACCTAGTTAGAGTTAACATGAATGCTGTAGCTTTATCTAAAAAAATATTGCATACCTTGTTTAGTCTAGAAGGTATATAATTAACATTTTTCTCTCATTGAGTTGAATACACAAAAAAAAAAACTAAGAGTATGTTTAATTTGCATGATACATTGAAAGTTGTAATTATTGGCAATGAAACTCATGGCTAGCTATTGAGAATTGATGAGAAAAAGAGAGCGTAGGGCAGTTTCAAGTCGTTATGAAACACCAGTTAGTAAATTATTTCGATATTACAGCAGTAAATAATTATACTGATGCTGTTTCAAAAGTCAGGATCCAGTAAAAATCAACAGATCATTATAAAAATTTGTATATATCAAGTTAGATGGAGTGATTAGGCATGTTTTTAAAACGGGGTTAAGCATTTCTGACTTTTATACTTATCTGATAGTCAAACTATAAGTTTTTACTGAATTGAAAGACTTGGTAACGTAAGCTTAAATTGATGGTATTTAAATATATGATACCGTATTTTGATGTTGGTATTATTAGTAATACTAAAATAAATTAATACATTTTATGTTCAATGGACTCAGTTACCCCTACAAATGGGGTAGCTGTACCATTTGCACTAAACTTCATATTAGTTTAACGATGTATGTTTTTCTGGTCACTTTCAGAATTTAAGCGACTTCTGCATTATTGATATTTCTGCAACATAATTTGTGGAGATTTTCATGGTCATTTTCATGGAGTAACAGGAGATTTCAACTTCATTTTTAAAAACTACATACTACCCCTGGCCCAGTTACGCCGTAAGAGCTCACGGAGTAATTGGACTATCTATTCTAAACTCAAAACTTATAGAAAGCATGTGCACAAAAATGTAGAGCTTCGTTAATCATGTCTTCTTCAGTAGAGTTATAGTAACAATCATGACAAAAACACTTACTTTGAGAGTTAAAAAAAATCCCTAAAATGACAGGTCTATCACAATGATTCAAGGAAAAAAAATCATAATTTTCTTATGTTCTTTTTACAGCACCAAAGACACTCGGGAGATTGGGTTACTTTAATAATTTTGATGATACAGTGCGTCCCAAAAGTTTATCGACTAATTTTTTAATTTAACAATTGAAAAAGATTGGTAACATTTTCAAAATCATTTTTAGTTATCAATAACATCAAGACAATAATAATAGTAGACAAAAATAATGGTTATATAAAGTTCTTCGAAGATATTACGCTTCGTAATATTGAGATTTGTTCTTAGTTTGTAAGAGACTTCGTTTTTGACTTATTAATGAACTGTAATTTTTTAGTAAGGTAAATTCAGTTTTCTAGATCGATGAGATGGTAAAAAACAGGTGATAGTAGGACATTTTCAATGTTATTCTTCAATTAATTTAGTTAGCAACCTCTAAGAAAGCAAATTTGCATCAGATGTGTAAGGAAACATAAACAAATTACTTTGGTGCAAGCCGAAATATTCTATGATTTTTTAAATCGAAGATACAACCCTCGTTTGGATTTTTCTTTTGCGTACTGCACACATCCTAGTTCATGTAGTATATTTCTATAGCTTTTATTGACTTACCACTCAGTTTTTTGCGGTATTCATTGCATAAAGCTATGAGTATAAATACCCAATTGATCCTCAAATAATAAACAAAAGCATAGATAACAAGGAGCAAGTATACACACATTGGCTTGATATTTGAAGTACTGAATGTGTCAACTATTTAGAAAGATTGCGATTTCAAATTTCATGTTCTTTCTGTACCTTGCAAATGTGCAACAAATTCACCTGTTAATTGGCCTAACGGATTGCAGAATACACTAACGGAGAATGGCAGAGGAAAAATCGTTACCTCCCAATTTTCCACATTCAACAGTACTAGTTTGATAGATGCAGCAGTACACCAGGTGCTGAATTTTTATCTTCTGTTTGATTAACATCTACAGAAACGGTAATGGAGATTTAAAATTATAGATGTTTTTAAAAAATGATAACATTTTATCAAAGCACTCTTCGATTTTAACACATATGAGAAACATTCTTAACTTTGCTGAACTATTTTCGTTTTTTCTAAAATTCTATCAAAAACTTTCTCGATTAGGTTCAATCTGTAACGGTAACTTCCAGATACATTCTTTAAGTGTCATTTTTACCACTTTTTACATACATTAAATATAATTCAAAGTCGGTGTAGTTAATTAATGACATTTAGTAGTTTAATTGCAATAATAAATCAATAAAAAATAACAATATACAGTGAAAAAAAAATAAGTGTAAATTTTAGTTAACATCTGTTAATCCAAAGTCCTGATTTCGATGCACACACAGTTTTAAACTAAAATGTTAAGAAATTTTAAGAGAAAAAAAGTTGTGTCTTTTTGGAAAGAATCGTATGAGAATGTTAATTAACTCAACACTCGAACATTTTAACATTCAAGCTACATAACTAATTTAACTTGAGAAGAGAAGCAGTAAAAAACCTGGTTAAACTCAAAAACACAAATGAACAGTTTTAGACTACCACAAATTCAATCGCACGTGACCCACAAAAGAGTTATCTTTCAGCAAGGCTTTTATTGAAGAATATCTTTAAAGAGATAAAAACAAAAAAAGAAGAAAAAACAAAAAACAAAGATTAGGAGGAGGAATACATTTGCGAGAAGCTTCGTATTTGGTGCGGAATAGTGGCGCTAAGAAATAAAATAAGTGAATTCGTTCAGTTATCTTCCCAAGAAACGTCCCAAGAAATCGAGTCAATCGAAATGTGACGGTAGCATTTAATTAAAAAAAAAGAGGAAAAGCCGACCGTTGGAAGTTGCAAAAAATCGAAATGCAAATGCTCGACAAACAGGATGGGGCAGAATGTTTTCGTCGATGGGTCTCACAAAGATTTAGTCCTTGAACCCGCAACGAAAGCTATTAAGTTTTTGAGAGTTTTTCTTGATGGAAGGATTATGAACTCAGACTCAAGTAAAAGGAAATACTGAATTTGGATTGTCAAGTAAAATATTATTAAATTAAATCTACGAATCATAAACATGGATATTTAAGCAATAAAAAAGATATCAAGAAATGCTTGTAAATTATTGATTGTTTCAATTCGTTTGTTCTAAATTTAATCATGGTAAAAGTAGACATAGTAGTATTGTCTAGTGAGTTTTTAATTTATTAAATAATTTTCCTTTTCATATAATAGTCTTAAGTTAATAGTGCTCTGTAATAGTCAGATGTAGTGTTTCTGAAATTTTCTGTTATATTTTAACGAGGAACTTTCATGTTTTTCAGTTATTTTTAAATAAAAGTAGAGAAAAAAATCATGGAAAACAATACCATTCTTTTAAAAATTTGAGCTCGGATAGATAGTTGAAAAAAAAAAAAAAAAAAAAAAAAAAATGTTTTTCACTTTGCGATTTGGCAAGAAAAAGCTACTTTTGCGTGTGACGTCAATGCTCAGATGATGAACCAGTCTAAAACCTGTTTTAGAAGAGGAGGGAGTGAGAGTCCTCCCCTGATTTTCGACGGTTTTTTATGCGTTTTTGATCATGTGACTTTTGCTTTGATTTCAAACTCGATTTTTGCTTAATTGAAAACATAAAAATAAAAAATAATTGAACTGCTCAAATATATTCGTTGGATAACACTAGAAAATACAAAAAATATTCATTTTTCTCACTTGTGCAAGTTCTGTAATGAAATGTAATTATAATTCAACTAAAATGTATAGTATATTTGAATTGTATAAATTTAGGATATGGATTTTTATCCATTTCTCACTTGGAATCACCTTTAATTAGATACTATTTTCTTAGGTAAGCGCTTTGTTGGAAATGTTATTAAGCATTTCGATGCCTACTGCTTCAAAATTTTATTTAAAACTAGCTACGAGGCCATGTATTACGTGGACACGTTAAGGCAGGTTAGATACGAATCAGCTTAGCTTCGCTCTCTAAAAGATTCACTGCTATGTAAATCCAAGCTTGCTTCGCCTGCTAACGGCCGTATTCACCATCAAAGAATAAACCGCTGATCAAACTAAAATATACGATATCTGATCATTAAAAGTAATCGTGAGAATCAAGAATGAAAAAGCTTATTGTTTTCTCATGGTTGGGTCCCTGTATACAAACAAACGACTGGAGAAACTAACCGGTAACTGAAGAAATATAAATACTCATGAGCAATTTTTCTCTAATAACACATCATATTCAGGAAAATTGGTTGTAAATTGTAGGAGGATTGAGCAAAATGAATTTGTATCACAACAACTAATTTGCGTTTGGAAGGCAAACAATCAACAACCGATCAAAAAATAATAAAAGAAGATCAACAAACTCCGCTGCCATTAAATGAAATAAAATTAATAAATTTACTCATAATTGGTTGTCATTTGAATGAAGGTTTGTAGTTTAATTGGCAGAATTTAATTACTTCCTGAAAGCTTGCGATTTAGAAGCGTATGCAAAGACCGATTCAAAATTGTCAACTCCATGCTCAGAAACTCCGCGTACCGTGTTTGCGCATGTGCATCTACTCATAGCATTAACGTTAAAAATAAATAAATAAAAATAATAATTAAAAGTAATTAAACAATTAATAAAATACTATTTAAAATTGTATCATTCTGTAAATGAGTGGGTAAAAAGTACATGAGTTTAAAATTTCTTTCTCCGAATATTGGAAGTTACTTTTTATAGACCCAGTCAATCACAGACTAACAGAAACACATACTCTTTGATTTATTAGTATAGATGGGTTCTTTGAAAAAAAAAATATCTTGTAAATGTTTGTTAAAAAACAAATCAGCAAATGCTTTTTTGATTTGACAATATTTTGTTAGTGAATTATAGAAATTTGCTGAAACCAATGAAATATGTTAAGTTTTATTTTTATAAACTTCATCATTTTATACATTCTCAGATTAATGCTATTGATATGCATAAAAAAAAGCTTCGTATGTTCCATTAATATATTTACATTCCCATTAATATATTTACAATATGAAACTAGCGTAAATTGCTAAAATGCTGAGAAACATGTAATAAAACATAAAAATAGAGTATATTTTACATGGTTATTATTATTATTTTTCAAATATACTTAATTTTTATTCTTATTCATTCCCAGGGAAAAAAGTAAATTAAAAATATATAAAAGATATAAAATCCCTGTTATACAACAAAACAACACTACATCTCTACAATTAAGCTAAATATGTGACTTACACCACTTTAAAAGAAATATATGACGAAAAAAGTTGATGACTCCAACTAAATTTATTATTTTTAATTTTTACTTAAAATACTTTAAAGATATTGCATCATTTGTATCCTAGAAAGCCTTTTTGGAAACGTAGTATGTCAGTTGAATTTTTTTCCAATAAAACATTTATATCTGTTTGCATCAGAATAATTTTATAATACTGTTTTAACAATGTATTAATTTTATTTTCTAAATATTGGCCTATCCATTTGAAAATCGCTATAATTTGATTAATTTTAAAGAGCGAGAATGCTTCTTTGCAATTTATATGTTTTATCTTAACACTTTTATAACTGACTTTTGTCCACTAGAGGGTCCGTATAAAAGTAAAGTTATATAACCTTCAAAATTAATTACTTAAGATAACCATGATTTATTTTTATGATTTTTCCTTATTTTGGAGATTTTTGCAATTTAAATTAATGCCCTATCTTAAAAAAAAAAAAAAAAAAAAAAAAAAAAAAAAAAAAAACTTTTCCGAACTATTTTATTTGTATTGAATCTTACAAGTAAATCATACAAACATATGCATTGCATAGCGAATAATTTTTTGGACTTGAAACTTTAACTAAATCTTACTTTAGAGTGCCTGATATAAAATGTACGAAATGAAAAAGAAATAACAAATTAAAATAATTGATGTTATGATGTGATCATAATTTGATCAATAATCCCCGTGGGATGTTTGCGAATATAAACAAGCTTTAAAAGAAAATAATTTAAAGTAAAATAATTTGGGTAATGGAAATCCATTAACTTAAATTTTTAAAAAATTGTTTTGAGTGTTTATTGAAATTACTAATACCTTTTACTTTTAAATAATGTAAGAAATGAATTCGCAATTCCAAGATTGTCATTTGCATATTTTTTAGATTAATTACGCAATTGATTTAGTACTTTTTATACTTTGTAATTCAAAATGTCCTATTTTTTATTTCAAATAATTTTTTTTTCAAAATTAAAGTAAATCTTCCCGTTTTTTATTTAATTAATTATTTAATACTAGACGTTGTATGGTGCCTAAGGTACCCGTTGTAAAATAATGAATGATAAAATACAATATGTTAAAATTGAAATTTTCTTTATGTAAGCTTGTTCAGGTAAAAATTACGCTGTGCTAGCACTGTTTTGAAATCACTCATATTTCTCTCTGTTGTCTAACAACTTAAATCAATTGTTCACAGTATAACAGGGGAAAAAAATGTTGAAATAAAACTTTCCGTACTTAATTTTGTGGATGTAAACTACATACAATTCTAGCGCCATTTTACAGCATTACAGAGTGAATGAGTGAGTGAATGAATGCATAAGTGATGAGTGTTACTTTTCTAGTAATGGTATTAACATTGCTTCAGCTGAAATTTAGTAACATTAATAGTTACAGCAATGTGATCAATATTTTGAGATAAATGTGAGAAATAATAGGAGAAATTTTTTCAATAAAAACGGTCTTGAAAAGAGCATAAGTACTATGTTCTTTATGTTAATTACCTCATATTTAATTTTTTAAATTTTTTTTTTTATGAAACGTTACATTAATGTTACATTACTTCGATAAACAAATATGTAAATGTACGCTTACAAATAAAACTGTAAGGTAATAAAGAGAATATCTATGGGTTTAAAGTTATACTTGTGACTTTTTTAAATCAGTGATTGAAAACTGCTTTGAATGTATTTAGAAAACTATAAATACATAATAAAAATAAATCTGTTTCAAACATTCTGAAATACAATAAAAAATTATTTTGCATCAATGATTCTAGTATATGAGAACGTAAAAATGCACCAACATCAAAATCTCATAAATATTTTTTAATGATAAGGTTGGTTGGTTCGTTTGCTCAACGACCAATTTTTATGAACAAAACGGCTAATCAGGCCGGGACCTACAGTTTAACGTGTGTAACCACAACGATAGCTAAGATGAAATTTTACGAGTAATAATGAAATAAATATATTTGTATGACCACGATCTGGTTTAAGGCTTCCAAAGAAAAGGTTATGTTGGTAAATTAAAAGGGAAGGTGATTTTTGGATAGTGAAAAGATAAAATTTTCTTACTTACCTATTCTCTAACTACTAATTTAATACATTTTAGATAAAGTTTTCTTAATAACTATTAAAGAAAAATGAAGAAATTTATGAATTTTACAAGTCGTAGAAAGTAGTGACTTCATTTGTAAGCTTTGTATGTCTACTATTTTAAAATTTACTTTCCTTTCCGCTTGTTAAATCACTATGAAACGATTGGTTGTTTGTTAAAAGTTCCTCTTTTTAAACAGTTAGTTGTCATCATGCATAAGCTAATTTAAAATGATTGATCACTTTTTGAACTAACTTGCAACTTTTGTTATTAAGTCAGAGACATCCTAAATTAAACAATTTCAATAATGCTTAAGGTATACATATACAATTGAAATGATTTTCTTTAATTTTTAGGTTATAATTTCAAACTTTTTGGTAGTATATCAGAATTAAAAATAATGCATTTTTATATATAAATTTTTTTCCCGTAAATTTTTTAATGAGCTATTTGCAATTAAAGTGACTAATTATGACATTATTAGAACATACATAAATAAAATTGAAATTAACTTAGAGGTATGATTTTTATTGCAAATAAAAGATATTATACTGACGTTTGTTCCTATGGAGAATTTTGAATTCGGCTTCAATATTTATTTAATTATAAGTTTTTAAATAAAAAGTTTAAAAAATACATAGTTTTTAACAAAAAATTAAGATTAAAATATGTATAAAAAATGTGTTTATAACAATATATATTAGATTTTCAATCAGAAACACATTCACAACTATTGTCTACAAAAAAAATTAGAATTTTATAAATCGAACCATTTATTATGAAGTTATGACTGTTGGAGTAAAGTCATATAACACCAAAATGTCATTCTTCAGAAAATGTGTTTAAAGTTTACTACACTAAGGAACGTGATACAAAACAGGTTCACAAAACACACTGCAATTTAAAAAGTAATTTGAGTCTCAGAAAGAAAAGGGTATCATTTTAATGGTAATGAATTCGGGAATATTTTAAAACAAAAAAGCAGACTTGAGTCAAATTTCGCAATTCCTAATGTATATGTGTACCTTAAGTATTGATGTTAAATAAAAAATAAGTATTAAATATTTTACGTAATTTTAACTAATCTCATGCTAATCAGCTAATCTGCGGTGAATATAAATTTGATTAGAATTGTTTTTTTAATTTTGGTCAAATCCAAGTATAAGTAAACTTTAGAAATAGTTTATTTTAATAATTATGATATATATATAACGTAAACAATAAATGACATGAAACTAGCTATTTTGTTCAAAAATATTGTTTTCATTTTCTGTGATTTAAAATTAATGAATGCCATTCTTCCTTTACAAAACAACTACGATAAATGAACAGAAAATTGTAGGAGTCGATTGTTTTCTTGTATCATGGGAAATGCTTGTTATCGCTCAAAAAGAAGAAAGAATGTGCATCCGACTGTCAAAGAAACAACAGAGTTTTGCGGAATCTAAAATCTGATGTAACTTTCCCAGTGATAGAAAGTCCTGCCCTGGGGTTAAATAAGACATGTTCCCGGATTTCAAGAGGGGGCACTCTCTCCAACTGACAAAGCCGGGCACTTGAAAAACCAATAAGACTCAGTTGGCAGGAAAGAAACAGGAGTGGTGGAATTTCTGCAGGGCAGTCAGGAAATGGGCGCCTGTTGACAAAGGGATGAAAATAAAGCTGCTAGTTGGTGAATGTTTGGCAAATATTGGGAAGGAATCGAAACTTTTCTTAAAAAAGGAAAAAAAAAAAAAAAAAGAATAAAGACGGCTGTCGTTTTGAACTGTGTGAAATCCTTCTTTATCATTTTGAGAATACATTTGGAGCCGAAATTTGTCACGGGGAATTGCTGGGAAATGGGAGGCGGCATTGTAATGTATTTCAGAACTGACTTATAAATATATTCGATTGATATATTTATCACAAATATGAGACAGATGGAAGTTGCATGGTTTTGTCATGCCATTTCAATTTAAAATATGTTCTTTGGTGAGATTTGCGTGAGTATTGTCAAAGTTCAAGTTTCATATGTGTGGAAATCGTGATAAATCTTCGTCAAAAAAGAATATGAAAGTGACCGACTAGAAAAAGGGACCAGTTGTTTTATTATTTATGTAGGCAAAGGTTATTATACTAAAAGAGAGGGGTGACACAGTGGAATAACTTCCAACTATTAGTGATTGAATTATTGCAATGGTTGGAATGTGGAATGGTTTAATTACTTTTTCAATTGTAGCTAGTTACTAAATATAGAAAATTCTAAATTTTTTTGTCGTTTTATAAAGTGGCTCTGCAATTTAAAAATCAAAACTTATTGTATAATTACTATAAGAAATAGCTGAAAATATATTTATATGTACTACATTATATTTCAATGCTGTTTATAAATTTTTTTGTAGATTTGAAACTTAAAATTGAGGGTCACTTAATATGATAAATAACATTTTCTCAGTTGGAAATGATTCTAATAAAGGATATTATCAAGAAAAATATTAGCTACATCATTGAAACCTATAGCAAGATATGAAACATATTCATTTTCGCTAAATTGCTTAATCTATTTTTGTTGTTAAATGTCTCTAGATTATACTTGCATATTTTAAACTACTCTTGTTGGTGCATGTACATTCTTATATACCTAAGTCCTAGCGTTTTTGTAAATATATAGTAACAATTCTTTAAAGATTATGCATGCAACTTTTTATCATGTTATTTATACAAATACAAGTATTTCGAAACGATTGCAAAAAAATTAGAATTATTCTGTATATTTCTAATGAACAAATAAAATATAGTTAACTGCTCTTTTTTTTATAAATAATAATGAAAAATTAATAATTAACACGAATATAATAAATAACTGAGTATTAAAAATAATATTACTAATAAGTATTATAACAATTATATTTAGTAGTCAATTATTTATTATTAATGAGTCAATTAAATGTGCAATGAGTAAAGAATAATAATAAGTATTAAAATTATTGACTCATTGCACATTTGATTTTGATCATAATATAAAATTATAGCGTTATTCATTTTTTTTTACTTGAAATGATTTGTGCTGTAAATTTACCTTAAAGAGATTGGCGATACATAATTTCGTAGGTATGTAGCACCAAAATTGGTTTAAGGTTAATTTTTCAATAAAATAAAGAATACAATTTTCAGAAATTACTTTTGAATTAAATTTAGTTTTGTTTTCTAGTGTTCAGTTTTAGTAGACCAATTTTAAATTTTAAAGCTACTTCACAAATACTTTGAAACTAAATTGAATAATTAAAACTAAATTGAACAAGTATCTTCTATTTTTTTTTTTTTTTCTAAATAGGAAATCTATAAATTAAAATAACACTCTGAATTCATTACAAAATATTGAGAACTAATATAGAAATATTATTAAAATTTTTTGTAATATTTTCTGAATATATGAACAAGATAAACATTACCTGTGTACATTTTAGTATAATCAGTGTATGTTATATTTTATCAGAAATATTTCATAAGGAAAGCTAATAAAGAATACTTTCTAACATGTACGATACTCTGTGCATAGTATTAACAAGAGAAATATCTCTTTTATGTTTTTCTATTGATAATTTTTCTAACTATACAAAAATAATCCTCTTTCATAAACTTTTTATTTATATATTCGAGGTTCTAATCTGTAGCATAAGCATTGAAAGAACTTACGGGAAGTATTAACGTATGGCATCCTCCTTCAACGAGTTATAAATAAATACCTCGTTTATCGAACGAAGCTGTCTTTTGAAGTGTCACTATCAAATAAAAAGTTTGTTACAAAACTAAAACAAATTTTCCTAGTAAATCATTGGTTGTTGTAAACTAGTGTTTACATGAAAAAATAATTTTAAAAGGTTACATTCCGAGAGAAATATATATAGTTCATATAAATTTAAACATTAATTTTATAAATTGTGGATGGCTGTAGGTTATTTTAAAATACTAAACAAATTAGTTTTATAAATTGTGGATGGTTGTAGGTTATTTTAAAATACTAAACAAATTAGTTTTATAAATCGTGGATGGCTGTAGGTTATTTTAAAATACTAAAAAAATTAGAATTACATTAGAAAACGTATTCAGGATACATTTGATAAATAACTTACTGTTAAAATCCTAATTTTATTTAAAATTGTAAAATTTTAAATCTCATTAATTTCCATAGTTTAGCCTAAAAAATATGAAGGGAAAAATAAATTAGATTCACTAAACTCGATTGACTATGTATTTAAAGCAGAATGAGATAGAATAATTATCTCATTTAAAATAATGAACTGTGTGAAAATCATTTATGGACCCACACTTTTAATTTAAAACTCTTTAGAGTAATTTTAAATCCTTCACTTCAATACAAAGCCTAGAAAATTAGGAATGTCCTTTATACAGCCAAATTAATTAGTCTTAGCACTGAATATGATTAATGGTGTCTAAACGGGTAACACAATGTACTCTAGAAAACAGAATTGAAAAAGAAATTTCGATGATATTGTTTGTTTCTGAAGCCAGCGTTTGTCTTTGAATAATTAAACATTTTCTTTGTACACAAAGCTTTTTGACAATATTCTATAAAAGTAAGGTTATGAAGTGGAATAAATAATTTATGAATGCAAATTACGTAAAATTACTTGAATGTCGTAATGCTTAATTAAACTTTTTATTTTTCATTTTAGAATGAGTTTTTCATCAGCAATTTTATTTACTTTCATTAACTTAAAATATATGACAAATGCCCGGTTGTTTAAAAGCGATTTTAAACACACATATTTTTTCGTAGTTATATTATTTTGAATTGAAAAAGCAGTGAAATAAATAATTAGAATGCTAAGTTAAAAGGAATTTTTAATAATAACATATTAGTGCTTATAAAAACTTTCAGAAAATTAAGGATAGCGCACTAAAATAAACGAAGTTAAAAACTTAAATCTGATGAATTAAAAGATCTTGGTAAAAAAAAAAAAAAAAAAGAAAAAAAAAAGAATGGTTCTCACTATTTATATAAAAGTAAGTTGTCTGCATGTCTGAACCTTATACAAATCCGCAGTTTTGCACCTAAAGGTACAAAATTTGGTATATAGATTATTGTAGATTATAGAAAACAACTTTTAAATTCGATTAAAAGTTGCTTTCATTAAAATTTAATGACATTAAAAATTTTTTTGGAATGGCAAAGGTATTTTTTTTATTACATCAGAATAAAACAAAAATTATTGTAATGTGTCCCCCTTATTTTTCTGATTATTTTTATGTATTACAATCGTCTGTCCTATGAGCGGTTCGAAAATTATTATAATTTTCCATATATTTACTGTTAAACGACGCTCTGCGCATCCACCATTGGAAAACATAATTGTACGTACTATAATATTTTTGAATGTAAACATAACTATCCATGAACATAACGGTGATTATTGAAATCCCCTGAAAACTTTCAAATAATTTAAGCTTTTGCTAATATTACTTTTTATTTCCAAGTAAATGTTTATTCGTTTCCATTATACAGATTATCAAAAATCCTTCTTTTGATTGTTTTTATTCTTAGTATAATGGTTTTGTACTGTGTATTCAAATTCCATATTATTAAATATAGATTTCAATACATTTTTTGTATTATACGTGGTTTACTATTTACACTAACTATTTTATAATTTACACAGAAGCGTAGTATTTCATTTGCCATTTTATTTCTTTGTTGTTTATTTTGGTCGTGATTATGAAGTTGGTAAGGGGCTAGGCATGGAACTTCTTTTTTCTCTGAATACTAAAAAAGTTTGGAAGGAAACAAAACTTTTTTGGTTCAAATGTACTATAAAACATTTCTTTGGCGCAATTTTATTTGGTGCTTTTTCACGGATAAATGCGGTTTCTAGCAACGGTTTTTATTTTCAGTTTTTATTGTTATTTATATTTTAACTTAAGTTGTTACTAACCCCTAAGCCGGGTGATAAATATCACCAAATTGAAGACCTAAGTAATCCAAACTTACAACTTTCAAATAATTTATAATTTCTATATTTAGAAATAGCGATACATTTATTAATCTTCTCTTAATAATATTAAGAGAACTCTTAATATTTATATTTTAACTTAAATTTTTTATTTATGTCTTAGTTTTCTTTTAGTTACCGTGTTTTGGATTTTTGTGATTTTTCTGATCGTTAAATGAAAAAATCGTCTAATGCCCTATACTACATCTGTTCTACTTTTCTTAGTTGTAAACTTGTATGTCTTTCAACGGGTCTCCAGCAGCGCTGGGCCACACTGCTAGTATCTGATAAATAACATAATTCAGAGATAATAAAATAATTCAAGAATGGTAAATACACTTTTTGTTTTAAAGATATCACTATCATTACAGGAATTTAAAGAATATAATCATAAACTGTACATTGCATGAGAAAAAAACACAGATTTTATAGTTTTTTTTTTATGTCAAATAATGAAGATTTTGATATAATTAATAAAGAAATATAAGAATAAAAGAGAGAAATAAGAATAATTCAGAGAAATAAATATAAGAATAAGAAATAAAGAAAATTTTAATTATGTTGCACACTTTATTTGCAGCAAATAAATATGTGTCTAAAGTTTAATTTAGTTTATACTGTTTTGGGTGTCTATTTCTGCCAATATGAAGTGCTTATCACATCTGAATAAGCATCGTAATTTTTAACTACGATTAAATTACGAGGTCAAAACCTTCTCGTACACACCTGTTTCTCAAACAGCTCTACACCTGTAAGAGAAAATATAAGTCACGAACTATTTGATGTATACCAACCCTTATAATCGTATACATCAGTACTCGGTGAGACTAGGACCGAACATGTGATCTATCGCTCATAAGCTTGGAGCCTTATATCCCCGAGGTACTGGATGGCTCATTTATAAAAAAAATAAAAATGTTTATATATCCTCCGTTTATATATCATTGGCAAAAGTATTATTCAAAAATTGAAAAGTATACGTAAACTATTTTTCAATGTTAACCAAAACGTGATTGAAAGAAGATATTAAATAAGTAATAATATTTAATCAAAATAAGTCAAATAGGTTAACGTTTTGTTGTGCTAAAATTTGTTTTGTTCTACTAAAAGTTTTAAGTATCAATCTAAATTATTTTACATTATAAATATCTTAACCTAGTAACTAAACACTTTCTGACGAAAAATGTTAGCTGCCCGAATTATCAATGAGTTGTAAATTCATAATATCACTAATAAAAACATGAAAGCATAGGCTATGAATTGATAATTAATCAAAATGTAGCTGGATTTTTTTCCTACAACTTTTCATCTTATAAGAAATTTGTACACAGTGCCAGGTGTATCAAAACATTTTAATATGCAAAACTCTTTCAAATACAGTTATAGTTTCCATTTTAGAAAAAATCTAAAAATAATAATGATGCCTTTAGTCATTAATCATGTTAAAAAGCTCAGTAAAGCGTTCCTTCAGCACACAAAAACAGAAGCCAAACGGTTTGAGTCCATCAATATTAAATTTAAAAAATTGGAATAGTTTCTATAATACTAGGTATTTTCTTGCCTCGTTGACTTCTAATGGTGCGTGCATTTAATAGATCAGTCACTCAACCGCAAAATGCCAGAGATCATTTGAAAGTAGAAAATTAGCATTCAATATTAATATTATCCTAAATCCTAAACGCTTGAAATAACTGTCTATAATTTAACGGTAAAATATTCTTTCATTAAAGTATCCAATAATTCATTTTGAATTTTAGAATATGGAATGGAAAGTTAGTTTTCGTATGAATTTATGTGCAATATTATAAATTTTCTCGTATAGTAAGTATAAAAATAATCCGAATGATGTCTCTATTTTATATTCTAATTCATGGATTAAAAAATTAAGGGGGCGTGGAACTATAATTTTTTTTAAATTCTCAATTTTTTTTATTATTAAAAAAAAAAAAAAAAAAAAAATATTTTTACATAAAATGGCATAAAATATTTGTTTATATCATTAGTAGAACTTGAAATATTTAACTTTTTGTTCCATGACAACTGTATCTCAGACATGCTATCTTAAAATTTTGAAACTGTTTTTCTCGGTGATGGCTTTTTTGAATTTAAATTGATTGAACTGAAAAACTACTTGTTATTATTTTATGAAACTTTTCGCAATTATTTTTCATGAATAATTCTTAATTTTTCTTCAGGAATTATGTTTTTTTTTTATTTAACTTTTTTTGAAGTTTTTGGAGCTTAGCATACTATATAGTTTATACAGTTTTTGCAAAATATTTTTTTTTATTACTTGATTAAAAATCATCAAGATAATTTTTGATATGAATGATATATAAGAAGTAATTTTATGCAAAAAATGAAGTGATTTTTTTATTAAAGTTTTTTTTTTTCGATATATCAGATTTAGGAAATAAAAAAATGTTGAAGTTTTTTAATTTAAAAATAAAATATTTTATAAATTTGAAAATTTAAAATAGTTTTTTAGATTTCAAAGTATCATACATTACTGCATAAAAATTTCAGAAAAATAATTCTAGAAATAAAGATTTTAGAATTTTGAGTTCCAGACCCCCTTAAAAATAAAGTTTAATTCATAGAAGGTTTTCAAATGTGTATACAATTTTTGTTGTTGTTATGACGGGTTATCTACGTATTAGAACAAAGTCAAAATTAAAAAAATATCAAAAGCAATCCCATAATATAATAGCATCCATAAAAGGTAAAATGACTAATTTCAAAAATTTTAAAAAAGGTGGTAGTAATTTAAATGAGGACAAGGAACTTAACTATATTTAAAAAAATATTTACACCCTTAAATTGTTAAATCTTTAATGTATTATAGTGATTATTGTTTACAACGATAGTTTGTATCCAAATATAAATAGCATGCAACTTCTGCATTAAAAAGTTTTTAAAAATTACTTATTAACTGCTAAAATATTTACTTTTTTAAAAATAGAAACATATTTTGTCTTTCATTAGAATTATTCTTGTCAAAAATCCACCAAGATTACTTTCTTCCTATTTAAACTTTAAATACATAAGTAAAAATATAGTGCAATGAAAAATTATCAATCCTTAGGTTGAAATTATTATATAAACTTTTTCCATAAAATATTGAAAATTCATGGTGATATTTTGTCGCCTTTGAGCTCAAGCGGTTGCAACCGAATGGCGGCTCGTCACCTAAAAGGGTCAAGCCCTAAGCGTGTTTGATTGAAAGTATAAGAGTCATTGAAATTTTAGCATCAAAAGTTGTGTGTAAAGAAAAGCTTGGTGGCATAAAATAGTTTTTAAAAACTAATGCAAACCCTCACCCCCCAAAAAAACAACAATTTTCCTTGACCTCCTCCCCCTGTATTCCATGCTTCTTTATCTTCTCAGCGACAGTACTCTCAACAGGGGTTAGACCTTTGTAGATAAGCCAATGTAAGCTGATAAACAATCTCACTAAATAAATTTGTGAGATTTGATATAAGGAATAAATTTTTCCACCAGTATTATCATTTGGAAATAAAGTTTAACATAGATTATCATATTAAGCCACACATCATTAGAAAGAAAACATAAGCAATTTCGTTCATATAATTTATTGAACATATTTTGTAGAACAACTAATTTATTAAATATGTATATTTATTTAATGAATAAATTTAACTTTTGAAGTTTGTCATTTTATGTAATTACATTTGAAAATGGTAAATATGGATTGTTTAAATATTTTTAGATGAGATTGTTGTGTACTTCTAATTTTATTATTAACCATATTTCATACTTCATTAAAAAATAACATATAATTATTGTAAATAATTATAAACTAGTTACCGTTTAGATTTTGCTTTCATACAACTTGAAGTATAAATGTTATAAAATCTTCTCATAATCATCAGGATAAAAGTTTCACTTGTGAATAAAAGATTCGTAGAGAAAAATGTTAAATAGTTTCGTTTACAAGTTTTATGAGGCTACGTTTCGCTTACTTTTTCAGATAATTAATGTTCCAACACAACATTTGAAACATTGTTCCTCTAAAAATTAGGTTGAACGGAACTTCAAGTAGAAGATAAATAGATTGCATGTTCTAATTAAGTCCGTTCTAATTAACTCAATTGATTTCCTGGTAGGAACAATAAAGTATCAGTTGTAATTGCATTTAAGATCTGTATAAGTAGTGTCAAATATCATCACACAGTAAATTGAAATTTATTTCAACAACACAAAGGTGAAGTAATTAAATGATTCCTCGTGTATTGAGTTACTTGGATGGACTAAAACACATGTATAACTAAATACGAATAATTTAACGTCTCTGAATTTGAAACTGAAAGTTTTACCAAACAGTGAATTAAGGAAAACGGAGATTAATTTTTAATTTCACTCAAAATGACATAACTTTTGATGAGTTTTATACAACGTCCATCAATTTAAAACTTTGAAGCTGATTGAAATTACTCTTGATAAAAATTTACTTTCGCAAATCAATACAGACTTAGTATTATTGCTTCAGCAAAAATAAAAAAAGATAGTTTGGTATTGAATATAATCCATTTATACTAAATTTATTACAACTACGCTTATCAAGTGCGTTTTTAATGTTAGTTTCATATCAAAATGTCACTATTTATAATTATAATTTGCATGCTCGTGATTATACCTTTATATAATTTTTACTTCAAAAACTTATACGTATATTTATGTTTTTGGAGCGAAAATAGTGAAATTAACAAAGACCAAATACATTTATAACGTAGAGTTTCTACAATGATTTATTGTTATCTGATAGAAAAAAAGATATTATGAATATTGCTTATACTGGATTAAACTTCAGGACACATTTTATTTATTATTTGGTATGTACTTTTATTTAATTTAAAAATATGTTTGGAATATTTCTGGTTTTGGAGTTGTGGTATTTCATATCAGTGATGATAGGTTCAAACTACAAAAATTGTATATGTGTGATATGAAATACTTTTTAATAAGTGAATGTGATCCTATACAATACTAAGTACATCCTATACAATATTAAGTACTCATAAAGCAGTGTGTGACTAAATATTTAGTAGCTCTCGGGAAATTTTCAAACGTAGTAGAATTACTTTAGTTCGATATAATATTCATTATTTATTTAAGTACTCATGAAACATATCTGCACATATCTTTGTTTAATGTCATCCTTGATTCTTTTTAATTTTAAACTTCTTTTCAAACATAAGTAGTCGTCCCTAAAAGTTGACTTTCTTTATCTTTCATATTCTTCATTATACATGAGAATTTGTAATTTACTTATTTTTAAATAACATTCTACTCTTTTATTACCACACAGAAAAAAGTGTCAAACGCATCCCCTTACAAATACGGTCTAGCGTTTTATTTACTGAATTATGAAGAATAAATTTTACTCACCAAGAAAATTTTGTATATGCTGCATTTCAATTTCATGTTAGATACCTTTTGAAACTGATAATAATATTAAAGTCCATAAACACAATTGGATTCTATACATTAAAATTGAAAACCTGTGCTTCTCTTTATGTTATATTAGTTAAAAACATATTCATACTAAAGGACTGTTATACTGAACTTTTCTAAATTAAACAAACAATTATTGTTATATCAAAGTTCTTTGTATAATTGTAAGCATCCTAATTTAGAGCTTCTGTTATAAAGGGAAGTCCAATTTCTTGCTCACTTGGTATAATTTTACGTATTAAAACGGAGTATTTTTAATTTTTTTTTTAATATAAAGATGATACTGTTTTTCTAGATTATGATATACATACACAAAACTATTCATATTTTAATTTTACTTTTCAAAAAATTAAGCTCTCAATCGTGATCATTTTGGATAAATATTTCAGTAGGAGAATGAAAATGCTAGAATGTATTAATTAATGAAATTTTTTATTATTTTTTTTTAAATCCATAATATTAAGGACTTTATATTGTTATAAACACATAAAACAATTCTAGATATTTTTAAATTAAAGAAGCGCTTATAGCAAAACGATAGTACTTTATTTCAATGTTTGCAGTTTGCAAAGTAACATTTTTAATTTTTTTTTTTTTGGAATATATATATATATATATATATATATATATATATATATATATATATATATATATATATATATATATATATATATATATATAAATACGATTGTTCCCATTGCAGAATACCTTAAGACATTTCTTTTTCCTATAATTGCAATAATACAAATGGCTCTTTTAGATAAAATATATTAAGAGATTAATATTGAAAACTAAGCATAAAAATTCTTTTGTATGTTCTGTAATAACAACAAAGTTAAACTTTTTTTTTTTGGAAGAAGTTTGGAAAGCGAATTTTACCATTAATATTTTTTTTAATTAAATATAATAGTTTACTTCTGATTAAAGTTCATTAACTAAATATTAAAATTATAGAACAGTTTTTTTTAAGTTTCTTAATTGACATGATTTAATTATTGTAAATTGGCGCAACTCTAATTTAGTATAAAAATTATGTGTAGTTCGTTATTAGTAGATTTAGAATTTTGTATATATATATATATGTATATATGTGTATATATATATGTGTATATATATATGTGTATATATATATATATATATATATATATATATATATATATATATATATATATATATATATATATATATATATATATATATATATATATATATATATATATATATATATATATATATATATATATATATATATATATATATATATATATATATATATATATATATATATATATATATATATATATATATATATATATATATATATATATATATATATATATATATATATATATATATATATATATATATATATATATATATATATATATATATATATATATATATATATATATATATATATATAAATACGATTGTTCCCATTGCAGAATACCTTAAGACATTTCTTTTTCCTATAATTGCAATAATACAAATGGCTCTTTTAGATAAAATATATTAAGAGATTAATATTGAAAACTAAGCATAAAAATTCTTTTGTATATTCTGTAATAACAACAAAGTTAAACTTCACAAAACTCCCCATGAACTGAAAAGAAACCCCCTCGAGAACTCTCTCAATGTGTCCAACGAACGGTAGGGGCACACCACAATCGCTGGCAATCCCATAATTGCCAACACTAAACAGAGCAGCTATTAAGGATGAGTATAAGGCATAAACATCCCAAGGAAGCGTCTACGGTCTCATCTTTGGATGCTCTTGGTGTAATGACGGCCGTATATACGGCTTGCTGCTCGTTACACGCGTCACGTAATGTGAGTGTTTTGGTAGAGTGAGATGTAAAAATGGAACTGAAATCTTTCATGCGATAACGATGAGTCCGTGACCTCCACTTGCTTCCATTTTGGTCATGGACCTCATGCGTGAGACGACTGTTTATACTTTAAGCGACCAATGAATTGGCCATGCCTGGCCCTTTTGGTGGTAAGAAAAAGATATGTGTCTGAGGTTGGTCAGTATTAAGTTGTTGTTAATGGTGAGATTATTTTATGTACACATTTCAGATGTTATATGCAACACTGAATATCTAATGAACTGATATTTGTTTTTTTTTGTCTCAAGTTATATTAGTTCTTAAAATTGTTATTTTCTACTATAACTAATTAATTATTTAAACTGATTAATACTCTTTGAGTAATAAATGAAATGTTGAAGATATTGTGACTGCACGGGGGAGGATTTAAAAGAAAGTAGTAATAGAGAATCGAAAATTAGCAATAGATGTAACATATTTTTTTCTTTTAAGAAAAATTTGTATGTAAGAATATTTATTTTTATACCATCTCTAAATTATTTCTAAAAAAGAAAAGTGTATTGCTAGTTCTACTGGACCCCCTAAATTTAAAATGACATAACCGAGAAATAGTAAAAGACAAAAATAAAAGTTGAATAGTGAGGTCTGGAATTTTTATTACACTGGTTTTCAGAAGTAGTTACAATATTGAAATGGAGTAAAAAAAATATTATTATAAAATTTTAATACATCGAGTGAGTTTACTTTTTCCTCATGAAAAAGGACCCTATGATTTCTTTATAGAAAAGTGAAGCCCAAACAGTCACTTTTGCAGAATCTAGTGATTTTGAAAAATACGCCGACTAGTTTTCAGAGCTCTATATTTGCCAGTTTTATTTATTGAAAAATACGTCCAAATCGTAAAGGACCTCCTTGATTAACCTTATGCATCTGCATCAAATTTATTCTCTCCAATCAATTTTGCAGACCACTGTATTTAAAATTCCATACCTGTCTAGCCAACATACCATCTGTCTATTCTTTCTGTCTCTCACTGTTTCACAGTTATGTTATTTCAATTTTAGGGATTCCTTTCTGAAAGGCCATTTATATGCTATCTTTTATTGATATTTAAAGTTAAATTAAATTTATATTCCAGATTTATTATCCATGGAGGAAAGGAGTGGATTTTTTTTCTTTATAACTGACTTTTCTGGAATGCAATATGTAATATGCATGAATTAACTTCATTTGAAATCAATGGAATAATTTCATTGATATATGTATTTTGTGTACTTTTGAAATGTTTTCTAGCATTTAATAATACATTTTAATGGATTGCTTATAAATTTATATAACATTATTATTTTTTCCGAAAGCAAATTACAAATTTTGAGCTGAAGATTAGTTTGTATGCCACTATAAAAGAAACTAGAAAAAACTTTATTTTTTATGTTTAATTATTATTCATAAACATTTAGGGAAATAAGTATTTAATTATTAAATCAATTGATGCATATTTAGAACTACATTTTCAAAAATTTCTGAAACTGGTCTTTCAAAAATTGCCTTTTTCAAAGTAATCCAATTTCTATGTAATAATTTGTAATTCATCATACATTTTAATACCATTAAAAATATAGAATACAAATATATTCTAGATTAACTTTTATAAGTTATTCCTAATAAATGCCTTTTTAGAAATTAACTTAAAAAACAATTTAATTTCAATGATATAACAACACACTATTTTCCTATAAAATAATTCTACAGGGACATAATGCATAAAGAAAAATGATATTTTTGTAAGTAAAGTATTATTGTTATAGTTTTAAAGTTAATTACTTTTAACGCTTATTTATAACTAACGAAAGTAAGCATTAAAAATTTGGTAGCGTACTTATCTGAGTCGAGTTTTTAGTTTGATTTTAATTAATCTTATTTAGTTCAATTAATTAACTGGTTTTATAACTACTTTGTTGTACAATTACTTAAACACATTTTGGTTATTTAAATATATCCCTTCCACCCCACCTCGAAAATAAAAAGATTTTTTAAAAGAAGCTACTTTCCACAAGTCTTTAATTAACTTAATTTTATTTTTCATATAATGGCAATTTTTAGTTTTGTTGACACTTGCGAGGTTTGTGATTACATTCTTTTATATTATTTCATAAAAAATATTTATCCAAAAATTTAGGAATTTTCTTCTGAAATACAATTACAATGTTTTAGTAAGCATACATTTAGATTTGGTTTGTAAGCTCACCGACCTATTTTTAAGCACAATGGGGGCTAATTAGGCCGGGACCTACAGTTTAAAGCGAATTCCGAATCTCAACGAACATCCATGGCTTACCAAGAATTCGAATTCGGCACCTATGGCATACGAGGCTAAAGCTCTAAACAAACAGCCATCAGGTGAACCCGTAAATTTAAACAGTTTGTTTAAATTTTATTGAATATCTAGAATTGTGTTTTTAGATTCATATATTTAAGTGTTTTTACCTATGCTCATTTTAAGAATTAAATTCATTTGGGGATTTATCAAATTAGTAAGGAAGTAAAAGTATATTTTAGGTAATACATTTAATAAATAATATATTATGTTGCATAATTTTTAATATGATATTATGGGTACTTATTGAATATGGATGATAATGGTAATAGTGATTAATCTAACTATTTTGATTACGTTCATGAGATTAGCCTACCTAATTTCCTTTCCAAAGCACGTTTAATTGTTGTCTAATTAATATTCACTGGGGCAGCAAAATTCATATACGTCGCTTTAAGCAAGTTAGCTTAGACAACTTTTCTTTCTGTAATTTCCTTATAAGTTTTTTATGAGTCTTTTGCTTATTAAATTCATATCTGCTTAATGAAATTATTTATCAGGTCAGAGAACTTTTTCTGAAGTTTTATTAGCTAATTAAATAAGATGAAGTTTCTTCAGGAGTATATGACAGTGCAAGCATGATATTTTATTATCGAAATTTTTTCTTAGTTGGTGCTTCCGTGCACGTAGACGTAAACTTACTGAATTTCCTTTCGTGTTTGAGAGTTTTTAATTGACTTTTCATTCATAATGATATCACTTTTGATGAGTTTTATACACGATGAATAAATTTGAAAGTTTGAGGGTGATTGAAATTTCTCTTGGTAATATTTTAGTTTCACAAATTAAAATACAGACTTAAGAATGTTGCTTCTGTGAAAATAAAAAGGATTATTCGATATAGAATATAATCCGCTTACACTAAATTTATTAAAATTTTGCTTATCAAGTACATTTTTTAATTTTAGTTTCGTATAATAATGTCGCTGTTTATAATTATAATTTGTAAGCTCGCGATAATACCTTTATATAATTTTTAATTCAAAAAGTAATATGCGTTTCTTTATAATGTAGGATTGATAATAACGGAATTAACAATGACTAAATAAATTTATAGCGTGGAATCAGAATATAAACATAGGCTAGGATGTTACATGTCATTCTTTAAATATCTGTGTACAATACGTTATTATTCAGAAATATAAAAAAGTACATTTTTGAAAGTTTATTACAAATTAAGTTATGTGAGAGACTATTGCGTGAAGTATAGCGTATTGTTGAATTATATATTTATATTAGTAAGAAATCGGGTTAAAAAAATACTATTACCCAAGTAGCACAGTAGTATTGACCGAAACTCGGACTTCACATTTTTTAACATAAATATATCAAAAACATAAAAAAAGATACTCTTTCCCTTCTTTCCTATAAATAAAATTAAAAAAAAAGTTTTAATGCTAGGCAATAATATTTGAAAATTTCCAGTTTATTTTATCCAGCATTGAACGAGATTTACCAATATTGTAAAAACGGCAGGTTTACAACGTTCCACACCGGGATTGGGCAATGTCGAGTGATATTGGATAGTATTGTTGTTCTACTGAGATAATAGCTACAAAAAAAAAATCAGTTTTCTGCAGTCTTTTTTCTTTTTAAATACTTATCACTTTGTAACTAAAGACAAATTTAAAAGTGATATGTAACTCTAATTGTTAATGCCCGAAAACATTAGCAGATTATTCATTTTTTAATATTTTTGAGATACCTTAAAATAATAGTTTGGCCCTGATCTTTTTGCTATTTTAAATTAATATAATTTAAACTTTTCAAATAAACATTTATACTATTAACCATTAGACAGAGTTAACTCTTCTTCTTTAAAAACATTAAAATAATTATTTATCTCACAACTACCAAAAACTACTTACCATAAATTACAAACTTGGAAGCGCATGAAACCTGAAGTGGAAGAAGGTATTATGTGGAGATTCCAAGTGTTTGTCACAATAAAATGTAATATATGGGACAAGCAATGTTTAAAACATTCTGTTTAAAAACTCAACACGTTTCCTGGCCGACTATTCAAATTCCTCTCACGTATTTAACGACAAACATTACCAGTCTCTTCACTTCATTTCACTCTCTCTAACGCAGTGAGAGTTCCTAAAACTTCCAAACTAATAAATCTTGGGAAGTATTCCCGTCAGATCTTGTTAGTCACTTAACTCCTCGCCCTGAGTGTATTAAAACATATTTCGAGTTCTTTGAAGTGTATTCCCGCAGTTTCGGATGCGAGTCATTAATTACTGAAGCTAATTAATAACTATAGCCGTTTTCAACCTTTTGCAACTGCGAATGCTCAACGAAGCGTTACAGTGGTGGGCTTTTGTTCAAGACTGGAACATTATGTCGGAAAAATCTTTTGTAGCGCAAGTGACACTTTCTTTTGATGTTTTCTGAAAAATGGAAGACATTAGGTTTGAAGAAAGATATTGTTCATAAAGAGGTCACTGCCAGGCGACATACCGGGTAATTTATGATAGCAACGAGATATTTTGTGTTTGCAGTAGACTTTGCTGCGCATAAATTACGTAGTTGTGTGTTTTGGAATGTTAAGAATAAACCTTATCTCACGTGGGAAATTAATGTCATTGTCAGGGAAAGGAGATTAATTGAAGTTCGTTGCAATATGGGAAAATTGGTTGAATGAAAAATCGATCAGCATCTAGAAGTGTTATTGGTTACGATTTGTAACTTTCCAGAAACCTACTTGTTGTTGTTTTCGAAGTTGGATCGCCAGAATTTCTACAAGTATATGAAAAAAGAAAAAAGAAAGTACGTGGAAACAGTTTTTTTTTTTTTTTTTAACTTGGACTGTTTCAATTTTAAATTGCATACAATTAATATGAAATAGGGTGAGTAGTAGATTACACCTGATATCAAGCACAAAATATCAATTTAAATAAAGCTTGAATTTGGGTGCTGAAAATTTTGTTTCTGTAATTAAAAGTATATTTTTTATTCCTTTACAAAAGTGTATTTTCAATAAAATTATTATCTGCACACATGCATGGACTGGAGAAATAAAAAATTTCGAGGGGCAAAAGGCAGTTACATTTATTTATCAATCCTAATAATTTGGAAATAAATAAATGTTATTGCACAATAGTTTAAATTATAAGTTCATGCAAAATACTATCGTAAATGACTTCTCACTTTTAAAATTAACTTGCTAAATTTGAAAAGTTCTCTATCCTAAAAATGTTTTGAATGCTATTCTAAGTCTGCTAAATATGTAAAGCTCTCTATCCAATATTACAACTTATTTTGATTACCAATCCACTTATCCATCCATAGTCAGGCCTATGGCGTCTCAATTCTATTATATACCCTTGCAAATAAGTATTAAATTTAAATGCAATGAATAAGTTTGATCCTTTTATGTAAATTAACACATCTTGCCATCCCAACATATCAACTAAACAAATAAGGTCTTCATACAGTTTCCCAATTAATTTAATTAATGATGAGAGATGAAATTACGAAAGTTCCCTTTGCTTGATTATATTTTTAATCTGACTTTCCAGTTAAGATATTTAATTTCGGTGATGACTGGAAATACCACATTAGCTACTTCGTTTAATGGATGGTATTCTTTAAGATTCTAGAAATATCTTTGGCAAGTATAAATAGTATGATAGTGCTATATTTGTTGTAAATTTTAGCGAGCAATATAATTTAAATTATAAACTAAAATACTTTATAACTAAGCTTCTGCGATTAAGATTTATATTCTTGAAAATATAATGATATGCATGTTTGATATATATCATTGCCTTAGTTATAGGATCAAGGATTCAAAATACTTAAATTCGATTGCCATGTTAGCAACACAAAGTACCTTTTACTGACAGTCTTACGTTTTGCGCTGCGTCTGGTTGAAATTCTCTTTTAGAGTTATTTTTAAGTAATAGAGAAAGAAAGTACAAATTATACGCAAAATACAAACTTAATTCAAACTGAAGACTGAATTTTGTAAAAATAATTTTAAAATTGGGATTTTTAGTACTTTTTGAAATGGAAAACTAGTGTTTCTGCAGCGTACAAAATTGTTCTTTTATTTTCAAATGAATCTTAAAATAACCAATAACTTGTCCAGTATTCAAACTAGCACTCAATAGAATTTTCTTTTTCCATTAGTTTAAGTTTTAAAAGTTCAATCTACTAAAATTAGTGTTGAAAACTTCGTTTTATTTACTTTTAATCCCATAATATGTTATGACATTGAGACATTAGTTTTTCATCATCTGAAATTTAACTCTGTTACTTATGTTCACTCCACAGAATTACACTACCATATTCATACCCTCACCAATACAGGTAACCTTCTCACTATATATATTTAAATATATTGGAGGGTTAGGGCAGATTATACCATCATTTTCTAATTACGCATTTTCAATTATGTTTTGCTATTCCCTTTTTTTAGACAAGATGTATTTTTTTTTGAGATGTAAGATAATTACCTTGAGATGTTATTCGAATACAAATTATAGAAGCTGTACACTACCCAAAAGTACAAGTTAAAATAATATCTGTAATACTACATTTTTAATATAAAAAATGTTGCAAATATACTTTGCTTTCATTTTTAGAATATTTCAACTGAAAATGCTTACTCATATATTGAAATAAGTAAATATATATTGAAATAAGTAAAACATTATGGCTAAATAGCTCTCTTTTTAAAAATATCTTTTTTAGATGGTTGATTAATAGTAATGATACATCCTACTGTAAATCAAAATGTCTAATACTTAAAAAAAATCAATCAAATACTATGGAAACATAAAAACCTATAATAAAATATTTGTTTCTGCAATTTTTATGATTGGACATTCTCTGAATTTGACTTAATAACTACTTTACCATGCATAAATTATAAAGAACAATTTTGTTTTACATTTAATTAACTATTTATAATCATTTCCTTTAAGGAAGATTTTAGATTTTTCAGTTCTTTCTGTAAGTACTGTTCAAACAATTGTAAATTGTGGGGTTTAAAATATATTGGTTCTTGTTTGGGTCAAAGACTTTAATTAAAGAATATACATATTTACTAGTGGTACGATTTGGCATTACCCATGGAATACGAGATTAGAAATTTAAAAATGCAGTAGTGATATAAATTAGTTCACTGTTGGATACACACTGAAATAAGCAACATAATTAAGTATATATTTTTATTTATGTTTACATGTATAAATAATTAAACATAATTGGTAAACTAAAGGAATGAATTCTAAATGAAGTTATAAATTCTTAACATAGCAACTTCTAGCTCAAGGAATAATGATAAGAATTTTCATGAGATCACAACCAAGTCAAGAGTAATAACCCATTCTATTAAATTAATGATGAAATCTAAAGAATGTAAATTAAATATTTGATGAGAATCAAAATTATGTTTATGCATAAAATACAAGTTTTGTGCAATTATTATAGGTACTGTATTTGTCATAGAGTTGAATGTTGTGTTTCTAAACTTTTCAAATATGTTCTGTGATGTATTGTTGATTGAACGGTTTTATACCATCACCAGATATGCGTAATACTATTATAATAATAAAAAACGCCTTTCTGAATAAAAACATACAATAGAGATTTAAAAAAAAAAAAAAAAAAAAAAAAAAAAAAAAAAAAAAAAAATTTGGATATCACTACTATTTGGTAAATATATTTGGGTGTAAATGGTGCCTGAAAATCAACCAATTTTTTTATTATATTTCATATGGAAATAAATTAGCTAAAGTGTCTGGCATTGGACGGTACATGGTTCAGTCGATTGCAAGTACTATTTGCATGCTATATTTAAGCCGTTATTATTTTGATTTTGACATTTTAACACCAAAAACAATGGAATAATCGTGTTTTCGAAAATTTGGATTGGTCAAGATACATATTGTTAAGAAATTTTCCCAACGGAAATGATGACGAAGTTTTTACCAAATAAAAAATAATTTATTCTTCTTTAAAATTGTTACAAAACTTTTCCGAATAACAGTTAATTCATTATCCAGCTTCAACACAAGCTTCATTGCAAAGAACTTCGTATACAGAGATAATGCAGGCACAAGGAAAGTAAAAAAAAAGCTCTGATCCTTTCAAAGCGCGTCTAAAACTTGACTGTTCCAATGTTTCAGCTGCAGTCATATTTATATGAGCGAGTGGGAACTTTCTAAAAAAAATCCAGTCAACCAATCATGTGATGGAAACTACTCGACATTTTCCAATTGATTTAGATGTTGCAACTTTTCTCTAACCTGTTTTATCACTGTCAACAAATAAAATAAAATAAAATAAAATGAAATAAAATAAAATAAAATAAAATAAAATGAACAAAAATGAAATAAAATAAAACTTTAAAAGAAATACGTCACTAGTTACAGTTACACACAGAAAATTTGTGTAACAATTTTACGGTTTAAATTGGTTCTGTAAATCTCTAGTTATTGTCCTATACCTGCATTTTGTCCTCAGTATCGTAACTTATAAAACATCAGAAGGAAATAGTATTTATGATAACATGGATTAGTCAAGGTAATAATAATATATAAAAAAAGCTTGGTTCAAATTGTATCAGTAGACCTCTTGTTGTTATAATATACTTCAAGGACTAGAATGGTAGTTTTTCAAAATGGTAAGCAGTCAAAAATATTTGGCTTCTTGCAAAAATTGAGTGTGAAAATTTTCATCGAGATCGAAGTAAATTGTCAATTTTAAGTCAGGATCATTCCTCTTAAAAGTGAGAAAAGGTATAGTTTTTCAAAATTTAAATTTTCCAAGAATCTTTCTTTTGTTTCAAAGGTTATCTGTATAACAATTCGTTAAGATCGAAATAAAACAAAAATTTTCCATTAAAATTTGCGCTCACATAAATAGTGTCATTTTAGAATTGATATATTTTAGAATTTTGAGACGAACTACAATTTTACATTTCCACCTTAACGAACATTAATGCAAATTCTGAGTAAAAGCATTTTATTACAAATTAATGCGAAGTTGTGATTAAGCTCTTGTGAATATATAATCTATTTTTTGCCAGCAGAGATTTGATGCTTTCATATTAAAATATAATATATATATATATATATATATATATATATATATATATATATATATATATATATATATATATATATATATATATATATATATATATATTATATTTTAATATGAAAGCATCAAATCTCTGCTGGCAAAAAATAGATTATATATTCACAAGAGCTTAATCACAACTTCGCAGTTGTGATTAAGCACTTGTGAATATATAATCTATTTTTTGCCAGCAGAGATTTGATGCTTTCATATTAAAATATAATATATATATATATATATATATATATATATTATATTTTAATATGAAAGCATCAAATCTCTGCTGGCAAAAAATAGATTATATATTCACAAGAGCTTAATCACAACTGCGCATTAATTTGTAATAATAATTAATTTGTATATATATATATATATATATATATATATATATATATACATTTTTGTTTTGTAAGTGTTTGAAGATTTGCCTAGTTAAAATTATAATTTTAAGACGATAACGTAGTATTCAGTGATTGAAAATGAAATTTTTTGAAACCAACAAAATTGATTTAAAAACCAAACTGTCATTGATATATTTGTTAAACAAATTTCAAGATAAATAATTTTCAACAAGATCCTCTAAAAAGTTTTTTTTTTTATTTGTATTTACTAAAAGTCCTTTTTTGACTATAAGAATTTTACCAGACTTTGATGTAATTGTTTTGTATTTGCACTCTTCTAAAATTGCTATAACCTTATATCCATATTTTTTTTGATATTCATACAATATATCCCAATCTATTTACTGAACTTAATTTGCAATTTATTTGAGGAGTGAAAAAATGTTTTACTTTTTGACACACATATTTTAATAAAGTTTCTATTTGTATAAAATAATTAAGTTCAAGCTTAACATATAGTTGATGCTAAAAAAGTAATTTCAATAGGAATTATATAATTTTTGTGAATAATGTACTAATTGGAGAATGAATGCTATTTTGTGGAAAAATATGAATTTTTTTACTAGATTTGTATAGTAGGTGCATTTTATTTTGAAATTTAAATAACAATTATAAAAAATCCCAAAATATTTGTAAGAATTGATACGTATCAAAGAATTATGAATGATTAACTAGAATTCTGATTTTTTTTTTATCACATCATTCCATATTGTTGTATTCAAGTTTCAATTCGATTGTTATAAATATTTGTGATTATATATAATTTAAACAATACACTTTTGATTAATTATGCTGTCTTCTCCCAAGCAATTGAATATAAGTGTTTCGTTTTAGAGTATTTATTATTATTTAAACTGTAATTTAAGTACAATTATTAAAGGGATTGTTTTTTATAGATTGAACAATGTCACTAATCCTGTAGCTTTTATGTATGTTGTAAAGAATGTGTTTGATATGAATAATACATTTATTCGCTTGTAATTTAACTTGTCTTGAAAATATACAGTATTATTTCTACTGTTAGATAATTAATTCAACAATAAGAACTTAAAGGCTTTAATCCCATCTCAATGGATTTAGATTTGTTTTTTGATAGAAGGTAATTACTTAACTGGAAATTTGTCAGCATTTTATTGTTTTGTTATTAGGCGTATGATTAATGACATATTCTGAAATAGTGAGTAATGAATTTTTTTCAAAATTCGTTTTGGTAAGTATGCAGTCGTTACTATTGGAGGTCTAAACTAAAACTGCAAAAATGTGAATTACTAGAAAAAGTTTCTTATGTCCCCACAAAGGTCTTTAAACATAGGCATTTTCACGAAAAGTACGTAAAATCTGGAATTTTATAAAATAAAAGCTGCAAACGTTCCAATGTTTGATAGTTATTATAAAGTGTCAAAAATTAGGTTGTAAAAATTATCATGTTAATTAATAGTAAAGGGTTCTTTTTAAATAAAGCATAAAATTAATTTTGTAAAAAATATTAAACATTTACTTGAAGTTTATAAAAGAGGTTTTAAAATAAATAATAATAGTTAGAAAACACAAGTTTTATTTAAAGTCATGATTAATGAAGGGAAAAAATACCTTATGTAAATGAAATTCTTATTTTATAATTTTTATCATTATGAAAGAATTTAAATTTACTAAGCATATAAATATATATCATGCACCACCAACTCTCAAAAATAGACACTAATATTTTTTTTCTATTTCTGTCCATTTTTAAATCCTTTATATTTACTTCGATTTTATGCATGTGTCGATGTGGTAGCCAAATCTGTGAACGCCTAATTAACCTCCTTGCCGTCATCCAATCGGACTGAAACTTGGTAGATAGGTTCGATGTCAATGACAATGTGTTCTATCATATTTTGGGACTTTTACTGTCATTAAAAGATTGCTTTTACGGAATACTAATAAACAACTTGCCCTTCATCCAATCGCTTTAAAATTGCATTAAACCGACCATTGTTGAAACTCTTGCCTGTTGCCAAAATTAAAGATATTTGGATGCGGATGTTAGTATGACTTTCATTTTTTAATAAATAAATTTTGAAACTTAGTTTGCCGCACATTTTATTGATAGAAATGTTTTTGATATTTAAAATGTATATAAAGGAGTTTTATTAATCACTTTGTTTTTATAAGTTATATTGTTCTAATATACCATACATTTTAAATCAACACAAACTAAGGTACACTTGTTTTATCTGATTTGTATTAAGTTAGCAGAATTTGTAAATTTCAACTTTTTTTCTATGAACTATCATTTTGTTTTTTCATATTTACTTTGAGATAGCCGCAACTATAAGCAGTTTTGCATGCCTTGTTTTAAACAGTTGTAAGATTATGAATGGAAGTACTCTGATTAAGTATGAAAGGTTAATGAGACAATATTGTTTTCAAGCAAAAGGCTTGAAATTTCAAATAATGATTTAGCACAAAAGTAATCTAACAATTTTGCACAACCTACCTTTTGTCGCATAAAAAAGCTTATTTTTAAATACTAACTCTTTTTCAAAATGTATACTTATAAACTGATTATGAATGGACTTTTTGATACTTTTATTGAATAATTTTTAGTTCTATGTTTTTTTATTCACTTGGGTATGTGGCAAACCCAATTGCTCTTGTGACAGCCATTTTGAAATCTTAGAGAAGAACGCTGTGGCAAGTTTTAAGTGGAAAACGTTTTTATATGGTCTGCAGTAACATTTTGCAGCTCATGGCTTTTATTGTTTTACAAAGTTAAGTCAAATACTTTTCTTTGAATTCTGGTAAATAATTTTTGTTTGTAACGTTAAGTACTAAATGAGATGTTTAAATAAGTACTTTCTCCATGTACATTTTTAGTAGAAGACATATTATATGAAATTACCAAGTCGTGTACCTAGAGCCAAATAGTTGCTTATTGTGTTCGATTGGTCGAAATCAAAATCTGTTGGTGCTTCAAAGTGATAACGCATGCAGATCAATTTTGTTTGGAATCTGTTTTTCAAATTATGAAAATATTTGTTATTCAGTAATAATTTGACACATTACAATGTATTATTGTTAATATATGATAAACCAATAACTGATAATTACTCAATATTGTTTCTTTCATAAAATTCATCTGTGCATGTTTGCTTTCTATTCATTATGGACTGAAACCTCACTTAAAGAGAATGGCCCTAGGTACATGGTACTGGCCTTATGTACAACGAGGTCTTGTGCCCAGGGCCATTTGTGAAATTTCTTTAAAAAACAATATCTGATAGAATATATTATTTTAAGTATTTATGTAAATCCCAATGAGAAGTAATTATTATAACGATGTATGCATATTAGTTTCACATTTTTAAACTGCGCAGTGGCTTATTTTTTTTGCATTGAAAAAAGGCGGTCCTCGGTAAATAGGTCTCTCCTACACTTATAAACTGAAAATCTTTACATTGGCATGAAAATAAAAACTCATTAATTGCAAATCTTTATTGTTTAAAGTTTCTTTTTGAAGGAATTGTAATTTATTATTGAAATTTTTTTATCGGGATATCAGAATTGACTGTATGGATTATAAACTATTACTTCATGAATTAACAGAAAATATTGTTTTTTTCCAATTAATCAGTTTGCCCCGAAGAATATTGGCAATGCTACTTTCTGGTTGATAATAAACTTCATATTTTCATTTAAGCATATTTCTTAGAATATAGCAATGCTTCATTACATCTTCATACTTACTTCGGAAATTGTATTCATATTCTTAAAACTGTATAAAAGAGAATAAATAGCTATTGTTTATAGTTTAAGGGGGGGAGTGGATGAGACGATGGAAAAATAGAAAAGTATGAAAATAAATTATAATTTCTTTTAAAAATGAATAGTACATTATATAAGTTCAATTTGTTTTATCTTTTCAAATATCCATTACTTTGTTTTTATGAAATCTCTGATTTTATGAAATATTCATAAAATATTTCCTTTGATTTGAAGGGTTTTGAAGGGATTGCGGGGGCGTAAGTGCAACCACATTTATTGAAACTATTTAGAAAAAGCTTATTTGTATAATTCCCATTCACTTTTTCCAAGAAAAGAATTTTCAGTTAGTTTCAAAATCATTTTAACTTATATTTCATTTATATTTACTCTAATTCAAAGCATTACTCTGGTTCAGGAATAATATTAATAGTACGTTTTTAATATAATCTGCACTAGCTATTTTTAATTCAGTAAAAATTTGTAATATATGTGTGTTTTTTTATTCAATGTGACATGGCAGATGATTTTTTTTTTTGGCCTTTTAATTTTTTTATATATCACAAATTTAATTATTTCTTAATCAATTCCTAGTAGTGAATAGTGATATTGTTAAATCATTTTTAATAGTTTGATGTATTATCTAAAATTAACTATTAATTCGCCTCCCAAAATGATTGAAAGTTTAATCAAATGATTTGCAGGGAATTCAAAATACGAAGAATTAAATACAAAAAAAAAATAATTATTACAATAAACTATTAGTTGTGAATATTTCTTTCATACAATAATGGAAGTAAAATAACGTTTAACAACATTTAATTAATAGCGATATTTAGATAAGAATGCATACAATCAATTGACGTGTAAGAACAACACAAGTAAATGACGCTTATATATGCCAAAATTTGATTAAATAATGAATTACATTAAAAATTTTTAATTAGTAAGAAATTATTTTTTAGAGACATTGATTAGTGTAAGATGAAATAAGAATTCAAAAACAAATATTAAGATTTTTTATTATTTCATCACTAGTTTCTTTAAATAGGATTAATTGCAATTATTTTAAAAGAAATAAAACAAATGTAAAACACGCAGAAAAGACATATTTCTCTTTAATTAGTATGAGAACTGACAAAGTTTTTATAAGAGAACAAAATAATTATTTTATTCTGCAATACAAGTACTGCATGGTTTCTAAATTATTTTTTTTAAAATAAGAAACATAAAAACTGAACATTTTCAAGAAAATAATAAAGCTATCATTAGGGATAATTAATGTGAATGATAAAATTGTAAAGTCAAAATATAAAAGAAAAGTTTTTTTTTTTTTTTTTCATATTTTTGCGTATTTTACATATTATAGTTTGTTTTTTTAAATTAATGGTCATGAATTACATATTTGAGTAATATTTGTTTTACTATTTCTGTAAAATTTCTGAAATACTCAAGTCTGACAATTTAATAACTAATTAACTTAAATATTATATGCATGATATTTTAACAAAGACATAATTTTTTGGATAAATACCAACAAACTGGGATACTTTTAAACTACTCTTTTGTTTTTTAATTTAAAACTTAATATTTGACGAATTTAATTGAAATTTTTTTTTGTATATTAGGTATAAATATTAACTTTCTATTCATATATTAAAAAAAAAATTACAAGTTGTTTATTAGAGAGGGATATTTGTTTCGAAGGCACTAAGTTAACTTACGGTGTTGGGTAGTAGTGTAACCATACTTTATAAACTGAAACATACATTAATAAACAGAATGTGCATTAATTCAAATGTGAAAATTAAAATCCTAAACTCACGTGCTTAATAGAAGTTTGCAATGTTCTAAGCAATAGGATTATCTAATTTTACTACAGTAGTTATTAAATATTTTCATGGATGAACCGCGCTGCAACAGCACATATCCAATATTCACCTCCATTTGAATCATCCCTGTAGCTATCCCTCTATTAGGAATTTTGAACCAGTCATTCTAACTATGCATGTGAGTATGCATTATTTTCACTATTTATTTACCAGTACTACACGCATAATTGCATTCTGTTTTGGGGAGTGTTATAATCCAGTTACAATTTATATGTTTTTCAGATATTTTTATTAATAATTTAAAATTTCTACTACACCGGTTGTTACAAAAAGTAGTTACGGGGTATATTTCTTTTGACTTAAAATAAGGAATGGTATCCTAATTCCCCTTGGTCCACCTGATGGTTGTGTGGTTAGTGCTCTGGCTACGCATGCCTAAAGTGCAGGGTTCGAAACCCGAATTAGGCATGGATGTTCGTTGTGGTTCCGAATCCACATTAAGCTTCAGGTTCTGTCATGATTAGCCGTCATCGTGCATAAAAATAGATCGTTGAGCTTATAAACCAACCAACCTAATCCTCCTGTAGCTATCCATCTATTAGGAATCTTCAACCAAACACCAGTATGCATGTGGACATAATTTTCCACCATTTATTAATCAGTACTGCACGCATAATTGCATTCTGTTGTAGGGAAGAATTATTATCCAGCTAAAATTTATATGTAATTCAGATATTTTGATTAATAGTTTAAAATTTCTACTGCACTGGTTGTTATAAAAAGAAGTTACGGTGTATATTTCTTTTGTCATTAGAGTTAAAGGCATCAGTGTGAATTACAAAAATGTTTAAAATGAGGAATGGTATCCTAAAAAAATAGTACAATTTTTAATGAAATTTATGCTTTAAGTAGCACAATTTTGTTTTTATGCAGTCCCTGTAGAATAAAGAGTTTGACTGGAAAAGTGTTTCAGGCAAACTTTATTAAGGTAGATGATATCTAGCATTTATTTAATTTGAAATATTTTATATAAATAAAAATAATTAATTTGGCGTGTTTTACAACACATTTGGAGAGAAAACGTTAAATATCTTCTTACTTCAGATTCAATATATTTTGGGTCGCAGTCAAAAAATGAACTTCTCGTACTGTTACTTCTTCCGGTGGCCTTTTCTATTACTTACGGTTCGAAGAATTCGGATGCTTTTCCTGGAATGCTGACATACAACAGATACTTAGACTTATAAACTTCTCAGTACTTAAATGTAGCATGGTACTTGAGTAAAAGGATTTTTTTTAAAAATTGCATAAAGTTTTAGAAAAGTAAAAAGTTGTTCTTGTGAATTGAAATGTTTCACATATAGTTTATTTTAGTCTTTGCTATTGATATCGATTTACATTCAACATAATTGTGTTTTCTTTTCTCACCATTTTTAATATTAAAAAAAAAAAAAAAAAAAAAAAAACCTGAAAAGGAATCAGTCAACTAATGGATTTGGAACATTCCGAGTTTGTGAGCTTATTTGGATCAATCTTGTTTAGAATATGGCTTACTTTTAATTTGTTTAGTTTGTGTTTTTTCCTTTTTTCACGTTCAGCTGGTTGTGATAATGAGTATTTAATGTTTCAGCTTGCTGGCATAATTATTGGATTTTATGTTTACCCATAAAAGAGATAATGAGGTTTTAAGATTTGATTAAAAATATTTTTGAAACTGTCATCACGCACAAATTTGTTGTTAGATCTTAATGCATCTATTCTAGTAATAAAATGTTATTGTAATATAATCTTTAAAAAATAATTGCTTTTGAATATTTTTTCAATGTCGTTATTTTTTTCCTATGTAAGACATGACAACCAGTAATTCAGTAAAGTTACTGAATTTAAGAGGACAGTTTACGACGGTAGAGTTTCAAACAAGACTTTAAATGAAATACTAAGTTGGTGTTTCTTTGTTTTCTAAATAAAATTTTGAAATTAACTAAAGCGATGAATCACTCATAATAAATTTAAAAAAAAATTAAAATTCTCATTAATTAAATGATAAAGGAAGTGATAAACCAAGTGAAAAATTAAATTAAGATATCTCTGATTGTTATTAAAAATTAATTTTGAAACTGTATATTTAAATTGTTAGTTACTAAACTTATTTTTACTAAATTTTTATGCTGTAAAATCTGTCTTAACGATTAACCTTAAAACTTAAAACCAAAGCAGAGTTTTTGTTTTGTATTTATTGAGTTTTATTAAATTTTAATTATTTATAGTTTCGAAAAAAATAATAAAAAAAATATATATTCTAGTGAAACGTGTTTTGAGACATGAAATTCAAAACTCGGTAAACACAAAACAAAAACTTTGTTTCGGTTTAAGGCTAATTAAAATCGAATAGTAATTTGATGGAAATGTTTTCAGCAAATACGACGTGTAGAGATAACAACTGATATTTCAATATAAATATGAAAATTTAATGGAAAGTTTGTATTCACAATAGCACTTTGGTACATAAATAAATGAAAATAAATTGAAATTCACCAGAAGAGTGCAAGAGACAGAAAACAAACTTAGTTATCACTCGGAAAATACATTTTATTTCGATAAATCTGAACAATCTTTTCCAATATCTTTCAAACCATTTCTTTCAGAAGCAGATGCATAAAAAGAGTTCTTAAATCAAATATTTCGTTTTGCATTCAGTACATTTGTCTATTTATTCAAGGGATTTTTACAAATGCAATTTGTAACATATGGTACTTCTACTGATATTTTAGGTGTGAATTTTTCATGCTTAATGTTTTGGTTGGTTATAAATTTGAATCAATTGGAATCGCAACCTTTCAAATGTCTGTTGCATGATTTTGAAGAATTATTTTAAAATTTATCTATTCGTATGTTTCTAAATTGTAGAAATGAAAAACATTCAAGTTAAACGTTCGTATTCTAAATGTATAGTCTAATAATATTTTTTATTTATCGTGTTTCAACAAAAAGTATTTAAATGAGAAATGATTGGTATTTACAGAAGATATGTTACATGAATATTTTGAAATTAAAAATAAACGTTTGAAAATTACAGTAATACACAAATCTAGCAATGGTCACTGACATTCTTGACACAATGTTGGGGATTTAGAAACTTTACTTATTTAAAAAATATAAGAAAACAACTTGAGAGGGGAAGGGGGAGGGAAGGAGGACAATTGGAGGTGAAGGTGTTTTAAATAATTTAAAAGTGATTTTGAGAAAATGTAATTTAAAACCTGGAAAACTTGGAGCAAAAGTTTAATTTTTCTTTGAATTATCTCTCTAATTGTATCACACTTCCTCCCCGAAAATCTACCACCAGCCTATACCGCTAATTTGCCAACAGGTAACACATTTATTTCTTCAAGTAATGGATTTAAACGGTCTTCATCCTACGTTTTTATTTATATATACTTCATATCGTAGTAAATGAAATGTGTTAAGGATTTGACTTCGTTTCCTACCTATATCTTCGGTCGCTTTCTTTTCTTATATGTCTGTTGTATGAAAGTTTATTTCATGTTTTTAATTTTGGAGCATTTACTTTCGAATTGCATAATTTTAATTTCTCCAAGTCCACTTAATTGCAACTTTATTGTCATTTTATTTACCGTTATTATATTGTTTAATATTTTATTTTATAAATGTTTTTGAAATATTTCAAAATGTGTTAAAACGCTAAATAATGAAAATAACAATTCAAAACTTTTTATTTCCATGTACAAATTCCTTTTTAATATTAGGTTCCTATATCCATGATTAAAACTCGATTCTTGGTATATCTGAGAAAGATTTCTGTGTGTTTGTCTGTTCATGAAGCGTTGTAATTTTCCATATATTCATCTCTGAAGCAATCTCCGCTTCTCTAAAAGTAAATTAAAATTTTCTATCTCATTAAAATACTCTATCATGCTAAAAATTAAAATATATATTTATAAATAAACAATTTAAGTTATTATCAGCTGTGAGAATAAGTCAGATGAAAAAATATTTTAAAATGTTTTAAGTAGACATTTAAACAGCCTCAATGTACTTGGAGTACTACTAAATCATTATCAATTGCCGATGAACTGGTTATTGGTCAGAGATTATTAGTTGGAAAGTGCTGGAATACTGGATAAAAATAGTTCAATTGAAAAATTTTGCCAAATCTTTCATATCTCACCATATTCGGGAATATCCGTAACATTTTCCTCAAGTGTTTAAATGTCATAGCGTCTTGTTAAGTGATATATAACAATTAATTTGTTTACCAAATTTAAAATTTGTTGGGAGTTGGCACAGAATGTATTAAATTTACGTCATAAATAACATCTGAACACCCGTTAAATGGATGTCCTAGTGGAAGAGCATATTGTTTTTATATTCGAGTGGATGTTCTCAAGTTAATGTACACAGAACATATTACTAGATTTCGAGAATATGGTGATTTATTGTGATTTATTAAAGGTGTGTCTTATGATTTACATTGCAAAACTTTTGACCCTGATCTTCCCAAACTATTATGAAGTATAACTGCAAACCATTTGTCAGATCTTCGATCTATTTATGGATCTACGTTGGCATTGTAAGGGTGATATTCAATATCATAGATCGCCTTAACTAGATACACAAAATGTTTATAGGATCTTCATATGCTTTGTTTACAATTTGTGTACTATGCATGTAATACAATATTAATGTTTATTATCAACTTATTTACATATCTGTTTCAGTGTCATGTGATATACTTCATCAGAGGCCACCCACATTCACATTCGAACCTCCGAGTCTCGCCGTCTTCTCAAATTCATCGGGTTCTACCATTCCATGCAACGCCGACGGTCGCCCATCCCCATTAGTCCGATGGCTAAAGCACGATGGTCAACCGGCACCTGATTTGCCCGGACTTCGACATGTCCGGCATGACGGAGCACTCGTCTTTCCACCTTTTCCTGCTGAGGAGTATAGGGCTGATGTTCATGCCTCCGTGTATAGATGTGAGATTTCTAATGCTTTTGGTACTTTAGGAAGCAGGGATGTGCATATTAGAGCAGGTAAGCATTTTGATGCTAAGAAATATTTTATAAAATAGGCTGTCTATTAAGAACATTATGACTTTTCAGATAAATTGAAAGAAGGGAAGACACTGTAAAAGGTATTATCAAAATATATAAAATACTTTTAATTTGGATGTACTAAGAACTCCCAATAAATGTGTTATCATACCTCGGGGCTGAATAAATAATGAAAATTAAATGAAATAATTATACGTTTATTACTAACTATAGTTATTAATACTTAGGTAAATTAGTAAATTGCTTTCATAAGCCTCATTAAATAAACGCTAATTTTTATGATATTCATTTTTATTAAAACTAAAAATTCATAACTATTTGTATTAATCTTTTGAAGTGGTTTTTTGTATTTTTAAATGCTTCCGATATCACTTTCATCCTATTGAATAAGGATTATCTAATTAAATATATATAATACCGAATTGTTTTATAAAGATCTTAATTATTTGTAAGTAAACATTAATATTTTTTTCTAAAAATAATTTTTATAAGCTGTGCTAAATTAAATTTGCCGACACTTGAAATAATTTTTGTGCATTATGTCTATAAAAACAAAACTAATGCATTTAATTTACTTCTAAATAAATTATTTTTACTTTAAGTTATTTTTTGCTCATTAAAAATGTAAGTAATTATTGTTTATGATTCTTGTTCTTTAAAATACTTAAGTTTCTTTAGATGAATGGATTTAAAATAAATTTCTTTACCCATTCCGGTGATTCAAACTCTTCCAATTTAGAGATAACAGTATGCGCATGAATTTAAAAGAATAATGCCAATTTTCTAAATTTGAAAATTAAGAATACAATATTTACCATGTGGGGCTATCTTTTATCACAAAATAATTATCTTTAATTTATAGTTTCCACTCAATATCATATGTCTCCCATTCTGCCTATATCCCGGTAGCATAGCAGTATTGGTCAATGTCAGAAACGGGGATTCTGCAAGACTGGCCAATCCAGGATTAAAATCACGTACTGTTCCAAAATACGCGATTTAAAAAAAAAAAAATATATAGTCAAAAACATTACAAAACATATTTTTTACCCTCCTTTCCTCAACAAATAAAATATGTCCATTATAAAACTGTGAATCACTGATTCAAAACTTCAAGTATATTTTATTCAACATTAGGAGATATTGTTTAACATTTGTAACAACGACCGGTTTACAACAGTTCACATCGAGATTGGCCAACGTTGAGTGATATTTGACAGCATTGTTGTGCTAATGGAGTAATTAGACGTCCAATATTACCCCCGAGACAGAATACATTCCTTTCAGTAAAAAGTATTGGTTGGTAAAAAAGTTCAGTTCCTTTGAGATGTAAAATGTTTAAATGCTTTACTGAGCTCTAATGCATTCAATAACTAAACTAGAACAGTTTAACTGAAACTACGTGTTTTAGTTTAATGCAAGTCTATAAGTTGAAATATAGATTTTATTTTCGTGTTCACATACATCCATGATCTATTTTATCATACTATTGCTTTTGAACAAACAATTAAAAATGTGAACGTTATATTTGTACAAATGCCAGACCACTTCTCCGAACTCACTCTCATTAACCTTGTGTGGGAGGGAATACCTTATGGCAAGATTCGATGCAATATAAACTCTCTAATAACCTTAAAGGTGAAATGAGCTATTTGATCATATTCAGTGCAAGGTAAATGCATATGTTTTAATAAATCATATCTGCTCTAAATACCAATTCCTTGAGTGGTTGGATTTGTTTTCTAGAAAATAACTGCACAACTGTATGCTAATGATACACTATTCTTGCATACATGCTATTAAATGAAAGTATGCTCCATACTTCCATTTAACTGAGTACTTTGTATTTTATTTCAAAGCTTTGTTGTATCTCTTATCCTTGCAATACTTTATTGCTCTTTGAAGTGATTTTCTTGCTTCCCAGTACTTGTTTTAGCAAAACACTGAAAATGTTTAATTTTTGGACTCTAGCGTATGATTTATTCAAATATAACATTTTGGCAAATTATAAAAATATAACTCTCACGTGAAATAGCTGTTTTGTTCCTTAACACAATTGTAATTTTATCATAATAATTTTAATTTACCGGTATTTAGTTAAATTTTATCTACTAAAAATGGCGTAATTTGTATCCATATAACGAAATTTTTATTTAATTACCCTTGTTTGAAAATGGCAAATAAATTTTAAGCTATTTTTAAGTTTGATTTATTTTATGATAAATAATAATATATATAAGTATGAAAAACTTAATGCGTCGACTTCTAGTTTAAAATGAAAAATAGATTTCAATATGAAGATGTTATGAAAATAATACTTAGCCATATCAACTAGCACACTATTTTTTCAATTCAAAAAGAATTTTGGATTTATTAGCTTATAAGTATGAAATGCTTTTATGCTTCATTTATGATATCAAGAACATTGCATATAGAGTAAACCTATATGGAAGAGGAAAATCATGTTAAAGTGAGAGTCAATCTTTGGAAATATTGACTTTCCTCTTCAAGGCATTTTTTTTTTCGTGTTGAAAGGTTTTACACTTATAAAGAGAGAACCGAAGTAGTCGTTGGTCCATGAGCTGATGATTGTTATGATATGGAAAATTGTCTGTAAAGTATGTTGATTTATTTCACATATTGAACAATTTGGATACAGTTATCAGGCTAGCTATCTAATGAAAAAGACATTTTATTAAAAGCCGTAAATTATAAAATTGAATTAGGAAACGGAAATATATTTGAAAATAATGTCAACTGGTAATGAAGGAAACTATAAAAACCACACGTTTATTAAAAAAAATAAGTATTTATATAACACCAAAAAGAAGTGATGGTTAAAGAGCAGTAATGATCCACTTAATTTTGAAACTGCTGTAATGAAATAATCCTATAATCATCAAGAAGGGATGGATTTTTAAAAAATTATTATGGGAGCTTTTATTAGTTATTTTTCACGGTTTGGTAAACAAAGATTATATCTTTAAAACAAGAATTATGTAAGATGTCATTATTTGATGTTTAATGTTTTATACTATATTAATCGAAAGATGGTTTTTGCAAAGTGTAATACTTTTTCAGTTTTTTCCACACAATTTTATTAATACACTTTAATGCATATTTGGGTACCTTTTCATACCTTAATTCTCCATCAAAATTGTAAAAAAAATAACGAAAGTATTACTTTCAGACTTCAACCACCAATAACAACTGTTTCTAATGACATTTAGATGGCACATTGAATCCATTTCCAAACTTTTTACTATTAAATACAGAACTAATTTCTCGCTTCGTGTTCCATCTCACAGGCACTGGTCCCCTAAGGTTACCCTAAAACTTTTCCATCCCCGGTGTTATCATGTTCGACTACACATGCACGTTTTATCGCACATTACGCATTTTAACGGCCATTTGCTGGTTAATGATCAGAAGAAGAATTACTCGATTCGTATCTTGAAATCATTTCCAACATCTGTTTCCCCTGTGAAGGTATCTGGAAATAATGTACTGCTTCGAATAACATGCTGAAACCCGCTACTGTTCAAAATAAAGAAATGTAAATAATGGAGATCGTTCCGGTAACATAAAGTGCCTTAAACGACGCGTAACATTATTCTTTCGGAAGCTGACTACATTTTTATTTGTAGCAGAGAATGGTTTAATCTGAATTCGGGGTGTATTTGTTACTTTAAAAACTGCAAAACCTCGTTTTGTGTTTGGGCTATAAAATATTTCCGTTTCCCATTTTGCAAGGACGTTGTTTTGTCGGAAGATGATTCAAATGCTAGAGAAAAGTGCTTTTAAGGGGTGATAAATTGTAGAAGATAAGTTGTAAATTTCGAGTAGCTTCTCTATGAATTTTAAAGTCTATAACTTCTGGTGTTGGAGGTGTTTTCGGTTCTTGTAAAAGTAGTGATATATCATGTCATGTATAATCTCTGTAAAAAATATCAATAATACATTATCATTTGTTATTAACTAAATAAAGGGTGAAATAATTATTCAGAATATCTTTGGAAGAAAGGTAAAACCTTTTATTTGAGGAAACAATTATTTGTTTGAATTTCATGTTATAATATTGTACGTTTCTAGATTCTTTTGGACTCATTTTAAATAGAAAACTACTAAGTTTATAGAACCAAATATCAGTCAAGAAAATAAAATTATAAGCAATATAGATATTACTTTAAAAAAAATGTTGATTTAAAAATTCAAGCACAGTAGTTATGGAATAAATGGACATTTTGAAATAAAAATTATATTGTTTTTAAATCAGATCTTTTTTTGAAAATGATCACATCTAATCACACTAGTAGGATACAGTTTGTGTATCAAAGAAGAAATATATTAAAAGTATTAGGAATCTATCTTAGATAAACAATCTTATAAACGTATTTTTGTAAAATACCAATTTCTATTGGGATAAACTATTATGTATGTAAAAATAAAGGAAGCAAAATTCTTATTATTTTAAAATTGAATTAAAAGCGCATGTATTCTTATCAAGTACACCTTACTATATTATTTTGCTTTCAAAGAATAATAATTGAAATGTAATTTCTTTACTTAAAACAAAAATATAAATATAAATTGCCACATAATTAATACATATTATCAATATTTAGATGTTTTTCTTTGCATAAACAAACCGGATACATTAAATAAATATTAAAAATAATCCGGAATTCTTAGGTCGCTTGTATATTTGAATTAGTAATTTCTAAAAGTGGTTTGTTAGAGTATTTTCAATGAATACATACGGATGTGAAGGACTTCATAGGTATCTAGGTTAGCATTTTCTTAAAGCTTTCGCATCAGTTTATTTGAATGAATCAATTGATATTCATATAAAATCAAAATAATGAATAAGCTCTTTCTATGACATTTGAATCTGCTATTGTATTATGTACTTGATATTAAATGGAATCTTTGCAACTCTTTCAGTGAGTTTCCAATTGGGAAAAACGTCTTCAATAGCCGTGTTTTGGAAAAATACATTTCATTTAATTCATTTAAACTATTTTCTAGATACTGTAGATACATTAAAATATTGTTCTCTGGTTAAAAAATTATTTAGATTAATAAAGATATTTTTCCGTATTTATTTTATATTGTTTTGAATTAAAACCAAGTACTAATCCTTAAACAGAAAACTAATTTAAATAATTATTTTCTGTGAAATAAATAAGTATTGAGAATACAACATATAAATTAAGTTATTTTTGCTACCATATCATATTCATGCTACAAAATGTTGCATCAAGAATGCATATTTATTAATTCTTGAGTTATTATTAAGGATTAATTTGATTTAGTACGTAGTTGAGGAAGTTATACTTTTTAATTAAATTAATTGCAGATATCCCTTCACTTTGGAAAATAATTTCTTTTTTAGATTTAAATCTACATAAAAATGAGGATCTCATTGATAGCAACACAGACACTGTTTTGAATATGTCTACATAATCAGTGTTCATTCAAAAATCTTATTCATTGAGATATTTTTCTATTGTAAAAATAAATTCTTATTCTCAACAATTTCAAATGATGCAGAATTTTCTAGTTGAATATTTGAGAATTACTAAGAAACAAAATGTGATGATGTTCTCTTATAAATTAATTATTATAAGATGAGTTTCCTTTGAGTCGATATTAAATGATATTCGAATCAAGAAATCACATTCGATAACATTATAGTTTTTTAAATTATTTTATTGAAATAAGTCATATATGAAGTATTTAAATTTAATGGAGCTAGATATTTTATATGTGGTTTTTCTCTTGCTATAAAATTTGAATATTAGGAACTTTATTTAAGATGTTTTTTTATTAATGAATGTTTCTTAATGAACAATGCTTTTCTCGATGAAAAATCCTTTTAAATATAGTAAAAGCCTTTGAATTTGAACTGATTTTTTTCATGGGAAAAAATAAAGTAATATCTTCTCCTTGAAGAATATATTAAAATATCTATATCTGAAAAAAATAAACTCTCTTATATTGCAATATTTTCGTCTTTCATCTATTGAAAACTGGTAACGTACTGACAACAAAAAATGCTCTAAAGATATTTGAAAAATTCAATTTTAAGAGAACAATGTTCTTTAAAATGAAGCAATCGATGATCGCTACAAATTGTCTGAGACATTGAATAAAAACTACCATAAATCAAAAGAGATATGCACGCCTTTTTAAAATTTTCTTTGCACCGAAAGGAAAAATGAATCTTGCATTTGATTCAATATATTCCCTAATTCTATTACTAAAGTAATTTGAATTTCAATTGTACTTGTTCATAATATGTGTTTTGCAACTTTCTCGCAAATCCCTTGGGCAAAAGAAATTAAATTGAATACCTAATCAATATTACGTGCGCTGGTTTTTATGAATAACAAAATGTTCTTGAAAGGAAATTAAAAATAAATGCCTATGCGTTTTCAGTATTTGTTAATACCCAATGGTATTCTTTTGTTGTGTGAGTAAGAAAAGAATGGGTATAAAAATAAATTGTCTTCATTTAAAGTGAGAATACTCTTTGTACAATTGCTTCAAGCATTAAAAAAGTTTGAATGCATACCATTTCACAGTTGCAGACTGGGATAAATAATATTTGTTCACTGAGAAAAAGTGTATTATTCAAAATTGAAATAAATTACTTACTCTTTTTAACTTACGTTAAAGTGTATCGAAAATGTGCAGGGGTATACATAAAATACTATCTTAACATAAAAACCAGACGTTTTTTATAATTTGATTTAGCATAACATAGATATTATTAAAAATGATACAAACTAAAATTTTTAATGAGATTTGGATCCATATATTTTTCACCATGACATATAAGGAATAGATGCTTATGACATGACTATTGGAAAAGTTCAAAATAAGAATACACTAACTGTATTTGGAATTTAAAGAATAAAGGAATACACATATTTTGAGTTTAAGATATGGATTGATTTTTCGATGCCTTTTTATTAAACGTTGTAATGGAGTTAGATATTAAGTTTGAATATAGAAGTTTGCCATGTCAAACTACTGTATATTATTGAGATATGATAAAATACTTATTGGGAATTCCATAACTACATGTAAAAATGCATTAATACTACAATAAACTAATTTTTTAACTATAACTTTCTGCTGCAATATTTTTTTGTAAGTCATAAATACTAAAAGTATTTTTAGTATAATCAGCCAGTATTAATATTAACTACATATTTAATTTACTTGAGTAAATAAGTAGACATGTGATACTAAAAGCTCTTTAGGAGTTCAATGTTGTTCGAAACTAAAAGGTATTTACACGTTTACTGGATACGTTAACTATTGAAGTGCAAAGGTCTTTGATTGAAATTCTTTGAACGTGAAAAGAACAGTCTTATGCGCTTTTACACAGATAATAGATCAGAAGGCAATGTACTTATAAGGATTCTAAATTTTGCAAGGGAATATTTTAAGCACTTTTACAGATTCCTTACATCTAAAAATATTTATTAGAGTAACGAGTCATATTGGAATACTTTTGCCGGAGTTGTTTGAAAGTGAAATAAGATATGTGTATTGTTATTATTTTTTATGCAAGTCATGATAATACATAAGAGGAATTTCAAACATAGATAAAGTACTAATACAATGTATAAGAGTTTAGGTTAAAAAAGTCTTTGTAAAATAAATTAATACTAATTATCTATAATCGTAATTCATATTCTATTCGACATAACAAAAATAGTATTCTAATGCAGACTAAAAATGTATGAAATAAATGTATGTAACATAATTAACCGATAATAAAGTGGGTAAATTCCGTCTTTTGATGAATATTAATATTAAAATAGCATTTATTTTCAACCGCAAAATAATTAAAGAAGAGAGTTCATAACATTGTCTGAATTATTAAAGCTGAACAAAACGAATTTAAGGAAAATATTTTTTGTGTTTTAGATTCTTTCTTTTTTATAATAAGACTTAATACAATCAATTTAGTATTACAAGTTAATAAAAAATTTACAAACAGCTTAAAAAATATACTTTCGAACTATAGTTTTCTTATAAACTTGATGAAAATAATATAATATTTTGTATTTAACTTTTCTTTACTGCTATTTACCTCTCCATCATGTATCAAAAAAGTATTCTAAATGTCACATAAGTTGTCATAAGATCAATTTACTAATATTCAGATAATTAGGTTAATTACTGTTTTATATGGATGAATAAATTATTTATATAATGTATTTTTATATAAAAAGTCTTCGTAATATTTATATTTGCTGTTCTATAATATTTTTTATTTTGTGAAAAATATGTTGTGATACATATGCTACTTACAATTTTTTATATCAAATTAGTAGTTGAGTGGGAAATTCACAAATAAATAATACATTTAGTCTGTTAAATATTTCCTGAATATCTTGACGCAAACGCCGAGTCTTTTTTAATAGGGAAATGTAATCAGGGAATTAGTATTCTGTTCAAATAAAATTCGAAGGGAATGACATCTTCTTAAATAACATTCTGATTGATAACTAAAATGTTTAATTTAAGCAGTAAGAAAATGCACAATGAAGCCTATAATAAATCCCCTCAAAAATTTTCGACCAAAACTATTTTTTTTTTTTTCATTTCATTCAAATATAATATCCCAGGTTCTCATGATAAAACTTAAAATAAAAAACAGTTTATATTGCGGAAGCCGATATGATTTTTCATTTGTAAAATTACACAGTCGACATTTTCTGAATATTTGAAATCTTTTTAATGCACTTACTGTATTCTAGAACAGGAAATGAGATTTCATACTGAAAAGTAATGAGATGCAAAGTGTACACTGAAGAAGAAGAGCAATCATATGTGAATACACACCGAATTTGATGTGGAATGTAAATTTTCTGTAGAAGACGTGATAACCCAGAATTAAAATGATGCAAATACCCTCTGCCGAGTTGGAATATTTCCTTTCAAGTCCAGTTTAAAATGAAATTGAAAATAGTTGTTTTCGATTAAATGCATTCATTGTTGAGAACAAACTATTTCCACTCATTTTATTTAAATAATTAATGGGAGGATATTTAAATACTTCATATTGTACATGGATTTTGAATTGCAGGTATTATTAGTAACTGGGATATTTTATTTTTCTATTTAATATTTCTTATTCTATATTAATACTAATATGAGGCAAACATACTTTAATAAAATACCCCTAAATTTTGAAAATAAAAAAGTGGTTTATTCAGCGCATTCGTATATGTTTTACAAACTTCTTAATATAAACTATTCAACAACACCATTTATAGTCACCTGATGTCTACGTGGTTAGAGCTTCTACATGTCTTGCTGTAGGTGCTGGGTTTGAATCCTGGGATTTGTTCTTTGGTGTTCGACGTTAAGCTATAGGTAAAGGCTTTATTAAGCGGTAACGTGCACAAAAATATGTTTCGGAATAAGCCAACCTTATTTGTAATCCAATTTGATGTTAAAACTTAACACTAATGTATTTATAGATATAAAGCTACAAATAACACGTTTCTTTTGTTGCAGATCATAAACAGAACTAAAAAAATGTTTAACTTGTTTTTCGTTTAATCTTCATTCACCACAATTATCTTTTAAGCATAGCCAAATATACGAAAATAATTATATGAAAGTTTCACTTAGTTACTAAGTTACTTAGAAGATTTTTTAAACTTTCTGAATTGAGTTATATAATTTAAAACATGAAAAGAAGTTTTACAGAATATAATTATGAAACTATTTATACATAATTATTAATGCATGAAGTTTGTAACACTTTACCTAGAGATTTTGGAACTTCTTTTTACATAACTTTTTAAGATGAGGGAGATAATACAGAAAGAAGAAGGGGAAAAAAAAAAAAAGTGCAAATAATTCACACATATAAAATATTTAAAGTAGTTCCCAGTTTTTTTTTTCAAATCTTCTCTAAACTTTTATCCGAAGAGTAAAAATTTGAAGTTGAATTCATTTTTCTTTGAAGCAAAGAACATGGTAAATCAAGAATTCCATGATATATTTGATGATGTTTGAGCAAATATCAGTAAAAAAACCTTAAATTCCATAAATATTTAAATACATTACAGAGTCACATATACTAAATATTTCGAAATGAAACTTTTAGGTTTTATGCATTCTTGTTTTACAGTATCTATGAAGAAGCTTTTTTTTATCAATTTTATCGAACCATACAGAATATAACCAGTCCTTTCAGCACCATTCAAATAACATAAAATATTCAAAAAAGCGATCCATTCAATCAAGAATTTTCTGCGTACTTATTTTCTGTATAAGAAATGCATGGATATATTTTCATTTGAAAAATAATAGAATTTTGCAGGTTTTAGAAAAGAGCAATAACTTTCCGTAATCTCAATATATTTATTTGAGAAATGCTTTTTTGTGATTTCAATATTTCTTCACTAGACTGAAAAGAGAATAGTAACCATATCTGTTATATTTTTTCTAAGTAGATTGAGCAGGTGCATGGAATATTTAAATTATAAGTGGGGATATTGTTATTCTTCTCAGAAAAGACTGAGTTTCTGCAGACAATTTATTCCAGATATATTGTATGTTTATATGAAAATAAGAGTAATCTCTCGAATATGGTTTTGATAAAACTGTCCTTACAAGTAAAATAATAGGTTGGAAAGTTTTAAAAGTATATTGTAACCGTGCAATTTGTCACAGAACAGCTTTTTGTTAATGCAAAGTTCACTAATATAAACATGATAAAGTATCTTTCTAATTAGAATCAATGCTGTCAAATCTATCGCATTATTTTCAACATGAAGGTATAAAATGATCTATATTACAATCGTATTTAAAAATTAACCTATTATTTGTTAAAGTAATATGTATTTTTCTTTGAGTTAAACACTTTGAATGCAGTTATTGATGCTAATTTAATATTTTTGTTTATTTTATGATTTTAATTTGTAGAATAACAAATAACTTTCATATGCATTGAACACTAAATCTACCAACTTTTTATAATACCTATTTTTACCAATGGTGATCAAGTGACCAAATTAACCAAATTAATTCAAATTAACATTATATTCTTTTCCAGTTGATAATAAATAATACAGAATTATAAATAATATAGATTAATACATTCTATACAACACAAAATAATTATCATGTAATAATTAAAAAATATTTATTTTTTTGGACTTTAAGAAGAAAAATTAAAACTCAGAATTTAAATTTTTTGATTAAAGTCTCAAAAGCGATAATTTGACCACTCTGGTAGATTTAGTGGTATTTATATAGCAATGATTAAACTTAAATAAATTATTTTCTACTTACAAACCAATTTAAATGTAGAAAATATATGGAGCAAATTTAGCTTCTTGAAAGCTACTTGATGGTTCTGAGTCAAAATACTGGTCAACTATGAGTAATCGCAAGTTTTATGATAGTTAACGGGACTTACAATGAATACTTATTCAAGAGGTTCCTTTGACCTGGTGGTTAAAAGAACCGAGTTCATGATACGTAAATCGTGGGTTCGGTCCCGACTTTGTCGAATACTTGTGTATCTGATAATGGGGACTGGTGCACATTAAAGAAGTCGTAGCCTCAATGGCTTCTTGTTGGTGTAGTGGGATTGGAGTGAGAGGTGTGCACGATAAGGTTTCGACCTTAATATTTTAGTGCAGTTCATAATCTTTTTTGTTGTTTAAAACTACTAGGTGTATTTAGTTGAGATAAGCACTTCATAGTGGAAGAAATAGACAGCCAAGAACCGTAAAAACTAAACTACAAATAAAATAATAAGGATTACTCAAGTACATACCTCAAGACAAAATGCTTAAAGAACGAAATTGGAAATCTCTATGAAATATTCTGATTTCCCATTAAAACATAACTAAAAGTGGAAACAAAGTTCTTGAATCATTAGCCATTGCAATGAGACAGAACTACAATATGCGACGTTCGTTTCAAATTAAAAGTATTAGTTATATTTTCTTCAAAGGTTTTTCTTAAATAATAAACATAAAATAGATTTTGATTAAACTAATAATCTATTCGAAACATTAAAAAAACCATGTTTTTAAGTTACTTTTCAAGTTATTGTTGACTTGTTAAAAAAGTTTAAAAATGTTATTTTAGCTTTAAAAAAATAAAAACTCACTAAGTAAAATATAAAATAGTTATTGAAATATTTTTAGAATAGATTTTAAATTTTATCAAACCCATTTTTTTATGTGAAATCCTTTTGAAAAAGTAACATTTATATTTTTTAACCAGTTTTAACTCACTGATTAGACTGAACAAGGCGATTAATATTGAACTTAGCCACTCTTTCAGTTAGTTTTTTGAAGGGATATATTTAAAGATAATTGTGTATTTCGAAAGGCTTATCAACTTATACAACGCATATCTATTACTAAATGAAAACTGCTATAATTAAAGTAAATTAGGAATATTTCTTTTAGTAACTAGCTTTTCTCTTTTTCATATTATGCCGATCTCTTTTTCATTTAATTTGGTACAATCAGTTCAAGGACTTATTTTAGTAAAAAAAAAACTTTGATTCAGAATGTAAATTAGATTATATCTTTCATGGCAGAAGAATAAGTAATCCCATAAAGTATGAGTTTAGTATAGAATGAATATGCACCATCACAAAATGATAATCTCTCCAATACTACGTTTGATGACAATGCTAGTAATTATCATTAACGAAATTAGAAATAATCAGTATGAGAACTGCAGTTTTAGCACTTTTAGATAATAGAATAAGTGCTTCGGTTAATAAAAACGTCATTAAACAGATTTATATGTATTTTAAATTTCTAGTAATTGCAAAGGAGGGTTGGCTCATCGCCAGATCTTTAATGCATAGAATATTGATTTGAAGTATTTTTATTTCTTTGAAGGTAGAAAAAGTCTTCTTGGATATTACACCAGTTTATCACATTGCGCATAAAAATTGTATAAGGACAAAACCGTATTGAATAGTTTAAGGACAATGCTAATTAATTTCAAGGATGCATATCATTATCTAGAGATTCAAAACATTTGTGCATTTAAATACTTCATAACTATTTTTTAGGTACATGTGTTGATTTTTCTCCTCTACTAACACTACTGTACATAGTATAACACATGTTTCAAGAAATTGCAAATTGATTTTACTAAAATATGCATTTATATTGGCTCAAAATAAAACGCATTGAATATGTAATTATTTTTATTTAAGCAGACTTTAAAAAGAAAGAAAAGAAAAAAACAATAGTTGTTTAATATGGATTTAATCATAATTTAGCTTATGAAACCTCCTCTATGTATGAAAACTCCATCTTGTCTTTTAAAAATCATTTTAATAAGAAGACTCTAAATATTCAGAGAATAGATTCTACCATTCTTGTAGAATACCTCGCATTATATAAACTAAAATAACAAATTACTTATGAACAGATTAATCTAGAGTTGTGAAACATTTGTCTTAAACTGATATACTTTGAAACATGTCTCTTTGTAAATAGACCTAAAATGCAACTAGAATATCGATTCTCAACTGAAATACGTCACTAATCGCATCATAGAAGTGTAATATAATATAATTAATCTGTATAATTATAATTAATTACTAAATATAATTGTAAATATATACATATTTTTTTTTAAAGATCTATTTTATTAAATTTTGCTAACAGTGACAATACAAATTTGTAAAAGCTGGCAACATCTGAGTAAATCGATAAATTTCTATGTGTTTTTTAGTGTGTACTTATCTCCACACGATATTTGCTCGGGAATTTTAGGAAAAGTTCGCATGTAAGAATATAAAAACCGTCAAGGCTCGGAATTTGAATAGGTCGGTTTTCGAATGCTGTTTTTAAAGAAGCTCAGCGCTTACTTTTGTGGAGTCTTAATTATCGCTAAATCTGAATTTGCACGCACCGAGGTATTTTCTAAAGTTTGAAATCGAGTTTGCTGCTGTTTCAAGAGTTTTTGTGATCCTTTGAAACTGAGAATGAAGTTAAGTTTTATTTGGTAAAAGCTGTGCCCTCATTTCCTCTGAAAAAATTATTCGTAGCTTGCAGTAATATTCATATGAACTCAAGCTAAACCAACCTCCTGAGATTTACTTTCGTGGCATTCGTGTCTCATCATTTTTTATTTCGCATTGGATTTGTTCATGAACTTTTGCATTTCTAGAATTCTGAAAAGTTATTTTTACGCATAAAACAAGCTTTACTACTAACTTAAGAAAGAACACATATAAATTTAAAAAAAAATAACTTACCTTTTTCCTTAAATTTTGCATTTTTTATAGAATCGATAAATTTTGTCAATTAACTTTAGAGAGGCTACAGTTACTTTCAAATGACAGCACATACTCGTTTTATAAACTCATGTTTTCTACACTAACGCTATTCGTATAACAGTCATTTGAGTGTTTCAAGATGTTATAAAATAATTATTTAACTTAAAAAGAAAAAAAAAAATGAAAAAAAATCGAGAACCATTATCTATTTACCTATGTTTATTTTGTAACAATTGTAACGAAGTGCAATTTTGAGGTCCATTTTTGCTTAGTTACCTCAAAATAATTCGTGTTTGCAACTTTAAAAAAAATTTCAATACAAAAATGTGTGTATGATTTTTATGGTAAAGAAATTCATTCTATTATAGCATTAACTTATGCAAAGGGATCACATCAGAAAGAATATCAATATAAATATATTTCTGTGATATTTTTAGGGGTCATAGTCATTCAAATTTAGTCTTAACTATGGTAGAGGATCACAGAAGTCTTAAGAAGGATGTAAAACCACAGTGTCATAAGCTCACTTTACTTTGTGGAATGAGAAAACACAAACTTTGTGTATTATTGCAAAGTTTGTTTTATCCTTATTTTCGCAGTTGCAAACAAATTTTAAACGTGTCACATGAGCCAATTACGTTCTACAGAAAAAACATCTAAAAAAGTCTGTGGTCAAGTAAGTTCCTTATGGTGACGTTTTTTGTTAGGGATTTCAAATCATGCATTGAAAAACATAATTTTATTATACAGTGGAATTGGAAATCAAATCTACCACTAAATAATTCATTATAACCAGAAATGAACAAGGAAACTGTAGCTTATTTTCTGTAGCTTATCTTAACTTATTTTCGCAGTTGCAAACAAATTTTAAACGTGTCACATGAGCCAATTACGTTCTACAGAAAAAACACCTAAAAAAGTCTGTGGTCAAGAAAGTTCCTTATGGTGACGTTTTTTGTTAGGGATTTCAAATCATGCATTGAAAAACATAATTTTATTATACAGTGGAATTGGAAATCAAATCTACCACTAAATAATTCATTATAACCAGAAATGAACAAGGAAACTGTAGCTTATTTTCTGTAGCTTATCTTAACTTATTTTCGCAGTTGCAAACAAATTTTAAACGTGTCACATGAGCCAATTACGTTCTACAGAAAAAACATCTAAAAAAGTCTGTGGTCAAGAAAGTTCCTTATGGTGACGTTTTTTGTTAGGGATTTCAAATCATGCATTGAAAAACATAATTTTATTATACAGTGGAATTGGAAATCAAATCTACCACTAAATAATTCATTATAACCAGAAATGAACAAGGAAACTGTAGCTTATTTTCTGTAGCTTATCTTAACTTATTTTCGCAGTTGCAAACAAATTTTAAACGTGTCACATGAGCCAATTACGTTCTACAGAAAAAACATCTAAAAAAGTCTGTGGTCAAGAAAGTTCCTTATGGTGACGTTTTTTGTTAGGGATTTCAAATCATGCATTGAAAAACATAATTTTATTATACAGTGGAATTGGAAATCAAATCTACCACTAAATAATTCATTATAACCAGAAATGAACAAGGAAACTGTAGCTGAAATATACCAAATTGGCTTTTATTTACCATGAGATCACATGTAGGGGGAACTAGGATTCATACCGCTTTCAGGACACAAGAAGGCAAAGTTTCATAATTATGTAACCTAATAATAGACGGAAAGAAATTTAAGTCATAACTGTCTTGGAGAAAAAGTTCGATTCTCTGCTTATAAGTGAACTTTGAGAAGTCATCATTTGTAGGTCGATCCCAAATTTACACATTGCCAGCTAAAATACGCCCTACCATTGGAAGTTGTATAATTGGTCAAGGTCTTACCAGGGCTTGTACTGTACATCTCTTAGGTACTCCATTGGGCAGTGCTCCCAGGTAAATAGGAGTAACAACTGTACCCTTGAGCCCTATCTACCATTGGTACGGTTCTTTTGAGAATCAAAATTTACATATTATTGTGAATAATCTTCAGGCATCTTACCTGGATGGGGTTTCACACTCACAACAGGGTAACTGGGGCTTTTACCCATACTACCAAAGTTTTGGGAATATAAACTTCACCATATCCCTTACATCAATTTATCTATGTATTATTGCCAAATGATTCCGTACCATGACACATGCTTTGGTAATTTTTTTCGTATGAAGTGTTTGATTGTGAGAACGAAACGGGTTCATATTTTGAATCTTCTGTAGAGTATTATCAGACTAACTGGTTCAATGCCTAAAACTATTTCATATCAATGTCTAATTATAAAGGAGTTACGTAATATGTTGATTTCACTACTTCACTTTCAGCTTAAGTGCGCAACCTATATCCATTAAACAAGTTGCTTTCTTTTTTACAAAAATACCTGTTCCTCTGTTGTTAATATTCACAGAAAATTATACATAAAAAATATTGTGTGGTAATAAAAAAGTATCCTCAAAATATGAACCCGTAATGGCCTAAGATTAATCAATCGAAAGGAAATTTCTGTTATTGTTATTTGAAAGTATGCCCACGAGATTGTGATGATTTTAAGCTAGAGAGCTCTCATGGTTACTGTTACAATGATAAAATGTCGGACTTTTTGAATGGCACTACATACTTTTTTTCCTTTTGCAAATTGATTCCGCATTGAAAAATCGGTCGCAGGAAAGCGTATGACGAACATTGGTGGAGTGTGACATTTGCAAAGAAGAGCATTTTAAAGGACCAATGATATCATAAGAACACCTAATTGAAGAAACAATCTTCCAACAGTGCCACTAGTAATGCTTTGCATATGGTATTCTGTGATTGGAGCTCCTACTGTCTGTCACTATGAATTATGCAAAGTCGGCATTGTACCTTCACTTTGTATTGTAATAGGTCCTTTACAATAATCTTCTATGCAAATGTTTTACGCCACCAATTTTCATCATACTTAAACTATTCCAATGCCATTTATAATTTTCGTTGCACTGATCATTCCACGCAGGAAAAAGGGAGTACTGTCATTCGAAATTTTTTTTTTTTTTTGTCACTATATGCGTAATCGTTAGATTTCTATTGTTTGAAAATGTCACAACCTCGAGCGCACATCTTCAAATACCAATATCAGAATTTTATTTTCGATTTGTTGAATGTATAGGACTCTAGGGATTCATTTACAGGGGGATTTTTTTACAACCACCTTGTATAAAAGCTATATCTAAATTTATAAGACCTTAAAAGACGAAAGTTCATATAAACATTTCTTCACAAGTGTACAAAATATTGACTAGCAATATTTCAATGGTATCTTAAACTGATATTTGAAGATATTTTTCAAATTAGATTATTGGGTTTGGACAGTTTTTTTTACAACAAATGGACTGTACTAACTCTAAATTGAAAAATAATTTTCTGAAAGAACTCGTTGCATTTTTTGCAGGCTTGAATCTCTGCTCTCTTATAACTAAATAGTGTCCGAAAAGTATATTTAAAAAACATACTAATGTAAAAATCTCCTTTGATCCATTATTCCTGCTAAATAAAAATTCCGACAAAAATTGTAACTAATGTAGAAAGAGAAATGTTACTGTGCTTTAAATAAACCAGTATTGAAATATAAAATTATCTGCACATGTCTACTCCTCTTAATCATAGCAAACCGCTGGTAAGGATGGACAATTCATTGTCTTCAGAATCTATTACGTGGATTACGAGAAACACCGTTTTGCATATCGTGTTGGTAGCTAGTAATTCGCATAATTACAACGTGTGGCCATCCTCCGACATCAGTTTAATTTTCCAAGTCACTTATACTTCAACTTTACTCAGCGGGTCTTCCAAGTATTTAATGGTTCGCTTCACGCTGGCAGCTTGCGGTCACAAGCTAATGATTCAACCGAAAGTTTAAGTATTTTGGAAGGCGAATGGTAAGTTACTGTGTCCATTGAGCGTTGCGTATGTTGTAATAAGCTTAAAGACACTGCGTTCATTAAAGGTGGGCCCATTAATGCATTTCATCCTTCATTAGGGGTCGTATTCTCTTATGAATTTATTTGTAATGAACATGTGAGCTTGTTATTACTCAGGAATACCTTAATGTGCATATTATTCATGGATAAATATAATTATGTATAACAATTAATGATGTCAACACTAATATAATAAGAAATATTTTTGAAGTAAAATGATAGGTTAATATGCAAGCATATAAAATTAATTAAGAGGTAATATGTAAACTGAATGTGTATGTAGTAGGGATTTTTTTTTAACTGGAACAATAGTATTACAGATCCTATAAAGATTACTTACCAAACATGTGTTTGTAGTCAGAATTTCCACTTAAATATAGAGTACTAGTATAATTTAACTTAAATTATGTTTAAAAATTTGCATAATCAGTGTTGTAAAAATAACAATTTAAGAAATTTTTTGTTTGATTATTTAAATAATTATGTTGTGAAAAAAATCCAAAGGTATTAGAAATTATATTTTAATCCTTCTAACACAAATATTTTCTAACTGATCCCACTATGTCAATGTTAAATGTTTTAACTTATTTTTTTGGGATAATTTGCGCATTTGTATTTAAAATAAGAAATGTGTAGAGTACAGTTTACAATGTGAGGTGAACGCAAAATTCATAATACTGTTACGTTATCAAGTTCAGATTTTTAAGAAAACCACTTGATCAGCTTATTCAATCTAATTTCATTACACATAAATCAGGTTTTGATAAAAGACCGGCTCATTGCAGTCTCTCTGTCACATCTCAAATTAGCCATTATGAATTTTTTAATTTAATACTATAAGCTACGTAAGCAACCTATATATAAATGTGTTATTATACTGTATTATACTTAGCACATTAAAGCACTTCTTATTAGCACCAATGAGTTTTACAATAACATCTGCTTAGCATTACAGAACAACTTAGCATAAAACAACTCTCTCAAAATAAACGACACATAGACAAAAATCATACATAGAAAAGTAAGACCAAAAACTTTTCTTGGTCGTGTGCCCATAAGAGTCACAGGACATTCACCGTTATGTATCAATATATCTGTGAGACCAAATGTAGGACAAAAGGAAAGAGAGACTGTTGGAATTTTCATTCCTTATTCCTGTTGTGAAGTATGATTACAAGTTTCGAGTTTTATTTGTATTGTTTGGGCTCTTTTCTCCGCAGGGAAGGAATCTTGAAAGTGCGTGAGAATTTGTGAACAAAAGAGGAAAGAATTGTAAAGCAGGCAGGAGGAGCATTTGGGGGTTAAGGGATGCGAGCGACGATTTATTTTGTATCTTGGGGAGTTTGCAGAAAGCAAGATTTATTATTGTCATTCTTCCTTGCGTGCAAATTTGCATGGGTGTTGTACCCTTCAGTAAAAAGTTTTGATATTTTTCTCGCATTGGAATCGAGATGGGGATTGAAAGACAAAAAAAAAAAGTATTTAAGTTACAAATTTATCTTTATGTTTAATAAATATTTTCCTATTTATTTATTTATTTTTTGGTTTGTTATTATACGACCTTTTTTGATATTAAATAGATTTTATAAATGAACATAAATTTTAGAAACTGGTTTAAAACATAGTTTTGAATTTGCTTTAATTTTATTACTCTATTGAAGCGTATACTTACAAAATAAAGATTTACAATATGGATTCTGATGTCTTATTTGTTACGATTTTAATTGGAGTCCTGTCTAATCGAATGCAATATATTCTCCGTCATTTGCTGTCAAATACACTAGAAAAATAAATGAGTTTTCTAGGTTCATCTTAATGGAATTTGCAGGACTGGTGTATACAGAATTTAGTTGCCATTCGTTTAGCTAGTGAAGGTTTGTACAAGTAATTCCAATTCATTATTAAAACAGTATTCTTACTAATTGTACTTCGATCAAAACTATATTTGTTATGTCTTATTATTAGCTGAGTTGGTATATAATGCATTTGTAATAAGTTTTGCCGTAAGATTATATCTAGTATTGTGGTAATACTAAATACGTAAAAAGTATTTTTGAATGGAAAAATTCTTCACATAATTTATCTTGGTATTTGTTGACTTTCCAATGAATAAATAGTACAAAGGGCATGTCATTGACAGTAATCTATTAAATATTCCTATACTTTAAAAAATAATTATTTGATAAAATTGTTGATTCTATAAATACTAAAGAAACAAATTTGTCTATGAGACCCTTAGTTAATCATTACATTTTTAATCATCACAAAAAAATTTCTTTGATTGAAATATTACTTTTTCTATAGGTTTATTTTCATTACAACTAATTAAAATAAAATTTACCACCTCAAAATATTAAAAAAATATTAAAAATAGATCATAAAAATATTATAAATAGAATTCTGTTATATTCGTTTCATCCGTAAATAAAAGAGTAATATTTAGGTTCAGAAATAAAAAGACATTTAAAAAAATACGTTAAATGGAATAGAAAGATTTTATAACAGACTATATTATGTATCAATTCGAAAGATATAAATATGAATGTTTTATTTATTAATGATATTTTGTGCGAATAGTATCAACATTTTATTGTTATCAAAATCTTGCTTTCTAAATATTGAATATTAAATAAAATTATTAAAAAAAAAAAAAAAAAAAAAAAAAAAATTAAAACAGTTTTTTGAATAGAAGAAACTAAACTTAACTTTGAAACTTGAACATAAACCATTGTTGGCCATTAATATTTTTGTCAATTGATTAGATCTTACAGAACTTATTTTATAATAAATAAGTTATAAACATTTTGTTTTATATCAGGAGTTTGAATTTTTATTTCTGATTGAAACGCTTAAGAAATACAAATGTTACTCTTTGCTAGTATTGTGGTCTGTATAATTGAAAGAGATTGGGGTAGATGCATTACACTGTTATGTTGTAATTAGGTTAAATTTTAAAAAGGCAAATAATCTAATTCAGATACTGCTTCATAAGCAAAAAGAGCATGTATAGCTTTAAAATTATAGGATCCTTGAGCCAAAATTTCAAGTAAAATAGACTATATTTAAATGTTCATAATACATTAGCTATTCTTGTTTTCAGCTGCTGAATTGTGCCGAAATATGTCAAAAGTGTACTATTAGCATTATTGCTTTTCATGAGAAATTAAATAAAAATTTTACTTACAAATATGGAAATATCATTCCTAAATATTTGAGTTTACATATTAAATTTAGATTGGTATTTGTAAACTTCATATGCAACACCTTGTATGTGACAAAGCGGTTCTTAACTCAAATAAACACTCTTGTGTTTACTAACTACCAAACGGTTTAATACCTACATATACATGTTCAACACGTGCTAATTCATAAATTCAGCATCCATCCGCTATAAATCCTATTCTCATCCCAACGGCAAACTCCATTTCAACAACTGTCCACTATCACCTAATCCACATTTCTCCGCACAGAAAGAATATGACGTGGTGGACAAACATCCTGAAGCGAGTGTAAATGCAGAGATAATCCAACGAAAATAACAATAACACAAAAAGCAAAATAATATGAACCAAATAACAGAACCACGTTTTGCCGTAAATGCGGACAGTCGCGATGATGAAGTAGCCTAGCCGGCATTGGGACAATCAGGACTGAGAGACAGGGAAGCGTAAACATTAGATTAAGGGTAGGTCCACTGAAATGCCGACATTGATGTGGGGAGGAGGAGGATGCTGGGCCGCATCCTTCATCCCTATCCGTGCTGAGTATTCCGACGGGAAATTGTGAATTCTGCTCTCCTCTGTCTGTGTTATTCATCCTATCTTTTTTGTATGGGAGGCCGAGCTCTTTGTTTTTGTGAGAAATAGAATATTAATATTGGCTATGCCTGGTTTGCTTTGTACGTGAAAGGGCGAAGGTATTATTGAGATTGTGGAGACTTTATTTACGATTTTTGTTGTTGTTTTGGGAATTGCTTTTTTTTTAAGGTTGGAATAAATGTTTTGAATTATATTTTGTATGAGTAAGAAAAATGTGGATTTTGGTCTTTGTTTCTTACCTTTGAGGTGTCGCTACTTTTAAAAATGTTAAAGTGAACTGCAATGGATTATATTTATAGTGATTAATAACACCATACGGAAAATTATAAATTTTGAAATTTTTTACAGTTGCGATAGATTTTTTTTTTAAAAAAAAGATGTTTTTTTTGCCTATATTTTTTATGCAATGGGTGAATTTAACTTCTTGTATGTTTGGTTCATAAGTTTTCTTTGAGTACGAAATATTATATATAAAAGCAATACATAAATGTAACTCATATATTTAATGCTTTTTAAAAATACTATTATATTTATATTTAAATATTTATAATATTTTGCATAAATAAGTATTTATGTGACTTCCCCTGAAATTTGATTCTCACAAAAAAACAACAACATAACAATTATATCTGAATTAAAAAGAATTATGCATGTTTCAGACATTATTAATATAAAATAAATTTTCATGACACTTTATTGTTTTTATTCATATCGAAACACATTTTAGTCTTTAATACAATTTTTTTTCTCCAAAAGTAGAAGACATGAGAGCGTAAGTCTTAAAACAATAGAAAAGAATCTACTTAAAAAAAAAAGGGATATTTATGTTAAACATTTTCATGACATTATCTTAGCTATTTTATTATTAGTAAGTTATATAAATTTGAAATTTTATTATCATAGTGACATTTATATTTCTTAAGTCTCTTCTAGAAATCATACAAATTGCTTATTCAATAAGAAAATATTTCTGCTAGAGTAATATTAGTCTAGATTTTCTCCTATTTATTAAAAATAAATATATATGAAAGACTGTATTCTATTTATTGATTAGAGAATGTCTTAGTACAAAAATCTCTAAAGTGTATGTATTTCTATGGAGTCCCTAGATAACCCTTTTATTAAAATAAAAATAAACAATTAAATAGAGTAAAATTCAATCCTTTGGTTCGGTAGATATCTCGAGAGAGATCTATCTATCTGATACAAATTGGAATCATAATTTAAATGCTAACGAGACGCAGAGTAAATCATTCTCTTTCTAAATATACTTGTGCATATAAACTGAGAGATGCATGAAAAATAAAGTAGTAAAAATGAAGCTTAGAATATCAGTGAAAAATCGATTTATGTGTTTTTAATGTTTCGCAAATATTCCTATCAGGGAAAAATGTTAAGTCTGCCCTGGTCGTTATTCAGATATTGGAAGCCACAGAGGATTTGCGTGGAATTTTATGGAATACTTGGATATCTTTTTTGAGAAGATGCTGGGAAACGAACGTTTTTAGCGGAGACCAGATATTTCAAATGGCTTCGGAGATGCTTCTAGAAATATATTTCTGAGTATATTTGATTTTGCAGATGCGACTTCGCCTTTTGGTATCCACCAGATGATAAATTCAATGGTATTTTTATTTATGCACGGTGAGCCATCAGTCGATATAAAGTGCAGATTGCATTTTAAATGCATTTTGATGAGATTTCGCTTGAAATTTCACACCTTCTAGATTGCTGCATTTTTGTCACGTCAAAATCTTATATTGGTTTCTTTAAATGCATTCGAGGATATGCTAGATGATTTATAAGTTATTGCTGAATAACGCAAAATTGCGTTTTAAATATATCTATAGAATATCTCTGTTTTATTAGTTATAAGCCACTTTGCTTTTACAGACGGTTTTTCATAATTTTAGTCAAACAAATTACAATAAACGGAAAAACAAATGTGTTAAAATATCAATGAGTATTTATACTTTAAGGGGACTTGGTGCACTTCAAACTTTTCTTTATTTAGGTTTTAAAATTATAATTTTTAAATATTTGGAATCATTACTATGTAAAAACTAAATTTTATTAACAAAAAACTTAAAGTAGTGCTCTAAATTTCCAAAATTTTAAAATTAAAAAAAAGAAAAATTCATCAAAATTCAAATTCTATCTTCTTTTCCATTTTTCAATAGTTTTTCCTGATTTTTGTAATTTTTTTTTCTAGTAATATACTCTAATTTTTTAGGCATCAGATTTAGAATAAGTAAAATAATTTTTGAGAAAAACGATAGTTACTGTACCTATATTGTAAAAAAGCGTAAAAAACGGGTATTTTTCAACATTTAACTTTGCAAAAAAGCATTTTTTTAAAATTTTATTTAAAAATCCATGCCTATTTTTGGATAGATATTAAGAATGACAAAAAAAGAAAAAAAAAATTCTAGTAATTTCATTCATATTTGTTAAAGTTTTAGCATTTTGAGTAAGATGGGAATTTTAAAAATCTTGAACTGAGAAAGTTGCATTCGAAACATCAAAAGAGCAATTACCGTGAAGCTAAATTCTCCATAAAAATATAGTTTTTCTGCAATTGGAGCTATCGGATCAGCTCAAAAACTTTCCAGAATAAGGAGAAGGTTTCAAAGATTATAAACACTAAAAAAAAATAGAAAATTCATATTTTTATTATTTTTTCTGAAAACAAGGGGTGCCAAGTCCCATTAAAAATCAAAATATACATCATGATAATTTATTTTTTAATATACAAATGGTATTATATGGTACTTTTCTGAGCTTGTTTATAAAGTATTGGTTGTAAAAAGTACAAGCTAACCATCTACGATCTAATTGTTATATTCTTTCACATATTCTCCCTCAAAAGTGGCTTTAAAAACCAATAAATTAAAAAAAAAAAAAAGTAATATTGTTTTTTTATATATAGTTTATAATATTTAATTTAATTAATTTTCCATATCAGTGACATCAGAAATATGGGATACATTAAATTATTAACAATTGTGGCGAAGCCATTTGTTAAAAAATTATAAAGATGCATTCATAAACATCATAGCATAAGGTGGGAATTTTTTAACTCAGGTTTAGCTCAAGTGTATTCCTAATACCCAGAAATAAAGAGGACTGCAGCTGGAAAATTAAATTATTGTTTAATTTCCCTGAGATTACATGTTTAAGGAAATTTTAATTTCTAGAGCTAAATTTATGCATTAATATATATTGTTTTCTGTCGAAATAGCTTTTAGTAAAGTTCTTCGTATGTATTATTAAATTTGTATTATTACATTGAATTATTTCAACTATATTGCTAAGAAAATTGTCTTTTGTAATTATATACAATTAAAAAGAAAAACAAATTATATTCAAATTATGGATACAGAAAGTGAAATCAGGAAGTAAGTTTTTAAATAAAAATGATGTATTTCGCATTTGCATACAGATTTTTAGTAGGCAGCAAATAGATAAAAATTGTTGAAACGTAAAAAGTAAAGTACAAATATATCAATAAAAAAACTAAAACTAAAATAAAAATTATATAAAATAAAAATATAGCAATAGCATTAATAAGACGTATCATACGTTATACAAAAATATATAAAACGTTTTAATTTTTGATCGACACATTTATGGAGTAGTACAGATAATAAATTTAAATTATTTTAAATCATTATTTTAACAAGCAGTCAATTTTTAAAACTATACATATTTACTGCATTTACTTTACCGATGATAAAAATAGCCTGTAAATATTACAAACTATTCTACATCTGACATTCTGAGTTGGTATTAACGTTTTTTCAAAAGAATAAAGATATTACCACTCACTATAGCCCACGTGTAATCTGTTGAACCTCAAAATATACATACCAATCAACCGAGGTTTAACGCTTGGCATGCATATTAGGGTGGATCGTTCTTATATGGAGAAAAAAAAATATTATTAATCAAAACCTACCTATGGGGAAAAGATGTTCTATGATATAGAGATTAGGGAAAAAATAATAAAAAAAAAATTATTTAAAAATTTTGCACTGCCACAAAGGGGTTGAATTTTCGAAAAAAATGAAAAAAGTCCTAATTTTCGTTAAATGATTTTACACTAAAAATAATTGTTTTTTGCAATATAAATCCTAAAAAAGTGATGATTACTGAATAATTAGTAGTACAATGTACATTTCAACCTTTTTTGACCCAACTCCCCCCCCCCCCATATCACCGTTGAATCAGCCCTACAACCCTATAGTGCAGCTGTCAGCTGCTTACGGAATTCGACGCCTAATCGGTGAGAGTTGTTCTTGTAGAGTAAATTAAATTACAATTTTATTATGTAACATTTGTTTGTTTGGGTACTTGGACTAATACTGTACTGTGGCGTTGTTAAGAAAAGATATGATTTGTCCTATATTTGGGTTAGACTGTAATATGCCCACGATTATGCTTCCTACATACGAAAAACGTAATAAGGTGCGTATATTGGCATTCAAAAAGAGAAGCAAAGTACAGTGTATTTAAATACACTTTTCTCCGCTTGTCAATAAGTTGCAAGTAAGTTAGGAGAGACCTGGAAACGAGCTTTAATACCAATAAATGACCACTACAGCAATTTGAGAAAAATAAGTTCATACTACGACAAGTATTGCGCTTTCAAAGCTAGAAAATTAACCGAAAGCTATCTCAAGGAAAGCACATCGTAAGTTTTGTGTGTCGACTTGGTTGTTTTCAGATTATCTGGCGCCGTCAGCAACACATGGGCTATAATGCGCCGAAACATTCGTCATTTGACAAGCTAACATACATTTACAAACACCCTTGCCTTACACGGGACTCGTACCCGCAACTTCGTGGTCTAGAAGCTAGCACACTAACCACTATACAGTTTGGTCGGCTAGGTCATGCGTAGACAATGACATATAGATACAACAATGTTGGTTGCAATAGTAGGTAGTCTGTCAACACAGGTATCAAAGACGGTGTTATACGAAATATGGAACTGATTCTGAAGCGTTCACTACAATGGTTTGTATGCCAGTTACAAGACAAAGAGTGACCGTATACGAGATACTACCTGTAGTTTCATTTACGTAAACCCAACCTTTGCGAACTGACTAACAAGAAAGACTTAAGTAGTGATCAACTGTGCTTAATGGAAATTTGTGAAGCCATCACTGCGGACAAAGCAGCGAAGGGCTGTTGAAAAGAAACTCTGGAAAGATTCGTCACTCAAGGTGGTTTACAACCCCCAACAGAATTCTCATGTTCTATTTGGCTTAGAAAAAGTCCAACCAAAGCTTTATTGACATTAATTACGTTCATCGTAAAAATCTAGGCACCTATGTGATTCAAGATCAAAACCAAACAATCGGTAATCTATGGTGCAGAGCATCTGCATTAATCAATCTTTCTATCGCGTTATTTCTCAATTGATTTGAAGAAAGTCATTGATCCAGTAATTTTTTAAACGGGGGTTTGGGCTCTCCTGAAAATATCCTGATTTCAATGCTAGCTGACGACAAAAATAACACAAAGGATTCGGTCCTCGAAAGAATTTTGAATTTGCGCAAAGTCAAACGGTCTGCTGCAACTCAAACCCTTTTAGCGATTAATATCCGTATCTTAAACATACCAACTTTTGACCCTTGTGTGACAGATTATGTGAACTTTATTACGTGGGAGAATGTGACAGAACGATTTAGTGATGACATGATTTCAGGAGCAATAGTAAACCCAGCAATCATTTCTACAGCAATACTATAGTATTACCTATACTATCAAGGGGTATCCCTGTTGTACTCAAGTTACAGAACGAATAGTCACAGAAGCATTTTCTGCTGTAAGCGGATCATACAGAAGAGATGGGTTAAAAAGAAATAGCCAGGAATCACGAAACCTCAAGCCAGTTTTCAACACCAAACGTGATTACCGTTCACTGTAATTCCGAAGATTTTTTTATTTTTCTTGATTTAATTCTTAAGAAGTTGTAATATGTTCCTAAAGCTTTTTTTTTTCTGTAACCATTCAGTATATGTCCTCTCATTCCAATAAACATTTAAAAGTACTAAAGGCCTGTTTCACTTAAACAAAAATCACTTTGACATTTTACCATTAAAAAGCTTAAATACCAAAACTTCATACCCCTTGCAAAGAGCTTAACATAAAATTTATTATTTTTATTTTATTTTTCCCTTAATTAATGTACCTCAGAACATCTTTTCCGTACAGGTAGGTTTTGATATTCTTCAGAAAAAAAATTCAATAGAATTTGACTTTTTGCTATAAAAAAGCTCAAATACCTAAACTTCATCCTCCTTGTGGCAGTACTGAACTTAAAATTTAATTTTTTTAATTATTTTTCCATGTATCTATATACCATAGAACATCTTTTCCCCATAGGTCGGATATGAAATTCTGAATTTTTTTTTTTCGATCCACCCTAATGCATATACATAAGAAAAGTAGATCGATTCCTTATTCAACATAAATTTAAACATTACTTTTTTGCATTTTTCCCTGTGAAAATTCTGGCTTTCTATATTTCCATTGCTTAGAAAATACAACCACTCCTCAGTGCTTACATCTCAATATCAGGATATAACAAAAGAATCCAAGAAAAGGGGATTCAATGCTGAAAAATACATTTTTCGCTGGAGAAAAATAAAGTCGGCAGTAGTTCTTTTTTTTCAGAATTCGAAATCATCCGAACGTTGAAAAAAAAAAAAAAAAAAAATACAAAAAATACAAAAAAAAAAAAATAAAAAAAAAATACAAAACTAAGAAAAAAGAGAACAGGTAGGTGGTAAATATAGTCGGAATACATTTCTTAGAATAAACGAACAAGAACAATATCCCGAGGAAAAGAGCAACATTGGCAACCGAAAAAACAACAACGAAAATCTCATCCCCCCAGTCATCAAGCTACACATGATTCTTCCATTTCTGTCATTCGTCATTGCAAAATAAAACTGCCAACTCCGCCATTTCTTTTCCGAGATTTTATTTTGTCGTTTTTCCTCTGCTTGCATACCAAACGATCTTACGCATTCAGGTGGCGGCCATCTTGACTGAATCTTCGTGGTTCTGTATGCACACGGAGCCTCGAATGCACTAACGAACCGTGCGGCTGGAGCAAATACAACGCATGACTTCACATAACGATTGGAAGCATAAGCAATATGAAAGTTGGGTTTTCCAACTTTTTTTATTCATTTTTTTCTTCTTTTCGATTTTATATTTATGCGAATTCTTCTTAGATTTGAACTTTCGGTTCGTTCTTCATTTCCACCGGAAATATTAGAAAATTATTTCGGTGCATTTTTTTACAATCTTTGGTGTTCGGTGCATATTACAATTTATAAGGATTTTTTTATTACTTTTTTAATTGATACATTTTGAAAAATTTTCATGGAGCTTATCTTAATTCTGTTTAATTATCTTTTTATGGTTCTGATTTGAAACATTTTAATTCAGCGGGCATGTTGTATATCATGTGCTAGGTTTCTTTATATGTATCCTTGTTTTACAAAATAAAATAATATTTTTGATTGAAAAATAATCCATATAATACATATTTTGGGCATAAGTATTTACAATTATTGAAGTAGATTCCACATGTATGTACCTTAAAGATTTTCAAGAAGACACCACTGACGTTGGCGCCATTTTTACCGAAACGAGTTCGACAGAATTGAATCTTGTGTTTGTCTGAAAAGTTACCTAATGCGATAACGATAGGCTTTAGATAAAAATATCAGGGACATCGGTCACGTGACCTAAGCGATAATACATTGTCCGATAGTCGATAACTGAACTAAAATAATCGATAGTTTTTACGTGAGTTGGCCACTTTCTAAGGCAGTCTTCTCATCAAAATCATCTTATACTTCCCAACAAACAGGGAATTTTTATTATTGTTTTGAGAATCAGCTGGGTGAATGTTTGGTTCTTGTAGATATATTGCCTAGGTTTTGTAAAGAGGTCTTTTTTGATACTACCATGACATTTGGAATGCTAGAAAAATAGCATTTTGAAAGAATGCGTTTTGCTTGAAATGGAAAACTAATAGCTTTTTTATGACTAGATTGTGATTTCCAAGACTGTTAATTGTTCGTAATTGTAACTTGTATAACTGGTTTTCAAACAAATTAAGATGCTGTCTTTTCTAATAAAATTTTAATCCTTTACATACGTGCTTCTTTTACATTGTACAAAATCACTTATGGAGTAAAAATATGTGGTCGGTTCGTTGTATGCATTGATTTTTTCTTGGGAAAGGGCTATACGAGGTTATACTAGGTCGGAAAATCATTATATCAGAAAATGGAATACTGACCGTAGTCGAGTGTCATGGGGGAATTCCTTCCTGAAGGTCTTTCAAAGGAAACTTGTCCTCATTAGTACTTCGACTGGAAAACCCTCATCAGGAAGCTTGGGAAACTTTATGAAACAATATGTCACATTCCCCACCGTGTCTACTAATTTCGAATATATTTCAGTGCTTGTATTTAAAGACTTTAAATTCATAGAATAAACTATTTTTGATATACAGGGTGTACACAAATGAGTTGGGTAATGGATTTTAAATCGATTTGTGTAACTCTTAATAACTAGGTATTATAAACAATTCTTCTCTAACTAATTTATGTTCACCATACCAATTAGTATGAAAAAATATTTAGTATACCTAATTAATAAAAGTTACACAGATCTATTCGGACCCCATTTCCCCACTAATTTGTGAACACTTTGTATATTTTAAGTACCATTAACTATTTATATCTCTAAAATGTAATTTCGGTTAGAAATTTACAAGGAAAACATATTTATAGTACATTGAATTTTAACTGAGTTTCACGTATTTCCAATTTTCAAAATTACATTCAAACCTTTTATAAAAAGTATAATAAATATCTTTAAAAGTGCAATTTCATTCTGTTTATACCACTCTGAAAAATGAAATGCAAACTAAGATAAAAAACAGTATTTATTTAGATTCTCGGTACTTATTTTAAGCCACCAACAGTCCCAACCTTTCAAATATCTCAGATTTCACACTACATTTTATTTTCAAACCATATACATAAATAACTGAAATATGCAGCAGTCAGCAGCACTACTGCACTCTTAAAATTTATATCGATTGTCCAAATCACAACTCACGGATTTTCTAGGTAGGGAAATTTTCAGAAGTTGGGGCTCTGGTAAAAGTATAAAAAGGATTTCTCTCTTTTCTTTAAAAGATAAATGGACTAAATCTAAGGATTTCTTTTGAGACTGGTTGTGGTTACCGATGGTGATTTTCTCGTTCCCTGGTGTTTGGAATTTATGGCCTCAGAGACGGTCTTGGCCTCTTGCTGCCCTTCTTTTGTTTCCAAAACATTCGGTGTGTGTAATAAACTAGGTTTTCCGAGTTTTCAAGGAAAGGATTTGTAGGACGTAGAAACTGATGGAAGGTTTTATTGTTCGTTCAAAAGAGTGAAGTTGCAGCTATTTGAATTGAAGCAAATGGATGCTTAGTAAAGTCTTCAAACTTTTATTCAAGTCATTGGGGACTTGCATATACAGGGTCACAATTTTACATACATAAAATGACGAACTGGGTCACATGTGGTAAAATATTTTTGAATATATCTTCTGTTTGTTCTCGACATTTATTAAAACTCGCGTCTTGCAAATTCTTGGTTATTGCAACTTTACAAATAAATAAGGATAAAGATTTAACCGCTTTAGTATTGTATTTTTTATTATAAGTCTACTCAAAATCAAGACGTTCATTACATGGGTTTGTACATTTAATAACTAAAGGCGATTCAACATTTAAGAGAAGTATGGAGATTTATTTCTAGATTTATTTATTTTAAGAGGAGATTTATTTCCTGTTGAGTGCGATAGATATAATTATATGACCTTTAATATGATGATGATATTGCTTTTAATTTTGATATAAAGGGATATAGATTTAACTAAATGTATTATTTTAATTAAAAACTTAAAAAACAATAATCATACATTAGGTATCTAGATTCAATAAGGACATTCTTTTAAAAAATAAGATTAAAATGGATATTGTAAAAAAAAAAAAAAAAAAAAAAAAAACCCACGTCTTTTTACTAGTTCTGTCTATCTTCTTTCTTCTTTTCAGTTTAAAAAAATAATAGTTGTTATCATTTGAAGTTTTCCCCTTGAAATTAGCAAATATGACCATTGTAGGCAATTCGGACAAATTTTTTGCTATTTATTTCAATAGAACCCCTTTTGCACAAATTTAACAATTCGAATACCATGGAAATTGATCGAAATTTTTCAGTGTTTCGGTAACGGTGTAGTTGTACCACAGGAAAAAAAAAAACCTGTTCCAATAATTCCATAAAAGTGTACTTATTAATAAATTGAATATTTTTATTTAATTAACGAGGGGGCTCTTCCCCTTGCTAGCTAACTCTAGTCAACCCCCGGGGAATGCTGTCGGATTTATTTAGTTTGCTTCGCAATCCAGGAGAATACAGCGCAATTTCTAATAGAGGCTGTGCCCCCTTCACAGTGACCTTGTACAGTATTCCTTGACCAGTATTCCTTGGCTGCGTATTGTTGGCACAAAAAAAAAAAAAAAAAAAAAAAAAATGGAATAGCTTGGAACTCGTGAAATGATGCCTTTGGTTTTCTTCTCTACCTTCAAGTTGTTTGTTCGGAAACGTTCACCAAATCCCGAAAAGGTCCAATGATATGCAAAACATCGGTTTGCTGCGTGATCTCCGAAGGGTAGTAGGCGGGGTCCCCATCGTCGATTATTGATGTTATTGAAATATTAATGGCAATTTCGATTACCATTTATATACCTTTAATAAGCAATAAGGGGGGTGGGATAATTTTGCATTATCCCACCCCCCTTCCCCAGGGTCCAATTTAGAAAATCATTTACTAATTAACAATTTTGATTACCTTTGAGAAGTATTCCAAACAGAAATAAACGTAAACTGAAATGGAAGTCTTAACAATAAATACAATGAACCACCCCCCAAAAAAGCGACATCTCTTTTTATTATTATTAATAATAATACAATTAATTATCTATTCGAAAAAGCTTTATACAGCGTGGTATGCCTTTCAGAAAAATAAAATGCTTTCAAGATTTATTCCGTTAAACTTTTCCTAAAAATATGTTACTCGTTCATATAGCGGGGAAACAAAATGTCATTTGATCAAAAGAGCATTATGTAATGGTAACAAACATACAGCAAAATATTAAAAACCAACTAACTGCTTGCGTTAAATTCGATTTAAAAGAAGTGGTATTATTTACATTTCATCTAGCATCAATACATAAATTGAAATAGAAAACATTAACAATACATACAATGAAACAAAGCGATATCTCTATATAGTAAATTATCTGTTCGGAAAAGCTTCATACAGCCCGGAATGCCTTTTTCTAAAAATATTAGAGTCATTTAATACGACGAGAAAACAAAATCTTATTTTTTTTTTATCTTAATGCCTTTTTCTAAAAAAACGTCCCTCGTTCAATACGGCGAAGAAACAAAATGTAATTTTTTCTGCAAAATAACATTATGTAATGGTAACATACATACTGCCAAATATTAAAAAAAAAAATTTAAAAAAATGCAAGTGTGAAAATAAGATAATCACCAACCTCAAGAGTATTGTTGGATGTGAAACATAGAAAATCTTATCCAGATGTATTACGCTCCAAAAAGAACAATTTATAAACTGAAGTAGAAATCGTTAAGAATAAATTATTAATGACTCGTAAAAGTAAAATTTTGCTTGAAAAACCTCATACACTAATTGAACAGATCAATTTTATCAGTAATAATTTAATAAATTGCAAATAAAACAATGGCATGATTTCAATTACAAAATACAATTCTCGATTATACTCACCCGAACAAACAACTTAAAATAAAACCCGTTGCTTTTCCAAAAAAAAGTCACTGATTCAAAATTCCTATTTCCAAATAATTCGCTGATATATTAAAAATATAGAGAGAAGAAAAGCGAATTCTTTTTGCGTGATCACTCCAAAAAACGTTCCGAATGATTGCAACAATGACGGCCGCGCTCTTCTCCTGATTGGTCCATTTCAAAATAACTGATCGTTGCCAAAATCAAAATACAAAAGAATCCAATTAAGGAAATAAATAGAACACACATAGATTGTGCATGATGTGCCAAATTTCAAAATTGAATAAATAAAAAAAAAAAAAAAAAAAAAAAAATACTAATTAAAAATTCGGTTGCCTACTTTTTTTTAAATATAGAGTGATAATATTACTCTCCATGTATTCAGTAATATCCTACAGAGTTTAATCAATTAAATAAAATAATTTCTCTCTTGCATTTATTACAAGGTACCTATATTTCGTTTAAAGTAACTGGTTTACTTATCGGAATGCAATATGCTCGTCAATCTCTATCAAAAGTGTACTCCTTTTAAAATGGTAGAAAATATGCATTAATAAAGGTGATTATGGTGATTGTGGTGAAGGGATCAGTTTCTTTATTCTAATTGCCCTCTCAACACTTTGAATGTATTGTTTAGCTATGAAATAATTGTAAATTTGGAAATTGGATGGAAAAAGAATTATTTTAATTAGAATGCCTTCGGGAGCCTACTGTTTTAAATATTGCTGATGTAAACATCATATGTTTTGGGGGGTTTGCAGCCATTTAAAGGGCTTTAGTTTTAGGTAAGGGAAATCAGATTTTGAAGAAGTAATGTAACAAGTTGAGTTGAGCGCAGGGATCTCAATTCAATGGAAGCTCATCACCCAAAGTCATGAACGAAGGAAAGAGACATTGATATTCCAGAATAAAAAATAATGGGTTAAGAACAGAAAATGTTTGCAAAATAATGTTTTTAAAAACTCGTTCAGAGCCCAAAATAACACAATTTTGTAGACGGTGATATTCTCAACAGGATTAAACCATTTTAGAAACGCCGACATGAGATGCTCTACAACCTCGCCGAACAAGTAAGTTCTTTTTGTATCCAATCTGTTATCACAGGAGTATAGAATAGTTAATTGCTCTCATTGAATTTAATTGAAATTGAAAGTAAAATATAATTTTGCATAATGAAGTCCTCTCAACGAATTTCTAGTTTTGATTTAATAATGATGTGCACAGAAAATACTTTGAGCATATTTAAACTAAGGTCATTTGAGTTTTGATAGGATGGGTGATTAAATATAAATGAGTGATTACATAATTGACAATTGATGGGTGATTAAATATAAATGAGTCAAAACATAATTGAGTGATTATTATATGCAGTCACAAGTTCCAACATCTAATTGCTCGCACACACCTCAACACTTTGGCGCAGTATGGTTCTATTAGAACTTTTGCGCCATAAAACCCAAAGCAACCAACCTTTCCCCCTATATTTTAGTGTTTTGATTTGAGTAATATACTTTTCTGGCTGTTTAGTAATTTGTCATGTGTAAAAATGCTAAAAACAGATTTGTTGAATGAACGATGGAATTCAATACGATATTGCATTTAATAAAGAAATTTAATAAATTTTTTAATAGTTAATTTTATATTACTACTCAAGTTGCTTGTGTATTGCTATTCTGATGTGTGGTTTTGATTGGGTTGGTCGGTTAGAATTTAACGGCGCAAGGGCAACACATGGACCATACTCCACCAATGCTTTGATTGGGAATTTTGTGGGAATCGTGTGAGGGAGAGGATGGGGGGGGGGGTATTCACAGGAAGTTTAGGTGAAAGAGAAGGAGGCTCCAGCACTGTGAAACTCTCAGGTAAGGGATGAATTATTTAATAGTTCAATTTTTGAATATGTGTATATTTGGGAATCTTCATCAATGTTTGATTATTGCATCGCAGCAGTATTAAGCACATCAATGAGTTACACATATATTCTTAACTGATTTATAGTCAGAAGCAATTCTAAACTAGAAGTAAAGAAACTATAATTTTGTTGGACAAATGTGCAAGATTAGGGTCTCTATACCAAAGTGTAAGCTAATCTATGTTAAGCTAATTTAGACCCAAAAAAAAAAACACTTTTGAAAAGTAGAAGAACCACTAACCTCAAAAACACAAAAAACTTTCTTACAATAAAAAAAATCATAAACATGATGAAAATTTTCAGCCACAAACACAGTGATATAAAAAAATGGCCAACCTCTGATTAGAACTCTCGGTTGTGACTCGCTTACGGATGTATGCTTACTTAATTTATTTTTAAAATTTAAGTTCCGCTCCCATAAAAATTTTCGCTGCTTGAGGTTGGCGCCCGTCATAGGAATATTAACAATGCTTGCGTTTAAACTAATTTATGGATGTTTGTACGAATATTCGAGTTTATGATTTCATTTGGATGGGTAGGAAATACAAAGTGGTGTAAATATTCATGATCGTGTAATTTTCAAAATAGTATAGAGAAACTGTGCTCAAACGCTTGCATTTGAATCGTCATTAAGAATTTTTTAAGTAGGAAACTAAAGTGTTTCTGGTAAGCTTTTGTTTGGTTGATACATACATTTTGGAAAGTTTTTATGTGGGGGGGGGGGGGTTTAAAGGTTAGTAATTAAGACGGGCGCCAACATCAAGCACCGTACATTTTTATGGGTGCGGAACTTAAATTTTAAAAATAAATTAAGTAAGCATACATTCGTAAGCGAGTCACAACCGAGAGTTCTAATCAGAGGTTGGCCATTTTTTTATATCACTGTGTTTGTGGCTGAAAATTTTCATCATGTTTATGATTTTTTTTATTGTAAGAAAGTTTTTTGTGTTTTTGAGGTTGGTGGTTCTTCTACTTTTCAAAAGTGTTTTTTTGGGGGGGGATATCATAACTTTTTTTTAAACACTGACGACTTCTCTTTTTTGAATTTGTCCGTTTCATCGTTTTTCTATTTATCCCCTATGGTACACCTGGTACCAGGGATATTCATAATTCTTCAAACTGAGTTCGACGATACCTTACATGCAATAATTATCTTTAAAATTGTTAAACCGAAAGTGGTACCAATAGCATACCTGGTACTTTAAACATTCATAATTCATCAAAACAAAAGTCCAACATGCCATATTTATCTTGGAAATTGATAAACCGAAAGTGGTACTACCTATGCTATACCTGGTACCTTAAACATTCATAATTTTTCAAGACAAGCTTAAGGACACCCAACATGCCATATTTATATTCAAAATTTATAAACCAGAAGTAGTACCACCTATGGTACACCTGGTACCATGAATATTCATAATTCTTCAAGTTGAGTTCAATGATATCTTGAATGCCAAAATCTACTTGAAAATTGACAAATTGGTTGAATGCGGACGGCAGTAACCATCAAAATCTACCACGAACGAGTACTAGAAATTTGTGTATGGCAACTCAACTCCCAAAACTTAAAAAAATACGTTGCCATTGACAAAGATCCTGTCTGCCAAGTTTCAGCTCGATTGGTTAGTTTGTACGCACAACGACCTATTTTAGGGCATAATAACGACTAATCAGTCTAGGACCCACAGCTTAACTTGGATTCCGAATCACAACGAACATCCACACCTAACCCAGGAATCAAATCCGGCACCTTTAACTTACAAGGCCAGAGCGTGCATCCCATTGAAAGTTTATTCTAATAAATTGTTACAAATAAATATTACAAGTTTTTTTGTCTAATAAGTATTGCAGTATAAATTATTTTTATTATACCAAGCATTATTTTGGTTCACATAATAACCCATTGATATTTGACAAAATTTAAAATATTTTCTTAACAACAATTTTAAAATTCACTATGAAATTACAATTTAGATGATTTATGATTCTACAATTTCATTTTACAACGGAAAGTAAAAATCAACACATCTTTAAAAACGAATTACATTTTTGCAAATTCCATTAGCCAATAGCAATGCGTGGTTCATTTAGTCCTTTGTAATGAGTTGACTGTGACGTCATCTCCCATAACCTCCACATTTATACTTTGTATTTAGCCCATAGTATCTTGCAACAAAATGTGATTGTTTTCATTTTTCAATGGAGATTTCCCGAAATTAAAATGTTTTTGAAAGTTAACTCTCTCTAAATTGTCATACAGTTCAAATAACACTTGCAACTTAAAGAACAAATATTTCTCTTTAATTCTGTCTCTTCAAAAAATAAATTATTTAAATTTTAAAGATGTTATAAGCCATATAATTATAGTCCAATTCGTTCTGCCTATACTAAAACATTACGTTAAAACTCACTTAAGCCTAACATGTCGGAAAAACTAACTTCCAAATGATAGCAAACCTGTTTGGCAACTTTTGGCATATATACCTGAACCTCAATTACAAGCTGATTGCCTTTATCTGTCGCCAAATTATGAAATGAAAAAAAGTGGTTTTAAATTAATTAAAAATAGAAAGAATTATTTAATGAAGTTCAAACCAGTGTAGGATTTTAAGTTGAAACATTCCGCATCCTATAATTCAATCCGTTTGAAGATCTATAGCTTAGTTAGGGCTGTACGTTTGTCTAAATTTTTACATCAAAATCGGGCTAGAACTCGTTTTTTTATTTCATTTTGGAAATTTCAATATTTTTTTTCTTCGTTGTCTTTCGTCCTAGGTAGTCAATTTTTTTTATTTGAAAGATATCACCGAGACGAATCTATGGTATTTTTTGTATAATTATGTGAAGTTTCGTAAGCGCGCTAGAAAATAGTCAATTTCGGCTTTTTCGCTGGAAGTTGTGCAGAGAATAGATACTTACTGTCGTTTCTGCCTTTTTTAAGGTTGGCGGCGAAACGACCGTTTCGTCTGATAAAAACAGCTTTTTTCTGTGATTTTGTGCAAATGTGAATATACTGCTTATATGGTTTTAAAATATCACCGCCAGACTATAAAAATAACTGCTATATCCCTTTACGGAAAATATTTACCTTCAATATAATATACAAGCACTCTTTGAGCTATTATCAATCCTGAAAGTCATACTCGTCACTCCAAAATGTAAATAAGCACTACTTCACTAAATGGTTCAATGAATATCGCACATATATAATCGGTACATTCCGAAGGCAATGTTTCCATATTAATTCCCCATTCTGTTGAGGAAGTGTGCAACTCCCTTACCAACAACACGGCCATCAATCTTCTTTAATGCGAAGATAACAAGCTACTGACCATTTCCTCTCCACCCTTTCCTGTTTTATCCTTATCCCGAATTCCATTTTCCTCGTTGGGAACTGTCGTATCATTTCGTTCCGGGACAAAATGCTAAGCAGTTGGAGAGTCGTTACTGTAATTGAAATTATTACCGTGTACGTCGTGGTGGTAATAAACAACTTTCGCTGATTACAAACAAGTGTTGGATTGTGGCTATTAATTGTCAGTGCTAAGGTGATGGTAGTCATGGTTATAGTTTGCCTTCTTCTGGAGAGATCTGATCTGAGAGTTAAGTGAAGTTTTTGGCTGGTATTTTACATAGGTAATAATAATTAATATAAACAGGTACACGTGTTTTGAAGGTTATTTAGATGCGATATTTGGAAGAAAATTATTTATGTTTTGCTGTATATCTCAAGACCTTTGTAATTCAAGTTGCTTATTATTTTTTGTAATTTGTAATAAAAGTGAGGGTTATTAAAAATCCAAAAGTTTGTGATTGTCAAAATATACGTGCCATTTTACTACTTGGTAAAATATATTTTTGAATACAATTACAAGTAAAAAATATTAATTTTTATTTAACGTTTTATCAAAATACAAAAAAAATTACGTAATTGATACTCCGTATTAAAAAAAGAAAGAAAATAGTTAAATTAGGACAGTACATTATACGCATGTCAAACTTAGAAAATGTGTTGTCGAAACAATAAATTAGTTATACTACTCCCATAATATTACTAATTTAAATTTTGTAGTTGAATATATATGGTGTGTTTAGTGATAATAAGTTTTTGATGGTAAAGGTAAACACAGACTTGCATTAAAAGAGATATTTATGCTAAATACAAATATACATATTTAAATGAATGTTTGCATTTGGCACGGCTTGATATAGCGTTTTTACGTATGATTTTTTTATTTTGTTATATTACACTACTGCAATCAATAAACAGTTTTCAATGCATTTTACAATAAGAAGTTATTAGTGAATGGTGATGAAATATAGCACTTGGTAGAGGAAAAAGTAAGAGGAGTCGAGTCCGCATGGGAATTTATTGAGTTGAAAAAGAATTCTAAGTTTGATCCAAATCCTATATGCCATTTATTTTTCTGTATTTTTTATACGTTTTATAAATAATTTAAAACTTGTTTTGCTTCATATACTTTTATTTTTGTTTTTCGTACCTAGCAAAGGATATTTCAGTTATAAAACTTATTTGTTACTTTTTATGACTTTTAAATTTTAGTTTATTGTATTGGGAAGCAGGGTGATAATGTTTCATATATCTTTGGATCAAATTAAAAGAGTATTGTCTTCAATATTAATATTTTTGTACAATGAATAATATAACATTTAAAAAATCTTCTTCATTGTCCCCAACAAATGGGAAGTAATAATGAATTGTACTAACTGGCAGTATGAAATTTCTGTTTTTTTAAATGATTGTAAATTAAAAAGGTTTATTTTAGTGATTATTTATTAATTAAAAATTAGCATGAATTGTATACATTTAAGTATTATATTAATATATTATTTACGTTTTTTTTTTTTTACGAGTTTTCTAAATTATTTTTTCTCCTCAAATTTCACACCTCGTGGCATCGTGAAACGTTACATTGTATGATATAATGAAACATTTTAGGATGACCCTTGTGCCATATTTTTTTTTTTTTTGTTATAGTGTAATTAAAGGTGATGGAAAATAATGGAGTCCTAGTTTAATAATCTGATTAGAAGGTAAATATAAAGCATCAAGTGAGTCTAATAAAATATCTATATAAATTTACAATAAAAAAATTAAATAAAAAAAAATCGTAAGTGGAAAAAATACTATGCTTGTTGAAAAACACTGTTTCGTCATTTCTTTAAAAAAAAGAATGGATACGGATACTAAATTATTACCTATACTATTCCGTTTTCCCCATGCTTACCCTATACAGTGACGGTCTATTTTAAATTTTAATAAATAAATAAATAAATAAATAAATAAATAAATAAATAAATAAATAAATAAATAAATAAATAAATAAATAAATAAATAAATAAATAAATAAATAAATAAATAAATAAATAAATAAATAAATAAATAAATAAATAAATAAATAAATAAATAAATAACACGTGATAATGTAGGGAAAAGTGTTATAAAAACTATAAGGATATATTCTTAAAAAAATATTACTGTGTATTCGTACATATTAGATTAGAGAAATGTATATCTAATTGACGAACATATAAGTATTGTTACGAATTTTTGTATATTTGTAAATATTTCGAAGTGTTAATTTTGTATATTTGTAAATATTTCGAAGTGTTAATTTTGTAAATAGTAAAATTTATGTACATTTCGCATAAGGCAGTGCAATAGTTCGTCTGAGCTTGGCTTCCCTGCAAGATGGGTACTGATGCTTGATAACGAGTTTTACAGAGGTAACTCTGGGAAGCGAGTTTTAAGGAGCAGGGCATTTAACATTATGGTAATGGCAATCTCGCCAAATTGGCGAGATAGAGCCAAGTTGGCGACGGTTTTGGCGACATTTTTGGTCCCCATGTACATGTATAGGACTTTTCGACTACGATCTGGAAAGTTCTCCAAATATCTACCTCTAGAAATTTCAAGAATATTCGCCTCCCCTATATAAAAGCCCGGCCATGAGATGAGTGAGTTGACTGATTTTGAGTCACTGAGTTAGTCAGCTGGGTTAGTTGTTAGCTGAGTCCATTAGTTGACTGGAATTACTGAGTTGAGATACTGAGTCTCAGTGAGCGTTCAAAGTAGTTCTAAAGCGAACTGTATTGCATTGTCTTATGCAGTGATTTGAGCAGTTGTGTTGTCAAGTTTTTAACTGCTGTTTTGTGCTCTATTGTCGTGAAAAGAGCTGTATTCTGTCTACTAGAACGAGAAGTTCTGGAGTTGTAAGAAAACCTGAGAAGAGTTATATTGGAATAAATTTCTGCAAGTATTGATCTGCTTAGGCTTCAAATCTTTCGAACCCGATCATTAAATTCTTTTAAATTATCCACATCAATATCAAAGTACTTATTTATTGTACAGAAAATATAGTTTGCGTTTTTTTTAATAAACGCTTCAAATGCTGTATCTCTTTCACATGAGAGAATAAATTAAATATAACATAGTTTATTTTATTGACTGCGTATACGCACGTGAGAAGATAAACCCAGCATATTGGTCATCATACTATAACATCGACACGCATTTGTCAAGGGCACTACTTTTCTATTTCTAAATGTCAAAAATATTGGAGGAAGAAATACACTGCTGTGGTATAATTGACACAATAATCGGTATATCCCATTAACAAAGTGTCATTTGTTAGTTCTGTCAATCCCATCAATTATCTTGTTCGAGTAACAATTGTTTTGTTGTGACACGGTGATAAAAAGAGATAGGCTTTGATCGAATATTAAGTAACGTTGTAGGTGCGAACAATTAGTTAACTATTTTTTTAAGTTGAAGTTCCTGTTTAATTAACATGTTGTAACGTAAGAATATATATAATTTAGGTAAAGTGGGATAATTGCATAGATTTTTAAGGTACGCATGGTGTCATTTTATAATTTTCCTAAAATATTTGCTTGCTAAATGAAATAATAATGATTATATTAATTTATTATAAGTTTGATTAATACTATCATAAATAAATTTTTATTCATAAAATGTATAACAATATTTGATTAAAAGGTATTTAGTATGTAACTTTAAATATGTACATTTTATTATGAAATAAAATTGGTGAGTTAAATGTATTTCTCAAATATTTTGTTTTTATTGTTATTGAACGCGTAAAATATATATGAATATGCAAGTGTTATTAACGGTTAGCTAAAAATTATTAAGTTTAAAATGTTATTTTCTTAAAAATAATAGTTTTTATAATCGGAAAGTTATGAAAGAGTTATAAAGTCATAAAACTTATATAAAAGTTTTTAGTTTATTACTAATTTCACATCCTACACATTTCACAGTAATCCTTTATAATGATGGAGTACAATTTTGCACTATGAACGCTTGGAAAGTTTAATCATGTGCATCCCAATTCAAATCTTTCGACACCCTTCTAAAGGATGGTGGATTTCCTCCATCAATTCCATTCTGAAAACAAACACTTTCCATGATCAGAGCTCATTCCGATGGATTGTCCAGACCAAACAGCGCATTTGTAACAATCAACAGCTCGGGTCGTAATTTACATTCTCTGAAATAGAGTGCAATCATGGAAGCTACTGTGAACACTTGAGCTCTACTAATTATGCACTCGACAAATAGTTTGTTGACAGTCTGCTCGCGTCCTTAACAAAGTGAGCCCTTAGAATGTGTTTCCTTAGAAATAATTGGGCTTGACTATCTTGCAAATCCTCGGTTTTGTTAAACCGAAGAAAATTTCGTCGTAACTTTACAGTGTTCCTGGAATGATATTAGAGCCTATTAAGTATTGTTTCATTGCTTATAGTCTAAACTAACTGTTTCCTATTAGTAAGAGGCAAGACTTCATTCTGTGTCAATATGCTATCATTAATGCCCCAAATCGGTTAATGTACAACAGCGTCTTGGAAATCTAAATATTATTTTATTTCATCCATTTAATTGTGGAATCAACAACAAAATTAGAGCATTATTCTACTTAGACAGGTGTACGCATTTATGTGTTTGGAATCGTTATGGTGCAAAAGTGCCTTTTATGATGTGTGTTAAACTGCATTTTATTCGATTAAAATTATGTTTTCCAATAGTATATAGTATAACCGAGTTGTTTTGCTAAGTATAAAACATTGCGTTCTCATTCAAACATTTTATTTTCCATTAAAGAGTGCTTAGTAAATATTTACACTTTAGCGCAGCAGATTTATCTATAGAGTGCAGAATACATGACTTCTGAACTTTAGATATACATTTTTATGAATTTATTTATAATAAATTCAGTATGAACTTGGTTTGAAGTTGATATTATCTTGACGAACTTTTGGAAGTACAATTTATTTTAGCGAATATATTTTGTACGGTGCATTTTGGATGATTTTCTTTAAAATAAATCAATTATATCGAAACTGACTTTTTGCATAGTTGTTGTATTATGAAATTTGCTTTCAAAATGAATATGAAAGAAAAATATTGAAAGTAGATAAATTATAAATACTTCAAAATAGTACATAAATTACTAATTTATATAACGATATGAATTATTTTATTATAACAACTTTGTAAGTGTTTTTAAATGGCACAAAATAAAGAAATAAACAATTCGACATAGTTAAATGTTTTATTTAATATTAAGTGATTTGATTACGATCTGGATCTAAAAATCAAATAATTAAGCAAATTAATGATTTAATATTTTAATTTTGAACTGCTTAGGAGAACTTAGGAGGACTTGGCATACCTTGTTTTCACAAAAAATGATAAAAATATGAAATTTCTATTTTTTGCATGTTTAAAATCTTTGAAAGTTTCTTCTTATTCTAGCAAGTTTTTGAGCTGATCCGAAAATTGCAATTGCAGAAAAACTATATTTTTATGGAGAGTTTAGCATTGCTGCAATAGCTCCTTCAATGTTTCGAATGCATTTTTCTCAGTTTTTGATATTTGAAATTCCCACCTTACTTAAAATGCTAAAACTTCAGCAAGTATCAATTAAATGACTTGCATTTTTTGTGTCATTCTGGATATTTATTTGATAAAAATAGGCATGGATTTTAGAATAAAATATTAATATATTTTTTTTTACAAATTTAATGTTGAAAAATATCTGTTTTTTACGTAATTATCGTTTTTCTCGAAAAATTAAAAAAGAAGATAGAATTTGAAATTTTATGAATAGTTAGAAAATTTTTTAATTTTTAAAATTTCGAGCACTATGTAAACTTCTTTTTAATAAAATTTAATTTTTACTTAGTAATACTTCCAAATATGTAAAAATTGTAATTTTATATAATTTTAAAGGCATAAATAAAAAAAAAGGTTTGAGGGATACCAAAAAGGAAAATGCTTTTTGGAAGAGGTTTTTGGATTTTAGTAAAATCGATATTTCAAGAGGAATAATTTCAACTTTTACAGAGGTTTCTAATATGATCATTTTCAATAATACTTTTTTTGTTTATTAGGTTTTAGGCGTTTTTAATACATAAATATGTAAACGTTTATTTTAATGAGAATTATTAGTTTTTAATTTAAGTTGAAAATGTTTCTTTGTCTATTTATATCTTTTGATATACTTGAATAATCAAGGTATATTTTTTAACCAATAAACATAAAAATATTTTTAAATGATTTCCCTGGTTCTACAACTATCAATCATTTATATGGATAATTAAAGCAGAAATATTTAAACTGGCTCATTTTGTAAAAATTTTTTATGAAAAACCAGCACGTTAAAAACTTAATTGAAATATTTACTGAATTCCTTTCGATGTATCAATGAAAAAACAAAAATCACTCAATTTATACTGATAATCACAGTATTTCAATTTAATCTAAACAGTATTCCTTACCCGACTTTTAACATGTATGTACTTAAGTAAGCATACTTACAAATTTTCATATCTACATTCTTACTAGACTAGATGGAATGTTTAATTGTCCTACTACACTTAATGTAAATGGAATTGTGATGGAAAATGTAATCTTTATGCTTGAAAAAATTCGATTTTATATAAATTCGTTTAAATGAGTATAGAATAAAATTATAAAACAAACATTTGAAATGAAGCAATATACCAACACAATATGATAAATTTTTGTCCCAAACATTTTTGTGTGTGTGTGTTTTTCAGTCTAATGCTTATTCCAGAAAATGAATTTCACATACTTCAGGGAGAAAATTTTTACCCCATCATCTCTCTCAGTGTTTGATAGAGAAAGATTGGGCTTACAGGCTTGTGGCTGACAGATCCATTACTGTAAGTCGGATTAAAGTGAAATGTAAATATTGATCCAGTGCAAAGAAGCTTGTCAAGATGGACTTTATTATTCGAAAAAGGAAATGTGTTTAGAGAAACTAAAAAGCTGCTGTACTATCCAAGTTTACGAATGACTGGGAGTATGTTTTGATAGTCATGCAGTATTTTATTAATAACAATCAAGTTGATTTAAAAATTATATTTTACATTATAAATAAAAAACGTAGAATTCGTGTTTAGGTGCTAAAATATTTTTATTCAATTAGTTTATGAGGTACTTGATTTATCGGTATTTCCAAAAAAAAAAAATATATATATCTTTAAATAGTAATAACATGTTTAGGAAACGGTTTGAGAAAATAGAAAAATGATTTTTTTGTCCTCAAAAATCTATAATTACCTCTATCTTTGATTAAATCGAGCCATTTAATTATGATTTCCTATGTTAAATACTAAAATTTTTGAATATTAGTTTTTGAAAAGAGTAATGTATTATTGCTGTTTTCCAATGAAATTACATCTCAGAACAAATTTTATAAATGGACTATTAATTAAATGACTAGATATAGACAACACAAAAACATGCATTTACTTTTTTCCTTCAAGAAGACTGAGCGTAAACATGTATTTTGTCTGGAATTTATAAGAGAAAATGAGTTGAACTGAAATTTAATCAAGCAATACTTGTGAGCAATATGGCGGATTTCTTATTGATGGCTCAAAATTGAAGTTGAATAAAAAAAAAATGACATTTACTGACAGGAATCATATTTTATAAAAAAAATTAACTAAGCTTGGCTATTCCAGTTAACTCAAACCGTTCAGTTGAATACGACACCTACTTGAAATTAAATAATTAGTGTTCTTAAATTCAATTTTATTAGTGTTCTTAAATTCAATTCTATTAGTGTTCATTATTATTAATTAAACTTAATTTTTTTTAATTTAGTATAAACAGTGTAATAAAATTATACTTAATTAGTTTTTTAAATTTAGTATAAATAGAGTTTTAAAATTACTTTTAATTATTGTTATTAATTAAATTATATTAATGTTCTTAAATTGCATTTAATTAGTATTATTGAAATAAATCTAATTATCGTTTGCAAATTAATTTTGTGTTCTTAAATTGTTTTTTAATTGGGGTTCTTAAATTGTTTTTTATTAATGTTCTTAAATTAAATTTAATTACTGTTCTTAAATTAAATTTATACATCGTTGTTAAATTACATTTAATTAATGTTATTAAATTAAAATTAGTGCTATTGGCAAATTAAATAAATTAGAATAGAAAGTGTAGAATTTTTATATAGGCCAACATTTAAACATTTTGTAAAAGTAGATTCCTTAAAAGGATTTGTAATATATACTTAATTCTAAACCTACTAATGGATTTAAGGATACATATGAGTTAGAATTATTCATCATTTACAAACCGCAACTAAAATGTTTACATTTGAACAAATTAAATATTGTTACATGGATATTAAAAAGAAATACATCCACCTACTCATAAATCATCTATGTATAATCTCCTTTATATTTATTTTGAAGTATCTAAAAACTAGCATTAATCAATGCACCAGAAAAATGTCATTTATTAATTCTTTAAAGGAAAATATTGAAACTTTTCGTAAACCTGATGTATCATGCTAGCTATTTTTCATTATTTTATTGCAAACATAATGCCTCTCGTAATTGAAAGAATATTGCTTTTGCTGCTTTCAAGAGCCCAATACTCTTTTTTCACTGATATCTTTTGATAACGTTTTTTTTTTTTTTTTTTTTTTTTTCTTCTTTTTTTGCTTTTCATAATTCCGCTCGTAAAATGAAGATCAAGAAAAATGACTTTTATGGTGATCGATGTCTTTCTACTTATTGTGTGTCATTATAGTTTCTAGTATTTTTGTAGATAATTTGTTTTCATATTGAAAAAAATGGATAAAAATATAGTAATTGCGCAAAAATACATTTGAAGTAAAATTTTTTGATTAGTTTGGAAAGAAAAGTATTTTGAAAAGTCTATGTAATTTTGTTGCGATTAGGGGTTGATTTTAAAATACTTACGTACTATACCGTGGACATTTTTGTCGTGATGAAAATATTGCGAATTGTTGAATTTTTCTTTTGTTGCCAAATTAAATTAAAAAAAAATAAATAAAAATAATAATAATAATTGAGAGCTTGGCTATGATGTCATTCCTAATCGAATGTGTGGTGATAATATTTTAGTTGCTACATTTCGTCGACTTTGGAAAATTTTTTGTTACAAGAAAGAATTCGATGGTTTAATAAATATGATCCGATGGAATCATACGTATTGTCCTGTCAACTGTCCATCAAATTTAATTTTCATTTGACTACAAGAATTATAGGATTATACTTTATACTTTGAATTCAAATTAGTATTATATTTTCAGAAAGTTTAAAAAACCTTATCAGCAAAATTTTACAACTGAGGATTTTTTAAACAAGTTTCAATTACTGGATAACAGCCAATTAAGCATTTACTCATTTAATTAGAATGATGATGACAAAAAATTATTTCAAATAAATAATTTATTCAGATTTACTAAATATGTTGTCAACAGGACCAAATCAATAATTGCGATCAATTCGTTGCCGATAAAAAGATCACCACAAATCGACGGTTTAATGCGTAAGTACAGGACTAAGTTTATTTGATAAAATGTTTCTCGTATTAATTTCAAATAAAGTAAGATTTACTTTTCTCAAAAGTACCTTGTTAGTAAATCATATCTTCTTCTATTAATCAAGATAGTAATATAAATCATTTAATTCTTTTTTAAACACTACATGGTTGGTTGGTTGTTTTCAGATTATCTGGCTCCGTCAGCAACACGAGGGCTAGAATGTGCCGAAATATTTGTCATTAGACAAGCCAACATACATTTACAAACACCCATGCCTAACACGGGACTCTAACCCGCAACCTCGCGGTCTAGAAGCTAGCACGCTAACCACTGTACTTTTTGGTCGGCTTAAATACATCATGAAATGTTATATTAAAATAATTTAAGTCCTATTACTACGGAAAATGCTCTTGACATGAATAACAAATTTTAACTTTACCACATAAAACTAATAGCAATATTGTGATAATTATATATAGATTTTATTATAAAAGAATTATTTAACAGCACTAATTCTCCAATATTAGCAAACTATAAAACTATTTACTGAGTAAAATAATAAAAAACCAGCTTTATATAAATTTTAAATCTAATCTTTATGTTTAGGTCATTACAATAACTATAAAATGTATTGGTAAATCAATTAATTACACTTTACGATTAAATTCTGATGTCAATTATCAGCACCATCTTTTCTATGATAATGTACTCTTGCTCTAATCGTATCTCATATCATAATTTTCTCACTAACCGTAAAGACCAGAATTAATTACATGAAGGGTGGTTTTGACATATAGTCCAATAGAAAGTGGTCGAAAATGATTTATGCTTCCTCTAGGGACTGTTAAACATTATTAGATATCACATTACTGGATGAGACATCAAATTCATTTCTCAAGCGTAAGAAATTTCTAAAACATTTAAATCGATTTTAGAGATGGGTAATTTATCGAATTCACAAAGCGATTAAATTTGAATTACTGTAAATAATAATTTTAAATTAAAGTTATTACTGCATGTATGAATTGTGAAGGTGAGTATTTCGGTACGAAGTGGTACTCTCATATGCAGTATACTTTATTCTCAACTGAATTCAATAATTTAGGATAATTTAAGTTTCGGTCGTGTTTTAAGTAGAATTAATTACATAAAGGTGTGCATTTTAAACGCAACATTAATATCTATTTCAAAGACATAATTTATAAATCAAATGTTCTTCAATCACGACTTTATATACATAAGCGTGAACATGGCCGTCACTGAAGTTCAAATCTATTATTTTAATTGAGCTAAAAGTAGCTTACTCTACAAAACACCTATCTTAATGTTGGATCTGCATTAAGGTTGTTGTGTCGTAGTGTGAGTTGCTTTTGGTTTACAAATAGATTCGATTTCTATTTTGGGATACGTTGGGAGAATATTTTAAAATGCACTAGTTATGAAAATATTCTTTAAAGTAACACTATAAAAAATACATGATTATAATTTGAAAAACTAAGGAATTAGGGATATTGAAAGCAAGAAAATATGTTTCATGGTCTCGTTGATTCAATGCCCTATTACATTTTCGACGTTACCGAAAACCATCGTAAATAAGCTGCATTTTAGTTTATTTCTGTTTCTTTATAAATCATGGATTCTGATTCTATTAAAATTAATCTAAAATTTTATTTTCTATTTCAATGTATTAAAAAAAGGAAATTAAATATGTTTAAAAATACTTTGGTTGAAACTCTTGTCACAAACTGTTAAATATTGCGTAAAAAGGTGGATGAAAATTTTTCCGATCTTTGATTTTATCATAAAAATTACCATGTGTGATAAGGTTTTGATTTAGTTTGAGTTATTTTGTTTATTCTTAAACGCAGTTTAGTGATTTAATTAATATCATTCTGTGAATTATAAAACTTTTATAAATTGTCTGTAAGTACAAGGTTTCAAAATACAAGGTGAATAAATTTTCACTCTAAAAAAATCCTACAATATCTGTTACTTCAATAAATTCAAACTTGATCAATCAAATGAAATAAAATTTTCATATCATTTTCCTTTTTTAAGTAAAATCATATCTAAACAAATCAGTTGAATTTAAATAATTAATGAATATGTATATCGTATTTGTGATGCTTTATTAATATACACTAGGTCTGAATTCAATGGATTGAATATTAAAAAAGGTGAATTAATATCAGTTTGTTGAAATAGGTAAATTTTAATTAATAAATAAAGTAATATACTTCTAGTCCGAGAGGCGACTGCAAATTTTGGACATCATCGAACATCACTCTGAAACTCATATAGAATGTAGAGTTATGCTAGCTGATTAACAATCGCGTGGTCTGCCGAAGCGCATTTGGCCGGAAGTGTCCTGCAGACCAATCCGAAAGTGAACTTTTTGGAGCCCAAAATACCTCATCGAATATCACTCTGAAATTCACAGGGAATGAAGAGAATTACCTACCGATTAAGAATCACTTGGTCTGCCGAACCGCATTTGGCCAGAACTGTCCGGCAGACCAATCCGAAAGTGCACTTTTTGGAGCCCAAAATACATCATCGAACATCACTCTGAAATTCACAGGGAATGAAGAGAATTACCTACCGAGTAAGAATCACTTGGTCTGCCGAACCGCATTTGGCCGGAACTGTCCGGCAGACCAATCCGAAAGTGAACTTTTTGGAGCTCAAAATACCTCATCGAACATCACTTTGAAATTCACAGGGAATGAAGAGAATTACCTACCGAGTAAGAATCACTTGGTCAGCCGAACCGCATTTGGCCGGAACTGTCCGGCAGACCAATCCGAAAGTGAACTTTTTGGATCTCAAAATACCTCATCGAACATCACTTTGAAATTCACAGGGAATGAAGAGAATTACCTACCGAGTAAGAATCACTTGGTCTGATGAACCGCATTTGGCCGGAACTGTCCGGCAGACCAATCCGAAAGTGCACTTTTTGGAGCCCAAAATACCTCATCGAACATCACTCTGAAATTCACAGGGAATGAAGAGGATTACCTACCGAGTAAGAATCACTTGGTCTGCCGAACCGCATTTGGCCGGAACTGTCCGGCGGACCAATCCGAAAGTGCACTTTTTGGAGCCCAAAATACATCATCGAACATCACTCTGAAATTCACAGAGAATGAACAGAATTACCTACCGAGTAAGAATCACTTGGTCTGCCGAACCGCATTTGGCCGGAACTGTCCGGCAGACCAATCCGAAAGTGAACTTTTTGGAGCCCAAAATACCTCATCGAATATCAATCTGAAATTCACAGGGAATGAAGAGAATTACCTACGAGTAAGAATCACTTGGTCTGCCGAACCGCATTTGGCCGGAACTGTCCGGCAGACCAATCCGAAAGTGAACTTTTTGGAGCCCAAAATACCTCATCGAACATCACTCTGAAATTCACAGGGAATGAAGAGAATTACCTACCGAGTAAGTATCACTTATTCTGCCGAACCGCATTTGGCCGGAACTGTCCGGCAGACCAATCCGAAAGTGCACTTTTTGGAACCCAAAATACCTCATCGAACATCACTCTGAAATTCACAGGGAATGAAGAGAATTACCTACCGAGTAAGAATCACTTGGTCTGCCGAACCGCATTTGGCCGGAACTGTCCGGCAGACCAATCCGAAAGTGCACTTTTTGGAGCCCAAAATACATCATCGAACATCACTCTGAAATTCACAGGGAATGAAGAGAATTACCTACCGAGTAAGAATCACTTAGTCTGCCGAACCGAATTTGACCGGAACTGTCCGGCAGACCAATCCGAAAGTGCACTTTTTGGAGCCCAAAATACCTCATCGAACATCACTCTGAAATTCACAGAGAATGAAGAGAATTACCTACCGAGTAAGAATCACTTGGTCTGCCGAACCGCATTTGGCCGGAACTGTCTGGCAGACCAATCCGAAAGTGAACTTTTTGGATCTCAAAATACCTCATCGAACATCACTTTGAAATTCACAGGGAATGAAGAGAATTACCTACCGAGTAAGAATCACTTGGTCTGCCGAACCGCATTTGGCCGGAACTGTCCGGCAGACCAATCCGAAAGTGAACTTTTTGGAGCTCAAAATACCTCATCGAACATCACTTTGAAATTCACAGGGAATGAAGAGAATTACCTACCGAGTAAGAATCACTTATTCTGCCGAACCGCATTTGGCCGGAACTGTCCGGCAGACCAATCCGAAAGTGCACTTTTTGGAACCCAAAATACCTCATCGAACATCACTCTGAAATTCACAGGGAATGAAGAGAATTACCTACCGAGTAAGAATCACTTGGTCTGCCGAACCGCATTTGGCCGGAACTGTCCGGCAGACCAATCCGAAAGTGCACTTTTTGGAGCCCAAAATACCTCATCGAACATCACTCTGAAATTCACAGAGAATGAAGAGAATTACCTACCGAGTAAGAATCGCTTGGTCTGCCGAACCGCATTTGGCCGGAACTGCCCGGCAGACCAATCCGAAAAAGAACTTTTTGGAGCCCAAAATACCTCATCGAATATCCCTCTGAAATTCACAGGGAATGAAGAGAATTACCTACGAGTAAGAATCACTTGGTCTGCCGAACCGCATTTGGCCGGAACTGTCCGGCAGATCAATCCGAAAGTGCACTTTTTGGAGCCCAAAATACCTCATCGAATATCACTCTGAAATTCACAGAGAATGAAGAGAATTACCTACCGAGTAAGAATCACTTGGTCTGCCGAACCGCATTTGGCCAGAACTGTCCGGCAGACCAATCCGAAAGTGCACTTTTTGGAGCCCAAAATACATCATCGAACATCACTCTGAAATTCACAGGGAATGAAGAGAATTACCTACCGAGTAAGAATCACTTAGTCTGCCGAACCGAATTTGGCCGGAACTGTCCGGCAGACCAATCCGAAAGTGCACTTTTTGGAGCCCAAAATACCTCATCGAACATCACTCTGAAATTCACAGAGAATGAAGAAAATTACCTACCGAGTAAGAATCACTTGGACTGCCGAACCGCATTTGGCCGGAACTGTCCGGCAGACCAATCCGAAAGTGAACTTTTTGGAGCTCAAAATACCTCATCGAACATCACTTTGAAATTCACAGGGAATGAAGAGAATTACCTACCGAGTAAGAATCACTTGGTCTGCCGAACCGCATTTGGCCGGAACTGTCCGGCAGACCAATCCGAAAGTGCACTTTTTGGAGCCCAAAATACCTCATCGAACATCACTCTGAAATTCACAGAGAATGAAGAGAATTACCTACCGAGTAAGAATCACTTGGTCTGCCGAACCGCATTTGGCCGGAACTGTCCGGCAGACCAATCCGAAAGTGAACTTTTTGGAGCCCAAAATACCTCATCGAATATCAATCTGAAATTCTCAGGGAATGAAGAGAATTACCTACGAGTAAGAATCACTTGGTCTGCCGAACCGCATTTGGCCGGAACTGTCCGGCAGACCAATCCGAAAGTGAACTTTTTGGAGCCCAAAATACCTCATCGAACATCACTCTGAAATTCACAGGGAATGAAGAGAATTACCTACCGAGTAAGTATCACTTATTCTGCCGAACCGCATTTCGCCGGAACTGTCCGGCAGACCAATCCGAAAGTGCAATTTTTGGAACCCAAAATACCTCATCGAACATCACTCTGAAATTCACAGGGAATGAAGAGAATTACCTACCGAGTAAGAATCACTTGGTCTGCCGAACCGCATTTGGCCGGAACTGTCCGGCAGACCAATCCGAAAGTGCACTTTTTGGAGCCCAAAATACCTCATCGAACATCACTCTGAAATTCACAGAGAATGAAGAGAATTACCTACCGAGTAAGAATCGCTTGGTCTGCCGAACCGCATTTGGCCGGAACTGCCCGGCAGACCAATCCGAAAAAGAACTTTTTGGAGCCCAAAATACCTCATCGAATATCCCTCTGAAATTCACAGGGAATGAAGAGAATTACCTACGAGTAAGAATCACTTGGTCTGCCGAACCGCATTTGGCCGGAACTGTCCGGCAGATCAATCCGAAAGTGCACTTTTTGTAGCCCAAAATACCTCATCGAATATCACTCTGAAATTCACAGAGAATGAAGAGAATTACCTACCGAGTAAGAATCACTTGGTCTGCCGAACCGCATTTGGCCTGAACTGTCCGGCAGACCAATCCGAAAGTGCACTTTTTGGAGCCCAAAATACCTCATCGAATATCACTCTGAAATTCACAGAGAATGAAGAGAATTACCTACCGAGTAAGAATCACTTGGTTTGCCGAACTGCATTTGGCCGGAACTGCCAGGCAGACCAATCCGAAAGTGCACTTTTTGGAGCCCAAAATACCTCATCGAATATCACTCTGAAATTCACAGGGAATGAAGAGAATTACCTACGAGTAAGAATCACTTGGTCTGCCAAACCGCATTTGGCCGGAACTGTCTGGCAGACCAATCCGAAAGTGAACTTTTTGGAGCCCAAAATACCTCATCGAATATCAATATGAAATTCACAGGGAATGAAGAGAATTACCTACGAGTAAGAATCACTTGGTCTGCCGAACCGCATTTGGCAGGAACTGTCCGGCAGACCAATCCGAAAGTGAACTTTTTGGAGCCCAAAATACCTCATCGAATATCAATCTGAAATTCACAGGGAATGAAGAGAATTACCTACGAGTAAGAATCACTTGGTCTGCCGAACCGCATTTGGCCGGAACTGTCCGGCAGACCAATCCGAAAGTGAACTTTTTGGAGCCCAAAATACCTCATCGAACATCACTCTGAAATTCACAGGGAATGAAGAGGATTACCTACCGAGTAAAAATCACTTGGTCTGCCGAACCGCATTTGGCCGGAACTGTCCGGCGGACCAATCCGAAAGTGCACTTTTTGGAGCCCAAAATACCTCATCGAACATCACTCTGAAATTCACAGAGAATGAAGAGAATTACCTACCGAGTAAGAATCACTTGGTCTGCCGAACCGCATTTGGCCGGAACTGTCCGGCAGACCAATCCGAAAGTGAACTTTTTTTAGCCCAAAATACCTCATCGAACATCACTCTGAAATTCACAGGGAATGAAGAGAATTACCTACCGAGTAAGAATCACTTGGTCTGCCGAACCGCATTTGGCCGGAACTGTCCGGCAGACCAATCCGAAAGTGAACTTTTTGGAACCCAAAATACCTCATCGAACATCACTCTGAAATTCACAGGGAATGAAGAGGATTACCTACCGAGTAAGAATCACTTGGTCTGCCGAACCGCATTTGGCCGGAACTGTCCGGCGGACCAATCCGAAAGTGCACTTTTTGGAGCCCAAAATACCTCATCGAACATCACTCTTAAATTCACAGGGAATGAAGAGAATTACCTACCGAGTAAGAATCACTTGGTCTGCCGAACCGCATTTGGCCGGAACTGTCCGGCAGACCAATCCGAAAGTGCACTTTTTGGAGCCCAAAATACCTCATCGAACATCACTCTGAAATTCACAGAGAATGAAGAGAATTACCTACCGAGTAAGAATCACTTGGTCGGCCTAACCGCATTTGGCCTGAACTGTCCGGCAACAAAATAACAACTTAAGGAATAAATTAAAAATATCAATCAAACACTCTCCCGCATGATCGATGCAAAGACAGCATGGAGTTTTGCTGGATATGATATCATAAAGGACGATCATGGACGTCATATGATGAAGCTTTTTAAAATAGGGGTGTGAAACATTGCACACCTTTCAATTACACTATAATACTGACATGGATTTGGGTCATTTACCGTTTTTATAATTTCATCCTTTATTTAGAATAAAGGACGAGTTTGGCGATATTTTTTGCGATATTTCTTGTATGGGTCTTGAAAGAAAAAAATAAAAAAAAAAAAAAAAGAATTACAAAAATTGTGAATTTGGCGATATACTTTTCGATCAACGATCGTTGATTAGGTTTGCTCAAGGAAAGAGAGCTCTGTATTGAGATCATACATTTTTCAACTTTTTACGCCATTAAAACATTTTTACGGGAATTTCGGAGGTGGGGTTGTTTGGAACTCTTTAAGAGGCATTAGCACAGCGATTTTTATCAAAATCGTTAAAGCTGTTTTTTAGCAATCATTGAAAAACATGATTTTTTCAATGGCAGCTACATTATGCGCATGCACGATTTTGACGAAAACTTTCAAGGTAGGTCCCATGGCCTCCACTAACCCTCATATCAAATTTGAACATCACTTGTCAATTTGTTCGGGAGTCATGCTGACCACACACACGCACACAGATAGAAATTTTTTCTAGATAAGTTTTTTGAAATCAGGATATTTCAAAACGTGGAGAAATGCGTGGAATTTTTTTTTTTTTTGACCGAATGCTGTACTTTTATTATCCTACGTATATATACATATGGGTAATTGAAAGTAAAAATATATACATATATCATTTGGGCTAAGGATTACAAAATCATTTGCTGAAATGAAAGTCATATTCTAAAAATTGAATGATTGTATGCCGATATTTCTGATCAGAACTTTCTACATTGTTATGTTAAGCAGTCGTCTTATTTTTCTATGGTAATTTCTTATTTCTTTTCAAATACAAATTAATGTCTCAAAATGAGTGTTTGTTTTTTGTGCAAAAAAGAAAACAAATTGTCGGAATTGAACGAAATGCGCAGAAGTAAAAAAAATATCAAGTATGGAAAGATTATTCTGTCTCCAGATCTTGGATATCATTTACGATGTTACCGAAAGGTTATGACATTAAGGAAAGAATATAAAGATGAACAACAGCATATCACTGAAAATTGTAAGTAGAATTAGTTTAATTAAGTGATATACGATACGTCTTTAGGTACCCAAAGCTGCGCTTTTGGATTGGTCTGCCGGACAGTTCCGGCCAAATGCGGTTCGGCAGACCAAGTGATTCTTAGTCGGTAGGTAATTCTCTTCATTCCCTGTGAATTTAAGAGTGATGTTCGATGAGGTATTTTGGGCTCCAAAAAGTGCACTTTCGGATTGGTCTGCCGGACAGTTCCGGCCAAATGCGGTTTGGCAGACCAAGTGATTCTTACTCGGTAGGTAATTCTCTTCATTCCCTGTGAATTTCAGAGTGATGTTCGATGAGGTATTTTGGGCTCCAAAAAGTGCACTTTCGGATTGGTCTGCCGGACAGTTCCGGCCAAATGCGGTTCGGCAGACCAAGTGATTCTTACTCGGTAGGTAATTCTCTTCATTCCCTGTGAATTTAAGAGTGATGTTCGATGAGGTATTTTGGGCTCCAAAAAGTGCACTTTCGGATTGGTCTGCCGGACAGTTCCGGCCAAATGCGGTTCGGCAGACCAAGTGATTCTTACTCGGTAGGTAATTCTCTTCATTCCCTGTGAATTTCAGAGTGATGTTCGATGAGGTATTTTGGGCTCCAAAAATTGCACTTTCGGTCACGCTTTTCGGAAACTTCCGGCCAAATGCGCTTCGGCAGACCACGCGATTGTTAATCAGCTAGCATAACTCTACATTCCATATGAGTTTCAGAGTGATGTTCTATGAGGTCCAAAATTTGCAGTCGCCTCTCAGTCTATTCCGTAAGATTTGAATGTAAGAGCTTATTTTAGCTATATTAATGTTAAGTACGCACATGATAAGTACTTCTTAAACCATATTTTGACGCGAGTTATAAACTGACAAATATAGCAATCTGTTTTTAATTTTTTGTATCAATTTATTGGAAAGTTTTAAAACTAAATGCCATCATTATATATTTCTTTGTGATATATGCTAATTTTATGGGACTATCATGTGAACTACATCAATATAATTCATCTTACAATATGATGGAAACTTGATAATATATTTATCACATTATATTCTTCCTATTAAAATATCCCTATTCTAATGTGTAGTAGAAACAGTCATAGATAACTTAAAAAATATAATTCATATGCATTTCAATATGTAAACATTAAATATTAGGTACTATACTACAAGTGTCTACGTTTACTAGTACTTGATCTCTTTGTCACACAGAATTTACATTCATTTGTGTTTCCTCCTCCCAAACATCATTATTCAAGTAGTTTTAGCTACTTGTTATGCATAGAAGAATAAACTTGGTAAACTGGTTATTTAGGTTTCGTGTCGTCGACTTCAGTTCCCGCTTATGGAAATAGTATGTGGGAAACATACATCTCACAACCAATATCTCCTGCTCCAAAAACGTGACCTAAAAAGTGTGATTTCATGTGCTATTGTAAATCAATAAAGTCCCGTAAAATAAATTCTTTTTCCTTGTTCTCGCTGCTATTCATAAGTTTTTGGAAGTCGAAAGTAAAAGTGACATCGTAAAAAATAAAGGTCTACGTTATAATAAATTTGAAAAGAAATCGAAGTGAAGCCAAAAGTCGAAAAGGTTTGATGTCATTCCTTTTAAAACATATAGTAAAGATAGGAAGCTAGAGTTGTAAAAATTGTGTGCACGTAGAGGGCAATGAATTTCGAAATTGCTTGGAAAAATGAAGAGCGAGGGAAAATTTATAGATCGAAATAGAATTTTAAATTATAGAATACTTTATAAACTTTTGCAGACTGTTTATATCTCTCTTAAAGCGATATTTATGTTTGTGATAGGGAAGCTTCATTGTAGTAAATATTAGGCTTAGCAGAAGTAAATATGACATTACTCATAACCGTTGTTATTATAAAGAATATATATATTAAGATTGACTTTCTTCAAACTTTAGCCATTAAATATAGGTAATTGGATGAAAATATTAGGTATAATTACATCTATCACGTAGTGAGTTAAGCAAATTTATAAAGAGTTATAATTTTATTGACTTCTAGATTTAAAATAGACATAAAGTGGATTATAAATAAATTCTGTTAACGTGATCGTTTCTATTTATTTTTGAAGTACTTCCAATGTTTTAAGGTACTTATGCTTGTGATTATTCTTTACAAATGACGTAGCTGAAAACGTAGATGATTTAATAATGTTATATTTTAACCTTTTTTTTCTCTATCTTTTTTTTTCTTTTTTCAAATGTTATTCCTATTTTAATTTTAAAGCTTTAACTAAACAAATTAAAACATTTATACATTACAAATGAAATTTTAGTTGTACATATCTTCTAAAATACTTTCTTACCAACAATTACCTTACATTTTTAAGATATAAAAAATAAGATAAGAAAAATGCACAATGCATAGAAAAATGCACAATTTCATTTTATAAATTTTTTAAACAAATATTTGGATGAAATTAAAAAAAAAAAAAAAAAAAAAAAAAAATGCTTGCTTTTATTGAATGAATAGTTCTATTGTCAGAGATAAAAATACATATTACTTAAGTGTGTTTATATAAAGAGTCGTAGCAATTTAGATGGCAGTAGCAATTAAATTAAACAATTAAATATTTTTAAAAATGAAGATTAAAGAAATTTCATGGCTTTCAATTGCTGCTAATGTCATAAAGTGATTAAAACAAAACTTTTAGTTAGTTCAGAAATTCAATTTTTATGTTATTTGAATCAATCAACCAAAGTTTTTTAAAATGATAAAATGGCACCTTTTGTGGACTTTAATAAATGTTGAACATTATAAATTCCAATTCCCGCTACTTTCACTAATTGAAGTAGTAAAATTTCAACCTTCTAACTACGATAAATATTGTTGCTTGATGTGATTATAACAGATTTGAAATATTTTTAAATGATAAAAATTAAGTGGCAAATTATGAGGATTTAGGGGTATTGTACCTAATGAACTTTTAACAAGACAATAGAAATCTTCTGTTACCTGAAGTTACAATTAAATTTGTTATCTTTAATATATACTTGAATTTAATTAAAATAAGGATTGTGAGATTATACATTTATAAACGAAAATTTTTATCATTTAATGAGAGTTCTATCTAAAAACGATTTCTATTATACGGGTTGAAGCTCTTTGAAGCATGACGTATTTACGAATTTATTTTAGATTGAAACAATTATTTTTATAAACTTAGGGACTTTGAATTTTTAAAAGAATAATCCCTATTTTAAATATTTTTTTTTTTTTTTAATTTGCATTATTTAACTAGAGAATCGTGTAAATTTATGGTGCAGCAGAAGCAAGCCATGACTTCAAAATATATTTATTAATATCAGAATAATATACATAGTACCTTTAAATTACTTAATCTAGTTGATTTCCAATCATGCTTACTTTAAAAACACATTTGCACATTCATCTACCATAAATCATTTACCTGTTCCCCGAACCCAGAAGTCTAATGCTATACCTCGAATAAGAACTGATTTAATCTACACCAACTTAATCATAATAATTCATTACCTATAACCTCAGCAACAAAATCAAACACCTCAAGTTCAATAGACTTCCCTTCTGAAGCGTAAGCAAAACAAAAACTCATTGGGAAGCCTGCCATTAAACCCCACCCTATAGAAACCTCATCCAACAAGGCCAACCTTTTAGCATAGAGTATACCAGAAGCAATAAATCCGACCTCGCCTAATGCAACGCTCTGCTAAGCACCTGTTCCCACAGGTACGCTTCTGATCACCATTCATCCTCGTTTGAACTAAGATACTCTGTTATTTATCGTTATTCTCTATACCTTAAGGGATATACGGCTTCATTTGGGGGAACCACATCTCTTGGCTTGGTTAGTGACAATGGTTAAAAGCCGGGGAGAGATGTAAAGGGTTTTTATGGTTATTGATATTTCGTGATTTCATATTGGACGTTTTTTATTGCGTTGGCGGGCGTTAGTCGGATATAATGTCGATAGATAGAACGGATATTTTTGCTGAATTACAAAAGGAAACAGATTTTCTTCTTCTAACTAATAAGGAGGTAATAAGGCTATATTCACTATGCGGCTTGGATAAAATGCTTCAGTATTAATTATTATACTAATGAAAACCATTAGAACTGTCAATAATGATTTTATTTTAAATAAATTCAGTTTCAATTAATTGATAAATCATTCTATTATTTTAAATACGTTATTTATTAAAAATTTTGTTATTTTAATTATTACATTATTCGTAAGTGAATTTGAACAAAATCTGAATGCTTAACCAATAAATATAAGAACTTTAATTTTTTTGAAGTTTTTAGTATTCTTGTAACAACGACTAAATGCTAATTTAACAAGGGTCATATGTTTGCTATTATTATAATAACATCTAAATGATTACGATGATATCTGATATGAATTTTATGATTAATTTTGTTGAGTTAAATATAATGCAATGGAAGACCACAGATATTAAAATTACTATAATTCTTAATATTTTCATAAAATGTTACAATATTTTTAGTTCCAATTGTATAAAAATAAAATTCTTATCTCTTGAGTTTAATTAATTTTATTGCGAAAAGATATACTTCAGTATTAGAAGCATGTAGATATATTTTTAGAAGTATACTTTAATAGAGTTTTATAAGGTTCTTCATGATGGTATGTTGTAAATATTTTGCATGCATTGTTAAATGAAATATTTAGACGAACGCAATAGAAAAACATATATAAAAGAAGTTTGACGAAGGAGCTTATAAAGAAATAAAAATATATATTAATAATAATATTTAGCAAACGGCTTTTTTATTAGAATTTTTGCCAAATCAGAAGGGGAAGTCATTAAATATTAAAATAGCTTTTTAAAATATCTCATGCTTAAATATTGGAAGCAATCAGTTAATAAGACATATAACCTTATACCAGCTCATTTAAATTCTTTTAAAATATACATTAGAAAACTATTTAATAGAAAATGCGCTTTCTAATGTTTTTTTATTGTTTAAGGCATATTTACTTGAATTCGGTTTGGTTATTCCCACAACGACCCATTATTTTTTTTTTCGCAATAATGGCTAATCATGCCAAGATCTACAGCTTAACGTTTATGTGCACCCCAAGAAGCATACATTTCGAAACCAGGAAATTGAATAGGATTTTATATCGTAGAATTATTGGTAGTATTTACATAGTTACTGTATAGAATAATAATTTTAAAATTTCCTAAATATAGCAGATCAATTGTATACGCATTTGCCATGTATGACTAACTGTATAGAGTTTTTCATCAACTAAATATTACTCATTTAGAAAACGACTCATTTAAAATAGAAATGTACTTACAAAAAATGAAATTTTATTCGTAATATGGCAAATTAGATTAATTTTCTTAATACCCATTTGTACAAAAAGATACATTGGAATGTGTTTAGTTTTTAAGAAATCAAAATATAATTGTTGGAATCCCTAACAATATACTTCCTCTGCAAGGTTGACTTACCATTCAATGTTCTTATTATGTATCTAGATGTATTTAATTTATTTCCAAGATTTTGTAATTTTGTACCTTTTGTGAATATGAAAACCTTTGATAAATTGTTCTTGTAACTAGCTTGGAATTGAAATTCGATTAATTAAATATAATCTAAGGTAGGACATTTAATCAATATGCTTATATGACTGCTTATGTTTGAGAAACGTTTTCGACTTTTGTTTAATAATGTGGTAATTCTTGACAGAACATTTATCCTTTTACTTATGGGGACACTCAAGTCTGAGAACAGCTTTAAATGATTATTTAACGTTTAATCGTATATCTTCTATTACTTACTGGATTCGGAATCTGGATTTAGTGATAGGAAAGTATTCCTTTGGATTATAAAGATAACTATTCACAACAATTTAGTATATTTAATAAAAAAAAAATTACCTATTAATTTGTTTTCCTATAAGGAAAATTGTTTCAAGACAAAATATACTTAAATGCATTCTAGTATAGATGCGAGTTCTAGTGTACTACACATTTTAAGAGCAATGTCTTTTAAGCAACTTGAAATAATGTTGTCTAGTTAAATTTTATGCACAAGTAATCCCGCATTCAACAATTTATGCCACTTGTCTTGACATCCTTTTCCCTCAAATGTTTCTCCAGATCCCCCAGGAAGCGCATCCTCTTCTACATCCTCCTACTCCATCTGGGATGCTTAATCCCAAATGTTTACCTCACTTACGCAAGTCTGACTCCTTCACAAACGTTACCACCGCTACTTAGTCCCTGAGTTACCATGATTTATGGACCTCATCCCAGTTACGGCTGTCATATTCAGAACATCGATCACAAGGTTAGAAAAGTAGTCATTCCGCAGAGTGGGTCTAGTAGAAAAATGTCGCCCCTCAGCCATGGCCTACTTCCTTGTTCTTCATCCTTTTTCATCTTCCGCATCCTGGAGGATGGGTAAATAAGGGTATTTGTCTATTAAGGGTCGTTGTCTTCTTTCATGTTGGTATTAGTGTGAATAAACATAAGCGATTACGTTTAGATTACTTTTGTTTCCTTTTAGGAAAAGAAGAGGAAAAAAAAATATTGAGGTTGAGGTCTGGTATCTTTAAGAGCAATATGAACAATAAATCAATAAATTACACTGTTAAAGTAAATAAGTAAAAAAGAAATTCCTAAATGTGTTTCTATTCTTTGAAAGTTATATCAATAGTGTTTGATGTATATATATATATATATATATATATATATATATATATATATATATATATATATATATATATATACATTAAACACTATTGATATAACATGATATGAACAATGAAATAATGAATATATATATATATATATATATATATATATATATATATATATATATATATATATATATATATTCATTATTTCATTATCACATTCATTATTCATTATCAATTTCCATTATCAGTAGAAATGAAATAAAGAGCTTATGGTTCTTAGCAACAATTTTTTGAAACAAAATATACAGTTTCAAATATACATTTATAAAAAAAAAATGCGAATTGATTTTGTTGCATATATATGCTTTAGTAAATATATATATTTTTGAATTTAAAAACAAGGTTGGTCTATTAATACACTAACTTACAAAAGTTAAGTACGGAGCTGTAAAATGCGAAAAAATGGACAAGTTCTGCTTTGATTGAGCTTGTCACTCCATACGCTTAATCCCCTAACTATCCAGAAAATCGTCAACGAAAACAGTTCAATGGCGAGGCGCGTTATCGTCCATTAAAACGAAAGAAGGACCAACTGCTGCAACTTAATGTCTCACAAGGGGGTCTAAGACTTCATCTCAATATCGTACATCCATCACAAAACATGGCCTGAAAATGTGCAGGTCGGTGCGATATTCGAATGAAATTCCTGTTTAGGCCACGATTCTCCCACCGCGGAATGCGTGATGTTAGTTGATGTTCTGGGATCAATTGCGTGTGCCTCTCTCCCACCAGACATTTACAGGTTTATCATAGGGCTGTATGGCAAATCTGAACTCATCTGTTTACATAACGTTGCTCCAGTCAGACACAGTCCAATTCATATGCCTGTGGCACCACTTTAATCGTGCATCTTTGGATTGGACGGATAAAGGTTAACCAACTTGTGGTACCCGGGGGTACAGACCATTCATGAGCATTCGTTCACAAAAAACGACATTAATAGGGTATGTGAGCACGCCTCACCTGCCCACAACGTGTACTTTATGTGACCATGTTTATTAAGAAGTTCTCAACCACCGTAGAGTCTAGTAATCGCCTTTCCGATATCATCTTACCAATGGCCGTTCCAACCATAGATGTCATACGTGTGGAGGACGATCTTCGATTCCTCTTGGCTACAAGAGTAATATATCGATTTTCCGCGGGGGGGGGGGGGGGGGGTCGTAACTCTTGGACGACTAGCTACAGGGCTTCGGGCAATTGTTTGGCTGGTTTGGAAGTGTTTCCATAATTGTGAAATAACGGAGTGATGAACGCCGAAGAAATAAGCAACATCTGTGATTGACTGTCCTGATTCAATGTGTCCGACAGCCCGACATCACTTAGAATCCTCCATTCGTCTTCTGGGAGCCAAAAACACACGCCTATCTTGGAAACAAATCGTACGAATGTTCTAAACACCTTTCATCAGCACTTACATCTAACTTCAGTAACTCTTCCCAATGCCGGCTTCTTATATTTTGCATATTTCTTGACGTAAAACGTTAATGTCTGTTATATATTATTATATTTGCATACTTTTCTAACTTTGCAGCAAATTTCAGCTTCTTTAATTCAGATTGGCTTATGGAAATTAACATTTCCCTCTCCGTGTTTAGCTTTTGTGAGTGAGAGTAGCAATGTTTTCTTATCGTCGGGTACATAAGATTTTTAATCTATTTTATTTCACAACATATACTTAGATTTTATACTGTTTGAAATACAGTATTTTTGTAGTTGGTAAAATATTGTTAAGTAAGGTGTCTTAGTACTTATGGAGTTGAATTTATAACAATTATATTGTTTCTTTACACACATGCATCAATTTAAAGTTTTAGTACTTACAATCAAGTAAATAAAACATTTTCTTTTGATCAGAGAAGACAAAGATCATATTACAACAGTGTATGTGGTAATTACAAAAACTTATAATATTGGTGTGTTTTTTTATAATTTATTTTGAAATCGTGCAAAGTCATTTAGATATTTTGAAGCTATTTTGAATCGTGAAAAGTCGTGTAAACACCGTTAGAGGCTATTCAGTTTGTTTATGGTCAAACATTATTTCATTATCAATTTCTCTAAGGTTGAATAATTTGCCTAGAAATCTTATCATATTATTATTCTTTTACTAATACATAAACAATAAAAATTTTACTTTGATGTGTGATTTAGCTTCACTGTTGTTTTTATAAATAATTTTTTTATAATAATAATATTATAAATAAGCTGTTATAATTTTAATAAATTTAACGATATTTTCTCATATTGTGAAAGAAATGAGTTTTAGATTAAAAATATTTTAGAAGCCGTTCTACTATAACTATAAGAACAAACTTAAATTATATATATGCATATCTATTTTATTTTAAGGGTTCAATTAGTTCCCTCCAGAAGTAAAGGTAGAACTTGCACAAAAATATCAAACAAAGGCACAAAGCTGTCTAATTTGACAATATAGATCATATAAATATTTGATTTCAAACTCTTATGTACCAAATTAAGAAAAATACAAGCTGTTATTCTTTAAATCCGCCATAAGATAAATTTATACGTTATTTAAGTATATATAAATGAAAAACTAAGTATAACGATATATGACAGTTAAGTATTATTTAAACTTTCGGAATTCAAAAAATACTAACATTTGTGAATGTTACGGTAATTTTTTCTTCAACTAACTTATTTGGGCATCCATGATTTATCAAATGAAAAATCTCATATATATTTTAATTTACAATGTGACTGTACTACTATTTTATAATAAAATATTTAAAATAATAAATTAATGTTTGAATTCAAAAGTTATTTGAGACAACAGTGCTTATTATATTTATAATATAAAACAAGATCTATAGAATTCATAATATAATAAATAGTAACTAGAGTAAAAACTATAAATTCATACTAAAAGAATTCTTTATAATATAAAATAAGATTTATAGAATTCATAATAGAGTAAATACTAACTAGAACAAATACTATAAATTCATACTAAAATAATACTTTATGGGTAGTTTTTATAGAGTTCTTAAAAAATTATCATTCCCCTTGACACTCGTAAAACAAAAAGGGAGAATAATATTCACCATTAAAAGCAAAATTCCAAAGCGTATCAAAATAGTTTCTTTCTGTTTCATAACATTTTTCTTTTAAAAAGTATGTTACATAAAAGCATATTTTGCAAATGACTGCTGAAGAGAAAAAATGATTAAAGGAGTATACTACGCAACAAATATTCTAATGTGAGATGAAAACTTTGAGAAGTGAATTCATTGTAACTCTCATTTGTGAACATTCCTTTCGTTGATGCCACCTCTAGTATTAATCATGTGAGTAATTAGGACACAGCGGATTATTATTATTTAACAATACTTAGTTACATAGTCTCAGAAAGGAATGAGGAGACATACTTTACTCAGACGTTAATTATTATCGCATTTAATTAATTATGTCGTCTTTGGGAAAGAAGTGGGTTATTTATTTCAGAGTTACAAAATGAATTCGTTTCCTTTACTGGAGGATCTAATTTGGGAGACAAACACTTGAGTTTGGTAATGATAAGACTTCGTGTTCTGAATATTTACTATGTGCAAGATGAATAGTTACCAAAAGAAAATTATTTTCGATACAATATGGTAAATAATAACAATTGCAGTTATTGTTAGTAAAACAAATTATTTTTATTATGTGATGCTGATTTGGTTTTGGTTGAGAGTATAAAAAAAGAAAGTGGTTCATGAGTTGAACTTAAATAAACTACCTCACAAAATTACTAGAAAGATGGTGAAAACTATTCTTTAAAATTCAGTAAATGATAACTTTCTTAAAAGAAATATAATTCTCATTTGTGTTGTAATGCATATCCATATTATTCATAGTTTGTAATTTAATAATGTTTGATTTCAATAATATGTTACAACTAAACATATTAACTATTTATTGAAATCTAACATTATGAAAATACAAAATATAAAAATAAATTTATATTTCAATTAATTTTTATTCAAATATTTTAGCTTAACTTATCTTATTAATGTAAACTAAATTCAAATTTAATTATATATTTTTTCAATGGCAATTAATTTTATTTAAAATTGTTCAAAAATTAAAACTAAGCATAAATTAGTATTATTCATAAATTTATTTTAAGAGAAAAGTTATTCGTGAAAAGGTTTATATTAAGATTATCACATATTCGTTTTGTTTTATTAATCACTTGAATCATCTTAACCATTTTTTAAATATTAATTTGTGCTGAATATTAATTCGATATACTATCGATTTATAATTTTGATAAAATTTTCGACTCAACATTAACCGGTTTTATGATTTCTTAAGTGAATCATAACTATTAGAAGTTTTCCATTATTGCTAATTTCATATACGTAGAAAATGCAAGAGTTTCTTTATGTTTTGTATTTACTTTGATTTATTCATAAAGTGTAAACGTTAAGAAATGAATAATTTTTTATCAAAATGAAAGAAAAACATACATACATTTTCTATTTGCATGTATAACTAAGCCCATTAAAATCACCAAGAAACATATTCTTTAAATCAAATTATAGGTGTATTATTAATACGTGAGTGTATACTACTGACTATTTTGGCTCTTTTTATGCATTTATTTATATGTAATGGGAACTGGTAATTTGGAAACTATCTGATAAAGTACTTTTCTTTTACCAAGACTTTCTAATGAATTTGTATCGAAAGTTGGAAAATATTTTTAATTTGAATCAGTTTGTCAATTGTATTTCTATTTGAAAAAAAAAAAAAAAAAAAAAAAAAAAAATAGTACATATTTTTATGTAGATGTTAGAAGTTATAGTATTTTTTCACTGATGGAATTTTTTGTATGATATTAAACTCAATTTTTATGTTTAAATGTTTGAATCTTATTAATAGAAATTTTAACACAAAGAGATATTTAATGTAAAATGTGTTATGTTAGGGAATATTTTTCAGAATAAAGTAAATAAAAAGTATGTATAAATGGATGTACTTTTTGATTACAATAAAAATTTATTTCTGGATAATATATTATCAAAAGCAGTTTAAATTGAAATGGAACAGAACCTGATGGAAAAATAAAATTGAACTTTCACTTTCTAAATTGTACATAAGATTGCTCTAGCAAGATTACGGAAACTCGGCGCCTATATAACACAATTTGGAATATTTCTTGGCACATTCAGAACTCTTGTAGAAAGAACTAGTGTTAATGTGGTGAGTTAGGTCAAGAAAGAAGTGGGGCAAACCTTTTAGATAGAAAGCCCCGTTCGCATCGAGAAATATGGTTCAGTTAGTGAGAAATGTTGGATAAGAGACCTACAGGCCACAGGTTTTAGAGATCATTTATTTCATTTAAGGAAGACGGTGCAATACTTTTGGTTGAAACTGGACATCATTCTCAATTTGAATTGCATATATGAGCATACATTTTAAAGAATATTTTACTTTTAAAACTATCTAGAAAGCATGTTTCTATCTTACTGCAATTTTTAATCATTATTTTGATTGTAAAATATTATTTACAATATTAAATGCTATTAAAGTGATTAAAAAACTAAACAAAATGAGTAGAATTACAGTTGCTAAAACCAAAAATGTTACCAAACCCATAATAGAATAAATATTTCAAAAAATTACGTATGTAGAACAGAATACCTAGCTTCAGGAAATTGATATTTTTATGCATCGTTTATTGAATATGGCTAGGGAATGAGTGTTTCTGATTTAGTTTTTCAATCTAAAGTATTTTATATCAATTTTAAATGAGAAATTGAGAAAACTAAACAAAGCAATTATAGTTAAAATATTTAAAATTGAAAATTGTTATTGTTAATAAACTCTAAATAATTCTACCTTGAAAGTCTTGAACTATGAAGTTTGGTGAAAGTATGTCAATAATATTGCTTTAGACATTAATTCTTTATAAATGCATAAGTAAAAAGCATGTTTGTTACAAATATTTTACAGGTCAATACATAGGTAACAATACATAACTTATTTAAATTTTTAAGAAACTGTGGATCTAATTTTATTTTTATTTTCAGTTGTTAATCAAAAATATGAGATTCGGCTTTCTGATGAGTTTGTGCTACGTGGTAACATGGCTCTTCTCCGATGTCCTGTACCGAGCTTCGTGAGTGATTACGTTAGAGTGACTTCATGGGAAAGGATTGACGGATTCCTCATTACTCCCGGAATTATTAGTGGTAACTACATTATACTTAGATTATAAAATTATCCAAGGATTTCAATTAATAAAACGATTTTAAGATTTATATATATTGGATAGTTAATAAGCAAATAATCATAAGTAGTGTTAAAATTAATTCTGTAATAAAGTTCAAATTATTTTATAAATTTTCTATTAAATATCAATATTTTTAAGCTATCTAAAACTTTCATTGTAAATACCATTTATCTGACGTATCAGAAATCAGATCTATAGAATTTCTTCTCAGTGAGGAAGTACATTTTAATACAATATTCTGCGCTGTTGGAGCAAAGTTTTAATATACTTTAAACTATATTTTCATTCTTTTTTGGCAGGTAAATATGGAATTTTACAAAATGGTGATCTATACATTCGAGATACTTCTGAACATGATAGTTCATACAGTTTTCGTTGTCATACTGAAAATTCTGTAACACGTGAAAAGAAAGTGAGCACCAATTACTCGAAAATAATAGTTACAGGTAAGTTTAATTCAAATCAACTTCTGCTGGGTGATCAATAAGTAGTCAAAAACAAAATGTATATATTTGTTACTGGCACAAAGAGGAGAGTTTATATTTGGAAACGAATTGTTTCGATTGTTTGACAAATATTATAAACTGTATTCTTGAAAGTGTATTAGTTGTTATATATTATTATTTAAAATTTTCATGAACACATCTTCTAGGGTATTTTATTTCTATGCAAAATGTCAGCACGTTTATTTTACATTTGCCTTTTATTAAGGAATATTAAATTCATCAAAGTCAACTTGAGATTTAGATTTGGCATTGAAACCACATGATTTTACTAAGAATAAGAATAGTTTTTTTTTACAAATAATAAAACCTATCCATCTCGGTTAGGAATTTGTGGGAGTTTATGTCCAATATGAGTTATTAATTTATTTTTTTAAATGTGGTTTGTTAAGTTTCGTTTTTTAGACAGGACATGCCAATCTGGCATGTCCTGTAATTATTTCCTAAATTAGTGCTCTTTTAAGTAGTAATCTATCAGACTACATAAGGTGTTTCATTAAGATCCAAACTGTGCACAACCAGATCCCTTCTTTGGAATTTATAAAAATAATGGCCCAGTGGTGACTGAGTGGTTAGTGCTCTGACCTCGCATACCAAAGGAACCGATATGTGTTCTCGGATTAGGCATGGTTGATCGTTGTTGTTTGGAATCCACGTTAAGCTGTAGGTACTGACCCAATTGGCCGTTATTGTCAAAAACTAGGCAGTTGAGCGTATAAACTAACCAACTAACCATAAAAATAAACAAAGAACTTTATCTCTATAATGCATAGTTTCTGAGAAAAATACGAAAGAAACTATGGCGCCAAATCAGGTGCAAGAAAAAAAACTTTATTAAAAACATGAGGATGTATTTTCATGAGTTTACATAATGTATAGATATTTAAAATGTCCATCTCGCATATCCAGGCATGCATGCTTGTGTTATGGAAAATCTACCTGCACAAGTTGCAACATGTTTCTTTATTGCACCAGATATGACGTCATACATTTTCCAATTTTTCTCGAAAAATATGGGTCGTAGAGGTAGTGTTCATTTTATGTATTCCAAGGAATATGACTACTCTGAGTTTAGGTGGTATTAAATAAAACTTCCTGTATATATCACGTTCAAACTATCAAATTAGCATGATTTGAATTTTAAATGAAATGCAAAGTAATTTTATTTATCATATTATGCATAATGATCTAAACTCAATGGTTTATTTAATTTTATGAAATCTCGGAAGCAAAATTTGAAAATTTCTGAAATATGCATTAAAATATAAATTCTTCCTATTATAATGCAATAATCATATGAAATTGAAGTATAAAATTCTCTTTTATCCAAAATTGTTCAAAAATGAATTCCAAGAATCTGAGATATTCTGCTTTTAAAACTCAACCTATGCAATATTAAAAATCTTCTATTCTTAAATGGTCAAAAAAAAATATTGTGATCTGCATTACTTAATAAATAAGCTAAAATAATTTTGTTTGGTACACAGAAATAAAGCTAAAAACTTGCTGGGACATGGACTTATATTTGATCCGTAATGTGCAATAAAATAAATAAATTTGTATTTTGATTTTCACTTTCTTGACTATTTTCTCGAATGCCCTATCTACTGTATATTTATTTTGTTTATGAAAAAAGTCGATAGCACTCAGATCCTATTACCTTTTTTCCAATAAAATTATAATAAGTTAGGTATAAGTAAAAAAAAATTACTTTCCAAAGATTTTTAATCTCGTAACCATAATTTCTGTTATTTTAAATTAAAGAAAACATCCACTTCAGAAAATACATCATTTAAAGACCTTATAGAAAGAAATAATATTGAAGTATTCTGAAGATAAAAAGAAGCTGAAATATTGATCAAATTTATTGAAGAAATATATTTGCATTTTCTTTAAGGGGAGGAGTAGGTTTGAAATATATATATATTTATCAGGACGTATTAATGTCAAAGAAACTCGCTGAATTGAAGAAATATTTGCTTTATCCTTTCATTTTGAATGCAAATAAAGATAATTTAAATGTAAATTAAATAAATATTTTAAGATTCTTTGATAAAATAAAATGAGTCAAATGATTTTGCATTTCAAAATAGAATAAAATATCAAATAATAAACAAGCAACATGTTTGTTTATTTAAATAGATATTATGAATGATTGAAGAGTCAGCGTGTTTCTCATACACGTTATTTAAATATTACAGGCTGATAATTTGATGAAATGTAATAGATAAATAATAAATTGATTCAATATTTGGAGAATCATCTTGAAAGTGTTCTATCTTGATCAAATTTTCTATTTAAGAATACATTTTAATAAGTCCATATAGAGATGTAGTTTGTCTAGTTACTCCAGATATTATTTCTAGTAACTTGGTATATTGCCAGTCTCCCTATAAAATATTAAATATTCTTAAATACTCAATTACTATTAACAATGCTTCTTTGTACTAATATAGTCATTATTATTATAAATAATAATTTAGCATTAGTATTAGCAATAATATATAGGGTTACTAGCTGAATATCCGTGCTGCGCTACGAAATTTTACCATTAGCATTTTAGCGATCAAAAGACCATTCACGTATTCTACATTTCAGACGTTTGCACCCATTTCGATCCCGACAAATTGATTTATCAAAATAGAAACTTTCCTTTGTTGACAATTTTAACGAAATTTATAATTGTGAATACTATATTGGAAAGAGGCATTTGAATATCCCTCGTTTAGAACGTTTAATTCCCTTCGGACCCTTTTAATTACGTAATCGAGATTGAAATAGTTTATTGTGTTTATGTTTGCTCTTTGTTCTAAATTTCGAAGTAGTAGCTGTATTGGAATTGAGACATTAAAATAATCCTCGTACAGTTTCAATGTTGCATCGACTTTTCATCCCTTAAAAATTCATTAATCGATATTGGAATAATTTTTTTTTTTTTAAATTTGTCCTTTTAACATTTGCACCAAATATCAGAATTATGACTACATTGGAAGAGGAACATTCGGATATCCCTCGTTTGGAACATTTAACCCCTTTTCGACTCCATAAAGTAGGTTAATCGAGAACGGAATAGCTTACTTTTTCTATGTTTATCTTTTTTGACATTTGTACCAATTTTCAAAGTTGTGACCAAATGGGAAGTGGGACATTCGAATATCTCTCTTTTGGAACGTTAAACTCCTTTTCCAACCCTTAAGTGAGTTAATCGAGATCGGAATGGCTTACTTTTCTATGTTTATCTTGATTGGCATTCATACCAATTTTAAGAATTGCAACGAAATGGGAAGTAGAATGTTCGAATATCCCTCGTTTGGAACGTTTAACCCCTTTTCGACCCCTAAGCGTGGATTAACCGAGATCGGAATAGCTTGCTTATTCTATGTTTATTTTTGTTGACATTTGCCCCAATTTTCAGAATTGTGACTATATGGGGAGTGGGATATTTGAGTTTGGAACGTTTAACTCCTTTTCCACCCCTTAAGTGGGTTAATCAAGCTCGGAATAGCTTAATTTTTCTATGTTTGTCTTTGTTGACATTTGTGCCTATTTTCAGAGTTGTGACCAAATGGGAAGTGGTACATTCGAATATCCCTCCTTTGGAACGTTTAACCCCTTTTCCACCCCTTAAAATGGGTTAACCTAGGTCGGAATATAATGCTTTTTCTATTTTTACCATTGTTGATATTTGTGCCGATTTTCAGAGTTGTGACCAAATGGAAAGTGGGATATTCGAATGTCCCCCGTTTGGAACGTTTAACCCCTTTTCGACCCCTTAAAGTGGGTTAATCGAGATCGGAGTAGCTTACTTTTTCTATTTTTACCATTGTTGATATTTGTGCCGATTTTCAGAGTTGTGACCAAATGGGAAGTGGGATATTCGAATGTCCCCCGTTTGGAACGTTTAACCCCTTTTCGTCCCCTTAAAGTGGGTTAATCGAGATCGGAATAGCTTACTTTTCTATTTTTACCATTGTTGATATTTGTGCCGATTTTCAGAATTGTGAGTATGTGGGAAGTGGGAGAATTAGTGATGAGTGAGTGAGTCAGTGAATGAGTGAGTGAGTGAGGGCTTTGCCTTATATTTATAGAGATTCAGAATTCTCTCCCGGGTTTCGAAGAAAGGACTGGATTTTTCGGCAGGAACTGGACTATCGCATTGATGTATGCCGTGTGACCAAGGGTTCAAACGTATAACAACTGTAAACTATGTAAATAAAACTTGAATTGTTTCTGTATTCGTTCAAATGTTCTTATTTGCTATATTAGTCGAAGTTTTTTTACTATACCGTTTCGAAAGCCTGGAAGAATTCTGAATAACCCTGTATTGTTAATATTATAATTAATTTTAATACCATCATCATTATTATTTTTTTTAAATTATATTATTATTATCTTTGTTTATATTATAAACATTAAATTTTATTAACAGTTTTACTGAACAGAGTTATTTTTCTATCTGGTTTAACTTGTGACATTTTATTCGAGAAAATTCTATAAAATAAGTGTTTAACAATGCATTTGGAAGTAACTTCGATATAATATTAAAAATAACTTTAATAGAAATTAAAACAATTTCTGCTTGAAGTTTATAATTTAGCAAGCAACTTTCTTTAAACAGTCAAAACTTCCTTAAACTTTTATTACTATAAATATAAGGGATCAGACAATAGTGCTATTATGGGCACAACATATATTTATGCTGTCACCACTTACAATTTAACCATTAAGTAAATTATATCTCCATCAATAGCATTAGCATTGACTTAAGAAATTGTCAGAACATATCATTTTAATTCGAGCGATCATGCAATGTAAACATGCTTTTACTTCAGGGGAACAAGATCAACTTTTTATCATTATCATTTGAATTGAGAGTAATTGAAATTGGAAATTAATATTTTAAATTAAACAGAGCTAACTAATTCCTTATAAAGAAAATATATTTAATAGATAAGTACACATCCTTTGAAATCAAATTTGTCTTACACTATTTCAGAGCCTCATCATAATCAACCACCCAGGATAATGCGTCGGTCAAGCAAGGTTTCAGTGCCAGTAGGACAGAAAGCAACTCTATCTTGTGTCGCACAAGGACATCCAGTGCCAACATACAGGTGGCACAAGGTGGCAGGAGAATTGAGATCACTGCCAGAACTTGGATCCTCTGTGCGACAAGAAGGTGGAGTTCTTGTCTTCCACAAGGTGGTGGTTGCTGACGGAGGAACGTATATCTGCGAAGTCAGTAACAGTGTCGGACAAGATAAAGTTGAAGCGGAATTAATTGTAGAAGGTAAGTTGGATAGAAAATGGTTTTAATGTAATTGTTGAGTTGAAAGAGGTTGAGTGAACTTTGGAGTGATGTACTTAATTATTTCCTAAACGAGTGTGGGTTCAGCATCTTGAACCTTGTTATTTGTTTAGTTTGATGAAATATCTAATTTATGTGTGATAGTATGAGATCACTATTGCAAGCTTTGTAAGTAAATTATATATCTGAGAAATTCTAATCTGTGAAAGGAAATATGCAATGGCGGCTTGTGCACTACAGACAGAGCTGGGCAGAATTTAAATTTATTAGTTAAAAACTAAAATTTTATATTTTACAATTTTCTAAAATGAAGATCCTATTTCTACGGTAATTGTACAAAAATCCGATAAACAGCAAACTTCTTGCCTCTATACTCATTTCAAGAGGGGGGAAAAAAGCTTTTCAATCAAGGTGATCTTCCTCCGAATGGCACGAATGGCAGCCATGTGTTCCTGAAACGCGTTTCGGTTGAGACGTTGCCATGGAAACCAATGGAATCCAATAGAGCCTTCTCTTCACGTAATGTGTAGCGATGCAGCCAGATCAGCGATTTTCCGACTTCGGCTACCCTAGAGAACTTCTGCTTTAAGATGAAAATTTTGCAAGATAATGGCATCATCTGAAGGCTAGAGTGTTGTTTTATTTTATTAGTTTGATGCATTATTTTGTTCTGAAAATAAATTTGAATATTTTAAACTCATTCTCTAAAAAAATCGTGTTTTTGACACTTGAAACTTCATTTAAACAGTGATAACCGAAGTGTGATATAATCTTTCTGAAAAATGCTGAGAATTCAACTCTGCATTAACGATTAGATGTTTTGAACCTCATTAAATTAATTGGAAAAGAAAATAAACTTTGCTATATTTTTAAATGAGGAAGTTTTTTGAAAAATTTAGATTTTTTCTACTTCCAATGTTAAAAAAATTCTATTAGAAAAACTATATATTCTAGAAACTAGATGGAGGCTCATAACATAAGAATGATATCACAAACAATTTCCAATCATAGTTTCTTTTCTTGGCCCCATAAAACTCGAGTAATCAATGTTCAAAAATATGCTTATTATAATGAATTAAATATCAATGAGTTAATTATTTTCTGAAAAAACCTGAAATTTTTTTCATTTAAACTTTATTACTTATTATGTATTTTTAAGTGCAAAAAAAATCCAATTTTTAAAATGATAATTAAGAAAAAAAAGAAAAAAGGAGTTCAAATGTGTTTTTACATGATTGTGGAAAATTGTGTGTGTGTTTGGGAGAGGGGTTGTTGGGAAGTCTCATGTTTCCGGCTGCTCTAACATTTTTGACCACTGGAAATATGTGCTTGAGGGTAGATATGGTCCCAGATGTGGCGCATCAAGCAAACAGGGTAATCACGTTGCTTACAACGTGGTTGGTATGATTGAGCTATGTTCATCACATTGCAAACTTAAAGAGTTGAAAATCCAAAAAGCAATTTAATTTACAATCCATCTTCCCTGTTCCAATAGCTTAAATGGTTGGGATGATTGGTGTCTGGATAATACAAAAAAATAGGTCGGTGATAAAAAATTCGATGTTATAGGAAAACCAGACGCAGTGGCTCTAGTACAGTTTACCTAAGAAACAGGGAAATCTTAATGCAGAAGAAGCTGAAATTTATTCCATTTAAATCCCCGCGGTGAAGTTTTTCAACCAATCGGCTTATACTGAGGCGTGTTTCCATCCCTCCTCGACCCGTAGTAAAAAAAAAAAAAAAAAAATCAAGAATCGTCTGACACACCTCTTCTTCTACTGCTAATGATTGAAAATCTGTGAAAATATTCAGAATATAGTGCCTACTTGAGAACGGTACTTGACGAGAACTTTAGATTGCATTCTATGGAAGAACTTTTCTATGGATCACCCATCTCCAACATTTAATAAAGATTTGATGCGGATTTTATTCCGATCCTGATATTTTCATTCTCTGGACTTGATCTCCACTTTTGACGGCGGACTTTCTGGACGTCCGATGAAAATGGACCATATGCCAGACATGACTCTAATTTCAATCGGCACATAGGTGGTATAGCATTACTAAAATATCCCAGTTGGAATAAGAGTCATATTCATATGATAATTTTGTAACCCATTTATTGTGATACCATACTTTTTTATTTACTGACTTTGTTATTCGTTTTGGTGGCGATGCCCTACTGATTTGAATCTCTCATGAAACTTTCACGAGTTATCTGTGGTAATCCATATACAGTGGTTCCAATTGAAATAGTTCCTAAAGCAATTTGCATTGTTAGGTTAGGTCATTATAATAAGGCAAATCTTTGAAATAGAAATTACAATGAGTTCCGATATTTTTGAATCAACAATTTTCAAGTAATACTTTCTACTAAGGTTATAAATTCTTCGGTGATTGTTACATACAACGTTGATAAAAAGTTTTGAACTTTCCTGTAACTAAAATGAGCTTGAGAATAAAAACAAATTAAAACCATCTTTTCTATCTGTATTCTCAAAACGAAAATGACACTCATATTTTAATAAAAAAACTCTCTTGGGCTCTCTTTAGTTACGATATGCTTAAAGTTGAAATTAAAGTTTGAAAAAACTTATTATTGAATTTATATATATATATATATATATATATATATATATATATATATATATATATATATATATATATATATATATATATATATATATATATATATATATATATATATATATATATATATATATATATATATATATATATATATATATATATATATATTGTTTCTATAAAAACTGAAGTTCATTACTCATTTGTCCCTTCTCTCTGACCTGTCAAATGAACTATTTTATTCAATCATTACCACTAGCCTATTATATAAACTTAAGCTACGTTATGTACTTCCAAAATAATGGGCTACATTAATAGCTAAAACTTAAAAGTTATATCTTTTAATAACGCTTGCTATCAATTAAACTTCACACCGTTTATAGTTATTGTAATAAAAGTTGACTAATTATAATAAAGTGGTTAGGCGCCATCTGATGAGTCTATTTACAAAGCTCTTTGGTGGTAAAGTTAGAAGTTAGAGTAACACAATTTTACAAGATGAATTAAAATTATCATCTACAAATTTTAGGAACATAATCCGTTTGACAAAAAAAAAACACATTATAATGTACATATAAATGCTTTTAATCACAACGCTTGTTTGTTTGTAACCATTTTAAATCACTGTAAGTCATGGATGATAAAAAAAAAAAGAAAAAAAAAGCAATATTCAATGGGCAGGAATGTCGCCAATGCAAAGGTAACTGTTTTTTATATATTGATGTTTATCATGTACTTGTCTATTGGGGATTAAGTTCTCAGTTTTAAGATGCTCTATAATGTATTAGTAACTGTAAACATGAACGTACAAGTGCTGTTCTAGTTCTATTTAAAGGACTCACATACGTAAAAATCATTTTGCTATTATATCGATTCTGTTTTTCAGGTTTATTATTTTCTACTATCGCATATTATTCGTATATATTGTACAGTTTTCAAAGTAAGTACGCTTACTTCTGATTTTACAACTAAGTGACAAAAATTCTATATTGTTGGCGCTCAGTTATAAGCCATATAATCAGATAGCTCAAGGTTACTTTACAATATCCAGGGATACATTTTCTACAGTTTAAAATGTTAATGAGTGACAAAGGATTTTACCGAATATCCTGTATAACTTATTATAACACATGTTAAATTATTTTTATAGGTTTTTATGTACGGAATTAAAGCCCTAACTAATCATTTTTATATATAAATTAAACGTGCATGAAATTTTAAGCTTTTTCTACGTGAGACATAATATAAAGCGTTACTAGAAATGTAAGTGGTTAAAATTGCATATCATTTCATAACCTCTAATAGAAAGCTGCATAGAAATATCATACTCTCTCAACGTTCCGCATGTGCCTTTGAGCATATATGACCTTTATACTGTTACATTAGAATATGCAGAGCAGTACCCAATCCCTTTGTGATAACATAGAGTTAGTGCGAGATGGTTCAACGTTAATTGGGTCTGTGTAGTTCATGTAATTATCCTTTACCCTGCGCACCTTAGAAGTCCTTCATTTGACCACTGTACGTTCGGGGATAGCATTGAGGATAGTTTCAGATGCAATATGCATTAAGAGGGCATTTAATTTCTAAGAGAATGTTGAATAATTTCGTCTGTGCACATCATTGTATTGGTTGTAAGAGATTTCAAAACCGTATTTTAAGTTTCTTACTTCATAACATGTTTTGTTTTAGATTTATTAGAGTATGATAAAAATTTGCAATTTGTCTTTTTTATATTAATGCAAAAAAAAAAAAAAAAAAAAAAGAATTTTGATTTTTTTAAAATTTCCTACATATATATATATATACTAGATTACTGAATTTTTGAGACAGTTGTTTAATATTGTTAGCCCTACACATTTATATTTTTTAAACAATTAATTTTTCATAATTCTTAATTAGTAATATTAAATAAAATGCTTTCTGTGTAATTGAAATAGAAATTCTATTTTTTGTATCGCTATCTATAGCTAAATTATTTCAAGCTTTTGCAAAAGTATAAATACCCATTTGACAATCCATCTTGTACTTTTTCAAAATATGGGAAAATATCCTTAAATTGCCTTAAGATAATTTTTTTTTGATTAACTCTACAGCGTTTTGTTTTATGATTTAACATTCTAATTTTAAATTTATTTGACTTAATTCTGAAACTATCCTCTCAATACTAGGTTGGTAATAAATATTAGATAAAGGCATAATTTTTATATATAAAATAAATGTAATGATTTTAAGATAGTAATTTATAGAAAACAATCCTAAAATACGAAGGCAAATAGATTTGTTGAATAACAAATGTATACATAGAGCCCTTTTATTTGGCAAAAATCACCAACACAAATAAGTAAACATGCTCTTTAAACGGTAATATTGTATTCCCAATAATAAATTTGCTGGATTAACTTAATGAAAATTATTAGTTCCGATTGTTTTAAGTCATGATAATGCTCTCTTCTATCACATTTTATAAAATAAATCAATTGTGCTCCTGTGAACTTTATATAATAAAAAAATACACATAGACAAATATAGGTTCCCTTTCAGTATACTCCCTTTTATCGTCATTCCAACTTTCACTCCCTTAATCTTAAAACACCTTAGTTAGCTTATTAGGAACATTGCATTTAATTTAAGATTTATAGGAAATGAGAAAACTAATGATTAGTGAGTGAGTCAAGCATTTCAGTTTAGTATGAATAAATATGAAATATTGTATGCATCTAGGGTTGAAATTACATAAAAGAATTTTTCTAAAAGGATATTTTTAACAATATAGAATACCTAGGCTAATTACGAAAAAACACCTTTATACAAATATTAAAACATTGATCTATCATACTGTCGCATTTCATGTTCAATAAAATATATTTGTCAAATAACTTTTGAAGTGCAACACTGGACAAACAAAATATTGACTTTAATATAACCTTTTCAAAATATATAATTGAAAATGTGAAAACAGAATTTAGTGACAGTTCTTAAAATTAATATCTAATTGATTTTGGAGCTTTTATTGAGACTAGCTTTTATTCAAGCAAAGAATTGCTTCTTCAAAAAAAAAAAAAAAAAAAAAAAAAAAAAAAAAAAATAATAATAATTTTTTTTTAAATGTATAACATTTCATAGTTCAGATCTCAAATATTTATGATGATACATTTTTATTTTATATACGATTTTTGATTAAATTTTATCATGAAAAAAGTGGGTTTTAATAAAAATGTTAATTTGTGGTTTTTTAAAGGAATGCAGCTTGAAAATTATTTGAGATAAGGCACAGAGATCAGCGTTACAAAAAACTTCATACAAGATAATAACAAATTCTTGATCATCCTATTGTGAAAAACTAGAGCAATATTTTTCTTAAAATATGTATAAAAATGAAAAAGGAAAGCATGGTTAGACTATAAAAAACTGCTACGACCTGTTTATTTAAAAGATGCGTGAATTTCAATAATCAATTCTCGAACGAAAGGGAAAAAAATTGCTTTTCTTCAAGCTCACAACAGACATCTACATTTTATTTCTTACCAAAAACTGATAACGAACAACCCTAGGCATTAGCAGTAGCATAGAAAGAAATATATTCCCTTTAGTGCGAAGCAAAGCTCTTTACGTCTTCTCATTCCCCTTCCCTTACCAAAGACGTCTCACAAACGTTCAATAAGAAAACCTAAAATTCTCATGAAAAAAGAATCTCACGAAACGCGATTTTATCAGTTTGGTTGCGTTTAAAAGGAAGCAAAAAAGAAAAAAAAATAGTTGCAGAATGTGAAATAAATAACAAAATCTATATAATAAAAGATAAAATCCAGCACAGAAAAGATATGAAAAAATACAAGATCGATACGTTCCCCTCAGGACAGCGAGAAGTAGCAGTCTTCAGGGAAGACTTATCTGCGTTTATCTCTTTAACAGAGAAGAAGTCTATGACGTAAAAGTCACAAGATACGTTTATATGGTGGGAGTGGTGAAGAAATAAACTGGGGTGGGAGGGAGACGTATTTTATGGTCATCACAGGCCTATAGCAACATGTTTTCGATTTCATAGGTCTGGAATACCTCTCATGTCATAAGTTTATATAATCGAAACGTTGGGTTGTATGGCTCTATAGATTCTGCCGCCTTTCAAGACGATTCTACTGTATTGGGGCATTATGTTATCGCCTTTTTCTATTCTGTGTTGAAGAGAAAATGCATTGCTGTGGGTGAGATATCGGATGACGAGGTTGAGGATAGGAATAACAGGGTAGTTTTTAGGTTGTTTCGAATTACTCGGGGAGAAGGAGGGTTCTTTTGTTTAGAGGATGTTTTTGTGGCTTCGGGATGTTGGAAGATAATGCCACCGTATATGGAAGCTATCATTCTTATGTCGGAGAAGCAATAGGAGCAACAGATGAGATGGGAGTTCTTAGATGTGGCAGTTTGTGAGTTGTCTTTGTTCACAAGTGTTGCCGTAAAAAGACATGAGTTGAAGGTATACTATGAATAATATGAATTATGTGTTTTTCAGATATTTTTAAAACATATTATTTATTACATTAGTTTATATTATACTAGTTGGAAAATATTTAATGTTTTACTGTGAGATGCCGCTTATTCTATTTATTTTTTCCTTCAAAATGTGAATGGGTTTTTATGACAATCTTTTTAACATGGATTTATAAATTGTATGGCATTGGCGAGTATCTAGTTAAATTGTGTACACAAAATGGAATAGCACTCATTTAAAAATGCTTCTTTTTAACTGTACAAAAATTTTATGTAGTACAGAGGACATTTAAGTTTAAAAGAAGTAATTTAGAAGCATATATTTTTGAAATGATTAAGAAGAAGTCAATAAATATGCTTTGGTGAGAAAAGAGGAAACTCTATTATTGAACAAACGTATAAAATTTGATATAAAATCCATTAGAGTGTTCTGAAAATTCATTTTGTTATCCGTTCGTTAAGTAATAGACATTAATAAAAATATAAAGAAGGACAAGTATGTTCACTAATGCATACACGTATGTTCTAAAAAACGCGGTTAAAGAAGATAACGAGTAGAGGTAACGTGACTGTTCTATAATGTTAAATATTAAAATAAATGCTTTAGGAAAAGAGTGAAAATAATTTAGAAATATACTGGATATTAGAAAATACTTTAGGAATATAGTGAATATATTTTAATTTTGCAGGAATTGCAAAAATAATGCTTAATGATACTACATATTAAACAGTACCACATAAAAATATATTTAAAAAAAAAAAGGTGTAATTTAATTATACTATTGTATAAAGTTGTTCGAATACTTTACTTTATATTTACAATTAAAATAAACTTTATTTTTTACTTTTATTTTAAAATGCATTTAATAAAAGTTATTATTTATATCGAACAAGATAACAAAATGTTCAGCATATTAAAATGGATTGCGCATCAAATTTCTACAGGCTTGATTGAAAATATGAAATAAAATGAAATGCAGCCATTGCATTGCGAAATTATTCGATATCCAACCTTCAAAGCTTATCAAAATGTAGGTACCGTACAATTTATATTCAACACATACACTCGGAATATCAAAGCTGCTACCGCATTTACAATAATATCGCTACTGTTTGATTTGGTGCTTTCATTTGCATGCCATTTCAACAAGCTTGAATGTGATGACATTATTGATCACATCTGTTCAATAAATAGATATCTACGTCGTTATTAATTTGTTTATACCTTCCATTCTACTAATAGAAGGCGCATTTCCTGGAGGATATTATTAAGTAATGCTTAATACTAGAATCTTGAGATGAAATTCACTAGGATTAGTCAACTAGTAAACAAGTAATGAAGAATGTTCTCTGAAATTGATCTGATTTTAAGTTGCAAATAGTATAGGAAAATGTTTTAGAATAAAGTAATAAAATAACAGTATTGCTAAAATTGTATATTTTTTAAGTGTTTTTAATTTAAAATTTAAAGTTAATAAACAGATCAGAATATGTTAAATCCATTTATGTGATTTATTTATAAATAAACTTATTTGTTAAAAGTATTTGTTGTTATCTGAAGCACTAATTTAAAACATTGATAGAATAAAATATTAATTAATACATTGACTAAATAAAATATTAAATAGTTTTCAAATAATTAGAGTGATGATTTTATCAGAATATTTTTACAGATGTATGTGAGCTTAAGATAAAGCATTTTTTTTTTTTAATTAAATTTCTGAATAAATTGTTAGACATTTTAATACTCCCCACTTAAATGCACTCCAATATGCACTTAACTTTTGGTGAATGAAATAAACGTGAATGAAATACACACTTCTAAACAGTTTATTGACTGAGGAAATGATACTTGATACTGCAAGAAAACTTTTGAAAGTCTTCAAATAATTTTTTTCTTCTTTTTTACGTTTTGAATAACATATTTGATCATAGGGACTTGTTCTTTGTTATTTTGTTCATTATCTGGTTTCCTCAATAACTTCCCTATTGTTGAAGATTGCGTGGTGGCGAAAGATCGAAGAGACCCCTTTTGCATAGAAAAGAAGATGGGAATGATAACGTTTTGTTCGCTTTAAGTTCACTTTGAATTGATGGAATGCCTCTTGTATCGATTAAATCTCATTTGCACATGGGTTCTTTGTTGGAATCCTGACACGAAAGTGATTTCTTAGATTGAAACGAAACCACGTTCTGAAAGTCACTTTATCTATTGAAAGGAGTCTAATTAAGTCCTTATTTATCGATTAAATCATTTCATGAATGTATATAAATATACTTGTGAAATAGGTAAAGTTGTGCTTGCATTTGCCATGCTATGCCATGCATTTGCCTAGCCATTCACACTCATATAATAAAATATTAACGATTAAATTACATTAACTTACTGCTTGTAAGGCATAAATAACGAACTATGGGGTAAAACATGTCTATTTCATCCCACATGCTATGAAAGCTTTATGTAAATATCTTTGCTGATATTCGAAAAAATATGTTGTAAGTCATTTTGTAATGTATACTTCTTTCAAGAGTGTAGCTTAATTTTAATATAAGTAACTTGTGAATTAATCAATGTTTTGTATTAAAAAACCTACAATTAATTAGATATTGACGATTTAAATAGTTGAGTCAATACAAAAACTTAATTCCAAACATTCTGTCCTTTACCTGTATTTTGATTAATACTTATCGTACAAAGAAATAATTGCTTTTCTCCATTACAATCTCCATAGACTTCCCATATCCACATCCTCCTTCCTCTTTGAAGGACTCATAACCATAAGATCATTCTTATTATTATGAGTTTTCTAAGTGGAAATGATGACACAAATGTTAGAAAATAAAAACTATTAATTATTTGTAATTTCAATCACTCACAAAACCTCTTCACAAAACAGTAACTCACTATCAAGTTTTAACAAAAGATTCAGTACATACAACTTCAGGTACAGCGATAATTCAAGCCCCACAAAAGTAAACAAACATTGAACTTCTTTCAAAGCAGATCTCAAAATCCAACCGACTCCGGTTTCAAGAAGTGGTGGTATTTGAAATCTTCCTTGCAAACTTTTTTGAAAACTCTTGAGCACGTGATCTGGCGATTATAACGCACTAAAAAGCATGACTCTACTTTGGCAACCTTTTAACTTGTGTTATCTTTGTAAACAAATACATTTACTAAAATATACTTTAAAAAGAAATATGTACACTATTTACAATTATATACAGAAAAAATCCGTAATACTATGTTTTGGAATTCTGAGGGTTGCTCGCAATAAGTAAGAGCCAGTAAAAAAGCTTACGAAATATTATTTTCCCAAGAAGACTTTTATATAGTTCCTTATTGGCAAATTATTTCTTGGCAGTTACCTTTCGGGCAGTTAAGATATATGGTATGAGAAATTTGTGAAGATAGTTCTCTTATATTATTTTGTCTGCCGTTTTGTTTCCTTCAAACTCAACGTGTGAAAGAATCGTATTTATTGGTCAAACAGATATCTACATAATGGAATTTAAAAGTTGTAAAATATACTGATTTTTAGCTTCTACATAACACTAATGTTGTCAAAAACTTAGAAAAGATGTCTGTTTGAACATCTGTTCATTTGGTGGAGATAAACATTTATTGACAAAACTACAAGTACCATATGCATCTGCGATATTCATAACTGACTTCGTTTCGGACTTTGTTGCATATAGCAACTAAGTCCTTGTCGAGTTGAGGTGTCAAAAAAATTCAACAAAGTTATGACAGGAAGTAGTTGAAATAGAAAGTAGAAAAATTTGAAACTCATTAAGTCTAAAGTGAAAATGCAACCCGAATCTAGGTACGCGGTAGTCTTCCGCTGCCAAGTCCGATGTCAAAGCGGCAAACATGCAAGTGTATATTATGTTGATAGAGCTTATGTCCGTTTTCGACCCCTCGCAGCTCAGCTTCTATTACAGCTAGAACCTTGATTTTTTTTCACCATTTTGTCCCGGGTGAGTAGATGAAAAATAATAACATAATTGTTAACAATGGTTTGGTTGGTTGTATTCAGATTATCTGGCGCCGTCAGCAACACGAAGGCTATAATGCACCGAACATTCGTTATTAGACAAGCCAACATACATTTACAAACACCCATGCCTAACACGGGACTCGAACCCGCAACCTTGCGGTCAAGAAGCTACCTCGCTAACCACTATACCTTTTGGTCGGCAATTGTTAACAATGAACAACGAAACATGCAAAGAAAATTCTTTGAAAATCGCTGAAGTCACCAGTATTTTGTTCTTCTTTTCCTTCTGAATCTTCGGCTTTTTCTAATTCCAAAATTTTAGTCAGGGCTACAGCCAAAACTATTTTATGATTTTACACCATTCCTTTTTTTATTCGTCTCAGCTTGATTAGAGGAAGTGCCTTTTGTAGGATTTGATGGGTAGGAGGGTCTATACCCTCGGAAATGATCCCGATACTTTTTAATATAAGCCAGGCCTACATATTAAACGCTTTAACTTATCCGTACCATTATTTTTTTATTCCTCTCAGCTTGATTAGAGGAAGTGCCTTTTATAAAAACCAATAAGTAGGAGGGTCTATACTACCCAGAAATGATCCCGGAAATTGGGAAATTTAGCCCGGATAATGACTGATTAAAACAGGTCAATGGATTTCGGATAGCAACCTTTCACTAACTTTCAAGAAGTGGCTTTAATACTTTAAGTTAAACTATCAAAATGGTGTAATTAGAAAACAATAAAAATTACTTATTTTTCAATTAAAGTGCATGCTTAACAAAGCTCTGAAAACACTTTTTTCAACTTTTTACTTAGAAAACCACTTTCTGCAAAAAATAATGTTTCCTATGTGTCTGATCGGATTTGTACCATGCACCTTCTGTAGCCTGATACCATCTATAGCCTGATATCTTAACGACTCCACCACTAAAGCTTGCTGAATTTCTCTTAATATAATAACAAGTCTTATATTAACTTAAAGAGGAAGTTGCTTTTTTATATATTTATTCGTATATAAAAGCTGGTAATCCTCAATTTCGCATAAAAGCAAGTAATTTGTTCTTATGTTTTACTTACTTTGTATAATAACTTATTTTTTAGTATATAATTGAATTTTTTTTCTCAAGTTACAATAGATACATATTTTTGATTATGATTTTTGTGTTGTTGTTGTTGTTGTTTTAAAGATTTCTTCTTAAATGAAACGAAACGAATTTAGATATTACAAACCTAAATCTCTCTACAATATTTAATCATGATATTAATTGTCACTCTCAATGCAAATAGTAATATGTGAATCTAATGGTGTTGTTGCTTAAACCAATTTTTTTTCTTAGAGCAATGGTAAGATTATATCCATTGGCCGTATCTCACTCATTTACAACATAACAAATGCAACAAAACGAATTGATATCCCTAAAAAAAAAGGGGGGGGGGGAAAAACACTATACGCTGTAAAAAAAGCTCTCCAAGTAAAACAATCAGTCAGAAAAAGTTGTGAAATCTAATGTTTGCGACCGTGTTTTAGTTTTTTTGGGGTATTAGTACACAATGAACTAAATTGGGTTTATTAGGGAGAATCTCCATTTACAATCAATACTTAACAGGCTAGAGTTTTTATAAAATTAATCTCAATTCAGTGCAATGGGTGCATAGTAGCTGATGAAAATGAAATGAAATTATTCCGAAAAAGCTCTAGCTTGCCAAGTTCTGGTTGTCTATGGGGATTCTCTCCAGTAATCCCAATTTAGTTCATTATATACAAGTACCCCAAAGAAACTAAACGCGGCTGCAAACTTTAGATTTCACAACTTTTTCTGACTGATTGTTTTACTTGGGGGGCTTTTTTTTACAACGTCTAGTGGTTTTTCTGGGAGATATCATTATAGTAATTGGACTTCTAATATGAAACTCGATTTCAAATTACAAAGGTATGTGTTAAAAAATTTGAGCTGGAAAGTGTTTTTAATGTAAATGTATGGGAATTTCAGACAATGAAATTATACATTTAACCGTAAGATTTGGTAAAAGTAAAATGTTCATTATTACTGACTTATACAATATTTAATTAAATTTACTTCTCATTGTAACGATTGTATACCTCGATAAAGACTTACTCTCACAGATGACTGACATCACTATATCTATTGTCTAAATGTGCGAGAAATATGAACAACTTTACATTTAAATCCACAATGAAGCATTTATAAAGGCGTGCTTTGAAGGAAGTAAAAGAAATAAAAAAAAAAATACATGGAAATGAAAAGGGTGTATTTTTAATCACTTGGAAATTTTAAAATTCTACTAATTTCGAAAGTATACATGCTTAACAATATTTTTATTATTATAAAGCATTAACATAATGAAGTATCTTTTTGAAATTCTAATATGATTACAATAATAGTAGTTTGACAATTATCTCTATCTTGGTTGCCACAACATAAATTTATAAAACTAAGAAAATTTGTAAATTGTGTATAAAATCGAGGATTTGGATTGAAAATATATCAAACAGTAGATTTTTTTAAATTTTGACGATTTGACAATTTTGGCAATTCATAATTATCCATAAAATAAACATAAATTATCCGTTGGATAAAAAAGTTGAATTGAAAAAATATTAGTTTTTTTGCATTACTTTTCTTTATATTTAAAATATTTCACATAATGGCGGGATATCAGTATAATTTACAAAGGAAAACGTTAGTTGCTTTGAAATTATAGAGTAGTTCGTATTGAATTTCCCAATATACAAATGTAGGTTTTTTTTATTCTCTTTGGAAATGTTTCAGCTATAATTTAATCAACTGTTTATTTTCCTATCTTTTTGAATTTAACGACTAAATGGTATCATGTTATTCTAGTGAATTGTTAAATGTAGAATTCACGATATATCTCATCCGTAATAAAAAAAAAGGTATCCATATTTTAAAGCTGAAAAAAAAATGCTTAAAAAATGAGCTTAAAATCAGCAAGTTATTTTAAATATATGTTTCATAATTATTAGTAATTTATATTTTTGGAATATATTTTTAGATTATGAAATGAATCCCTCAGTTTTTTTTTGTTTACAAGGCTATTACAGTTTTTAATAGCATATGTCTAATAAAATAGTTTGGTCTACTGTGCAGTTTCATTGATCACAATTTCTTTTTAGTCATTAGATAATTCCCATCGTAGCGTGAGAAGAGAGAGAATTTCACAATTTGTTTAATTCTTTCTAAATCGGAAAAATAGAGTAAAGAACGTGAGTGGAAAGTTCTGTAGAGGAGAAAAAAAGTAGGAGAACGAACAAAACTTCTAAAAACATAGTGTGAGAAAAGAAAAACTAAAAATTGTAACACACACTTTGGCAGAAGTGAGAAAGTCTGAAAAGAAAGTACAAAGAAAAGGCTAACTTTTTAAAGAAAGTTCCATTTTCACTCCTTAACGGCAAACTGCACTTTTGTCGCATAGTACCTTTTACGGATTGAAGAAAAGAAAAATAACACTAAAAAAGACCAGCACATAGGCACTCAAAACATGAAAAATATAAGCAATAATAAATAATAAAAAAGGACTTCGTGGAAATGTTACTTCATCCCATCTTTGTTTGGTTTTTAAAAAATAAAAAAAATCGCACGAAAAAATTTACAAAGTTCGGAAAATCTTTTCTGCTTTTCAACCAAAACCCCGACGTTACCACGTTTGTTAAGGCATGTCCTCGGGACATGCTGCTCTCCTTATCGGAGTTTCACGTCCTTTTTTTTTTTTTTTTTTTTTTTAAGACCACCCCTTTTCCAAAATGAAATAAACAAAAAGCGATAAATAAATGAATGTTACGCGGAATAAATACATAAAAAAACATCCTGTCTTCGGGAAGTCCTTTGTATGAAAAGTTATTTGTCACTCAGCCATTGTTGGAATTTCATTTATTTTTTTCTTTCCCCCATCTCCTGTTTCCCCCATTTCTTTTATGTCACCAGAAAAGAGGCTTTTAATGTTAGTTGACAGGTTTAATAACAAAAGTGACACACGCACATTTGCTACTTGTATTTCCGCGAAACGATGCAAGTCAAAGGGTACGATTCTGAAAAGGAAGAATAGCCACTATTCTTCTTGTATTTATTGTTATAACTATTATGTACTCAGACAATTTGCGTTTTTGTTTATTGTTTTAGTAATGGAATGGGTATTCAGAGCTTTGGGAAATTTGACATAGTTTATTTTAATAGCACATTCAGACCTAGTTTTTTTTTTTCTTTTCTCATAGTTTTAATAAATCTTTTGAACTTGAACCCACCTAATAGCCTAACAAGTAGTAAATTAAACTGCTGAATTCTACGTTTAATCATTGTAAAACTGTTTGAAATACTTTATAAAATTGTTAAAGCAAAATTGCTTTTTACTTTAACCTTATGATGTTTTGAGCCACACTTTTGAAAAAAAAAAATCCGTTAAAAATACATTTCCCATTGACAATCGCAATTTACACAACAACTAATTTTTGTATTAAGATACGCATTTAATTCACAAATAGGAGTATTAAAATTAATATTTAGCATAATTAATGCGCAGTTCTTCAAAGAAAAGTCATGCAAAATTTGCCTGAAACTAGTTTTTTAATTCTCACATATTTCCAGCGTTACAATATGCTTTTCAATTTATGCTTAAATTTCCTTAATTCGTCTACATAAAACATGTGTTATGAGATAATAAGCTGTCCAATTCCAATAAAATAATTGTTATATATTAAGAAAATTCAAAAATATATTAAATGACATTTAATAACAATATATTGCTATCTGTACAATAAACCAAATCAGAAATCAATTCAACACCAGTATATGGTCTGTTGATACTAGTGATTATTATCGACTACTTCCGGAGTCATGTATTTATTTATCAAAGCTAACTGAATTTCATATTACACACATTTTCATAACTCTCTAGGGGAAAATTTTCATCATTTGCGTCTTGAGTATTCAGGAAAATTTTCAAAAAGCACCATTACAATCACCACAACATAGAAAACTGTAATTGTTGTCATGTTTTATATTAGTTTTCTAGCAGAGTTTGAAGTATATCTAATACACATAACATAGCAAAACATTACATAAGTGGTGCTCTAGCAATCAAGCTGAGTTCTATTTTCCATGTGATTTGAATGTTTTGTTTAAAAACTATAAGTTTGGAAAGAAATCTATAGAATGGAAGAAGGGATGTATACAAGAGATAAAAAAAATTCCCAGTATAAAATTTTTAATTCAGAAGCTTGTTTCTAATCAAGCTAGGCTAAATACATATGTTCTATATTAGCATTATAGCACTATTATCATCATTGCAGATGCAACTACCAACTCCGTCAAAATGGCTTTAAATGTTCTAACTGTCTACATCAATTTATATGGTGCTAGTTGATCAAAAATTTAAATTCAACCTTAATTGTTATCAAAGTTATAGATATTGTGAGAACTAGTTTGCTTGAACACTTGAAGGTGAAGATTTTATTCGCCACATATTTCTTACACGTCTGGGATTTTGTGTATTTTTCCCAGTGATAATATTTCTTTAATGATGATATTAATCAATATAAATATTTCAAAAGAATGTTCAGAATGTTTTATATACACTCACTTCCAAAATTTTAGCACGGAACAGTGAAATGTGGAAAAATTAACAAGTACTGCTTTGAAATTTCATAAATTATAAGATGATGGCATATATGCGTCATTAACAAAATGCTGTTTAAATTCAAAATAAACTACAAACACCAACATTAATTGGGTATGTGAGCACCCCTCAGTTGCATACAAAATGTATAGCTTGTGATCATGCTTGTTACGAGGTGATCCACCACCCCAGCGTAAAGTAATCACCATTCCTCCTGTAGAGCAGTTTCTAAATCTCAGAGAGTGGCTGGAGGTGTGAAACATCTACATACAGCACGGCCGAGGGCATCCCAAAGATTTTCAATTGGATTAAGGTCCGTCGAATAAGCCGGCCACTCCATATGCACAATCCCCTCATTCTTCAGAAAGTCGTCAGCGATGGCAGTTCTATGGGGACGCGCTTTGTAGTCCATTAAAGCGAAAGAAGGACCAACTGCTGCAGCGTACAGTATCACAATGTGTTCTAAGACATCATATCGATACCTTATAGCCCTAACAGAACCTCGCCTGAAGATGTGCAGGCCAGTGCGATATCCCAATGACATACCTGAACAGATCATGATGTTTACACCGCGGAATGCGTGATGTGTGGTGACGTTTGGTGATGTTTTGGAGCCAATTGAGTGTGATTTGTTCCCTCCAGACCCTTAGACGCTTATCATGGGGTTGTAGGGCAAATCTTGACTCATCTGTGAACATGATGTTGCCCCAATCATATACAGCCCAATTCACATGCTGGCGGCACCACTTTAATCGTGCTTCTTTGGATTGGACGGATAAAGGAACCCAAACTCATGGTACCCGGACATACAGACCATTTATCTTTAGCCATCGACTAACAGTAGTGGCAGATATCGTCTTACCAATGATCTCTGCAACCATAGATGTCACACGTGTGGAGGGTGATCTTCGATTCCTCTTGGCTACAAGAGTAATATATCGATCTTTAGAGGAGGTCGTAACCCTTGGACGATCAGCTACAGGTCTTCGGACAATTGTTTGGCTGGTTTGGAATTGTTTTCCTAATTGTAAAATAATGGAGTGATGAACGCCGAAAAAAAGAGCAACATCTGTGATTGACAGTTCTGCTTCAATGCTTCCGACAATTCACCAGCACTTAGAATTTTCCATTCGTCTTCAGAAAGCCATAGAAACACGTTTAGCTTGAAAAAAAATATAGTACAAATGTTCTAAACACCTTTCACTAGCACTTACATGCAACTCTTGTAACCCTTCACAATGCCGGTTTCCTATACGACTGACTGTTTTGCATATTTCTCGACGGGAAACCGTGATTGACGATTACCTAACATGGTTGAATACTTCATTACACCTTTGCAGCAAATTTCAGCTTCTTTAATTTAGATTGGCTTACGGAAATTAACATTTTCCTCTGCGTGCTTAACTCTTGGAAGTGAGTATATTTTATGTCATAAAACTGTACTGAATCTACTAATAAAGCAGAAACAAGTTATGATGATGTAACTTCTATAAATTGATTGAAATGAAAGAAAATTATATTTAAAAAAAAATAATTTTGGCTGCTTTTAAAATAAATGGAACAAGAAAAACGTTTGTAAAAATGCAATTTAGTTCCTTAGTTTCGTTTTGTATTATGATTAGGATTTACAATTTTTCACTCATTGAGCAGTTCAGTAATATACATATAAATATACATATCAGTTCGTCTAATATATGTAACATAACTGAACATTACCTAACTGGCGCTTAAACTGAATTTTTAGTCTTTAATGATACTTGTATTATGAAATCACTACCTGTCTTAAAGTCCCAGAGGCGACTGCAAGTTTAGGTACCCCATCGAACATCATTCTGAATTTTTCATAGATTGTGGAGAAAAGTTAGTGAATTACGAATATGCTGGTCTGTGGCGGCGCAAATAGTCGAAACTGGTCGGAAATCGACTTAGATTGAGTTGAAATAAATTCGATTGTCAAATATGCCTTAATTTGCTAAATAATGAGCAGTATGTTTTATTTTGTACTTATCGTCCTTGTATTTTAAATTAAAAAGATTGCAGACGATTCATATATTTGGGGACGGTTTACTTGCATCTTTTAAAAGTGAACCAAGATGACTTCACACATATTTATAGCTTCTAGCTTTGTTGATGAGATAACTTATGTCGCCAATTTGGCTTACTTTCAAAATATGTACGTTTTCGGTAGTTCAGAAATCGTCTGAGTCCTTCCTCATTGAAAAACAAAGCTCGATGGTTTACCAGACGAAAAGTTTGTTAATTATTTGGAAAGTTAAGATATATTGGGAAATTGGATTTAGTTCAACTCGTTCAATGTCAATTTTGGATCAGTTTTGGCCATTTTTGCCATGGCAGACCTGTGGATTTGTAATCTACTAACTTATTTCGACATTCGATAAGCAATTCAGAATGGTGTTCGATGGGATACCTAAGCTTGAAGTCCCTTCTCAGTCTATTACTGAACCAATGATGATGCATATGAGATGAAAACTTCAATAATATCTTTGTCATACACAACTATAATTCCTCCATTATTTTCATGAACTTCTCATTTTATTCTCATCCTTTGAGGCATATAAATTATGCTTCTAACTTCTAAAAAGTTATTTTGTAACATATATAAATCTGAAATAAGATAATTCAGTTAACCGGAAACAATTTTTACCCATTGAATAAACTACAAATGAAATAATAATTGAAAAGCAATATGTAAACTAATTAAGAAATTACTTAAGAAACAAAATAATTTATGATAATGACAATATGATTCAGTCAATTTACTTATTCAATTAAATATAATTATAAAAACATTTCATTTAAAATGAATAAATTGACTATTTCAACATTAACTATTTAGCAATTAGAATAAATAATTGAGAGAAAAATGATGAAATTTATCCTAGATAGTGATTTATGCGACTATTGGCAGTGAATCGGGTGATAAATGACTTATAAGCTCAAACGATTATATTTCTTTATGTTAAGCAAGTCTTTTGAAACTTTTATTTTGAGAAAGTTTGATAAATGGATTATGAGTGGCAAGTCTATAATACTATTATTTGAAAGGAGAGCTTAAAACTAACTATTGGAAAATTAGCTTCATATAATATTTTTTGTACTCTCACTTACGAGATACATTTCGAAACTAATGTGATATTAATGTTGCATCACGATAAATAATATTACGAGGATTTCAATTTCTATTTTGCAATTTTTTTTTTTTTTAAATGGTATTTATTTTGAAGTGAATAACATAAATTAAATTCCTAAATATTCTTGTTTATTTATATGAATTTTAAATGTATAATCACATATAATTATAGCTTCTTTTTTATATATCAGTAGTATATTTTTACATCTACAATATATTTATAGCTTCCAAAATATGTGTAGAATACAAGGTACCTGGAATTTAATAGATTAATTCATAAAAATATTAGAGAATAGCAATTAAAAACTCATTTATTTTATATTTTTGCACACACTAATTAAAAAATACTTAGTATTAAGTTTTTATTCTGTATTAAGAATATAATATTTATTTTGTTAAAATTATCATAAAATAAGTTCAAGGCTACTGTGTCAATTTTTAATTTTTATTAGAAGTATTAAACGATTTTGCTTATAGAAATGCTGATCAAGAGAAACTTAAGAGTTTTTGCTACTAAAACCAGTCATTTTCATAATGTGCAATGAAATGTAAATGAGTTGGTTGTTTTCAGATTATCTGGCGCCATCAGCAACACGAGGTCTATAATGCGTTAAAACAATCATCATTTGACAAGCCAACATACATTTACAAACACACCATGCCTTACATGGGACTCGAGCCCGCAAGCTCGCGGTCTAGAAGCTAGCACTCTAACCACTATACCGTTTGGTCGGCGAAATGCAAATGAGAAAAAAAAATATATGAACACTAAGGAAAAAACATTAACTGTGTCTTATGTATCTTTTTAAAAAATGTTTAATTATATGATTTACTATTTGGAGCATACATATTTACATGTTCTTTTTTTACACATTGCACCAAATTTGAATTTTACTACACATATAAATTTTATAATGTAACAATGAAGTAGAAGCGTACCTTTAAGATGAGCTTGAAAACAATTTGTATTAGCAATTTTCATACATTTTATACTCTCTAAATGTTGAATATGTCGAAATAATTGCACAATAAAATAAGTGTTCTTATGTATAAGTATGTAGAGTATTAACAAAAATGATAACATTATGTAGGAATAAGTTTTTTTCTTTCTTTTTTTTTCTTCCATCTCTTATTTACGTTTGCCATCACATGCAAGTGCTACTTCATCGAATTAATAATTTGGCTTGTAAACTCAATTTTGATCACCACGGTGAAAGTTATTCTTGTAAAAAAAATGCATTTTGTATTTCAGATGATTAAAAATCGTCATAAAAATGTATATCGAATTTATGTAGTTCGTTACAAATATAACACTTACTTCAATACACTACATATAAAAAATTTTGCCAAGCCCTTTCAATATTTATTTTTAATATAAGCAGTTCAGAAGTTGTACTTATAAAATAGTGTGTAATTACTGACAAACAAGATTATAAATTCAGAGGATACCGTAGTGTTACCATTAAACGCCAAATGCTACCCCTTTCACTTTCCAACGTTATCCAAAATAACCATTGTATACTTCTAAGGATTTTGGATAGTTTTTTAATAATCTGAGCAGTCATAAAATCTCACCATCAAATTATTAACAACACATTCAATACTCTATTTCAAATTAATAAAATAAATCCTTTTGGACCATTTAAACTCCCATTAGAACCTTAAATCTTATTTCTCTAATTTTATCTTTGAGAAACATTCTTCACTAAATCCATTTCCTTGGTATAGTCGGAGATTTCCCTTCGATCATGACTGGCGATTAAAGTTTTCTAGATGGCCTTTTCGGAGAATAGGAACGACTAAAAACCGAATGGCTTCGGATTCTTCAGCTGCGCTCTGTTGATTGTGGCCATTTATCTTGTGACAAACATTATCTTACTTGTTCCGATTTGTTAGAGGGAATTCTCTTCCAATGACCCCTGCTATTCCAAGTGACATTCCCTCGGAGTTAATCATTTATCTCTTTGTAAAATGCGTCTTCTCTTACGGTTTGAGAATAATTACGTTTTGAAGTAGAAAATATCCTTTCTACTTCAGAGATAGGGTGAAATGTATTTGCCATTCATCAACAGTATGCGTTTGAAGAAGGTTAAAGGAAATATTGAAAATAATTGAAGATAGCGGTTTTGCTCTCGATGTTATACATCGATGTTTTAAATTTTTGGAATAATTGTGGATACCATATACATTACATTTTGGAAGGAGTTTGTTTTTGTGATTATCCATTTTTCTCGCTTTATAAGAAAACAAAAATAAATAAAATGTGTACACCAATTTAAGGGCTAAGACCTTTGATGAACAGTTTATTTAGGATTGAACATTGTGATTTCTTTTTTCAAAAATCGAAGTTTTTTTTATTTTGTAGCACTATGCAGACGGTATTTTAGTAATCTGTGAGAGAAGGAATTTTTTAAGGAGTTTCGAGAGGGCGTAGAGGAAATTTTATGTAGGAATTGTATCGAAGCAGTACCGTAATAATACCCTCTTGTTCAGTCGTCTTTTAAAAATAAATAAATAAATAAATAAATAAATAAATAAATAAATAAATAAATAAATAAATAAATAAATAAATAAATAAATAAATAAATAAATAAATAAATAAATAAATAAATAAATAAATAAATAAATAAATAAATAAATAAATAAATAAATAAATAAATAAATAAATAAATAAATAAATAAATAAATAAATAAATAAATAAATAAATAAACAAACAAACAAACAAACAAACAAACGGATGGATGGATGGACGGACGGACGAACGAACGAACGAACGAACGAACGAACGAACGAACGAACGAACGAACGAACGAACGAACGAATGAATGAATGAATGAATGAATGAATGAACGAATGAACGAATGAATGAGAGAGCGGGCGTGCAAACAAACGAACGAATGAATGAACGAAAGAACGATTAGTGTTTTAAAAATAATGATCAAATTAATAAATCGAGCTTAAATATTAAGAACAATTCATTGGTGACTGCATGGTTGATGTATGAAATACGATTCAATAATAGACTGACCAGCTCATGAGCTGTGTCATTTCGAGTTCTGCTTTTCAAGAAAATTTTATTACATCCCTCAGCAATATAATATAATATTTGCATAATAAATGAGCAGGTTACGTAGGTTTATAAAATATTAAATTCTATTTAAAATACTTCTTGAACAAATATATCTAGTTTAGAATGGTTGATTAATATTTAAAAAGTAAAAAAAAAAAAAAAAAAAAAAAAAAAATAATGCTCATTATTTTCGTTCTTTTATTTAGAGTTAAATTCATTTGAAAAAAAAATTTAATTGATATTAATGAAGAAGTTTCTTAAATCAATGTGAAATGTTATATTCCACTTTTATTCGAGAAGAATAAAAACTAAGACAGAAATTTAATGGAATACAAATAATTGTTCATCAAACAAAAGATTATTACGAAAACGTTATATAATATTTTTAAGTAAATGTTATTTTTTAAGTTATTTAAAATAATCACGATGTTATCTCAAATTTCGTTTGCTCATTAATATTGATTTATTAATGCTTTTCTCGGGACATTTTTAATGTAATATCTTTTAAGACATGAGTACAAGTATTTTTTTCACTATACCATGAGCATGTAAAATTGAAAAAAGAAATTAGTTAAAGTCATTTATATAGAATTAAATATTTAATACTTCCAGTTATTAAAGAGCTTATAACCACAATTTGAGAAAATGTGCCTCTCAAAATGCTTTTGATTTGAATGTAAATTCATTTTACTTTGATGTTTAATTTTTATAGACTAATAAGAAGTATTTAAGATAGTAATGGTTAACTTCATGAATTAATTATCAATACATTATTAATGTATATGAAACAAATATCATTATTTAAAATCACAATTGTAGCTATATATTACCTAGATATATAACCGGGCATTTGTCGGCTTTTAGAAAACATAAACGTTTGTTTACATTAGAGATGGATGCATTTTATTCCCATTTTTAAAGAATAAAATTCTTCCTTGTGTGATGTAAATTGTTACTAGACATCAAAATTTGGCCTCACTTGGCATTAATTTTTTTTCATCATTATTTGCTCAATAAAAAACACTTTGTGTTTTGAATTTTTTTAATATCGAGATTTGGGTGACATATTTACTGCAATCATATGTATCAAATCAATATTTGAAAGCTATCTGGCAATCGTAATTGCCGTTGATATGTTATCTAATTTACAAGAAATATTGACAGAATTGGAGAATAAGGTTTTGAAACTGCACACATGGTTGCTTTTTAAAACTTGATTATATGAACTGTATATGTATGAAGGTGAAATATATTTGTACTCTCAATAAGTACTATGATATGTTTTTGTACTAATAAGAATTACCATTGTACCTACACATTTGTACTTATAAATTATGACGATAACACAAATTTGCGTACACAATATTCATTATGATATATCTTTGATTTCACAAACAATAGGACTATATCATTTTGTAAGGTTAATTAAATATATGTTTGGTTTGTTTGTACGCTCAGTGACCTATACTTGGGCACAACAACGGCTAATCAGGCCGGGACCTACAGCTTAACGTGGATTCCGAACCACAATGAACATCCATGCCTAACCCAGGAATGAATTAAATATGAAAGTTCTTATGTATAATTGGTAAATATTTGCAAAATGTCTCAATCATCAAGTTTGAGTGTTCATGAAAAGTTGAGAAAATATTATTTATACCATAAACATGGGTGTTTTACTGAAAAATAAAATCTATGAATATCTCCTGACAAGCCATCAAAACCATTTGTGTTTAACTTCTTTCAGTGTTTTCAAGAACTCGTATTTGGAAATAAGATATATGTGTAATGATTTCTGGATGTTCTTTTTTTCTTTTTATTTAACTTCACATTATAAAATTTGATTTCATTCTGAATTTCAGAGGCATATTGATTTTTTTTAATGTTGCATGCTACTTTCGTTTACCTGTAACTGATAAAGCAACTGTAGATAAACGTAGTGGTATAATATATATTTTTAAACAGTTTTAAAACAATACTTTTATGGAAGGAGTTATATATATTTATACCATTTATATTATTTTTTTCAAACGTTCTTTTCAAGAAATTCTTGTTTTCTAATAAGTGTTATAATTCAACATGACCTAAATGTGAATTATTTTGGGATAAAATTAATACTTTCTCTATCAAGAGTATTATTTAAAATCTATTTTAATTATAAGCTTTTAAATTCAATAACAAATAAGTAATAATAATAAATTCAACACAAAATACAAAATTCGAATTGCTTTGTTTTATTTGATTATACATACAATATGTTTGACACAATAAATCTTGTAATCTCATTTTTGTCTCTTTAAAAAATTTTTACAGGTTAGTCAACTGTTGTGTCAAACTAAATATATTCTATCAAATTTAAACGGCATTAAATTTAATGGATCTGGTAGGTAATAAATAATTTGCATGTTTTAGCACTTTTCAACAATAACCATAATAAAAACATAAAGTATTAAAAAAAATATCATGTGCATAATGATTTTACTTAATTGGAATGACCCGTAAAATAAATATTTGTCTGCTAGAAAATGAGTATGTTCATTTTACGAATTTTATTTAACAGTTTAATTCTGAATTGATTCCTTTTTTTAGTGTAACTACGTGTTTGCCCAAACTGTTTGAATTAATCATATCCCTATTTCATTCATCAATATTTTAAATTTAAATACTCTCAAACATTTAAAAACAACGCACTTTATTTTCAGAATTTTAGAAAAGAACTCGCCATAAATTACAAATCCTTCCCATTGATAAATCTCCTCAATACATCACAACATTTATCTCTCCGATCTTTCTCCCTCCAGAACCAATCCGTGTCAACATCTTCCCCTCCGACCTCCAGCTCGACGTTGGCAAAACGGCCAACTTCAACTGTTCCATCCACGGCGGCCCTGTCGGATCGGTCACATGGAAGAAAGATATGAGATTGCTGTCTGTCAATCCGAGAGCTATTTTTCCATCTCCAACATCCCTTCAGGTGAGACAGGTGAGAAGGCAAGATTCGGGGATGTACCAGTGCTTTGTCAACAGAGATGAATTCTCGGCCCAGGCCAGTGCGAGGCTTGTCATTGGAGGTGGGTATTAGTTGACATTTGAATAGTTTATGTTGAGATTTTAAGGGATAATGTCGCAGTTGGCTTTATAGCATGCGTTTATTAATGTTATGGTATTAGAGAAGTTGTTATTATTATAGTGTAATAAAATTAATGTTTTTAAATTAATTGCCTGCATTAAACATATAGAATTTAATTAAAACTAATTTTTATTTGTATTCATGAAATATTTTTTTTTAATGTTCTTTTTATGTGCAGTAATTGGACATAGCTTTTATGTTAAATGAATCTAAAAATCTGTTTTTGTTAATTAGTTTATTTGGTAGTGGTTTTTTAATGATATAATTAGGGAGAGTTTAATTTATAAAGAGTTAAAATGATAAGGATATAAAAGAGAAATTAATTTGTTGTTTTTTTGCTACAATTTTGAAAGAGACTCAAATCCATTGATTTTATTTAAAAAATACTTGCACTGGTAGGTATTTTTTAAATAAATCCTTCCTAATCTTTAGAATTTACAATCGATGTTGGACTTTAAAAATCCAAAAGGATTTTTGAAGAACTAAGTCAATTATTTGTGACTTTTTTTACTGGAAAGCTGATATTGAGTAATTAATGTTTTCAAAATCTTTAAAATGTTATCAATGAATTCAATTGATTAAATATTGTTTCAAATCAAAACAGAAAATAATATTGAGCTTCTCAACTTTATTTATAAATCATTAACGTGAGTCTTTAGTCATACATTTATGTACTATCATTTATACAATTTTAGCTGTGAATGTGTTGCTAGAAATCAGTTTCAAGAAAATTGTCTGGGAGCAGATAACATTATTTTTAACATTTTGTCATGCGCTGATTGAATAGTTTGATATTTGTTAGTTAAGTAAACATTCTTCAATTTAATATTTGAAAGAGATTACAAATACTCGAGTTTTGATTATATTTTTCATCAACATATACTAAAATAAAATGTCCTATTATGTCGTAAAAATATTTTTAAATACTTAATAAAAAAATTAGATATTAAAAACAATTAATACAAATTTTTGGTATTTTTATAGCAAATAAAATATTTTTTCCTTATGAATAAGTCTCGGTTTCCTTAAATCTTTATTAGAATAATTTTTTTTAAATACCAGTTCCAAAACACTTTTGATAAAACCGAAACAGCTCATGTACTCTTTCGTTCATTTCCAAAGTTTCATCAAAACTTTTAAATTAAAACTACAAAATTTTTAAAATAAAACTTAATATATTTGATTTGAAACAGTGATTCATATATACATCATTTTGTAATTAATCCCATTTTTTAATTGTAATTGTAAAATATCAGCTTGGTACAATATTAGTCAAGAACTTTAAACTTAAATATAACTAATAGTAAATATATAAATTTACTTTTATTCACTTTTTTTTTTACAAAATGAATTTTATTTTGTAGAAGCTTATCTATTTATAACATACAAAGAGGAACCTTTCCTATAGTACAATATTTTATATTTATTAAAACATTTATACATAATACGAACAATAAAATGTTATCCTGTTCTGATATTTTTCATCTATTTGTATATTTATGTCACAGTTAAGTTTGATTAAAAAGGAATAAAACATGTTAAGAATTTTTATGAATTGTAAAACATAATTACGCAGATGAATTATTCCTTATTTTCTCAAAACCATTTCTGAAACACACATTTTAAAAATATTAGCTTTAGAAAACCTTTGACAAAACAGAAATAACTCATTTCACAACGCTCTTAAATCAAAGTGTCTCCAGACATGAACAATTTTGTTTCGTTTGAGACTCTTTCCAAACAAACTTTTTCAAGAACAAGTTCTGATGAGTACCTTTCAAAAGTAGAAAGCCAAACAGCGCCGAGGGGAAAGAAAATAATAAACAAAACTCCTCAAGAAAAGAAAATATGAATTGCGAATGATGCAATGTGATATCTTATAATTAGAGAAGTTTCTTCCGTGGAAAGCAAAATGTACAGTTATTTATTACGGTTACATTTTAAAGAAATCTAAATGAAAGAATCTTAATATTTCTATTGAAAGTATTACTTTTGTGATTTATTATTTCTCTGAATTTTATGGTTTAAAAGTATAAGGGATTTGCTTTAAGTTTTCAGTTCTCTTGTCAGTTTTAAATAGCAAGAATCATTAGAATAAAAATATGACGTTTTTTTTTTTTAGTAAAATAAGTATATCATTCGTGATCGTTTTGAAGTAGGCATTATAAAGATTTGGTGTGTTAACGAGCTTTGAATATAATTTTATTTAAATGTTGCCTTGTTTACTTTGGGATGTGGCTTTTCGCAACTCTGTTTAATGAAAGTACTTTAAATAAAAGAATCACTGATTTTATTTGATGTTCCTTTGTGTTATAAATATTGTAACGGTGAATTATAGCTGTAGGTAATAGTTTTCACGTATCCTTATGTTTTTTTTTCTCTTAGACTTTAACAAGTGCAATTTTTTAAACAGTTGAAAGATTCTGCAGATCAAACCATCAATAGTGATTTATATTAATAATAATGTTTTGACGAAAAGACAAATGTAACTAATATTTTCAATTTGAAAAAAATTAAATTGAGTATACGTAAATATTTATGTGAACCTTTGCAATAATTTTTCACCACTGTCGTTTTATTGTGATATGTTAAATTGAAGAAATAAAGCTTTAAACAGTAATCTACGAATGTATGGTTAGGACACCATTCTAACATTATGCGTACTATTTTTACAGTTTACTCAGTATTGTACAGTTTAACTAATACTGCACCTCCGTTGTAAATCAAATAACTATGTAACTATTGTAATATGCTCTGAGAAAAATCTTTCCATTACTTTGTAAAATATTTTAATGCCCACTTTATATTGTTAATTGGAGACAGTATTAAAATATGGTGGTCCTATTAGAAAATAAATCAAGTAATTTTTTAATGCCAATGTACAACTATTATTTTTAAGTTAAACGTTGTTAGAATTGTGCCTTAACGTTTTTTGAATTTTAAAGTTAAGCGCATTTTGTGGATTTACATTACATAGCAACTATTTTAAAATCCTGGTAACCTACATTTCAGAATTTTTTTATGTTTTATAACGTAATAAGACTCATTTTACAATAAACAACAGTTTCAATATAATGTCAAGATTGGCATTAAAGTACTTTTGCACAATATAGCCAAAAGAGTTGCAAAAATACAATTTATTCTGTTCTGCATTATTATTTCATATATATATGAGAAGAGCAGTTCATATGGATAATTGAGCAATCCGTATATGCTGTCTGAGAAGATAATATTAATGTGACCTGACGGAGAAAACGTCTTGGATGTTATTTCCTATTCGAAATAAATGTCGGATGGAATAGACAAAATCAATAGATTGGGATATAGTTGAAATATTTATTCACTCTGCAATTAATCAGTCCAAGAAAATACTGATATGGAATTTGTTATTAAATATATTTCATGACTTTTATATTAATCATATTTTGATAAACATAATTAAATATAACTAAAATATGTTTTAAATAAGTTTCAAACATATTATAGTATCAGAGTTTTCTAAAGATGCATCGTAATTTTTTAAATTTACATATGCCACTAGTAATCATTTAATTAAAAGTTACTTATAAGAGAAAAGTTTTAGGAACGTTTATATTTGAAAATTCATATATTGTTATTGAATTTACTATCTTAAAATTTGTTTTAGTTATTGAATGCCTGATTGAAAACAATTACATGCTTAAATGCACTCATTTTAAAATTTTGTGATACAAAATTATTAGTTACAAATAAATTACATAAAATTTTCCATATTCTTCGACATAAAGCACTATAAAATTGCATCTGATCATGGTAGAAGTGAATAATTCTATGTCGATATTTGGATTTAACAATTAGGTTCTTAATATTTTATAGGCTTTATTTGGTGTTTAAAATATTCTTGTATAAGTCTTTTGAAATCAGCTTAAGTATTTAAAAATCCATATTATTATACTACTAGATCTAATTGTAAACTACTTTAGTATTTTTTGTAATAATGATTGCAGTAGGAGTAATTATAACCAAATCCCTTCTCATTTATCTTTAAAATTGGTTTTTGTTGTAATGCTTTAGATCTGTTTCACGTATCATCATACGAATTTCTACTTTTTTATCTTTTCTCACCAGATCTGGCTCCCAAATTAAAAATGACATTTCCAGAAAAGATCATCCGCCCTGGAAGTTACGTATCCCTAGTATGCGTCGTATCTGGTAATCCTGCTCCTCAAATGAAATGGTACCTGGACGGTTTCTGGCCAGTATCCACGAGACCAGGTACCCTTGTGAGTACCTATCTCAGCAGTACTGGAGACGTCATCAGTTACTTAAACTTTACATCCATAGACGTAGCCGACAGTGGAATGTATCATTGCGAGGCTAGTAACGAAGCTGGCAGCGTGAAGCATGCCAAGCGACTTAACGTATTTGGTCCGCTGTTCATAAGGCCTCTGAATAATTTGACAGCTTTGGCGGATTCCAGGTTCAGCATCGGTTGCCCGTTTGGAGGATTTCCCTTTGAAACTATTACCTGGAAGAGAGGTAAGGGTTAAGAGTTTCGTAGTATATTACAGTTTGGATTCAGTCTCGTTAATGGGGATTGGAAGGTCGAGGTTAGATACTGTTTCATAGATCATCGTGTATAAGCATAGTTATTGATATCGTATATAATAATGGTAGAGTAAAATAGGTATTTAAGTTATTGGGACAAGCAATGTCAGGTAGTGCTGGTTAGATACCAATCTTAAAATAGGAGCATTGTTTAAAGTTATAAAGTACATGTCGTGGACAATAAAAATAACATTTATGCTACTAAAAAAATTTCGAGAAGGAGAATAGGCTTTGAATTCTTATCATAATTATGTTGTTTATTATTCAAAATCAATCACTATCTTATGAAACTAATGCTGATTATCTTTGTTAATATACGAATAAATTTTATTTTATAATGTCAACATTAATTTTTAACTTATTAATAATTCAATTCTAGTTTTCTTAAGTTTATTTTCATCATAAAAATAGTCTCTTTGCTCTAATTTATTCATAATTATGTTTTAAAGAATGATGCTCTCCATTTTCAAAAGCTTACGTATTTGGCAATTCAATCTAATATTTCCTTAGTTGAAAATTTGCCTTATTTGCTAGATTTAGGAAGGTATAAATTTAAAATATTTTATCTCAATGTTGTTTAGTTATAATGTTTAAAAGCACATAGCTTTGCTTAAAGTTTAGAAAATAAAATAAAGTGATTTCTTTAAAAGACGACGTTTTAGCAGTAAGTTCATTGCCACTTAAATAAAAGTAGTCTTGAAAATGAATTGAAATCGTTGTTTGATATAAATGTGTCTTAAGATATTAAAGTCCTGAAAATATAATTGAAATGCTCTATATAAGCTATCTCAAATGTACTTTTAAAGCGCTTTGTTATATTTTGTTAATTCATTTAATGGCTTACGAGCAATCACAGAACAATTATTTTCAGGTACCTGAATCAATTAAATAAGGTTTTTTTTTCTGTCAAATTTTTTTTCGTTAAACAAAAATTATCAATATATCACTAGTTTGAAATGTTACTTACATAAAGATTAATTAAAAAAAAAAAAAAAAACCTACATGTTGTACATTGGTAAAATATGCATACAAATTACAGAAGGTCTAAAAATAATCACCATCACATTTTGAAATTCTTATGATAACAGCATTATCAGCTGTTCAAACACTGTGTATTGCCTTAATTTCAGTTGAATTTTCCAGTGTATTCAAATTAGATGTTAAAGATAAGCATTTGTCTCACTTCTCACCTCGAATATGTTAACAATACTTTTAAATATTTAATGTTTGTAGTGGATGCAATGTATAATCAGTAGAATATGTGCTCAGAAGAATATGGCACAAAATTTCACATTCAATAATATCAGGCTCTTTCAGAATGTCTTTAAAAATTTAATTAGAATTTATTCTTATTATTTTGCATGCATATATGTTCGTATTTGTACTAATTCCTTGTTTAATCATTGTCTAAAATATTAACAATATAAGTGTTGAGAGTATAAAAAATGTATATAAAGAAAGTATTAGAAAATTAAGATATGATAAAAACCATAAAGATATTCATTCGATACATTTTTGCTGACAACCATTTAAATCAATCTTTGCTATGAATAGAAATTTAATCAATTTATTCAAAATAAAAAAATAAAAAAAAAAAATCTTTCTTAATATCTAAAACTAATTGTCTGTTCCTATGTAGAATGTATTCGCTGATCTAATTTAATGTGTAATTGCATATATCTTTATTTATAATGGGAACAATCCAACCATTAAACTGAGATCTTAAAGTAAAACGTAGCAATTTTAAATCCGATAAAATGATAACAAATTGGATATAAGTGAAGCAAGAAGGGACCCAGGTGTTTCTTGTTCTTTTATATTTTAAAAAACTCTACTAAAAGTTCTGTGCTATAAGATTGAATCAAGTTTTTTTTCTTCCAAACTTTCGTTTAGTCGTTGATATTTCGTTGATACGTTAAAATATTTTTTCAAACCATCCTAGATGTTTTTGTCACATTTGGTTTTCGTAAAAATAAGGAATATAACGTTTCTTTCAGTAATAATGATATTTTTATGTTGGAATTCAAAAAAGTTTTAACATGTTTTCAATAATATAAATACAAGAATTTACATTTAAAGCTTAGAATAATGGATATTAATTATAATAAAAGTATTTTAAAGCGCAATATTAAAATCTTTTACTGTTAAACTCTGTTTGAAATTCAAATGATACAAAATGAAGTATTTGAAAAGTTTTAAAATATATATATATATATATATATATATATATATATATATATATATATATATATATATATATATATATATATATATATATATATATATATATATATATATATATATATATATATATATATATATATATATATATATATATATATATATATATATATATATATATATATATATATATATATGCAGTAGTTACTCAATAACGGAAGACTCGTTTTTTTTTTTTTTTTTTTTTTTAAATATGATCACTTTGTATTAAGAAGGAATCGCTTTAAAAGATTTAAATTGTCTAAGTTTCATATTTTAATAAAAGAATATTCTATTAGGAATTAGAATATCATTCCTATATAGGACCTCTAAACATACCCGAATTTTTTTTTATCAATAAAAAATTTAGAGATATAAGATAAAAAAAGAAAATACAGCTTATCTATGGATAAGTGCTACTTCCGATCCACGATAAAAAAAAAAAGTATCTTAGATATAAATTACTGTTTTTAACATGTTTTCATCACATTTACAATTACTTTTTTAGGCGGATTGTAGATAAGGCGATGCAAATCAATTAGATTTTCAATTTTTTGGATTCAAATAATCTACTCGGCAAAATTTATTTTTTCCTTTTTTTTTTGAATAATTAAAAACAAATAAATATAAAAGAATATTTTAGAGTAATTTGTTATTTAAAATCTAAAAGGAAAATAGTTTTTCAAATGTTATTATTTACTATGCACTGGCGAAAGAAATGTTCAACATATTCAAATATATTATTTCCATTGCTAAAATGCTTGCTTAAAATACTGTAGAGCTCAAAAATTGTATAACTGATATTTTTAATTATTTTGCTACTTCTATTTGAAGTCATAATAGATCATAAAAGCTGTAAAATATTTATAGATCTCACATTTGTATAAAAAAAAGCATTCTAATACAAACATAAAGAAATGATCGGATTCAAAATGATAAATTATTTTTCAATCCTAATATGCTTGTTCTATACCAATGTTATTAATATTAAAGATTCAATTTAAATTAAATGAATAGTTTTTCAATAGTTATTCAAATTTGTTTTTAATTTAAAACCATTATTGATTTAGAAACAATGGAATTGAAGGGAAACTTACTCACTTAAAATTAATAATCAACTTTTGTATCAAATAAAATTCGGTGTAACTTAAATGCATTTCAGTCATTCCTTATTAATATTTTAAACGTTTTCTACTAAAAAATACCCTTCATATATTAAAAAAAAATATTTTGTAACTTTACCCTTTTATTCCTAAATAATAAACTTTTATTCCCAACAGCTGTCACCTCCCAAACCACATCTAACTTAAGAAAACATGTTTTTCAAATCAAGTCTGTATTTTTAAAATAAAACAACTAGTAGTTTAAAAATAAAACTCCAAGTAGTTTAAAATACTTACTTTTGTCCCGCATCAGTATAAATAAGTCGAAAAAGAAAAGAATTTCCGTTCCGTAACTGCCGAAGTGTTACTACTAAGTAAGAAAATTAAAAACGAGAAACTGAGCATAACACGACCCTGCTGTTACAGACCCCCATTAAGGATGTTGTATTTTTTTTTCTTATCGTTCTTCCTGTTCCTACACACCTGAAGCTACAGAAAAACATAAAGAGTTTACTAAATGTTTCGTAAGTAGAAGGAAGAAAACAACGGCTCAGAACAATGGAACATGCTTCCTGGTTGGTTGTTGGAAAAGCGGTTTCCTTTGTCAGGGTACAGCATGAAATATTATGGAGCTAGGCTTTGACATTAAATGTTCTCGGAGGTTTAGCCAACGTTTTTCTGGCTATTTTGCTTCCGAAGTCTTAACTTAGATGATGGGGGATTTGGAACATATTGCGTTTCTTCTTAGTTACGTTCTTAAAGGCTTCAGTTGACATTTACGTCCTGATTAATCCACACTGTGCGGAAGAAAAATATGCAAAATCTACGATAACGTAAGAATAACATTTTTGAATCCAAAGTATATTAAAGCAGTGCAATATGTAAATATGATAACTATTTATTTTTATCATATCTAAAGAATTCAGCGCATGCCACTCATTCAATTAGATAGAATATTTACGAATATAAGCACTTGCGATGATAGCATTCTTACATCTTCTTTTCATATATACTTTTTAATTTTAATTTTTTACATTTTAAGGTAGTAAATTAAATTTTTTATGCTGTCGACATGAATTTCTCTCATTTTCATTTTTACGTAAAAGCATATAAACTCTGTAAAATTGCCTACATGCGAAGTTATTCACTTACACTAATAATTTAGAAACTATTTTTTATAGATGGTGTTATTTAAAAATTAGACAGTCACAAAGAAGAGATCTTGACTTTCCTAAACACAAATACTTTGAATAATACTTAATTTTAACCCTAACCCTTTCGAATTATATCTGTTTAAAGAAATTAATTAGTAGAATGATAATTTTGTGAGATTTTTCAAACTGGGACACGTGATACATTTCCAGTTGTTAACTATGAAAACCGCTAATTTTTAAAATAACTGTTGTTTTATAACACTACTTACTATTATATTCATATAAATTGAATTAATATAGTAGTATCGAGTATAAAAATAATGTGACATTTTTGAGTCTATGTTTCAAAATACTTTTTAAAAAATAATATCGTTTTTAAAAATAAACTGAACTGAGGAAACTTCAAAGCTGTTTAGTTCCTCTAAGCTCAATTCTGCAATATTTTTCGAACCTTTGTTTATTGTTTCTATTCCCACAAAAAGAGGAAATACCCTTCTCTTTATATCCAATAAACGTGTCTCCAAAGACTTGTTCCCTTGAGAACTTTTTTGCGCTCAAGGAATATCCCGCTTCTTTAAACTAATTTCCTGCAGAAGAATGGAAAAATACCATGGAAACGTAAAATTCAATTTATCAGCAAAATTTGAAATGTTACGTTTAAATTCAAAATAAATAAAAGTGCAACTCGAATCGTTCAGTTTTATTGAATTAGGTTATTATATGAGCATGCATTAATTTTTCAGGAAAAGTAGTATCAAATGTTATTTTTGAGTTAACTTTTCAAGAAGAGGGAAGCGTTATTTATACATATATATTTTATGTTGTTTTATTTTGTTCGTTTATATTTAAACCTTTGTAATGTGTTACTTTTTTATGAACATAACATCTGTTTCAATTCAATAGATTTGGTATGATAATTCATATATTTACAAATCCTCTCGCTGGTGCTAATAGGATTGTGTTTGGATTGTTTCATATTACAACTCGCATTTAAAGTAAACGCCGCATCAAATATCTACTTTATGCTGATAAATCTCTAAAATAGGTTATAGCATATTGCATATAGTGAATTAAACTCCTGATTCTATTCAATATGTATACAAATGACTATTTTGTTTTTGAAGAAATTTTTTTTTTTTTTTTTTTTTTTTTTTTACTGCTTGGCTTTACAAATGTACTGAATGTTAAATAATGGGTCATTAGTTACAGTTTTAAAGAATATTTAAGGTTAATAAATGAGGGCACGATGAACGCAATCAATAAATGCTTACAAGAGCTCAATAAAGTATTTTGGTTTATTTATTAAAAATCACTTTTCTTTTATTACGAGTTTGGCTTGAGAGATAAAGCCATCAAATCATTGATGCAGTAGTATTTTTTATTTTTAGTTTGAACATTTTCAAGGAAGATTAACCTGAGATTGAGGCAATAACTTATGGATGCGTTTGTTTTTCTTGCTCCGATGGATAATCTGATGGCGCGGCAAATTGCTGTCTGGAAGCTTTCCTCATAAAATTTCTCATGAACAGAATTTTTTACAGAAAAGTTATACAACTATTATTACGATGTGTTGAATGTAAAGCATAATTTTTGTATTCTTTTAACGCAACATTTGCAATAATTGTATAATTTAGACTTCATGCTTTTAAATCTTTTTTGAGTTATAGAAACATTATGTTTTCAAAAGCTTTTCACACTTAAGTAATAATAAAAAGATAGTTTTTTTTCAATTCGTAAATTATACAGAAAGCGAACACCCAAAAAAAATTGGAGAAATAAATTTGGAGACATTTTAATTCTGCTTTTAGTGCACATTTTCAAAATAACTTCAGCATTAGTTTTGCTTTAGTTTGATATAGGATAATTTAATTAATTATTTTATTGCAAAGTTAACTGTAGGTGGTTTCAAAACGTTAGCAGCTAACAACTAATATGTTAACTATACGTTGACTGTCATTTCAGTGCTAAATGCAATAAAGATATTCCTAGTAGTTAGATATCTAAATGATTGTGTAAACTCTGTTACATACTTTTTAGAACACTCTAGATTTAATAAATATTAAGAATCTCTTAAATGTTACTTTTACTGTTTAATTTATGAACAATGAATAAATATTCGTGAGCTTCCGTGTTAAAATAGAGTAAATAATTAAACATAGCAAATTGAAACAAACATGGAAATTGGTATAAATATACTGTGCAATTTTAAGACCAAAGAGTTTTTCCTTAAAAGAGAAAAAAAGTAGATGAATTGAACAAATGAAAATTGATCCTATTTCCTTATATAAGGACACTGAATTCCCATTCTGCTCTTTAAATTGTATTAAAAACATTTTTATAAATGAAACAAAAACACAATTATGCCTTATATTTTATTTTAAAAAGTTTCAGTGCAATCTTCTACAAAAATTCATCAATTTGAACTTTGGCCGATACATTTAAGTCTGACTCAAATAAAGCTTCATTTTAAGACATCTCTCACGTAATGGATTCTCCACCATTCTAAAAAGGTTTTCCGAATAGGCATCCCCCCCCCCCTCCTCACAAAAAGAAAGAAACCAATTGAAAAGAGACGCCGTTTCCTTATCTGAAGATCACTGAATTCATCTCCAGCTCCTTAAACTCCTCGCAATATCTGGGATAGTCCTCCTCAACAAGAGCAGGCGTTCCGGTCTGGATTTTTCCTCGCTCCTGAATCACCATCTTCGCCAGGATCGCATCACCAAAAACACAAAGCGCTTCCTGTTAAATATTGCAGCAAGTCGGAAATGGCCGAGTGTAGGAAAAATGTCCAAGTCCAGCAAAAGATCGGTGATATAAGGTTTTTCTTGGACATTTAACGGAAATAGTTTTAAATTTTGTGAGCTCTCGTCGTATATAAGACAATCAAGGTTTCGAATCGAGGTAGTATAATAACGTTTGTTGGATTCAAAGAATGCTAGAGAACGTAAAGGCCGGTGCGAGTAGTGGAGATGTAACTCTGCGCAATGTAGGTTTAGAGTTATATATGTATTTATTTGTATGTCTTTTCTTTTACTATGAACTAAGATTTATCTTATATCAAACTAATGGCTTTTGTCTATTGAATTGCAATTTTTTACTATAGAGATATTATTTTTCTACTTCAAGTCCTCAATTTCTCAAAAAGTGTATGGTGGGGGAGGAGGTATTATAACTTACGTGATTGTACTTACAATATCTGTGGTTATATTTTCTTATATCTGAATGATGAAAACAAGAAAAGTGAATAAAAGTAGCATTTATATTTCCTGCACATACTTTCTTAAAATATAAGGAACATTGGATGCAGTCGACTATTGCAATTTGATATATAGAATACTTAAGTTATAAGCATATTTGTAAATTATTAAGAATTCTATCAATTTTAATTTTTTTTAGTTTATTATTTATTTTTTGGTCATTCACCACTATCAAAATAATATTGCATATTAACTGAATTTCAGAGTGTATTTATGTTATCTTTTTTTCTGAACATGCTGAAATTCTTATCACAAAACAGATACAACGATCCAATAAATTCTGGCCTTGTTTTCTGCATTACATAATTAATTCAGCTTACAAATACGTTTCCTGAAGCAAATAACGTACAGAAACTATTTCTTTACTCAGATTTGTAAATTATGTTTACGGAAATAATTAAAGTGGCTATACCTAAGTTCTTAGCTACATGGTTTTTTAGTATTGTACTTGAACTACTAGACTTAAACCTCTGAAGCTTAACTCGTGTTTCATATTTTAGTCAACTACCAGTACATTAAATTACTTAAATAAAACCTTTAGCATATCAAAGGGAAATGTACATTTGATTCAAGTTACTCTAGGATTATCCTGAATACTGCAGCAAACTGCCAAAGGAGATTCCCTTTGTAAATTATAAACGTAACACAATTGTGTTTGTTTACGAAGTACACTCCTGTAGCAGCTTTCTAATTGCTATGAATTCAACCCAGGTGTATTGAGTTTAATCATGTGTGTGTTGTACTTAACGTTTTGAGGAACAGTAAACAATGACATGTCAATAGAGTTTCACGAGTCATATTTAGGTACTGAGCTTTACTATTTCGATTAATTCTCTTCGATGTTACGTGAGTAATATAATACTCTCATTTGAATTTATGTCATGGGATGAATAATTATGAACCGGAATACACAGTTAAAAATGCTTACAATGAGGTGTTTTTGTAGACTTTAATTTAAAAAAAAATCCTTAATTTAAATAAACGAGTTGATTATAAATTGATTCTAATAGATAAACTTAAAGTGTAATAAGTAAAAAATTTTATTTTAAGAGTTTATTTTTAGTCAGGTTAAAATATTGTAATGACTTAAATACTTTTCAAAAAATTCAGAGTGTGTCTTTTTCTTATTTAAATTGCTCGATTGCTAAAGTCTCTTATTTCTGTTGAAAAAGTTTACGTAGAATTTAAATAAACTAATTTGCCCAAAATATTTTTAATCACTATTGATGCAAAGACACAAAAAATTGGTATCAAAATATTTTGATGGCAATTGCTTAAGTTTGAATGTTGTGATACAATAGAGACATTTTTAGACTTTAATATGTTATATACACTTGAATGTAAATAATTTGAAATAAAAATAAATACTAATAGTTTATTTTGAAATAATATTTGAATTTCCTTCGAATATTAAATATTAATGTAATTTAGTACTGAAATAAAATAAAATTCTCAAGGGTATCAATGACAAAACAATCTATCATACTGTGGAAATGAAGGCTATTTAATTGCATTTTAAAATGAATTTGTCTAGAAAATTACATTGGTAAAAGTTTTAAGCAAAAAATACCACTCCCCAAAATAAGAATGAAAATGAAAGTTTCCATAAAAATAGTTATTTTGTTAAAATAAAGTTATGCCAAGGCAAAAAAAGTATTTATTTTATTTCCATTAATTACGATTTTATCATATGTATCTGCAAAATTAAACGAATTTTTCTTACTAACTTGAATTTCTTACAATAAAAAGCTAAAGCATGAATTGATTTGATTTTTCAAACAATATGCCCGAACTTAAATACATAAATTGTTTGCATTGAGATAATAATGTATTTTTAAATTTAATTTTCTCTAATACATATATATAACTGGAAGTTATTTGTAATACTATCACACAATTATGAACTACAAAATATAATGTGTTTTGTTATCTACACTATATTTTTAATATCATAACTTTATCTACACTTTGTTAACTTCAATTTTTACACTATATTAACTTCAATTGTGTTTTGTGTGTGATGGACAAATATGAGAATAACTAGTTACCACACTTGCCATTGTCCAATAGAGCATAAACTTGATCGATAGATTCGTTGTCTATAATAAAGCATTTTTTCAAGTTTTGGGGGTTTGAGAAAATAATTCGTATTGATAAAACACTATAAAAAAGCTATCTAAGCTCAAAAACGCTTAAATAAGTTTCCATCGAGCATGAAAGTTGGAAAAGCATATAAAAGACTTACAGAAAAACTTTTTTTAATGGATTAATTTTTTACTCATAATTCAAACTTCTTAAAAGTATTTTTGAAGTGTACAAACTCTAAAAATAGCTTTTTACCACTTTTTACTTTTCTTTCTCGCATGAAAAATTTAAAAGCACTACTTATTTCAAATTTAAACATTCAAATAGTCATAATTTTAATACCTTATTTGCAGTTTAATTATATCGTATATCTATGCGTAAACTCATAATTTACGGAAATTGTAAATTGAAAGTTATTTATTCAGTTTAATTACTTTTTGTAAAAACTATTAATTTGATAAAATAAAAATTATAAAAGTACTTAAGGTGAGAAAATTATACATTTTTTAGTGTACACATGCTACTGTAGGGATCAATATATGATCATGCACTTTAATCAATATTATTTTTTTAAGAAGATAAAATTAATAAGTTTTTCGATTTTCACCTCTAAATCAATTATCTGGAAAAAGATTTCTAATGAGAATTGTTTTTACGTCATGTTTAAATTTGATCTCACTTAAAGTTATAAAATGACAGTTTACATGGAAAATAATGCACTATAAAATTATTTAAAAGAAAAGCAAAAACACTTGCATTTGTTCCGAAAGATCAAAATGTGTTTTTAAAAAATCCAAAATTAGGTTACAACATTAGAATTTAATTCAAAACAAAAAATTGCGCTAAAAATAAAACTAAATGCAGTTGGTTCTTCAGCATTAGCATTACAAACTAATATTGATCATGTTAATGACTCCAGAAGTTCACGAAATTAAATTAACCTTTTATGCACAAGATTTGAATGTAATTTTTTTTATGAATGCCAAATGCATTTTGTAAATACAAATTTTTTCATCTCATCACAATTTGAGAAAAGAGCAATTTATTGCTTTTACTATTTCGGAAACAATTAGCATCATAAAAATACACAATTCCGAAATATATTTGAAACAATTCTAACAAAGGACTTTTTTTTTTTTTCAAACATAGCATAAAAAATAAAAATAAAAAAGAATGTAAGCCTCAAATAAACCCATTAAATGCTTCTTTCTACGTCACAAAATAACAAACATCCCAAGCAGCAAATTAGCCTTTTCCTGCTTCACTTACTTCTTTCCAAATTAAAATGTCTCGATCCTTCTCCCCTCACGAATTCCAATATTTTTACGCTACAGTACCTACCAAACATCAGCGACAGCTTAAGGAAGGTTATTAACTTATTTCCTCCAGCTGATTTACATACTACAGGATCACCCAACACAGCCACCAATTAAGAAAGTTAAACTCTTAAGATACCACAACACACTGGGTAGTACGTCCTTATTTTTGTTTTGTTATCTAATTATTTTTTGTTGCTTGTCCTAATCCCCCCTCTTGCCCTGTGCCTTTAGTAACGAGAGACGCCGTCGTAAAACCGCCGACTTTTAAAAGTGTGCGCGACATTAAGACCTATGAGGGGAGTGCGAAGTAATCGGCGCGACTCTAATTAAGATTTTTAAGAAACTCATTAATGTGGGGTTGAAGTGGAGATTAGAAGTTACAATATTTCCCTTAATTAGCGGATGGGAGGGGGAATAAAGCAAAGTGGGAGTTGGCTGGATTGTCTGTTGGGAATAGTTTGTGGGGAATAGTCAAGTGTGCGGATTTGGTGTTGGACAAGTGAGGAGAGCTCTTTGCTCAGAGGAGTAATTACTGTGCTGAAATTATGCTACTATCATCAGGGGATCAAATTTCTTTTGGGGAATCCACAACATATTTGCTTTAGTGTATAAGAAAATATCGTTTTTTAATGTTATGTGCTTAAAAATATGTTTTTTTATAATAAGTAATTAATATAAAAAAAAACAGAAAATAAGTAAAATGTTTAGAAGAATTCTAGCAAAGTAATTTATGACCTTAGAAATTTAAAAACATTGTAAATGCATCGTATTTAAAAATAAGTACTTTATATATCATGGTTGCGGTATCTTAATTTGAATTAGGGTAATTAATGATGCTTTTTAGTTATTTTAATATTAACAATAAGTATAATTTTTATTTACTCACAATTTTAGCTTTAACAGTACATTAATGTAGAGGAAATCTTATACAAAAGCTCTGTCGTGTGCATATTGACTCATGTCAGCATTTTCAAACAACTACAAATACTACAGTTACGAACGATTTGTCAAATGAAAAGTATCGGCAAGATAATGTGCCATACTAAAGTTTAATACGAATTTGCCACCAAAATTAATAGGTATGGTTACCGGAAGTTAATTTATATTTCGTGGCTTCTAAAATAATAATGCTGATAAGTGAAGTGTGTTGGAAGGTATTGATAAGATTAGTAGGATTATATAAAATTCAGTGAGAAATCACAACGGGAAGAATTGGTGTCAAGTTCCTCATTAGACAACAAACTTGATGACATTTCTGTTAAAAAAAATATAAAAGAGTAGGATATTCTTTACATGTCATTAGCATTAAAGCATACAGATTTTAATCCTTAAATGTACTTGTTTGGTATGTAGCCTGTTGCACCTAAAGAAAAATGTGTAATAGTGATTTTCTAGTGCCAGTTGCAATCTAATGTGTTTTCCTTTTTTAAAAAACAATCTAATTTAATTATTTATAATCCTCTCATATAACGTCTAATTGTCCCGTAGATGCCTTGACAGGCATCAAGTTTATTTCTAGGAAGTTCATTGCAGCATACGCTGACATTTACAAAGCAATAACTTTCCAGTAATCAAACCTTTGCCACATACTAAGTAAAGTTTACTTTTTAAGCACCCAGACAAACACCACTATCCACAGACACACAAAAAAGGTCTTCAGCTCCTACGTATACATTATGTCTAGCATCCAGCCACTTATTTTTCCATCATCATTTTCTATAGTACAACGGACAATGTCTCTAGGTGGTTTGTCATGTTCTTTTCTGGGAATGTCCCACCCCACTGACTTACCACCCTTCTATCATGTATTGTTACGGGTTATCCAGTCTCTTTAGAACTGGATCACGTGTACAAAGGCACGATGGAGTGAATTCATTAGAACAGGAAGAATGACAGAGCGATGCCAGAAAGATGTATGACATGGGCAATTGCATTCTTTTCCAGTCAGGGCCCTTTTCCGCTTTTGTGCTCGAATAACAATGTCATATTTTGTTGCTCTCTAACAAGAGCTGCTGGGAGTGGGTTTGACTAAGAGATTGATTTTGATGTTTCTTTATTTAGGTTTCATAGTTTCTTGGAAAGTATAAGTGGTGCAATAGAGGATGAAATGATACCTAATATAATTTAAGATTTTTGTAATGGATATATTTTAAAAGCTTGGATTAATATTAAAATGAGTGTCAGCTCTGATAAATCAACATTGAAACTAATTCTTAATTTTTTTTCACAAGCGCTTAATTTTAGTACCACATAAAGGCTACAGCAATTATATCTATATAAGATATTAAGACAATTTGCTTTACAAAGTGAAATATAAAACATTAGTTTTGAGATTGCGTCTTCTTGAATAAAATTAGTGAATTATGAGAAGGAAAATCATATAAATAATATATGCTAATGAAGTAAATATCTATTGAGAAGTTTTTATTAATAATTTCATGTTTTTCATATTTATGAAAGAATTTAATATTTCTGGTGTCATAAAAGATGTGATTATTGATGTTAGTAATGTTATAAGCACAAGAATAAGCGATAATTTTATAAATGCTTTTATTGATAAGATACAAGATATATTAGATTCATCGAAATTTTTAATTTTTAGATTTCAAAAGTACCAACATTTCTATCGGAAAATTAAAAAAAAAACCTATTTTTATTGATTTGTTTGTATGTTTGTTTCACAAATTCTGGTAATATATATGATTAAAAAAATTTTAAATCATTATTATTGTTTTAAGATGCACGAAACATCGATTTCTAAAAGAACAACATTTACAGTACGTAATTTCTTTAATTAAATTCCTTAATTCTGATTCCAAAGTATATCAAGCACTTATCTCTAACTAGTGTATGAGATAAGTATGAGTTAGTAAAGTAAAGTCAACTCATTATTTTTATTTCGAGTTGTACTGTAAAAAACATGCACTCTCCTCAAGTTTCTAAATAATACTAAAATTCTCACTCAAATTCTAATTTACCGTAAGGCAAACATTACTTTTCACAATCAATTCCTCAAATACTGTATACAATACTAGCTCCAAATAAATACAAAATGATACTTTGGTATACTGCAGTACTGTCATACTATCATTTTACATTGAGATACAAAATTATAATATAACCAATTTTTATTTTTCGAATTGCATCTTTCCAATGAATAGTATTCGTATTAAACAGAATACTAGTTTCAATATTTCCACAACAGTTCTAGATATCCCCATGTATATACCTTAAGGAAATAGCAAAGAGCATCTGCTGTATGTCAATTCCATGACATCTTGTCCAAGGACAATTTGGAACCACAATTTATCAGCCGCCAACAAGAGACCTAAACGGAGATATCTGCAATTTTTCCTTATTTGCTTTGACAGATGCTGTGTTGGGTATTTGTCTCATTTTAGTAAAGGTTTGGGGAAATGGCTTCTCGAAGTAATATTTATTCAATATGCGCATTGAAAGCAGTTCTCATCTCAAACTGTCAACCAGAATATGTATGTTATTGATATTGTATTTTATATCGTATAATTTGAACATTTTAATTAACCAACAAAACATTTCAATGCCATTTATTATTTTAAGATTTTGTTTTCAAGGAAATAATCGGGACCCTTAAATAACTAGCAAGTATGTCTATGTAAAGTAATAACGCATGATGTCATTACCATATCATTTGCATATTTCTAATAAGAAACTATGTAAATTATGTACTTTTAATTATGTAAATTATTTAAAACTATGTACTTTTTAAAATTCATGATTGATAGTTACTTTTATAAACAGATTTTATTTCATTAATGGAAATATATATATAGATATATAATATTGATTTTTTTATATGAACTTTCTTACTCGCCTTTTTGTCATAACATCAGATTTAGAATTGAATTTCTTAGAAAAAATCATTAGTGTTGATAATAGACAAGTTACATTAGGATAAATAAAAATTTAACAAAAATGTCATCTTTACTAATGAGATATTAAATTTCTCAGTTGCAATTATTTCTATAGTAGTTAAACTTTTATTAATTTTAAGTATTATTATTTTCTTACGTTTTTTGAAAATTATTTAATTGTCTTCTTGTATATTTTAATCCTTACATTTTATGTAATAATAAATATGGATTTTTAAGGATCTATTATTTTTGAAGCTTTGATCTTCATATAATAAATTCATCATTATTAATGGAGACATCAGCATATTATTATGAGTTTTAGAGTTTTCTTTAAAGAAAGCGCTAAGCGGTTGATCTTTTAATACCAATTGTTTTACTTTCTTATATTCTGGAAAATTAGTTCGTTTGTTTAAAAAGAAAAATTCAAAATAAACTAAAAGTAAACAATACTGTTTTCTCATTTACTTAAAAAATTTTGACTTTGAAGTAAGCAACAATAAATTTTAAATTATTTAAAATCAAACAGCAAACTGGCATTAACCACTTAATTATCTGAATACTAGGTAGTGAAACTGCTCTTGAAAATTTCTTAATCTTTTATAAAAATAACATTCAAATATGCCAAGTAGCTCTAGATAAATATATGTTATATGCGTATTTTACATTGATGTATATTGAGTTAATAATCACCTTTAACATAAACATACTTTCAGTTGAGCTTTTATTGTACCAAAAAAAATTCCAATCAACCCACTAACGGTCATGGGAATGGGCGAAATTCTACAGTTGTTTTCCCTGCAATAATTTTTAAATTATATTTATAATTCAAATACATAATTTTTTTTATTTATTTTTTATTTATTTTGTTTTAGATTGGTTATAAACTATCATCCTAATAAAAAATATTTTGTATTAAATGTTAATCATAAATTTAAAAATGTTGTGTATTGCTGGAAGAACTGGGGATCAAATGACGTATATATACTTGCATGACCGTCAGTGGATCAACCAACCAAATTATACATGTATATACAATTGTTTAAGTTGGAAAAATGTTTCATAAAATCTCATCTACAGATCCTTTTTTTATTTTTTTTAATAAAATTTCTTTTATAAGTTTGACTACGATGACCACAAATTTCTTTATTTAAAATTAAGATACTATTGATCTTAAAAACGTTTATTTGCTTTTTAAATATTGAACAGACTTCAGAATATCTTTGAATGGCATTTCAAAATACCTACTATGAAGAATTTCAAATAAGCATTGTTTCATCTTATAGCGAAAATATTTTAAAAGGTCTGATGCTGAATAATCCAAGATTTTATCCGTATATGTTGAACTCATGTTTATGCTATTAGGTACGTTCTTTATAACTTCAACAATATTTCAAAGGAATCGGCAGGATTTGGGCTAAAATGGGGTCGAGTTAATATTTTAAAATTTGACGTACTACTTCTAAAATGTGTTTTATCTATTTTTGGTTTTGTTATCCTTATTTCCGTTCTTTCATAAAGTTTCTCTTACGATAAGCATAATTTATCTTCTGTTCGCTATTCACATAAATTTCTATTGTAACAGTTTCAAAAATTGCTATGTAACCATTTTTGATATTGATATGGTTGCATTTTTTATCTAATGAATATGATATTCAATTTTAAATGGGTTGACAAATTCAAGACGAACCCTTAAATCTAAAAATTAAATGCATACATTTTCTTAAAAATCTCATTATTTTACCGAAACTAATAAATTGCGAGTAATATGTCATTATGCGAGTAATATATCAAATCCAAATACGTTCATTGAAAAAAAAAAAAAAAAATCCTTATGGTTAAAAAAAATGTTTCGCCGCCTCTAGAGAGGATTTGGTTTATAAATATTTGTAGGTCAATTAAACAATATCTATAAGCAAGAAACAAAGATAAAGAGCGAACACTCTTCGTTTAGATGATCCGAAACTCTTTCTAGACCAGTATATCAGTCAGTTTAGGGTTTAATTTAAAGCAAAAAAAAAAAAAATCTTCCTTAAATTTTAAATTATCATAATCGTTTTGTTTTGTAAACCAGGGGTTGGTTATATGAAACGCTGTTGAAATACTAGAATGGTTATTTTTTTTAAAGTGGCTGGTTAGATTTGGATCAAATTGAAATCAGATGAAAGAGAACAGACATTACTTAATTTTATTAATTACTTTAATTTTATATCGTTGATTTGCAAATTAAAAAAGTAAACTAAAAAAAATGATTTTTTTTTTCAAATTTTGTTCTCTATTATTCAAAAAACCATTTTTACGGACTTAATTGAAAATTACATCATTTAAAATAAATTTCGATACTTTTCTGCTTTCTAGAAACATATTTCTAAGCTTTATGAATGAACGATAGTTTCAGAGGTGAGTGCGAAATTGAGTTGAACTTAATATTCTGGTGGGAGTTCATTATTAACAAGTGTAAGTTGTCACACTACATAGTAGGGTGCAGTGAAATCCTATAGCAGCTAAAATTGGCTGGATTGTCTGTTGGGAATAGTTTGTGGGGAATAGCCAAGTGTGCAGATTTGTGTGGACAAGTGAGGAGAGCTCTTTTCTCAGTAGAGTAATTACTGCGCATAAATTATGCGACTATCAGCAGGAGATGAAATATCTTTTTGGGAATCCACAACGTACTTGCTTTAGTGTAAAAGAAAATATCGTTTTTTTAATGTGTTTAAAAATATGTTTTTTAATAATAAGAAATTAATATCCAAAAAATAGAAAATAAGTAAAATATTTAGAAGGATTCTGGCAAAGTAATTTATGACCTTAGAAATTTAAAAACATTGTAAATGTGTTGCATATAAAAATAAATACTTTATATATAAGGGTTGCGGTATTCTAATTTGAATCAAGGTAATTTTTTTTTTCTTTCTAGACTAGTCAGTTTAGAGTTTAATTTTAAGAAAAAAAAATACTTCCCTTACATTTTAAATAATCATAATCGTTTTGTTTTGTAAACCAGGGGTTGGTTATATGAAACGCTGTTGAAATACTAGAATGGTTATTTTTTTAAAAATAGCTGGTTAGATTTGGATAATATTGAAATCAGATGAAAGAGAACAGACATTGTTTTATTTTATAAATTGCTTTAATTTAATATCACTCGTTGATTTGCAAATTACTAAAGTAAGCTCGAAAAATTTCATTTCTTTTAAAATTTGGTTCTCCGTTATTCAAAGAACAATTTTTACTCTTTAATTGAAAATTACATCATTAAACCCATTGAGCGTCCAGGGAATGGGCAACATTGCACAGTTATTTTCCCTGCAATAATTTTTAAATTAAATTTCTGATTCTAATATATATTTAATTTATTTTTTTATTCAATTTGTTTTAAATTTGTTTTAAAAGATCATCCTAATAAAAATATTAAAAAAAAATATTTTATTTTAAATTTTATTTATAAATTTAAAAATGTTGTGTATTGCAGGAAAAACTGGGGATAAAAGGATGAGATAATCCGGAACAGCCGCTCTATGAGTTAAACAAAATTTGATACTTTTCAGCTTTCTAGAAACATATTTCTTGTTTTATGAATGAACAATAATTTCAGAGGTGAGTGCGAAATTGAGTTGAACTTTATATTCTGGTGGGAGTTCATTATTAACAAGTGTAATTTCCCACACTACATAGTAGGGTACAGTGAAATCCCATAGCAGTTAAAAGTTGTGTTTCATACTTATTAAGCAAAAGATCAAATTTCAAAATTTTGGAATTATATCTTCAGACTACACTACTGCATTAAAATATGTTATAAAATTAAAGGGAAAAATATGAGTATTTATATAGAATTTACAACGCATATTCAAATGTCCCTCCTAATATCTAATACAAGAAATAAAGTTAAGTTAAATATTATTTAAGGACTGTAAAAAATATTAACATTATTAGAAAATACCTTGAAGGTCAATTACAGTGAACAAATAAGTAAAAAAAGGGAAATATCACTTGCTAATGAGATTTAGTTGGCGCTGATGATAACTTGTTTCTCTCACGCAACCTATTTACTACCGATTTTAAGAAAACCAAAGCAGTTGCGTAATAATATCTTACCAACTTACGATTAAATTATGCAAGTTTATTTGCTTGTACAGAATGACCGAAAAGCATTTAACTGTCAGTGAAATTCCCACAATTATATATTAGAGGTAATTTAGAATCGCGACTCTATTCGAATTGTTTCTAGAAAAATAATGTTCAAATAATTAGATATAGTGCAATAAATAACAAACTCTTTAGAAATTGTATAGCAGTAATAGGAAACAGAGAGAGGGTGTCAAGCAAAGGGCTAACAATTATATAGCTAAATGTAAAAAGTTGTTTGATATTTCTGCCCGCATATGCGAATTTGATGAAAGCAAATGTGAACATTCTAGCCAGTGGTGTGGTGGACTCAATGTAATTATTGACATTATTGACCAAATTTAAACTATGAGAATGATGTGGGAATATGAAAGGAAACCTTTGGAAGTAAGTTATTCTGAAAAAATCTCGATAATAAGCATTCGTAGAAAAATTTCGTTTCAGAATATATTGGGAATAATAATTTGTCTGGGGCTTTCCTGGATATTAGCGATAACCATGAAAACCCCACTTTTTCAAAACTCGAGTTAGGTCGCCATTTCTCCCTAAGACCTATTATCAGTACAGGGTGATTGGCAGGTGAGAGGCAAAGATTTCTTCAGCTGTATTGAATTGTATTGGGCATAACATCCGAAAATAACAGTAGTCAACAACCGACGTGAATGTGTGCTATCAAAGTAACAGAAGGATAACTACGGAGACTGTTGTAACTCTTGAAATGTTAATGGCGTTTAGATTTATATATTTAATGAGCGTGTGTTGTCGAAACTATCTAGAATTGACTTCACGAGGATAGGGGAAAACATTAATTGCATGTAAAAATACTTAATATTTAATTTTATATATTTTATAATTTTGTTTTGGTGTATTTTGTCTTGAAATAAACCAAGAAAAAGCCCAAGCAGTGATATGTTTTACGACATAGTGATTGTTTACGAAATATTTCGTAGTATATTACCTATCCAATCAAATTTGATGGGGGTTCCTTCTACAGATTTAAACGCCAATCCAAAGTTTCTCCTCGAAATAGTTCAGACTGTCACTACAGGTCAATGTTTTGAAAGTTTAACATTCAGAATTCAGAACTTTCATAAAGTTTATCTTCTGAAAGTTTCAGAAATCCGGGAAATCGTTACACTCAAAGTGGTTGACAACTACTAATAGTACCTTGGGCTTATACGATGCAGATCCAAATTCTTCATTCTATTTTATAATGTCCTATATTGTTAAGTATTGTGTCGCAACTTGTTTTATAATAAAGTCATATCCACCATGCAAGGATGAGGCTTATGGTTAATGATTAAGCTGTCTAGATATTTTAGCGTAGAGCTTCAGTCGGTGACAAATCTTGCTATTTAGAGAAAATGATTTTTCACTCACCCTAAAAAATTCCATTTGACAAATTTATTGACAAGCAAAAACGCATTCAGGAGTTGCCAATTCATTGAATTTTGAAAGATTGATAACAAGAAGAAAGCCACAATATAAGAGATTTCAATGTTCCAAAATTGAACTGCAAGGCGCTGGACTATATTATCCTGATTAAATGCCACCTCCCTAATATTCAAATTACTGCACCACTGCTTGTCATAATGTATATGACATTTATTTCATAAATTCTAAGGGGTTTTGCAATAGGCAAACTCTACACATCCCCTTCAATTATTTGTGTATGTTACACATTTTTCCAAATCAAGGACGCTCACGCTTCAAGTTAACCAATATCTGTTTGTTGGGGAAATTCACCAATGTAGGACTCACACGTCGCTGGACTCACAGCAAATGAGATGGCTTTTGTCGGGGGGAGCTGTCCTTGTTAGGGGGGGGGGGGTGCAAAGCACGGGTCAGGAGAAGAGAGAGAAGGGATGAGGAAAGTGAGCAGGATGGTGGCTGGATGTTAAGGTGGACTAACGGTGACAAACCAAAAAGACGAAGGAGACCGGAGAAAGGATCGGAGGTAACTCTGATACAGTCCGCTGACAAGCCGATATACGCCCCTGACGATGTGCGTCCCTGACAGAGGTATCCCTAGCCCAGACAGTAAACTGTGAGTCTTTTACACTTTCCTTACTTACCCTCGGCCAGATATTTACTTTTATTAGGATTTCAACCGGCTTTGTGCTTGGTTTTGAGAAAGTTAAATAACTATTTAATTGTATGCTTAAATTGCTTGCTTATTTCTTAATGTTTTGCATTGTATTAATAAATGGTTGTGTTATCTATCGAGCACATCTCTGTGGTTCTTTGCTATTTGCATGCATTTCCATTGTACTTCACTATACGATCTTATAGGCCCATGGGCCTTACGGCACTGCTTATTTCGCAAGTTGCGAATTATTTGCTGAAGGAGCTTACAGGGATAGAATTACGAGCACTATTTGTTTATATAACAGTTCATTTGCAAACTACCTTGCTACTATTATGCTACAAAGAGATGTGTTAAGTCATTTACGGAAGTAGCAACCGCAGTCGGCGGAGATCATTCTAGGAATGACTTCATTTGAGCTCTAATTGAGTCACACAGATTGGCTCCGAGAGAGAATTTTATATTTAAGTTGGCTAATTTTTGACTTAAACAAATGAATATTGAACTTATAACAAAAAGCTATGCTGTAATATACTTAATGTTAAACGTTTACTTATTTTTATTTGATTTTTTGACATGTATTGTATTAAATGTGTAACACTTCATTTAAATACAGGTAATGAAGTGTTACACAGTTGATACTATACACGTTATTGAATAATTAAAATTATTTTTGGTAAACAATATTTTGTTATTTTTTTAACTTCTATGTTCGTGGTTTTCTGATAGTATTAACTGAGTATTCTTATAATATTAATATTCTGATAATTTTTTAATAATAACTAATTCATCTTTTTTTAGTCTTATGCACTAAGAAAAAATCTTTATTATGCATTATAAATAAAATAGCAATACTTTTTACTTTATGACATTTTGGTACAATAGTGGACTTTCAAGATATATTCCAAAAACTATGAAATTAGCTAATTTTCTTATTCAATATAGAACACATTTTTTAGTAGCTATTGCATTTTGAGATTTTAAAAAATAAATTTTTGATGCACCTTACTACTTAGCCAAAATGAATACAGTCATTTAACTCTCAACTCTTTTTCATGGCTTCTGTCTTCTTACCGCCATTTTATGAATGTATACACATGATTAATTTATCGTTAAAATTTTTAACTACTGCACCACATTAAAAGGTATATTTAAGTGTAATTCAAATTTTATCCAAAATATAGCATAAACACTTGTAAATCATGGAAAAATATATTTTACTTTCTATTTTTAATTAGAGTTATCACTAAATGCTAATATCTTTATCAAAAATGTCAACGAATTTTTTATTACATAATCCTTGGACAAATATTTTAGCAAATGATGAACAAGTTAATTTTCATGTTGTTTTCTTATAACTACGCTTATCTCTTACTATGTAATTTTCCTGTCATTAAAATAGAAAATCTACCTTTTTAAGTAAGGACAGTTCACTTGAAGCATCGGGTGGTTACATAAGGAATCAGTAATACAATTGACCACTAAAATGATTTCCTTATTTTGAACGTACATTGGTATTTGTCAATAAAAAAGATTGAAAGGCAAGCACGCAAGTAAATATTAACGTACTGCTGTTTATATTTGATTGAGAAATGCTAATTTTAAAGATGATTGTTTTTGTCTTTTTGGTTAGGATGTAGACAAAGGACACTTTTAGTAAATTGTATTTCAAAGTTACAAAGTTGAATGTATATCTCTAACACGATTTTGATATTTTGGTAGTTTTTCTTGTTCATACATTTTTTGTTATTCAATCTAAAATAAGTCACACTTATTTTAAGTTAATATCGCATGTATAAAGTATAAATTATCTATAATTTTCTGTGAATGCAGTGTTCTTGAGATGGTTGTTCTTACTTCATAAATAACTTAAGAATGAAAAAAGTAATCAGTTGTAAAACCTGAATATAAACATAGATATAGTATTGTAAGATCATTTACGACGAAATATATATTAATGCCCTCAATATTATTGCTTTTTTCTTAAAAAGAGAGATGATACTTATCAGCTGTAAAAAAAAAAAAAAAAAAAAAAAACAATTTGATATTTTGACTTTCCAAGTACAATTCATTTAGATCTTACAACATAAAACCAACCTAATAATTGTCTATTTTATTGTTCAAATATCCTATATACACGTAATCACCTCTTTTCTATGATTTGATTTTTGATTTTGCGATCATAAGTTTTATGGCGTTTCTCAGGTATCATAATAATAAGTATGTAATAATATAACTTTCTGAAAAGAAACACTCTTAATACCAATCAGTTTAAAATCTCTTTAAGTGTGAGCGTGAGAATATTTTCTTTCTCAAAAATGATTGTAGAGTGAAAGCTTTTGAATCTTTATATATATATATATATATATATATATATATAACATGAATTATTCGGAATAAATATGCTGGTATCTTTCCAAAAATTTAAAAAAAAAAAAAGAAATTGAATATCTAAAGAGCATGACTATTTTTTTTTTAAAGAATGATTTCAATAAAATTAAAAAAATAAAATAAAATTATTCATACTTTCTTAAAACATAGAACTAAATCATCAGTTAAAAATAGATTTTTACAGTTATTTCACAAGTCTTAACAATTTGAATGTGAGCTTTAGTTTCGAAAACAAATTAAGGTGAAAACAATGGCTAAAGAAGACGAGGGACTTCTGCTATTAGTATAGGTTAAAATAATGAACAAAAATGTTATTGAAGTTATGAGTTTATGTGTTTGAGGTATTGGTTCCACTTTAAAGATATATTTTTAAATGTTCTAGTTAGGTAAAAAAAAACAAAAAAAAAACACGATTTCCATGTCAAATATTCGTCACCATAGTGAAATCTCCTTATCAGGGTTGTGGTTATGGCGGCACATCTTATAATGAGATGCAATTATAACTCATAGTAGTTAGCTGTCTGATAATTGTTCATAGTTCTAATCAACAAAAGTATGCATCCCCCTATAGAAATTGTACAAAAAAAAAAAAAAAAAAAATGATATCTATGTACACAATACAAAATAAAGTACATCCGAAAAGATTATAATTGCTTTCATAAAATTTGAAAATAAGAAGGATAGACAGTTTTGTAATTTTTCAATTATCAAATCAGTATTAAAATACATGAAGTGAAAAAATGTTAAAAACTTTGAGAAACATGATATTTTAATTCTAATATCAAATAAATTATATAAATAAAAGTTTGATACGAAATTATCTAATATAATATGCATATTACTCCAATAACATGTGCTTAGACAATGTTCATTTCGAATATTAAAATAAATTCATAAATTGGTGTTTGAGACTGAGATATGGTTTTTATAAAAAAAGACATGTAACTTGAAACTTCAATATGGTACTGCACTGTGGCTCTTTGTATCACTATTTTATATTATTGCTTGCTTTTAAATTTTTATGAAAAATTTAAAAAATATATAATATGCTATTTCTTATCTTTAAAACAGCTTGTTAAAGGTATTAAAATAAGTAAAGTCTTTATGTATACTGATAGTATATATTTTTCTTAACTCGATAAATGTCACTTGTTAAGAACATTGTTATAGCCTCATTCTTTGAAAAGTCAAACAATAACTAAACTTTGGTGTATACAGAACTTATACGACTGTGTAAGCTGTGCATACACTACAGCAATTTGCATGGCTGATTCTTTTTTACACTATGGATTTTTTTTTTATCAAGACTTACTTACATTTCATTTTAAAATATTTACAGACTTTCTAAGTATTTGTATTTGCCATTACAAGTAACTTACACCATTTTCTGCTCATTAGATTGAAAAACACGATAATGAAGCCTCTTGATGAAAAATACAAATTTTTCGAACAAAGGATCGTATTCCACTAAACAAAAATAACGATCCTACGCATCCACAGAAAAAACACTCTTCACAACAACGCCTGAGGACTTGTGCTACAAAGAGATAAAAAAAATCCAACCAGCTAGTACACCTTAACAAAAAACCTCAGTAATAATATAAAATGCAAGATAAAAAACTGTGAGTGCAATTAACTTGAAGTTTTCCAGCTCATTATTTCTACAGTCCTACAAAAGAAAATGGCTTGTCTTTAGGCCACGTAAGCATTGAAGATTTCTTCTAGTTTTTTTTTTTTTTTTTTTTGTCTTTTCTTACGGCATTTTCTTGGTTCAGAACTTCGTTAAAATGTCGTTGCCTCAACCAGCTTTAGGGGTGTTTTTAAAAGGAGGATTTGGAATTCTTGATGAAAATGGTGAGAAGATCTATCTGTGTAAGGGGATGTGTGAAGTAACAGGAGTAATTTCTCACGCGGCTGCTGCAGAATACTTTAGAAAAGTTTTTTTCTCTACCGTCCTATTAGTAAAGAAGCAGTTCGTTTTTTCAACATTAAAAATAGATTGTGCCAAACTTTAAAAACTGTCTTTTTTAAGAAATCTTCAGCAAAAAAATATTAAAACGTGTAAACGTGCATCTATTATAAAATTGACAAATTGAGTTCCTAATATATAGGTAACTATACCATATAGGTCGAAAAACTGGAAATTTTTATGATTGAACCAACTCCAATTGTAAAATTTTAACTACTTGCAAACATGTCTAAATATATATTTTAATAAGTAACTATGTTGAAAATATTTCTGAACACATGTTTAAAAGTAATTACTATACTTCTCAAACTTAAAGTATATTGTAATATTCAAACAATGAAAAACAAAATTAAATTCCAGTCAACAACTGGAATTTAATTTATTCTACTAAACTGTCCAAAGAGGGTAATTCACAAGAGTTTATTAAAAAGATTTAATTACCTAACAAACAATTTTGGTACGGTTTAAAGATATTTATTTTAATATTTATCGTGTAGATTAGTAGTTATAGTGTTAATATTTATAGTGCAGAGTATTTTTCTGCTCCAAAATGTTTTGCATTATTATCCATATTCTGATAAATTAAGTATTTTGTATATAGTTGATATAAACATAATAAGTATTTAGTATTTGTTCAGTTAATTTCCACTAAAATGTCGAAGACAAGAAATGTCTATCACATCTAGGCATAAAAAAAGTGGCTAAACTATACGAAATGCTGTAATTGCTGTAACTAATATTTTTTAGTTAACAATTGTATAGTGACCATACTTAAGTGTAGCTAAGATGACTACCACCCTTTAAAGTGAAAAACTTTGCAATGAACTATAAAATAGTCCAATATTAATACAGTGAAACAAGTTTATTTGATATGTGTACCATATTGGAAACCTGATGCAAAACGTTTATAGATTGCTGTAAGGTTGCACTATTTCTAGGAACTAACATATAGTAGAAAAAAATACCTAAGAACCAAATCAGTCCTAAGGACTTAAGAGTTGTATTATGGACTAAAAAAGTAAATTTCTTACGAAGCAATCATCTAAACTCTAAATTGCTTCATCCGAAATCAAATTTAAAATACTAAAATACCAAAGAGATATAGCCATGTGAGTATCACTAACATTTACAAAGTTTTTTAGAATAAGCTCGCATCTGGCAAGGTATAGCCTCCTTATACATTGCTTAGTTCTGAACTAATTTCACATCTCCTTCTAGTTTGAGGTCTGAACTGTCGAGATGGTCCCTTGTGAGGTGTTTGCTCCCTTCCTGATACCCCATGTCCCTTGTCATAATCTATTGGTCCGGTATCACAAACTCCTGTCACTTTCCCATTTGTTACTATGTCAGGATCGTCCCTCAAGGGCAGACTTAAGCAGTAGAAAACAACCCTTCATTGATGAGTGCAAATTTTTCAAACACAAGAAAACGCACACACACACAAAACATCGAAAACTCATACGTCGTATTAAAGGTTTAATTTTTCAAACACCTCATGACTTATTTATTGATATTTCTTTTAGTATTATGACAGTACTAACTTATACATGAATCTGTTTTTGCAGGAAAGTTTTAAATCTTTCTCTTATAGGTAATATTTAGGTTCTTTAAAGAGGTATTCTCATATTTAAATTTTTATAAGATATCTTTAAAATTATGAATTGTGTAAAAATTCTCATGTTGTCAAAACCTATTCACTCTTAAATTATCGACCAAAATGGCAATATAGTAGCATTTTGACGCAAACTGAATTTTAATAGATAATGATGTTGTAAGTTTTTAAACATTTGACTGAAAAAAATTAAGAAACATTGTTTAACGTTTTATCTTTGTTATATATTCCGAGATAATAAGGGCATAAAAGTTACTAAATATATCATCATATTTTTTAATTTTTTATTTTAGTTTTTAAGTCAGTAAGTATCAGAAATGTAACAAAGAGTATAATAATTAATTATCATGGAAAAATCAGAGTATTTTTTACTTCAAATGTAATTATATTCAACTCCAATATGGTGTAGGATTTTCAGTATGGGATCTAATGACAGTAAAATTATAAAATAAGAAAAAATAAGTGTGTTACTTTTGAAAACACAGAATTTAATGACTTTTGACTTTAATTATTTACTTAGTTTTACTTAAAATCTGGAAATAAATAGCTCCTAAAGTGATTGTGATTTTTCTAAGTAAAATATTTAATGCATTAAATTTTTCTTTAACATTTTGCATAAGATTTAAGTTTATTACGTAACTGAGTTGATAAATTGTGATCATTTAAAGGTATATCGTATTTTGGTTGTAATTTAAATATCTAACTTTTATCATCGTGAGATATTTAGCATTTATAAATATGTTGAATTGAGTTTCAAAATAGCAATTCGTCAAAGTATTGAAGTACGATACGTACATTAAAAAATAAAATATCTTCAAAAGAAGAAAAAATATAAAATGCCTGAAGGAAAAAGTAGCAAAGAGAAACATTGTGATAAGTCTATCGTAAAAATTGTGAAAATAATATTTTGACGGTTCGAAATATTTCTTTCAGTATCTAATGGAAGTGCAGTGATAAGCATGAAACATAAAAAGTAAATAAAATAGATTTTAAAAATCTATACAACCAAGAGTAAAAAAAAAACAAAAAAAAACAACAAAAAAAAACATTCAAATTTTCCGCATCTTAGTTATTCAATCGTAAATAAAAAAGTGCCTTGAGGCGTAAAAAACCATTCACTATCTACTTTCAGTTTCCGTCAATCTACGTTTCTTTCTTCAAAAAGGACTTTCCATCATCGGAATTTGCAATTTTCAGATTTTTTTTTTATTTTAATTTAAAACGAACGTTTCTTCTTTTATTTATTGAATGTAGGAAAATTAGTAGAGTTGCAGGCGCAGTTTAGCAAAATTAATATCGCATCCGACAGCCTCAAGCTGAAAGTATGGGAGAGGCTGGAGTTTCCGGTTATTAATGTAGCGGTAGAATAGTTATTGAAATAGCGCGAAATGTGGTAGAGAAAAAAAATTGAAAAAAAAAAAATAGTTTTAAAGAAAATGAAGATGTTTAGGATGCTGTCGAGGAAGAGCATCTCTAGTTAATGTGAGCTACATTTTACTCTGTGTCATCAAAAAGAGGGAACAAAAAATTTAAACTTGGATGTTTTCAATTAAAATAGTTCTTTGATGAAAAATTATTTCTTGTAGTTTTACATAAAAGTTGTTATAGTAGACATTCATCATCTTTTGTTTATGCGTTGAGCTTTTAGAGGTGTAATTTTTGTTTTTATGTGAAGAGTTTATTGTTCATATGGAGTACAGTTACTAATTTTTCTAAACAAAGTTTTGAAACTTTATTTTCATTTGGATAAAAGAAGTAGCAGAATACTTTCATCAAGTAAGAAAACTGTGTTTTATATTATACTTATTGAGACGAAGGATGGATATAAAGACATTAGAAAGACGGATTTTACTTCATATTAATAGTAGATTTAAAAATTAATCATAGATGACAATGGAATAAAGTGAAAATGTAAAGAAAACAGTTCGCATATTTATTTGTAGTCGTCCTTAATACTGTGGTGTAGGTATTATTTAAATATAAAGATATTTAATATTAAAAAAAAACTAAGTAAAAAATAAATATTTTTGTTTAAAAATGGATTTTTTAAAAGTTATGCTCGCATGTTATTGTGAAATCTGTACTTCTCGATCATAATGATGACTAACTTAAATTTTAATCAGTATTTTGTCGAAAATAAAATTTAGAGTTACTTTTAAAAAAAAAAAAAAAATATTCTTTGTTCTTACGAAATGATTTACAAAAAGTTGAGCATATCTTATAATACAAAATTGAAGTTAAGAAGGGAAAGCAGAGATAAATCTGTTTATAATTTTCAACTGCAATCAGGTAAAAAAGACTTATTTTTAAACTAAAGTACTAGTTTAATACTCTATATTTGTGCAAATACATATTTAAGTTGTCAAAATTTCATATCCTTTAAATGAGATTTATGTTTTGTTACCTTTGACTTCTTCGATGATGAATATTCCTTATAAAGCAACTGTTTACATATAAAAATTATTAGCCAACCAATTAGATTAGTTGTTAAGAAAGATAGCGTTTTATAAAAAAATTTGTTTGTATGGTTCAACAAACTACACAATGCAAAGTTCAGGATAATTTGTATATGATGGTTATATACAGGTGATCCATTAGAGTACTGGTTAAAGTAAAACATTATGTATAAAAAAAATTTTGCACACTTATTAATTTTTCAGTTATCATTTTGGAACATACTCTTTGACAATATTTTTAGGAGATAAATATATACTTAATTTAAAATAGTTGTCTTATTTTCCATTTTTTTTTCTGCAATGGACTCATTCAGGGTTCTTTAATACAGTGTATACAGTGCAATACAGTGTATACAGTACATAAATTCTTTTCCTAAATTAAGGCCACAACATTAGCCAAAATACTGCCTATGAATTTGAATTTCTTTATTAGGCTTATCAACAGTATTAAAAGTTCATTTACATTTGGATGGAAATTGCTGAACATTTTCCATTATAATTCAAGAAGTTTCTAATGACCAGTTTATAAGAACATTAAAACTCAATATTAAAAAATCTCTTTTATTATTTGACTTCAAAGTTTTGTCAATGAGCTTTTATTACGGTTGTTATGCATAGAAAAATAATCTATATATTTAAAAGAAAATACTTTGACTTCTATTATGGCCCAAAACAGGAAGCATTAGACTTATGAGAAAATACTCTTTTTAAAGAAACGAAGCATTAAGAAAAAATCGTCTCTTTAGTTAACAGACTAATGAAAGGAACAGCAAAGGATTTGAAAAACATAAGCATTCCAAACGTGAAAATATAATTTTGAATGCATAAGGCAAAAGTTATACAGGATGTCTATAAATTAGTTGGGAAATGAAGCTCAAATAGATCTGTATAACTCTTAATAACTAGGCATTATTAACCATTCTTTTCCCCCAACTAATTTATGTTCCCCATGCCATTCTGTATGCAGAAAGAAGAAAAAATTGTTTATTATGCCTAGTTGTTATGAATTATACAGATCTATTTGAGCTCCATTGCTCAACTAATTTATCGACACCCTGCATATGTTTTGACTCGGTGTTCCAACAAATACTGTTTTTTAATAAAAGCATCAACATAATTAGGCCATTGTAAGTTTAATATATTATCATAAACATATCCATCAAATTTGAGTTACAAATAATAACTTATCTTTCCAGAGGGTCGGCCACTTCCCCTCAATCAACGTCAACGTGTTTATCCCAATGGAACCCTCATCATTGATGGAGTCCAACCCAGAGTGGACGATGGCCGATACAGTTGTGAAGTGACGTCCAACCAAGGAATGCCAGTATCACGATCGTTCAGGATACAAGTTCGAAGTAGGTGAACGTATGTTTTTCAGTGATAAACACCGGTTTTATTTCCAAGTTGTGTTCTTCAAATTTATGCCATCCCTCTTTAAATTCTTACCACAGACGATAACTTCTGATGACACTGAGTAAAATTAACACAAGGTTAACAAAAGTGTTGACTTTTATACCGCAATCATTTGTAGTATAAAAATGGCATAGAAAAGTTGCTTATTCTAAAGAATGTAATGTTAACATGTTGAGAAGATATATTATTGCATTTCGAAAGTAAATTTGTACGTTGTGTTAATGAATTTTTTACAAACTTATAATGGACAATTCTATTAAAGATCAGTATTCATTTCAATACAAAAATTCTCTCAAAGATGGACTATAATTTGCATGTAAATGGTTAGATAATTTTAATTTTCTATTGATATAAACCACTGTAATGGGATTTGATGAGAAGTATTTATAAATAGGTAAGTATGAAAGTAATTTCAGATGGAATAAGTATTCGGTAAGTATGGGTGTAACTTCGAATGAGAACTTCTCATTTGCAAAAGTATATTTGCAAACTTAAAATATTTATTAAAATGAAAATGTATAATACGAGTGTCACTATTATATGAATTCTAGTTTAAAGAGTAAGAGTAAAGAGTATTGGAAAAAAGAAAACACTCGAAAAAGGTAGTTTCCATATTAAAGTTATTTTTACAAATATAACTTTAAATCAAAAATTAACTCAGATTGAGTAAGTGTAATCAAAGTAATATTTTCTAAATGATGTAATAGTTAATTCCACAACAGATATACAAAACATTAATAATATTTATTTTGATGGTAAGGGAATTTGTCCGATATAGCTATAAAATATGGGGTTGTTTCATACCTAGAAAAAAAAAAAAAAAAAAGAAAAAAAAAAAAAAAAAAAAAGAGTTGTGCATGTTCCGGATTTTCGTTCTAAGTAGGTGAACATCTGTTTTTTATTGATACCTAGTTATTTTTTTTTCCTGTGCTTTACTTGTCAACACTTTTTGTTCCCTTCAAGAATATGATGTAGAGATTCGGTCACCTGTGTTAAAAGTCACTACTTTTATGTGGCTGACTTAATAAAAAAATTTTTGGGTAGGGTATGCTGGAAGTTTTGTAGTGCTGTTTTTAATGTTTTTGAGATATAGCTTATGTGTTTGGATTTTTAGGGTTGGGTTAAAGTTTTTGTAATGGAAAAAGAGGTTAATTTTTATTTTCTAGTTTTTTAAGTAATGTGTATTATGAAAGTTGTTTGCAGTAATTTTTGTGAGAATTTATTTTCATTGAATGCAAAATGTATCATTAAAATCAAAGAATATGTTTAATACAACTCAGTATTTATAATCATTCCAATAAACCTGTACATCGAATTAATGAATCTCAATTTAATATGTTTACAGCATCAATTGAATACATTAAGCAGACAATTTGATATGTTAGTCCATATACTTAAAATGTGCTGTCTATTGAAACACAATAAGTTTAATATTTTCGGACCATTTAAGTAATACAAATCTTACATTAATGAAATTTTCTATTTAAAAAGCACTACAAAAACACATTTTTTAATTGTATTTTCTTTATCATTTGATGTTTTAACCATTTTGTGTCAGTTTGGAATGCATAACTATGTAAAAGAATGTTTACAATTTATTTACATTATTTGAATTAATTGGGATAACAACTAATAATTTTAACTGAATATTAAGAATTTTTTTTTCAATAATTAGCATTTGATATGTTTTGCATTCTTATTTATGATAAATACCTAAATATATGTGTTTTATTTTATGTTTTGCTTCCTTAGAACGTAAGCATATCCAAGTCATATACACCATCATATTTGAAGTATAATACAATATATATATATATATATATATATATATATATATATATATATATATATATATATATATATATATATATATATATATATATATATATATATATATATATATATATATATATATATATATATATATATATATATATATATATATATATATATATATATATATATATATATATATATATATATATATATATATATATATATATATATATATATATATATATATATATATATATATATATATATATATATATATATATATATATATAAATATATATATATGTATATATGTTGAAAATACATTATGATCTTTATAAAATTAGCTACCAGCTAAATGAATTCGAACATGGACACACTCCCATGCCCCTCCTAAAGAGAAAGAAATTACACATACCTTTATAGGAAATATATCCTTTATTTTAAAGGCTACTACGCATTATACTTAACGGCACAAAGACGCCCAATTTTCATACATCAGATAACATCGAAAGAAGAATCTAAAAAAAGATAGAACAAGAAAAGAACACAAAAAAGGTTTTAGTTTCAGTTTCAGATCCGGGCAATTCAACAGTGCATCTGCCCGTCTCCTACTGCCACCTACAATCTTAAAATCACAACATTAACTCCCACCTTTTTTAATATTTCACAATTAAAAAACTTCCAGTGGGTATAGCTTTCGCACTGGACGTGTGAGTATGCCGTGACGTGTTTTCACTTTTACCACTCTTACACGGCCATCTCTACCCATGCACAATTCCTGGATACGTGCAATGGGCCAGTTGATACGCTTGATATTCTCCGCACCAACTAACACCATGTCCCCCACGTGTATTTAGCAGTTTTTATGGCCGGGCCTCTGGACAAGTTGTGCCAGGTACTCCTTACGGAATCGGCTGCGAAGTTGTTCTCGAAGTTCCTGGCATATTCGTTGACTCACAAGGAGCTTGTTCTCATCAATGGAATCTAAATCTGCTGTTCCAGACACTTTGATGTCTTGCATGAACATCGAGGGGGTCAGAGGAGACAAGTCATCAATGTCGTTGGAAACATAGGTGAGGGGGCGAGAGTTGAGGACGGCCTCCACATCACAGAGGATGGTGAGTAGCTCCTCGTAGTTCACTGAAGCTTGCCCAAGGACTCTCACCTAGAGACCCTTCGTGGACCGGATCAGTCACTCCCACCATCCACCCCACCAAGTCGCACTGGGAGGGATGAACTTCCAGATGATGGGTGGCAACGTATCCTGAGATACAACCATTTCCCAGTCAACTTTTCGCAGTGCTGATGATGTACCAACAAAATTCGTCCCGTTGTTGGAGTAGATGGTAGATGGTCTCCCTCTTCTCGCAATGAATCGACGGAGGGCTTGAATGAAGTACTCGGTGCTTATAGCAGTAACAAGCTCCAAATGCACACATCTGTAGACTGCACATGTGAACAAAACCACCCAAGTTTTGGTTTTGTTGCGGAGGACCAATGGACCACATAAATCGACTCCCGTAACTTCGAAGGTGTTAGCATCTCTAACTCTGTCCAATGGCAGTTGAATCGGCAATGTCTCTGGTGGTTTTGACGCAAACCTTTTGCATCGCACGCACTGTCGCACAACGGATCTGACAGTTCGCCTTGCTGAGAGGATCCAATATTCCTCTCGAAGCATGGTAGTTAGGGCTTGAACTACAGCGTGACTGTTTTTAAGATGGAACTCTCTAACTAGAGCTTCGACTATAAAATACTTTGCTGGCAGTAAAATCGGGTACCGGAAGGCGTATGGGTCGTCTCTCTCAACAATCTTGGTTTTTACTCTAATTAAACCAGTCTCATCTCTCTCAATTGCAAAACTGAAAACCGAATCTCCAGTTGGTGCAAAACTCTCTCTCTGAATGAGCAACAGAAGTGTGTTTCTAGATTTCTGAATCTCAATGGCATTTAAAAAAGGTTCTTTAATAACATTTTGCTTACGGGAATTAGCAATAAATCTCTTAACCCAGCCCAAAATCTTTACCATTTTTGAAAATTTAGAATATCTTTTGTACCATTCAGGTTCACTATCTATATCTATACTAACGTTACTACATGAGTTTACTCCCTTTTTTATTTCTGAGTAAATTAAACTTTCGTTTGGCTCAATAATCAATTCGGGCCAATTTTTTCTAGGACCCTTCAGCCAAACAGGTCCATTTACCCAATCCGATTGGATAAACTGAAGAGGGGAGCAGCCACGGGAAGGAAGATCAGCCGGATTCCATTCACTTGGTACATATGACCACTGGTCAGTGACAGAACAAATTTACCTCACGCGGTTACCCACAAATGTTCCCCAAAGATTATTTCTTTTGATCCATGATAAGGCCGTAGTAGAATCGGTCCAAAAATATTTTGAGTTGCACTTCAATGAAAGGGCTTCAGTAACATACTTGGACAAACGTGCACCCAGAACGCAAGCCATCAGCTCTAAACGGGGAATTGTGAACCCTTTTAAGGGGGCTACCCTGGATTTGGCTGCAACCAAATTAATGAATATCTCTCCGTTGTCAAGGCATCTAAGGAATATTACAACTGCATATGCTTGCATGCTTGCTTCACAAAAGATATGAAGGGACCAATTACTTTTATCCCCAAACCCGATTCGTCGTGGCAACTCAAAATCGGTGAGCTTTCCCAAATTATTGTACCACTTTAAAAATGTCTTCTTGATTTCATCTGGTAATGGTGCATCCCAATCCGCCTTTATTACCCAAATTTCTTGCAGTAATAATTTTGCCGGTAACATAAGGGGAGTCAAGAATACCAGAGGGTCAAAAACGGACTGTGTCAACGACAAAACTTCCCTTTTTGACAATGTTTTCGAAAGTGGTACGAGTTTTATATTAATGGAAAGACTGTCTTTATTCCTATTCTACAAAACACCTAAAACAGACTGTGGGTCCTCTACAGTTTTTGAATTTAAATCTTTTACCCTGAAGTTTACATTCTCATTTATTGGCCCCCACATCCACATTCTCAAATCCATTTTTGCCCTAGCTAGAATATCTGTAGAATTTTCTATGAATTTTCTATGAAATTCTCAAGTTCAGTTTCATTATCAACCGATGTTACACAATTATCGACATATAGGGATCGAGCTAACTTCTGAGCAGTTACTCTCTCTTCATCTGAGAGCTGGGACAAATGAAATGATATAACCGCTCCCAACAGAAATGGACTGGAAGTCACTCCAAATACGACCCTTGAATGGCGGAAAACCTTTACAACACTATTTTTCTCCCACCATAGGAACCTCAAATAATCCCTATCTTCTTTTCTTATTTCTATTTGTAAAAAGGCACGCTTAATATCAGAAGTAACCCCTATACACTTTTCTCGAAATCGTAACAAAATTGAAGGAATCTCTTCAATTAAGTTCGGCCCCTTAAACAAACAATCATTAAGTGAGGGAGATCTGCCAACTTTACAACTGGCATCAAAAATCGGTCTTATTTTAGTAGTAAGACTATCTGGTTTAAATACTGGATGATAGGGCAAGTAGTGTCCATCTAAATTAAGTTCATTATCCGGCACCTCCTCAATAATACCCTCATCCCTCCATTCTTCAAAAATTTTACCATAATCATCATACTTACCGAGAGACTCTAATTTTCTGGTGACACTGAATAGTCTCTTTTCTACTACATGACGATTTGAAGGCAACTCCACATTTTGTCCTAGCCAAGGTAGGCCCACACAATAACGACCCTCATTGTTTCTAGTGAGAGTGTACAAAAATTGTTCTCTGGCCATTTCCTCTTCAGCTTTTTTAGATAAACTCTGTTGACTATCTAGTATGCCAATTGTCTCCAAATTCCAAAGATCGGAGATTTGCATATCCCTGACTGCTAAATTTGCACACAAAAGTGCAGTACTTACAGTTTTATTATCCGAATAATTTTCCAAAATGCCACACACTGCCCAACCCAATTTTGTACAAATTGCGGTTAATCCTCCATTTAGTTGCTTTACAAGCGCAGTGAGAATTTTCCCATAAACATCACTTCCGATGAGTATTTCTATCTTCGGACAATCTGATCCCATATCTGATATCCAAATGTTATTACGTTTTAATTCCCTCACAACAGGACCTTTAGGAATGCATGGTACATTGCCACAAATTATATTATGTTCCAAAAAATCAAATTTTAAATCTTCCCATTTATTTTTATTCATGGAAGATAATTTAACCCGATATTTATTATGCGATTTCGGTCCAGTTTGCGCTCCCCCAAATAAAGTGTGAGACAAAGTCTCTTTGGAAACAATTGGCAAACCCAGTCCCACAGCCAACTGTTTTGAGATGTATGATTTCTGTGAGTCACAATCAAGCATCACTCAACAAATTCTGGACTGATTAGCGCCGACCACCTTTACCCTAATGTCATTAAGGCTGTCGTGATCTTTAGTGTGATTTGGTAAAAGGCGTTGGACCGTAAGATGTTAGAGTATTAAATTAACAACATCAGATAAACCAAAGTTAAAATACTTCATAATTTTAAATTTCAAACCAAATAACCAGGCCGGCATAATCAATCTACTAGTTTATTCAATATACACTATAAACGCACAGATTAAATTCCTCAAATGACAGTAACACAAGTTTACTGTCATGCATCCAAGTATTAAAATTAAAATGAAATAAAAAGTAAAAATTCTCCAAATAGGCAAATATTCAATAAATACTAAAATATGCAATTAAATTCAGGCATTGTTATAGTTACTTAAATCGAAGCAGGCCGAGAATAGAGGAAGAAAGGTAATTAACTCACATGGAATTTCAGGGGTAAGCGATCGGCAGTGGGTCATCTTCTCTCTCTCTTAAGAACCCTTCTCCCTCCAACACCACAGTCTTCACTCCTACACACCGGAAAAACGTCTCCCCGTTTCCCTCGATTTCAACTTTCTCCAGACCTTTCTGACCCCCGTCACATCTTTTAATTGGTTGACTAACACAGCTTTACTTGGGGGGATGTGTAATAGTTGCTGTTGTTTAACCCCCCATGCAAATCGTAGGAAATGTCAGATTACATCATGACATTATCACCCCACCTTTAATTTTTTTAAAGAAACCTTCCTTCCTCACCTCTTGCCAAACAAAATATCGCTCATATACAAGTAACCAATATAAAAGCACAATGTACGAGAATCATAAAAAAATTATTTTTGATTAAAAGAAAAAAACAATGCCGGAAATAAGAAAATAGCATATGTAGTGTTATATACCATATGATTTAGCATTTTATAGCAAACAAGATCTGTGTACCTATTTAATCACTTAAAGAGAAAAAAAACACTTCATAAAATATACCTTAAATATATAAGTAAGGATATAAAAAATTATTTACGGGAAATTAAAAGTTATTTTCAAAGTTCAAATAACCATCAGTTCCTAAAAATTGTCTGAAATGTTTGTATGAAATATAAAGTTTCATTACTTCTTCCATTGAGTCAGTAAGTAAAAGTTATTACCCACATGTGTCAATCTCCAGTGTGGTTGAAAAATGTAACTACATCTTATTTTTACCGTTTAGGTAGTTTCCACGAATATCCGATGCCGCACTCAGTCATAAGTAGGTGATTCGGTTTCTCGAGTCAATGATAAAGTTCTTGTCTTTTTACATTGCTCCTCCTCCTGTGTTAGTCCACTTGAGGTTTTATCCATTTGGCATGGATGGTACGCCCTTTTCCTTTCAGTATGTGAAGTCGTTCCGTCCCTTGGTTTCGCTGCCTGGGATCCGACGTGTTGACATAGGTACATCTTGACCAAGAAGGCGGGGCTACCGTGCCAGTCGAGGTGAAGATTTGGCGATTGGCTTTCTTCCTTCGGATTGTTGGCACACCGCTGTGCAATCTCTGTGACGTATTGATGATCCCCTCTGTGGGCAGTGACGCTTAATCGGCGACCAGCTGTTGCCTTTAAAACGAGTCTTACTAAGTTGCTCCCTCCATGATGTCATTCGTATGGTCATTCTGTGGGAGTGGCCTGCCGGTGGTGATGTCACCCTTTTGCGTTGCTTCCGTGGTCCTGGTGTTGGTCCTTGTTGTCATATCTTTTCTGGATTTCCGTCCCTCTCTCGATGTGGTCTGTGACTGCTATTCACTGAGACTCCTCAGGTGGTTTAGATTTGGTGTGGTTTGTGATTTCCATCACCAATCTTTTAACTGCGATGATCTCGCTGCTCGTCTGAACTGGCTGCTTTTAAGTGATTTAGAAAATCGTTCCCTCTCTGTTGAACTCTATCCCTGAGCCAAGCATCAAGACATCAAATATAAACCACACTTTCTGTCCAGCAGAAGTTGCAATAATTTCTGATATCAAAAGTGGAATGTTGTACACCAATCCACCCTTCAGCAAAACTAAAATCTAGAATCCACTAGTTTTTATGAAAGAAGATCTACAGCAAGTAGAAAAACCATCTTCCCCACTTCTCAGCCAAACTTAAATTAAATCAATGCCATAATTAATCCTAAATGTGAACAAAACGCTCACTTCAAATATAAATTACAAGTACCTCAGATAAAAAAAAAATTCTTAATAGTTTTTACATTAATTCTATTAGAATCTTCAATGTCTTAAAACTCATAGTTTTTACGTTATTTAAATGAAATCAACAGTACTTCCTACACACCCTAAGCAGTATCAAAATCCAAACTCAAAATTCCTGTCTTTTAACAACATAAATTTCCTAAATTTTGATCCATTAAATGAAAAAATGGTTCACAAAACCCCCAAAGAAAAAAAAACCCATCAAAGTTTTTCTATGTCTAGAACCCCCAGCCAAAATGTTTATCTCGCAACCTATCCATTTCTATAGCGGCAGAAAACAAATTTCGCCCCCACGTATCATTAAAATGTATTCTCCGATATCCTCTCTCTCTGACATCCAACATTTCTTTCACCGCGCACGGTCTACAAAAATCCCTCTTTTTGCCCCAGACAAACAAACAAAAAAAAAAGAAATCCACTCGCCTCCGAAACGAGAAGGAGAAAAAAAAATCACCCACCTCGGATCACGTTTCAATACTCCGACCCCGAGTCCTTTTGCAAACCAACAGAGCGGCCTAGAAGTGACGCCCCCCCTTGCCAAAACCAGTTGGGGAGACTCTTCAGGGTCAAAGGTGTATCCGTTAGTGATATGTTAGCCCAGGAAACGCCAACTTTATCTACAACACATGTTTAGTCGGAGATAACGACAGAGATTCACAGGACCCTTAAAAACCAAATAAAGCACTAAATATCCGAAATTGGACAACCCCTATGGATTTGACTTCAAGCCCAGTGTCCCACAAGTATCAAGTTAACCCTTATTTCACTATGTTTGTTTACAAACGAACTTTCCTGCTAGCTTTCACTCTTCTCCCTTCTCACACCTGATTATCGGCAAACGTTCTTGTTTACAACGCTACTTCCTGTGTCTCAAATTGTAATAAATGGATGGGCGTGTTGTCCCAGCAAGCGGTGTATAGTTGTCCTGAAGCTTAGATAATCTATGATCAGCTAGTTTGAGCCGGCTTATATGCACTGTACGCTCTTGAAATGGATCAGCGTCTAATTTAATATTAAGTAAATTTGGTGATCTCTCAGAAATAACAGTATAGGGACCCAAGAATCGCTTTTGAAATCTCCCAGGATTCTTAAAAAATACCTTATCACCCAATTTAATCTGTCTCTTGACTGATTTAAATTTAGCATAATTTTGCTGAATAATCTGTTGTTTTTCAATGTTATGATAAGCATTTTGCCTGCAGGTTTCCAAGATTTGTATCCTATTCTCAAACCAGTGTGGCAAGTTCAACCAGTCGACGTTATCTTTAACTGTTGTACAGCCCATAGCTTGAAATATAGGCTTCATTTCTCTACCGAAAAACAGTTCATTTGGTGTATATTGTAATACTGAATGCTTAACGTTATTATACCAATTTTTATGAAGATTTATCGCAATTTCTAAGTCCATACCAGATTCTTTCAATGCCAAAATTGTATTCTTTAATTCTGCATTAATTTTTTCAGATTTCCCATTTAGAGAGGGTGTCAGTGCGGGAATCTTAATTAATTTCACCCCCAGCTTTTCATTCAACTCTTTGAAACCGTTCGATATATAACAGCCTCCATTATCGCTAATGATCTGTTTAGGAGTGCCATAACTACATATATATCTCAACAAACACTCAGTAACTTGTTTAGCACCGATGTTTCCAATGGGATACAATTCAATATGACGTGAAAAATTATCGATGAATGTAATCACGTAATCGCCAGATTTCAAAGGTCCCAGAATATCAGTTGAAATTACTGAACCAATTTCTGTTGGAATAGGCGCTATGCCTTGTGGCAAAACTTTCTGATATGCGCACTCGATTTTTTTTTTTTTTTTACTCTAACCATTTTTATTGACCTTACCAAAAACCCTCGATTTCAACTTTGAGTAATTGTGAACCACAATTCATTTTACGTTTCCACATTAATAGCGTATCTGAACAAACCGTAGATAGAAGACTGGATCAAGGCACCATAAATAATGTCGTGATCTTTAGTGTGATTTGGTAAAAGGCGTTGGACCGTAAGATGTTAGAGTATTAAATTAACAACATCAGATAAACCAAAGTTAAAATACTTCATAATTTTAAATTTCAAACCAAATAACCAGGCCGGCATAATCAATCTACTAGTTTATTCAATATACACTATAAACGCACAGATTAAATTCCTCAAATGACAGTAACACAAGTTTACTGTCATGCATCCAAGTATTAAAATTAAAATGAAATAAAAAGTAAAAATTCTCCAAATAGGCAAATATTCAATAAATACTAAAATATGCAATTAAATTCAGGCATTGTTATAGTTACTTAAATCGAAGCAGGCCGAGAATAGAGGAAGAAAGGTAATTAACTCACATGGAATTTCAGGGGTAAGCGATCGGCAGTGGGTCATCTTCTCTCTCTCTTAAGAACCCTTCTCCCTCCAACACCACAGTCTTCACTCCTACACACCGGAAAAACGTCTCCCCGTTTCCCTCGATTTCAACTTTCTCCAGACCTTTCTGACCCCCGTCACATCTTTTAATTGGTTGACTAACACAGCTTTACTTGGGGGGATGTGTAATAGTTGCTGTTGTTTAACCCCCCATGCAAATCGTAGGAAATGTCAGATTACATCATGACAAAGGCCACTTCTGAGGTGCACGTCTGTCCGGCGGTAGTTGTTTGTACGTCTGTTACCGGAGAGGATTCTGATACTGGCGGCGGATTTTTGCAATGCATTTCTGGGCATATAGAAATACAATGCGGCTTACCACAAGCACCGTATAAACTGCTTGCAAAATTTGGCTATGTGATTAGGAGCCAGACATTTTAGGCAACACTTCTTATCCTTAATGTTAGCAATTTTTTCCTCAAGAGGCAACAGACGGGCCTCATAACAACTCTCACTCTTATGAGCTTTACTGCAAAAAATACAGTAGCTATCTTTTGTGGTAAGGAATCCGCCTGCAGTGGGAAAATTAGCTTGATTTTTACACTTAAATTTACCCCTATTTTCACCCTTGGGCTTTTCTTGGGAACTCTCATTTCGACTATTGCCCCCAAAACCACTATGTGCTAATTTCAACCTTTCTTCACCCTGCACTTCGGCTTTTAAAAAGTTCATCAAATTTGTTAGGCGCGAAGATTCGGGTGAAGACCTCTCGCTGAGACTCGGGGTTTGCTCTGGCTGATTAAAATACAAACTTCTCTGCCAAGCCCTTAATACGTCTTCGGTGAGACATGATTCCACCATTGGGTATAACCATGCTGAATTATCACCTGAATCTAAGCAAAGGGAATCCAAAGCTCTCAATTGAGTTTCCAATTTATCAAAAAGCTTATCAAGGGGTAACTTATCTCTTGAATCCGCTTTAACATTAGAAATAATTAACTTAATAAGTTCCCTTACATAAACCTCAATTAAAAGCTCGGGTTTACCAAAACGCTCTTTGAGTGCAACAATGGCCTTATCGTAGTTAGCCGAGGTAACCGGATAACTATCAATAAATTCTCTTGCCCTTGACCCCTCTTTCATACTTTGAATTAAGTAAGAAAACTTTTTACTTTCATGTAAATCAGTATCCTCATGGATCTTTTGAAATTGTGACCAGAATGGAAGCCAGTTAATCAAAAGACCATCGAATTTCTTCAACTCGATTTTGGGAAGTTTATAATTTTTTGTTTTGTTCCATGAAACATGACTATCATTTTTTGATCTCGTCTCAACGTTTAATTCATCTAGAACGTTTAACTTACTATTTATTCGACGAGACAAAGTGATGAATTTATCCGAATAAACTTCCCGGCCTTCGATCTCAATTAAAACTGGATCTTCCGTGGCTTCTTCCCCTTCAGTTAATAAATCCAGAATTTTTTCATCTAGATCATTTAATTCTGAATTAACATTCTGCAATTTACAAAACTTATCATTTATTGCATCTAAATTGCACTCATCCTTCAATAACTCAGATTCCAGAAAATTAGCTCTCCTTGTGAAAAAACTACGCAGTCCCTTTCTTTTAAGTATAAGAGATTCCATTATAATTGTTATGAAAGTTTGTAAAAATGATTCTATTTAAAATTAAAGACTTAATACTGACAATAGAAACATATCTATAAATTTTAAACTTTCAGTTATACTCAAAGCAAAACTCAATAGGACAAACAAAGGAATGCATCCTGTCGCGGACGCCACTAATGTTGAAAATACATTATGATCTTTATAAAATTAGCTACCAGCTAAATGAATTCGAACATGGACACACTCCCATGCCCCTCCCAAAGAGAAAGAAATTACACATACCTTTATAGGAAATCTATCCTTTATTTTAAAGGCTACTACGCATTATACTTAACGGCACTAAGACGCCTAATTTTCATACATCAGATAACATCGAGTAACAACGAAAGAAGAATCTAAAAAAAGATAGAACAAGAAAAGAACACAAAAAAAGGTTTTAGTTTCAGTTTCAGATCCGGGCAACTCAACAGTGCATCTGCCCGTCTCCTACTGCCGCCTACAATCTTAAAATCACAACATATATATATATATATATATATATATATATATATATATATATTAAATTGCTACTTCGACTAAAAAGTTCATTATTTTCTTCCAGCAAATTACCAACTATAACTTCAGACTAAGACATGATTAAATTTAAATTTATACATGATTACTTGAAATTTTTTCATATCAACCCATTAAAAATGTAAATAAAAGTACCTATTTAAGTTGAAAAATACTTTATTTACTGATAAGACTAAAATACAAAAAAAATAATTTGAAACGACGCCTCATTTTTATGTTTAGAAAGCATTTACTTTCCTTGCATCTATCACAAGCAGCATTGATTTTTCGGTACATTTTTTTTAATTCGTATAAAAATAAACCCATACTATTATTAATTAAACTCCATTCATTCAAGTAGGGAATTCCAATTATATGAAAAATAGAAATAATGAAGAGAAGACTTATTAGAAATCACGTCTTTTTGGCAATGGAGTGTGTTTTCTCTAGAGACTCTTTTAATTTGAATGCATTTTCAAAATACAAAAACATATATTAAAATTTTATCTTTAAAAAAGTGGAGGGTTTTTTTAGATAAAAGAACATACAATATACACATTCGACATCAAGTGGGATTTCCAACATATTGTTAATTAGATGATAATTCTTTTCTCTTTATCTTTAAAAACATTTTTTTTTTTATAATTGGAAGTAGAATTTTATTTTTCTTTGAAATAGAATTTTCTTTTAGTTCAAATAAATATTTATTAGATGATACTAGATTTTATATGATTCTTAATGTGTAGCAAACTTTTAAAAATGTAATTCTTTCAATTAAAAATAGAGTCACATTTTTTAAATGTTCAAGGGCCTTTTAATATCCATTAAATTTTCGTATTATATTAATACTAATAGTAAATACAATTTCGCAATTTAGTTTGCACGATGTTAATAGAACACGTAATATTAAAATATATTTTAAAATATTTTTTTGTAAACAATTGGTTCTGAATGTGCAATCTATATATTTAAAAAGCAAGAATTATTGCCACTGTTACTCCTTTTAAAATAGTAAACTGTTATTTATTATCAAATTGTTATTTGAATGAGTTAAAAATTTAAATGTAATGAAATGGGGCAAAGAAGAACAAAATAGTACCTCATTGATGCCACAAATGCTCGTATTAATCATCTTTTTTTGGAGAGTATATTTTCAGTAATATGAATAATTTCCTACGACATAGTTAATGACTTGACAATTCTACTAATTCAGTTTGAAATTGAATCTGCATGATTTTTAGAAACTTTTCTTGTAACTGAAACATGCACAATATTTATATTTGCAAATCACACTCTTTATGAATTGAGTATTAAAATTACATTACATATTACTATAGTGATTATTTTCCCATCGACTAATGTGGTCAAACAAAACTGTCGCATAGTGGTACTATGTGGTTCATCCAAACAATGAGTAAAAAACACTGTAGCACTACACAACACCATTCAAATTCTGATGGGGATTAAATTGTAAGAGCTATTCAAGATTTTCACTCACCTAAATAACAGGCTAAAGTTTACTGGAACATCAAGCTTGATGGAAAATACGTAAATACCGAAATTAACGAAAATTGGTAGGTGGCTACATAGTTGCTATATTGAAGTGGTTGGTATGCGACAGGAATAAGGGAGGACCCCCTAATTCATCTTTAAATGGTTTTTATACTTAAAATTGCATTAAATAGTTTATAGTTTTAAATTAATAGTTTAAAACTTTTAGAGAAAATAATTTAGAGAGATAAAATCTCTAAGAGCGCAGAATGAATTATATAAGTTAAAGGGGAGGGGGGGGGGGAATGCTGCTTAGCGATCTCCATTGAGTGAAACTTATAAGCCTGCGTTGCAAAACGGGGAATTTTACTTTCATTGTATGATTAGTTTCATAAATTTTTGTATGAAAAGAATTAGTATTTAATTGTTTTATTTAGCAATAAAGAAAACGAAATGAATTTCTCATGTGCTTACTTTTAATACTTTTAAATATCCTTGATTATAATTTTTACTCTTGAAGTTATATTCTCTTTATAAGTCTGACTATGACGCAATCAAGTAATCAAGCATAAAATCCTCGGATTGAGTAATTTTCGGCATTTTTAAGCATTTCGGCATTCAGATACAATATATATATGCGTATTCAAATTTGTCAAATGTAGAATTTTTATTATTTACTTTTGATACGATTAATAAAAATAACATAGATGTTCCTTTGTTTATACTATATTATGATACTTCTATTTTACAATGAATTGTCGTGGAGGGGTTTCCACTGCTCTAAAACTGATAATTAAATGTGACTGTTATGTGTGAGCACGAGGTTCGTTTGTATTTAGTCATGTGAGAAAGGAAGAGAAACATTAAAAGTGCAAACAAATACACTTTTTCTCAAATTACTAATATTTACCCTAAGCAAAAGCTAATTTCTGTTATCATAGTTTAGGAAATAGTAGAATACTATTAATAAGATGAGTTCGACTTACGGTAGCTGATGAGAATGTCGAAGGGTGGAAAAGTTCATCGTCGTTGTCCTCATTTAGGAAGGATTGGGGAGCAGGGGGGGGGGGGGATCTGTAGATCACAGGGAACTTTTTCAAAAACCTTACACTTTTCTTAGGCTAAAAGATCCGGTTTTCTATATTTCGATCACGTCCTCATCTCTTTCGTTACTGTTCCGACGTGGAAAACAAAAGTAGCTGCATTAGTCTTGAAAATAATAATAGTGAATCCATAGTAAATAGCCATTTTACTTTCATATTCAGATGTTCTTTACTTTTTAAGGACATCCAATGGAACTTGACAAACCTCCCTCAAGAAATATCCCTACTTTGCCCAATCCCAAACTGGCAGTAAATCATGAGTTGGTCCCCTTGACATGCTGTGTCACGTTTTTTACCAAATGGTGCCAGAAAGCCTACTCCCCTCAAGTACTTTGTATAATTTACGGTTAGGTTTTCACCTGACCTTTTAATAATATGAAATGCGTGATAGAGTATTTAGACTATCCCAGGAATCTATCCAGATGACAATGCTGCATTTCCGTTCCCATTCCTTAACTGCCTTTGAATACGGTGAATTCTTTAGCATGGAATGAGTAATCTAGGTGGTAAACGCTAGCGATGTCAAATCTCGATGGGTAAACAATGATATGTCAAAGATAGAACAGGATTACGGTATTCTTCAAAAAAATAAAAAAAAATATTGTATACATTTAAAAATTCAACCAGATTTATTCTTTAGGTTCAAAAGTATGTACGATATAAGTACAAGTATAAATTACAAAATAATTTTTTTTTTTAATTTATACGAAAGGAAATACATAGAGAGCATATTTTTTTTTAAGTGGCGAAGAAATTTTTCGAAAAACAGCTGCTTGCTAAGTTTTCAGAGATCGATGTTTTATATATCTACATTACAATTGACAAGCGTAAAATAATGCATTTAGCTAAAGGATTTTTATATCATCAGATAAAGGATACATGAAGAAATGAATAGCAGGATATGTTTTTAAGTATGAAGGAAAAAAAAACAAAAAAAAACAAGATTTTATTTATATTGAATGCCAATTACTTTCATATTAAAACAAAACCTGACTATTGTATTTATCTCTGTTGGTTCACAAAATCATCTTTCCTCGTGCAAAAGCAACCAACTATTTTATTAAGAAACTGTAAACAACACTCCATAAAAAATAGGGAACTATAACTTTTATATAATATGTATATGGAAAATACTGAACACATTTCTTATACAATTTTGCCTATATCAACTCATATATTTAAATAAGTTGTATGGTGACATTCACTACCAGTAAATTACGCCCAGATACCAACTGTTTACTATTTGATAACATTAAATTACTAAAATATTTATCTGTTTAGTTTGATGACAGTTAATAAAAAAAGCCTTTTTAATATATAGTTCATTTAATAAAAAATGTTATGTGTAAGCACGAGGTTCGTTTGTATTTAGTCATGTGAGAAAGGAAGAGAAACATTAAAAGTGCAAACAAATACACTTTTTCTCAAATTACTAATATTTACCCTAAGCAAAAGCTAATTTCTGTTATCATATTTTAGGAAATAGCAGAATACTATTAATAAGATGAGTTCGACTTACGGTAGCTGATGAGATTGTCGAAGGGTGGAAAAGTTCATCGTCGTTGTCCTCATTTAGGAAGGATTGGGGAGCAGGGGGGGATCTGTAGATCACAGGGAACTTTTTCAAAAACCTTACACTTTTCTTAGGTTAAAAGATCCGGTTTTCTATATTTCGTTCACGTCCTCATCTCTTTCGTTACTGTTCCGACGTGGAAAACAAAAGTAGCTGCATTAGTCTTGAAAATAATAATAGTGAATCCATAGTAAATAGCCATTTTACTTTCATATTCAGATGTTCTTTACTTTTTAAGGACATCCAATGGAACTTGACAAACCTCCCTCAAGAAATATTCCTACTTTGCCCAATCCCAAACTGGCAGTAAATCATGAGTTGATCCCCTTGACATGCTGTGTCACGTTTTTTACCAAATGGTGCCAGAAAGCCTACTCCCCTCAAGTACTTTGTATAATTTACGGTTAGGTTTTCACCTGACCTTTTAATAATATGAAATGCTTGATAGAGTATTTAGACTATCCCAGGAATCTATCCAGATGACAATGCTGCTTTTCCGAAAAATTCAACCAGATTTATTCTTTAGGTTCAAAAGTATGTACGATATAAGTACAAGTATAAATTACAAAATATTTTTTTTTAATTTATACGAAAGGAAATACAACGAGAGCATATTTTTGTTTTTAAGTGGCGAAGACATTTTTCGAAAAACAGCTGCTTGCTAAGTTTTCAGAGATCGATGTTTTATATATCTACATTACAATTGACAAGCGTAAAATAATGCATTTAGCTAAAGGATTTTTATATCATCAGATAAAGGATACATGAAGAAATGAATAGCAGGATATGTTTTTAAGTATGAAGGAAAAAAAAAACAAAAAAAAACAAGATTTTATTTATATTGAATGCCAATTACTTTCATATTAAAACAAAACCTGACTATTGTATTTATCTCTGTTGGTTCACAAAATCATCTTTCCTCGTGCAAAAGCAACCAACTATTTTATTAAGAAACTGTAAACAACACTCCATAAAAAGTAGGGAACTATAACTTTTATATAATATGTATATGGAAAATACTGAACACATTTCTTATACAATTTTGCCTATATCAACTCATATATTTAAATAAGTTGTATGGTGACATTCACTACCAGTAAATTACGCCCAGATACCAACTGTTTACTATTTGATAACATTAAATTACTAAAATATTTATCTGTTTAGTTTGATGACAGTTAATAAAAAAAGCCTTTTTAATATATAGTTCATTTAATAAAAAATGTAACCAAGTTGGGATGTTTGGTGATAAATAACGATACAACTTTTAAATAAGATCTATTTGCATTCAATATGTGAATTTTCATGGATTTAATATTGAAACACTTTTACAGTCAAAGTTTAAATCATTTCTAGCTTGAATTTCTAATTTAATTTTTTGTAATCCAACTAGACATATTGTGACTTTAAAACTGATATACCGCACTTGCCTGCATATTTTTAAATTCGGCTAAAGGAATTCAATATTTCCAATACTTACAGTCATAATTTGAAGTAAAATCTCAGTATGGAAACTAGTACCGATAAGTCTTTTCACTTGACCTATCGTCTGTATCATTTATATTTTTATCTGGTAATCTTATCCTGAGACCGATGCATAGAGAGTTTGAATATGAATAATTTTTATCTGCATTAGTTTAGTCTAGAAAATGAAATAAAATGAAAAAGTTTCAACATCAGGTCCTTCTTTCTTACTCAGTTCAGTCGCAGTATTAGTTTTAAGAAGCAACATAAGTTGCTTCTTTGAAACTAATACTGACTGGAACAAGTGACCCATAACATCATTAAGAATTACTGACGTTTCTATCTGAGACACATAAAATAAACATTTCATAGGCCAAACATCCATGAGCACCGGTCTCACATAAATCATTTATCAATGCATTTTCTTTTAATTCTTTCTTTACGGTGCTTGGGAAATTATATAATTTAGTAAAATTGAAAATGATTGGTAGTTTTTGTTTAACGTACTTATGACTTTTTGTTATGAAAGTATCTTTACGTAACTTATTTTTTGATTTATTTGCCTTACGCTTTCTTTCTCAATAGTAAATGGATTATAAATAAACGCATTTCTAAAATGAGTTTACTTCATTCCAAACAGCCTATTTTGAAGTTATTGCGTGACATGCATTTTCATGCTGAAAACAATGCACTTTTTATTACAACTGAATTGCCTATTATTATACAGAAGGAGCGTTTAATCAAAATTTTCCCTTCACAAACTTTTCTAAATCACAATATCAGAAACTCTAGTCAACACACTTAGAAGATAGATGAGGTTTTCCAAGAATACATATTTATTAGCCAAAAACTCAGCAGTTACTGGAGAAACCTCAATTCATCGATTCCTGTATCTCTTAGGAACATGAGATCACGGAAATATTTTCTACGCACGCGATTGAGGATACTGTAGCAAATTATTCCTCCTGAAAACACAATCTGAAAAGGGGTGTAAGCACTTCTTCCTTGATCTATGATGCAATAAATTTATTGCTAGGGATTTAGTTCTTAATCTAGAGATTTTAAGTTTCATATCGTTTTCAACGTTGCTCTCTTATTTCATTTACGAAGGGATGACATTTTATGATATTATTAAATAATTACTTTTTCTTAGAGGAAATCACGATCTTGTTGAGGATCATATTCTTGAATCGTTCGTAATTTTATAGCATTCTTCGGTGATTTACAATTCAATATCAAGGATATGGAATGCATACCTAAATAAAATAGTAATTATAAAGTGAGAGAGAAACAAAGAGAATGAGAGAGATGGATTATAGAGTAACAGAAGTGAGAGATAATTTTAATTATTTGTTAACTTTCAATTTTGCTGAGCTTTTACAGTAACTTTTATTATATAAAACATTAAAAGATGTCAATGATAGTTGAAGAGAAAATAAAGTTAATGGTTAATCAATATTTAAATCGGAGACTTTTGAACTGGAAGTAGCTTTCAAATACCACACTGAAATCATGCTTTAAATTGCATGTTCAAAACGTATCGTTTTTATTTGACAATTAGGTTTTATATTCCTTAAAGGGACTTGATACTCCTTGTTTTCACAAAAAATAATAAAAATATAATTTTTTTACTATTTGCGTGTTTATAATCTTTGAAACCTTCTCCTTATTCTGGATAGTTTTTTAGCTGATCCGATAACTGCGATTGCAGAAAAACTATATTTTTAATGGAGAATTAAGCATTGCTGCAATAGCTCCTTTTATGTTTCTAACGCATTTTTCTTAGTACATAATTGTTGAGATTCCCACCTTACTCATAATGCTAAAACTTCAGCAAACATGAATGAAATGACTTGAATATTTTTTGTGTCATTATTAATATCTATTTTACAAAAAAATCGGCATAGATTTTTGAATTAAATGAAAACTTTTTTTTTACAAAGTTAAATGTTGAAAAATACCGGTTTTTTACCCATTTTTTACATAAAGGTACAGTAATTATCGTTTTTCTCGAAAACTGTTTTACTTATTCTAAATCCGATGCCTAAAAACTTGAAGTATATTACTAGGAACTTTTTTTTTTAAAAATCAGAAAAAAATATTTAAAAATGAAAAAGGAGAGAGAATTTGAAATTTGATGAATTTTTAAAAAAAATTAAAATTTAGAAAATTTAGATCACTATATGAACTTTTCTTTCTAATAAAAATTTAATTTTTACTTAGTAATACTTCAAAAAAGTAAAAATTATAATTTTAAAGGCTTAAAAAAAAAAGTTTGAAGAGTACCAAGTCTCCTTAAGTTCAAACTAAATGATAACTTGAACTATTTGTTTTTTCTTCTTATATACAGCTGGTCCAAAAGTAGCAAGTTTTACATTCAAGGAAAATTTACACGAAGGAATGCTGACAGCTGTGACGTGTATAGTGGATTCGGGGGATGGTCCTTTGACAACCAGATGGCTCAAAGATGGTCAGATGCTCATGGAAGAAGAGCTAGATGCTGCAATTTTATACGCTCAGGAAGGGCGAGTGTCTACTTTAACAATAAGGGAATTAGCGTATAAGCACAATGGGAATTATACCTGTAGCACCACAAACGATGTTGCGACTGGATCTTATAGTGCTGTGTTAACTGTGAAAGGTGAGTTTCAGACCGGAAAATTACTTCTTTGGGATAGATGAGATTTAAAGATTGCTACTTTGAAAATGTTCCCGTAAACTTAGAATTAAATGCCATCCAGTAAAATAAGATCTTTCCACAAAAATTAAATACCTATAACAGCTATTTTGTTCATATATTTTCTGCAAAAACTTAGCAGATAATTTTTTTTTTATCAAACCAGATAATCAATTTTAAAAAGGTAATGAACGAAAAATATGTCTTCTTAAATGACTTTATTGTAGACATAATATATTTTTTTTCATATTAATTACAAAACCACTCTTCAATTGGCATTTAAATAGCATTTTAGTTACCATGAACTCTGTAAGAAATCATAAAAGAATTTTGAATCTATTATTTTTTCATATTATAACTCCCTTGCAAGATAATTAAAATCAGAATCCTTAGAAAAAATATAATTCCTTCAATAGATCATTTAAATTAGTGTCGAATTTTTTTATTAACTTTTTTTGCGATTTGTAAGAGATATTTTAAGTACACATTTTTTTTTAAAGTTTTAAGCTCCAAGAATGAACATACATATACATTTAATTAAGTGATTGTTTTGAAATTTTATACTATAGAAAAATGATTAGTCCAAAAACACCCAGAATGTAAAAATAATAAAAATGTCAAACATTTGTACCTGTTTTAAAATAATGCTATCTTACCCCAACCCCAATCACCTAGTAATTAGAAAATCTATTTCTCTATTCTAATAATTAGCTAATCGATTTTTTTCTCAATTCTAGTAATTAGATAATCTATTTTTTCTAACACATTCTATATCTCACTACTATACATCCTCAAATTAACACCATTTGAATTTAGACTGACACTAAAATGTCATTTCTACACATGTTCCCCCCCCCCCCCGAGAGTAATAATCATAATTTTTTTTCTGGAAGTATACATACGAGGGTATTAAAATTTTACAACATTAAGTATTAAAATACCAAACTAAAATGTTTACTACATATGGTAACACGAATTATGCAATTCTTAAGATTTTATGAACTGAATCAATATAGGAAGATGAAAAAGGTGGTAAGCTTGGTGATATAGACAGTTCTAAATCCGATAAGAAAATGAGGGCTCAGCAAACAACTTCATACTGAATAACTATTGAATCAATTTTGTACATATGAACTTACTAATATTACTAACACTTTCAAAATGAAATATTTGTTAAATAGAATGCATGAGTCTCTGGCAAATAAATTTCCAATCATAATTTCCTGTTGAATTTCAGTAAAAGAACTATTTCCATCATTCTAATTATGGTGCGTGTTGCACTTTTTGCTTTGCCTGAGAATGATGCAATGGACAATATGAACGTTTGTATGAACCTCTCCCTGCATTTTTGTACATATGCTAAAACCACGATCATTGAAATCTTGACCTGCAAAATAAAAAATGAAAAAACTGAACTGCTTAGCAAAGTATGACTAACAACTATAATTAATTGTTATGATTAAGTGTCATTAAGTGCTATACTTAAGATGCTTTCTCCCATGCAACGGAAATGGATTGTACTGTTGTTTAATTAAAAAAAAATATACCGATTTATATATATTTGGTAACGTTTTTAATAGGAACGCGCTCTTATAGGCCCAATAAAAGAGTAATTCATGATTTAGAAAAAACTAAATTTCCAATGCTTTTCATATTATAAATTAAAGAGTGAGCAGTTTTACATGTATTGGAATTTTTTTTTTTTTTTTTTTTTTTTTTTAAATCAGCTTTATTAATACACAGTTTTATTAAAGCTTCATAACCTAAAACGAAGTGATTATGCATGCATATATTTTTATTTTAAAAATTTATCATTTACAGGTTTAAGGTGCGCATTTTTCGAGGTATTTGATCTTTTATAAGATTTTAGAAATTCCATATGTTTATGTTTTTATTGAAATATATTATATGCTCATAAAAACTATTTCTTATATTAGTTCCACCTCGTTGGGTTTTGGAACCTAGTGATATAACAGCCATTTCTGGACGACCGGCTAAAATTAGCTGTCAAGCAGATGGAGTACCACATCCGCACATTCGATGGAAGAAGGCAACAGGTGAGTGGAATATTATAAAATTAATATAAATAAATCCCAAAAGAATTTTTTTGTATTAAGTTGAAGACGTAATCAAGGAATATTTATAATATTGTTTTAATAATCAATACGAATTGCAATCATCCAAAAAATTACAATTGTATTAATTCAAATAATATTGTATGCAAATAATAATTGTTTAAATTCGGATAAATTAAAGGTTGCCGACTCTACTCTTACGAGCCGATCCTCAGTATTCACTCCAACTAAACTCAAGAACTCAAGGAAAAAATAACCTTCTCAGAAAACACAATTTTATTCTAAGTTATCAAATATTGAACAAGTAGTGAATGAAGTCAACAATACGTTGCCATTCCGCAACGAGTAATCCTAAGAGCAATATTCAAGGTTTGATGCAATCCTCGACAATAATTCTATTTGTGAATAATAATAATAATAATATTAATTTTATATGTAAACTAAAAGTTGTTTTTAAATTCAATATACATGGAGCAGGACTTACATTTAAAATATATAGGGTTCTCAAATATTTATCCATTGTAGCTCTTATAAATAGAAATAGAAATGGAAATATAGAGGCTGTGGTTGGATAATATATACATGATGTTATCGGTATCAGCAATCGTCAACTGCATAGAAGGAAATACTTAAGATTGGTGATATAATATAGAGTTTATTGATCGTGGACAGATTTTTTGAGCCAGATATGTGTCATTCCATTTAGGAAGTCGTGCGGACACTGGGATCATTATCATCATTACTGAGTCAAGGGTGTATCATGATTAATACAGTTTTTATAATACCATTCTTGTCAGGAACAGCTTTGAACATCAGTGATTCAGTAGAAGAAAATTACTCCCTAAAATTTTTCAAAAGAGAACTTTTTACACGAGTACCATTATGCACATTATATATTTAAAGATTAGTAAAGGTACAGAAAAATCACCATTGAACTCAGAAAATGTTCAACAAGGTTGCTTGTATATATGGATCGAAATAAATTTTGTATAGAACGCAAAAAATCTGAAAGCTGATTAATGTTAAGTATATAATTGTTTATTCTCCAGTGTATTGAAAATTTAATTAAGCATAGTTAAAAGCTAAGCAATCAATTTTAATAAATCACTATAAAAATGGTTTAAATAATCCAAATATATCTAAAAATGGGTGAAAGGCACTCGTTTTGTGGTGACTTTTTGACAGATATTTAATATAGAACATTATACCATCACTGTTATTACCGATACGCTTTGGATATATTTTTTTCCGATAATAACTTTTTAAGTCAATAAATCTTTTTTTCTTTTTCTGATTATAACTTTTCAAGTCTCTCATTTTTTTTTCTGATTATAACTTCTCGAGTCAATCAAACATAGATTCTTATCAACGTATTATTAATTTCTTCTCTTTCATCTCCAAAGATGTGAAATAGCCCCCAAACAGATAAAGTTCTACTTCTAAAGCAATTTATATCACAATAAAAGGGTGGCTATAATTAAAGTTAAGCTGTTTAGACTAGTTTGAAGCCAGAAGTAATCAAAAGATAATCGCAAAATTTTGCTTAAGTAATTTTTTTCAAAATACTACTTTTTTTTAATCCACCTTGAAAAAAGAAAGTGTATACATACTTCACATTAGACACTTTTAAGAACAATATTTTAATAACAGATGTTCAATACTTTTTAATATTGTTTTTCTATTGGTGTAAAACTTAATTCTTATGTTTCCTGAGAAGGTTCTGGCTGTAAAGCAAACTTCTGTAAAATTATTTAAAGTAAAAATTTGAATTGATCTTTAATGTTCTTTCAGATATTATTATCCCATGATTTCCTCCCAGTACCCGAAATAAATTTAGGAATTGTTCATTAATATAAACTCTTGATGGCTCTAGATAATGACAGTTTAATTAATTATATCTATTCAGAAAACAATGTTTTACATTATTTATTGAACTTCAGAAAAAATATTTATTCATCCGATTAAAACCGATTTGTTTTCCATAGTTATTTTCCACTACACTCATTATATGATACACATGCAGCAAAGATGGTAATTTTCAGAGATTATCATTGGAAAACAAATAAATGATTTTTTTTGCAATTATTCCTAATCATATTGAATAAAGACGAAAATCTAATGGAGGAAATAGTTTTTAAATTCTGGCTACAGATATATAGAGTAGAATTCTAAGATATTGTCTTTGCTTCAGAAAAATATTTATCTGTTTCCTAATAGAGGACCATAAGTAGAACATATATATGAATTGTTATACATTTCATGCGATTTTCATAATAACAAGAAACAATTAATCCACTAAGGGTAATTTACATCTGGAAATATAATAATTATTTTACACGACCAAATAGAATCTATTATAGAAAATATTCTTCTACTTTGGAGCAGTAAAATTTCTATCGATTCTCAATTCTGGTGAATACCGATTTACATAAGTCATCAAGGAATGAGAGCCTACATTATATTTATAACTTAAAGGTACAGTAACCTTTTAATTATCCTACACTTTTGGCTCAAAACTGTAGAAATTGTACAAAGTTAAGAAAAGAAATGTATCCTATTTTTTTAAACCATGCCTAGGTCATTATCCAAGAAACAATCATTCCTTGAACTTGTTGCAATTTTAAAATGTGTTTAAGTTATCAATATAACAACTGACTTCTAAAAGATTTATGGTAACTTTTTGATGATAGGTATTTAATTTTTTACCATTATTATTGGTTAAATACCTCACCCGAACTTAATTAACTATTGTAAAGTATCTAAAGTAAAATTGTTTATAGGGTTAAATTGGTCCACAAATGCTGCAGATTAACATTACACATTTTATCACCAATGTTGGGAAAGATTTAAAAATTTAATATCTTAGTATTTTACTTGATATTATATGCGTTTTAGTTTTTGTAGTTATATGAATATTGATTGATCTAAAGATTGATAGAACCTTGTAATTTAATTTGACGCATATTTAATTTAGTTAAAAGGATGAGGATTAACCCAACCATTGAGAGCTATATAACAACAAAAAACATTAAATGATATTCTTTATTTCAGTACATTTTTAAAAATTTGAGTAAGTAACTTTAAAATTGTAACTAATACACTCAAAAATAAATACCCAGTTTAATTAGGAATCATTTAGTTTGACCTTTATAAATCCACGAATGATATTGCCATCAAGTAATCGAACACGTTTTGAAGACAGTTTAAACCGCTTCGAGTGTTTTTTATTCGTTTAAAATTGTGTCAAGCTTCAAACTAAATGAAAGTTTCACTAGCATTTTTTAAGCTGGCAGAAATGAACTGTAAAAATGTTAGCATATGATTGACGTTTTACGAAGGAATAAATAAGATAATGCTTTACTCGTTTTTTCTCATACAAGTAATGTGATTAGTTTTAATTAAAATTACGATAAACTTTTGCATTATTAAGGTTTGGTAGAATTATGTTTTGTGAAATACTGATGGTGAAAGTTGTTTTGATGTGCGTCTCAACACAATAGGAATATATTATTACACATTAAGGAAAAAGGATGTCTACATATCTACATGAAGAATCAATTTCTCTAGTAATTAAATATCTTAACTAAGATTATTTTTTTGCAAGTTAAAAATTGAGTGCGGAAAAACTATGAAGAAAGAAACATATAATAGTTACCTAACAATTTTAGTCAAAGATTAAAAATAACGAATTTCTTCTATATTTATATTTCAATAAAATAGTCTTAAAGCATTTTTGTGTAAAAGTTACGTTTGTAGTTATTTAAAATATCCACACAGTAGTGGATTAAAGTAAAAATTTTAACAACAAAACTTTTTTTCTAAATCTTGGGAAATATATATAAAAAATTTCAGAAATCTTTCTTGGGTAAAAATCTCTTACTCTTAAAAAATGTTGGGATAGGAATAAAATTTTGTTCCAAACTTTAAGACATTCAATACATTCGAAATGAAAAAGCTAAATACATAAAGTAAAAGAAAAACCGTTGTGACTGAAAAAGCTGCCAAAATACGACCAGTAAACAAATAAACAAATATAGCATCTCAGATATTTGAATTCTCGATTTTTTTTTATTATTTTTTAGTTTTCGCATTTCTTATTTGAAACTAGTCCACTGCTGCAACCAAGTTGAAAGTGTGTAACGTAAAAAAATGGTCTGATGATATGTTGTTTATTTGAGGTTGTTTCTGTATGTTGGGGAAGATTTTTTAAAACTTTTTTATAGGTTAAAAAACAAAGATTGTCATACGTATTTCATATTTGTTTCGTAAGAAGGAAAACACCTAAAGTGTGTTTTATGTGTACGTTTATTTAACTAAATGATAATTTGAAAAATTAAACCTCTTTAATTTTGAAAGTCATTATTGATGAAAAGTATTATTGATATTGAAAACTTTCTAATAAATATTTGGAAATGTATCAACTTATTCACATTTATCTATTACATAGGACAATTTTTTAAACCAGAAATTACTTTGTTAAGGGGAGTTGGTATCCTCTATACCGCTAATGTTAGTTTGGCATATTTCATGCACCTTTTTCTCAGAAAGTTATTGACATAGAAGCCTAATTTTTGTTTCAATGCATTTAGCAGAGACTTTTTATTCTACTGAAGTTAGTTTTGATAGTATTTCATTTACTTTTTTAAAAAAATGAATTTTCGTGAAAGTCACTCAAAATAGTTAAAAATCACAAGTTTTTTTTACCGAAATAAGCCAAAAAAAAAATATTTTTAAAATAACAACAAAACCTCACTTCAGTATATACAGATACTTAAAAATAATATGAAGTAAAAATTTTAAGAAGATAGCTTGTGCAGTTTCTGAGAAAAAAGCACATGAATAATGAAAAATGTAGTTTTGAGAAAAACGCATTTAAAAAAAAAAAAAAAAAAACTTTACTTACACTAATAGCTAACAAATTTATTTTTCAAAATCTATTAAAAATATTTCTAGTTGAGGTACTATTACAAATGCGATATCCTGTTAAAGGTGCGAGTTTAAATTTTGATAAATAGTAATAAACTCAAAATCGATTCTTTATAAATTTTTGGGTACCAACTCTCCTTAATAAACATTATTTTTATTAAAGTTAAATGTTCTTAATACACATACCCATCTTTTTAAATACTGTAAATGCTGTGGTATATTTATAATGAAGTTAAAAACAAAAAAGTCGATCTCTAAAAAACATCAGCCCATAAAATCACAATAATATAATTTAAAAACTTCAAATATTCATTTTAAAATTCTTTTAGGTCATCCTCCAGATCAATTTAAAACAATTGTGAGCAGCTCTCATGTCCATATCTTAGTGAACGGTTCTTTGAATTTCCCAAGTGTTGAGCCATCGGATGAAGGGTATTATCTATGTGAAGCGAACAACGGCGTAGGGATGGGTCTTAGTACAGTTGTAAAGCTCACAGTTCACAGTAAGTAGTATGTTATTTTTTTAGTACCTAACACTATAGACTTTTTTTAAGAATGTTATTGTGTAAACTGTAGTTTATTCATGAAAACTATCAGTACTTTACTTCAATGTTCTTTTTAAAAACAAACATTGAGAAAAATTGGGAAATCAGCTTCAACTTTGAGTTTCGGTAAAACATTGGGTCCACTGAAATGCTTGAAAGGCTTTGCTGTTAACTCTGTTTATATTTTCATAAAATTTCTAAAATTTACTTTTTTTTGGAAATAAACTTGATGTCCTCGAATCAAATAGGTAGGATATTTCTTTTTAAGTTTATCAAAATATAAACTTCGAGTGTAATGCAGTTTCATGTAATTTTATTATTATTGCTAATCATGATTTATTTTTTCTTTCATATAATTCAGTAATAACGTGAATGTTAAAAAATAACACTAGTTGCAGGTAAGAATAACTAAGTACGTTATAAAAATGTGTATTATTCTAATGTCCAAAATTAGAGTGGTTGAGATTTATTTAAATACTCTATAAAGTGAAACGTAAAAAATTATTTAATAACTATAATATAAAGTCAATTAAACTATCAAAAACTTTTCAAGTAAACAAATATTAAGATGTATAAAAAAATTTCAATCCTACAGAAGATACATAAGAATTTAAACTTTCAAATATATTCGATAATTAATTAACAAATAAATTACAAGATAAACTTTTATAACTTGAATGTTAATATATTTGATAAAATATAGGAAATATTTGAAAATATATTGATATTAATGTGTATTTTGAAGTAATACATAGCAGCAAGCAGAACAATAAGCATCTATAACTAAATGGCATCCTTGCTAACAATAAAAAAGAAATGTTACAAGAATAAAATGTCATAACTATGCTCTGTGTCACATGTCTCTTTCAAAATGCAGCATTTCTGACAGCTAAAAATATTTCTTTGATCCCGAGACCTGCATATTATCTAGCATTGTCACTTTCTTTGACTTTTCATTTTTTTTCCCTTCAAGCTTGAGAATATCAGGGTGCTGTGAGATTTGACATTACCGGTAAATTGAGCGGGAAACATGACAAGCAGCATGAAATAAAAATAAATATATTTCCATTCTTCGTTTCACGAAAATGATCAAAGATATCTTACACAATAAGGTTTGCTTGAAAATCTGTCATAAGTTTTTAAACATAATTCTATATCTAAGCATGCTGGATGTATGTTCAAAGTAAACTGAAAGCATGTAAGCATTTTCTGCCTTAACATTTTTAATACTTTAAATATACATTTATTTTTAGATAATGTGGGGTTTTACTATATATTTGCATTTTATTCTAAAGGTAATATAATAAATGAAATATAGGGTTAATTTAAAGTTTATTAGTAAAATATAACTTTAAGTGTTGGGCATATTTATTAATGATTGCTTTTAAAATAACAGAAAATAAGTGTATAAAAGAATTATTGCTCTTTAAGGTATACATATACAATTGAGATGATTTTCTTTAATATTTAGGTTATAATTTCAAACTTTTTGGCAGTATATCAGAAATAAAAATGATGCATTTTTATATATAAACTTTGTTTTTCCGTTAATTTTTTAATTAGCGAATTGCAATTAAAGTGAATAATTAGGACATTATTAGAACATACATAAATAAACTTGTAATTAACTTAGAGGTATTATTTTTATTGCAAATAAGAGATATTATATTGACGCATGTTCCTATAGAGAATTTTGAATTTGGCATCAATATTTATTTAATTATAAGTTTTTAAATAAAAAGTTTTAAAAAATACATAGTTTTTAACAAAAAATTAAGATTAAAATATGCATAAAAAATGTGTTTATAACAATATATATTAGATTCTCCATAGAAAATACATTCACAACTATTATCTACAAAACAAAATTAGAATTTTGTAAATCGGACCATTTATTATGAAGTTATGACCGTTGCGTAAAGTCATATAACACCAAAATGTCATTCTTCAGAAAACGCGTTTAAAGTTTACTACGCTAATGAACGTGATACAAAACAGGTTCACAAAACATACTGTAATTTAAAAAGTAATTTGAGTCTCCTAAAGAAAATTGTATCATTTTAATGGTAAAGAATTTGGGAATATTTTAAAACCAAAAAACAAAAAAGCAGACTTGAGTCAAATTTCGCGATTCCTAATGTATATGTATACCTTAAATAGTTAATTTCCGATTATAGATAATTTCAACATCTATGGAGATCTAGAAAGCTATTTATTTTTATTATTATAATATTTTACAGTAGGGGGAATGCTTAAAAATCGTCTTCAATCATTAACGCTGATGAAAAATTAATAAACTGTAGTAATTTAATTCTTTTAAATTATTTATAAATGCTAAAAGTACAAAAATACCTTTTATCATATTTTCCAAAAATTTATTACGTATTTCAATTATAATTGTAGATTACTTTAGATAAAACTTTCTTTGTAAACCAAACGTTATAACGTCAATATTAAAGATGGGAAATAATTTATTTTATAAAGTTTAATTCATAAAACTCTATTAAGTCAGGGACAGACAGTACATTGGTCACATTTTTCTTTATGATTTCATTTGCAAATTATCCATTATATTTACATCGATAATTAAATATTCCTTACTCTTTCAAATTTAGCGATTTAATTATACCCATACTTATGTGAAGTGTTTGGAATAAATTCAATATTCTTTTTCAAGGGAAATAATATTGCGGTTCTTGAAGTGGACACTACTTAAAACTTTCAAAAAACGGTATCTTGAAGTAGCAAGCTCTACATAACAAAAAATATAGAATTATTCGCCAATTAATTATTACCGTATCAATTCTAGCAAGGAATTAAGGAGAGTAATTTAGATTAATTGTCTTTCAAAAAAATTACTTTAATTCCGATACGGCAATAAAATAGTTTTAGTTATAAAAGAAATATTAAGTCAATAAATCGTAACTATTTCTTAATATATTATTGATATGATACAGATAAGGTTAAAAGTATAATCAGTGATTTTAAGGTACATTAGTTGTTCTTTCTAACATTGCCTGTATGAATTGAAATATATTTTCAAAGGATATAATTTATATCTTCATTCATTTGTGTAGACACTAGTTTTGTTATTATGTGTTTGTTATTTGTACTTTTAAATGCTATTTTAAATAATAAAGGCACATATATGATTACCCTTGAGAATATTTTATTACAATGTAATACATTTGGATGTTAATGGAATAGCTTTGGTTTCCTTATTTTGACCGTATTATTATATTTACTGTGATCACATTTAGATCTTTGTTAACTTCAGACACCGAGTCTCCGATGGTACAACTGCTAAGACTGGGAGAAATGTCTTAATATTGCTGTTTGAGTCTCCAACTCCTTGAATTTCCAATGGGATGAACATAGCTTTATCACATAAAATACACACAAATTTATCAAAAAAAAAATAGTTAAACTACAAAAAAGACAATTTAAATTGTCTTTTTAAAAATACCACTTTATAAGTGGGGGAGTTTTTTTTTTTTTTTTATTTAGCTTTTTGAGTTTTTCTTATTTGATTCATAAATATTGAGTAGTCTTCCTTAGAAAAATATTCTCTCTTCTTACAGATATCTATCTAATGATGTTTTGATGCGGCTCTCATACAGATCTTGTAACAAGTCAATCAATTCAACCAACTTAATAGTAGTTTAAATATAAACAACATTGCAATTCTTTTAAAAGGTCTTAAAAAAAAAAGTAAATTTATAATGAAAATAATCGACTTTTGAAAAACACCTTCTTCGATTGTAGTTTTGTATTACTAATTTGTAGGATGTGACATTGATTTTAAGAACTTTTCATTATCTCATTTTTCAATTGAAAGTTGTTCTACTATGTTTCAAAGCAGTAAACTATAGCCACATGTAAGATTAATGCATGTTAGTTCGTTGATTTAAGATTATGGAGCTCGTATGGCACGACAGCCACAACCAACTGTTATACGAGGGTAAAATGCAATACGCGTTTGTGATTGGCTGACTGGATCATTTCGCTCATGAAGTGTATTTAATTATTCGATGAAATGAAACAAGTGAGGTTGCCATATATCTAAATTAATTTCTCACGTATGTTTTATCTTATTTGCTTGATATTTCTTGATCGATTGAAATGCAAATAAAACCACAGATTACTCCCAAAGAAGTCCGCCTATAATATGCATGTATAAAGGAAACAAACTTATCGATTATACAAATGTATGCACTTTGCTGTCATACTATAAAATTTTTTTATAAATGTTTCTTACACCTAGAGTTCAAGAGGTGATGGTAATAACAGACCATATTTCAGGAAAAATGCGCTTCAAAATTCATCGAAGATTGGAGTATTTTATGTTATAAATACCTTGAAGTTACATGCTAAATTAGAGATTGCTTATAGGATTTTATTAAGCACTGGATAAATACGAAATATTAATTTCATATTCTAAATATTAATACAAATTAGTAATCAAAATAATTGAATGTGAATGATAAAGGGGATGATACGAGGATTCAGAGAAGCTAAAGTCCAGTGTCATTTCAAAAGTCTATGAAAATTATTAATGGCTTTTAATGACTGCACATATGTTATGTACGTTGTTAGTTGAAAATATTTTAAGTGTATATCTTGTTTGAAGAAATTTAATAATTATTTCTTTGAATTATATTAGCCCCTATCGATTATATTTAGCATTATATACATATGTAGAAATGGAAATAAGTGTTACAACTTTGTTTACTTTATTTCTTACTCCTTTTTTTTTCTTCCATATTATTAAAGAAAAATATAAAAGTAATTAAAAGGCAACACTAAATCAGTATTACATGTGTAACTAAATTTTAAGAGGTGAATTAGCTTGTAGCAATATGTATCATTATTATAAACAGTCTACAAAGAATAGTCTGCAGTAAATTCACATAATACTAAGATTGGTATTGGGAATATTTAAAAGTTCATATTACCGAGCTCGAAAAATTACTTTTCTCATATAGTTATAGAATTTCGTATTAAAATTTTGGTTTTAAAAGGTGATATTTTCAATAAAATCTTACTTTTTTTTCAAATTTTCAGAAAATTTAAGATACTGTGAAATATGAAGACAATTTTGAAGCACCTTTTGAAAACCGTTTTGGAATTTTTTATTTCATGTTTTTCTATGCTTCTTTGTCTTTCCAATGATGTATTACTTTTGTTTGAACTCAAATTATAAGTATGTTATATTTTGTTTTAAAAATGACAGCTTTTAATTTAAATTATGTAAGACTTTTACTTTTAACTTTAATTTTCTCTAAATGTGATATTTTAAACTTCAATGTACCTTTTCTAACCAACTAGTAAAGATATACTATTAATTTTTTTATTAAATTGTAGTGCATAACCTACAGATTAAACGGAGATTAAAAACTTCCAGTTATTTATTTAATTATTTTTAGATACCAAATATTTGTAAAAAAAATGTTATTTTTCGAAAAAAGTTGGAAAGTTGATAAAAAATTTAACAAGAAAAATTCTGATGATATTTGTTACAGAACTTTAGCCTCAGTTTAATCTGTAGATTATGTACTACAATTTCATAAAAAAATATTGGTATATCTCTACTAGTTAGTTAGAAAAGGTACATTGGAGTTTAAAATATCACGTTTTAGAGAAAATCAAACTTAAAGGTAGAAGGCTTATATAGTTAACATTGATAATTTGCTTTTTAAAAACAAAATATAACATACATCTATTTTGACTAGAAACAAAAGTAGTACATCAATGGAAGGGGAAACTACATAGAGTAACATGAAATAAAAATCTCAAAATCGATTATTTTTTATTTTTTATTTTTAGGTTACTGAGTTCCCTTAAGTAATCCTGGAAAAAATTGTATTTCAATTTTTTTTAGATAGTCAATTTATTTTTCAATTTATTAAATATGCAAGAACAAAATACAGTGAATTGGGAAGCATTTTATCTGAAATCACTGAAACTCTAATATGCATTTGGCTTGCGATGATTAATATGCATTTTGCTTGCGCTTGTTCCCAATGATTTACGAAATCGGAATGTTAAGTAATGCTTTCTCTGAGACTCTCATTTTCATCCCAGCATTTACCATACTCTACGTAATACCTTCAATTTACTTAACAAAAGGGTAGAAAATGAAATAAATAAGTAAATCTCTGCTTAATTCTTTCATCTTGAAAGAAACTTCGTACAGTGAAAGAAAATCAGCAATATATAAGCAGCAGTCTTACGAAATTATCAAGCGAAAACATTTCGTCAACTCCTTGAAAGAATTTGAACCGGAGTTGAAGAACTGATACGGATGCAAATTTTTTTCAGCTTACCATTAGAATATATTTATATCGTTTCCGAGATTGAAGGCAAAGCGAAGTAATTTAAGTATTTAGTTTTGATACGATATAAATTATTATTCATTAATTGAAATCAAAGAAAAATATGTGTTATGTGGTTTTTACTGGATAGATAAAAAATGACTGGTATTGAAAGGAAAATTAAATCGAAGATAAACATGAATTTAACAAATTTCGTTAGAATGAAATGTCGAGAAAGGTATGTAATGTGAAATATGTAAATCTTGTATCTCACCAAGATCTATACACATAATCCGCTTTATTATTAAATATGATACAAATTCATATTTAATAATAAAGTGAATTATGTATCAGCTAATTACCATTTTATCCTAATAATCACCATTACACTGAATGTAAGTTAGTTTAACTCATGTTATTTTAAACAATTAAAGGATATAAATTAGTTAATGAATTTAATAAAAATATGTCCTATTAAATTGCAAATGTTTGTCAAATGTGTTAAATTAGTAGCCTTGTTACTTTTGAGAACATGTAGAATTAATACGTCAATGAAAACAATGAAATTTTGTATACAGATAACTCTTCAATTTATTTTTTTAACTAACTCACAATTTGTTGAATGGCTTGAAAGTATTACATGAATTGGTTCTTTATTTTTCATTCCATGTGTAAAGTTTGTAATGTGTTCGTTGTATTTTAAACATTAATTTCATGTTATATAACAATAGAGACATAAAATTAAATGGAGACCAAGTACTGGCTTAAGGTTCACAATAAACATTACTAGTTTTTAATCCCTAATTTTAATGACAATTGTAAAAAATATCTCATTAGCAATTTATCCATAGGAAATTAATGTTTTAATAAGAAAAAAAAAGAAAAAAAAAGAACATTTATTTTTAAGGTAATTAATTATAATACATTCGTGTAATGTATTTAATAGTATACATATAGTAATAACAAAGATATCAAAGAAAATAAATTTTATTTTTAATATTTAGTAACTTGTGCTATATGCCTTTTGTATATAAATTTCCAGTGCAAATAAATACCAAAAATAATAACTAATTGTTTACAATACAATCTTATTCATAACTTTAAAAATATTAGTTATTTTATATAAAATCATTTGACATTTTTTCAATTTCTAATCTCTGTTTACATTAGACATAGATAAGAAAACACAGTTTTTCATATTAATTATCATAACATAAATGTATAATTTTGTAAAATTTTACTAAGTAAAAAAAATTATCGAGGAAAAAGTTCTGAAAGAATTGGTTAAGAATCAAATATATCTATAATTTTATTGAAAAAAAATAGTGAATGCATTGATCTAATATTTGGACGCAGTTTTAAAAATTAAAAATGTAAATTAATGAATATGTGAAAAAAATTTGTGAATTGTTTTGTAAAATATAATTCGAAGTAAAGTTTTATAAACTTCAAATATTTGAATTATTTAAAAGATATTAGTGAAATATAAAAATGGAAAAGCAACTGGCAAATCAATTATAACAACCTCGTTGGGGTTTTAAACAACGAAATTAGGTTTCACTTTCCATGTTGAATTATTTAAATTATAAGGCTAAAAGATAATCATTTTTTATGCCAATGTTTTTTTTTAATAATTTTACTATTCAGTTATAAAAATACAGTTCAATACTTTTCTTATGGATGCCAAAATATGATAATACATATTTTTACTATACACTAAAAAAAAGTAACTTTGAATGTATTCATTTTAATTGGAATAATTTGAAGTTCACCACGAATGATTTGATAGATATTTATCATAAATATTAAAAATTTTAAATAAAAAATAAAAAAACAATACAAGAATTGTGTTTCACCTATTATTTTAATTCATTAAATAGATAAATATAATTTCAATGTATTTATAAAATACTGTCAAAAGAACAAAAACTGTCTAAAAGAAGTAATAACACTAATAACAAAAAACATTTACAAAACTTCAAAAATTTATTTTTCAAGACATTTAAAATAGGACCAAGAACAAAACTCATATAATTTGTTTCATCAATGTTTATGTTAAATAATCAGAAATTAAATCAATTGAACTTGTAATGATTCCAAAAATGCATTAAAATATTTGATATTCCATCTTATCAATCAAATTTAATCACCTCATTATCGTAATTATTTTCATTTATATCAACCTTGAATCAAACCTTGCATATATTGTTTAGCTATGTTTTTTGATTATGAGTAATACTAATTAATACTAATCTTCTTTCTTTTTTCATGATGAGAGAACTTTAAATTTATAGGTGCCCCCCAGTTTCAATTTAAATTTAAAGTCATAGGAACACGAAGAGGAGAAAAGGCTATTTTGGAGTGTAGTTCCTATGGAAATAGACCTATGAATTTCATATGGCGAAAACAAGGAAATGTCATAGAACCAAACAGTGAACCTCGGTAAGTGAATATTAAACAAAAAATTTAAGTTAATTTAGTGTGCCTCAATTTAGTTCTAGTTGTAGTAACTATCATGACATGTTTTGTTTAATGAATTTAAATGTAAAGCATTAGAAAAGGTACAGGTAGTTATCAAAATAATGGAAACACCCTAGATTTATAAGGAATCCTTTCCTAATGTGGCATGGGACCACCTTTTTCATGTATTACACCTTGGATTTGTCTAGGTATCGACTCATAAAAGTGCTAAATATTGTTTAGAGAAATTTTTTCCATTCTTATGGAGATATTGTAAAAATTTCGTGTGAGTTGCCGTTGGAGGATATCGATTCCAGAATAAACACTCTAAAATAGATCATAATGGTTAGATTATATTGAGGTAGGGGGACTGTGCAGGCCAAGGTAGATGTTTCACTCCATCCTCATGTTCATCAAACTATGATTGGACAAGTCCCGCTTATTAATAAAAACATTATCATCCTGTAAAATTCTATCTAATACAGGAAACAAAGTTTACATCATAGGATGGAAGTGATCAGCTAAAATTTCTGTACACTTCTTCTCAGTGATCCTTCCTTTCAGGGTTACGATTAGGCCAACAGAAAAACACAACACAGCTGTCATTACCATGACAGATTCACCTCCATACTTGGCATTTATAAGAAGACAATCACGATCATAATCTTGTAAAGTAAAGCGAATTACAAAAAACAATTTGGGGAAATTCAAAATTTCAAGTCGACCAAAAGTTGCACTATGTTTACATATTTACCAAAACATTTTTTAGTTCAATTGAAAAATATTTAAGTCTCACGGAATAGACATATTTTTTTTTTGTCAAAAAATATTTTTAACGATAAAAACACTTACCTTTGGTTGAAGAACTATATTCAACATATTTTGGCCAGTCAACTCAAGACTGTGGCTCTGGAAAAAATGCAGTAACATCAATACTAAAATTTATTAAAGAATAAAAGAATACCTCATTGATGAGATAACTATTAAAGCTCTTGGTTGTGATGATACTACATCAAATACTCGAGTATCTAATTGATCAATTTCTCATTAGAAAATGCTTTAAAACACCCAGTATGAACAGTCGTGTGTTTGCTTCATTCAAACTAATTGCGACTTAAGAAGTTTATGGTTACCCTCGATGATCTGATTTCTTGACCTTCATCTTTTAGTGGTCCAAAAGGAGTATAAAGTTTTTTTTTGCACACAAGCACGTTTTTTCCCAGGAGTTGCGTGTCCAAAATATGTAGAATCTAAAGATACATGTTTTTCTTGTTTAGTTATCCTGACACATTCACTACTCTCTATTTCTATACTAATTACTTTATCCTTTCGATCATATAAGTAAAGTAAAATAAAGTGAAAAATAATTCAAATAATACCTTGATAGTATTTTACCCTTCTACGAAAAACCTTCGATTTATCTATTACCACTGCCTGATTTTTTACCGTTACAACATTTAAATCCCTCAAAAAATTACTTGTTAATTGAGTGTCTGTTATAATTGAAATGGCTCTACGATCCAATGCTTCAGAAATAGAGAGTAGATTTTCTGGAAACCCTTGTTTCACTGAAATTATTGAATTTTCTGTATTTTCCCATAGTGAAAGCATTTTACTAACAAATACACTTGCATCACTCAAACTTTGTGACTTTGAATCATTTTCAATAGCGTCGTTACCTTTATGTCTCAAACCTAGAGTCTTATTTGGTTGGAGGCTCCTTGGTAGTGTCGGTGAAGTGACTTGACATTTGCAAAAGGATACAAAAAGCTCTACAAAGAGGGAACAATTTCATAAAATGATGTAATATGATAAAATGATATTACTGATATTTAAAATTACTGTACTATTATACCTAAACTATAAGTAAAATAATTGATATTAACCTAAAGATTGGGTTGTAAATTGATAAATATACATGCTTGGTAAAAAAAAAAAATATGTATTCATATAAATCGCGTCAGTAGACCAGTGTCCAAGTGTCACAAATATTTTTGTAGCTTGATATTTAGGCCTATGCAGGGGAATTTTAACTTTGAGAAATGAGAAAAAATTTTACTATTTTTCACTGTCCATAATGTACAACAACTTTAAACTTGGCTCTACTTTAGATCTCAATACTTTTCAAGGCCATAATCATTGCATAAAGAACATGGACCCTTTCTACAGAGATGATTTTGTTGGGATATAACTGTCTTGCACTTGTCAATTGACGAAGTTTTGTGGTTGTGGGCCCACTCTAGAGTACGTTTGGATTAACATCTACGACAAGAGGCTTGACAATTTCTGCTCTGCCGTAAATGTTATTTTTATGAAGGTGGTTTTTAATTGTAATTAATGACATGGTGATTGAGCTCTGCGGTCGTTTTGGCTACAGATGTTTTCTTTTTAAACATTACAATTCGCTTCCAAGGCCGTCGGTATCCTTCACGCAGCTTCTCCTTCCGTCCACTATTTTACTTTTCCGAGGTTGTTTTGCCGTGCTGTGTGTACGCTGTCATGACTTTAGACACCATACCTATAGAAACGCCTAGAAACTGGGATGTTTCGATTACATTTGCTCCAATCCGTCGGGCTCCTATAATTTGGCCTCTTTTAAAGTCTGTGGGGTCTGACATTTTACGCTATTGACAAAAATCCAAAGCATATACAAATTTACTACAGCATTTCACTCGTACCACGATATATACTTTTTTTAATAAAAAAACCTAGTAGCTAGGATTATATTTAAATGCATACAAATCGCATTCTTAAATGTCACTTTTATTTACATGTATTTCCATTATTTTAATAACCATCTGTATTCGTCAGGTCGAGATATGTTGACATTAATTATAGTTTTCAATGTAACAAATTGCAATTTAAATTTAAAATTTTGAATACATATGTTCAAATAAATTCAAACGGGTTGCTTTTATGTAGAAGCTGAAGTGACAACATTACAATTAGTAATTCAATAAAAAATAATATAATTATAAGAATTTCTAGTTGAAAAGCAAATTGCTGAAGAAAAAATTAAAATACTTCTTGTAAAAGTAACAGAAAATGTGACCAATGAAACTTACTCTATGCAAAATGATGGACAGTATTCTTCACAAACAAGATGTCCCAAAGAGCATTACACATTGCATGCAGGGTGTATTTTGGTATAAAACGATAGGTATAAGTGTAGATTCTAGAACTGTTCAAAATAAGGTATCATAAAAAGATAGTTTGAAGAGAATAATTTTAAAAGTTAAAATAATTTAGTTTTTTATAGGGGTATAAGAGAGTTTTATCAATATATATAAATAAATCAATATATATATATATATATATATATATATATATATATATATATATATATATATATATATATATATATATATATATATATATATATATATATATATATATATATATATATATATATATATATATATATATATATATATATATATATATATATATATATATATATATATATATATATATATATATATATATATATATATATATATATATATATATATATATATATATATATATATATATATATATATATATATATATATATATATATATATATATATATATATATATATATATATATATATATATATATATATATATATATATATATATATATATATATATATATTTATATATATATATTTATATATATATATATAGATAGATAGATAGATATTTTAAATATTGGAATTTTAAATTTACTATCGAATATTAACATTATTCAGTTGGTTTGGACTTTAATTTCTCTAATAACATAGCTCCTTTAACTTCCCATGTTTAATGTGCTGCATTTCGATTAATTTTAAAATTCGAGTTTTTTTGATTTTGAACTTTTATGCTTTAACTAAGCGAATACTCTTTTTTTTATTGAGTATGAGTTTAAACAACTATATAAATGCAAAATTTTGTAGTATTTAAAATGATGAATTTATAAAATCATAATATCTTTTAATGATTCCCCTATTTCCAGCACTTTGCAATTGAAACTGATTCCCGATACGTAATAAAAAAAAATGAACCGTGTAGTAACTTTTTTGAAAAACAGAGTATATAAATGCATATTGTTAAATAAATAAGATAATAAATTACTTTTATAATTATGAGTATCGTTGTTTATGATCGCAAAATGGGTTTTCTCAATAAGTAATTTTATTTGATATTTAGTCTAGATCATATCACAACTCTTTTTTTAACTTTGGATGTTTTAAAAAATTATTAAAAAAAAAAAATTTAGATAACAAGCTTGTTTTCTCCTGAAGAGTTTTGAATCCGTATTATTTGATCGATCAAAATCAAAGTCTATATTGTAATATTAAAATTTACTAAGGAATAAACCATTTCTGTAAAATATTTATTTATAATGGAATACATTTTGCAATGAAGCAGTTGACAATTTATAAATATATGACACTGCAAAATAAAAATAATTTAAACACTTTACAATTCATCATTCTATCAAAATCATTTGTAATTTTATGTTAGTAGTTTGTAAAAATCTCATCAAACTTTTTTTTTTATTTTAATAAAGCGATGTTGCAATTACTCGAAGAAAAAATATTTCTGCTTGAAAAAAGTTGCATCGTAGTCTTTAATATAATGGAATGTTTATAAAATGAGTCAAGAAGTTGAGTGTTAAATATTGATAAATGACTTCACAATATTCTTAGTATACAATCTATGTTATTAATTAAACTCTTTGAAAATATTTCACCATAAAATGAAAAGACTCAAACAAATTACGCGAATTTATCTTTTCTTTGGAAGAAACAAAAGATTTTTTATCATAAGCAGGATATTTGTGCTTGACTGACAATCTAAAGAATTCAATTTGGTGTTTAAATTTCGCTCATTTTTCTTTCTTTGTTGAATAATTCAAAAGCTATCACTCGTGTTAATCAATGTTTACAGAAGCATACCAGTTGAGACTTTGACGTTTTCTTTCATAAGCGACATTTTAACCCCTGCATAGAAGATTAAAATTAATCGAAAAACTTTAAGCGTGAATTGAAGTATAAAAAGATATTTCGTAATTTTAGTTTTTCTTGTTTTTCTTTTTATCTGGTATAACTTAGAATGAGATAAGAAAAAAAATAATACATCTTAAGAACACATGAAGTGGTTTCATATAAGTGTTCCTAATTTATGCTTAGATAAAAATAATGTTTTTTCTTAGGTTGATAAAAAAATTAGTCATTCTGCCTTAAATGTTTTATTGTCCAAATTATTTAAACCCTTTTCAACAGTTTATAATATTTAATATGTTGGTGATGACATATTCAAAATAAAATTGCATATTTAAAACTTTTGATATACGATTCAATTATTTCTTCAAATACAATATACTTGCGTTGAATAATTATTTTAATTGGTGAGGAATTAGGATATTCATTTAGGGATAGTTATGACCTTGCTGTAATTAAGTCTTACTGCCTGTAGTAGGTCGACTACTTTCACATATGTGTTTGGTAAACTTGAGTTTTGTCTTGATTACTTTTGGCTAGACACACCTGACTATTAGGGTGGGCCGAAAATGGATAACATTTTTTTTTTCTTGAAATCGTTTTGGGAATAGTGCTGAAAAGTTGCCTAATGGGTCAATTAGAACACACATAAAATTTCGTCAATTTTGCTCCACATCTAGCCGCGCCCCTCTGGCCCTGAAAATGTAAAAAGTGACAAAAAATGCCCTTTTAAGCCATTTTTTGGAAAATTTTGGAATTTAAAAAAAAAAGAAACGACTAGTTGCCTAATGTATCATTTGGAACACACACAAAATTTCGCCTATTTTGCTCAACATTTAGCCGCGCCCCTCTTGCTTTGAACAAAAATGTGCCTAAATGACGCAAAATCGCAACATATTCGACGTTAGGGGAGATAAAAAAATGTTTTTTTTAAATAAGTCTTGGAATAGCGTGAAAAAGTTACCTAATGGGTCAATTAAATGGCACACAAAATTTCGTCAATTTTGTTCAATTTCTAGCAGCGCCCCTCTGACATTGAAAATGTCCAAAAACACACAAAAAATTTACTTTTAAGCCATTTTTTTAAAGTTTTTAGAAATTATTTTTAAAAAATGGCATTGGTATAGCATGGAATAGTTCCCTAATGTGTCAGTTAGAACACACACACAATTTCGTCCATTTTTCTCAATATTTAGCTGCACCCCTCTTGCTTTGAACAAAAATGTACCTAAATGTCGTAAAATTGTAACAGAATCGACGTTAGGGGAAATAAAAAAAAAAGAATTTCGAAATCGGTCTTGGAACAGCTTGAAAAAGTTACCTAATGGGTCAGTTAAAACGCACTAACTATTTCGTTAATTTTTTCAATTTCTAGCCGTGCCCCTCTGGCATTGAACATGTCCAAAAACACACAAAAAATGCACTTTTAAGCCATTTTTTTAAAATTTTGGGAAGTAATTTTTAAAAAAGGGCATTGATATAGCAGAGAATAGTTACCTAATGTGTCAGTTAGAACACACACAGAATTTGATCTGTTTTGCTCAATATTTAGCCACGCCCCTCTTGCTATAAGCAAAAAGGTCTCTAAATGTCACAAAATTGTAAGATTGGGCGTTAGGGCTGACCAATTTTTTTTTTTTTTTTAAATTGGTCTTGACATAGCATGGAAAAGTTGCCTAATGGGTCGGTTAAAACGTACACAAAATTTCGTCAATTTTGTTGAATATCTAGCCACGTACCTCTGCTATCAAAAATGTCCATAACGTACAAAAAATGCACTTTTAAGCTAATTTTTGAGCGATTACTTAAATTTTTTTATAAACCAGCATTTGCATAACACGGAATGGTTACATAATGAGTCAGTTAGAATATACAAAAAGTTTCATTAATTTTGATTAGAATCTAGGGGCCCTTTGAGTAAAAGTTTAAAAATTAGGATGACAAGAAGCGTACTTTGAATGGGTCACATAGAAACCTCATAAAAGTGACGTCAATGTTGCTCAATATCTAGCTACTCCTTTTATTTCAAAAATCACAAAAATAAATAATTAGCATATTAAAAATCAGAAGTATATTTACTAGTATAATACTTATTTATATTTAGAAATCGAGAAATTCAAATATTATAAAGTAAAAAAGAGTAGGCATAAAATTCTTATAAAATGTAGGTTTCAGAATATTACTGTCCCTTATTATCAAATGTTGGAAATTCTCTTCTTGCTTGAATCTTAGCCCGTATAAAACTTTCTTTTGCAGCATCACCAAAAACTTTCATTACTTCAGATATGAGTTCAACACATCTCTCGACTGTTGCGTGCGATATGGAAACCTCTCAAATGGTTTATAGGAACCTGTTCTCGACACATATCTTCCAATTCTTTATCTTTTCTATACATTGTAAGCGGTGGTTCTGTTATGGTGTACTTTGACCAGTTGATGATATCAATGTAATCAATGGCATTAAAGTTGAGTTCGGTAGGTTATGAAAAAGCGTACCTATATATAATATACATCGGTAACGAAAATCCAACCGATGGGCTTCGTATATAATCATTAAGTTTGTGATTCTGGTTTATGCACCAATGTGGTTCGAGAAAACAAACAAAACCATATTTCACGGTGGGGATAGACATGTCTGGATGATGATTTCTTTTTCAAGGAAGTTGCCTAACCATGTCAAGAAAATTACAGACAAAAATAATTTCAAACAATGCATATTTTGCCCACCCGGAAAATATGATAGTGGCAATGCTAACGGATTCTCAATATCATATCCGGGAATTAGCAGTGAGGTGAATCCTGAACATCAGGAATAAGAAATCTGAAGACATACGCTTTTTCAAACCTCCTGAACTCAAATTTAATTCCGTTGATTACATTTATCTCATCGACTGGTCAAAATATACCATAACACAACCACCGTTTAAAATGTGTACAAGAGATGAAGAATTGGAATCTAGAGGCGCCATTAGACCACTGACCCATTATGCAACCATTCTGTGCTATACAAATGTTGGTTTTTAAAAAAATGTAAGTAGTCGCTCAAAAAATGGCTTAAAAGTGATTTTTTTTTTAATGTTATGGAAATTTTTTTATGCCAGGGGGACGCGGCTAGATATTAAAAAAAATTGACTAAATTTTGTGAGTGTTTTAACTGACCCCTTAGGCAACTTTTCCATGCTATGTCAAGGCCAATTTAAAAAAAAAAAAAAAAAAAAATTCACCCTAACGTCCAATCTTACGATTTTGTGACATTTAGACACTTTTTTGTTTATAGCAAGAGGGGCGCGGCTAAATATTAATCAAAACGGACCGAATTTGTTTTGTGTTCTAACTGACACATTAGGCAACTATTCCATGCTATGCCAATGCCATATGCTATGCCAATGCCATTTTTTAAAAATAATTTCCAAAAATTTCGAAAAAAATGTCTTAAAAGTGCATTTTGTGTGTGTTTTTGGACATGTTCAAGGCCAAAGGGGAGCGGCTAGAAATTGAACAAAATTGACGAAACTGTTTGTGCGGTTTAACTGACCCAATAGGTAACTTTATCACGCTATTCCAAGACCAATTTCGAAAAAATATTTTTTTATCCCCACTAACGTTGAATCTGTTACGATTTTTCAACATTTAGGCACATTTTTGTTCAAAGCAAGAGGGGCGAGGCTATATGTTGAGCAAAATGGACGAAATTTTGTGTGTGTTCCAACTGATACATTAGGCTTTTAAAAATAATTTCCAAAATTTTCCAAAAAATGGCTTAAAAGTGAATTTTTTTGTCACTTTTTACATTTTCAAGGCCAGAGGGGCGCGTCTAGATATTGAGCAAAATTGACGAAATTTTGGGTGTGTTCTAATTGACCCATCCTGCAACTTTTCCGTGCTATTCCGAATTTCGAAAACAAATTTATTTCGCCCCACCCTATTGACTATGGAGGTATGGCTGTTATATACTGTTAGTGATGATGTTTGAGTCAAGTATCAGAAGGATTTTAGGAGCATTTTAAGACTTTAATCTCCACACAACACACGCTACATATAAGACAAAGGAATATTTGAAAAGAAGGAACACAGGTCCTTTAGCATTTGAATCAAAGCTAGAAGTGAAGTCTTTTCGGTTCAGATCACTGAGAGGAATGAATTAGCCACACCTACTTTCTGCGGTGATTGGCTAAGTTAAGTTTTAGTATTACTTTCATTTGCTTGTATTTTGATCGACAGTTTCTAGTTTTGGTTCGCAAACGAAAGTTTCACTTCGCGAAAATGGTTGACGCATTATGAAAGTTCAATGAACTTATTGCGTCACCACATGACTTTGCAATCCGGGCATACTATCTGTAGTTGATTGACTTCTTTTGTATTTGTGTTTGGTAAAATTGATTTTTTTTCTTAATAATAAACTAAAAATTTCATAGACAGAACAAAATATCAAATTTTAGAGCTGATATTAAAATAATATACAATTTTAATTACATCCCTAAAGTTTTACTCCCAATCATCCTTTGTAAGTTTTTAATCCAAAATCAATCATTTGGGTTGTTTTCTTAAGTTCCTGCACATCGCATTAAAATATTAGGGATTAAAACTATGTTCATTCTTTATAAATAAAAGATAATTAACTTTGGCAGAATAACTTTTTTTACTGTAAGAATATGTGTTTCCAATAATAAAATAAGACCAACTCTTTCTGATTTTATCTATAGTACAACTCAATAATACAAAACCAAATAAGATCAATTTGATAACACAACAATTCTCTCTACTCGAGCAGCAATAACATATTAAAAGTTTAGAAAATTTATCGAAGGTATAGGATCAAATTAAATCTGTCAATTCCTTGTTATGTTGTGGAATAATAGGGCAGTCACTTTTCAATGAAGGACCTTTTTTTTCTTGTTTCACTTGGACGACAAAAGCTAAATGACAGTAGAATGCAACTTTAAATTGCGTACCCTCAAGAATTTTATCGGAAATCCAATTAATAGCAGTGGAGACATTTATCAAAAGGTTTAGAAAGTGACTTTTAGTCGATAAAATGAAGTAAAAAATGAATTTCTCTTAACAAAGGTCTCACATGCCAGTGATTTAATCTATAGGTATATATGTATAGCGTGCTATTTTCTGCTATATTAGATACAGGCTGGTGAATGAGGAACTGGTTGATGGTGATAGAACAAAATTGATTATCGAGAAAGCAGAGAGGAAAGACTCAGCCCTGTTCACGTGCACGGCCATTAACGACTATGGAGAGGATTCGATGAATGTCCAATTAACAGTGCAAGGTTAGTCATCTTGATGGAAAAATTGTGTTTTAATACATATATAATGTACTTTGATAAAATGTAGGTCAATGTATATGCTTACCCCTTTGGAACAATGTTTGTTAATTACTCTAAAATAGTTGGAGTCTTTAGAATATAGAAAACTATTATTACTTCCTACTACTTTTGTAATTTTAAATTGAATTTTTCTTATTTATACTTTAAATTGTAATGAGTTTTTATTCCTTCCGGTTAAAAACAAAGAGATGAGTTTTTGTGTAAGGCTTTGAATAACTAGTTGAGCTTAACATGATTTTTTTTTTAACTTACTAGTCGAATTGAAAAGGAAGAATTATTTTCTTTAATGCTTTTCAATTATTCTTTACTTTGGATTCATTAGTGAAGCTATCTTAAATTTGATATTATTGCTTTATTTGACAATTTTTTTATTCTCAGGAATAGATTGTTTTACTAATATGTTTTGCACTTTTTATAAACTTTAAAAAAATTATTATTTTTATTCTACATTTAGCCATATTAATAAGTTATCAAAAAATTATATAACTATTTTTTCAACACAACTCTTTTCAATTACTCTTTAAGCGTTTACTATTTTATCCGCATTTAGAAAAGTTATTTGATAATCCTTAGAATGATAAATACACCCAAATACATAAACGTGCATGTAGAGTGGTAAATTTACATCCACTGATATGCTTTTTAATTTCTAAGATGGAAAGCTAGTGATTAGTTCTTGGTAATGGAAAAATGCATTAATTGAAAACGAACTCAGGTTTGTAGTGAATAGTATTTATTTAAGAGTATTTAATATTTCCGAATCAATACCCTTGGATATATATTATGGTCTTTGAAATATATTATTTTTAAGAATGTGCAACTTAAAATGAGTTTGCAACTTTAAAAGCAAAAAAGCTTTTTTAGATATCTTAAGCGTCAAATTATTATATTATATTGTCAAATTTATCTGCATTACACATGGAATCAAATATTTCATTTGGCAAGAATTTAACTTTTCCCTTCACACAGTAGTCAATAAATAATATTCTACATCAAATAAATCAGCTGCATCTTTTACATTATCTTATGTCACTAAGTTTATCTTCCAACTCAGTTGTTTTGCTTTAACCACCAAAAATGAAATCCTACGCTTCATTAACTCGAACACATTTCCTGAAATATCAATCTACATTTAAAAACAGACCAATTAGTTGGAGAAGCACAACCTCCAAAATAAAAATACAATATTTGAATACGAAAACCCTTCTCCTATTGGACGGAGCAAAAACAAAAGTCTATCATAAAGTCTTTTCCTCTAGCCGATTACTGAAACTGCTGTGAGACGTATCATTTTCCCTTAAGGATATTGAATTTCTAATTACAATGTCATTACCTAACCAAAATGTGGAGTGCAAATGGCGTGGTTTGCGTGACAAACTTCAATATTTGAATTATATTTCTTTTCCTCCAATTTAAAAAAGAAATTAGTGCTGGAAATGATACAAAGGGAAATCGAATGCAGTGGTAGATTAGAAAGAGTAATTTAAAATCTTCATTATTAAAATATAATGATAGCCTTTGTGATAAATAGAAAACTATTATAGTGGAGGTAATATCTATTCTGGGTTTCTTTTTAGAGACTGTTTCAGTCATTGTTTAAATTGGGTTCAGGTAAATCATACTTTAACATTCTTGACTTATATGTTTTTAATAATGTGTCTTTTAGTAAATAGGGAATATGTTAATCTGAGTTATAAATTGTTTTTCGTCAATTGATTTTAAGCTACTAAAATCAACGGTAATAACGTGAAAAAAATAAGTAACTTCCTATTTAAATGTTATTTTTTTTTAATATTATTATTATTTTATATTTTGGTTGAAAATGTATTTATTCATAAAAAAATTAAAGATGAGTTTTATCAAAATAAAAAAAAAATGTTTTAAAGCAAATAATACATATTTATTATATTTTTACACGCTTTAATTAAAATATAAAATATTTTACATTTATCAGAGTGAAAATTAATGTGAATCCATGTTTACCACATTGCCTATATTTAATGAATGAAGACAAACATTTAATGAGTGCCCGCATTTATTAACATAGAAAATAATTTATTTTTTATTCCCGGTCTCAATATTTTACGTTAGAATTCTACGATGTGTTTGCATCTTACAGTAAACTTTAATTTGTGACAAATTCGTTTTTATGCTACCGCGAATTAAAACGCAACACTGTACAATAGGATAGAAATGTATGTATAATTTAAAACTCCACCATTATAATAACTCTCTTATTTAACCATTATACATAGGCTTGAATTTATCACTGTGTTTCAATCAAAATGACCAAATGGATTTGAAATGAAATCACACCTCTTTTACGACAAACAGCAGAAACAACCATGATATATCTTAAGAGGAAGCTTTAGACAAGTCACTTTTTTTTTTCTGACTCTTATTGCACTAGGCTAGAATCTTGTAGACCATTATACATAGGCTTTACATGTTTCTCAAACTTTTTTTACTTTCATACTGTTACATTATTAATGTTCCTCGTACCCCAATCTCATCCTCCTTATGTATAACTACATAATAACACTTACCTTTGGTGAGATGTTTTAACACTTTTTTTGTTTTGTCCTGTAAGTGTGGCCTTAATTGTAGGCTGGTGTGTAACTCAAATATTAGATGACTAGAGTTTTGTTGATATTTTCTGATTGGATACAGATTAGAGTATTTTAGATGTTTTCCTTCATTCAAACAAGTAATTTTTTTTTTTAATATTATATTTACCAATTATTCAAAATTGATGTACATTGGAAATTAAACACATTTAATTAAAAACATATATTAGCACAATGAGGAACTTGCACAACTGAGGAAAATGAATATTTTTGGTATTTTGTAGTGTTATCCAACGAATATATTTGAGCAGTGCAATTATTTTTTATCTTTATGCTTCAATTAATAAAAAATCGAGTTTGAAATTAGCCGAAATCAAAGCAAAAGTCACTTGACCAAAGACGCATAAAAAAACAGTGACGTGGTTACGCATAGATAAAATCGAAAGTAGATTCAACATTGTGTCCTCTTTACAAGAGAAGCTACTGACTTAACATAACCACTGGGAAATAGACTAACAATCTTAGATAGACATTCCACTGGTAGTACTACAAAACTCTGATCCATTTATTCAATTTTTTATTAAAGTAGGAATTACTAGCATGAAAAAATTTGCTCCAGTCATACGTTCATACAGAAGATGGAAAAGAAAATGCTCTTCTTATTAATTTTCTTTAGAGTATGTAAGAATAATTATCTAAATGGAAAATTGTGTTACGTCAATGCTTTACCCAACTTAAAAAAATAAAAATATTAACTGTTATTGATATTTTTTATCATAGTCTCCTCCAATCATACTACATATCTCTGATTCTATGAGAGATTGTATCATTTGAGGGAAAGATAGCACTAATTTTGTAAATACACAAATTAACCGGAAAAAAAAACCTGTTTCTCTGCTGTATAAAAATCCTGCATAACGTATTACAAAGTTCAAATAGTTCATGCTCTACAGCCAAAAAATAAGATGTGTTGTTTTAAGTTTTATTATAACGTTTGGATGAAATCGTAGGAGAAACGAAATACCTTTGGAAACAGTTCTGCAATGAAGAATACACTTTTCATGAATCTACGAAGAGGAATAGACAGAATCTCGAATATAAAGCTTAGAGAACTTTCATAGACACCAATAATTGGTAAGAGATAAACAGAAATTTAATGTTTAATGTGTTTTATTGTAAACGAACTATTCTGGCAATTTTCTTTGTTGATAAAACAGTAAACACTGCAAATTTCCTGGATGTTAAACATCATGGTACTGTTTCTCATTTTTACTGCAGTCGTTTACGTATGATATTCCATCAAGATAGGAATTTCCCTATTGGGAAATAATTGCATTTTAATTCCTTGACATATACTTTTCTAATAAATCGTATGAAAGAGTAGAACTAATTACATAAACACTTAGGTCACCGAGTATGACATTGCTGGACGTTACTTGTGGAAATACCTGAAAAAAAATATTTATAAAACCTTAAGACCCTTACTGTGAGACCTGAAACACAGAATTGTAGCAGATATCCGAAGTTAACTTTTGGAAAACGCTTGGAGAGAAAATGAGTTCTGCCTTGAAATGTTATAAGTCATGAAAGGCTAAAACACAATCCCGAAAATACTTAGTTTGTGTTATTAAAATACTTTTTGAATTGTATTTTTGGAATATGCAATATTTTCATATTATATACTTTGTGAGTAAGGAAACCCACCACAAATAAATTATGAGAATCATGCATAATAATTTTACTTAAAATAAAAACTCAAAACATATTTACGTCATTGTTATTTGCTTTTACTTAAGTAATAAGGCATACATTTTAGTGATCCCAACAATACTGATCAAACTAACAAGTAATCAAGTCTAGAATTGTTTAAACTCTGCTTTTGTTTTTAGATATTCCGGATGCTCCTCAAAATTTAGAGGTTCATGATATTTCCAGTCGCAATGTCAGGCTTACTTGGAATAAACCATTTGATGGCAATTCGCCAATACTTCAATATACAGTTATGTGGAGACAAATGAATGGTAATCTTTTTCAATACCAAATAAAAATATTTTAATATTTGATTCATAATTATACAAGAAAAAATTGCAAGTAGAAAAAAACCTTATTCAATACAAAAATAAATTTAAGTCTATTAATAATGAATAAAATGCATTATTAATAATTATTTTAGTGGTTACTATAATAAGCATTTCGTGATAGAAATTTTATTAGATACATTAATTTCTAAAATCGGTTAACTTTTCTATTTTTTTTTTTCTTCATATGACTAAAATTATATTGTTTTGCCTTACATTTCTATCATTTTTCTTTTAGATAAAATAAACGGAGACACTTTTTTAGGGGAAGTGGCTGGTGGACCTGTAACTGTCCCCGGATCAGAGACAACTCTGACTGTTAGAGGTTTGAGACCCAAAACGAGGTACTTTTTCCGGGTGAAGTGTCAAAATATGCTTGGAGAGAGCCAGTTCGGTGCTGAAGTAGCAGCTACCACACTAGAAGAACGTAGGTATAGACTTTTCTGCCCTTAAAGTATAGCGAAGGACAGAAAAAACAATGAGAGAAATATTGGATTTTCGTAATGCAAACAAGATAACATTTGTTTTTAAAAATTAACAAGCTGTTTTTTTATACAGGCTGAGACAACGTAGTTCTAAAAGATAGTGGGTTTTATTTTGTTTGTTATCTTAAAAAAATAATATTTCTTGGACACACAAACAGGGTGTTCAGAAACGATCCACATTTCTTTATTAAACGCGTTATATAGAACAAAAATGAAAAAATATTTGCAAATTGTTGTCAGAATCCCAACTGAAAATTTAAGTTTCTTAACATTTATTAAAATTTCGACTCTTTTTAAGCAGTGCAAAGATATACACTAAACTACTGACCTCAAACGTGCCAATGACAACGCATTAATACAAGTTCAACACGCCTTTCTAGTGAAATTACATAAATCCCGTCTACATCATTATCAGCGATTAATTTGAAGCCAGTTGTAATTCAATGTTACCATGTTTTATTTCATTTTCACACAATTATATTTTGTTTGTTCTAACTCTGGTGTGCTGTGCCAGTTTAACTCGATTTTATTAATCTTTTTAAGCTGGAAGCGTGCCAAATGATGATATGTTAAAAAATTTTAGAATTCGATTATTTTTCTTGCTTTTTAATTACATTAATGAACGTTTCATTCGTAAAATTTCTATTGAATTGCAACTGCTGCAGCTTGCTTGTGTACTAAAATATACTCAAATAGAGCTGCTTTTATAAGAGTACCGATTTTCTCGTGAGAGAGAATAACATGTACAGAGTATCCCAAAAGTGACACCCCATCTATAAAATTCAATAAAATTCGGAAAATTGAATAAAAAAATAACTCGGTATGTTACCTGTAGGGAATGATTCAGCTGTTGCTGAAAGCCTTGAATATATATATATATATATATATATATATATATATATATATATATATTAGGGCGTATCGAAAAATTCGAAGTTTAACAAATCTCTTAGCGGTAGTGCGGAAAATTTGTGGACACTCATCAGTAATAAGTGTGTGAAATTTTAAAACTCTGGGTTAATATCTTCTGTCGCCTCAATGGCCCCAAAGTTCCGAAAATTGGGCTAAAAGTGTTTAAAATTCAAAAATTCCTAAAAATTCAAATATTTCGTTTAACGATTGGGGGTAGTGGTTAAATGTTAGTATTGTTTAACAACAACAACTGTAATTTTTTTCAAAATTATAGGTTAATATCTTATGTCGCCTCAGTGAACCAGAAATTCCAAAAATTTGAATAAAAAGGAATACAATTCAATATTTAATCAGCAGTCGCAGATTTCGTTGATCGTTTTGAGGTAGCGCGTAATAAAAATTACTTTTTTCAACAACAAAAAGTATGCAAGAATTATTGGTTACTAATTATTAATTACTTCTACCACACTGGGTTTGGCGTACTGCCAGAAAAGTAAAGTGGAACACCCCTATTTTCACCCCGAGAAACAAATCGGAGCGACCAATAAATCACGTGATCATTTTCAATGAGCAGGCGTTCCTCAAAGACCAAAGAAAGGAAAGAAAAATCTTCATTGGAAGTGTAGATGTACCCAAACAAACAAAACGACTTCAGAAACGTCAAATGCGAGTACAACAAAACGCTGTGCAAAGTAAAAAAAAAAAGGCGTCTCCTGCTCCCTACACACCGTTTCTTCAGCAGGATTCAAGGAGTTTTCAGATGCGTGTAAAATTGGACAACACAATTATTGTCAGTGAAAGATAAGGTGTTTCTAACAGAGCCACGGTTGCTATTGCATCGAGTGTTATGAAAGATTAGGGTTTAATATCGGAATCGAATTCCAGTCTCGCCACATACAAAAACAAAGTATGGAGGGGAAAATCAAGAGTTTACAAGCAAATGGTATCAAAATTAAATGAAAATCGTTCCAATCTATCTGGCCTTTATTTTGATGGCCGGTATGACAAAACTTTAACATCTGAAACACTCGAGGGAAAGCAGTTCCTAAGAACAATTGTAGAAGCGCATTACTATATTGTATCAGAGCCTGGTTCTTCGTACGTGGGGCATGTTACACCTGAAAATGAATGTAGTCTTCATGTATCGAACAGCATTTACGAATACGTAGCAAGTACTTTTTTGGAGGATTTTAGCAGGCTCACAGTTATCGGGTGTGACGGCACTGTGGTAAACACAGGAATGTTTACTGGTGTAATTCGCAGGCTTGAAATGAAACTTCAGAGACCATTCCAATGGATTGTCTGCTTACTTCATTATAATGAGTTGCCATTACGACACTTATTCCAGTCAATAGACGGCAAGTCTTCTGACCCTTCATCTTACACTGGAGACATTGGACGAAAACTTAAAGGATGTGAAAAACCTTCAGTTGATACTTTTAATAATATTAAATGGGAGTTACCACACATTGATAGTAGATTACTCAGTTCAGATCAGAAATACTTATTCGACATTTGCACTGCTATTAGTTTTGGCATTTGTAGTTTAGATCTAGCTAACCGAGGACCAGGAACGTTGAATTTGGCCCGCTGGCTAACAACTGTAAATCGAATACTAAGGTTATAGATATCTACATCAGACCCATCAAATGAGCGACTAACTTTAGTTGAATTCATTTTAAGAGTCTACGCACCCTCATGGTTCCGAATTAAGATTAATCACTTCATAAAAGACTGTCCTAGACTTCTGTGGCATTTCATAAGCTCATCTCGGTACTTACCTAAGAAGTATTGTGACGTAATCGATCCAGTTATTTCTCGAAACGCCTATTTTGCTGCTCCAAAAAACATGCTTTTGGCCATGTTAACTGATGAAAAATGTCATATCAGAATCATTGCAGCTCGAAGAAGAATAAAGGCAAGAGAAATTAGCCGAGGTGTGCGCAGATTCGTTATTTCTGATATCAATTTTGAAGCTGAAGACTACATTGATCTCATTGACTGGAAAAATTGTTTTGTGAGATCGCCGCCAGTTCTCCGAGAGATAAGTTCTCAAGATCTTTTGAAAATGACAGAGGACGGTATACCGAAGGCCTGCTGGCACTTCCTACAATTTCCTTCACATACACAAGCAGTCGAGCAAATTGTGAAACTTGTCACTGCAGCCTCTGAGAAAACAGTTGGACCTGAAATCAGGGATAAATTCATAAGAGCTACTCTAGAATCCAGAAAACACATGTCGAAATTTGAGACCAAAAAGGATTACAAGTAGTAATGCTATCGTCAATTATATATTTGAAAGGCAATAAAATTTCTGATCCCTTTAAAATGAGGTAAGTGTGACGTGTATTTTTATTTATTTTTTTTGAAATTTAGCCTTTTATTTTCCAAAATTTGGTGTTGCTGAGGTAGTAGAAGATATTAACCTATAATTTAAAAAAAATATATAGTTGTTGTTGTCAAAATAGTAACTAGTAAGCACCATCCTTAAACTTACAGCGAAATCCGGAATTTTTTTATGAATTTTTTAATTTTAATCACTTTTAGCCCAAATTCCGTAGCTTTCGAGCTAATGAGGCGACAAAAGATATTAACCCAGAGTTTTAAAATTTCACACACCTATTAGTGATGGGTGTCCGCAAATTTTCCGCACTACCGCTAAAAGATTTGGAAAATTTCGATTTTTTCGATACGCCCTAATATATATATATATATATATATATATATATATATATATATACAATTAACACAAATTAAAAGGTAAACGCCTCTACCACTAGGTCTTTCAAGAGAAAAGTGCCACGTCTTGAATGGAAGGAAATTGGGATAACTATAATTAAGTAGCACAACAAGCAGATAGAGCACAAGAAAGAGAGAAAAACACAAAATCAAATAAAAAGAATTATTTCAATTTAAGCTTCACGGAAGGCATTCCTTCTTATAATAAGGATAACCCAATAATGGGCTCCCAATGTTTCAATGCAGTGTGGCTCTCATAGAACTGATGCTAAGAAAATCACATAACAAATTGAGCTCAGTACCCCTAATAGTAATAAATTGAATTTATTTTTGAACTCAATTTTTTATGATCATGTTCCGATTGCTGTGCTGCTTGATATGAGTTTCCTATGTTCCCTTCTATTCAAGAAGACAATTCTTGGCAATTTCACCTCGAAAGTCTTTTCGTAAGGCATTCTTTTTTAAAAATTTAACTGCTTTGAGTTGTCCTTGTGGTACGATACATGGTTTCATGGAAAACATATTCACTGTAAAAATACGATCGCCCATACCATCGGCTTTTATTTACTACATAGTTGATGCTAAAAAAAGACAGCGCATATTTCTACAAATTCTTGAGGGGAAAAGTCACCACACTAATCAATAATTCAGTTTGTATGACCTTATAACGAAAAACTCTAGGAGAAACAAAATTTAATGTATAAATCTAACTCCTTTTGAATAAATGCTACGAAAAATATGAAATATGTGCAATTTCTAAACTAACACTTAGAAGAATTTTTTATTATGATATTTATATTATTTCAAAATCAAATCTTTTTATTTCGGTACTTGCCCAACGTTATTCCCAAATGTTGATTTTTGAAAAAAAAAAGGTCTTATGACTTTGAAGCATTTCTTTAATGAAATTTAAGCTTCATTTTAAATATAAATTAATGTAATATGCACGTTAAAAGGGTTTGAATCAAACTATTTTCATTCTAAATGTACGTGCCTAATTTTAATTAGTCATAAGTTACAGAAAAATAGAATGTAACTTTAAGAATTGTCATTGCGTTGTATTTAAAAAATTTTGAAAAAATAAATGTTTCTCGTTAACGTGATGCAAATTAATGCAATATACACAAAATAAATTTCTGACCAATTGCCATAACAATTTAAAAATATTTTTTTATAAACTGTAAAAGCTCCCGAAATTTGTAATGTAATACATAAATGGCACATGCAGTCTATGGCAGCTAGATGCAAAATTTAGAATATTTCCTAAAAATACTACTTTAGTTAAATATATCATTAAAAAATACATTTTATTTTATTTTTCGTTTCAGCACCACGAAGCGCACCTGAAGAAGTAAAAGCCATAATGCTATCCTCGCGAGCCATAAATGTCACGTGGAAAGTAAGTATTATTTTCTTAAAAGCATCATAAACCTTAACATCCATACCTTAGCATGTTTAAATAACCACCTACTTGACTTTCTTGGAAGCGATCGTGGGTATTTCTTTCTTTTAATAAAAGGCGCCACAAATTTTGATATTTGAAAGAAGTACGTGCGATGCGAGAACGTTGAAGCACAAAGGGAAAACTCATAAACAAGGTAGGAAGGTCTTATTATGAAGAATAGGGATAATTAATGGAAGAGAAATCAATCAGGCTTAATAGCGAAATTGTGCTAAGAATGTAGAAAACTCCCCAGGGGTATTTTATGGAATTTCTTATCTCTTAAACAAATCTCTGGGTAATTATGCAGAATGTGGTGAGCCATTAAACTTTTAATGATTTATTCTGAAAATGACGCATACTTAAATTTTTACTGTCTTTAAGCTAGGGTTGGTATTAAGGAAAATGTTTGCTTCGATGATGTCTGTCATGGAATGGAAAATTAATTATAATTTAATCGAGGTTGTGGATTATTTATGCGGATGAAAAAATTGAAAATGAAAATACGTTACATATTGTTTTGTAAAATAATTTTTTTATAAGAGTTTTGTATTCGAATATCAAATATTCGTTTAAATGAAAAGAGTAAAATAAATTACCTATGAAATGCACAAAGCAAGTCAAGTTTTACATTTTTCTAATTTACTTGATAAAAACAAGCTTGAATTTTATAAAACTATTTGGTTATCATTTGGATGTATTATTTTACAACAGCTGTGCAAAAATACGTTAAATTTTATGAAAAAAAAGACATAGTTCTGCTTTTTCATCAATTGACATACTCTTTAACATCGGGTTTGGAAACAGCTATGTTTCGTAATACATTCCTCATCGTAAATATATTTTTGTAGAATCAGTTTCAAACAGACTGAGTAAAAAATTTGTGTTGATAACAGTTATAATGCCATTGTCTGTAACGAAATTCCAGAAATAATTATTTATAAGCAGGTAGGATTTTGTTTAAAATAATTTCATTCATTTTCTATTAGAAAATAATTTATGTTATATTTTAGTATCAAAATCTTTATACGCAGTAATTCTTGTGAGAAATTTCAATAAGTGAATTTAAATATGCTAAAACTCTAAAGTTGCATTCCATATCGTGATGATTGGCACTACACATAAAATTTACCTGGAACTAGTTTTTTCATGAAAATTAAAAAAATAATCACAATATTTTTTATTTAACATTTAACATTTTTATTTAATTTAATATCAATAAAGTAATAAAAAATTTTACCTTTAACATACTTAATAATTTTTTCTCATTAAGTCAGTTCCATTACATTCACATCACTGACGTAGGCTTCAAATACGTTACATTGGATTCTATCAGAAAGCAGATAACTAACCTTAATGCCATTGCAGCTAAGCCATCTCATTAAAATAACTCATTTTTTGTAATTCATTAATTTTTGCAGTCAGCTGTTTCTAATTGGGCAGAATCATTTCCTTTATTATAAAGATAATTATACTTTTTTTTTTTTCTCTTTGAAATGAACTAGTGAATTCTCTTTCTTTTAAAAAAAGGCAGTTCAATCATCATTAGTCACAGCAGAGTCCATTATTTGTAAGGAAAAATACAACTTTTAGTCTTCTTCAGGAAGCTTTACTGTTTTATCTAGATGTACATCATACTTATTTGTATTACTGCCCTTTTTAATGGAAATAAAAACAAATATGTATAAATGCGAAATATAAGTCATAAAAATTAGTTCAGATTAATTTTTTGGGACGACTATACCATCATAAAAAGCTTAAAAAAGCAAAAAGCGAATATGTAGCTTAACTATATTTTCATATTTTCAAAACAATTACTTGTACTTAATTAAATACCTATTATATATTTTTGCTTTATAATTTTTATTGAAATAAGTTTAGTTTTTATTTGCTGTTTTTAATAAATTTGTATAAACTACATATGATTTACATAAATGTGTATTCATTCGTTCTCTGTTAAATGGCAGGATTTTAGAGTAGATTCATATTTTAATTTATCCATCTTGAAACAATGAATTGATATGCATGTCAACAAATTTCAACTAATCGAATTAAGTAAAATGAATACAACAGTATAAAAACATACATTTTAATCAGATACAAACAAAAATATAAAACCGTACAATTCAATCATCTCCTTAAGTGACAAACAATACAAACATCCCACATTTAATGTTAGTGGTATGATAGTAAAAAGCCAAAACCAATTTCCGGTTCACAAAAAAAAAGGGGGGGGGGTATACTTAACAAAAATCCCTGCCCCTCCTTCATTCCAGCTGTAAAAATACCTCAGGGTGAGGAACTCCCACCCTGATCCAACCGACTTAATACAAAGCCAAAGAAAGAAGACCTAAAAGAATTCCCTAGTTTTTACAGCTCGTCTTATTCCACCTCTTATTTATTTACTCACAATTCCTTTTTCCTTGTTGGCAACTTGTAGAGGTTTTTGAAATCCCGAAGGCGCGTAGAAGTTGATTACCTTGGGCTAACAAGAGAACCTTTTAGGTCTATAACTGGAAACAAGGTCCATTGGTTCTTTTCTTCATGAGAATGTGTGTATGTTCCTGATCAAACATTCGGCAATTCGTCCACCCATGAGACGCACGATTCTTCGTTCTTTTTTCACTTCTTGAATGTTCTTTTCTGTTTCTCTTGACAGAAAATGGAAATAGAAGTAATTTTCTTCGTGTGTAAGTTAGTTCCGATACTTAGTTAAGCTTGTATGTATACGATTCCAGTTTAGTTTTATGAGAAAGATCTGTTTTGCTTTCCTCGTTACACTTACCAAGTAAGAAAACTTCAAAGATAGAAATGGGTTCCACTGCATGGTATTTGTTTTATTTTTGCTCGATGGCACTTTTATCTTCACTGTTAATGCTTTGTTTTCTGTGGGTACCCATAACATAACTTAAGATTGTTAATCACTCTTTTTTCTGTTTTGACGAAATCGTTTCTAAAAATCTTTCATTAAATGTTATTTTTACATAGTTTCTTAAAAAAGGAACACTATTATTATCTTTTTAATTGAACTAAAATGAAGTACTTATTTTTTTAAAGTATTTCGTATGAAAATACTTCGACCAACACTTTCATATAATAAATATTGTCATAATTATTAATATAATGGTTTGGAATTATTTAAGAGAAAATATTAGAAAAGGGAAACAAATTGAAATTTTTTTTAAGTTCAACTACAAAATTTTTAATTTATTTCTATCATAACCTTTTCAAACAATATTTTAGACAATAGAACTGTACTAGGCTTCTCTTATCAATATTTTCATTTTAAACTTGGTTTAAGAACACTTTATCATAAACTCATGTGGTTTTTTTAGAAAATTTTAATTAATATTTATAATCATACAAATTTAAATCTGACTCTTCCGTAATGCTTTCAAAATGTAATATTCATCGGGAACGACAATGTCTTTGCCATGAAACTGTTGAACAATTAAAAACGCATTTTGAAGCATCAAAGACAATGGTTCATTGGGATTGTAAATTGTTACTCAATTTTTCATCAAACAGAGCTAGAACGATTGATCGTTTTGTGGTACTAGTTTCCTCTTTGCAAGATGGAAATACAAAGCTTCTTGGCTTTCCTAAATTATTGTCTAGAACTGGCAAAATAGCAGCTGATGCTGTTTTCGAGTGCTTACAATTGCGTAAGTGTGTGTCCTCAGTATTTGGTATGGGTTTCGATACAAAAAAAAAAAAAATCTTTTATGGATATGATGTCTGTATCACATGTTTGAGGCTCTACTCTCCGATGCATTCAGTGTGTGCTTTGGGCGATTTACTGGACCTAAAATCCTTTTATTTAAGAGATTCCAATAAAATTGGTCTAAGCTCATAAGCTCAACCACTATGAGCAGAAAAAGCAATCAATATTCCTAAATAAAACATCAAACAGATTAGTATTTCAGATCAGTAAAATATTGCTAAAAAACTACCTAGGTTTGATTACTGAGAGTTTTTAATTATTACGTCGTTAATGATTGGATTAGAAAGGGAATATAACATTCGGAAACCAAGTGCTCTTCACTGAGCTCGTTGGATGGCAAAAGCCATTTATTCTATGAAAATGGAGTTATTGTTTAAGCGCAATGAAGCTCTAATGACATTAACTATTGAAGACTTTCAAGGTATAGAACGATTAAATCGTTTTGTTGGGTGTGTATATTTGCAATCTTTATTTAGTTGTCGAAATGCTGTTGATGCTCCTTCTACTGATGTTTTACTAATCCAATGGTTGAAAGAATATGATGATAAACAATTAAAAGATTAATGATTAAAATGATTTTACATCATTCTTAGTATTTAAGAGGATAACTCGCAACACAGCTTGTTTTAGCATTATAATATCTTGTTTCTGATTAGCAAGTTTATGCATTTTTATGTCTAAACATTATTTCAACGAAAGGTAATAAATAAAATGTTTTAAATAAACTTTTACGATAGAAGGCCAATGCATAGATAGTTGAGTAGTTTAACATAAAATATCAATAACTTTAACTTCTTGCAGTATAAATTTTTTTTGGAAAAGACGAATACATCGATCATATTCACAATGACACGTGTCATGATTGTCGAATGGGTTAAAGAGAGTAATATACTGTATAACCTGCGGTAGCTTTGGATACACTATTTTGTATATTTTTACTGTCATGTTTCAATGTTTAAAATTATTAAGAAATTTATATCACGTTTTGATACTTCAGATTGTCACAATTCTACTTGTAAATTTGTAGTTAAGATGCATTATGTCTATTGTTTAACATACTGCAGTACGGTGGACTTATTGACTAATTCTTGATAAGTTTCCTTATTTTAGTAATAGTAACACATTAAGCTAAAACTATACAAAATTATGTAATTTCTGTGAACACCAATCAAATATTTTTAATTATAAAAAGTCAAACCATTTCAAATTATTTAAAATTATCATACACACAGTAGTAAATGTTGTTATATGCAATGACAAAAATATTTTGCTCTAATTTTTGTTTCCTTTATTAGCTGTATTAAGAAATTTATAAACACAAACTTTTACTGTCTAATTTATAAATTACAATTTTAAACTATCTGAAGTTGTTGGAATTGCATCGTATTAAGAATAATTCATTTATTCCATTAACTTATCCACCAAAACTATTTGTAGAGTTAACAGTTATTTGAAAAAAAAAAATGCATATTTACTGACATTAACTAATACTAAGATAATATCCCTTTTTTTTTAGATCATCACACGTTTCTGAATTTAAAATTCATGCTAGGCAAACACATAAAAATCGCTATTTTTTTTATCTATATTTTATTCAAATTGTTTAGTTGTTCGATTGTAAGACATTAATTTTGCTTATGTTTTAAGATACCTATAGAAGATACTGATGACAGTATCGAAGGATTTTACGTTGGATACAAGCTGTATGGAAGTCCCGATACCTTTACATTCAAGCCAGTGGAAAAAATCAAAGGGAGGAAACAGTATTTTGTTGTAAGCAACCTGGACAGATTTACAGAGTACAGCATAGTCGTACAGGCATTTAATGCAAGAGGTGCTGGTCCTCCTTCAGAGGAAGTAATGTCTCGAACACTGGAGTTCGGTAGATACAATTAATACATATATAGTTATTCTATTTGTGTATAAATTTTAAGTTTGTTCATTATTGAAAGAGATTGCTAGTAATAAATAAAATTTGGATGCTACTTACTGAATTTATGTCCTATCCAAGAAATTGATTTCATAAATCATTATGGGGTCTAAAATTTTCAGGACATCGTAAATCAGGTTTATGAAAAAATAGTATATTTTTAAAGTTTAATGCATTAAAATATTAATTTTGGAGTATTTATTGGTGAAATACAGTCTATTAAGTGCAGTAAAAATAAACATTTTTTTTTACATTTTATTGGCTTAGGTTTCTTGAAATTAATTATTTTTCTTTAAAAAAAGGTTTAATATTGGTACTTTGAACGGTCGATACGAATTGATTATTATATATTTATATAGTGACACTAATGATAAAAATATTAACGTTCAGGTAAGAATAAATATTGTTTTACACTTACCTTCAAACTAAATGTTATTTCTAAGCATTTTTATAAATTAAACTGAATATCAATACAAAATATGAAGTATATAAACTTTGTTCAAAATGCAAAACTTACTTTTAAAATGGGTCTAAATTCTCTAAGTTAATGGGAATTGCAGAATATGCATGGTAGAGTCTGACAAGGTTTTTTATAGCAATAACAATTGTAATAATGATGTTATATGAAAATGTTTTTAATGTTGTATATATACTATTTGCACAGTTAAGTCACTCAAGCTCAGTCTAAAAAGTAGCACTTAAACCAGTAATTAAGATAAGATAATGGTGAAGCTGAGATCAATCCTGACGCATCAATTTAATCACATTTTAATATTTCCTTTTTCGTTTTTTACTTAAAACAACAGTAACAGACGCTGCTTAATATTCTTTAGGTGTGCTTCTAGTGTAAGAAATTAAACAATAATTCTCATTCTTAACGAGATATTTTAATTATATTTTTATGCTCTCACGAAATTTGAAAGTAAAGACGTGTTTTTTGGTTTTTTTTAAAGAGAACACACAAAGTGAAAAACGATGCAGAAAAAAAATTCTAGAGGTAAATACACGAAAATGAACAACGATAATTGCTGTTCCAATTCCCCTACATTTGCATTTATAATTTGAGAAACTTGCCATCTGGAATGTAATTACATTAATTAGACAATATGATGGCGCTTTCTCCTCATTATCTGTGAAATTAAAATTATAAGTCGTTAAACTAATGTGATATTTCTTCAATGTTGGCAATTAAAATTTATTATTTGTGAATGATAAAGGTTTTGATGAGGTTCGTAGTAGTGTTTGAATATATTCTATATTAATTAAAAAATAATAATTATGTTTGTTGGTGTACTAAAATTCGCTTTAAAATTTAGTGTAAATGCAGAATTTATCCATAAACTATGAAAACATTGAATGGTCAATTAGATAATTTGAATGATAATTTATTATAGTTTTTAAAGAAATTCTAGTTTTTGTAACTGAAGGTTTAATTCTAAAATATACTGCATACTATAGAGTTAATAACCATTGGATTGAGGAGACATTTTCCTATTGTTATGATTTAAATGAAGTAATGTTCTGCTGAACATAATAAATTGATTTATGTTATCAATAATGAGCTCCATATTTTATATACACTACTTACTAAAAAGTAAGAGAAAGGTGCGTATTTCCAGTTAAGAAAGTTTCAAAATGCATGATAATGTTAAATAAATTAATTATAAACAATTGCAAGATTTTAAAACATACAAAGCCATTTTAATCTACTAGTTAAATAATTAATGATAAATTAATTGATAAAAATTGTGTATCCTTATATGAATCTGTACAAAATAACCTAACTATTCTGGCATTGTTTCATGTAAAAGTTTAATGAAATATACGCCCATTTCTGAGAAAAATCCATCGAGAGTAATCGTTTTGTATGCAAATAACAAAATGATTCTACAAAATATTATTTTCTTGCTTGTACGATTAGTACCTTCATTCCTTATCTAACATATTTGCGAATTGTTTGTGTTCCATTGTAAAATATTTAGTATTCACATATTCATTTCAAAATCACATCATACATATTCTTTAACATTTAGTTAAGAGTAATATGCTGACCTATTTCATACTGACTGTTTGTTATTTAACAGACTATCAACACGAACTAATTGGAGATATGTTTTTGGAGAGGGTGGAAGGCCATGGACAAATGTTCCAATGCATTGTAATTTATTGTTTTTAAATATGTTATATAAAATCCTGTAAATATTTTAAGACGTTTATTTTTTTTTTAACTTTCCTTAATAGTTTATTTAAAGAAAGGGATAATTTACTTATAAAAATAATCTCTTACACATCAGTGCTGAAAAATTGTGCTTGAGTAAAAGTTTTTGCTTCCCTTACGTATAGAATTAATGTCCGAAATAATTTTTTTAGGGTTTTAGATAATTCTACTGCAAAGATTTCTGCCATGGGATTTAGTTTGCTTTAGCATGCTCCACCATAAAATTACATCTTTAAATGAACTTGCTCCACGGAAATTTGCGAGCTTTCCATGTCTAACCAATTAGGACAGGGAACAGCAGCGTTTTCCCGGGTTGACTTTTACTTATTTTTGTATTTTTTTAATTTTATGCACATTTAAAACTGTTAAATTTGTGTTTAAAAATGAATGAGGGATTTACTTTATCCCGGGCATAATGAATAACACTTATTGTTGATTCACTAATACAACAAGAATATATTAAATTAATTTTGTGTTTCGGTTAGGCTAAGTCAATTTTTTATGTTATGCATTTTTTTAATGGTATAAAAGTTATTTTTTGGTTCCAAAAAATTAATGTAATGGAAGAGTATTTTATGAACTAAAATAAAACTACGTTTTCAACTGAAATTTTTTTATAAAATTGCTGGAGCAAAAAAGGGAAATTTTTTAAGAACGTTAATTTCATAATATGTACTTTTTAAGTATATATATATATATATATATATATATATATATATATATATATTGCAACAATGCGATCTTCTAAACTTCTGATTTATACATAAGGAAAAAAGTTGTCAACATCTACCATTAAATAACTGTTAAAATCCTTCTATAACTTCTAAATCTGCAAATAAATTTCATTCAATTTCTTTGCTGTAGTTATTAGGCAATAGTATTTTAAAACAGTGCAATAAAATAAATTTATAAGGAAAATATTATAAAATTTTAGGAAAACCAAATAGTATACTCAAAGCCATTTCTCAAGAATAACGAATAAAAAATGCAATTTTCTTTCTTGAAATAATATTTGTGCGAGTTAAGTTACAAATTTTTTTGAAAACCTTTTTCAACATGACCGATTTGTGAACAAAATCTTTAAAATATAGTACACAAAATATACTCAAATTTTGAATTTTATTTATTCAATCTATATAGATAAATCAATATACTTACAATAACAGTTCTAAGGATTCCGTCAATAATATGTATATATATATATATATATATACATATCTATTTATAAGTAAATCAAAATAATGTTTTAATTACGTGTATATGCTGGAAATATACACTCGTAGGTATTAATAGCTACAGTTCTAACTACAGCCATATTTAATCATGAACAAAGTGATACAGTAATATATGAATGTCTAGATTAAACTGATTATATTATTTAGTCTGGATATGAAATTTTAAGTGCCTAATTCCTCTTAGGAATTGAAATTGAAAGCCATTTTTCCTCAGTACGGGAAGCACTAAATCGATTAGGAAATACCTCTGTTAATCCTTTTGAGAAACTCATCCTCATCCAGCAGCTGCATTGGATGAATGATGATAATTGTAGGTGCTAGATTATTGCAACTACACATAGATGACAAATCTCATTATATCAACGTTTGAGGTCATACAGAGAAGTTAATATTGGCTGTGTAGAGCTAATTTAATTATCTTTGAAGCTGGAGAAGAGTGCCGCAATTCAAATTTAAATTAAATTGAAATTATTAATTGCATTTTATGATTAAATACATTCGAAAAGGTTATGAAAAGTAAATGAATAAAGTAAAGCTATTTTAAATGGTGTTCAATGCTATTCAAAAGGTTTTGTTCAAAAGATGAAAAACCTTCTTTTGATTTAAACTAGGAATTTGTTAATTTCTTACTTAATTTAACTTATTAATTAGTTTTTAACTTCTTAAAAAGGTATTAATTTTTTTAAGGTTAATATTTTACGTGAGAGAAAATCATGTTTAATTAATAAATATATTATAATGAAACACAAAACAAAGTTTTGTGTTATACTTGGTAATTTTTTATGCTCTTGTGAATCAAATATCACTTAATTATTTTAATAATTTAACTAAATTGTCTAAAATAAGTATTATAATATTCATTAGTTTTTGAAAAAGAATGCCATAGTATCAAATACGTAATAAAATTTATAATCAGCATACTATCAAATTATTAAGGAATAATTTTCAAAGGTTTTATTGAACTTAACATCATACAAATTATTAAATCATTTATTAAACATACTTATTAGTTAATCCATGGGAAAGCGCACAAGGTCTTTCAATCTCAAGAAAGCATTAAAAATGCATATTTCAATTTAGGTACTCATTTTTTCCAATTTATTAAACCTACCTAAATAGACTTGTATTAAACGATACGGAAGTAATTTTTGATTGCAAGGTATTTTTCTAAGTAATACTAAGTATAAGCACTAATGATTCGTTTTTTAACACATGTCCGCCTAATTTATTCTTACTGTACTTGAAACAAACGAATGAAAATACAGAAATACATAGATATTTATTTTTGAATAACAATATATTTATAGAACTTTGTAGAGCACTTGTTAGTGAAAAATAAAACAATACACAGTAAAAAATAAAACATTTTATGCATCAATTTGAATTTAATCGACGAGCAATAAATTCTTGCTGACATGCAAGCCCTAGCTCCACATAATACTTGTTTTTCAATAAACGTGAAATAAACAAGTTGAAAGGGGATGAAGGAATTCCGATTCCATGCATCCGAGTTTTTTGTCATTCATTTCGCATTTATTTCACGCTCTTATGCCTGATCCCATTCAGCTGGCACTAAAAGAGGAATAGGAATTCAAACTTTTATATTCCTTCAACACTTTCCCTTCGTACCTTTTGCGTGATATAAAAGAACGATGACGACAATACATGAAAGGAAAAAGTTGGTATGAATTTGTGTTTCAAAGGTTAGGACGGTGTTTTACAAATTTTTATAAAATATTATTGAAAATAGTTTCCTGGATTTTTTTAACTTAAATATAACATTCGTATAACAACTTGCACTATTGAGATTTTTTTAACCATCGATGATGTATGAATATTCGAATTAAATGGGATTTCAATGAATTTTAGGAGGTGTATTTATGAGAGATATAAACATAACTTTGTGTATTTGAATTGGTTTTCGTTTTCTAATGAACTTTTAATATCAATCGAGTTATAATGTAAGAAATTGCCTTCCAACTGATTCTTTAGAGAATGTTTATTTATATATTTTTAATGAAATAAAATTGTTTAGAGGACCATTTAAAAAATACACAAAAAAATCTTAAGTACCTAATTAATTAAGTAATAAATTAAAACTGTTGTGTAACATATATTTAACTTGTGCAACGAAACGTTTTCTGTTTTCTTCGATAAGTTACGTAGCATATATGCTACACTATACACTTTAGGAGGTTAAAAGAGCATAATAATCTATTACAATTATTATACTTCATACATACCAACAGAAATAATAGTTTAAGTCATAATTGACGTTTTCTTTTAAAGAAAATCATTTAAGTTTCTACCATCAGTTTCCGGAGAGCTGCGATTAGAGTGAGCTACGTGTTGAACAAAATTGTTTAGTATACATTTAAATAGTTGCAGTTGCGTTTTTTTTTTTTTTCTAACTAAATTTTCTTAACTTAATTACAATTTGTACATTGCGTCTCAAATGATAGTTTACAGTATTCACTATTGTTTGTTCACTAATTATTACCACGTTGAGTACGTCATGTAGTTACAAAAGTAACATATGACTTTTATCAATCTTTTGATATCTGGTATTATAGTTTTAATTCCCTTAATCCTTTAATGTGTGTAAATTATGTATGATACTATATTGATAATTTTATTAATAATGTTTACGAAATGAGATACTAACAAGCAACACAATTCTTATTTCCAGATCCTCCGGGAGTACCTTTGATTAAGACTTATTATGCTACTTCTTCAGCTATAAAATTATCTTGGGAGTTAAGTGTACTTCCAAGTGCCCCAATTTCAGGTACTTTTTTACCACAGCTAAACCTTTAATACAAATTCGAGTTAATTTGCTAGTTGTTTGTCAAAAAGCTACATTTATTTGCAGATATATTATTAAAAACAATGATTTTTATTTTATTATTTTTTTATTTATAGGCTATATTTTACATCACAGACTAGAAGATCACCACTGGCAAGAAACACATTTGAATGGGGACCAAACAGTTTACACTTTGAGAGATTTGCAGTGTGGCTCAACTTATTATATTTACTTAGTTGCTTTCAATTCGATAAGTCATGGAAACAGTAGTGAAATAATATCCGCCAAAACAAATGGAAATGGTTAGTGTACTATCTTTCTGGTTTACGCTTTAATATCAAAAGTTCGTGCATAAATATGGACCAATACAAAGAACTAGGTACCTAAACAATTCATCTTCATAATTTGTATACTGTTTTTATTTTTAAACACACTTGCATTACTGTTTTATTATTAAACATATAAACATTATTAAATAAATAATAAAACAAAGTTTAGTTAAGAAAATAGGAATTTAAATTTAAAAATTAAATCATCTAAATAATACGAAAAAATACTTATTTATTTGATGCAAGATGTATAAGTTTTTTAATAACCTACATCGTAGAGGAATTGGAATTTCCATACAGAAAAAATATATAAAAACAAAGTAGTGAATTTCAAGAACTCAAAATCACGGCCAAACTATAAAAACGACCTTTCAGTTAGTCATATTGAATTTATCAGCAAGACTAAGCAATATTTCAGAAATTTTCCATCTATTTGATGCGTCCAGCTAGACGAACACATTACAACGCTTGCTTTAAGTCATACGTTTCGTATGTACCTGGATGTGCCTTTCAAAATCTGAGAAGAGTAACCACTTGAATTCTTTATAGATTGGTATGATATTTTAGAGTAGCTGTATTTTACATTAGAAAAACAATTCTTTTTATTAAACGTTAAGTTTCTTATTATTTCTTCTGTGGTGAAGGCCACTGAGAAAAATAAATTAAATTTAACATTTCCATTTAATATCATCATCTTTAATTCGTATTGTGGATTTTCAATGTATCTAAAACACCAGATCTAATACAGTTTTAAAATTGCCAAAATTAGAATAGATAATAGTCAAAGGAATGACAGAAGCTGGATCAAGATTTATGGAATTCCTTTAATTTACAATAGGGTTACAAGACTAGACGCAACGATTTACTCCAAATCGGGCTTGAGGAAACAGGTACCCGACCCATCACAGTCGGGATCAAAATTAGAGTTCAAAAAAATTACAGGACTCTGGCCTGCAAAAAGGGTCCTGAGAGAGTCAAGAGTCTAATGTGACTGCCAAATTGAGAGTCTTAAAATGCAAATAAACTATTAATGTCAAGCACACAGCTTAATAACGTTTAAATATTTCTCTAAATAAAAATAAGGCATTTTTCAAAACATAAAATGATTATATATGATTTTCATTGAGCAAATGGATAACAAATCTCCGCAAAAACCTTAAAGAAATATATGTAATTGTGTTTTAAAAAGTAAAAACATGCTTGTTAATGATAAAAAAAAAAAATGCTGATGAGTAAAGATTTTGACTTATATGTATAGCTTTTTGCATATAATTAAAAAAACTGATTTATATTATATTCATTTAATTGTCAATGCATTTTGGAAAAAATATAAAGCTTATTTGGTTATAAGAAATTTATTAATTTTTATCGATTACAAATCCATATATATACTCAATATGAAACTATATTGGCAAAATAAATAATATGTTTTGTACGCAAAAAAATTCATTGACTATTTTAGATTATAAATGCACATAACTTCAATTTAAAAGCAGGAAATCGCGTGCACTATTATTTTACCATTAAACTACTACTTCAATTCAAACTCTTTTAAGAACTCAAACGATTTATATGCATATTTTAGGGGGATCCTTATATGTCAACTTTCAATATATATATATATATATTTTTTTTCACACTTTAATTTTTGTGTGGATATAAAAGTATTATTATGATCATTTTTTTTTAAATTAAAAATAATTAATCCTTACCGCAATGAGCTTGAAGTTCGCATTCTGTAATTGTATTCTACTGTATTGCGTGAAGTTGCTGATCCTTTCACTTGAACGTTATGTAAGCATAATCAACTACCAATCATTAAGAAATCATTGCAGAATGGTAAAAAAACAATGGGAAAGAGTTTTTAAGGGGATGTAATTTTAGTATAATAAAGCGGAATAAAGGAAAGGTGGCAAAAATATAAATGAGCACTCTCGCCTTCTCTAATTTAAATCAGTGTTTATTTCTTTTCGTTGTCTCTATTCTTTGTCAGAAATGTTTATAGCATTTTAAGTAGTAGTATCGGAAATATTTATTCAATTGAAAAGTTCTGTCATCATACAATCTGACATTTCTTCAATTTCGTAAGAGGGGTTGAAGTACTGTATTTACTACTCGTCCCCTAAGTAAAGCCGTTGTAGACGTTATTTGCATATTGAGAACTAGAGGAGGAGTTTTCCCACTTGCTAATTCACCAACAGAATTGTCTGTTGTGCTTGTAGCAAATAGGAGTGTTGTAGGGTGGTCTTAATTTAACAAATAGAAAAGAGGGGATTGCTGCTGGAAAAGTTTTGAGGGATCGGTGTTTTGGATGTGCACTGATTCGAGACCTGTTCTCGTGGCCTAAAAGGACACAACTGGAGTTGTTTACCTTGCACCTAATATTACACCGACTCATAGAGTTCCAACTGCAAAATGCTAAGTTGCACTCCCGCATTATAGAGACTGCCTAGCCTGAAACTACAGTAATTGGTAATACTCTTTCTTCCTTGATACGCAGTCGGTAATTTAATTAATTACTGTGTCAATGCCTGAAGTTAATGTCTGTTATCGCAAATAATTGAATACCTAACTTACTTGTGAGAATAGTGTAGTATCTTTTTGCGTTTTTATTATTAATGATTTGAATGCGTGACAGTAATTATTTAATGCTGTCATTTAAGGATTAAATATTTGTATATTTACTTTCTGAATAAACATTATTTTCTGAGAAATTGATCTGAGTTATTGCAAGTCCTTAGGACAACATAATGCGAACTTGTCAATTATTTGGACAAGGGAAATTTGTTACTAGATACTATACTAAACCTGACGTCAAGTTCATCACCAGGTAATATAGAGAAAATTACTTTCCTGTCAATAGCTTTTTGCTTGTCTTGATTTACACCAAATGAGATGTGAAGCTCTGACTATATTAGTGAAGGTTTCATTCAAATTAGCCGCTCGAAAGTGCTCAATATTTTGGTGTTCCGATACCACAACGACTATTATACACCAACTATTGTTTACTTGGAACAACTATCTGGAAAATAAATGTTTTCTTTTCTTTTCAAAGTCATCACATATATGAGATGGTGGTACATTTGGTTATTGAAAGTCAAGTCACAAGCATAAATGGCATTTTTTAAAACACATTTGTAAAACACTGGCTAAAGTGGAAATATATAAGTAATGATAATTTTCAGGATGAGAAGACATGTTTTCTGGAACTTTCCATGAAAAAGAAATTGAAAAAAAGGTTGCTAGTTTTAAAAAGAATACGAGCAAAGATTAAAAATAATAATAATAATAATAATTATACGAAACTTATCGGATTCTGCATTTTATATTTAATGTAAATGTTAGCTCAAAAATAAAACTACTAGGAGCTTTGTAACGTGCAATGTGGATAGCAACTGTTATTTATTCAATAAAATGTATCTGTACGTTGAGTTTGTATTGGTCAAATGCTGAAACTGTTTAAGAATCAAAATTATTTCTTATGTTTAAATGCATCAGCCACCTCTTGAGAAACAAACATTTCTTATAAAAACAACAAACATGCATTAAAAAAATAATTCGTGTATTAAATTGCATTAGAAAGAGAATTAAACTTGATTCCAAAATTTTCAATGGACTCTCAACTGATAATAAAATCAAAAACGAAGAAGTTTTGAAATGTGTGTACGATCACTGCAAGCAGTCCCATATTCATAAAAAAGGATACATTAAAAAAATATAGCTAAAAATGCTAAATGTTTAATTGATGAACGTTAGTTTTCCTTTATTTTTAAAATTGTATCACTAGTTTGAAATTGCTTTTTATTTAAGATAGTAAAATTTTTTAATTATGTTCGTTCATTTTTTCTATTTGTACATCCATGCTTAGCATCTTCAATATAAATTTGTCAAGAGTTAATATATAATTTAGCACAATAACATTTCGAGTACTATCTTGATAGGTAAAAAAAAAAATATTGGGTTGTGTAAAATCCTTCTAGATGAAATTTCTTTTTTAGAAATATTTTCAGTTCGTACAATCTTTTCAACAACTTCAGGCACGAGAATAAAATTGGGTACACTATCAAACTAGGTCGAAAGGAGAAAAAATAGGGCTTGAGAGAGTAAAAATCGAAAGAAATTTCATTTTTCACCTCATATAAGGGCCACCCTAATATGCATATAACATCATTCTAAAGTTTGAGAACAACCAATCAGGTAAATGCTCACAAAAGCTTGAAACACGTTTTTTTTTTCTTGTTTATGAAATTTATTTTTTAATTCTTATGTAACATGAACCATACACAATCAAAATGGAATATTTTTTGAAAATGTTAATGCAAACATTCACGAAATATAATTGAAATTTTTTCATTTGTTCATTCACACGAAGAACATAATCGATACCAGAAATGAAGAAATAAAATGCGTGAAAGAGAAAAACTATACTTTAACTGTAATTTACGAATCGATAATTGCGTACTTGCAAATGACAGGTTTTAAAATTGCACCCCCAAATTAAGATCATCCGATGAAAACTCTCTAAAACGATTCGAAAGACTCGCCAAATAATTGGTTGCAGATACATTTTTAATCAAATGCTTTGTGTTCCTCCAATTCGAAACATGAACCAAAAAATATTAAATAATTGACTATCTCACTCCCTATCCTTTATCGCTGTATCCGCAACGGTTTCCTGGAACGGAAACAAAGCATCTTATCCCAGCTGAATCCAGAGTAGTAATTTGAGGACCAGAAGTTACGTAATTATTTCTCAACATTGGAGAACTCTCTTTTGCTCTCGCAAGGATGTTGTGTTTTCAATTAAATGATTGTAATTATTTATGCCATTTGCAGGTGGAGAGCAAAGTAATGATTTCATTTAACAAGTGCACTCTTATATATTTCATTCCTATCTTAACAAACGCATTTTGTTTCAGCATTTAATGTTTATCCTTTAATTAAGGATAACATTGAGAACAAAAAAACAGTGGTTACTTTTGTGTGGACAATAAAAATGAGAAGTGATTTGTTACAAATGACTGTTCTAAACTCTTACAATGTGATTATTTTTACAAACTGTAACTTATATGGTTAATTATGTGGATTTTTTTTTTCGGTTAAGACTCTTGGTGTATTTATTCAATACAATTTTCACTATATTGCAAAAATTACCATTGAGAAGAAATTCTCAATTTCGATGACATACAAAAACTCTTATAAAAATAACTTGCTTGATGTATTCATTTATTACTTTTTTATTTATATTACCTTTTTATTATAATTCTCTCTCTCTCTCTCTCTCTCTCTCTCTGTATATATATATATATATATATATATATATATATATATATATATATATATATATATATATATATATATATATATATATATATATATATATATATATATATATATATGTTTTTTGAAATCACAAATATTTCTCTTGCATGAAAACTGTAAACATAGTTTACACAATCAGTTTTAAACATTAAATAAAATAAAACAAATATTACAAACTAGTTTTTTCAATTTACTATCTAATGCTTTAATATTGATTAAATGAAATATGTCTTATGTTGAATCTATTGAATATACTATCTATAAAGTATTCGAAATATACTAAAAATATTTATAAGAATGACCTTAAAATAATAATAAATTCTCTAAAAATATTCTTATTTTAGAATTTAGTAGTGAAATGTGAAAGATAAAAATATATTAAAAACCTCAGTTGATGTATTTTTATCTGTTTATTCTTCAAAAGAAAAAGAAAAAAAATCACCGTGGTAGAATAAAACACACCATGCATCAAAATTTCCCTTCTGGGAAAAGTATCGCTATATCTTGATTATCGTTGGTTCTGGAGCCATAAAGTTTTATAACGTGGTTTTTGAAATAATTTATATTTTTAGCAACTCACAGTATATAAATAAGTAAAAATGTTTTTTATGGATATATAAGTTTAAAAGGTTGGAAGGCTGGGGAAGGTAAATAACCGATAGCAGAGGATGATTTGAGGTTGTCACCAGGTTTACTGTAAAAGATGTTTGTGTTGATTTATGCTTCAAATTTCCAACGCTTAGGTGCGGCTTACTCTCTTTAAGTATACACAGTAGAAAAACTGCGAATATTCTTTTAAATTTTGAATAAAAAATGTATCAATTGCTGTTATAGTAAGAATTCCTTAACAATTACACTAATTAAATTATTAATACTTTTTCAAATTTATATATAATTAACACTGTAGAAATGATTTCCTGATAGGAAGTTTATATGCTTATAATTGGAATTCGCTGAAGCAATATGTTGATAAGATATTAAAACCATAAGTATTTAAAAAAAATCCGCCGCAAGTGTACTTCTATAGTAACTCAATGGAAGTTTTTGTCATGGCTGAAAACGGAGATATAGTATTCAATGACATCTTACTAATTGTGTCACCAAACGCGTAAGAAACTACACTCCAATTTCACAGGGTTTATGTTATATTTCATTAACCTTAACAGAGTAAGATTTCTGTAATTAAATGAAACCAACTCGTACCTGCATGGTACCTAGGGTCTGATGTACAGTCTTCCAGTGACAGTAACTGTCACAAACTACCTTATTTTATTTAACTGATAATTTAATTTGAAATCAATGGTATGCTAGGTCACTAGAGCGGGTAATGGATAAACAATATTATCCATTATCCCAACATTTACCCGCTCACTAAAAACGAAACTTCCCTTTCTCTTTCTGTATAACCAATTACATAATACTTCATAACAGAATAGAGAGCATTGAGATATTAAACTAATTTTCCAAAAGGTCTGGGTTATCTTTATTTTCCCCTCAGAGAGGAAATGGGGCAGTAAAGTTGCTGCCAACGAACAACGTGGTTTTTGTGAAAAAAAAAGTTCTTTCATATATTGATCAGTGGAGAGCAGCAGTTTTAATGTCTTTCAAAGAACATTTCCGGACCAATATAAGAACGCAGAAAAGTGGTAGTAAAACTATTATTACCGGTTTCCTGAGAACTACTTTTGCAATGAAAAAGAAATAAAAACTAGAAAAGAAAAGACGGAAGAAAAAAAAAAAAAAACTGGAAAGCTTTTAATTGTGGGAGTAGTCGCATCTGCGCACAGTTCTTGGCCGCGTCTAATCGGAGTGCGAAGACGAAAAAGTGTTCTATTGCTTTGTTACTTAACAGGTACTTACAGGAAGATTATTCACAACAGATTACGGGAGCGAAATGGGAAATTTGACATGCTTCTGTTTTTTAAACAGCTGCTTCGTAGCTGAAACGATTTAACTTTAAGGAAATAAATTAGTTTAAAGATTGGTTTATGAGACCGGGATTTCTTCATATACGAAATAATTTCCGAAGTTGTTCTTAACTTTACTGTAGAACACCACCATTATCTTAAAACTATTAAAGATGTTTTGTTTACTTAAGTAATATATTCCATTTTATTAGGAGTAAGTAAAAATTTCTAAAACTTTGGAAATAAAAATTTAAAAAACATTAGAAGTCAAAATTTCTAAAACATAGGAATTTTGCTTTTCTTAGCTTTCATTTCAGCTTTCGGGGAACTCTGTAAGTCAGATAAAAATAGACCATAAGCCAAAAAGGATTATTTCCCTCGTTGCGACTAACACATACGTGCAGTGTTCTTAAATAACCGAATTGTCACATTCATATGACGATTTTGCAACCCAGTTATCGTAAATTAGATGAGTTTGATATCTTTGAACCAACTAATGTCATTTTTAATTCTCTTTTTCTTTATTGTGATTGTAGGCAATTTTAGAATTGAATAAACCTGGAATCTAATAATACTCCTCTATATGAATTTAAAGGTTTCAGGAAACAAATTAGTACTCGTTACACAAATGTTCTTTTATTTATTGTAGGGCATAAAAGGTAGGAATCTCAGAATTGAAAATCGAAAAGACATTGCTAATAGTAATGTTACTTTTTACAAAAACTTCATTAGAGAAAAGTAAAGATTATTATATTACTTTTAAATTAACGTAAAAAATTAAATATTGCGTACAAGCAATAAAAATAGATATCTTTATGACTTTCTGGGTACGTAAATTCTGTCAAAATATCCTATACTCTTTAAATGGTATTATTTAAAAAAAAGAAGAAGAAAAAAATTAACAATGTTCTTCATGGTATATCATATGTAAGAAGGAGTATGGTCCTCTCACATACTTTGAAGACACTGAAAATAGGTTGTATGTAATTTTGTAAACATTCATATATTCGACTAATTTCACAACCCAACTTTTCAACTGGCATAGTTTGGACTTTAAATTTATTTCGTAATTAATTAAACAAGCATGCATATATTATATTGTAAATTGATAATTTTTAAAAAAAATTTAATATTGCTTATACATGTTGTTAATAATGTGAAATCCACCCTTTAAACAAAAATATAAAGTAAAATTACTAACCATGATATTTTAAATCGTGAAAGTAGAACAATTATAAAAGCATTTGCATTGTGTACGTCATATTTAGAGAGAAATGTTAACATATCAAACTACCAGTCTTGACTTCTTTTCAGATTATTACTATTTTTATTAAAATTTACAAAGCACAATTTTTACTTATTATAAACAATATTTTATTACCGTTGATCAATCCAAAGTGGTTTATACATACCAAAATATATAACTTTAAGCTAGGCTGAACTTCTAAAAATTGATTGATGGGTAACTTATTTAATTATTACCTTAATATTACTTTCAAAGCTAATAATTGTTTTTCACATAAATACATAAATCCACAATTATAATGATACTCTTTGTTCATTTGAACAGCACCCATTGCACCGGATAAACGTATGTTGTTATCTGTAAACAAAACAACAGTGACTGTCAACTTGAACAGTTGGCACAATGGTGGATGCCCGATTACCTTTTTTGTCATTCAGTACAAGACATCCGGTCATCATGAGTGGACACTGGTCAGCAACAATATCATTCCTGAGCAGCAAACGATCACCATCACAGATCTCACTTCAGGAGCTTGGTACAGCCTGCTGATGACAGCTCGAAATGATGCGGGATCTACGGACGCAGAATATGTGTTCGCAACATTAACTTTAACAGGAGGTAAGTAGTGCTCCACCACCAGTCATATGTCCATTTTGGAAATTATTGTGAAGTTTAAGAGAGACTTAAGAGCAAAAAGATGCTCTCCAAATTATCCAAATTATAAAAAGCATTTTAAGTACATTTTATTGTAAATCTATTGAATATGCTTTGGATATATTTGTTTGAGTTTTAAGAGCAATATTTTTTATTTTTAGAAATAATAATAATAATAATAATAATAATAATAATAATAATAATAATAATAATAATAATAATAATAATAATAATAATAATAATAATAATAATAATAATAATAATAATAATAATAATAATAATAATAATAATAATAATAATAATAAAAATAATAATAATAATAATAATAATAATAATAATAATAATAATAATAATAATAATAATAAAATATTTCATAGTCAAAACTAAATTTTATGTTTTTCAAAAACCAAATAATAAAAAAATTAGCATAACCATTCTAAGAAATGCCCCTAAGTTTGTAAAATATTTAGTCTGTGGATAAATGAGTACAGACAAGTTCAAATGTTGGTTTTATCAAAATAACCTTTTTCAAAAGTAATTTAAGTAGGAAAGACCTGTGTATCTCACTGAGCTAAAGAACCAAGACTGGAAAGAGGACTCCACGAGCCGACCACTTCGCAGCCCATTCCGAAGTGTGTGAGTGCAAAAAGGCAAAAGATGGGGGAAATTTTCTTCGCGTCTTATCACCGTGAAGGAAAAAAAAAAGTTGAATTAGTTTTTAATATTTATGAAATTTCAAGTTCAAACGTTTATAATTAGTTCTTTAAATTTAAACGAATTTTTTTAATAAGAAACGTAGCGTTTTAAATTAAGAGTAGAGTCACTTATATCTTCCTAAGTAACTATTTAAGTAATGTTATTAAGTATATTATGTATAAAAGCGTCTTGAAATAGTGATCCAATTTAAATAAGAGAAAAGCATTATTGTATTACTATTGTAGTATGTTTTCTGTAAGACATTAAATGTTATCCCCCTGGTTGTGCAAAATATTTTAAACTCTAAAACGGATAGCAATTGCAATTAAATCATGGTGTTTTTATAGTTCTTTTAACTAGAGAAGTTTGAAAATGGCTAATTTTGAAGACATGCTTTTGAAAATTGTATATATTTAATTCTTAAACAATGATTAAATACATCTAAAACGTTCAGAACTTCACACAAGCATTTCATCAAAATCCTGTTTATCCCTACAATGTGTCGTATTTGAAATATTTATATTTCATATGGTCTAATTGAAAAGCAACTATACCAGCGAGAATTTGTCAACTTCTGTCTTTAAATTAAATTATTTTTATGCATTACCTTTAAAGTTAAATTTTCACCATAATGTTTCAAACTCAATCAAAGATACTGATCTATAATTTGCTTCGTCATCTGTGACTCGTGAAGGTCTTCAAAACACACTTCATTTTCAATTCGATGATAAAATTATGTTTTTTCAGTTAAAATAAATAAATTTGAATGAATTACTTTTTTGATTTAAAATTAATATGAATAGTAGTTTGACAGTTTTCCTTCAATATCATGAGCTTGGCTCGTAAAACCATAGTTTTATACACTCAGTACATTCCAGTGTGGTTGCTTAATTATTAATACAAGTGAAATTCACAATAGTTGAACATAAAGTTTATCATATATAAAGCTTAAGCGTATAGTATTTCGGCAATTAATTTTCGGTTGCAATATTACAACATATTTTTTTGCGAAACAGATTTTTGTTGAAAATATTCATATCTAAAAAGCAGAATATGGTTTCCTAATTATATCTAGCATTCGATTTAGTAAACGAAGTAAAAAATTAGTAAACAAATGCATAAAAGAAGCATTTATGTATTTAACCAGTCATTAAAAGTATCTGAACAATAAATTGGTTTGAAACAATGAATGGTAATTTCATAAAATCCCTAAAAAAAAAAAAATTCCTTGAAAGTTAGTTTTAATATCCAAAATGTATATAAAAAAGACTAAAGCTCGCACTACTTGCTTAAACTTAAAGATATAAAATTCAAGTTCCGATCCATCTTCTAACAATTTTCCCCTTTCTGTTTCTGCAAATAAATGCTCAACAAGAAATTACCATTCTAAAATAATTAAAAAAAAAAAAAAAGAATAATAATAAATAATTTAGTTCCATAGCTTGAAAAGCGGAAAAACGTAAAATTTTTTACTACAACGTGCTAGGCAACTGGGAGAAATAGCATGTTTTGCCTATTTGGCTATCTGAATCGCGCTTCCCCGGAAGCTCGTTTGGTCGTTTGTTAAGCGACCGGGAGTAGTTACTCCAGTTCAGTATTCGTGCTCTGTGGTGTATCTAGGGACATCTTTTTTCAATGCACAAAAGCAGAGCTACTGACCCGTTTAAAATTGTGAAACTGATGTGCACACATCGCTGTACTAATAACTTCCCGTTGGGAATGATATAAATACTTAAAATAATAGATTAAGTCAAATTAGAAGTTTTATTCAAAAACTTCACAAATGGACCTAAGTACCTGGGGTCAGAAGCTGGTGTACCTAGGATCATTTCCTTAAAGTTAGATTTCCTACAGTAATGAATAAAAAACAAACATACATGGATGAGTTTTATAAAGGAAACAATATCAGGTAATTGATTTATCAGTCATTGGTTTATCATATAGTAACAATTTAAATTGTGCCAAATTATTAGATAATCACAAGTATTTTCATAAATTATTCAACATTATAATTTGAAAACCTGATTCCAAAAGTGAGCTGCATGCATTGTCACTTTGAAACACCTACAGATTTTGGTTTTAGCAATTTTAACCCAATATCTTAGTTCTCAATTTAAGAAACAAAATATTTACCATTAAGAAACTTACTTGAAAGTGCATTTTTTTCTCGATTACTTAACACTCTATTGTTTTTCTTTAACTTCGATTTTTTCTGTCTCATACAAATGTTAAATAAATACCTCCCTTTTCAATAGTATCACTTACATCAGCTAGTGTAGAACTTGCATCATAGTATCAAAAGAACTTACAATGTCTAATAATTCTTTGGTGAAGTCTCAATTTCAAACACATATTTTTTCAAGATTTATTTTTTTTGGAGGGGAGGGGGGCATTTAAATCGCATGTTCACATTTAGGGGAAAATATTAAAAAAAAAAAAATTCGGAGACATAGCAAACGCGCGATATATCTGAATATGTGAAATTTTTTTATGTTCATACTGCACATTAAAGTGATCGAATTTAACTTTTTGCCTGTTTCAGCTTCCTACTTTATTTATGCGAACATTTATTCCTGTAAGATATCAAGTTTGTTTTATAAATATGGAATCCCAGTTGGATGCTTCGACAGAGATCTACAGTCTCTGTTTTCAAAACAGATATGGTGACAAGAATTACAAGTAGTCTCGTGTGGTTCTGTTCATTACCTGTTAGGAGCTCTCCTGGTAATCACCAACTTTGATGCACAAATGTGTGACAATTAATTATCAAAAAAATAAACGGATGGTATTATCCTCTTCACGTATATAATATCCATAATATTACAGAGCCGTATAGACCTAATGTACTTTGACACAGAAAATCGTTAATACATCTCACCCGGTTGGATGCACTTTCTTATTCAATTGTGTTGCAATGCTTTTGAGTCTGCGTACTTATTTAGAGGAATTTTTATTTCTCTTAAATTTGACCACTTTATGGTTTGATATTGTAATCAGATTGTTCAATCTATTATTATGAAGCCCATGAATAACTATCTCAATATATATTTATCTAGATAGACTAATGAATCCATGAACTCCAACTCTCAACAATCAGATAAAACCAAAGTATTCTAAATGATAAACACTTCCTTACCGTTTTATCTTTGGGAGTGGTAATTTTATGTGTCTCTAGAGGTTGGGTGTAACAGAAAATATGGAACTGATAAAACTTTATTTCTTTATTTGCATTCAAGAATTGATCTGCTTAGATATCAAAACTAAATTATGTCATTCTGAGTAAAGCTACTCTGGGGCAAAAAGTTATAGCTTTTCAGAATAGAGATTTTAGGATTTTATTATTGTGTGTATACATATTTGTTTATTTATTACCAAATGAAACAAGCACGGTTTTGATAATGATGTGGTAATAATAGTACATATATTTTATTACATTTCATTGTATGTATATGCCAGTCCATGTTTTCTGAATATGTTGTGTTTAATGGCATTCAGCGTTGACAATCTGACTAATTTTATTCCAAAGAAAGCAAATATAAAAACCAAGGTATGGAAACTTAATCCAGTTTTTGCTTCTGGAAAAAAAAAAAAAAAAAAAAAAAAAAAAAGTATTACAATTCTTACAAAATTGAGTAATTGTTAATTATTTTCAGAATTAATACATAATTTTATTAAGAAAGTTAGTTTTGAACTAAATTAAATTGATTCTCACAAAAAAACTGTAAGCGGTGGGTGTTATCCCACAAAACAGGGAGACGGTATTGCAGAAGAGTCTGAAATTGGTTACATTTAAAAATCGCTGCAGCGAAGTACTTGATCCAATCGGCTTAAATTTATACATGAGCTTCTAGTGATCTTCTCCCTGACAGACATCTATGATCTTCTCCCTCCAGTGATTTCTCCCAAATAACTGACAACTGACAATCTGCGACAGCTTTAAGAAAACTGTGCATATTTTTTGACGAGAACTTTACATTCTATTACTATGGTAAAACTTTCTTATCGAGCTCTCATCTCCAGCTTCCATTTGACGCGGACATTATTTGATCATGATTTCCCGCTTCCCAGACTTGGTTTCAGCGCTTATATGTCTCACTGTACTTTAGATATAAATAAACCATAGGATAAAAATGACTCTTTCTTTCATTCTGGCTAACACATACGTAATAGTGTCCCTAAGTAGCCGAATTTTGTTATTCATATGGCGATTTCTCAACCCAGTAATCGTAAATTAAATGAGTTTGTTATTTTTGAACCAACTATTGTCATCTTTAATTTATTATTATTTTATTATTGTGATTGTAGACAATTGAGGTATTGAATAAACCTAATATTTAAAATATTCCACTATATTAATTTAAAAGTTATAGGTAACGAGATATTACTAGTTATACAAATGTTGTTTAACTTATAGAAGAGCATAAATGCCTTATAAATGATCACTTTATTATTCTCTTGGACAGGTGTTTAAATCATGTTGCCTTATTCTAGCATTTTCGTAGTATGTGGAAACGCTAGACTCCTCACAATCATACAAAATAACTAATTCGCAAAAATAATTAGTTAATTCACAATAAGTGGGTTAAAAGATTGACATATTAATATGATTTTCACCAAATCGAATATTTAGGAACGCTACACTACCAATGTGTTGGTCGAAATTAGGAGAAAGTCGGTTGGCTTTCGGTCCATTTTTATCTGGTGTTCAGATAATCCACCAAAAGCTAAGATCAAGTCCATGGAGTGGGGATATCATGATTGGGATAAAGTTCACATCAATTCTTAATGAAAGCTAGAAATTAGTGCTCCGTGAGAAAGTTGTTCCATAAAATGTAACTCCCCCAAAACAACTAGACGTTGTAAAAAAAGCCCGTAAAGTAAAACAATCAGTCAATAAAGTTGTAAAATCAAATGTTTGCCACCAAGTGGCCGCGTTTAGTTTCTTTGAGGTACTTGTACACAATGAACTAAATTGGGATAATTAGGGGGAATCCCCATAGCAATAGGCAATTAGTACTTGGCTGACAAGAGTTATTTCGGATTAATTTCATTTAATTTGCTTCAGCTACTTTGCACAAATTGCACTGAATTGAGATTAATTTTACAAAAACTCTAACCTGCCAAGTACTGATTGCCTATGGGGATTCCCCATAATAATCCCAATTTAGTTCATTGTGTACAAGAACCCCAAAGAAACTAAACGAGGCCGCTTGACAGCAAGCATTAGATTTCACAACTTTTTGGGACTGATTGTCTTATTTGGCTGATTGTTTATTTTTTTTACAACGTCTAGTTGTTTTTTTGGGAGATATAAATTCTTTTTGTTGCGTTTGTTATCTACTAAATGAGTAAGATACGGCCAATTTATATGTTAGCGTGAATAATCATATCGTCGTTAAAAGAAAAAAATGGCATAAGCGACAACACCATTAGATTCACATACTGCTCTTTGTATAGAGAGTGACAGTAAATATCATGATTAAATATTGTAGAGCGATTTCGGTTTGCAATCCAAATCCTTTTTGTTTCATTAAAGAAGAAATATTCCTTACCACAACAAGAAAAATAATTTCATAATCAAGAATATGTATCGATAATAACTTGGGCACAAAAACATGCAATTTTGTACTAAAAAATAAATACTTAATCAAAGTAAGTTAAACATACAAAGTACTTGATTTAATATGTAATTGAGGATTACCGTCTTTTACATACGAATAATTATTTTTAAAATATGCGTCTCAAAACAACTTTCGCATTAAGTTTGAAAAATAAGACGAGTTATTATTTTAATAAAAATTTATCTAGCTTTAGTGGTGGAGTCCTTAAGATATTAGGCTAGTGATTATAAGGTGCGTGGTTCAAATCTGGCCAGGCACATAGAAAACTTTATTCTAAACTGAAAGTCGTTTTCTAAGTAAAAAGTTGAAATACGTGCTTTCAGAGTTTTGATAAGCATGCAATTTAATTGAAAAATAAGTAATTTTTAATTTTTTCTAATTACACTGTTTTATTAATTTAACTTAAAGTATTAAAGTCACTTCTTGAAAGTGAGTGAAAGTTAAATATCCAAAATCCATTGACCTGTTTTAATCAGTCATTACTTGGGCTAAATTTCCCAATTCTGGGATTATTTCTGGGGGGGGGGGGGTTATAGACCACTGTACTCATTAGTTTATACAAAAGGCATTTCTTCTAATAAAGCTGAGAGGAATAAAAAATAATAATTGTATAAATATATTAAAGCGTTTAAGCTGTAGGCCTGGCTAAATTTCCCAAGTATCGGGATCATTTCCGGGGGTATAGACCCGCCTACCCATCCAATCATACAAAAGGCACTTTCTCTAATCAAACTGTGAAGAATAAAAAAGAATGGTGTAAAATCATAAAATAGGTTTGTTGTAGCCCTGGTTAAAGTTTTGGTCACAACCAGAAGAATCAGAAGGAGAAGCGGAACAAAATTCCGGTGACTTCGGAGATTTTCAAACAATATTTTGACCGTGTTCCCTTGTTTAATGTTAACAATTATGTTGCTATTATTCATCTACTCACACGGGGCAACATGATGTCGAAAAAATCAGTGTTCTATTTATAATTGAAGTTGAGCTGTGAGGGGTCGAAAACGGGCCTAATCTCTGTCAACATAATATACACTTGCATGTTTGCCACTTTGGCATCGTACCTGGTGGCGGAAAACTGCCGCGTTCCTAGATGTAAAGTTGTCGCTTAGGACTTGCCACTGTTTTGTTAAAGCTTTTGCAGCAGTCATTGGCTACAGGAAAAGAGGTGTATTCAATAGTTTTTGATTGATTTCTTTTAAGAGTTATGGAGGGGATGGAAACTATGTCACAGGATAAGTCGATTGGATGATGTACTTCGCAGCGATAATTTTGTATGTTTAGTAAATTTCAGTACCCTCTGCTTTGCAGTATTCCTGTTTCATGAGAAAACTCTACGACGACTGACCCGTTTGGTTTTTCTGTTACAACCCATTTATTGCTCTCAGCTGACTTCTTTTTAATTTAGGGACACCAATCGTTCTAAGCACTTAAACTGTAAGGACAGGGAAAGATGCAAATAAATTACCATTTGGTTCCCCCCCCCCCCTTTAAATTTGCAATGTGATGAATACAGCTTTATCGCAATATATTCAAATTGGAGGATCAATTTTGGTTAGTTCTTATGAAAAATATGCAAATATTTCTAGCACTTCAATAACTATTGGAGACACTTCTTGAGTTCTTATATTCTAAGTTTTTATATTGTATAATCCATGTATAAATTTTAATTTTTTCGCCTTTTCTAATTCCCCTAACTATACTTGATACAATAGCGAGGTTTTATTGATATAAAAAAAATGGATGTATGACTGTCAGTATTGATACCTTTAACGTCCTGTACCATCTTATTTTTTGATTCTTTAATTTAATGTAAAAAAACAACAACATAATATTAAATTTAGAAATCTACTATTTTTTTTTCTTTAGCTGTAAATTTATGTTTGCCTCTTTCTGTAAATTTTTATGGAAATATAAAAATTCAACTGCTTTAATTCGAAACGTATAATTTTTTTCTACCCTTAAAATTAAGAAGGTTTTGCAATTTCCGGGTATTAAACTAATTATGCTTTCCTGCAAATTAGAGTGAATGTTTCTGGAGATTAATTTTTTTTATCGCTCGGGGCTTACCGACAGAACGATGCAAAAAAAATATTTTTTAATATAAAAAAAGGAAAGGTACCGAATCCGAACAGGTCGTCTCTTAATTGGAAGATAGAATATTCACATGAGAAAAAAATTATTTTTCAGACAATCATTATCTTTTATTACGTTTATTAGTAATAATAAGCTTATGATAATTATCGTTTGGATACAATTATCTCCATCTCTATTTTTTATCAAAATGCTTAAATAAAAAGTGCAGGAACTTTTTTTTTTCCAATGTTCAGTCAAAATAGATATGCGTTATTTTATTCTATGCTTCACTAATTGTGTTTTATTGACGTGTTTTACGGTTTAATTTAATTGAAAAAAATAATATTTGTGTTTGAATAAAGATACGGGTTCCTCTTGCAATGGAATTATTAAAGCTATTTACGCGATAAAAGAGAAACTTGCCATTTATTTGCCACGTGAAAAAAATATTTGTATTTTTTTTATTTGCAGAAAAGTTAATTTGCTCGTTTTATAACTCTCTGAATCCAGCATATTTGTAATTAGGAAATACTTGGTACTTTGAAATTCATGTTTCAACTATTAAAATCAATAATTTGAATGAGTGAGAACTAAATACTTTGGGATGTAGAAATATTGTTAGGAAAATTACCAATTATGTGAATTAAAATTTAGACATTTTAAATTTATGTAAATTTTATTTTTTAAAAAGTTCGTAAAATAATTTTTAAATAAATACTTCTAATTGTTTCTAGATAATTCTTGTAAAGGTGCTGCTTCTTTCCACACAACGTCAAAGTGTTTGAAGCCCTGGTGTATTTAAAGTGTTTTATAACGAGTTACTTCCAATCTGTTCATAAAATTTAGTTGAAATTAAGGATATTATTTGTAAGTCCCGAGTCTTGAATTACCAGTTAATGCTTAACGATCAATGGTTTCTCACAAATATAATGAATGTAGTTTGAAAACTGAAAAATATTTGAAATGTTATATATTTTTCTTAGTTCTATATACATACATATTTTTCATGTTGTATCTAATTAATACCAAGTAAAACTTAATAAATTCCAAACACATGAAACAGTTTTGAATCTCTATACAATCAAAATCTTTGATTAATGGTTTTAATTTTTAATAATTTAATTAATAATATCATTTATCCTTTTGCTTTAAATGAATAGTAGGATTATAAAAACATTTTTTAGTGTTATTATCATATTAAATTGTTAAATATAACTAATTGATACAGATTCATTCATATTGTACCGATTTGAATAAAGTTTTCATATTTTCACAACTACTAAAATAGCCATCAATTATATTTTATTACTTAAAATCCTGACTGAACATCTAATTCTGGATTTATTGAAATATTCATTCTTTCTCACAACATAATCAAAAGTATAATTAAAAATGAAAAACGTAATGCCTCATTTAGAACAACGATTGTTTTTTAATATGATCTTCACGGTGCTTTATCTGAAACATCAGACCAGAATGAATGGCGCATGAAGCAAATTGCGTTTTTATCGAACAAAATGTCATAAGCGTGATAAACCATGGCCACGAAGTGGATGCTGGAGATAAGATCAGCGGCGACATCCCTCCAGCATCTGCGTGAAAAGACAACGTCCAGAGATAAGATCCAAGAAACCCTTGTATCCCAGGAGCCTTTACTGCCAGCCCTAAATAATCCTTACATACTGCAATCCCCTTTCCAAAAGGTTATCTTGGAGACACTGACGTGAAGCTAATATTTAAGACACTTTCGGTGGTCGTAACATGCTTCCTCGACTAACTTCTTTGCTCTTGGGTATTAGTGTCTTAATCCGCTGGACGGGATGACATGGAATGAGGGTATTTCTTATATAGTAAATAAAATAGACTGCCCCGTCCTGTAAATGTTATTATATTGGATATGCATGTGTGGCGTGTAACTTGGACGTGATTGCAATGATAAACGGAAAACAAATAAATGCTGGAATGGTACTGGAATGATATGCTCCGTGAGGAATGTACGACAGGTTGGCGCTTCTATTAGCGGCCTCATCTGTTTGGACTAAGTCCCTAGGAACTTATTCATATTAATGAATTTTTTTTTTTTAATAAATATTTTGCCTATACTGGATCAAATATTAAAATGCCCTAAATCCAAAAAAGTTTTCAATGTAAAGTTCTGATAATTTTGGATTTGTCTTTAGAAAATAATACATTTGTTTCATTGAATGGCTAAAATTTCTAGGATGTGAACCCTAAGGTGTCAAAATGTGCATTGTTAAAAACTTTTTGTTATAGCTCTTTAAATTATGACGGTAGTATACGCATTATAATAATTACATTTAATTTCTCAAAGGAAGCAGGTAAGAAAATTGAAATACACTAAAGCTCTTATATTTGAGCTGCACAATTAGTTTAATACATCGTGGTTAAAGCTCAAACATATTTATGCTTCGATAATGGTTCATGCTTCGCTAATGGTTCATTTTAGATGACAGGACACTTTTATATACATTTTTTTAAATAAACACTTTTTTAATATATGTATATCCTCTCATTATAATAGAACTTTAATCATATCAATACTTTATATAAGATAGAAAAATAAGCAGGAACTAAACTTTCAAACATTACTCATGAACATTATTTATTATACTTCAAAAACTCTTTCGTTAAATATTTGTAAGTTTTCTTGTGAAGAGGACATAGGAAGGACATTGTCGTATATCCCTTGTCACTCTCACCTTCTGCTCGTAAATTTAAAGAAAATTAAGTATAATTTTAATTGACCTCTGATCAAGAAGTACACTAATATAACAGGGATACTGATGTAACAGGGCAAGAACCTAAACACGGTTAAACAATATGGTTTTTGTGAGATCACGTCAAATATAAGTACAACTGAAAATATCAAGAGAAAAACTAAAATTTAGTAGTGTACCTGAAAGTGGAAGGAACTGCGAAATCACCTTGTATCTAACTTGTAAAGAAAACAAGTCACTCAATCCCAATAACAACTCGGCTAATACAAATGAAGACATCGTTTTTTAAGTAAAAATAATAAATTTTATTTCGGGATTATCATGTGTGACATGCCCCTACATTTAAAGCAAAGTACGATATTGACAATATGCAATAGAGAAAACTACATGATACTGATGAAGAGGAGACTCATTAAACTACCCCGACTAAGAACTGAAATTGAATTTGAAACATATTTTCCTTTTAACAAGGACCCGACAAAAGTCTCCAACAAGAGAAACTACTTTAATTATTAAATATACCTATTTTAACAACCGCTACTAAGGCTAAGTTTAAAGAGAGGGAAAGCTTCGACACTTCTCGTAAAAAGAAACCTATCAACTCTTTCATCTGGTGAGTCCTCAATATTAAATTTCACCGCGACCTACATAGATACTTTTAATTACTCTCTTTTGGATTTTTTCTGTGTTTGCGACTACGAATGCCAGGAGGTACTCACCACTTTTCTCAGCTAGTCTGCTAGAGATGAAGTTGTGTCGACATCCTTATGACTCAACCCTTGGGATTCACTCGGTCCAAGAGAGAGAACAGCGTTTCCGCGAGCACGGAACGCTTTGTTTGTAAAGTGGTGATTATAGAGAGCAAATGGGGAAAATTTTCATTTTTCTGAATTGCATCAGTTTTTAAAAACTTGGTTGCTTGCTGATTGGTGCGGTTTCTGTTTCTCTCTGGTATTACGCCCCTCATTGGACATAAAACTACGCCCAAAAAGCATTAAGGGCTGAACTCTTTTGCTCGGCCAGGTGACCATTGGTTTGTTTGTAAAGTTCAACTCTCTGACCTCTGTCTCGTAAATTCATCTCGCAAGACATCCCGGACTGAAACTGATCCCATTCGCATCTGTCTTCGCAAACACAACACCAACAAAATCCCTACATTTCATTCACTCCCACACAACAGCTCGTGTTACACTAAACTGAGTACAGCAAGGCATAAATAGCCTTTTGCTTTATAAACCTGAGTAATCCACCACCAGTTACTAAATAATTAAATACTTACCATTTAATTATATTAATAAAAGAGTGGTTGAAGTGTCTCAGGTGAAAAACAATTCACAAAAGGCTTTTTAACCACATACATTTTGATACGTACTATTACAGCAACATCTATCTAAAATTACATCTCGTAATTTCAAATTTGGTCAGCTGACGACGAGGTGACTTCTGATCAAAGACCTATTGATTTCCTTTAATCTATTTATTGTGCTTTTTACCTTCAATTACTCATATGTTAACATAGGGCCATAAAAGTATTGTTTATGGTCATTTTTTTTTTTTTTTTTTTTTTTTTTTTTTTTTGCATTTCTCCACACTTTGGAACATCCTGTCTTCAAAAAAAAAAATTGTCTAGAACAAATGTCTGCCTGTGTGTAAGTGGTCAGCATAACTCTCGAACGAAATGAACAACCATGTTCAAATGTAGAATACGGATTAGTGGTGGCCATAGGACATACCGATAAGATTTTCGTTAAAATTGCACATGCGCATAAGGTTCACATAAAACATCACGTTTTCCAGTTATAGCTAAAAAACGGCTCTAAATATATTGACCAAATTCGCTGTGGTAATATCTTTTAAGGTGTTCTAAACAACACCACCTCCTAAATTACCGTAAAAATGCTATGCAGGCGAAAATAATTGAGAAACGAATGTCTTCAACATAGAGTTCTTTTCCCTTGAGCATTGACCTTTTTACTCTCTTCTCTGTTTCACTAACAAGAAAGAATAATGTAAGAGTTATCGATACGTGTATTGCCAAAGCCATTATTTTGGTGTTTTTTTAAAGGCCCATACAAGAATTATCGTCAAAAATATACTGTCAAACTGGCAGGTTATTTCTAAATAAATTTCGCAAATATAAAAAAGGTGAAAAACACCAATCCACATTAGTATAATAGTGTAATTGAAAGTTATGCGATGCTCCACACCACCAGCTATAAGGATGTTTTATATACTTAGAGATAATTAAACATTATTTGACTAACCCTTTAAGATCTCCATAGGCAAAACTAAGTCTGAACTAGTAAATATATAGTAACTATAAGTAAAATAAGTATATAGTAAATATAAGTAAAACATAGTTCTGAAGAAATACATTTTAAATACGTGTAATATAGCTCATATATACAATATCCCCTTAAAGAAAACGTAACGTAATTTTATTAATGCATAATTTTAAATTGTGTAAAGTGTGATTTATATTTTGTTATAATATTAATATCTCATTTAAAAGTTTATTTATAAAATGCTATTCTCTCAACATTTTAATATGCGTCAATTTACTACTTGAAATGCGGTAATGTGACTTAAAATGCAGATGGCTTCAAATGCAGTTTTAATCATTCTCTACGAGTGAACAATGTTATAATTTCATTTGTAAAGCCCTTTACGTTATTAAATATCACAAGGCTGCCGAGCAAAATTGCTATGGTACGATAATTAAAATCAGCAACCACATATACTCTAGCAAATGTCTAGACGCATAAACCATATCTACTCTCATAACAACATGATGCACTTAACAACTAAGGCAATTTATACAGAAGCTATTCAAAGTTTTGATTAAGTTTAATTCACTAAAATAAGGGATAGTAAAAATAAAGGAAATATTAATTAAAGTACTGTTTCATTATTATTTGTGAAATTGTAAGTATTTTTTATTGATACAGGTCTTATTTTACGTTTTAGTATCGATGCTGCAACAGATTTGAAATTATATTTTCTGTTATTTCTTCAAAGTTATGATACAACTGCATTTATTTGCTTAGATAATAAAAAAACACAAATCTTATCATTACTGTTTGTCAGGAGCTCAGTTAAGTTAATTTAAAGTAGTGGACTGTAGATTTTTTACTATTATTTATTAAAGACATACAAGGCACACACATAATACAGATTTACTTACACGTATAAACATTTATAATTCTTTAAGGTTAATTATTTATAGTTGAGCACTCGGCTCCAATTTTGAGACATGTGTCTCCTATCAAATTCAATTCAGTTCTGCTTCTCTTCTCGCGTATTCTCCACTAGGGGGAGACACCACGAGGATAAATTGTTCTCGACCAATCAGGCGCAAACATCCCGCCCGGCGTTGCAATGTTATAACATTCAACAAAATTAAATGAATAAAATTATCATATAAAAGATAAAATAAAGAACAAAAATAAGTTCAAATCAAAAACACATCGAACTACAATGACATATCAAACATAAAAATGTAAAATTACATTATACACATTAAAGTATTCACTTTACAACAATCTTGTTATCACTTATAGGAAGAATACATATTTTGCTAATGCTACGTTTAAATGAGCCAGTAGCGGTTTTAACAATTACGACTCGAACTTTCTTATCCTTACCAGGTATAACTTCAAGTATTCTACCTAAACGCCATTTACAACTTGGCAAGTTGTCTTCCTTAATAACAACAAGTGTTCCTATCTTAACATTTTCCTTTTCAAACTGCCATTTAGATCTCTGTTGGAGGTTATTTAGATAATCATGACTCCATCGTTTCCATATATTTTGGACTATTTTTGTTGTTCTCTGCCACCTGGAAAAACGATTTTCATTTAAATCAGTGTGGTCAGGTTCAGCCAAAGCATTAAGAGGACAGCCTATTAAGAAATGTCCCGGAGTCAAAGCCTCAAGATCAGATGGATCAGAAGAGAGCGGAGTAATAGGACGAGAATTTAATATTGCTTCAATTTGGTTAGTCACGGTTACGAATTCTTCATAAGTAAATCTAGCATTAGCCACAGTTTTTCGTAAAAGATTTTTAAAGCTTTTCACATTAGCTTCCCATAGACCTCCAAAATTTGGCGATTTTGCCGGAGTAAATTTCCACGAAATTTCTTCAGAAGTTAGATAACCAGCCAAGTTGTCATCAGGCTTACAAACTAAGGCATGGAGTCGTTTGATCTCCGATGCTTCTCCAACAAAATTCGTGCCATTGTCCGAGAAGATGCAACAACTTTTCCCTCTCCTAGCAAAAAACCTTTTTAAAGTTGCTATAAAAGCAATAGAAGTGAGATCCGACACAATTTCTAAGTGTACGGCCTTTGTCACAAAGCAAACGAAAATTGCAACATATATTTTATGCAAAGCTCCAGATCTCTGTCCCTTATATTTAATATAAAAAGGTCCACAAAAATCTACCCCAACAACATTAAAGGGAAAAGTGGGTGTCACCCTCTCAGACGGAAGGTTTCCCAAGATTTGACAACTATTTATAGGTTTACTACGGAAACAAGTTACGCACTCATGAACTACCTTTCTGCAGAGTCCCCTTCCACTAACTGGCCAAAACTGTCGTCGGACACTATACAACAGAGTCTGAGGACCGACATGGAAGTTTCTTTTATGAATATTTTCAATAATTAGTTTAGTCAATTTATGCTTAGGGGGCAAAATTATCTGGTGTTTTTTAGTATAATCCAAATCAGAATTTACTAATCTTCCACCAACACGTAGTACATTATTAGAATCTAAAAATGGATTTAATGATCTAAGTTTACTATTTTTACTAATGGGGTGACCCTTACTTAAGTCATATATTTCTAGATTATATTCACTTCTTTGAATGTGCCGTATTATATAATTTGCGGCTTTTTTTACTTCCTCTTCAGAAAGCGGACCACTTATACGATTATCCTTTGATTGGACATTAATAACAAATCTCAAAACAAATGCAAGTATACGAACAATTTTCATATAATCATTACTTTTCTCAATTATATCATTTAAAACACTGTTATGTATTACTGTAACAAGATTTATATTCACATTTTTCCTTAACTCATTTAAGTAAGTACTATCCATGCAATATTCACTACCTGGATTACTGACAAATGCATTTGCATGTTTTAAAAACTGTGGTCCATGCCACCACATATCATTGTTTACTATATCGCTAGGTTTGAGACCTCTAGAAATTAGATCTGCTGGATTATTATCAGAAGTTACATGGCACCACTGATAACCTGGTGTGAGTTTCTGAATTTGAGAAACTCTATTAGAAACGAAAGGTTTTAATGGATTAGGGGGAGTTTTAATCCATGCCAATACAATAGTGGAATCACACCACAATACAATTTTATCAATTTCAATTTTTAAAGCTGTAATAGTTTTCTTAACTAATTTAGCTAACAACAATGCACCACACAATTCAAGACGTGGTATGGTTAAGGTTTTCAGTGGAGCCACTCGAGACTTACTACACAATAAATTTACTTTAATATCATTAAATTTATTAACACATTTTAAATATAAACAACATCCATAGGATAGCTTAGAAGCATCACAAAATGCATGCAATTCTATCAATTCAATATCATCAATGAAAATAAATCTCTCAACACAAATATTCTCAATAACTGACAGTTGGGAAATAATACTATCCCAAATTATACTCTCTTTTTCAGGTAAAATATCATGCCAATCAATTTTTAAAAGCCATAAATTTTGCATAAAAATCTTTAATTTACATATCAAAGGACCTAATAACCCCAATGGGTCAAATATTCTAGCAATGGTTGATAATACTGACCTTTTAGTATGCGGAGACTCACCTATGCTCACCCGAAAGGTGAAACTATCCTTTTTTGGGTTCCATATAACCCCTAAGGTTTTCACTGTTTTGGTCTTAGCACTATCGTCGAACGAATATTCTAAACACTCACTTGGCACTCTTTCTAAAAGGGAAGAAGTGTTAGACACAAATTTATGCAATGTCATTCCACAAGTCTGCAACATATTGACAAGTTGATCTTGTAGCTCTATTGCTGTTTCTAATGTTGATCCACCGGTAAGAATGTCATCAATATAGTAATCAGTCAAAGTTGCTGCAGCCGCAAGAGGAAAATTAAACTGTTCATCTTCTGCCAATTGATTTAGGACTCTTGTACTCAAAAATGGACTACTGGTCATGCCATACGTGATGGTTTGCAGCTGGTAGATCTTGATCGGACTATCAGAATTTGTCTTCCAGAGAACACGTTGGAAGTTACGATGGCACTCATCAACTAACACTTGGCGAAACATTTTCTGTATATCTGCAGTGAAAGCATATTTATGAGTTCGGAATCTGGACATAATATCAAAAACATCTTCTTGTAAAACACCTCCGTACATTAGCAAGTCGTTAAGGGAGATCCCATTTGAACTTGGGGAAGAAGCGTTGAAAACAGTTCTCAATTTCGTAGAAGATTTTTCTGGTTTGTAGACTGCATGGTGTGGGATATAATAAGTCTCTAGGATCAGATTCTTCAATTATTTCCTTCATATGACCAAGTCTTTCATACTCTTCCATGAATTCCACATATAAACTCTTTAATGTGGGATTTCTATTCAGACGTTTCCAAAGAGAGTTCAGTCGGACAGCGGCAATGTCTTTTGAAGACCCCAGCACTCCTTCTTTCATAGGTAGTTGGACCACGTAACGCCCATCTTCATTTCTGTAATGAGTAGAGAGAAAATGTTCTTCACAAGCTTTTTCTTCATCGTTTGCAAAACGCTCAGAATCATCAACATCTTCAATGTTCCAAAACCTTTCGAGGTTAGAGTTCAAATTACTTAATTGTTCTTCACAAGATAAATGACAGTGCACGGTAGATTTCGCATCATCTGGAAAAGACCCACTCACGATGTATCCAAAAACAGTCTCTTGTAGAATGATTGTATTGTTCTTAAGTCGTATTTGATTATTCCTTAAAAGTTCGAAAAAACACTCGGCGCCTAACAGGGCATCAATCCTTTTTGGCTTATTAAAGTCAGGATCAGCGTATAGAATGTTCGGTAGTATCAAACCCGCAACATCTACGGCTCTGGAAGGCGATATGTCCGTAATTTTAGGGACAAGCAAAAACTGCAGACGTCTTTCATAAGTGCTCTGCTGGTTGGAAATGAGAGTCTGAATTTTCTTCTTTATTGTAGAAATCGTCATTCCATTCAATCCACTGACTGGTACATATGTTTTTTCTTTTTTAATTCTCAAGAGATCTGCGCACTCAAAAGTCAGAAAATTACTCTGTGAACATGAATCAAGAATAGCTCTAACATTGAAGTAATTTCCTCGTTCATCTTTAACTTTAATTATAGCAGTTGCGAGTAAAACTACGTTTTTTCTCTCGGAAAATAAACAGCTGCTTCTCATAGTCGAAGAAGTTTCACTTCGAGTGGATTGGCCTTGAGTAGCATTTGAAGAATCCTCAAGATCTGATGGAATCGCCTGAGAACTCTCATCATTAACGAATGGTTTATCATTTCTTTCCACTGAATGTAATAGTGTGTTGTGGAATTTCGAACCACATTGGCAAGTAAATTTTGATCTGCAGCTGTCTACTTTATGGTTTCTTCGCAGACATCGAATACAAAATTTATATCTTTTAACGAGCTCAAATCTATCAACAAACATTCATATTTCTAAATGCGTCGCACCCAAAGAGGCCATGTGTTTCCTTCTTTTTGCATGCAACACAGAAATGCGTAGGCGAGTTAATAACTAAATTTTTGCTTCGATTTAAGGAGTGATGTGAAGCATTAGATTTATTTATTTGTTTCATTGATGGCATATTTCGAGATATACTTTCTAATATATTACTTCGCTTTTCTAAAAACGTTATGAATTCATTAAAATTCTGCACTTCATTCGATGAAATGGACATTTCATAAATCTTTCTTGTTTCCAAATCAAGTTTATCAATTAAAATGTTCATTAATAATATGTCCGACAATTTGTCACGATCATATTCCAGTACTTTAAGTGCTCTTAAATTCTTTTTTAAATTATCCAAAAAATCACGCATTTCTTTCGCAGATTCTTGATTTAGCTTAGGATATCTTAAGATATTTTGAATATGGGTATCTAATATTACCCGGCGATTTTCGTATCGTTGTTGCAGAGCATTAAATAAGGATTCGAATGTATCATCCTCCGTTTCAATTGACTTGGCCTTTCCTTCCAAAGCTGCGTTTAAATAATGCAACTTCTGAATATCATCTAACTCAGCATTATTTGTAATGAGATTAGTGAAGGAGGTTTTAAATTTACTCCAATCTTCATAATTTCCCGAAAATACTGGAAGGGGAATAACAGGCAATTTTGTTCTAACTAAAGTACCACTAGTTTCTGGCTTTACTGCAACACTTGGAGTATCTTTTTTTAGTAAACTAATAAGTTTCAAAAGACTTACTTCACTATTTTCGATACGAATATCCAATTCTTGTAGTGCTGCATCAATTTCTTCTATTTCTTCATCTTTTGCAGCATCATAATATTTATCACGAAGAGAATTCACTTCGTTTTGGGTAGTCTTGAGCCCTTCAAGTTTTTGTTTCAGTTCGATTACTGAATTTGTGCTGCTAAGTGTTTCAGCCGATAATAATGTCAAGGGTGCACAAAACTCCTCTAGACGTGTAAGTTTTGACTTCAGTGTGCCTTGCTGCCTATTTAATTTAACTAATCGAGCCATTGTTTGCTCTTCTCTCCGGATCGTTCATGGACCAAAATGTCAGGAGCTCAGTTAAGTTAATTTAAAGTAGTGGACTGTAGATTTTTTACTATTATTTATTAAAGACATACAAGGCACACACATAATACAGATTTACTTACACGTATAAACATTTATAATTCTTTAAGGTTAATTATTTATAGTTGAGCACTCGGCTCCAATTTTGAGACATGTGTCTCCTATCAAATTCAATTCAGTTCTGCTTCTCTTCTCGCGTATTCTCCACTAGGGGGAGACACCACGAGGATAAATTGTTCTCGACCAATCAGGCGCAAACACTGTTCTTTACTTTTTTAAGGAATATTGTATTTTCCTAATCAAATTACATTTTTTTGGAAAGTAGGTAAGAATAAACATTTGAGCTTTCTATATTAATGATATTATGATACTTAATTTGTACAAGAATTTTTTATTGGGCCATAAAGTGGGAATACTTGATTAGTTTTTTTTCTTCATAATTTTTTTCGTTGTATTTTATTAGATATTTGTATTCATGCAAGTAAATTGACATGTATATCATTTTTTTTACAACACTGTGAAATTTATAATGAATTAGGACATCCGCTGTACGAAGTGAAGTGACCATGATTGAAGTGTTTTGCATCCTACGAACTGTCTTTAGACTTGTGTGGTCTTACAATATTAGGTGCAATCTATAATTGAAGTGAATACTATAATTGGAATCACAGAGTCAATTTAAGGTACTCCGAAGTGTTGAAGCTTCCTCATGCTGATCATACTGCAAACAAGTTGTTATATAAATTTACTTCTTGCTGGCATTTTCATAATTTTAAGCACTTGTGAAATATTAAATTTCAGGATGAAAGGACCAATGTCAAGAAAAAAAATGAGCAAATGGTTTACTTAAAATGCAAATCTGTAGCAAAAAACGCATATTGCTACTATCAAATCAAAAATAAATAATATACAGACAAACATAAAACACGTCCATCAGTGCAGTTAAAGCACTGATGCACGTGTAGAAATTGGATAAGCGCATAAGTGCTATAACTGCCCGTTTACCCAAAGTAATTCTTTATTTTTAATTTTTAAATGTTTACCCAAGGTAATTTTTTATTTTTAATTTTTAAATGTTTATTCAGATAAAATTAAGTTTTATATGCTTAAGGTATGTTGTCTGGTCTTTGCTTCACTTTTATTTCGAAAGTTTTATTTGTTCTTATTTAATTTTTTGTTCTTATTTTATTATTTGTTCTTTCTTAATTTCCTTCCTTTTCCAAGAGCTTTCAGGGTAAACATAGGTCTACCTTTTAGATAAATGTCGTTTGTCCTATAACAGAAAAAGTTCTGTGTTTTGATATTGTAGCTGATTATGCCCCCTGATAAAGTGATCAGCCTCTTTATCTTGGGTTTCTGCTATTGGGCTGTTGGTTTCCTTTTATATTTTTTTCTTATAATTTTTACTATTTGGTTTGTGCTCATGTGGCGGCTTAAAGCGTCCTGGAGCGTAATCTCAATATGTGTATTTTTGTTTTTGTTTTTTGTGTTATTTTCTCTCAACTTTATCTATATTCATGTAAAAATCTATTTTTTACTGCATTCATGCATTAACCAGAGCGATGAAAAACTTTTTTTTTTTCGTAATTTAGGCAAAACAAGGTGAGGTCAATAGTTCATTATAATATGCACTATTAAATCAATACATACATGAAGATGGAGAGTGCTATGAAATTACTTACATCTCATAAAATATATTTGTGTAATAAATTAAAAACAACTAGCTCTACACTTTACAAGTAGATCGCGCTGTGCAGAAAAAAATCACAAAGCAGTACAAAAAATACAACCATAACAGTCAATGCCATCTATGTACAAAAATTAAAATTAAATTATTTTATTTTTAAAAGCATTTTCTAGTGAAGAGTCCTTTACTGAACCTCTAACATTAATAAGCAAATTTTTATGTTTTTAATATTTACCATAGACATTTTTCCTTTTTTCTGAGAGAGGAACATTTTGTGAGTTTTTAAGTAATCCTTAAGCCACACATTCTCTTTTAGAGTATCCTCCTCGGCCTTCAGAAGTGAGTGACGTGAATGGTGCTTTCTACCGTCATTTGACCATCACTGTCCCAGTAGTCAGTTCTACCATAGTACTGGTCGCAGTGCTGTGCGTCGTGTGTGTCATCACCAGGAGAAGAACTAGTGGAAGAAATCCAAGAGCACCAGATGGTAACATTGGTCTTCAAAATCAAATGCAATAAATTATTTCGTGTAATAGATGTAAATACGTTGGAGTTTTTCATAAAGGTTTGTAGGGATAGCAATCGCCTACTATATGTTTAATCTATATATTTTAAATTGTATTATTAAGTTTGAGGCAGCATCCCAATAGCACAAATACGCTGACCAATCTCCCTCAGCATTGGTCAATCCCGATGAGAACCTTTGTAGACTGGCCGCTGTTATGAATCTTGGGCAATCTCGCCCGATGCTGAATAAATTATCCTGGAAGTTTTTAAATGTTAAAGCATAGTTTTTAAAATGGAATTATAATTTCATAATAAAACCGGAAGGCTAAACATGTATTTATTGATGTTTTTGACTTGTTTACTTAAAAAAAAAATCTTTTATTTTAGAACGATGCTAGAATTTTGACACCTGTTTCTCACATTGGCTAATATTGTTTTCTTACCCTGTATGGTGCATGAAATTTCAAATTAAATTATAATCGACATTTATTCATTAAATGAATGAGAATAAAGATAAATAAATGCCGTATCATATTTTATAGAACAATCCTACACCAATCAAGAAATAAAAACATTGTTTACTTTCGATTACGTTTAAAAAAAAAAAAAATGTAGCCTCTGCATTCCGCAGATTCCGACGTTTTTTTTTTTTTTTTTTTCTTGTTTATTTTTTTCAGAAGGATTCCTGATGGATTTTTATGAGAAACTATACCAACTACATTTATTTTGTAGTTTATCTGTTCATTATTTTAGGAATCTTGAAAAAACTAAAGAATGTGTTAGTGACTTTAATTTATATTTTTATCATTATATTATATTGGCACTTAAGTATTAACATTGTCTGCATTAAGTGAAAAAAAAATATACTTTACAAATTATTTATGCTAAAATATTGGAGGGGGATATAAATAATTTAATATTTACATGCTGAATTTTTTTTTTTTATTAAAATTGAGTATCATATTCAATTGAACAAATATTTTTTGTTGAAATTATTTCATTGAATTTATATTCTAGGGAATCTTAGACTTCAAAACTTCTTTACTGCCCGATGCCTTTCTTAAATAGAAATTACAACATTTTTATTTAAAAGCACATATTAAATATTTTTAACCCGCATTATATGGATAAAATGAGTGTTTGTAACAATTTAAAATTAGGTGGTCAGTTCACTGTTTCTAAGGAATTGTCCACATAGATTATGATACCGCTTCGCCGCCAAGTCCGATGTCAAAGCGACGGTTATGCAAGTGTATATTATGTTGACAGATCTTAGGCCCGTTTTCAACCCCTCACATCTCAACTTCTTTTATAGCAGGAAACCAGATTTTTTCTCATCATGTTGCCCCGGGTGAGTAGACGAAAAATAACAACATAATTATTAACATTGAACAAGGGAGCATGGTAAAAAAATCATTTGAAAATCACCGTAGTCACTGGAATTGTGTTCTTCTGATTCTGTTTCTAATTCTGATCCTATTTCTGATACTTCTGGTTGTGACTAAAACTTTAGTAAGTGCTATAGCCAAAACTGTCTGATGATTTTTTACCATTCTTTTTTATTAATCTCAGACTGATTAGAGAAAGTGCCTTTGTATGAATTATTGCGTAAGAGGATCTATACCCTCCAGAAATAATTCCAGAAGTTTGGTATTTTAGCCCGGCTAATGCCTGAGTAAAACGGATCAACTGATTTCTGATATCCATCCTTTGATCAATTTCAAGAAGTGATTTTGATACTTTAAGTTAAACTATTAAAACTGTTTAATTAAAAAAAAAATTACTTGTTCTTCAATTAAATTGCATGCTTATCAAAGCTCTGAAAACACGTGTTTCAACTTTTTACTTAGAAAACCACTTTTAGTTTAGAATAAAGTTTTCTAGGTGTCTGGTTGGATTTGAACCACCCTCTTTACGATCACTAGCCTAATATCTTAAGGACTCCAACACTAAAGCAAGATCAATTTCTCTTAAAATAATAACAAGACTTATATTTCAAACTTAAAGCCAAAGTTGTTTCGAGGCGCATTTTATTTATATATTTTAGAATGAACATTTTTTCTAGTTGTGTTAAGGAAGATTTCTTCTTAAAAGAAACGAAAGGATTTGGATTGCAAAGCTAATTCTCTGTACGATATTTCATCATCATATTTATTGTCTATCTCAGTACAAAGAGTTGTTTGTGAATCTAATGGTGTGTGATTTCTTACGCCATTTTTTTTTCTTAGAGCTACAATATAATTATTCACACTAAACAATCCATTGGTCGTATCATAGTCATTTAGAACATAATAAACATAACAAGAAGAATTTATATAAATATCTAGACGTTGTAAAAAAAACCTGCTAAGTAAAATAATCAGCCAGAAAAAGTTGTGAAATTTAGTGCGTGCAGTCCACGTTTAGTTTCTTTGGAGTACTTGTACTCAATAAACTAAATTGGAGTTATTAGGGGATTCTCCATAGGCAATCAGTATTAAACAGGCTAGAGTTTTTATCGCATTAATCTCAATTCAGTGCAATGGGTGTAAAGTAACTAAAGCAAATGAAATGAGATTAATCCAAAATAACTGTAGTCTGCCAAGTTCTGATTGCCTATGGAGATTCCCCTTACTAATCGCAATTTAGTTCATTGTGCACAAGTACCCCAAAGAAACTAAAGCGGCCGCTTGGTGGCAAACATCAGATTTCACAACTTTTTCTGATTGATTATTTTACTTGGCGGGCATTTTTTAAAACGTCCAGTTGATTTTTGGGAGATACTTTCTTATTCAAGTATGTAATAAAATTAATAATGCTCTTTTTCAGGAACTGACAACAGAGAGCCAGTAAAACCAGACAACATGCCTCTTTCTGTGACATACGACAGCAGCCAAGAACCTGCCTACTATCCGTCCCCATACGCTACCAGCAGTGCACCAGGATTTAGCAGAGAGCATTGCGTACAGACTAGTCACCAACAACAAAATATGGGAACATTTGGGAGCGGAAGGTGTGGATATGCATATGATATTCCATATCCGCAAAGAAGGGTAATGTATATTATATTTTCCTACCGTATATTTATTGCACAACCGTATTTATTATTTTCTATTGTGGATTACTTTGTACAAATGACTTAATTGGAATTACCGCAGTTTGAAATATATCAAGACATATTTATATTTCTAATGCGTTAACCAGTTACAATGTTCCCAGTAGCGCAAATCTGCTGACCAATATCGGTCAATCCCTTAGTGGAACGTTACAGACTAGCATTTGCTACGTATTTTGGCCAATCTCATCCAGTGCTAGGTGAAATATACTGTAAGTTATGAAATGTTGAAGCAGCGTTTTAAAATTGAAATATAGTGTTTGTTACAAGAAAGACTAGAGGGGTAACAAAGAAGTTTTGTTATAATTTTGACATGTTTACTTAAAAAAAAATTAAAAAAATCGTGAATTTTGAAGGAATGCTTGAGATTCGGCATTATTTTAAGAATCACGAAATAACTAAGGAAAGTGTTGGTAACATTGATGTACATTTTTGTAATTATTTGTATTGGCACATTTGTGATAAATTTGGGTGCATTAAGTGGAAGAAAAAAAGACATCCAACAAATATTTTACACAATAAAATAGGAGGAGTTTGCTTGAAATAATTTAATGTTTATATATTAATATTGCCATATTGCAATTATTTTTTGTTAGCTTAATGATTTTACATGTTTATTTTTAAAACAATCGTGTATTTTGGAAAGATGCAAAATATTCGGCATGGACTGGCCAATCTTCCGAAAACCCTGTTTTCCGACATTAGCCGATACCACTGCGCTGCCTGGGGTGTGATGAAAATAGTAAAATATATTTGTTTTTTCCCTATAGTGCTCCAAATAGGCTTATGAAATCCTCGCTCTTGTGATTTTATGTGTTATATAAAATTTAATGTGACTGAGTGTTAGAGTGATCTCTAATTACAGCTTCAAGATTGCTCTTAAGCGTTTCTGTCCTCCATACAGATGAAGCAAATTGAATTACCGCCATAATGTTCCCCATCTAATGCTTTGTAATAAGTTATCAGTGGTTACTGATAGACGATAAATATTTTGAGCGATAGTTGATAACATAGATCTCAATGTTGATTATTAAGCCTTTCTTCTTCAAGTCAATAACCAGAAAGCACTGTCCAGAAATTAGTTAGAGATCAGTGGTGAGCTTGTTCAGTTTCTGCTACGCAGAGTTCTCCAAAATGCATAAAATCTGCGTGAACAGGCATTGAAAATCAATTTCTCCCCATAAATTTCACCTCATGAATGAATTCACGCATCGGCACATCATGACTAACTTTTTAAAAATAATCCTCCATTTTATAAAATCAGCGGTCATCCTAGCCATTTTTCGAAAGACAAAGGTACTTCCTTGTCCTTTTTCTCTGAAAATAGCATCCTTTTCTAAAAAAATGCAAAAACTGTCTTTTATTTTCCATCGGAATCCAACATACGAATCACTTCCTTCGAAATCGTCAGTTAGGCATGCGCATTCATGTTTAAACGTGTCTTGTAGAGGTCAGTGACTGACTGAAGTCATTGAATGGCTGCTGATACCACGTGTGGCATTAGTAGGTAGATTGTTGGGGGCGTTCCACAACTTCCAAATGTAATTTCATGAAACTAAACTAAACGCAGTGGCATAACAGCCTTGACCATGGGCTCCGGGGTGCCATACAGTAATGTTCTGGTCAGATGATCAGTCTGACGCTGAACCCCTAGTGTTTAGTTTTCGAGCATGCTTGGTATTAATCGAACCAATAAAAGATGAAAGGCTTAATGTAATTTCGTACGTCCCTTAATAAAGTGTATTTCGCTGGAATTTTACCATGCTTTCTTGCACAAAATAGTTACCTCAAATGATATAACCTTATGAGTGAAATCATTTAAAACGTAAATTAATACTATGTCTCCCGCAAGTCTAATCGGGATTTTTTTTTTTTGCCCCAGGAGGGCTGGTTCAGATCATATCACCGACTTTTTTTCGGGATATCCTAAATCGTCAAGTTTTACTTCTCCGTCATTGACTCAATAGTTTTCGTAACGTTGCCGACATTTTCCCGATAGTTTTCGAGGTGTTGCTGGCATTTGCTCGATCGTTTTCGAGGTGTCGCTTACTCTAACGGTACCTTGCTGTTCGGTGACACCAACGTGGTGTCACCCAACGGCAAGGTTTATAACCATCAAGCATTTTAGTAAGCATTAAAAAAGCATATTTCCACTCTGATATACTAAATCGCGATCGCGCATCACTGTTATTGTTGTAGTATTAGTTTTGTTAAGATACTTGTTTTGCTTTAATTAAAATATATATATATATTTAAAAAAAAAACCTATAAAATTTAGTGAGGGGGTGAAAATACTCTTTGGAAATATTTAACTGGCGAACACTGCTGCTACGTAATGAATTTGTTTCTTTTTTTACTCCTATTGAGCTTATTCAGATATTTTGTCGGGAATAAAAAAGGGCTTCTTAAAATCAATTAAGACAATGAACTTACCACATTTATATTTTTCCATACTTTAAAAATTAACAATCAGATAAATTGTTTATGCATATAACATCCCCCAATGAAACTTTTTGGTAAATTTAAGTACTGTGGATTAGAATAGGTCGATATTCAAAATTTTCTTGATTCGGATTTCCAAATAATTCGAAAAAGTTGATAAATTTAAAGAAAAAACAAATTGCTATTTAATGCTAATATTAAAATATTGAAATATTTTGAAATATTTTGAATTGAAATATTTTGAAACCGGTTAACATTTAACTGAACCACAAATTGATTCAAAATAAAGAAATGTTAGAAAATTTACGGAAACTTACAATTTTTTCTACGTGTGACTAAAATTACCGAATTGCGTTAAAATTCGATAATTTGTGTCATTTTGATGTCCCTAACATTTGAAAATTGTAATGAAAGAATCATTACTAAGTTAGGAGAAAAATATAGGTGTCATTTTTCATTGAAATATCCAAAAAGTGATAAAAGCCAATTTTTCGAACTTGTGACTAAAATTTTCCGATTGCAATATTATTATGCATTTTGCTCTATTAGAATGTCACTAACAACTAAAATTGATCATGAAAGAGTTATTACACTCCAAGAAGGAAGGGGAAGGAGTCATTATCCACTAAAATGTCCAAAATATAATAGATAAAGTTTTGAGCTTGTGATATATTTGTCGGATTAATTTAAAAACTATAATTTGAAACATTATGATGGCACGAAAATTTAAAATAGCAAGGAAAGTGTAATTTCTATCCAAGAACGAAGAGGAAGGGATCATTTTTTGTTAATTGCCTAAATATGAACACAGTCAATTTTTCGATGTAGTCACAAAAAGTTTCAGATTGCAGTAAATAATATAATATTTATGTTATTATGATTTGTCTAACATTTAAAAATTTTCATGAATGGGTTAATTTTCCGTTAAAATATTCAAAAAAACGATAAGAAAATGTTTCTAGTTTGTGATAAATTTGCCAGTTTGCTTTAAAAATCTGTAAATTGGTTTATTAAGATTTTACTATCTTTACAAACTTGTTAACAAAGGGTTAAAGCCCTGCTTATAGATGGAAGAAAAGGGCGATAATTTTCCTTTAAAGTGTTCAAATCAAATAATTGTTAAATAAATTAACAGTAAAAAAGTATTCTGTTAAAGCTTTTAGAGCTCTTCACTTTGAATGATGTGAAATTTTGACCAAAGATTATTTAAAAATTTAGCAAGTATCTAGTGGTATTCTCATTTTTTATTTAACCCTTTATAAACATCTATAAAAATTAAAATATGTATATATTAAAAATGTTTTAAAACAAAAATGAGACATTTAGATGAGTCTCAAAGGACAATGGTATATAAGTTTGCAGAATGTATTCAGAAGCAAATTCTTGACTTTAATAAGATGAACATACACGCTTTTAGACACCGTTTCATAAGCTATGTACTACTAAACATATAAAACGATGTACTGAATATTACATTTTACATTGACCGTTCTAAAATCTACAAGCTAATCACCAATTTCAAAGAATGTTATTAATTTTAACATGCTCAATTCAACAAATTAACAAACACCTTGATTAAAGACTTTTTTTCACACAGGAAGAAAAATTTGACAACAGTTACGAATCTTCCATTGTATATCTTCCAGCATATCAAAGAACAGGTACATAAAATTAAATTACAAATGTATGGTGTATTGAAATCTTTGACATTTAAAAGTAGCAATGATTATGTTTCGATTTTTAGTAAATATAACTTAAAAAATTTTCAATAACGCTTTTACTTGATCTTATGTAGTATAACTTAAAGTTGAGCGATGTTTGTATTGTGTTGTGAAGTTTGTATTGTATATACCATAATGTTAAATACTCTATAAACTACTGATATGTCTTTCTTAGTAACCTTTGAACAATCTTACAACCATTATCTCAATGTGAAACAATTTATTCACTTTTAAGTCAGAGTTGGCTACAGAAGTTTGAAGCAAATTGTGTTTCATTTCCATATGAGAATATACGTTTTATTTCATTCTAAACAACTGATTGTTGCAACTTAAATCAAAGTTATGTATCCAATAAGTATAAAATTCTAAAAACATTTTTACTTTGTTATTTATAGCTTTTTCAGGATAACTAAACTAAGTTACTTTAAACTAAAGCATTTATTTTACATATTTTAAAGAAAAGAGAAGAAGTTTTAATTTAGTTAGTTACATTATTCTAAAATATTCTGAAGAGAGATAGGTTGTCAACTTCTAAACACTAAATTTTATCATCTCGTAGAGTCGTTTGCGATCTTGTAAATAAATAATATTTGTACAACATTCCTTCTCGATAAGCTTAGGAAAAGGGGCCAAACTGTACAATTTCCTTTTTGATCCTTGTGAACCGTTGGGGCTGAAGAGTCTCTACAAAGGCTAAGAGGTAATTTTACTGAAACGTCCGGAGACTGATGCAAATAGTACTGCATTATTGATGGAAACAGCAAACATTCCCACTGGGCGAGAATTCATTGTTGATGATAATTGGAAAATGTATTTGAAGAGATTAAATCATCATTTTGCAGGCCATAATGTCACGGATGATAAATTAAACTGTTAATATTTCTTATCCTGGATTGGTTGCATATTTTATGAACTTCTTCAAAGGTTTTTTGGAACTGCGGATTTAAATGCATTTGATTACAAAGAAGTCAAAGAAACTTTCAACAGGCTTTAAGCATAGCATTGCGCCGCAAGTTTGGGGTTGTATGAAAACCTCTCCTCAATCTTATGCTGAGTGGGTAGTTAAGATGCGGGTATTTGCAACTAATTTATATGCTCCAAAAAAGGATGTAAAATTAATTTTTTTGAGGAAAATGTACGAGTCATGCTTCTTTGTAATTCTGAAAATGAATCAATTCGTACAGCAGTTTAGTTTAAGAAAACCTATTACTAGAGTAAATGTTGACCAGTGCTGCAAACCTCAAATTAGCTGGTAGGGACATTGTTTATTGAATTCATCAAATGCGTCCTTCGTATAAAAATACAAGATCATGATCAAAGTCATGCAATCGTCCAACTACAAACATTTTCGGTAACCCCCCCAAACGATTTCAAGTGTTGCCCAAACTGCAATGTCTGATTGGCGACTTATCAGAGATATTCGCTACCCATAGATAAAAAACTGTGTCAAATAGCCTCAATATGTGCGCGTAAAAGCTGGAATCCAAACCGTAAACAATGTGTCGAAGGTTACGAACCAACGAAACAATTATTCAAAAAAATTCGATGGCCAACCTAGTAGAAACGGAATCTTTCAATAAAATATACTATACTGTAGAAAGGCTAGATCGTTTTCTTGTGAATATAACAGGGAATAAGTAATCGATGAGCATCATTGCCAAAACGTAGTGTTTTGCATGAAAACACCATTAAGTCACTTTAATATCTACGACATTTATTTAAAGTATTTTAACATTACGAGAATAATCGATAATTTAGTTAATTGCATTATTCTAAACTATTCCGAACAGGTAAAGGTAGTCAATTTATAAACACTACATTTTAACATCTAGATGATTGTTGTATACTTTCATACAACGAATAATTCAAAATTTTATTACACTGAAAACAGAACAAAAACAATTGAAATCTATCATAAATTATTTATTTAAAAATATCCCAAAACAAGTTCAGTATCTATGAATTCCTCCTCACTTTAAATATACTGAACTACTTCTTTTAATTCCCAATACACTCCGGAAGAAACTCAGGAAATTCAGATAAAAGTTCCCCATATCTTTTCCAAAAAGTGTGTTCATTCTTCTATTTTAGAGTCATTGTCTGGCATATGAAGATTGATGACTATGCAACGAAAAAAATCTGGGGAGTTCACTGTAAATCTAATTTTCTAACATGTAGATAGCTGACGTTATACGGAAGAGAATATTTACATACTATGTTTACTCCGATCCAAGATTTTTCTATTTGTATGTTGTGGTTAAATAGCAGTTCGTTTTCTGATATTTTGTTTATTCAGGATCCCAGCTGAGGAGTCAGCCAGATCAAGCAATTTACGAAATTCCGGATCTGGGTAGAAGGAAACAGGAGTCTTCCAGATCCTGGAGAGAAGCCGGAGATGGGTAAGGTTCCTTAAGTTATTCAAGATTTCCGGAATACGTGTACGAATAAGGAAGTCGGACCATGTCTTCGTGTACAGACATAAAAAGTTGGAGTAAAAGTAATTTTTGATGCACTCCAATATTGATTTTCACGGTATTTTCCGAAATTTTGTTATAAGAAGGGAGCCTGCCAAAATTCTAATTTTCATGCATCAAACATATACATTATCTGTAAATACTTTTATTAACACATCGTCTTTAGTAAAATGTATGGATATGTAGTTTAATAATTAATTATTTTAATAATACATATAAAATACCTATATCCTGAATATTCTATTTTAAATTTGTAATGAAATATTTGTGCTGATAATTTTTGTCTATATATTCTAGCGTGTTATTGTTATCATGAGAAAAGTAATTAAGATTCAACATATTTTGTAAAATAGATTTTCTTAGTTCATCCGAAAAGATCTTTATTTATAATTTATAATCTTAAAATTATATTTTATTACATGAGTACTTTCTTTATTATATAACATGAAATATCATCAACTTATGATTATAATAATTACCTCCAATTCACTTTTACTTTTATTGAAAACTAGGAACACTGAATAATTTGTATTACTTTATGTGTTTTAGGAAAGTCAATTTATTGGAAAGTATCAATATTATCCTGTAATATATACATATACAGGGTAAACTGACTGACAATATTTACTTCGGGTAGTTGAAGCCAATTTTTTTTTTTAAATACCAATTTTGATATGTTTACCTATTTTGAATCTCCAATCTTTTCTCGTTCCCATCATGCATAATTTTTCACAAACTTTTTAAGTGCCGACGACTATTTTTAATTTTTAGATTCATGTTTTACTTTTCTCTACAACATTATAAAACTATTTTGAAATGAAGTATGATTAGATATATGTAAAAATATAAAAATAAAGTTTTTTAGAAAATGTGTTTGTAGTCAAATGTACTAAAATATTATCTAAAAAAAGTCTATTTTCTAAATGAAATATTTAAAAAAATATACAGCTGCACATATTTAAAAACGACTTTTTGAACATACTTTTATTTACAAATTTAAAGAGGATAAAATAAATATTAAATAAACACTCTAGGATTATTTGCAACAAAACCTTAGCAATTTAGAAAAGGCCGCACAATTCAAAAATACAATTCGAAAAAAAGAGGGTTTAAAGATTACAATTATATTGAAAAGTGATACCAGAGAGTTCAACTAAATGGGAATAAATATAATTTCGGTGTCTCCGATAATCCTCATATTCTGTAATATCCATATAATCACTTTTGAAAATAATAGTAAAAAACAAAAAAATTATGTTTTGAATATATTTTTTGAATCTTAGGGTATGGGTCTATCTTAAGTTACAATTAGTTATTTATAAGTTACACCAAATAAACAAAGTTATAATCATATTATTTATTATTCTTACTTATTACAATTGAGAATGAAATTGAGAACAATATAAAAAAGCATAAATGGGTCGAAGTCCCTCCACAAACAATAAATTATCTATCATACAATTACGGAATACATGGATAAGGAGAGTGTCAATAAATATTTTTAAAAATAATCAAGTATCATGCTCATGTACTTCTTGATAATTGTATTCTTCATTCACATATAAGTTAGAGAAAAAAAAAATACTTATATACCTGAAAGTACAAATAAGAATATTTTTTTAGAAAACCCATTTTTTAACCATCATATTCTCGTTTTGCTTGCCCAAGCGTGTATTCTCGGGTACTCTACGTCTCCACTTATAGCGTCTGAAGTATTCTCCATCTCTTTCAGAAACTCCAGCATCGAATCTGAGGATAACGAAGATGATCTCATACTTTCATCCAAAGATCGGATGTACAGGGAGGAGGCGAGAGAGTCGGAGACAGAGTGTGACAGACTTTGTAAGTGGTTTCTTCTGCTTCTGATTAATTCTAACTCAATGTGCTGATTGCAGCATGTTGAGGTGGAGTGTACACAACCGTGTGGTCCAATTAGAGTATTGAACAGTTTATTAGTGGTGGGGATATACAGAAATATGAAAGGGAATTTGTTTAGGTTATTACTTTGAAAGAAGAGTTGGGGTTGTAATTTTCTTTTAGTCACTGTTCTTGTATATTTTGGTGAGGGATAGAAGATCTGAGAATAAGCTCTGAAATGTGTGGTATAAAATCCATGTTTCAATAAATTTTTGTATAAGTTTAATTTTATTACAAAAGTTTTATTCCAAATAGTGTTGATGTAATTTTAGTTTTAAATGTTTTAGTGAAATTTTATTCAAACATAAAAAAAAAAAAAAAAAAAAAAAAATGCACATTTTTGTAACAAAAAGGTCATATCAATTTAATATACTTCACAAGTTGGCGTTATGGGTTCCTAAATTTGTATTAATGAAATTAAAACATATTTTTAAAAATCTGATCGATTATATTTCCGTTTTGGTTTAAATACTTTGTTTCATCAACATTCAGTAATGTTTATTATGATTTGAGGTAATTGTATTGAAAAACTATTTTAATTATTTATTTACAAATAAATTAAATCCATACAAATTTAAATGTTGTAGTATATACTATCTAAAAGGGGAAAAAGTGTAAAATGTTGCACTATTTCACAGTTACAGTGAAAATTTTAAGTCACGTTTTCAGTAGAGTAATCAAGTTTAAAAAATTATTTTTGTTAATGTGTGTAGTTATTATTCTTAATATTTCTGTCTATAAAGTTTGTGAAACTCCATCACTATGTATTAAACTACAATTTTTGTACACTTGTTTCGGTTGGTAAATATAAAATTCTTCGGAACATCCATTTATCACTATCACAAAAAAATTTGATATTCAAACTTTTTCCAAGATTGAAAATGTTAGTGAAGCGAGGTAAAATATTTTTTCATGTTTAACTTTAAAGAAAAGTATCTAAAAAATGGAATTCGTTATCTTTATATATTTCTTTTCAGATATAAGAATATTTCAATACAACCTAAAGATAATTCCTTAAAATTAAAGTTGCTAACAAAGTATATTTTCAAGAAAGTGTTTAAGGCCAAACTAAGATACATTATTTATACAGTAATCAAAAGTAAAATATTTTTATAGATTGAAAAAAATAAAAGTTTTAATAAAAAAATTATATATATATGTGATTGAAGGAACCAGTATATTGGATAATTTCTTAGAAAAATAGTGGGATTGCTCCTTATTTTCTTTTTTTAAGCTATATTCCTTTAATAATTATGCAATAAAAATATTTCTTTGATGTATCCTTTCCAAAAATTGTTCAATACGTTTTTCATTTTTATATTAAAATACTGTTTCTGATTAATTATCAACCATAAATGTAAATTATAAATATATATACAAATAAACACCTACAACAGTTATACAGTATGATATGAAACCAATTTTACTATACTTAATATTGAGAAATTATTATTTAAAAGATGATTTAAGTTATAAATAATTTATGTTTTTATACATCTCAGTTTCATTTAATTAAAAAAAATATATATAATTTTACAAAGTTTGAATTATTATTACAATGTATCAAAAATATTAATATTGCAACAAACTGGAAAACTAATAATTTTTACTTGTTTTTATTTTGATATTTTCTCAGAACAATATATGTCAAATGCAATTTCAAACAAAAATTTATTTTGTTTGACACGCCACAGCAGGTGTCATGAATGGGATGCTTAATTAAAAAATAAAGAATAAAGGGAGTAATTTCATTGATGATCGCAACCTTTATCCATTATTAACGTAAAATGACGAATATGCAACATTTTGTCCTTTCAGAAAATTAGTTTTTTCTTTGGTGATTTGTTTTACACCTCAGTTAAAAGTATGGAACATTTTATCGCAGAAATAAATTAAAAGCGTAATTTTATCGCAACAGCTGCAAAGAACTCTCGTATAAAAACTAACCCTTATGTGTCTAGAACAAACTTAATCTAATCATTTTAATCTCAGACGTAGAGAAATTGGAAGTTATTTTAATTTTAGAAAAATATTTTAATTACAGAAATGGGAAACTGCGAAAGAGGGAGAAATATTTTTGCGCAAAATCATCACTACCTAACTCGTTTCTATTTTTGGCGTTTTATAAAACTTAAGGATAAAGTTTATGTAGAAGTGTCAATAAAAATACTACCACTAATCTTCTACGAGTAGATGTAGTTTTACTATAAAATAAGTAAAGAAGAACGTTTATTATTAAAAAGTAAACTCTAATTGTACATACTCTAAAAATTAAATGCAAAATATATCTATTTCTTAAGATGAATGTTTGAAAAATATCTGTTTATATATAAGCGATAAAAAAATCGTATATTAATAAGTTAAAAAAGTAACCCAATTATTAGTAAAAATTAATTTATCACGCGTGATTATTAGTCTTCCTATTGTTTTATTGCATTTTCCCAAAAAACATGTTATCAGAATCCTAAATTTCGCTTAAATAAAAACATGTCGATAACAAGTAACCTGCACATCAATCAATCTATTTTAATATCATGCATAAAGTAACTATGAAAGAGCGTATTTTTATGAACACAATTTTTCAAAAACTTGAACTTAATATAATTATGTGCGATAAGGTTAACCTTAAACAGTAAGAGAACATCAAAATGGGATTGAATCATTAATTTTGAAAACTCTCTTTTATGCAATAATTTTTTAGTGAATTTTTACTTTTTTATGTTTACATATAGACCAATGTTCTTCTTTCAGCAAGAAATATTCACTGATAGTTTTCATTTAAGTTAAAAAAACAAGAAACGATATTCTTCCGTTTATCACATTTTCTATTACAGGAAGACGAGGGATAAGAATTCTTGTTGAAAAAAAATTAGGAATAGGTGTAGTTTTACAATTATTAAATTTTAAACACCATACATTCGTATATATTGCGTTAATATATCATTCAATCTTCATTACTCTTTAAGTTAATGAATTTACGTTCTTATAAAGCTACCTACTTTTAATAATAGATGCACATGATTGTAATTATCGAGTTATGTTGGTAGAGTTAAGTGTCATTGATTAAAATATCTCCTTAATCATAAGTATATCAAGTTGTTGAGGAAATGTTAAATTTTCAAAATAGTTTCTCAGATATTTTTCATCAGAATGATACTGCATCATTATTTTTCTTATCTGTAAAGTATCTCATACAAATTTCAAAAAACAATGTAATTATTTAAAATAAATGCAGTTATTTAAGTCTAGTTTCAAAATGTAGAATGTTATACGAGAGTTTATAAATATTGTAATATTACTTTAATTTTTACGGTAACTAATGTCATGTCAACTTTACAACTGAAAAACTTAACATAAGTAAACATATAATTCTAGGAATTCGTTTATTAGCTCTCATGTGAATCATGTGCAGAAACACAACATAGAAATTTTTTTAAATATTTAACTCAAGTGCACAGCATTGCCTTGACAGTAATAGCTGTTGTCCTATACGACCTAATTAAAATTGGTTCAGTCAATTAGAGTCATGAACATGCCAAGTTATGAAACTTCCATTGTTTATTTCGTAATCTTAACTACAAGAAATTTAAATGAGATTGTGTTCCAGATAATTTTTTTTTTCAAGATAACTTAGAAGAAATTCGCTTCAATTTATTTCAGTAGATTGTAAACTATTCATCAAACTATCTCTTTAAAGGCTGAAATGGGAGAAAATCCCGTCTTTTCGAAATCTCATATTGCCACAGACCTTCCAATCATTTCGAAGATTAACTGTGCAAGATCGTAATTCAATTCTAGATTCATATTTAAAGAAGCAGTATCCCATCATACACACATGCAGAGAAACCCTTCTTCTATACTTATAAAACAAAGAGTTTATGTGCGAGTCCATAACTCTGACCGGTGGTAGAAAATAACTTTCAATCTCTGAAGAACTCTGAAATTTTAAACATAAGAGGTTTTTGTTTTCTAATTATGCTTTTTTAACTTGACTTTTTTTAAATATTTTTTTTCTTTTAATAACTAATAAATGTTTTAACGCAAAACAAATATCTTCTATTTTAAATATTTTAATGGAAAAGAAACCCGTATCTTCACCATCAGTTTCCAAAACTGCCAACAGATTTCAGCCCTAAAATCTGGATTATTAGTACAACTACTTTTCTAATGTGCGTTTTGTTGTAATAACAAAGAAAAGCTTTAAAAATATGTTACTCGTCGGGGGAGTAAGTGAAAGGGTTGAATTATTACAAAACGAGTTTATTTTGCTTCTTGACAGGAATAGGGGAGGGATTTTATTGATAACGCTTAGCATACGATTGAACCTTTTTTAGTGAGCCTATCTATTCTGGGTTTGCGTTGTATTACCTTTTAGAGAGCGAATCGGGCCTATGTATAGAAGGCAATTGACCTTTTAAAGAATAAAACGAGCCTGGTTTTTCGAAGTGTCAAAATCTAGGTTCATCACGCATTATTAATATATATCAAATGGTAAGGTACTAGCTTGAGCTTGAATGTGCAAATTTCAAGAGCTTTAAAATGAGCAAAAATAATTGTCTTGTCTTAGATTTAGAAAAACAAACTTTTTTGTTTAAATCAGTTTGAGTATATGAAATTCACTTGCAATTTTAACGAACGTCAATAAAATTAAAGTGTCTCGAAATTAATTTGCTTAAAAATGACAATTTAGATAAATTAGTTATCTATATATATTAAATCGCGCTACAATAACAATTGCGCTACACGCAAATATACGCACACTTGATACTTATTTTTTTCCGGCAAAGAAAGGGTTCGGACTGAGCCTGATAAACCCAATGCTCACACTGCAATACAAATCACGCTTATTGATTTATTTCTATGATCGGCTGATAAATGTAAAACTCCTTGGTATATGGAAGAAAGTTGGCAAAAATCGATATTTTTTCAATATCGATTGATACTGTTCGATAAAAATATCTAATATCGTGTAGAAGTAGAAAATTATTTCTTATACTTGAATTACATATTACCACCAGTAAAATACTAAGTAAACTATTTAACTATACATATTTGTAAATCTATTATTATTTCATTAATAACTGTTTTCCATAATTAATGTATGAAAATCAGTCGAAGCCATTTTGAAAAGGCTTGATAAAACTAGACATGTGTAATTATAAATGCTTAATTCCGTTTTACTTAAGAATTACGTAAAACTTAATTCTTACGCTTTCATTTAAAAAATTAGAAAGTCTAAAATTTTTAGTTTTGATAATAGATTTTTAACTACTGAACTTCGTCTTAATAACTACTATAAAATAAATTGCATAATTTCAAAAGTTTTTGAGAATGGATCTGGTCCATTTTAAAACAAACTTCTCATTTATCTAGTCGGTATTTTAGTAACTACATGTAGAAATAGATGGCAGCAGTAACAAATTCCTTTAGTAATATATACATTTAATTTTAGAAATATATATTGCGATAGTAAATCAGTATATATTAATATTAAGCATAGTTTAAATATTTCTAAGTGACAAATCATAATGACATTAACATGTAATATATATATATATATATATATATATATATATATATATTACTTTCTTATCGTTTGGCGAACTATGCGGAAAATAAAAATTATTCGGATTTCGATAATATTCAAGTAAGCGAATGTGTTTAATAATAAAAAAAAAAAAAAAAGAACTTTGAATTTATTTTTTTCCTTAAGGCTTCCCTCTTAAAACAGTTAATTGTTCTTAATTTTTGTTAATGGATTTAGAAAATTTAAACTGGTAGTTTTTGTTTCAATTTTTTTTTTTTTTTTTTTTTTTTTTTTTTAATTTATAGATCCGATTTTAACTCTCACGCCTTACTTTTTAAAGTGTTTTATAACTTCAAGTGATTGAAAAAAAGTGATTTTAAGGGTGATATGCCCCAAAAGACTGCCCGAAATAGGTAGGAATATTTTTTTAGGTTCAATTGGGGGTAATGCCAACGAAATAGGTCGTAGTTTTTCCTTTTAGAGCTCGAAGCGCGAGCTCACCTTACTTTTTAGAGAGTTTTACAACATCAACTGATTAAAAAAATTATTTTTGTGGTAAGATAGAACAAGCGATTGCCCGAAATAGGTAAGGGTATTTTTTTAGGTTTAATTGATAGTAAGGCAGACAAAATAAGTTGCAATTCTTTCTTTTAGGTGTGGAATCTCATCCCTAAAATCACTTTTTAAAAAAAATTACTTTATACTGTAGAACTCTCTAAAAAGTAAGGTATGTGAGCACTTTGGGCTCTAAAAGGGAAAATTACGACGTATTTTGTTGACGTTACGCTCAATGGGACTTTATAAAATACCACTACCTATTTCGGGCAGTCGTTTTTGACATCTCACCGACAGATCATATTTTTTTTTTAATCTAAAAAGTAAGGTGTGCCTGTTTTAAAACTGATATTTCATAACTGGCCATCAAACAATAATTCTGAATTTTATTGGTATATAGTTTTAAGCTCAATATCACACACGCTATGAATAAAAGCAATATTTTCATACTTTGTTGAAATAGCATTTGTCATCCTATAGAACACCTAGGTTTTATGTACAATGCCTAGGGAAAGTATATAATAATTCTCATGTTTCACACTTTGCCTAATGGCAACGGGCTTTCTATACAATGCTTACGCCTTCTGTACAATAACGGCATTTCACACTTTGTCGGTAACGTATCCAATTACACTTACATGAAATTAACAATAGTTTTATTATATATAACTACTTATTCATGAATTAATTAAGTGATTCATGAACATGAAGAGTGGATAGTTATTTCTTGCTTCACAATGAATAAATAAAGATATTTAAATTGTATGAGTTACCATTCCAATACTAAGATCGAATCTTCGTATGGTTACTGATTTTCGACTTCTCGACTTCTCCATTACACAGGTTTAATACCGATCGGAACCACTTTCAATAATTAGTTTTGCTCAAACTACAAATAAAACATGTTATGTTCACTCTTAACGAAATACTTAATCCTATTTAGGCTTGTAATTCAATGCAGTCTAATAACTTTCTGATGTGTAAGATCGAATTATTTTAAATTCGGTAATCAAGTATTAAATTCAGCATAGATACATTCAACATGTTATTTAAAAACTGAAACATGTATTTAAATAAAACATGTAAATTTATTGAAAATTTTAAATATAACATTTACGTATTATTTACAAACTTTTAAAGTTATAACAGTAAAAAGTATATATTTAAAGTTAAATAGCAAACAAAGGCAATGAACTTATAACGTTATCTTAACAATGAACTTAAAAATATTGTTTATTCACTTATTTGTTTTCTAAATAAGATCAAATTGTTTGAGGTAATTATTCAAATTTAAAATAATTGATTAAAGTATTCGGTTAGATTTTTTTTGTAACGTATTTGAAAATATTTTAATAAGTTTAGAAATTGCAAGTAGAATAAGGTTTTACGAATATACAAAATTTACTAATACATAAAAGATACATATTCGTAATTATATTATTAGAGAATTTAATATTATTTATTAATTATTATATTATTAATTATTATATTATTAATTATTATATTATTAATTATTATATTATTAATTATGTATTAAGTATTTATTAATTATATTTGTAAATATTTATTAATTATATTTGTAAATATTTATTAATTATATTTGTAAATATTTATTAATTATATTTGTAAATATTTATTAATTATATTATTAATTATTTAATATTATAGAATATATATTAGAAAAACTGCCATAATTTGTATACTTTCTACTATTGCTGTCACGACCGCAATTGATAGCCCAATTCACAATCACTTATCAAACTACTTGTTGTTTATATTATTAAAAGTGTGTTTTTGCGTATCAAACAACTACCATTTACCATGTTACAGTTGTCAGTATTTTTGCAGTGTTTTTACATGTGCATGTATTCATTAAAGGTATTATTAACTATGATTATTAACATCGTTATTCAATGAAGCCAATTTCTCGATAATTTTTCTTTGATTCCAGTGCATTGCATGGATATGATTGAGAATAGGATAGAAATTTACTACATTCGGATTTCTCAGAAATGTCTGCTAGGGGATAGTTGTTAAAAAAAACCTGTTTCCTTGTCATATAGAAAATCCTTCATGGCAGGTGTGTTTGAGAGGTGATTTCTTTTGTAAAAGATGATAAGAAAATATAAAAATACGAGCCAAAAAGTAACTGCTCTACTAATTATGCTTACAGCAATGAGAAAAAAACAACTTCAAATATTCATTTTGATTTGTATTTCAGTCTCTGTAAATATTTTGTGGGGTTTTATTCTTAGACTAATTATCATATTTTCATCACCACTAGTTTTTTGGATTCGATCTGTTCATAATGTAATGTATTGAAACATTTATAACGTTATTTTTCTCTTTACAAATTATCCGTAATAATCAATAAAAAGTCTGTGCTAACTAATACATAATTTAGGTAGATGGTCATAAAAATGTGCATCAGTCAAATCTTCATAAAAAAGAGAGCTAAGAGTAATTGATCTAACAACTAAAATGGTTTTAGCCTAGCGTGGACATCTCTACTTAGCAACAGGGATGTAACCACATATTAGAATATTTAATTTTTTTTAAAAAATACGTAATGTAGTTATAGTAAGCTTACCAATGAAATGAAGTAACAAGTATCCTTGTTTATGAGTCATTCTGAAAACGTTTTTTTTTTTTTTTTTTTTTTTTTTTTGAAATATAAAAAGTTGGAAATTTGAAAAAAAAGTACTTTTATTTTCTTTTTCAGTTAAAAATATCTTTAGTTGTAGAAGATACATTCTATTTCTGGATCAACTATAAAAATAATCAATCTCTTTTTTTTTTTTTTTTTTCTAAGGTGTAAAGAAAAAATTAAAGAGAAGTATACCTGCTAATTTCGACCCGTGTTATCCAATCTTTTAAAAACGATTGAAACTATTTAGAAAATGTATTACAGTAAACATATAATTTCAGAAAATACGGTTCTTGTGCTCATATTAAATACATATGGATTTAGCAATGAAAGATTATTTATTATTTTATAGTAACTTTTTTTTTCTCAAATGGGATATTTAATATTTCCAAATTCACTAACACTTACAAGATTTTTCAGTAGATGGCGCCACTTCTTAACATATTTGTGTTTTAATGTGTACTTACTTAGCATGAACATTTTTAAAATGGCTAGTCAATATACATGATTGGGAGTAGAAAGGTTTTCCATGTCGAAAATATTTTTCGCTCTGTCAAAAAGATGGGGAAAGGAAAGTTTCCTTATTTAAGCTACATCAAAAAAGATAGAAGGATCTTTTAGAAATATTATTCTGCATCTTGTAAAAATGCATTTATTCTACTCTAACGTTATTAAATTATCGATATATATAAGCATCCACACTCAATTTTGTCTCCTTTTTTTTTCTCCAAATATTATCATACTTATTAAGCAATAATGATACACATAAGTTAAATTACTCGAGTAGAAATACGGTACATAATAGTCTGTTTCATAACTGTCAAATCAAAAGTTTAGTCCAAGAACAACATTCCCAAGCCTCCTAAAACCTTTTAACTGAAAAATTAAAATTTTGCTTTTCCTAAAATTCATAGATGAAAGCTAGAATTTCTTTCAACTGACATCGTTCCTCTTGAGGATTTAAACAACAATAATGATTTGTTAAAATTTGCTTTGAAAAGGTTATATATTACATAAGATCATAAGATCAGGTGTCAAAATTTGCGTCTGGCATTGTGTCATAGGCAACCAAAAAAATTTTTAAAAGCAACTTGAACAAATAATTATTAGTTTTGATAATTCGAAAAAAAAGTAATGTATTGTATTGCGTGAAACATTCTAAAACTTAATTTTCTCTTTTTATCGTTGACTCTGCACAATAATTACAATTATTTTATGACTAAAAATTTATTAATGTGGTGTAATGGCTACTCTTGCAACCCATGTCTAAAGTTAAAACAAGCCAAAAATAATTAAAGCTAGAGTAAATGTGCTTTAAATACTTCACGGCTGTGAAGCGGTTAAAATCGTACATGCGTTCTGCAAAAAATATGATAAGCAGCCATACCACATAGAAGCGAACAAGGTTCACTCACGATACACTTCAAATATGTTAGGTGACCTCCAAAATAGACACCAAAAGGATATCGCTGACACAAAACAACTAATCATTTCCATAGGGAAATATGGTTTGGTTCCGGCGTGCTAAACAGAATGTAAATTCCGATCGGAGATGAACTAACATGTATCTTAGGTACAACTGAACTGATAAGATTCACATGGTCACATTCAAGCACTGATCCCAAAACAGAAATAAGAAATTAATTATTAAATTTCACGTCAGGCATCCTGTGGCCTTCAACACAATTAAAATTAAAAGTATTAAAATTTAGTAGCAGTTCCGCACTACCTTAAGGTGACAAAATGGAATGCGAAGGACTTAATTAGTTGGTAGCTACTGGCAGACGGCATCGTAGCTTCTAGTGGCAGTTTCCGTCAAGGGCAATACCCCTTGGTCAAGAGTCGTAAGGGTGAGGGTAGATGAGAAAAGCGTAGGAAGAGATTGATTTTTGGCTGTGCATGATTTTTTAATAACTCTGGTTTTCCACTATTGGTTGCAAAGCCGTTACCTTGGAATTCTCAAATCAATGGCTGCATTTTCCCTCAGATTCGCCTGACACTATCAAGCGTTCATTGGACCTACTCCTCTTTAGAACCTTAGCCCTCTGTCCATATAATTCCTTCAGAAATTGACATGCCGCTCGAATCATATACACTTCGTATCTCTTCTGCTCGGGCGGATATGATCATACCCCAGAGCCATTCCCCCTGACATACGCTGATTCATACAATATCAGTTCGAATAAGAGGGTTTCAAAGCCCTAATGAGTAACAGATATTTTTGTTGTTTTTGTTTCTCCAAACACCAAATTCCCAATTACACAATTATTAATATTAAACCAATCTTTCCATAGGTGGTTGGAGTCAATTAAAACGTAATATGACACTACATCACAATTAAGACATTCTAACAACAGTAAAGGGAATTTCTAGTATATATGTTCTGCACCATTAAAAAATATAAGGGTAACGAACTTTACTTGAAGACAACTAAGTTCACTTCAGAGGTTTCTCTTAGTGCAACCACAGAAAGTCACAAGATTCGAGCCCTGCACAAGGTCATTTTATTCAAATGTTATTAAATTTATGTAGGTTGATTACTAATAAGATAAAACTAAAAAATTGTATACATTAAAGACGGTCGTTAATAGTGACTTATAGTATTCCATTATAGATTGAATTATTTTCACAAATGTATTTTATGCAATAAGTGCTTCTATTATTAAAACTAACAAAATGCTATTTTTTAAAATACTAAATGTGTGAAATATAGATGTTTCAAAGACATAAAAATTCATTGGGTTGAATATGTTTTCATTTTTAATGTTTCCTTAATGTTGGAATTTATATTTTACTTAAAATATAAACCGTAATTTTCATGAAGATTGTAACATCAGTAACTAGCTTTTAACAAAACAAGTAAGAACTAAAATCTATCATTTAAAACTACATTATGTAACCCCTCAAATTCCAATCTTGATATTATAGATAAAAAAAAAAATTAATTTCGTGTTCAGTATCACATTTACATACTTTATTAATTATGAACTAATTCATTGGGTAATTATGTACTATTAAATATCAGATTCCTACTCTTCCAGTCTCTTCTTTACAACCTCGTAAAACGCATGCTACTAACAAGTGCGAAACCAGCTAATTACCTTAAGGTTCTAACTGATTACTTACATAATTTTTCAATTGACCCCTTTTTAATTATTGAATAAATCAAGTTTGGTTCTTCCTTTTGTAGTAAGAAATTATGATGGATATCATCTTTCAGTAAATATAACGTTCTTTTGGAACTGAAATTACCCTGTAATTAAGCAATTATCTTGCAACAGTTTGTTCATTAGTAGCATATCTTCGAAAAAATTATCTTTTTGAATGATAGACATAACATAATTAAACGCAAAGTCAACATAATACAACCAAACTTTGCGATATTATTTTATGTCGGATATATCACTCCACAATTAAAGAGAACCGATATAAAAATTATCTTAGAAGAGAAGAATACTGTTTGGAAGGTAATTGTAATCAAATTATCCCTCTACCAAACAGTCTCAACTAAAAATGTATGCATCTAAACAAAGAAAGATAACTGCTATATTTTAAAATGCAAGAAGCAGCTTTATTCGAACTTTATTTTTAAACTCACAGTTAAAATACTTTTTTTTATAAGTTGGTGCCAACTCGAACTCTATTATATCCGACGTATATTGAACCAATATTGACCTATATTGAACAAACATTAAAAATAATATATTTATTTTCAAAATTGTGTTTTATTTTAAACTGGTTTAAGCATTTCCAGTAAGTTTGACCAATTGTTTCAGGATTTAGAGGTTTTTATATTCTCCTTTATATCCAGAAACTTATTGCAAATTTAAAAAGTTTTTTTCATTACTTTCTTTAGACTAGTGACGCTGCAAAGTTATTCAATTTTTTAAATATTTATATTTTCTTAATTAGTAAAATATTGGTCATTGAGAAAGGTATTGACAAAAGTCCATCAAACCTATTAAAATATATTTAAGCTGTACACTTATTCAATATTTTTCTATGGTGTTTTGTGTTTATTTGATACTTACAAATGCATTCACAAAATCTAATTAACTTTGAATTATTTTTACATGTAAGGCTAAGAATTTAATTTCAAATGGTATATGTATTTTTAGAAATAAGTTAAAGTAATAAAGATAACAAATTATCTGATTCTAATAGAGTATTTTATAAATTTAGTTTAAATAGCTAAGGAATCCTACAAGAAAACTAATATTTTGAAAATAAATGCGATACATTTAGATAAAACATCGTTAACGTGATTTCCTTTTACAGTTTTCTTAATGCCCTTTACAACTACTAAAAATCTAATAACAGCAATTCATAAAAACTTAATAATGTATTCAATGAATTTTATTTGTTTTTTGATTATGTATTAAAGTAAACTTTTTGTGTGTTAAATAATGTGTTTATACAAAAAGCATTTTGAATTGATCATCAAAATACATTCTGAAGCTGTATAAATTTTTTATTTTAAGAAGACTTATAAACGTTTATTTTAATGGTAGATGGCGTGTTTTGAGTCAGTTAGTTCTCGAATCATTACATTTTTACCTCAAATCTACACGTTTATGGAGCAAATAGGAGTTCTGTATAGTACGTAAATGCTTTAGTAATCACCATTACTTTTTAATCTTATATGAAATCTGTATTGCATTTAGACTATATTTAAATTAAGTGTTGTTTTTTAATGTAGTACGTATTCAATTCATATCTTTGGTAGTTGAGATTTTTTATGATGGTGTTCAATTATAACACAGGTGTTGTTAAGATTACGCGCTTAAGGTTAAAGTCACTTATTTTTTATTTGCCTTCGAAATGGAAATTTCTAAACAATACACAATGCGAACCACCAATTCTGAACGAGAATCGAAGTACATACGATATTTTTTAAGGATGTGGGTGTTATTAAGAATAATATTAATTTATTATAATCTTTCACATTTTTGCATCCTCTTCTACGATATAGCTTTATTTTTAAAATATCAACGTGTTTGTGCATATTACCCTAATGCTTCATATATTTTGATACAGTTTTGTAATATGATTTTTCAATTCTTTGTGAATGACAATTTTTATGTAAAAAACTAAAATCACATAAAATATTTTTTTTTAATTGTATGTGAGTTATTTTACACATGGCTTATTTTCACCAAATACTATACTATTTCTATTCTTCAAATTAAAATGCATATTACTGATTGGAAAAAAATATGTTTATTTAATTATAAACTATTCACGTTTTCCCTATAAATGACACATTACGAAAGAAAATCCTATCCTTCGGTTTAAAGGAATCAATGAATTATGTTTATTATTAATATTTCAACATATTTTTATATTTGCAACAAATATTAAAAATATACTTTTTCAATAAATTTGACTTTAATAAAATTGACATTAATACCAAATATGTGTTAAATGTTTTATTCATAAAAACAATTTTCATTTTAGGTTTTTAAAGTTGTTTAGCTATGTCTTGTGACTAACAGTACGTCCTTCCCTCTCCTTAGATTGATTAAAATCTAAGAAGAAAAAATAATAATAATTTGTGTGTAGAAATCTTATTGCTAATTTATTTGTTTCCTCAAAAAGTGTTTATAATTTAAGAGAAGTTGCTTTATTGTATTTTATTTTATATTTGTAATAGTTTTAATGATTTTTTATTAGATATTTCCTGTGCATAAAATACTGTAAATAGCAACCCAAAACTGTAAAGTTATTTTTTTTATGTAATAACTTCAAATACACAGCTTGTATCAATGTATATATAGTTTACAATTTTTATCCTTTTTTAGGTAAATTTATAAAAAATATGCTTTTATATATTTTCCCTTAATTTCATTGCAGGGAAAAATTTTGAGTGCAGTCAATATGAAGAAAGCAAAAGATGGTCTGATCGAGAAAGAGTTGTTCTTACTTAGTGAACATTTATTATTATATGCAAGGTAAGATCATTTAAATATATTACAGCAATAAAAGGAATTTTTATTTGCTAGTATGTAATGTATAATTTGTAAATACCAAGTTAATATTATTAATTGCTCTGTATTATCATGCACAGAAATTTAAATTCATAGGCTTTCGATGATAAAACGCACTATGATAAAATGTAACAGATTTATTTAATTCAAAATGTTATACAATGTTAATGGATTTATTAAAATTTGATAGTATACACTTATTATTTATTGAATTCAATATCTTCCTTTTCAAAACATTATTTAAGGAACTATTCAATAACGTTTATTCATCATTAAAATTATATAATATCTAATTACAAATGAAAATGTTTTTATGTATACAACTAGCACTATATTAATACTTTAACATTCCACTTATAATTTTAAACTGTCAGCCTATCACATATTTACTAATACATTATTGTTAGATATTTACTGTTATTTTCACACATTAAATTTCTATACGTTGTATGTCAAATTATTAAATAAATAACGAAAAAAATATCAAATATACGAACTTTAGATTATTTCTTAACTCCATTTATTAAAATTAGAAGTCATCGAAGCTTTAAAAATAACATACATATTACCTGTTCTATCAATCTTTTTCGTTTTTTATTTGAATAATATTAATTTAAAGGGACAGATAATTTTAGGGCAAATTTAGTTTGTGTGCATATGAGGAGAAAATAGTCCATGATAAGTAGATATCGCCGTTGAAGCCTTTTCACTTTTGTAAAATAAAATGTTCGACTCACGCTTGAGAAAAAAACAATTATCTTTAAAAAAGCTTTTCTTGCCACTGTTAGAGATATCACTAGTCTCTTTTTCTTTCACGAATGATTAACTAACAGTATTTTAGTATTAAATATACTTATTGTGTTGTTTAAATGTAAGAATACAAATTGTGGAGTACCATTGATTTATTTATAATTGTTTTATATTATTTTAAACGTAACAAATACTACAAATTGCTGTGGTTTTTTTGTGGATATCATTATTTCTAGAATAAATAGAATGGTGTCATTTGGAATAAATAAATATTCAAATATGATATAGAAATATGGAATTTTTTAATATAAACTTACAATGAAAATCATCTTAAGGGCATATTTGTATTAACACTTTTCGAGGTACTTTCTTTAATATTTGTTCGTTTAAAATATTCATCCAGTGTACTTTCAACTGAAATATGAAAAGAAGGGTTGCTAAATGTGTAACGCATGTTGCGGAATCTCTTAAATGCTTCAGACATTCATAAGAAACATTCCGTTCGAAATGAGTCAAGGTAGAAAAATTTATCAACATTAGATTTGTTTTGCTATATACAGCCTGGAAATAATTATATGCAAAAAAATAGAAAAGCTCCATAGAATGAAATTGCTGTACGTATATGACTATATTAAATATATGTAAAATAAAATATTGCTACTTATCTGCGAGACCTCATGTTGCGGGGATCCCAAGTTGTACCCCTTGGAAGTTATTTTCAATAGGCACACGGACATATACTCAAACTCTGTTTTATTATCGTACAGTTTGAAAAGTTTTCAAAAAGGGTTTGTCCTATTTTGAATTCAATATTTTTGTTGTTTAAAGAAAGTTACTGCATACAATTACAATATATTTTAGAACTTTTAACATGTGATACTATTTTACCTGCATATTTAGTGTTGTATTTAAAAATACATAAAATTAAATATCCGAAATATTATATGAAGATATGGACATTTTACTCAAACGCTTTCTTTCTTTTATTAAATGAAGAATAAATCAAGAAAATGCTTCAAGAATGGAAATTACATATAGTTTCTCAATCTGTGTAATATCAGGACACACTAGTATAAAACATTCATATGCCCTAGCCAAATTTCATAAGACACTCTTGTATACATCACTGTATAACTCTTTAATATGTGTTGCTTATTTATGTTATATTGAATTGAATAATACAATGCGTTTTTTTTTTTTTTTTTTTTTATTTTTTTTATTTATGAATATACTGTTATTAATAGTTTCTAAATGTAATTTTGTTTTATAATTTTAAAAACACAAAACCTAAATATATAAATACTTTTTAAATTATGTTAATATTAAAACCTACATAATTATTAAACTGTTTTGGAAACAGTTTTAGAATAATAACGTTAAAACTATACCTTACAAAATAAAATTTTAATAGATGTATTAAAACACTTATAAGACATTGCGAAAGAGATATACACATTTTATAAACTTTTTCCCTTATAAATTTTCCCTCCATTTTAATACAACTTTTCTTTCATACCCAAAAATACGTTAATTTAATGCATGTTTGATCAAACATCAAACATGCAATCACGATCCACAAATAAGTAGTTTTAGAAAGTTCCAAATTCCTATTTCTTCTTGATAAATATATAACAGTCATATTATTTGTAGTTTCTTATAGATGCACATTATATATATATATATATTGGTTTAGTAGCACTATTTAGCCTTTGTCAAACAGAGTAAATTCAGAGAAAACTACAACAGTAGATTTTGAATTAATACATTACGAATAATTTCATATAATTTTACAAGGAATTTAAAAAACAAATATTGAAGATGTATTGTATTTTTATAATTAATGTTAACTTAACGATATATCATGTTACATTATTTTGTGTCCATAATTTGCCACAAATTCTTGCTCTTGTTTGGTACTTAAAACTTTTGATAAATACTGTATGTATTTACAGGTGGGTGTTTCTTTTTGACGTTACATTCTACGGATGATAAACCGGTGCTAACGAAATTGTAGAAATTTGGGAGATGATGGACTTTTGCGTCATGTAAATAATAAATAATTTATTTGTACATAATGTTTGTGAATAAAATTGTTGTACTCTAAATTTTTTTTTTTTTTTATTTTGTTACCACAAATATAGAAATTAATGAAAAGTTTTATATAGAAATCTTTAGAAACTCTATCGAAATGTAAAAAAATAATTAGAGAAGACTTCGTTTCCGTACCTCGAATAAACACCGCACTTCACAAATCATTTAACTCAATACAACTCTAGAAAATATTGTATTTTGTACAATGAATGTACACGATTAAAAAATTGCATTGCATATAATCATGTTGATATTCAAACTTGCAAATTTTTTAAAATACGATGATGATGAAATATAAAAACCTCTATGTAATTGAGTGTTAAATAGCTTTTGAGATTTAAATTGGTACAAAATATAATAATTTTCTATATTGTTGGCTATCTCATTTGTATAGTTTATTAAATTAATTATTTGATGTATTATTAAACTTTAGTTTTATTGAATTTTGAAAAGTCAGTATGATTGGTGGCAACGGTGAATTAGGGATTATATATTGTATCCAGAAAATATTACTATGGCAATATTAATGAAATTAAATAGCACAACATTCCTCCAAAAACATGATTAATTTAACAATAAACGTTTTATTATCATGAAACTGTAATTTCCTATCGAAGCGCATACAAATTTAATTTGAGATGTTATGTATGCAACAAAAAGTTTTCGAAAACTTTTCTTTAATACACACATTCAACACAATTTGAAACATATTTAGCTTGAGACATTCAGTATATTAACTTTAATAAGTATATATTTTTGAAACATTTTATCTACTTAAGAAATTAATGAAATTTTTTTGAGACATACATGCAACGTTTTTCAAAATAAATTTAAGTTTATTCGATATTTATCAATTATTTAGAAGTTGGAATTTTATAAAATTTACACTGTTTATTTATAACTTTCACAACACAAAACGGCTTACATTACAATGTCATAGATAAAATAATGGAATGTCTCCATAAAAGAGTGAGATAACTGCAATTATTCATGTCTCGAAAGAAGGAAAAAAAAAAGAACTGAATAATGCATGTACTGTCTCGTTTGTAACAATTTTTATCATTTGTTTTCTTAATATTTGTCAAAGAGTATTATTTAAATTGATAATACTAGTTTTTCTTATAATTATCTTTCCTTTTGAAAATAAATTAAAACTACTAAGCGAATGAGATAAATCATGCGTCTTGTGTACATTCGTCCTAAGCAGATCATATCTTAATAGTAGTTCTTGCATCTTGATTTTAGATCTATATGGAAAATTAATGTTACGAATTTTTGTATATTTGTAAATATTTCGTAGAGCTAATTTTGTAAATAGATAAATTTCTGTACATTCCGCATAAGGCAATGCAATGGTTTGTTTCCCTGCAGTGAGGATATCAACGCTTGATAACTGGTTTTACAGAGGTAACTCTGGGAAGCGAGTTTCAAGGGGTAGGGCATTTTAACATTATGGTAATGGGAATCTCGCCAAATTGGCGAGATAGAGCCAAGTTGGCGACGGTTTTGGCGACTAATTTTTGTCGCCAAATTTTGCAAGAAATCACCAAATGTCGCCAAACTTGGCGACCATTTGGCGATATTTTCGGTACATGTATGGGTACATGTATTCCATGTATAAGGACTTTTCGACTATAATCCGGATAGTTCTCCAAATGTCTATCTCTGGAAAGTTCTCCAAATGTCTATCTCTAGAAAGTTCTCCAAATGTCTATCTCTGGAAGGTTCACGTATGTTCTCAGGTCACCCTATAAAAGATCAGGAGAGCGTGGGACTAAGTTAGTTGACTGATTTTGAGTCACGGAGCTAGTTGTTAGATGAGTCCGATAGTTGACTGATGTTAGTTGATTTTGAATCACTGAGTTAGTTGTGATTCTGAGTTAGTTGTCTCTCAACGTTCATTGTGAGAGCTGTATTCCTGACTTGAGTTAGTTCTTGGATTTTGAGTCACTGAATTAGTTGACTGGAGATACTGAGCGAACTGTATTGCATTGTCTTTTGCTGCGATTTAGCAGTTGTTGTCAAGTTTTTAACTGCTGTTTTGTGCTCTATTGAGGTGAAAAGAGCTGTATTGTGTCTACTAGAACGAGAAGTTCTGGAGCTGTAAAATAACTGTGAAGAGTTATTTTTGGAATAAATTTCTGCAAGTTTTTATCTGCTTTGGCGTCAAATCTTTCGAACCCGTACAACGCAACAACTGGTGTCAGAAGTGGTGTTTGATGCCGATTACCAGAGCAATGGCGGAACAAGAGGACAAATTTCAACAGCTTTTTGCTTTCATGCAAGAAATGGAGAAGAAAATGTCCAAAGGGCAGGAAGAGATGAAGAAAGAGATGTTCTCTGGCAAAGAAGAGATGAAGAAGGAAATATCCGAAGGGCGAGAAGAAATGAAAGCGAGTCAAGAAGAAATGAAAGCGGCCCAAGAGGAAATGCAAAAAAATATGTCTGCGATCTCTGCCGGACAGGAGGAATTAAAGAATCATCTTTTAGCAACTATGGAAGAAAGTGTGAAACAAATCGAAGACAAATTCGAAAAGAAATGTAATAGTTTAGAAGGGAAAGTCGAGAATGTAGAAGTCAAGTTTAATGATTTGGAGAGAAAGATAGAGATTCTGGAAAAGAAGAATTTAGAAGAAAATGTGGGTGAGATAGAAGAAAAGATATACCAAATGTTAGAGAAGAGACTGTCGAGCAGAACTATTTCGGAAGATTTGAGATGTGTACCAATTACCACCCGACCTTCAATCAAGCTTTCGACTTACGATGGAAAATCTTCCTGGCAAGTGTATAAAACTCAATTCACAATTGTCGCCAACGCCAACGGATGGTACTCCGTGACAAAAGCCTGCCAGTTAGCTGCATCTCTGCTAGCTGAAGCTGCAGATATACTACAAACGCTTTCCGAAGAGCAACGCTTGGACTTCAACGCCCTCTCAAGTGCATTAGAACTGCGGTTTGGCGAGAAATGTGTGAAAGACTACAGCAGGCTGCAGCTGAAATCTCGCCAACAGAAGCCTACCGAAACACTCCAGGAGCTCGCCACGGATGTTGAAAGGCTCTCCCATCTCCCCTTTTTAGACTGCCCGGCTGAAACGAGAGAAATCCTGTCTCTACAGTACTTCGTCGATGGCATCAGGGACGTAGAGATACAGAAGGCCCTACGAATGGCAGATGACAAAGATTTAAAAAGTTCTTTAGTATATGCCATGAAGTACGAGGCAGCCCAGCAAGCAACTTGTAGAGAACGCCATCCTATCAGGACTGCTACTATACAGGAGCCAGAACAAATTGCTGCTCGTCTGGATGAATTGCAAAGACAAGTCAGTAACTTGAGACGAAATACTCCGGAAAAGAAGCAGAGTCTGAAGTTCTGGAACTGTGGAGGCGAGGGCCACATACGGAGAAACTGCCGATCCCGCCAAGACACTGGAGCTAAGACCGCTCCCAGAAGAGAGGATGGAAGCCATCTCTCCAGGCGGAGGTTGCCAGTTGTTGAGAAGCCCCATTTTAGAGCTCTGCAAATTTCTGCAATGAGTGGCGGCAGTAATGGACTCTTCATATTGGGACACGTAAATGGAGTTCCCTGCAATATGATCATCGATACTGGAGCCAATGTGACCATCATCCGGAAAGATTTGGCTCAACAACTGGATGGAAGACTAATCTGGACGCCTCCCTGCGTTACCCTCCAAACTGTGTCCTGCGATAAAATCAACATCCATGGAAAAATGAACATTAACATCACGTTCGGGAGTGCTTCTTATCATCACACGGCATATGTGGCGGACATTATGGACACTTGTATACTCGGACTGGACTTTTTAAAGAAATATAATTTTTCCTTAGACTTTAAAAATAATGAGCTGCATTCAGTTTCTGAAGACATAGCTTTATTTGGAATCAAAGATAGTGAAGTTAAATCCGTACATCAAATAATAGCTCAAAATGACATCACATTACCCGCAAGAACAGAATTATTACTTCCTGGATACATAGCTGAAGATAAAAGTTTCCGATATGGCATAATGGAATACCCTGAAAACCACAACAGCCCCAAAGGAGTACTGGTGGCTTCAACTCTCGTCGACCTTTCAAGGACTACCATACCTGTAAGGGTCGCCAATGTGAATGATAAAGTGAAAGTCATTAAGAAAGGTGAAGTGTTAGCCACCTGTACTCCCGTAACTTGCATAAATCGAACTACCAATCTTCCAGCCACTGTGTCTTTAGAAAACTTAACATCAGAGCTACTGCAGAATGCACCGTTAAACAACGTAGAAAGAAGTGCTGCACAACTAGTCATCCAAGAATTCCAAGATGTCTTTTCCCGCACATCTTCGGATGTCGGACGAACAAGTTTGACGCAGCATAGAATTGATACATGAGACCACCCACCTATCAAGCAACACCCAAGATGACTACCGTTTGCCAAACAGGAAGAGGTAGGAAGTCTTCTAAAAGAAATGCAAGATAGCGACGTGATTGAACCTTCAGCCAGCCCTTGGGCTTCTCCCATCGTCCTGGTTCGGAAGAAGGATGGTTCAACTAGATTTTGCGTCGATTATCGGAGGTTGAACGATGTCACGAAGAAGGACAGCTACCCTCTTCCCAGAATTGATGACACTCTGGGCATTCTTTCTGGAAACAAGTGGTTTTCGACACTAGACTTAAAGAGTGGATATTGGCAGGTTGAGATACACCCTGATGACAAAGAGAAGACAGCATTCACAACCGGACAAGGACTTTGGCAGTTCAAGGTGATGCCATTTGGATTATGCAATGCTCCAGCAACATTCGAACGCCTCATGGAAACAGTGCTAAGAGGTCTTTCCTAAGAAGCCTGTTTCGTTTACCTCGATGATATCATTATCGTGGGGCGAAGTTTCGAGGAACATCTTGAAAATTTTAGGAAGGTACTGCGGAAATTAAAAGACGCCAACCTGAAGTTAAGTCCGGCCAAATGCTAGTTATTCCGACATGAAGTGACCTACCTCGGACATGTCATCTCTGCCGATGGTGTATGCACAGATCCAGAAAAAGTGTCGGCAGTTAAAGAATGGAGATGCCCCAAAGATGTACATCAGTTGAGGAGTTTCCTGGGGCTTTGCACCTACTATAGACGATTCGTGAAGGACTTTTCTTACATCGCAAGACCCCTTCACAGACTGACAGAGAGCAAGCAGAAATTCTTGTGGACGAAAGACTGTGAGGATGCATTTGACCAACTGAAGGAGGCTTTAACATCTGCACCTATCCTGACGTATCCTCAGCCCGATAAACAATTCATTCTTGACACGGACGCGAGCAACGAGAGTGTCGGTGCTGTTTTGTCCCAAGAAATAGACGGCCAAGAACGAGTCGTAGCATATTGGAGTAAGTGCCTATCTAAACCGGAGAGGAATTACTGTGTCACCAGGAAAGAGTTGCTCGCCATAATTAAAGCCGTAGAGCATTTCCATCATTACGTCTACGGTAGGAAATTCCTGCTCCGTACGGATCATGCATCGTTGAACTGGCTTCTAAATTTCAAGAATCCTGAAGGCCAGGTAGCCAGATGGATAGAGAGACTCCAAGAGTATGACATCGATATCCGTCATCGGAAAGGATCATCACATGGAAACGCAGACTCCCTGTCTAGGAGACCCTGCCCATAGAGCTGCCGATATTGTTCCAGGGTTGAGGCGAGTTACGGACTGATCAATCCGGTAATACGCCAATTTCATCTTCAGCTTCATCGGATCCAGACCCGTGGAGTGACGGAGAAGTCAGAAAAGACCAATTGGGAGATCCTGACATCAAGCCTTTAATCGATTTAAAGGAGTCTTCGAATGCGACACCTACTTGGCAGGACATTTCCACCTTTAGTCCTACGACAAAGCAATATTGGGCCCTTTGGGACTCCCTCCATATTCGAAACGGCGTGCTGTACCGGAAGTTCGAATCTGATGATGGAAAGACATCCCGATTGAACTATTACTTCCAAGATCCCGAGTCCCTGACGTTCTTAAAGAACTTCATAGTAGTCCAACTGGAGGCCACTTCGGAGTAATGAAGACGTTGCAAAGAGTTCGAGAGCGATTCTACTGGAGTAAGGCGAGGGCTGACGTGGAGAAGATGGTGCCGATAATGTGATGCCTGTGCAGCCCGGAAAGGACCGAAGAAACGCATTCGAGGAAAACTGCAACGTTACAACGTGGGAGCTCCTTTTGAATGGATTGCGTTTGACATCTTGGGACCACCACCACGATCTGCTGACGGCAACAAATACATCCTTGTTGTCATGGATTATTTTACGAAGTGGCCCGAAGCGTATCCTATCCCTGATCAAGAGGCTACCACCGTTGCAGAGGTAATGGTTCAGAGCTGGATTTCCAGATTTGGAGTGCATTTACAGTTACACTCTGATCAAGGAAGAAATTTTACCTCTGCTGTAATGAAAGGACTTTGTGATCTACTTGGCATTGACAAAACACAGACGATGCCTTTACACCCACAGTCGGATGGTATGGTGGAGAGGTTTAACAGAACCATCCTCAATAACCTCTCACTGATGGTTTCAAGAAACCAACAGGACTGGGATCAGAAGTTACCTTTGTTTCTTCTGGCCTATCGCAGTGCTGTCCACGAGACTACCGGCTATTCCCCATCCCAGATGCTCTTCGATCGTAACCTTCGTCTGCCTTGCGATCTGTTGTTTGGCCGCCCTCCAGATGCACCTTCATCGCCAGAAGAGTACGTCGGGGATCTTCAGGCACGGTTTGAAGATGTGCACAATTTTGCCCGAGAGCGAATCCACGTGGCGACGGATAAGATGAAGACCAGATACGACACGAAGGCTACAGGACTTCAATTCCACGAAGGTGACAAGATTTGGTTCTGGAACCCGAAACGACAAAAAGGACTTTACTTCAGTCTCACTGGGATGGTCCTTACTCAGTCCTCAACCGGCTGAATGATGTCGTGGTCCGAATACGTAAGTCACCAAATTCTAAACCTAGAGTCTTTCATTACGACAGGTTAGCCCCTTACTATGGCCATAGTTTGTAATCCCCCTTATGTATAAAGTGTAAATAGTCATTAAGACCATGGTCACATGTGTATATAAATTTTTACGTTTATTGTTTATTTAATGGTTTACTTAATTATTTATTTATTTATTCGGTAATGTTTCTGTCTTTAAATTAGTAAGTTTAGTAAGTTTTATAGTTTAGTTATGAACACAGAGTGTTTGCTATTGCAGAGCTTGAGCAATCTTTCCGGGAACTGTACTGCCCGGGACGTGCAGTCCTTGGGAGGGGGGCAATGTTACGAATTTTTGTATATTTGTAAATATTTCGTAGTGCTAATTTTGTAAATAGATAAATTTCTGAACATTTCGCATAAGGCAATGCAATGGTTTGTTTCCCTGCAGTGAGGATATCAACGCTTGATAACTGGTTTTACAGAGGTAACTCTGGGAAGCGAGTTTCAAGGGGTAGGGCATTTTAACGTTATGGTAATGGGAATCTCGCCAAATTGGCGAGATAGAGCCAAGTTGGCGACGGTTTTGGCGACTAATTTTTGTCTCCAAATTTGGCGACATTTTCGGTACATGTATTCCATGTATAAGGACTTTTCGACTATAATCCGGAAAGTTCTCCAAATGTCTATCTCTGGAAGGTTCACGTATGTTCTCAGGTCACCCTATAAAAGCTCAGGAGAGCGGGTGACTGAGTTAGTTGACTGATTTTGAGTCACGGAGCTAGTTGTTAGCTGAGTCCGATAGTTGACTGAAGTTAGTTGATTTTGAATCACTGAGTTAGTTGTGATTCTGAGTTAGTTGTCTCTCAACGTTCATTGTGAGAGCTGTATTCCTGACTTGAGTTAGTTCTTGGATTTTGAGTCACTGAATTAGTTGACTGGAGATACTGAGCGAACTGTATTGCATTGTCTTTTGCGGCGATTTAGCAGTTGTTGTCAAGTTTTTAACTGCTGTTTTGTGCTCTATTGAGGTGAAAAGAGCTGTATTGTGTCTACTAGAACGAGAAGTTCTGGAGCTGTAAAATAACTGTGAAGAGTTATTTTTGGAATAAATTTCTGCAAGTTTTTATCTGCTTTGGCGTCAAATCTTTCGAACCCGTACAACGCAACAATATCAACTATGAAATATTTTGATACGTCGTAATTGCTTTCTTTCTTATTCAATGCATATTTATCAATGATTATAAAGTTTAAAATATACATTTTTGCTGTTTAGAATTTTATATATATGTAAAGCAATAATCATACCAACAAGCATTTAAAGAAATAAAACAAAAAAAAACACTCACATTTAGTACATTTATTACTTTAAGGAAATTGCAGTGGAGTTTTCATAACTTTCATATTGTGTTTATTAATTTCCATAATGTATTTAGCCGACCAAATGGTATAGTGGTTAGCATGCTGGCTTCTAGACCGCGAGGTTGCGGGTTCGAGTCACGTGTTTGGCATGGGTGTTTGTAAATGTATGTTGGTTTGTTAAATGACGAAATGTTTCGGCGCATTATAGCCCTCGTGATGCTGACGGCGCCAGATAATCTGAATACAACCAACAACCAACCAACCATAATGTATTTAAAATGCGGTATGGAAATTATAGCCTCTACATCCTAAACCTAAACTAATAAATGAATATCCTGAAACAGCATAGTAGAGTTAAAAAAAAAAAAAAAAAAACTCGATGAACAAAATTTTATATATTTGTACATCAAACTACATTTAATAAAATTAAACATTTTAGTGAAATCGGAATGTAAAAATAATATTTTAATTATTCACAATAATAGAATATATTTATAAGAAAGGATCCGTGATTGATGTATAAACATAAGAGTTGTTTTCAGAAGAAATCATATTTTATCTCATTTAAACATTCAAGGATTTTCTCTGGGGGACACTAATTCTTCCTTACCCTTAGCATTCATTTAAAGGTTACCAAATAATTTAAAGCTTTAATTTAAAAAAGTAAAAAAAAAATAAAATAGAAAGCGGTAATAAACCATTTCTTAAGCCTTATTCTATAGTTTCTGTGTATACCTTGTTATTATTATTTAATAAGGAAAAAAATCAATAGTTATGATAGATGCATTTATAAATCACGCTGTTTTGTTTACTAAAATAATTATTACTTCAATGATTATTTTCTTTGCAAAAGTTCAATGAAAAAATATAAATGGCATGTATTGTATGCAAAAGATACTTACTCTTTTTTAGGATTTCCTAATGGAGGTGGAGTACAAGAATAGAAATATCATTGTTAGTTTTATTTCTCAGAATCCATTGTAGGCTTCAAACTTTGTTATATAAACTATAATAATGTGTATGATGTCAAATATTATACAGTTTAAAGTTTGTAATATGATAATATAAACTTAATTATTTTTACAAAAATCAGGACATGAAAAAATGGAAATCTGTACTCCTCCTTGCCTCTACGATTCTTTCACGGCTAACAAAGAATTTATAATTCAATTAGTACATATATAAAAACTAAAGTATAAAGGTCTACAAATTCCATTATTAAAATGTTTTACAGTTGTAAAACAAAATAAATGTTTAGCTGTTGAACATTTTAGATATAATGGAATAGTAAATTTGAAAAGTTTTTGAATAGGCTGGATACGATTTTAAGGATCCAGATTCAATTTTTGAATAAATATCTAGTCATCGTCTAGTGGACGAGGGTATCATCCAGTCGTTGACGACAACCCCATGGAGGCATTGTCGACGACCATCTGAAGACTGAGGATATTACACGTAATGGATGACCGGCATACTCTCTAGATATTTATTTCATTGAAAATCATTGGGATGCCCTCGGACGTACTGTGCCAGCACGTTTACCTATCCCAGCTACAACCATACAGTTGCAAACTGCTCTACAAGAAAAATTACACTTATTTGACTCTAGTGTGACTCATCACGTCATGGAAAGCATGATCACACGCTGTAAACTTTGTATGAGGATGAAAGGAGTTCACATATCCTATTAATGTCAGTTTTGTTTATTTGTTTTGAATTCAAACATTTTTTTCTTAATGACTCCAATAAGACTTTATCGTATAATTTATGAGAATTCCTTATTTTTGTCTTCCTTGTATTTAATTATATGCCTTGTTGCATTCAAAAATCTATTTGCTACTTTCTTCCCGCATTTCTAGTTAATCAAAGCTGTATAGCTGTATACATTTTTTTTTTTAAAATTTTTTTTTTTTTTTTTTTATTTAACTCATTTTACCTTTTGAGACTAACTTATAGAAGTGAGTGTGTGGTGAAGGTTTATGAAACATATAAATTTATTGTAAAGGCAATTTTTCCTAAACATGTACATTAGGCAGATATTATAATTACCATTGTAAATCATGTAGAAATCCTATAAATACTACATAGTCACAGTTTTTAGGTCAATAATTAATTACTAGTCATAATTTAAGATAAACACATTAATCAGTTATTATTCAGTTTAATTTTTAAATAAAATGAATATTTTTGTATAGATATTAGTTTTGTAGAATGACAAATATTTAACATAAATTTGATGCTCAAACTCAAGTTATTTTTACAAAATATTTTAGAATGAATAATTAGAATTATATAGATAAAATATTAAAAAATAAATTAAGGACAACAAACTCTAGGTATGAGGATGGTAATAAGTTGGATAGAAATAGTATTCCACTATATTTTAGCAGTCATAAAGTATTAAATTAAAAAAAAAGAAAAAAAGATTATTTTTAAATCACAAATTTAGAATATAATATAAATAATATATAAGAGTAAATAGAATTTAATATAATTAAATAAGATTAGTATGGTAATGATAAAAATAAAAATAGTTTTATTAACAATCAGCTTCAGTGATCTTAAATAAGATAAACAAAGGTAAATCTAAGCAGTGTCACAAATCCTAATTTCTATCTCCATCCTAAACTTTTTGTTGCTCTCAAAGTATGTTATTTGAATCAGTAATGGTATTTAGCAATCAATAAAGGATGTAAAATCTATTGGATGGTAAAAAACTAAATACATAAACAAGTTAAAAAAAACAGCAGATTTTCAAAAATATTTACGAATGTATCTTAAAAAGAATTATATGTTCTTTATGATATTCTAAACACTTTTAAAAATAAGTTAATTTTTGAGAAAGGATTTATTATTAAAAGATCACTGCAGGAAACTTTCAACGTGATTTTGAGGTATATGTTTTTATACGTTTGTTGGTAAACTTGTAAAAAAGATCCTATTCTCAAAGTTGAATAAATGTGATAATGCAACCAAAGATCTGTTAACAAGTTTTTTTTTTTTTTTCTTGTACTCCTACTTACGCTTCAGATCATTCATGATAGATGAGAACAACAAGAATGCTCCTATGAGGAAGAACAACAGTCAAATCCAAGTCATTTATCAAAATTCACAACTCATGTTTACTCGTTTTTGTATAGTTGCATGACAGAAACACATAATTGATAACGTATTTACGAAAAATTATTATCAGTTGGAATCGAATTAAAAGTAAGCATTTCTTAAAACTTTTTGTTTACAAAATAGTTAGGGAAGATCACTTTTGAGTTTTGTAATTTAATGGCTAATGCAAAAAAGTCGAAACGAAATCCCAAAGATAACACTGATACAAGTTTAATTTCAAAAATATTACTACAAATTTTTATCTTTTCAGTATTTAACTGCAAATATACTTAAAATGGTGCTGCCATCTATCGTCACCTTCAAGTTTGTGACATAATTCTTCGTATAGTGATTAATTAAATACGTAACTGTTAAACACACTAAATGAATGCTAAAAACTAAGAAAAATAAATATTTTCTGTTATATATATTTCATTTTATGATGCACCCGAAATTTAAAATAATTATTATCGAAATTTTTTGCACATTTGAGCAAAGTTCTAAATAAGGATACCGGCAATGTTAATTTGTCATATTTCATGTACTTTTTTCTCAGAAAGTATTTGACATAGAAGCCTAATTTTTTTTCAGTGCATTTAACAGAACTTTAGTTAACTTTTGATTGTGATTCATTTATTTTTTTTAATGAATTTTCGTGAAAGTCATTCAATTTGTTAAAAATCACAAGCTGTGTTTGTCTGAAAAAAAAAAAAAAATATATATATATATATTTTTTTTTAAAATAACAACAATATCTCATTTCAGTATAGATATATATATAAAATGAATACGTGGTACAAATTTCAGAAAGATAGTTAGAGCAGTTTCTTAGAAAAAGGTACATTAATAATTTAATTTAGAAACAATACGATTTAATATTATCATTTCTTTTAATTCATGAAACATCATAAAAATAAAAGTAGTCAAACATCTTCGGTATATTTGCATTTCTACTGTAATGATCTTTAATTGATATGTGCAAAGTAGAGAAGGGTGAGAATAAGATTAAAAAGGTACACATTTAATAACGTTACGAATTCATATATATATCCAAATATTGACCACCATAAAATATGTAGATATTGCTTATGCATTTTCATAGCGAACAATATTGATCAAACGAAAGTGTTTATTATCTATTGTCATCAGTGGTAGAAGTGGTAAAAAAAAAAGTGGGGGGACGCTCAAAATTTGGTGACAATAGCATCCCCACTCCCACTTCTCCCACATTCAACGATACATTTTATAATTTCGTAACTTATAATAAAATATTAACTTGTAAAGAAATAATTTATACTTCCTATCATTGACATTAAACGAGGGTCCAAAATTTATTGTAATTTTAACAAATATTCGGTGACTTAGTTTTTTTTACTAGGAAGTAAGATATAAAGTTAAGTAATAATTCAATGTTATATACATAACTGTTTATTTAGATTTAAAGAATACTTATAAATGTACATACTTTCATGAAATTAAATTAATAGAAAATTTTAAAAAGTTCTTGTAAAAAAAAATAGTTTGTCTTCATATGAACCAAGAATAGAAATTTAGCTTAAAAGAAAGTTCCTCCAAAGTTAAAAGTTGACCAAGTGTAACTGTATGTGTTAGTAAAAATACTACTATCTTTATACAAAGTAGTACAATACATTTTTATAATATGATATACATACCATAAATAGTTTTAAAGTTTTCAAATGTAAAAATAAATCACTTGTTCACAGAGTCACTACATTTAAAGGTTAATGTTATTTTTCATTAGTTGTTTTTAGGCGTATTGAATGCTTTTAAAAGTGCGGGGATGGATTTCAGGTGTTTTAGAAGTGGGGGGACGCATGGGTATTTTCTTGAAAAGTGGGGGGACGCGTCACCCCGCGTCTACCCACACTTCTAGCACTGATTGCCATGAAGGCGGACTACGATAACAAGATAATTTAATTCAACATTTGTATTCCTAATAATTTCTCGTTTCCAGAAACCTTTAAAGTCGTATAGTGGGATAGTATCTGAAAACACCAGGTCTAACTCAGGCCTAAATTGTTAAATTACTATAAAAAAGAGAAAAAAAATCCCTCAGAAACAATAACAGCTGGTTCAAATCTAAATAATTCATTTAAGGGCATCAGTTGGATTATAAGGATAACATATAAATACGACTTACCCCATACCGGGTATTTAGTTACTCGGCCCATTTTCGCTCGGAATCAAGAAATAAATATTTTAGTTATTAAGTTCTCATGAAGTCTAGTCGAGAGAATCGTATCGTGTGTGGTCTGAGAGTCTGAAGACTGGACCCCAGTTTTTTAAAGTTTCGCCGATTTACAGCCATTGGTTGTAAGAGAGAACGTGTGTGCGACAATTGAGGACTAGAAATAGAAAACGACCTGAGTCCAAAAAATAAAATTTTTCAGGAGAAAACACCCATAGGTACTTAAGACTATGACTAAGAACCAGATTGAATTTGAACTATTACTACTGGAGTTCGCACTCTGGATATTCTCCACTTTGTTTAGCTTGGTCTTGAGTAGCTTGGTTATACCTAAGAATAGGAAGGGCAAGTCAACACATCTCTGTAAAGTTGATTGGTGATGTTTTAACTGCAGGGGTGGATTTAAATTGCAATTAATCTTTTCATTCTTGTCCACTTGGTCGTGAGAAAGCTTAGCAAATGTCTCTATGTCAGGCTTTCTGTGACAATAAATTTGCCACTTACACTTTTAGTTCTTTGTAACGTTTAGATGTCGAGTTGACAGCTGTAATAACAGTATAGCTGTCAAGACAGTAGGAAATGTCATTAAATAACTGCTTGGGTCTTCAACTCTTTTAATTTGCAATGTAATGAACATAACTTCATCACGCCTAATTTTACAGTAGGAGCGGTAGTATTGAGAAGATAAAAATACTGTGCTGAAACTATTTTGCTGATTAATATATGTTGTTTTAGAAATTGAAGGTACATTAATCATCATTTTTTTTAACTTAGTAAACCTTAGCATGTACCCTTTTTGTTGTTTTGAGAATGTCAAATTGGCATTGCGTGTCTACATGACATTCGACTGAACATCTAATTTAGCTTCCAACAGGATGCAGTAAGGTCTAAGTGTTGCCCTTGTGGCAGAAAAAATACAACCAAACCTATATCACGTTGTAAAAATTGAATTACCATTCTCTCCACACACACACACACACACACACACACACACACACACACACACACACACGCACGCACACACACACACACACAAATGTATTTATGGAGAAAGGTAGGTCCCCCATGTAAGTAAAGGTAGGCTATTCATTTCTTTCATTAAGACTATCGCACTAGTGGTAACATAAACTGCTAATATATGTTATGATTGGGAATGTAAAAGTATTAGAGATAACAATTTATAATTAGAAAAAAAGAAAAAAAAAGAAGAAAAAAACTGAAGCATTTGACAAATGCAGGATATTTAGCAAACGAAAATCTTGTTTATTTTATTTCAGATATCTATTAAGAGAAACAGTAAATTCGATTTGTACGTCATTCACTATTGTGAATAGTTAATCTAACTTATTCTTGGAGCATTTCAATCTAATTTGAAAAAATTTATGCGCTTTTCTGCATGTTCTACATTTTGAAAATCACTAACGGTGTTAGGAAAACATTAAAATGATGTGCAGTCCGATGAACTTTTAGACATGCTATTGATTTATGGTTATTTTATTTATTATTCTTTCGATTTCAATTTTATCAATTTTATACCTTTCATCTAGCTACCAAAACTGATTTTGATCTTTTAGCTCTTTTCAGATAATGGCAAGCTCATGGAATTTATTTCTATGGGGCATGCTAGCAAGAATAAAAAGGAAGTTGTAATTTTATTTATTACGATTTTGATGCTTATTTTTTTTTTTTTTTTTTTTTTTTAACTTTAGTATCTTCTTTTCATTGAATATTGAATAATAATTAGGAATATTGAATATTGAATTGAAGGAAATATTGAATTTTTAAATATCTTGAAATAAATAAATGTGACCAAGTGATTTTTTTGGGTAGTTTAAAGGTCAAGCTAAGCAAATCACAAATTTAAAGAAAAATTATTGAGTTATTTTAGAGTCGAAAATTTCAATCTTTAGGCTGGTCTTATTTGATCCATTTCTTTCTAAAAAAGTACAATCAATTTTTTTTGTCTGCGTAATGTTTTTAACTGATCCTGGACAGCAAGTAAATTTAATGATTTTATTACTGACTAGCTCATATTCCCGGCGTTACCCGATGCAACCCAGTTCAAATGATTGGCATAGACAATTTCAAGTTATAAACTTTATTCCTTTCACCTTACCTTGAATTTTACCATCTTAACCACAAAACAGTGGAATAAATTTTTGTTCCCTATTATCTGGATTAGTTTATACCTATAGAGAAGAACACGGTTCAAATTAGTTTAGTACAAGTTAAATTATTATTTAAGCAATTAAGATATGTAAGAGAGAAAATGGTTTTTGATACTTTATGTAGCCATTTATTTTCTTTGTGTTTCGAACATTTTATAAAAATCAGAATGATGATGTTTTCAATTGTTATCATAAAACTTAAGGGAGAAATGGGATAGAGGTATTTAAAGTTCCATTCTGGCAGACCCTACCCTCGTTTCGAAGAACACATAATGATAGGTAAACAAATATCCAATAAAATCAAAATACATTTTTGAGATTCCTTATCAAGTACTTTTAAAGTTTACATCAGTGTATAAACAATTAGAAGCAATCACAAGTGTTTTTGCTCCTCACTCACGAAATTTATACATTTCATTATATTGAAAATCCGGCAGTTTATTTGAAATTCCTAAACTCATTCAAGTCAAATGTGAAACTAAATTGGAGAAACAATCTTATAGCCAGAAAGAAAGTTCTCTGACTTTTCTTGAGTCATTAGTTTTGTTTTTCTGTCATTAATGATCCTTTTTTCCCTTTGAAATTCTGAAAATACCTTAACAATGAGGAAATACAGAAACTGGCTTCATGTTTCTATTCTTATTTAGGTCATTTTCATTTCTTGTTTGTTATTTTTTTTTATATATTTTATGGGTTCATTACTAGTTGTACAGATGCACAAATAAACAGCAACTGAAAGAAGATGTCAACAATACAATATTTTTTTATCTTTAGTCTTTGATTTCTTTCTTATTCAATACTCACTTATCATTGGTTGTGCACTTTAACATAAATTCCATCTATTATGTCACGAATAATTTAAATTTTATTGAAATATACTTTATTGCCCAAAGCTATTTGGATACGTATTCATATGCAAGCCATTATTTTAAAATACATCATTAAACATGCATCTTTAGTGATAAAGCTGACATTTTCTCAGTTTCTTTAAACAATTTAAAAACAAGTTCAAAGTTTTGAAACATTTTGATAGGAAAATTTGTAATCTTGATTGTCACCACTTATCCGGAAAATATTCAAACCTGGTACATAAGAACAGTAGTCCAATACGCAGCTAAGGGTTTTGCGTAAAAGAAAACTGATAGGCAGCTTACCTTCCTATCACTTATTACATGGTTACTACTTTCTTCGCATAATGAACTTGTTAAAATCTATTTATTTCAATCAAGAAAATCTTGATAAAACAAAATAGTGTTAACCTAAACTACTTTTCTGATGATTTTTTTTTTTTTTTTTAAATATTTTTATGCTTTAAAGTTTCAGAATATACAACAAAGACTACAATTAGGTGGTTTGAAAATAAAACGCTTAGCAAGATATAATATGATATGCATATTTGAATGATGAGCATATTTAAAATCTATGGTTCTTACTTTGTACAGTACCCCACAAAAAAAACAGAATAAAACAGGCTATATCTTCGGTTCTAATTATCGTAGAATCTTAAGGTTTGCACCAAAATGTTTTGCATACGATTTTCTATATATCTGATGCAATTTCTTTTTCTTGAGGGACAGTTTACTAAGAAAAAGTAACGCTATCTTCGAAAATTTCAATACGAACCCTTATTTTGTATCATTTCATTCGATTCGGAATACATCATTTACTCTATGTCGTGATCTTTAGTGTGATTTGGTAAAAGGCGTTGGACCGTAAGATGTTAGAGTACAAAATTAACAACATCAGATAAACCAAAGTTAAGATACTTCATAATTTTAAATTTCAAACCAAAATAACCAGGCCGGCATAATCAATCTACTAGTTTATTCAATATACACTATAAACGCACAGATTAAATTCCTCAAATGACAGTAACACAAGTTTACTGTCATGCATCCAAGTATTAAAATTAAAATGAAATAAAAGGTAAAAATTCTCCAAATATGTAAATATTCAATAAATACTAAAATATGCAATTAAATTCAGGCATTGTTATAGTTACTTAAATTGAAGCAGGCCGAGGATAGAGGAAGAAAGGTAATCAACTCACATGGAATTTCAGGGGCAAGCCATCGGCCGCGTGTCATCTCTCGCTCTTCAAAACTCTCGTCCTCTCTCCAAAAAACCACAGTCTTTTCTCTTGCTAGCTCGGAAAAAAACCCTTATACCTCGATCCTGACCTCTCTGACCTGTCTCCATCCTTTATTGGTTGACTCCCTCAGCTGGATTGGGGGGATGTGTAATAGTTTCTGTGGTTTAAACCCCCATGCCAAATCGTAGGAAATGTCAGATTACATCATGACATTATCACCCCACCTTTAATTTTTTTAAAGAAACCTTCCTTCCTCACCTCTTGCCAAACAAAATATCGCTCATATACAAGTAACCAATATAAAAGCACAATGTCCGAGAATCATAAAAAAATTCTTTTTGATTAAGAGAAGAAACAATGCAGGAAATAAGAAAATAGCATATGTAGTGTTATATACCATATGTTTTATCATTTTATAGCAAACAAGATCTGTGTACCTATTTAATCACTTAAAGAGAGAGAAAAAAAAAAAAAAACACTTCACAAAATATACCTTAAATATATAAGTAAGGATATAAAAAATTATTTACGGGAAATTAAAAGTTATTTTCAAACTTCAAATAACCATCAGTTCCTAAAAATTGTCTGAAATGTTTGTATGAAATATAAAGTTTCACTACTTCTTCCACTGAGTGAGTAAGTAAAAGTTATTACCCACATGTGCCAATCTCCAGTGTGGTTGAAAAATGTAACTACATCTTATTTTTACCGTTTAGTAGTTTCCACGAATATCCGATGCCGCACTCAGTCATAAGTAGGTGATTCGGTTTCTCGAGTCAATGATAAAGTTCTTGTCTTTTTACATTGCTCCTCCTCCTGTGTTAGTCCACTTGAGGTTTTATCCACTTGGCATGGATAGTACGCCCTTTTCTTTTCAGTATGTGAAGTCGTTCCGTCCCCAGGTTTCGGCTGTGTTGACATGAGTACATCCTGACCAAGAAGGCGGGGCTACCGTGCCGGTAGAGGTGAAGATTTGGCGATTGGCTCTCCTTCCTTCGGATTGTTGGCACACCGCTGTGCAATCTTTGTGACGTATTGAAGATCCCCTCTGTGGGCAGTGACGCTTAATCGGCGACCAGCTGTTGCCTTTAAAACGAGTCTTGTTTAGTTGCTCCCTCCATGATGTCATTCGTATGGTCATTCTGTGGGAGTGGCCTGCTGGTGGTGATGTCACCCTGGTGCGTTGCTTCCGTGGTCCCGGTGTTGGTTCTTGTTGTTATATCTTTTCCGGATTTCCGTCCCTCTCTCGATGTGGTCTGTGACTGCTATTCACTGAGACTCCTCAGGTGGTTTAGATTTGGTGTGGTTTGTGATTTCCACCATCAATCTTTTAACTGCGATGATCTCGCTGCTCGTCTTAACTGGCTGCCTGTAAGTGATTCTGAAAATCGTTCCCTCTCTGTTGAACTCTATCCTTGAGCCCAGCATCAATACATCAAATATAACACACAATTTCTGTCCAGCAGAAGTTGCATCAATTTCTGATATCAAAAGTGGAATGTTGTACACCAATCCACTTCCCAGCAAAACTAAAGTCTAGAATACACTAGTTTTTATGAAAGATGATCTACAGCAAGTAGAAAAACCATCTTCCCCACTTCTCAGCCAAACTTAAATTAAATCAATGCCATATTCAATCCAAAATGTGAATCAAACGCTCACTTCAAATATGAATTACAAGTACCTCAGATAAAAAAAAATTCTTAATAGTTTTTACACTCATTCTATTAGAATCTTCAATGTCTTAAAACTCATAGTTTTTACGTTATTTAAATGAAATCAACAGTACTTCCTACACACCCTAAGCAGTATCAAAATCTAAACTCAAAATTCCTGTCTTTTAAAAACATAAATTTAATAAATTTTGATCCATTAAATGAAAAAATGGTTCACAAAACCCCCAAAGAGAAAAAACAACCCATCAAAGTTTTTCTATGTCAAGAACCCCCAGCCAAAATATTTATCCAGCAACCTATCCATTTCCTTATTTTCTACAGCGGCCGAAAACAAATTTCGCCCCCACGTATTATTAAAACTTATTCTCCGATATCCTCTCTCTTTCCGACATCCAACATTTCTTTCACCGCGCATGGGCAAAATAAATCCCCCTTTTTGCCTCGACAAAACAAACAAAACAACAACAAAAAAGAAACCCACTCGCCTCTGAAACGAGGAGGAGAAAAAAAATCACCCACCTCGGATCCCGTTTCAAAACTCCAACCCCGAATCCTTTTCCAAACCAACAGAGCGGCCCAGAGGTGACGCCCCCCCCCCCCGACCAAAACCAGTTGGGGCGACTCTTCAGGGTCAAAGGTGTTTCCGTTCGTGATATGTTAGCCCAGGAAACGCCAACTTTATTTACAGCACATGTTTAGTCGGAGATAACGAGCGTCTATTCACAGAACCCTTAAACCAAATAAAGCAGTAAATAGTGGAAACTGGACAACCCCTATGGATTTGACTTCAAGCCCATCAAGGCATCACGTTTTCGGTACCTTTTATATATTGGATATTAAAAGAATAATTTCCTAATTCAGTTAAAATTCTAATTATTTTATTAGAACTGTTTTTCAATTTTCCAAAGTACTCTAATGGTCGATGATCAGTGAGTATCGTGAAATGCGTGCAATACAGAAATTCATTAAAATATATGACTGATTTATAAATCGCCAAGTGTTCCAGATGTATTGCGGGAAGTTTCTGTTCATACTCATTGTTTTTTGTTGAAAAATAAGCTACCGGACAAAGCTTATTATTGTGATACTGAGCTAGTGTAGAACTCATATTCAATTTGGATGCGTCAGTTTGCAAATAAAATTTTTCCCTAATTTTTATTTGTTTCAAAAATGGCCTACAAAAAACTGTCTTTGCAAATTTTGAAAAGCATTTTCGTGTCTCTCTTCCCATTTAAATGGCATGCCCTTCTTTGTGAGTTCTTCCAAGACTGTAGTGAATTGTGCATAATTTTTTATACACTCTCTATAAAAATTCATTAACCCATTGAAGCGTCGAAGTTCCTTAATATTTTGTGGTCTAACAAATTTAGTGATCTTTTGTGTATTTGCCTCCGTTGGAGAAATACCCTGCTCTGAGATCTGATATCCCAAAAATGTCAAAGATGTCTTAAAAAATTTACACTTTTTTGCACTAAGTGTCAAATTGTTTTCTTTAATCCTCTCAAAGACGACTTTTAATTTATCCATCATTTCCTGGAAAGATCTCGAAGGTATTATTAAATCGTCAATAAGGTAGTGAATGCCCAGTTGATCCAACCCTTCAAATACTTTATCCATAAGAGACTGAAATATCGCGCTAGAGTTTATCATTCCATATTGTAATCTTTGAAATACATAGCTACGATTCATGGCCATAAATCCCAACTTCTCACTGTGATCCCTAACTGAGAGCTGCCAAAATGCACTCATAAAATCAATACTCGAAAAATAGGTGTAGCCTGCTAGAGAAATTACCAGATCTTTGATTCTAGGTAAATTTTGTGTACTTTTTTGAATAGCCGTATTTATCAGACGCATATCGAGTGCAATACTACAATTGTTAGAATTATTTTCCCCGCTCGCAGATTTTGAGAAATAATAAACAATAAAGGTCTAAATAAACAATAATCTTAATAAACAATAAAGGTGCCAAAAATTTCGTATTTGATTCTGTAATAATACCAGCTTCCAATAATGCATCAATTTCCTTCTTAGCTTCACCTCGCAATAAATGTGGAATGGAGTAAGGCTTACAGGCCAAAGCATTATCATGTTTAAAATGTAATTCGGGTTTAATTAAATCTGTGTGACCCAAAGTTTTGAAAGTTTTAGCAAATACCATATAATTTTCCTCAAGAAGTCCACTCATCTCATTTTTCTCGTTATCATTCAAATGGTCCAAATCAAAATCACTTAATTTAAATTCCTGATTTCTCAAACTAAGTACTTCATCTGAAGCCTGGATTAAATTAACACAAGTATTAACTTCACCCTCTGGTTCAAAATCACTATTTATGACACCTATTTTCATGTTTTTATTTAAATGTAAAACCCTGTCAGTGTTGTTATAAAGTAAAGTTTGAAATTCCTGACCCTTAATTGAATTAACTGACATATGTATCTGCAAACCCTCTCTGTTGATATTCGGCATGAATAAAACTTCAGTAGCACTATGGTAAATGTTTTCTTTACATCTTAGATTAACAACAGAATACTCACCTGGCAGCATAATAGTCTTTTTGACCAAAGAAACGTTATGAATACCGTGTGTAAATCCACGGTCATCCTCTATCAATTCTACAGACGAATTATCAGGAAAGCCCAAAGAATTGTTACGTAAGTCAATATTAATAGCATTTTCCTTAAAAAAAATTATACCTAACAGTGCATCAAATTGTTTTGATAGCATACCATGACATACAAAAAAAACAGTTTTGAATTTCTTTGTCCCCAATTTAATATAAAGTTGTATGCAATTTCTGTATTGTAAAGTGGATCCCGTGATTGTTTTAATTGAAACGCAAGAAGCAATGTTTGTTGTTTTTACATGTTCTTTAATGCTATCAAATAGATCACCTGAAATTAAGTTCAAATTTGCACCAGTATCAAGAATGGCTTTTAAATTTGTGTTACCAATTGAAATCATTACTGTGGGCAAATAGGAGTTACCTTAAATATGGTACTTGGGTTATCAAGAGAATTAACACTAAACAACAATTTATCTTCAATATTATTGACTGTAGATTGTTCGCCGGAGAGTTCGATATGGGTTATGTCTGTGTTTGCGCGCCCCCCTTTTCTTCTAAAAAAAACCTGTTGTGAAGCTGACTGATTGGCTCCAAAACGTGAATTATTTCATCTGTGTGTATTTGGATTCCGTGTATTATTTCCTGTAAAGTACCTGCCATTTTCAGTGTTTCCTCTCGTTAGTGATTGTTGTACGAATCTATTCTGATTGAATTGTTGGTTATTGTTCTGGAAATATCTCCACCTGTTTTGATAGTTTCCACGTCTAGCATTATATGAGCCTCTATCAGAGCTATTTTGTCTAAACCGATTATTGGGGTTTTGGGATTGAGTTGCATTTATTATTTCTTTAATTTTCTCACAATTCGCTGATAAATGCCACGGACTGGCGCAAAAAATACAATCAATAACCATACGCTGTTGGGTAGCATTTTGTAAAGTAATATTGTTGATATCATGTGTCTGACTTTGCTCCGGGTTTTGTATACTATTCACATTTTCACCTTCCGTTTGTACGAATTTATTCGAAATTTTGTGACAGTATTGATTGCGACTTGAATGTTTTTTGCTATATCTACCGCCTGTTGGAAAGTCGTTGGGTTTGCTTTTAATACATCGCATTGTAGCTGCGGTAGTAATGATCCGATGAATTTTGAGAGTCTCATTTTATCGAGAATTTCTCTTGTACTTTCCGAAACAACATTCTGTGAGTTTCCCAAATATCTGTTTGACGCAACTACAAGCCTGTGAGCAAAAAGTTTAACATCTTCATTTTCTCTCTGATAACAATTAGCGAAGTCAATTTGTGATTCACCGATCCCCTTTTCTAGTTTAAAAAAATCCCTTAACTTAAGTGTGACGAATGCGTAGTCTGTAGAATTTGATAATTCTTGGTCTGAAATTAGGAACCTCAGTGCATTTCCCTTTAGCCTCGTTTTTAAAATAGTCAGACGTTCTCTATTATCCCAATTTGCAATATTTGCAACTTCCTCGAATTGTCTGAAAAAGTATTCAGTTTCTTCGTTATTTCCCTCGAAATACGTTGACAGTAATGCCAATCCATTGATTCGACTACTCTCTGCCAAAGCCGATCCTGGGATAACCGCCCGTCCTAAATTTTGACTTAATTCACTTTCATATATATCGCCTGTTCTATCCGTTCGATTAATTCTTCTAGAATTGCTTTTAAAAGTATGCGCACTCGATTTTTTGACTCTAACAATTTTTATTGACCTTACCAAAAACCCTCGATGATTTTCCTTTGAGTAATTGTGAACCACAATTCATTTTACGTTTCCACATTAACCCTTTAAATCCCATGGAGTCAGCGTTGTGGGTTTCACAAAACCCCGATGACTTTCCATTCATAAAAACAGGAAATGAACTCGCCCGACTCGTTCTCCTGTCTGCCACTCCTGGGATTGCTGTGGGGGGTCACTGTCGACCATTAAAAGATCATTACTATATGTATACAGCCTGCAATAGGGGTGTGCGTTGGGTCATCTGCTTGATATGTCAGAGAATTTAGTTGGCGTCTTATCAATGAAACAAACGCCACCGCTAAGTACATGACAAAATTCGCATAAAAGAAAAGTCCCTGACTATCTTACTCCATGTCCAAAGGGTGGGGCAGTTTGACATTGAGTACTTTAAATCCATGTCTCCCCTCTACATGCCCCACAATAGCCTATTGTTGAGGACCGTCACGCTTTAAACAACTAAGGAAGGGCAGTTCCCCTCGCTTGGAAATATACGTTTACCCCTGCAACAACCCGAAAGGCGGTTAGCTGGGAAATTCTCTACAAGGCGGTATAGGGCGGGTTGGGATTTAAAGTGTTAATAGCGTATCTGAACAAACCGTAGATAGAAGACTGGATCAAGTCACCATAAATAATGTCGTGATCTTTAGTGTGATTTGGTAAAAGGCGTTGGACCGTAAGATGTTAGAGTACAAAATTAACAACATCAGATAAACCAAAGTTAAGATACTTCATAATTTTAAATTTCAAACCAAAATAACCTGGCCGGCATAATCAATCTACTAGTTTATTCAATATCTCTATATATATAAGGCAAAGCCCTCACTCACTCACTCACTCACTCACTCACTCACTCACTCATCACTAATTCTCCCACTTCCCACATACTCACAATTCTGAAAATCGGCACAAATATCAACAATGGTAAAAATAGAAAAAGTAAGCTATTCTGATCTCGATTAACCCACTTTAAGGGGTCGAAAAGGGGTTAAACGTTCCAAACGTGAGACATTCGAATATTCCACTTCCCATTTGGTCACAACTCTGAAAATAGGCACAAATATCAACAATGGTAAAAATAGAAAAAGTAAGCTACTCCGATCTCGATTAACCCATTTTAAGGGGTCGAAAAGGGGTTAAACGATCCAAACGGGGGACATTCGAATATCCCACTTCCTATTTCGTCACAACTCTGAAAATCGGCACAAATATCAACAATGGTAAAAATAGAAAAAGTAAAAGCTATTCCGATCTCGATTAACCCACTTTAAGGGTCGAAAAGGGGTTAAACGTTACAAACGGGGGACATTCGAATATCCCACTTTCCATTTGGTCACAACTCTGAAAATCGGCACAAATATCAACAATGGTAAAAATAGAAAAAGTAAGCTACTCCGATATCGATTAACCCACTTTAAGGGGTCGAAAAGGGGTTAAACGTTCCAAACGGGGGACATTCGAATATCCCACTTTCCATTTGGTCACAACTCTGAAAATCGGCACAAATATCAACAATGGTAAAAATAGAAAAAGTAAACTACTCCGATCTCGATTAACCCACTTTAAGGGGTCGAAAAAGGGGTTAAACGTTCCAAATGGGGGACATTCGAATATCCCACTTCCCATTTGGTCACAACTCTGAAAATCGGCACAAATGTCAACAAAGACAAAAATAGAAAAAGTAAGCTACTCCGAGCTTGATTAACCTACTTTATGGAGTCGAAAAGGGGTTAAATGTTCCAAACGAGGGATATCCGAATGTTCCTCTTCTAATGTAGTCATAATTCTGATATTTGGTGCAAATGTTAAAAGGACAAATTTAAAAAAAAAAAAAAAGTTATTCCAATATCGATTAATGAATTTTTAAGGGATGAAAAGTCGACGCAACATTGAAACTATAGGAGGATTATTTTAATGTCTCAATTCCAATACAGCTACTACTTCGAAATTTAAAACAAAGAGCAAACATAAACACAATAAACTATTTCAATCTCGATTACGTAATTAAAAGGGTCCGAAGGGAATTAAACGTTCTAAACGAGGGATATTCAAATGCCTCTTTCCAATATAGTATTCACAATTATAAATTTCGTTAAAATTGTCAACAAAGGAAAGTTTCTATTTTGATAAATCAATTTGTCGGAATCGAAATGGGTGCAAACGTCTGAAATGTAGAATACGTGAATGTCTTTTGATCGCTAAAATGCTAATGGTAAAATTTCGTAGCGCAGCACGGGTATTCAGCTAGTACACTATAAACGCACAGATCAAATTCCTCAAAGGACAGTAACACAAGTTTACTGTCATGCATCCAAGTATTAAAATTAAAATGAAATAAAAGGTAAAAATTCTCCAAATATGTAAATATTCAATAAATACTAAAATATGCAATTAAATTCAGGCATTGTTATAGTTACTTAAATTGAAGCAGGCCGAGGATAGAGGAAGAAAGGTAATCAACTCACATGGAATTTCAGGGGCAAGCCATCGGCCGCGTGTCATCTCTCGCTCTTCAAAACTCTCGTCCTCTCTCCAAAAAACCACCGTCTTTTCTCTTGCTAGCTCGGAAAAAAACCCTTATACCTCGATCCTGACCTCTCTGACCTGTCTCCATCCTTTATTGGTTGACTCCCTCAGCTGGCTTGGGGGGATGTGTAATAGTTTCTGTGGTTTAAACCCCCATGCCAAATCGTAGGAAATGTCAGATTACATCATGACACTCTATATGCCAAATTGCAATGCATTATGTTGAAAAACACGTCACTTATGAGCGAAGATGTTTCGACCATTTTTTGACCGATCTTCAGGGAGAATTTCCATAAAACGAAAGGTATTTTTAAGGTTCTACTTCACAGCGGGAGAAATCGAACGGTCAGTGAGGCGTTTCACGACTTTATAAAATACAAATATTCTAAAATTGTATAGAAATTACTTGGATTTATAGTGACATGTTTAAGTTTAATACAAAAATAGCAAGTAAACGCAAAAGTAACATTATATATTTATAACGTTAAAGATGTGCATTCTTCGCACGAAATAAGTAAAATATCGAAAACTGTAATTGCAGAAGTATAACGTATACTACTAATAATTAGAAAATTAATAAATATAAAATGTAGGCATTAGTAAACAGTATTCAGCAAAGTGTGATTATTTTACAGAAACATTTCACTGTAAACACAAATGTAACTTGATCGTTGAAAGTATTTATAAAATGAAAAAATCACTTGATTCAGTAAAATTTTTAAAGGATAACTTATTGAAATTGCTTTAAAAGTGTGGTTTTAAATAAATGTAATTTAAGGTAGTAAATTTTTTTTAAGGAAGGACACTGTTGAAAACCACACAAAACATATGTTCCAAGATTCCAAACACGTTAGACAGATTAAAAATATACATACAAAAAATAAAACTGCTTTGTTTGTATAAAATAATATTTTTTTTTGTAATCTCAAGAAATTCTGTTCCGATTCAACCCGCTGTTCCTTTTCACCCTATTTTACGATAATTGAACGTTATGCGATTTTCCACACCTCTAGTTTAACTTGAATTAATCTTTGATAGTTTTCAAAAGTCGTCTACTATACGGTCCCTTAAAGTGAGAGTATTTTACATTTTCGCTAAAAAATCGAGAACTAAAAGTCAAAATGAAAAGAAAAAAATTGTGGTGGGGTTTCAGACCATGGTGAATGTAATGAAAGCAAAAAAAAATATGTATGTTTCTATTCAAAAAAATTTTTAAATTGTTTTATTAATTAATAATTAATTATTAAAAAAGAAATTGATGCAAAAGTTGATTGCTATTTATGTTTGGTCATTTACAAACTATCTTTTGAAAAAAAATTACTGAAATATATCAATTATTTAAGTATTTATGGCCAGAAAACCAACTTTTTTATTTAACATTAATTTATTATTTTCGTTTTATCATTTAAATTACAAACCATTTATTAGAAAATTACGAATTTTTGTATTTCGCATTCTTTTTTAATGCTGAATCCAAATATGGAATAATATTATGAGGTTGCTATTGAACTTTTTAAAGTTTGGTTCTGTTTTAATATGTAGATGACCCCTCATGATAAAAAAAATTACATACAATTATTAAAAACCTTCCTCGATTTACAACGGTACCTTTTGTTTGTTATTTCAACAATTAGAACAAAAGATATAGCCATCGTTCTGAATTTTTTTTTTGGGTACTGTACCACCAAATTCTATGTTATTGACAAAAAAAAAAAAAATCGAATTACAGCTTTTGTTTGATTTTCATGTTTCTATGTTTGAATATTTATAGATTATTTATAGATTAATTCACCAATGAACGTCGAAGCAATTCTAAAAGTGTTTATTTTGGGCTTTGGATATTTTTTCATCAATGTTTAGAATCGTACGCATTTGTTATTTGTGTGTACTAATCCAGCTTGCAGGAGTGTAGAATTTTCAATTAGGAGAATCGACTGGGAGTTCAAATCTTTTATTTACCATTTTTTCAATGTCGATAAGTTATTAAAATAATTTTAGTGAATTATATATATCTTAAAAATAATCCAGTATACTTGCAGAATTGTTTTTGTATTTTTTTTTTTAAACGCTTATTGTAAACTTTTATGTATGTTGCTTTCGTTGATCATATTTATCCGTTAACTATTTATTAGATAAATAAAATGGTATTAATGTTGTTGTTATCAGTATTTATACCCTTAAAGGTTTTTGAATCGTTAAATTTAATTTAATTAAATAAATTAGAATTCACGTATACAGTTTTACATACAGTTTGATATATGTTCATGAACAGTTTCTTGAGAAATATAGATGACCAACTATTACATCTATCCCATGTGCAATTAACTGTTGCGAATTTATTCTCAGATGTATTATAACCAACGATTTCAAAACGAATTTCGATATTCTCCTTCAAAAACTCTACAATACTTAAAGATGCAGCATCAATTTTCAAACAAGATCAAGATTAAATCTTCAATCATACCGTCTCAACAAGACCTAAAGCAATAGTAAACAGAAGAGTCTCATTCACAAGGCAGCTCAATACCAGAACAACAACCGATTGGGCTGGTCCATGAATACCTGAACGCGAACTTTTCATATATTGGTGACACAAAATATAAAGTTAAACAAAATATAAAGATATGTGTAAAGATCTTAAAAGTCCATTGTGGTCCCTGGAAATTATATAGTTAAAAAATGTATAGTAAACACTAGTCACTCCGGCGTGGAAACAGTCTCAGTAGGTTTCGCTCGGAAACAGTTTTATAGGTTTCCCTACTGTCAGCGTGATAAAAGTAGAAGTCCTGTCTTCACCCTAAAGACTATTGAATAAATTATATAAGTCCACGTGTTCTCCCGGGTTCATCAGAAACGGTTTTCGTCTGCGGGTAATTTTCCCCGTGGTTACGGTATCTTCCTTGTTTCTGCGGGACGATACTTCTGGTAGTTTCTGTGAATGTCGTGGTTTCCACCAGTCATTTGAAACAGGAAAGCAATGAAATTTGAAAATTGTTGTCTGCTAGATCTTCTATTCGGTATTTTCCGTTACTTCAAGTATTAGCTTCACTTACAGAATCTTCATTCAGAAAAAGATAAGGACATGGATAAGTTTGAAATTTCAATATAAGTGCATAACTTGACCATTTCATTTGAAGTTCTACTTCATTTGGAATTCTGCTTCCAGAGTTATGTTAGATGGAAACTATGCGAGATGAAGGCTGACTCATCACGATCGATTTGTTATGAAATCAGTTGGTCATCAGCTACGTTGGTTTCAGACACCAGTTATTCAGAATCCAAAATTCGCAACTTCAAAAGAAAATTTCTCAACCATTAAACGATAACTCCTCTGATAATATCAAGTATTTGTCGACGATCCCATGACGTCCTCCTTAACAATATGCCAGAGTGAACTTCTTTTTTTAGATTTCAACTTATTTGAACAATCATTCAATATCTATGTGATTTTCTTGCAGTCAGAAACCATTTAATATGCTCATGCAAGAATTTTCTTTAATGTATTGCTGCCCAAACCATTAAACAACTTAAAGTTAAACCATCTGTTATGGAGAATCCTGTATTAGTTTCATCATTCGATTATTTTGTTTCGAATCCATCGTTTCTAACAATCTAAACAGAAGGGTTACTCTGATAAAAAATCTATCAGTTGAACAATCATTCAATATCTATGTGATTTTCTTTCAGTCAGAAACCATTTAATATGCTCATGCAAGAATTTTCTTTTAATGTATTGCTGCCTAAATCGTTAAACAACTTAAAATTTAACCGCCTGTTATTGAGAATCCTGTATTAGTTTCATCATTTGTTTATTTTGTTTCGCTTCACCGTTTCTAATAATCCAAACATATGATTTTTTAACAGAAGGGTTACTCTAAGGGTTATTATTATCTGGATGTGCTTAAATACTTTCAAAAATTTTCAAGCAACCTTACACTGAGCTCTTGTTGCTGCTCTGAAAACTAGAAGTCTAATCACAGACCAACCCAATGCTAAAACAAAATTATTTCGTATTATATATCACTGAATACTGAATGGTTTATTATAGATTGAAGAACTTGTCTAAAATTCTAGAAATATCCAGATGGACATAATTGTTGTCACTACTTGAAAGCTTGTATTTCCTTTCTAAACATTGTTTATGATAGTAACATCATATTCAATAGCTAAGTTTACAGGAAAATAACTAAATATGTTTTATGATTTGTTACATCAATGTAACGATTCTAATTTAATTTTAAAGCTGCATTGTGATTGATCACAAACATGCTCATGCATTGCAACACGTTAGAGCCTCATTAAAAAAACAAATAATATAACAAAATAACAAATACTCCAATTAATAAAAAGCTATAACTAAAATTTCTTGCAGAATAATATATTACAGCTTGCATTTGCATATTGTACAATTATTTACTAAATATATTTGGTAACAGTATAGTATTTTAACGAAAAAAAAGTATACGTTTCATATTTCCATTGATACTGTTTTCCTAAAATCAGAATTTATATACCTTATTTTAAAATATTTTACCTTCAAATAATGGTTTTTAACATGTCATGGAAGTTCTTGATAAATAAGAACTATGTCAAATTGCATTTTTTTCATGGCTACAATCCATTCTTATTACAGTGGTTATTCTAGAAATAACAAATGAAAGATTTTTTTTGCAAGAAAATGTATCATTTCATACATCCGATTCTATGAATATATATTATTAATAGCAGCAAAATTAAGTTGTGATTTATACATATTTTCAAAAATGTAAATTCAAAACGTCTACAATTGGCATAAAATCATTCCTTCAAATTTCTAATAATTACAAACAACCTTTAGAATTAAAGTACAATAAATCTCAAAATCCAGAAAGAAAAAAAAGAAAAATGATTGCATTAAATACTCAATTAAGACCGAGTAAATTATTAATGAATTACTATAAAATAAAGAATGAGCTAATGCTTTGTGGGATTTGAAGTTAAACCTTGCATTTCCAATTAACGACTTGAAAAATTGAAACTGTTTAGTAGGTTGTTAACGAAATGAGTAAAATTCATTAAAATAATTAAACGAACTTTTTCTACTTTGAATCTACAATCCTTGAAATCTTTATGAATGCTTAGGAAAAAAAAATAGTTAATGGAATTACATTGCTTTTTAAGGAATTTTAGAAGATTAAAGCCTAGATAAGTCATTTATTTGGTACTGCCATCTAATCCTACTTAATCCATTAAGATAAATGCAAATTTATGACAAAATTTAACCGTTAGTAAACTCAGTAGTTTTTTTTTTAATTCCTAATTACTTTTGCTTCAATTACAGATAGGAATATTTTTAAAAAATATTCAGGGAATATAAGTAACACCAAATAAGGTAATATATAATAATGAATTATTTATGTGTGTGAGTTTGCAATTAAACTGTTCCATATATTCCATTTTGAGTGTTTGTGTATGGAGGGTAAAATTATGTGAGTGCGCAATTAAACTGTTCCATATATTCCATTTTGAGTGTTTGTGTATGGAGGGTAAAATTATGGAAGGTTAATTATCCCAATTGACGTCATTTATTGAGCTGAAACATGGCTGATAGACACGTTTTAACTGACATTGCATTATATTAAGTTTTGTAGGAAAAATCCCAATAATATTTTTTATTCTTATCCGATCACATAAATTCATATGTAACTATATACATTTGATCAAATTTCATGAGGGATGATACTTTTCTTTAAATGATGAAATTTATGCTATTATAAAAATCCTTTATAATATTTTATTGAATATAGACACGTTTTCATTAGATTGTAAAAATCAAGAACTCTTCTAATAATAACTTTAGTACAAGTTTTCTGCAAAATTTAAATCTTAGGAGACATATCAAGCTTAGCATTTTAAGCATATGGTTATTTTATTATCTAGATCAGGAGAACAGAAATGTAAGCATTTGCAAGAGAGTAGTAGATATCTGATCGTGTAACATTAAAAGAAAATGTTTTAATAATTTATTTTATATGAATCTCTACCCCTCTCTCTCGAAAATTTGTCAAAATATCAATTAAGTATGTAAGTTTCTTTTGAGTATTCGTCTAAGTATGAAAGTTAAAATAAAAGTAATAAAAGTTATATTTTGTAATTTTTGTTTAAGGGGGTGCGGTACCGAAAATAAAAAAAAAACTTTATTTATGTACATTTTTATGTCAAAAATTTATTTTATGTATGAGATACTATTTATATATCTTTGAGAAAATGTTTTTTTAAATATTGTGTTTTGTTATTTAAAAAAAATTTAAAAACCAAGAAAAATCCATAATAATTGATGTTTGCGTATTTTGATATAAGTCAAGAAAAAATAAAAAAATTTCAAAGTGAAAGCTTTCTGTAATACATAATTATATAAAGAAAATTTTGTCTTCACAGAATTTTGATAGGTGAACTAAAAAAAATTAAAAAAATTCTCAAAGTTAAAATATTGAAATTTTTGCTTTTTTTTATGTTATCTTTTACGCTAAAAATTATATTTTAAAACAGAATTAAAAAAAAAATAAAATTCTGTGAAGACAAAATATTTAAAACTATATAAATTAAATACTCCAAAAATTTGAATAGCCAATTGTTAATGGTTCTGGAGATATATCGATTTGAATATGCAACATCTGTGAAAAACACTAGTGCTCGAAAAACGCACTTGAAGCAGACGCTTCAAGGTGTTATGCCCATTAGTGATGTTTAAATCACAGGTAATTTTGTGGCGTTCTAATCACCGGAGGAATAAGATAAAAACATCATTCTCTTCAGGAATGTATGAACTATTTTTTAAAATCAGAAAAAAAAATTGGGATTTTTGAAGACATTTCGGTACCATACCCCCTTAAAAACTAATGAGTATCCAGTCTCTTTAATAATTAAAATGAATTAAAAAAAAGTTTTATTAAAGATTATATAATTAAATAAAATTAAACGAGATAAAACCCTTATAAACATAATCACTCAACTTTACTTGCATAACTTAAAATGAGTAAAATAAACCAATGATGTCAAATAACACATATGATCAAATATTTAAAATTTAAATCGTTAAATTTGTTTTTTTAAAGTTTTAATATGGTGTAAAGTAAACAATGTGATATTAAAATATTTCTAATCGAATGATAATTTTTTTAAATTTAGGAACAAGATATTTCAAATACTATTTTAATTGTTAAGAAAAATGTGTGGCTACGATTTATACTGATGCTTCGTTTTTACTTATTTTCCTAAGAAAAGTCAATTCCAATAATTTCATTGTTCTATTTGCTCCAAATTCAGATTTATTAAAGGCAACAGCACATTATTTGACAGCATTGTCTCAAAAGCGCTAATTCAGTACCATTTAATCAAAAGCATTTAAAACCTTTACAAAAGATAGCTTCTTTCGTTATAACCAATGCGCCAATCAAAGTACAAATATACCCATGGCATTATTTAACGCTATCTTTCCTGGAAAATGAATATATTTCACAGAAATAGCAAGTCAAAAATATATTTATCTCCAAACTTTATGTAACTACGTCATTAGCGAGTTTAACAATTTATGCATTACGCTAGATAAGCATTAAACAATAATAACTTACTCGGGCATTGCTAAATTACTTACACGCCTTGCATCATAAGTTATCTTGTAAAGCTCCACGACTTCTACAACAATCTCCCTCCTTCCCTAACAGAGATAAAACTCTTCTACCCTTTTGAATACAACTTGGCATTCATTCAGGATCCCTGTTTGTTGAAAGCTCAGAATTCACTCGCCTACGCTGAAATGAAACAAATTCTTTAAAACAGTTTTAAAATATACACCGAAATCAAAATCACATTAGACTCCATATAAAAATAAATGAGAAACTTAAACAGAAACACGAATGCGGTAATTCGTTTTTTTTGGGCTGAGTGTGGAAGAGGCTTTACAAGTAGTTTAGGAAGTGAAAAGCGGAAGAGTAAGCAAAATTGTGAACTATTCATCTTTTTCGTTGTTCCGGTCAGGTCCTAAATTAAGTTATGCTTTTGTTATTCTCAGCGGTAGGTTTTAGGATATAAATTCAATTCCACATAAAAGAAAATTGAGGAAATGTTGTAGAAGGGGGATTACATGCTGTAATGCATTGCATGTTTATTTCATCACAGAGAGATAAATTTGTTTTTCGAATATCTTAAGTAATGCAGCCCCTTGTGGCACAGAAATACATTTGAATATAATTTAGTATATTGGGGATTCCAGGGAGCAGCATTGGGAATTTGTTTCATAACAGATTTCCATAGTACTTGGGGATGTTAATTATGTAAATTATAAAAAGCAAATATTTCGTACTTTTGAAACAAGTTTTTAAAAAGCCCGTATTGTCTACTTTATATTATTGTATTTCAAAATCCCAAACATTTTCAACATTGAAAATATTTAAATAAATACTGATAAAATTCGAATTTAATCATGTAGTACTAAACTATAAATTTGGGAATATACGAAGAAGAAATGAGCGTTGTTATTATAAAAATATATTTGGAAAAATGCAGTAATATGAAATACATTGTTTTTTCATTAAACTGATCTTGATCAATTAAGTTATTTTTATTTTTAAAGTAGAATTAAGAATCAAATATCACATTATATAAATCATTTCAAGGAATTCTGATAAAATTTTAATTTATACTTTATATGAAATGTAAAGTATATCTTAACTAATTAATGGATATTACAAGGAAAAGAACTCAGAAATTTACCAAACGAAATATTTAAAACAATACATAGATAATTGAGAGCCTATCAATTACTTTTTAATCCATCCACATATAATTTGAAAATTATTTACATTTATTCGATTCTTACGTTACATTTATTCGACATATCCTTTATCCGGAAAATATATACCTTGACATTTAAAGCACTTTTTTCTATCTACAGCATAAAAATCTAATATATGTCTGGATATTATTTTTCTCCTTAAATCCAACTCCTTGAAGTAGTATCGGTTGGCATACAACATTATTGAATAACTCTCATTTTGAGTTGGAACATTTATCACGCTTGACAGGTATAGAGTTGCAATATGTCTCGTAAAAGTCCTTGGAAACTTGAAGAAATGACAAAATTAGATTAGGATATTATTACGTTTCGTTCCTTAAATGTGTAGCATTGAAAATCCATCCATTCGTTCATGTTTCAATCTTAAATCTGTATTTTTCTATTATCCATGGTAAATATACCATTTTTACGTATTGACATAGTATTTTTTAAATTTTTTTTTAATAAGTTGTAAAGGCATTTGTGTTGATAAATACTTTATCAATTATTATATATTTAATATGTTCACGTAATAAATATTTATTATCATATATGTTTGCTATGTACTTTATTGATAATGATTCCTTGAATTCGGGTATGAAACATAGTATGAGCATATATTTAAATACATTTCAAATGCTTTTTAATTCATGTTGTTTATGTGACTGTAAAATGTTTACAAAGCACTGTACAGCGCTTGAAAAAGTTTAAGGTTACAAAAGATATTATTTTATAAATTGCTAGTAATCTAAAAACTTCTCTTTTTATGTCAAATATATTAATTCTTCTTAAAATCATAAACTTTGAAAGATCCTTCAAAGTCTCATTTGAGATGTTTTTCATTTGTTGTCAATAACTTTTAAATCATTTTGGTGTTGCAAGTTTTATTTCCATAAATTTCTCGCATCAGAATGCCTATTAAATTTTTTGTTAGGGAAGGTCAGGACTTCTTAATAGACAATAAAGGCATCTTACATTATCATGTAGGAGCGACTCTTGAAATGTATATGAACTCATTGCTCTAATGGAACAAGTACTTCAGATACTATCAAAGGTGACTTAGACAGTTAATTTTCTGAAAAGATTTCTAAGTAGGCTTCTGATGAAATATTACTTATCAGATAACCAATTGTATTTGTTGTACCGTTAAGTGCAAAACCATCCCAATGATCACGGAGCTACCACTAAATTGATGAATACAAATTAGAATATGTCACTGCTAAAATTATGGTAATAGTAGAGAAACTCGTCCGATTAAGATTACACATTTTGTGGTTGCTAGACATTTATCCATAAAAGCCAATTTATGGTGCCCTCTAATGTCTGTTTATTACTAGTATACTATCTATTGCCGTGGAAATAAGACTAACTCCACTTTCCACGGGTATTCCAAAAAAAGTCACCTGTCATTGCTGCATTGTAACATTTTTGGACGCCAATTTCCTAGATACATCACACCAGTTCAAAATCGAAGAATCTTGTTTCTATTACGACACCCATATACCAGATTTTCTTAGACGAGAGCTTTTTTCCTGATAAACAGACCACCTGTGCTTCATTTCATGCTTAATAGTTAGAGTCGGTTGGCGTATCTTATTACTAAGTTGTACATTTGGGTGTTTTGATAGCACATTGAGAAGTTTGGCTACTGCAAGAAAGGTTCAAATCATTTAAAATTTGTGAATTAGAAAGTTTTTTTATTAGTTTCTTCCCAAACAATAGCTCTCATTATCAATAAGTCAGTGCAGAACGTCGACCTGTACATTTAAATTATAGGTTAATTATCGCTATTTTTTCAAAGTTATTCATTTCGTTGTTCTCTATTCTTAAACTTTAAGCTATTTTTCAAAGAATTTTATCCATATTCTTCATAACTAATAGACATATTTCACTAAATAAATTTAATTTATTAACACTCCCCATTTTCTCAAGTGCTTAAATAGTTCTCTGATACCTCAATACCCAAAATAAAATAGTTTTTCAACCCATAAATTATTAAATAATTAATATATTTTAGCTACGTTTTCTCAAATAATATTTATAAGACCAAACAAAAATAGCATGGTACTTTTGTATTAAATAAATTTTTTATAATTAATTATTATTTAATAAAACAAATAAAAACTTTTAAAAGTAGAAACGTATTTTTTAGCTTTCGTTTCATTCATTATGATAGAAAACCATCCGAAAGTTTCCATCTCGATTTTGATATTATGTGTGAATATTTTAATAAACATGTAAAAAAAGTAACTTTTAGGAACTTAATTTCATGAAAAACGCTTACTTTTAGGAATACTTCATTACATTTGAAGAACATTAAAGTAAAAAAGTCAATCTAAAAAAGTTTAAATAATAATTTTATATTTACAAAGTGCTAAAAATATAGTAGGTAAACTTACAATTTAAAATTTTAAAATTCTTTATATTAACTTGGATTTTTTTACATTTTTTTTATGTCTGTGGTGGGAAAATCCATGAAGGGCTATATAATATCAAGCTGAAATTCGACAGAGAGTTTCATCACCGACGACAATGTATTTATCAAGTTTTTGGGTCTTTAACTAAAAGGTAGGTTATTTTTACACATGCTTCTATTACCCAAATTCAAAATAATAGAATAACATAACTTTTTAGACGAAACTTGGCAATGAATCGTATAAAATGAAATTCTACAAATTAAAAGAATAACCCATGTTAATCAAGAATGGACAAAATAATTTTCAATAACTTTACAGATATTATTTTAACAATCTAAGGGTCGTTTACACATTTAAAATTTATATTGATTTTTATATGGGTCAAAAAATTAGAATAATCAATACATTCAATATGAATTTGAAAGCAGACAAAAAATTTGCATCGATAGGTTGCGACAAGTATAAAGCGTGGCGGTCGAAAAATCTTACGGTAGTCTTTTGTTGAAAATGGATCGTCAATGTGATATTTCTGAAACAACGAAATCGTGTTTTTTATCATTGTTTAAAGCTGGAAAGAAACAAAAATTTATCTTTGATCAGGTGAATGTTTCATAATCTACGGTTTTAAAGATTTTAGAGGAATACAAAAGAACTGGTCAACTAAAAAGAAACCGAAGTAAATGTGGTAGAAAGCTTGTAACAACTGAAAGAGATGAAAGCAAATTAAATTGAATCATCCAAAATAATCGCTTTAAAACTGATTTTTAAATCAATAAGGGTTGGAAAGATTCTGGAGTTGTTGTGCTTAAGTCAACTACACTTACGTGATGGCACAAATTTGAGATTCAATCGCGGATCCTCAAAGTAAAACTAAATATGAACCTGAAGCAGAGACGTGAGCAACTCTCCTGGTTCAAAGAGAAGCTCATCTGGGGCATCCAGACTGGGAAAGTATTTTATTCAGATATATGAATCTTTATTCAAATACATGTTGACGAAGGAAGTGTTCGGGTTTGGCGCGTGATGCTTTCGATAAATCTTGTTTAAGACTCCAGATTAGCTTCTCTTTGCACCAGAAGAGTCGTGCACGTCTCTATTTCGTGTTCATCTTTGGTTTTAGTTTGGGGACCCACGATTGAAACTCAAATTTATGCAATCGCCTAAGTAAAGTTAATTTTGGCACGACAAATTAAGATTTTTTCCAACATCTTGATGTAGAAAATAGTTTTAAAGCGATTATTTTGGACAATACGTTTTAATTTGCGTTCACCTCTAACAGTTGTTACAAGCTCTCTACCACATTTACTTCGATTACTTTTTAGTGGGCCGGTTCTTATACTTCAAAACCGTAGATTGTGAAACTTTAATTTAATCTGAGATATAAACTGTTGGTTTTTTTCCAACTTTAAGCAACGATAAAATACACGATTTCGTTGTTTCAAAAATATCACTTTGAGGACCCATTTTCAACAAAAGACTAACATAGGATTTTCCTAGCAGCAAGCTTTATACTTGTAGCATCCTATCGCTTAACAGTTATGCAAATATTTTGTCTGATTTTTTAATTCATATTGAATTAATTAATTATTCTAATGTTTTGACCCATATAAGAAATCAACATAATTTTAAATGTGTTAACGACCCTTACACTGTTAAAAAAATATCTGTATAGTGGTTGAAAATTGCTTTGCCATTTCCTGAATAACATGGGTCACTCTATTAATTTGCATTTGTTCATTTCACATGACGCATTGCCAAGTTTCGTGTAGAAAATTCTGTTATTCCATTATTCCATTTTGAATTTGGGTTGTATTGACTTCCTGGAGTAGTAATTAATCCATAACCTTCAACCAAATATTTTGAAATTTGTCAGATAGTCTTGTAGTCGATGTCAATGCATTCTGACAAGATTTAAAGTTCTACTGCCAGTTGATATTTACTATTCAAATAATTTCATCTAAAAGACTATTATTTAAGGAATAATTTTATTACATTTAAGCTAATATCCAATGTTCTTGAAGTTAGGATTTTTAAGCATTGTTTACCCTGTCTTTTAAATCCTTCTAAGCCAAGTTACCAACTTGGGTTCGAAGCCATTAAAAGCTTAACCTGTTCAGGACCGTGATCGCGTATATGTGATCAGACGATTCTTCCCTCACGGCCCGCGATATCGTATTTGTGATCAGTGTTTCCGTGCCAGCCGGCCCATCATCACACAGACGTGATTTCAGATTGGAACGTTTTATTTGAATTTAACGGGGCAAAATGCTTAACGGGGAAAAATGCCCGGTCCCGTGCGTGCGTAGTCTCTTTGAGCGCGCGGGCCTGGGGAAGCGCTTCTTTCTCCTTTCGCCGGTCCTGAACAGGTTAAACCGATTTAGCCACACGGTATACCAGTATACTTATGAACATTTTGAAAGGCACAAAAATACACATTATGGATTTTGAAAGACCCCAAAATACACATTAGGGTGGTCCTTATATAGTTTCGAAATGAAATACCATCCTAGTTTAACTCTCACCTTCTCATCTTTTCCCTTTTGACCTAATTTGACAAGGTGTCAAATATTTCATTTCATTAAATTAATATTAAAACGTGCCGCAACGACCTTGAATTTGTTAAAAAAAATATGACACAAATTTAAATTTTTTCGGATTCAATGGCATGCACCCGAAATTTTCTACTTTTGAACTATTTTGACAGTTTTCTAAGTTTTATTATCATAAGTTAATTTTAACCCGTGCCACACTGATATTGAAAGTACTAAAAATGGATACAGACTTGGCAAAAATGAAAGAAAATAGTCAACATTTGTTATTCCCTTAAATAAATAATAAAACAAAATTTGAAATATTGATACAATTTACCAAATAAAAGAAATATAACTTTCATACAATAACAATTTGGTATTTTTATAGATATTTTAGCGTATATTTACAGCGACCGTCCACACGTCGAAAAACACACTTTTTTTTTTTTTTTTCATAAACTTCGGTCCTCTTTCATGCACAATTTACTATACGATTATTTTTTTTTTTAAATTTATATTTGACATGTTTATAAGAAATTACTACAATAAGAAATTACTACAATTATTACAAAGAAAAATTTAAGCGAAAAATAATAATTTATTAATGTTTAAAGAAAGGGATTGATTTAACATAAAATGATTCATCAATGTCAGATAATATAGTAATTTTACAAGTTTGATTCTTGTGTAATGTTTCATTATTTGGAAAATATATGAACAAAATTAACAAAAATAAATTTTATTAATTAAATAAAAGTTATTTGAATAAAAGATAATTCGACAGATTTCCTCTGTAAAAATAATGGAACATATAAAAAAATTAACATGTTCCAATTACTATAAACTATTTTAATAATGTCAGATAACATCATAAAATTACGTTTTTGAATTTGATTATTAAACTATTTATGCTGCTTTATTATTTCCAATTTTTAATTTGACTGCTTTCATAAAATATGTTACACATGAATTCCTTTCTGATTGATTTACTTTTTTATTTTGTATTAGGATCTGATTAATCATGTAACAATACATCCAAGTAGTTTCCCACAAATTTTGTTCTAATACCTATATTTTTTTAATATACTGAAACACGTACTCGTTCGTTTCCCGGCTTAACTTTGGAACCTTGAAAGTGCGCTTCTCGATATTGATACCTGCACTTCGCTAATAAGTTGTGTGCTTTTTAAAATGCAGTACTGATATTTCATATTTAGATGAAGTGAAGTATTCTAGATCGTGAGAAAAAGGTAAAAAAATAGAGTTCGCTTAGAAATGTTTAAAATTAAATTTGAATATTAGATTTAAAGATAATCGAAAACAAATAACTTAAGAACAAAATTCTATGAATTTTAAAACTGAAGATATAGCCACATTCAATTTTTTTCTAGTACTATACAAGTAATAAGCATTCGACATGAAACACTAGTAAACTTCTGAAATGCTTCGTTTACGCAATATCTATCTTTAGTTGTTTCCTAAATTCAATTATCAGCTGAGGGAACATTATCTCAATCAGAAAATATGCTGCAAACAACTTTTCAAAATTTATTTATGAAAAATGATTGTAAATTTACGCACTCAAATCCAAATATCTTTTATTTATTCTGAATAAAACATTTTTTTTTTATTAATTAAAACAATTTTATCAACAGGAAAGAGTTTCTTCAACGATCGGTTAACTGCAACTTCAGCGCAATTGGATAGTCGCAAGATGGTTTATTAGTATTTCCTAAAAGCGAACCTTTAGTAACAGTGTCGGTCCTAATTGACATCTAATCTATTTGCCAAGTTTCAGCCCGATTGGATGACGGCAAGGGGGATTGTTAAGTCTCCGCAGATTTTCCCGCTATCGACAAATATACATACACACAAAATCGAAGTTAATATAAAGGATTTAGAAAGAAGCTATATGTGAAGTATCTAACATTTAACCACTGCTTAAAAAAAAGAAAAATAGAATCCTGTTCAGTTAAAAAAAATCCTTTTATTTAACATCTGATAAATGAAGTTTTTGTAAATGTAGCAAACAATATAAATGTATCGAAGTACTTATACAGCACATATGCTAGCACATGATACAACATTATTCTTAAGAAAACTAATCATCCGTCAAATATAACTAGTTCTTCCTATTATTCTTTGCTTTTATTTTTTACACACTCACACACACACATACACAATTGATAGTTTAAAAAATATATATTGAATTACGAAAATAATTCCTTATGTTAAATGTCCACCCTCCAAAACAGGATACGTACATGCGACGTTTAATAACAGTAATTACTAAGTATTTTATTACGAAGTGATTGATTGATAAAAGTGGAATTCAAGATATTTTATTCAAATCAAATCGAAAATTAAACAAGCAAGTGCAAAAGATTATAAGGTGTATTTTGCTTGAAGACGTCCAATCACACGTTAAGACGAATGACTGAATTTCCGAATATCTTGAGTAATCGTTTTATTTATAGTCGATGCTTCAATTTATCATAATTTGTTACGAATTATTTATTGCCCTATGTTTCATGTACGTTGAAACAAAAAAACAACTAATGTATATCCATCATTAATCTCCAGTATATATATATATATATATATATATATATATATAGGAGAGCAACTTTTATTTCTCCGATGAACACTAAGGACCGGCGTATGTCTGGGGTCCAAAGATCAATTAGTTACCCTAAAAGGAATCTACCTGCCATCTAACGACCTACGTTCGACAAAAAAGATAAAAGTTTAGATTGAAAAAAGAGTATCTGGGCGTAGATTGTAGGATTTTCAATTCTTACCCCCATCTTATTCCTGTTCCTCCTTCCCTCATGAATTTGTCGGAAGAAAAATTATATCAGTTCACTGGAATGATTGAAAACCTTTTTAGTTTTTCATGTAAAAAAAAACATTTTAAGTAGTTAAATAATAATAAAAAATAAATCTCTACTTGAGTTCTTTTAGGCGGTGACATAGCTTTTAAGACTGACTTACATCAGTGTAAATTGTCATACATTTTCACTCTTAAAAGCTTTTAGAACTTTCCTATGTTTTTTATAGGTTGTTTCCCTAAGAACAGATTTGCAGGCATAAAAAAATCACAGTTGCCACTCAAAATGGTTACTTTTTTATTGTATTACGTAAGCTAATTTAAAAATATGTCGGCATAAAAAATAAAGTTTAACGCTGGATCGATGAATTTCTAGCTTGAGTGAAAAGAAATGCCATTAGCGATTCTTTAAGATTTTGGATTCTAAGGGATGATAAAAAAAAGGAATTCTATAATTGTTGGCGTTACATTAGAAGAGATTTCTGAAAATCTCATTTTAACATATTTCAAAAGTATACTTGTATAAAACGTTTGTGTGTTTTATGGATTTGTTAAGTTTTTTCTTACATAAAAAGATTTTGGTTTGTAAAAAAACCCTACTTTTTGCAATTTAAAGTATCGTTCTTTATACAATAGGATTAATAATTGCCCAAAAAGTTTATTCATGAAGCATTTAATTAGTTTTTAAAAGCTTGGAAAAAAACTAAAAATAAATGATCTATTTATTTATATCTGACAATCTTAAAGGGCAATTGGTGTACCCCTAAAACCTTACCTTTTTAAATTACATTTTTATATTAATCGATATTTCAAGTTTATAACTAATTTTGATACAAAAAGATATTCTAGTAATTTGCAAATTGTAACTTTTTTTGTTTTTAAAAAAATTAAAGGATTATCAAATATAAGAATCATAATCAAAAGAAGAAAAACAATTCCGTTAAATTCGGCGATTTTCAAATAATGTTTTTACCATTTTCTCTTGTTCAATATTAACAATTATGCGGTTATTTTTAGTTTACTCACCTGGGGCCAACATGATGACGAAAATAATAATAATAATAATAAAAAATATCAATAGGGTTCTAGTTATAATAGAAACTCAACTGTAATGCCTTGAAATCCAGCCTAAGCCCAATCAACTTAATGCTTTGCTGTTTTGAATTCGAACTTGTCGGCGTATTTTGATTATGTAAAATAAAAAATAAAAATTCAATTTATGAAAGATTAAGGAAAAAATATGCAAGTGTAAAAATTGTAAAAAAAAAAAAATATTCTTCAACTTTTAATTAAAAAAAAAAATTAAATTGTTTAAAAATACTTGACTTTTTGTTTTAAATAATACCATGTCATTTGATAGGTACATGTTGAATTTTGAAAACCACATAAATATGAAAAAGATAGTAAAAAATTCACGTTCTAACAAATTTTGAATTTAATTTTTTTCCACCATATTTAAATTTTCATCCTAAGTGATTTAAAAAAATCTCAAGAATTTTTAATAAATTACAGTTGAAAGAATATTTCTGTATAAGCCATTTAACTAATATGGTTGGTTGTTTTCAGATTACCTGGCGCCGTCAGCAACACGAGGGCTATAATGCACCGAAACATTCGTCATTAGACAAGCCAACATACATTTACAAACACCCATGCCTAACACGGGACTCGAACCCACAACCTCGCGGTCTAGAAGACAGCACGCTAACCACTATACCGTTTGATCGGCATTTAACTAATATGATATCAGCAAGACGTGAACCGAGAAAAAGGTATACATGCAATACCTGTGTCAGTTTTCAATTTTAAAGTTATGAAGTAGTACGTTTCGAAGCATGATTTGTGACTTTGTCTTGGTGGAGTTTCGCACATTTAAAATCCTTAGGATAAAGAAAGTGATTTACATCATTGAATATAGGATGTAAAACGTTATCTTGATAGTATGAGTTCATTTTAACATTTTTCCCCTGTTCTTCTTATTCTTCCCGTTCTAAGAGATCAATTATAAAACCTTTACTGAAACTTTCTTGTCATTTTCAAAACTAAGTTCGGACATATTTTTCTTCACGTTTATGATAGTGAATGGAACATTTTTTAAAAATATGTTTAGGGAAACATATGTTTCATCAATTGTAACATTTATCTCCTGTAAAATGGTTTTCATATATGGTTTTGGTTCTACAAGAGAGGTCTTGGGTTAAACCACAAGCCTCAACAAAAGACTGCAAACATACTATTTTTTGATTTTCTAAGCTCTAAATATCATCGATATAGATAAACAACTGGATAGACTGCTTAACTTTGGGGAAACGAGCCGTTGCCACCGCGGAAGCGATATGCTTGGATGGAGGAATTTGTATTGCCGGTTTGGATTTTCTTTGATCTTGGTACATTCGTTTTACTTTTAATATTTAGCATGCAAAAAAAACCAAAAAAAAAAACAACAACAAAAAAAAAAAAAAAAAAAAACAACAACGTATTTGAAGAAAATAGTTTAACCAATAAATAAAACTGATCAAAATAATTCTTAGTATAGGATTTGTATATTTGAAACAAACATTTGAGATTAGTTACTGACGGTATCTGTAAACGTGTTTTATCTTTATTGTTTTGAATTAAATTCTTTAAATTTTAAGTCCCATAATTAAATGTTTTGAAAATAAATTATTATCTACACATTATGAGAATACAGTAAACACATTAAATAGACTTTAAAAATATATTTATTTCTAAAGTAGAAATTAAAGATAATTGAAGAAGTACAGTAAACCAATTGAAAATAAGTAGTAATAAAAGATTGCAAAATGCAAATTCATTTATACTGTAACTAATGTAATACAAAAAAATAATTTAAGTTTCAAAGACATATATTTGATACGTTAATTCTGAAGTGGATCTCTGAAAAAATCTTAATTATAGTGCATTCATTAATAAAAATTGGGGTTTCTTGTAAAATAAAATTGACCAACTGAATTACTTTTGGTACCATTTTAGCTTAAAAACTAAATCAAAATTATTTGCCAATGAAACAAATTAAATCAGTTTAACATTTACTCAAAAAATCCGTCTAATATACAGCAATTCATTTAAACAAGTATAGAGTAAAATCCGAATGTGTTTTACAATAAATAATAAAGTGCATTCTAAGAGAGGAAATTTGATAATTAGAAAACTATGAAGAAACCCGTGCCTTCCTGACACATAAGCACTTCACTTTCTCCTAATTTAATAAAAACATCTAAATAAATTAAAATAAAATAAATGCCCTTTAGATCGTGGTCAGCATTTTTACATCAAAATTAGTTTATCCCTACTTTTAATTAGTAACCAATAGCACTTGAGAACCACCTTCAAGAAGTCCCCCCAATCTGCACCTCTGTCCAATCTTCATCAGGCTGTAAATTAGGTCCTGACCTTATAAACCTGGACTGCCATCCCTTGCACAAAATCACGCCAGAATGTCTAATCTCCTCTTATAAAAATTACCATTACATGTGGGGTTGGTTCTTACTTGAACCCCATATTATCACATTCTGCATTTGTGGATTTTCTCTGGTTACCTGGGATTTCACTTTAGAAACATTTAAAGCTGTATGAACCATTTTCGTATATTCATTTGGAATATTATTTCCATGTGGACATACTGATTGCCGGATTTTATCCTTCGATTAAAAATGTTTCACTTGGAGATTTCATTGCCATTGGAATTACAATGTTTTCAAATTACGGAATAATACGATAATTTTAATTTGAAGTTTTAAGTTATTACGAGAAATTTTCCCCTCAAAAATATTTGAATTTTTTAACAACAAATTGTTCTAAAAATGTCTAAATACCCTCTGTAGAATATTAACTCTGAAGTTTCCTTAATACATAAATCAGTTTATTTTTACATTTAGTTTGAATACATGTTTTTATAGAAACATTTCAAAATGAAAAAAAAAGAAAAGGTTTAGCAATTATTTAACTCTGATTCATACTTACTGTTTAAATATTTAAGTGGATTAAAAAACTTTTACCCATTAAAGACGACTTTGAAATAATTAAAAACAATGACTTTTTATCCTATACTTGTTTATTTAGATAATTTAACATATAATTTGAATTTTCGAAATTTGTTGAAAAATTATTTTTATGATTTTTAAAAAACACTAAGTGGAACCACAATCACAATTTGATAGCAAAGAAAAAAAAATGTTAATTGGCAAATCTTCTTACTAACCGTCGTTAATGGGTTAATAGACAAGAACTAAACATTCTGGGATACTTTGAAAAAAAGTACCTAATGATTTTAAGTTTTTTTTTTTTTTTTTTTTTTTTTTTTTCAATTTTAATGAATGTTTCTCTTGAAAGTTCTTGATAATTTGTTCGTCTACTTTAAAAAAAGATAAAATGTATTTGGTGCGATGTGTTCACGATATTGTTACACAAATTTTATGTATATAATTGTAAATAGTGACGTATTACTTTAAAATTCTATTGTATTTTATTTGATCTTATTCTATTTATTAACAGCGATAATACAGGTTACAAAAAAGGTGGCAACACTTAAAGCAATCGGGAAATTTCGAGATGTTTCTTTTATTTGACGAGTTGGTTGGATATTTCGAGAAGGTTCTTAAGCGCCTGTATAAATTCGACCGTGGCTAAAATCGACTGACAGTTTGACTTTGGAACTCGATGAAAGCTGAACGCTTTGAGTGTGCCTGACCTGAATAATCGCTGAATTCAAAGTTGTTGTTATTGAAGCTTGTGTCGAAGCTTAATAGTGATTTCACTGTTCTTGAAATAACTTTTGTGAGTTTTCTGAAGTGAACAAATAATAGCTTTCATCTAATAAAAACTGTGCCATCATTGCCTATGTGGAAAAATACATAACAATATCTTATGAAAAATTTGCAACTTTTTACATACGGTACAAGATAAATAACAAAGAAAACAGAGTTCACATATAAACAGTATTTGAAAGTCACATCAAGATTAAACTGATATTGATTGTGCTAAAGAATGCAACTTAATAGAGAAGATTAAGCGTTTTTATATCTTAGATTACATTGTTAACAACGCTGTAAATTTGCATGTAACCTAAATTTTAGAATTCTGTAACATTATACCTCATGGTTATATTTTTATGTAAAGTTTGCATATTTTACATTCGAAAAGAAAGTAATGGATTGTTGATGCATGTTTTGTTTCATAACTAATTGAAGACTTAAAACAATTAAAATTACTATTAGATGCCATTCTTACAATTAGTAATACATCTAATAATTACTTTAATGAAAATAGCATCACATCTCGTTAAAAAAATCTAAATTTTTTTTTACCATAATCTTTTACAAGTTTTATCTACGAGACTACGAAGTAACTTAAATACGAATCATTTCCTCCGTTCTTCCTACGCTTCCCTCAGACCACACTTCCTCGAATAATTTCTGCGTTATATAAATTTTGTGAATCACAATGTCCATTAATGGTGACCAGTCTATCAAAACTGATGAATACTAACGACTATTGAGAAATAACAATTCTCCAAGCTCGATAGCCTAGCTCAACAATTTTCAATTATTCGGGATTTTCAATGAAAGCATGCATAAAAGATGAACTCCAGTTCTTGAATAGTGATGAGTTTCCCATGCATATTAATTGTTTCCGTGTTTGCGTTATGCCACTCCCGAGTAACAGGTGGTCCTGAAGGGATCACGAGAGGGTGATAGGGGGATGAATCCAGAAGAGAAGATTCATCTAAGATAATAATGGTCTCTCTAGACTTCTAGCGATATTTGTTTTAAGAAATGGATAATGCCGGTGAGACGATATTTTCTTAAGTTATTATGAAGACTTCTAGAACGCGCTTTGTTAAAAGGCTGAAAATTTGGCTTGGAAAGTTGGTCAAGAGGGCGGGTGATAATGAATGATTTCCTTCGCAGATTGGATGGATAATTGAATTGATAAAGAAGGAGTTTGTGCTATAGTTAATGTGTTCTTCAGTAATTAATTGTGTAAACAGGGATGGCAAAATTGGTCTGTACACTGTAACTGGGTAATATTCTTCCGAACATTTAATTTATATTACAGTTATTAATTAAAGTATAATACCAGTTACAACGTTAACACTTATTTGTTTTTCATTAATCTCTGGATATAAACGTTAAAATACCTAAACAAATTCAAATGCATTTTCAGAACTACAGATACAATTATTAGCTGATCTTAGTTTGTGCATTTAAAACCATGTTCCATGTTTTTTCATTATGCAGTTATATGGCCTTTAAAGAATAATAATAATATATATATATTTTTTCAAAATAAATTTTTTTAACATGGAAAAAAAAAAAAAAAACTTTTAAAATCATAAGCGTACAAGTTTACGTGCTCTAATGAGTCAAATTACATAAATCAAAACACTAAAATAACAATATATTTCCAATCAAAACGGATTAAAGACCATCACCTGACATACTGCTGTTGAAGTTGGACTTTTAATGGGTAAATTTACTTCTGCCGTTTACTGTAGTGTGTTTTAAACGTAGTAAGCCAGTGGTGGAATGTCAACAGCTTGCAGTAATGTTGTTGAACTTTGGTCACCGGGAAGTGGGGTTGCAACAATTTGCCGACCCGTTCTCAGAGCCTTATTCTGCAACTCATTAACAATGAACAGGGGATATTTTTTGTGCATGCGCGGTAATGAGCAAGAGCACGAACGATCACTTTGTAGTTTTACTTACCATGTGGCTGACACATTCAACTTTGCAAATCTCATATAATTGTGTGTGTTTTTGTTTTTAATTTAATGTTTTGGATGCTTTTAAAAGAAACCTAGCTATGCGATCCTATATTTGAAGGCTGGTTGGATTATATATTGGTTCATTTACCTCGTCAAATGAATCCAACATGAAAACCTACTGGTAAGGGAAGAATTACTCCAGAAATTCCCACTTATCCTTCTAATTCCAAATTTTTTTTGACTTTGGAATTTTGTAATGTCATGTTCTGATATTCTAAGTGTGTAGTAATTTATGTGCAATGCTGGGTTCTAATGGTAGCCAGTGCTGACCCCGGAGTTTTCCAAAATGTGTTACTAATATAAATATATTAGTAACACATTTTGGAAAACTCCGGGGTCAGCACTGGCTACCATTAGAACCCAGCATTGTTGATGCTCATGACAACCGATAGCTACTATATCAAGAGACTTTAGGGAAAGTGAAGGAAGACTACAATAAATAATAATATAGCCTTAGTATTATGTAGAATCGCCACCGACAAGCTACAATACAAAATCAGATATAGCTTGATCTATACTAGGTCACCGCTGGTAACCGCACTGTCTTCCAGGTAGCTCCAAAGTCAATGAAAGGCAGAAAATGACTGCAGGGAGTTGAAGTGATGTCCTTCTAATGCATCAATTAAGACGGGCCATTTTTTAAACTTTCCCAGCATATCATATCCTACATTGGAGTATGTATTTGTTTTTTGTTTAAATAATACTGCTGTAACACATTATAATTAATAGCAAACGAAATGACATCTTCTGACATTTCAAAATCATAAACTCGGTATCAGCCAGATATTCCCCAAAAATTCACTCCTGATATAAACACAACTCTTTAGACTTTTTTGTAATGACACTGTGAAACTGTATTCCAGATGTGCGAGACGCTTAAAACACTGACTTTTACTGACGGCCTTTGGAGAGCGTTTCTGGAACGAGAGAAAGACTTTGAGAGGCAGACAGGTATTAACAAACCAAAAGAGAGGAGGGTTTATTGTCAGAGAGAAAAATATGTATGTTGTTTTCACATAGTACCACGTTTAAATTTTCTAACTTTAATCTTGTAAGTATTTTAGATGGAATGTAGCAAACGTAATCGAAAAAATGTAGTCTGTATTTAAATCCAAACGGCTATACATCTTCATACAATACAATCTACTACCGATCAGCTGCAAATGATGGGATTACTTTTTTTTTAACTTTTTGGTGACGGATGCCTTCATCGAACTAGACTCTACATTACTACTGACTGCCGTACGTTTCCAAGTGTTGGCTCGGCTATTTTACTTTTGTTATGTAAATTCAATAAAGAATTACTTCAAATAATTTTGAAAATTATGTTGTTGTTTACACAAATGTATATTAAAAATAATCTTCAGAATATAAACGTTAACATTTCATAGAAAGAATAATTTGTATTTAAGAACTGCACTACAAATATTAGCGCTTTTTCAACTTAAATATTATATTTAGCAATTTGTATCTTTATTTAATTATTATTTAACTTAATAAGAATCTTAACAGTGTTTACAGTATTTGAATCAGAATGTAATATTCATATAACGTTGTTACTTAAAATTTAAAATACCATAAATAAAAAGTTTTTTCTGATTGTTAAATGTCTCCTTTTAAAGGTTGATGATATATAAACAAAAAGTATCACTTTGAAACATGTGCTTCGATTAAACAAAATGGTTCACTTAGTATGAATTTTCTGATTATTTTTAAGCCGCTGCCATAATTTAGAACCAAGTCACAAACTTAACATCATCTGGAAGTGTGTGAAACTCTTCCAGTTAAACCCAAACTTCTGTGATTATTGAATAAAAATTTTGTAAGCCAAATACAGTATTAAAGCTGAGCTTAGCCCAAGATATATGAAAAGTAAACAAATAAAATTAAAAAAATAATAATATTATTATTTGAATACTTTGAATATTTTTAGTTAATAAAATGTAATGGCCTTTAAATTATGAATCATTTAGATATTTGGGAACTAAATAAAGTAATTGTGAAACGAAATATTCCTAAATTGTATACAAATAAATATAATTTAAGCTGAAATTCTTCATTTGAGCCACAGTTAAGTTCCTAGAAAAAACATAAAAAGTAATGGGATATATTACTTATACTGAAAATTTATAGAAGATTATATTCTAAATAAGCATTTGTGCATTACGTATTTATATTTTTAAAATATATAGCATTTCACTCTTTATTTTATATCTACTTACACTATTATTTAAATATTTCTCTAATGTTTCATTCTTAGGAATGTATTTAATATGCATAAATGTTTACAAATTAAGGTACTGCCAATATCAAATGGAGTAAATTACTGGAATTTTATAAAAGGAAGTATTATAAATTGAGCATTCTTGTCATTGACACAATAAATCATTGTTTTATTTAAAATAATTATGTTCAATTCATTTATCGAAAAACGTTTCTACAAAGGAATTTTCTTTCAATTCATTATAAAAACTAAGCTACATTACTGAACTAAATCGTCTAACTGCATTGAAAAATTCCTAAATGCCATATGGCATTGATCCAAATGTGTTTGTTTCTTTCTAATGGAAGAGAAGGATTTTCTCACTTTCAAAGCTTGAAAGTTTATGACAATGCCGCGTTTGAATAGAAGGAAATAAGAACTGTCTGAAAAGAAATAGAAAAAATAAACCCATGTGATAAAAATAGTTTGAATAAAAACTAGGTTATAAGCAGTACTCTTTTTTATATTTTGAATTGCATAAATTATACATATTTTTCTCATTAAGGATTGCATTTCTGCAAATTGTTTCTTATTAAATACTTTTTCCTCTATACAATTTACTTCTATCTAATGATTGCTTTACACAGAAAAAAATCTAATGAATAATATTTATGTTAATAGGTAAGTAGTGTATTTAAATTATTTCTCAATATGCATTTAAAACAACGGTACATTTTATTGGAAATTTAAGTGGTCCTGCTATAATTGAGCATTAGTGTTTCAGGAAATACTATAGATAAAATGGTACAATATTTACTAATATATATATATGAAATATATACGATTAAAGTTCTATCCAGAAAACTGCTTTTATAACAACTTCATGGCTAAATCAAGAAATAAGGTGCACATCTTAAAACTATGCAAGAAAAATGAATTTCGATTACAAAATAGTAGAGCAGCATTGTCGTGATCTTTAGTGTGATTTGGTAAAAGGCGTTGGACCGTAAGATGTTAGAGTATTAAATTAACAACATCAGATAAACCAAAGTTAAAATACTTCATAATTTTAAATTTCAAACCAAAATAACCAGGCCGGCATAATCAATCTACTAGTTTATTCAATATACACCATAAACGCACAGATTAAATTCCTCAAATGACAGTAACACAAGTTTACTGTCATGCATCCAAGTATTAAAATTAAAATGAAATAAAAGGTAAAAATTCTCCAAATGGGTAAATAATCAATAAATACTAAAATATGCAATTAAATTCAGGCATTGTTATAGTTACTTAAATCGAAGCAGGCCGAGAATAGAGGAAGAAAGGTAATTAACTCACATGGAATTTCAGGGATAAGCGATCGGCAGTGGGTCATCCTCTCTCTCTCTTAAGACTCTTCTCCGCTCCAAAACCACAGTCTTCACTCCTACACACCGGAAAAACGTCCCCTCGTTTCCCTCGATCTCAACTTTCTCCAGACCTTTCTGACCCCCGTCACATCTTTTAATTGGTTGACTAACCCAGCTTTACTTGGGGGGATGAGTAATAGTTGCTGTTGTTTAACCCCCCATGCAAATCGTAGGAAATGTCAGATTACATCATGACATTATCACCCCACCTTTAATTTTTTTAAAGAAACCTTCCTTCCTCACCTCTTGCCACACAAAATATCGCTCATATACAAGTAACCAATATAAAAGCACAATGTACGAGAATCATAAAAAAATTATTTTTGATTAAAAGAAAAAAAACAATGCCGGAAATAAGAAAATAGCATATGTAGTGTTATATACCATATGATTTAGCATTTTATAGCAAACAAGATCTGTGTACCCATTTAATCACTTAAAGAGAAAAAAAACACTTCATAAAATATACCTTAAATATATAAGTAAGGATATAAAAAATTATTTACGGGAAATTAAAAGTTATTTTAAAAGTTCAAATAACCATCAGTTCCTAAAAATTGTCTGAAATGTTTGTATGAAATATAAAGTTTCATTACTTCTTCCATTGAGTCAGTAAGTAAAAGTTATTACCCACATGTGTCAATCTCCAGTGTGGTTGAAAAATGTAACTACATCTTATTTTTACCGTTTAGGTAGTTTCCACGAATATCCGATGCCGCACTCAGTCATAAGTAGGTGATTCGGTTTCTCGAGTCAATGATAAAGTTCTTGTCTTTTTACATTGCTCCTCCTCCTGTGTTAGTCCACTTGAGGTTTTATCCATTTGGCATGGATGGTACGCCCTTTTCCTTTCAGTATGTGAAGTCGTTCCGTCCCTTGGTTTCGCTGCCTGGGATCCGACGTGTTGACATAGGTACATCTTGACCAAGAAGGCGGGGCTACCGTGCCAGTCGAGGTGAAGATTTGGCGATTGGCTTTCTTCCTTCGGATTGTTGGCACACCGCTGTGCAATCTCTGTGACGTATTGATGATCCCCTCTGTGGGCAGTGACGCTTAATCGGCGACCAGCTGTTGCCTTTAAAACGAGTCTTACTAAGTTGCTCCCTCCATGATGTCATTCGTATGGTCATTCTGTGGGAGTGGCCTGCCGGTGGTGATGTCACCCTTTTGCGTTGCTTCCGTGGTCCTGGTGTTGGTCCTTGTTGTCAAATCTTTTCTGGATTTCCGTCCCTCTCTCGATGTGGTCTGTGACTGCTATTCACTGAGACTCCTCAGGTGGTTTAGATTTGGTGTGGTTTGTGATTTCCATCACCAATCTTTTAACTGCGATGATCTCGCTGCTCGTCTGAACTGGCTGCTTTTAAGTGATTTAGAAAATCGTTCCCTCTCTGTTGAACTCTATCCTTGAGCCAAGCATCAAGACATCAAATACAACACACAATTTCTGTCCAGCAGAAGTTGCAATAATTTCTGATATCAAAAGTGGAATGTTGTACACCAATCCACCCTTCAGCAAAACTAAAATCTAGAATCCACTAGTTTTTATGAAAGAAGATCTACAGCAAGTAGAAAAACCATCTTCCCCACTTCTCAGCCAAACTTAAATTAAATCAATGCCATAATTAATCCTAAATGTGAACAAAATGCTCACTTCAAATATAAATTACAAGTACCTCAGATAAAAAAAAATTCTTAATAGTTTTTACATTAATTCTAATAGAATCTTCAATGTCTTAAAACTCATAGTTTTTACGTTATTTAAATGAAATCAACAGTACTTCCTACACACCCTAAGCAGTATCAAAATCCAAACTCAAAATTCCTGTCTTTTAACAAAATAAATTTCCTAAATTTTGATCCATTAAATGAAAAAATGGTTCACAAAACTCCCAAAGAAGAAAAAAAAACCAACAAAGTTTTTCTATGTCAAGAACCCCCAGCCAAAATGTTTATCTCGCAACCTATCATTTCTATAGCGGCCGAAAACAAATTTCGCCCCCACGTATCGTTAAAATTTATTCTCCGATATCCTCTCTCTCTCCGACATCCAACATTTCTTTCACCGCGCACGGTCTACAAAAATCCCTCTTTTTGCCCCAGACAAACAAACAAAAAAAAAAAGAAATCCACTCGCCTCCGAAACGAGAAGGAGAAAAAAAAAAATCACCCACCCCGGATCTCGTTTCAATACTCCGACCCCTTTTGCAAACCAACAGAGCGGCCTAGAAGTGACGCCCCCCCTTGCCAAAACCAGTTGGGGAGACTCTTCAGGGTCAAAGGTGTATCCGTTAGTGATATGTTAGCCCAGGAAACGCCAACTTTATCTACAGCACATGTTTAGTCGGAGATAACGACAGAGATTCACAGGACCCTTAAAAACCAAATAAAGCACTAAATATCCGAAATTGGACAACCCCTATGGATTTGACTTCAAGCCCAGTGTCCCACAAGTATCAAGTTAACCCTTATTTCACTATGTTTGTTTACAAACGAACTTTCCTGCTAGCTTTCACTCTTCTCCCTTCTCACACCTGATTATCGGCAAACGTTCTTGTTTACAACGCTACTTCCTGTGTCTCAAATTGTAATAAATGGATGGGCGTGTTGTCCCAGCAAGCGGTGTATAGTTGTCCTGAAGCTTAGATAATCTATGATCAGCTAGTTTGAGCCGGCTTATATGCACTGTACGCTCTTGAAATGGATCAACGTCTAATTTAATATTAAGTAAATTTGGTGATCTCTCAGAAATAACAGTATAGGGACCCAAGAATCGCTTTTGAAATCTCCCAGGATTCTTAAAAAATACCTTATCACCCAATTTAATCTGTCTCTTGACTGATTTAAATTTAGCATAATTTTGCTGAATAATCTGTTGTTTTTCAATGTTATGATAAGCATTTTGCCTGCAGGTTTCCAAGATTTGTATCCTATTCTCAAACCAGTGTGGCAAGTTCAACCACTCGACGTTATCTTTAACTGTTGTACAGCCCATCGCTTGAAATATAGGCTTCATTTCTCTACCGAAAAACAGTTCATTTGGTGTATATTGTAATACTGAATGCTTAACGTTATTATACCAATTTTTATGAAGATTTATCGCAATTTCTAAGTCCATACCAGATTCTTTCAATGCCAAAATTGTATTCTTTAATTCTGCATTAATTTTTTCAGATTTCCCATTTAGAGAGGGTGTCAGTGCGGGAATCTTAATTAATTTCACCCCCAGCTTTTCATTCAACTCTTTGAAACCGTTCGATATATAACAGCCTCCATTATCGCTAATGATCTGTTTAGGAGTGCCATAACTACATATATATCTCAACAAACACTCAGTAACTTGTTTAGCACCGATGTTTCCAATGGGATACAATTCAATATGACGTGAAAAATTATCGATGAATGTAATCACGTAATCGCCAGATTTCAAAGGTCCCAGAATATCAGTTGAAATTACTGAACCAATTTCTGTTGGAATAGGCGCTATGCCTTGTGGCAAAACTTTCTGATAACACCTTTTAATTCTGTTGCACGAATCACAACTTTTAATATAATTAACTATGTTTGCATATAAATTTTTCCAGTGATAAATTCTCCGCATGAGATCAAAAGTTTTTGCAATACCTAAGTGTGTGAAATGAGCTCTTTTTAAGGCATGACCCTGTAAATTCTGAGGTAAAACTATATTATCAAATAACTTAACATTTTGTTGCTCCTTAATTTTTCTTTTAAACATTAATAAACCCGTTCCATGGTCCAAAAAATAATTTTTAAATTTTCTCTTGGATCTTACATTTGTTCCCTTTAAAATATCCGAAATATGCTTTATTCCCTCATCTTTCTCTTGCTCTCTCCTAATGTTTTGATTATCTAATTCGTGCAAATCCTCACCTTGTATGTTATTGATCGTATGGGTGTTTTCTAGTAGCTCCTGTATGTTAGACTGTTGAATCTGACCTGAAAAAGAATTCGTGTCCCTCTGCTGTTCCCCATCTTGTAGGTTTTCCATACTACGTGTGTCATTGGTTTGTAGTGTATCAAGTAAATCTTGTACATTTCTTTGCCCCTGAGCAAATATTTCTTTCACTCTCGTTGTATCGCTGTCAAATTTTACCCCAACATCTTGTATTTGTGTCCTAGATAAAAAGTCAGGCATCACGTTTTCGGTACCTTTTATATATTGGATATTAAAAGAATAATTTCCTAATTCAGTTAAAATTCTAATTATTTTATTAGAATTGTTTTTCAATTTTCCAAAGTACTCTAATGGTCGATGATCAGTGAGTATCGTGAAATGCGTGCAATACAGAAATTCATTAAAATGTAAGACTGATTTATAAATCGCCAAGAGTTCCAGATGTATTGCCGGAAGTTTCTGTTCATACTCATTGTTTTTCGTTGAAAAATAAGCTACCGGACAAAGCTTATTATTGTGATACTGAGCAAGTGTAGAACTCATCTCATTTTTTTCGTTATCATTCAAATGGTCCAAATCAAAATCACTTAATTTAAATTCCTGATTTCTCAAACTAAGTACTTCATCTGAAGCCTGGATTAAATTAACACAAGTATTAACTTCACCCTCTGGTTCAAAATCACCATTTATGACACCTATTTTCATGTTTTTATTTAAATGTAAAATCCTGTCAGTGTTGTTATAAAGTAAAGTTTGAAATTCCTGACCCTTAATTGAATTAACTGACATCTGTACCTGCAAACCCTCTCTGTTGATATTCGGCATGAATAAAACTTCAGTAGCACTATGGTAAATGTTTTCTTTACATCTTAGATCAACAACAGAACATTCACCTGGCAGCATAATAGTCTTTTTGACCAAAGAAACGTTATGAATACCGTGTGTAAATCCACGGTCATCCTCTATTAATTCTACAGACGAATTATCAGGAAAGCCCAAAGAATTATTACGTAAGTCAATATTAATAGCATTTTCCTTAAAAAAATTTATCCCCAACAGTGCATCAAATTGTTTTGATAGCATACCATGACATACAAAAAAAACAGTTTTGAATTTCTTTGTCCCCGATTTAATATAAAGTTGTATGCAATTTCTGTATTGTAAAGTGGATCCCGTGATTGTTTTAATTGAAACGCAAGAAGCAATGTTAGTTGTTTTTACATGTTCTTTAATTCTATCAAATAGATCACCTGAAATTAAGTTCAAATTTGCTCCAGTATCAAGAATGGCTTTTAAATTTGTGTTACCAATTGAAATCATTACTGTGGGCAAATAGGAGTTACCTTTAAATGTGGTATTTGGGTTATCAAGAGAATTAACACTAAACAACAATTTATCTTCAATATTATTAACTGTAGATTGTTCGCCATGGGTTATGTCTGTGTTTGCGCGCCCCCCGTTTCTTCTAAAAATACCTGTTGTGAAGCTGACTGATTGGCTCCAAAACGTGAATTATTTCCTCTGTGTGTATTTGGATTCCGTGTATTATTTCCTCTAAAGTACCTGCCATTTTCAGTGTTTCCTCTCGTTAGTGATTGTTGTACGAATCTATTCTGATTGAATTGTTGGTTATTGTTCTGGAAATATCTCCCCCTGTTTTGATAGTTTCCACGTCTAGCATTATATGAGCCTCTATCATAGCTATTTTGTCTAAACCGATTATTAGGGTTTTGGGATTGAGTTGCATTTATTATTTCTTTAATTTTCTCACAATTCGCTGATAAATGCCACGGACTGGCGCAAAAGATACAATCAATAACCATTCGCTGTTGGGTAGCATTTTGTAAAGTAATATTGTTGATATCATGTGTCTGACTTTGCTCCGGGTTTTGTATACTATTCACATTTTCACCTTCCGTTTGTAACGAATTTATTCGAAATTTTGTGACAGTATTGATTGCGACTTGAATGTTTTTTGCTATATCTACCGCCTGTTGGAAAGTCGTTGGGTTTGCTTTTAATACATCGCATTGTAGCTGCGGTAGTAATGATCCGATGAATTTTGAGAGTCTCATTTTATCGAGAATTTCTCTTGTACTTTCCGAAACAACATTCTGTGAGTTTCCCAAATATCTGTTTGACGCAACTACAAGCCTGTGCGCAAAAAGTTTAACATCTTCATTTTCTCTCTGATAACAATTAGCGAAGTCAATTTGTGATTCACCGATCCCCTTTTCTAGTTTAAAAAAATCCCTTAACTTAAGTGTGACGAATGCGTAGTCTGTAGAATTCGATAATTCTTGGTCTGAAATTAAGAACCTCAGTGCATTTCCCTTTAACCTCGTTTTCAAAATAGTCAGACGCTCTCTATTATTCCAATTTGCAATATTGGCAACTTCCTCGAATTGTCTGAAAAAGTATTCTGTTTCTTCGTTATTTCCCTCGAAATACGTTGAGAGTAATGCCAATCCATTGATTCGACTACTCTCTGCCATAGTCGTTCCTGTGATAACCGCCCGTCCTGAATTTTGACTTAATTCACTGTCATCTATATCGCTTGATCTATTCGTTCGATTAATTCTACTAGAATTGCGTTTAAAAGTATGCGCACTCGATTTTTTGACTCTAACCATTTTTATTGACCTTACCTCGATGATTTCCCTTTGAGTAATTGTGAACCACAATTCATTTTACGTTTCCACATTAATAGCGTATCTGAACAAACCGTAGATAGAAGACTGGATCAAGGCACCATAAATAATGTCGTGATCTTTAGTGTGATTTGGTAAAAGGCGTTGGACCGTAAGATGTTAGAGTATTAAATTAACAACATCAGATAAACCAAAGTTAAAATACTTCATAATTTTAAATTTCAAACCAAAATAACCAGGCCGGCATAATCAATCTACTAGTTTATTCAATATACACCATAAACGCACAGATTAAATTCCTCAAATGACAGTAACACAAGTTTACTGTCATGCATCCAAGTATTAAAATTAAAATGAAATAAAAGGTAGAAATTCTCCAAATGGGTAAATAATCAATAAATACTAAAATATGCAATTAAATTCAGGCATTGTTATAGTTACTTAAATCGAAGCAGGCCGAGAATAGAGGAAGAAAGGTAATTAACTCACATGGAATTTCAGGGATAAGCGATCGGCAGTGGGTCATCCTCTCTCTCTCTTAAGACTCTTCTCCGCTCCAAAACCACAGTCTTCACTCCTACACACCGGAAAAACGTCCCCTCGTTTCCCTCGATCTCAACTTTCTCCAGACCTTTCTGACCCCCGTCACATCTTTTAATTGGTTGACTAACCCAGCTTTACTTGGGGGGATGAGTAATAGTTGCTGTTGTTTAACCCCCCATGCAAATCGTAGGAAATGTCAGATTACATCATGACAAGCATCAGTTGACAATGAATATGTATATTATATACTTAAAAAACTTTGATTAAAATGCACAGAATGATGGTTTGTTTATTCGCGCTTAATAACATTTTTACGTCATGAAATGTCATAAAATTGAGCAATTAGTCACAAATAGACGAGTGAGTCACCAAAATTTTAGGAACTCTTATTTATTTATTGTACAATAGGCAAAAAAAAAAAAAGCCGAACATTGGCTATATCTGTGTGTATTCTAATTGATGAAACAAAAAAAAGGGAATGTTGTAGTTCTTTGAGGATTCAGATAATAGCAGGGTACAATTAATGAGACAAAAATACGATTTAACTTCTGGTAGCTGAAGGTTATTGAGGGATCGAAGGGGGGTGCCTGGGAAATCTATATGGAAGGATTGTAGCACTTAGATAATAAGATTGTAGAAAGAATCTTTACACAGCCTAGGGCATTTGGATAAACGATCAGGACTCTCTAAGGAACTCTCAGGACTCTCCAACGTCAGGAACTCCAAGCTCCTTTCTATCTTTCTAAAGTGGAAATAAACAGCTATTGAGCAAAATCATAATACTCGAAAATGTGTTCTCAAAGAACTTGACTAGCCTTATTACCTCCCTATTGTATGTTTCCTACTTTTGAGAGGTTTGATTTTCCAACTAAACCCGAAGGAGGCAGGTTATTCTTTCGCGGCCATACTCATTTCACCCATGTTCACCTTCTGCTGACACAAAGTGTCCCTACATGCACCTCGTGTAATGTCTCTTTTACTGTTTTACACATATTAATTAAATGTCCAGATTTTAATCCGATACGTGTGGGTCACATTCATTAAGCTCATCAAACATTAACGCTCCTTTCAGGATCATTTCCACACAATCACCTTTTTAAATTCTTATCAAAAATCGTTTTTACCACTATATTTAAACATATATTTATTTAAAAATTTCCTTTAATAATATTAATTTTACTTCTTGGATTATCTTTAGTTTCACGAACTCTTATTCCCTCCTACATTGTAGGAGGTCCATGAAGTTTCATTGGATGTAGGACCTACAAGGTCTCACCTCATGTACCTCTTTTGTCCTAAGAGGGCGTAAACCATGAAAAGATCTATTTGACATACTCTGTCGCTTCTTGAACCACATCGCGTCACCAAGTATATTCCTCTCGAATATATACCTTTAAAAAATAAGGAGTAGGTCTTCACCTAACCGTACAATAACATGCAAACTTTTTGATAGTATGTTTACACTATGACGTTGTTTTCTTTTTTGATGTGGGGTCATCTACATATTAAGAAAAACTTTGAAAAATTCCATAGCAACTAGAAAAAAATAGGCCTTACTTAGACTATGCATCAAATAAATGGTAAAATTCAAAATTTTATAATATTTCTATGAGAAATTTAAATTATAAGGAAATGTCAAATTTTAATGTTAAAATGAAAAATTATTTTTTTTGCACACATTTTTAAATAATGATGTATTTTAGTTATTTTTTTTTCAAACGATAGTTTGTTAAAATGCATATATAAATAACATGCCCCTTCAGCATTGAATTTTTTTTTTAATTATAATTAATAATATATATATATATATATATATATATATATATATATATATATATATATATATATATATATATATATATATATATATATATATATATATATATATATATATATATATATATATATATATATATATATATATATATATATATATTTAATTTTTTATTTCGAAACACTGTTTTGCTTTCATAGATTTATCATGTACATTTTGACGGTTTTTTCTCAATACTTTACCAAAAATTTAAAGACTCCTCATTTTTGGGACTGTATATAACTTTCAAATTAATTAAAGTTTAATTGTATTATAATAATATAGCCTACAACAAAGTTTTTAATTTAAATCCCTTATATGCATTGCACATTTTTATAATCATTAATCGTCTTTGTTGCCAGCGTGTGCTTGCTGTTGGCATATAATTTTAAATATTAAAAACATCTCTATCAGGAAAATATGAGGTGAACTACTTATTAAAATTTATTCACTAAAATGAATTGAAATTTATGCATTCATATCTAAATATCTTTTATTTATTCTGATTTTTTTATTTTTTATTATTTAGTAAAACAATTTTGGTAACAGGTAAGAGTTTCTTCAATGTTCGGTTAAATGCTATTTCAGCGTGATTTGATTATGGAAAGTTGGTTTATTAGTATTCCGTAAAAGCGACCTTTTAGTGACAGCAGCCTAAATTTGATAGAATGCATTGTCATCGACATCGAATTTATCTACCAAATTTCAGCCCGATTGGATGACGGCAAGGGGTTTAATTAGGCCTCCGCAAATTTGCACGTCATCGATATACCTAGCATACAACTAAATTGTGTTGGAAACCATAATAAGATTACAAAATTTCTTAAATATTCGTGTGCAAATTTATGAGCATTTCAAAAAGACGCAAAAACACAAATACTAGATAATTATTTAATAAATTACAACCTTAAGTAAACTAAAGGTGTGGATCATCGCACAACTTTTAATTAGACTATAATATATTTTAAGTTTAAAGTCACGAATATAAAAGTTAAATGGGCCGTTATTCAGTTAAAAATGCATTGAGTATCGATTTCCATTCGGTGGATATCAGTGTATACATTCATGTGTGAAGCGATTATAATTCTTGGCGGAGGCATTGTGTTTTGCCAGGAACTGTGAATATTTATCTTGAAGTGCTATTTTGCTTAAAAGTCATATTCTCACGTTAGTTTCGCAAGAAGTATCCTGATACAGTTCCATCCAATCGTTCAATAGTTCAAGATTTGTTCACCGTTTCAGGGCAACTTGATCAGTAACTGACAAGAAAAGTTTGGAGTTCACCAAATTGTCAATGATTACTCAGCTGCAAACGAACATCACAGCAGCCGCTTCTAACATCACTGCTGTCATATTCTGCCGAATTTCACGAAATCTGCTACAAAGAACAGATTTGTATTCACGAAAGAGAAAGTTATTTCAAACATTTATTGTCACACATAAAGTTTATCTGTAAAAATGGCAAAATGTCTACTAATCTCTGTGATAGTTTACTTTAATTTAAACTGTCTTAAAATGGTTCTTTTACATGAAAGTAAACTTTGATATGTGAGACTTTAAAATCATCATGTACCAGTCACTGCATTTAAATACGACATGGATTAGTGTAATATATCATTTTCATATTTTTATTAATTTAAAAAAGTAGCTATTTTGGTAGGTTTTTTTTTAGGTAATTATTAGTTTAGACAAATGAAAAACAAAATTGGCGATATGCTTTTCGATATCCTTTTGGTTAAGTAAACAGGGCAGAGAAGAAACACAGTTGTTGATTGTTCAAAGGAAAAGATGTATATGTTAAAGACATTCATTTTTTAACTTTTTAAGATTTTATTGAATTTCAGTGGAAATATAAGAGCTAGGAATGTTCAGAAACCCTTACAATTTATATTCAAATAGATTTTAAATACGATCATTAGAGCAATTATTTAGCAAAAGAAAAACATAAATAGTAACTCTACATCCGCCTAAATAAATATAAATCATATTAATATATAAATTTCCAAAGTAAGATAATGCATTTCAAATAATGGTATATGCTTTGAACTTTAAAATTTAATGTGAATTTTAAAAATTAGAGCCTCTTAAAACCGTAAATTTAAGAAAATAAAACAACGCAAATTTAAACAACTTTTAATTCCGATGTTGGCTGAAATCAAACTGAAAATATTGTGAATATGAATACTACAATGAACTAATTTGGATACCTTATGATGCAAAATATATTTATCCTCAAGAAACAGCTGAATTTTTTATTTTTTATATTTTTATTTTTGACTTTTGGTCAGCTTTTGGGATCGAATACCGCTATATGCATCGTTCGGATTTTTTTGGCGTACTGTGCATTTTTACGATGTTTCCTGACACAATTATGTTGGGAACCTCAACAAATATATGATTTTTGTACATATTATATTTAGAAGTTTAATGCGTATAATTAATTACCCTTTTATTTACTAAACTAATAGTGTTCTACATCTTTGTATTTGGCTGTTTTTGTCTACTTTACTACTAGCTTTCGAGGTATGAGCAATAAAAATAACTATACCACTAGGCGGCAATTTAAAAAGTTTCATTGAATAATGCAGAACTACTTAGTTGTAGGCAGATCCATGTTTTGTAACAAAATTTATTAGAGTATGAAAATATATAGGATGGCAAAAGACTATTAGATAGTCTATTGAATGGATGCTTATAATTTCTTTTAAGTAATAGAAACAAGTATTCAACAAATGTAAATTTATAACTGACTGAAGATACATTAAAATACATTACGTTCAAATTTTTTAATATGTTGTGAGCAACATTATAAAAATATAACATAATTCAATCAGATGAAAAGAAAAATTTATTTTCTATCGAACATTTCAGTGGTTATTATACCGATACTTTTCTAAAAAAAATTTTTTTTTTTGCCTAATATACTCATAAATATTAAATGTAGTTTTAATAAACAATTCACTAAAGATTCTTTTAACAAGCTGTAATTTAAATCTTATTCATTTTAATGTACTAGAGTGCTTTATATAGTGTTCGAATCAAAAGCGTTTTGAATTTTACTAAAGAGCTAACAATCTGAAAAAAGATTATGTCCCTTAAATTATTATAATACCACAAAATTATTTTTTTAAATTCCTATTTTTATTTTTGTTGCATAACCTCAATGAATTATAAAGATATTTTATCAACTTCAAACGAGTTCTTGTAAAAATATTTGTTCCTCAAAAGGCATATAAGATAATTTTTTATTTATCAATTTCGATGGCTGGTGTTTATTCCAGTACTTGATGAGTGATGAATTAGTTCTGCGAGATATCTTTTGAATTAAAAAAATATATAAATGGAGTAGCAATTCAATAACGTCTATGCATGATTTTCTTACTTATCTTGTAAAATTAAACTTTTTGCTCTAAGAAATAAGAAATATTCCTCCCATATAATCATGTTGTTAAGAGTTACTTTACTTTTTATTAAGTTTTATCTTTTCATTTCAATTTCCTTTCATGCAAAAAAGAAAAAAAAAAGTTACTTTGAAGATATAAATTTGAATTCAATTTGTGTTTGATGTTTTTTCTTTGAGTTTTATCTCTTTACCTTTTTTCATTTTTTTTTAATGAAAGTAGTAGTAGTTTATAGCCATTTTTTTGTTGTTAGTGAACATGATCGGTTTCATAAGATGATGTCAGATTCACATTTTAATCAATTATGTTAAGTTAAGAATACTTACATAGCCACAGCAGACATATGTCTTTCTTATATTCATTTGTTAGGATAAATATTTTCAGAGTTTATACTTTTATTTCAAATTCCACAGAAAATTTCAAATAAGTTTTAATTAAAAAGTTTAATAATAAAATATGTAACATATATCTTACCGCGACTCAAGAAATATTTAAATTTTTATAAGCCATTATATATCAGTTTGAAAATTTATCAAGAAGAAAATTAAAATATTTGATCGACTTTAATGGGTTTTAATTTAGTAATCACAATCTTAAACAGTCGTATATACACATCTATACTAATATATAAACAACTTTTCTGGCACTTATCAGGCCCATACTGGAATTTGGCTTCCCCATTTTTTGTTATGCCTCGGAATCCAACTTGAAAAAACTGGTACAGGTCCAGTGCGGTCCGCATCATTACTTGTTTGAAAAGCAGCTGCCCTTCTGAAATAGTTCTTTTCGAAGCTGACTTACAAACTCTTCACCTTAGAAGACATGCTAATCTTGTAAAATGCTACAACAAATTTTCCGGTTTTGGCAAATACAGCAAAATCTCCAAATACCTAAATGACTGGCCATTCAATCAAAGATGAAAGAAAAACTGTTTCTTTAGCCAAGTTATATCTCAACATCCACTTTCTGATAAGGTAGACCCACATTATCTTCACTGTTATCTGAATCCCCCCCCCCCCTTCGGAAGATTTCTTTAGAGTTCACTTTCACTACAGCCTTCCTACTTCTGTCAATACAAAGGAACACGTGACTGACCACCTCAGACAACTAGCATTGGATATCTAAAATATATCACTAAAATGGCATCAAGTTATTTACTGACTGTAGCAAAATCACAGATCTTGCTGGTAGTGGCATCTGCATTGAAACCCCATAAGAGAGAATCTTTCTTTCTTAACATAATCCTGACTTGTGCTCTATTTTCAGAAGCGAACTATTTGCAATCAAAGTGGGTCTTGAGATTATTCTAAACGAAAATAACTATGGAGACCTATGGATTCTCACTGATAGCCGTAGTTCACTACAACATCTCAATAACTTGACCCACGTCGGAGACAAAACTAGTATATCTCTATTACACAATTTAAGGTTCCTTTCCCTTCAACCTGATATCCACCTCCAATGTATTTCTTCCCATGTGGATCTTTATGGAAACGAATCGGCAGACAAACTCGCAAGGAAGGGTTGCAACCACCCTACCCCTTCTTCTCCAGAGCTCTCTTTCCTGGAACTTTACTCTCGGATTAAATTCCAAAATATGAAGATTTGGCTGGAACCCCTCACCCACTACTGCTATAGAGGTACTAAGCCGGGTCTTTCTTTAGCCCTCACATGTGACAGAAAATCATAGACTAGCCTCTCGTGCCTAGCCAGTGGCCATCTTAAATATATTACCTTCTCTAAAGGTCATAAAAATTACAATCTTTGCCCAAAGTGCCACCAACACCAGGCTTCATCTGAACACATCCTGGACTGATTGGATCTCCTTTGGGAGGAAATTCACTTCTCCTTTGGGAGGAGATTGAAATCAACAACATAAAGAATCCAAGTGTATTTATGAACATCATAGACGCACAATACCTACCCACATTAGCATTAACGTTCAACCTATCAAATAATGACCCTCCACAACCTCCAATATGAGTATATATTACATAAATTGCTACTTGCCATATTAAAAAATTATGAGGTATTTCATTCGGCAATATATTTTAGGAAAACTACAAACATAAAGTGGATGCATTCAAACTTTTGCTTAACAATTCATACCTAAATAAAATAAAAAGTTCACTCAAGTTCATCAGTACCTTTTCAAGTTATTAAACTGTAGAACTGATTTTATAAACAGGAAACATATTTTTAAATTAGAAGTTTCAAAAATTTTAAGCTGCTGTTAAGAAAAGTGTTATTTTTGCTTTAATATAGGTTACAATTTTGTTATGTGTTTTATGAGAAATATGTTTTTAGCAATAAATAACTGCATAGCAGTATACGATTCTTATGTTTGTTTTTAAAAACATTATTATAAGAAATGAAATAGCTTCGGGTATATGATATTCTTTACTACAACATACAAGAAATGTATATACTTACAAGAAATGTATATACTTACAAGAAATGTATATACTTACAAGAAATGTATATACTTACAAGAAATGTATAAAACTTATAAATACAATTAACTGGAACAACATTTATTTCCTAGTTAGATTTTTCCAACGATTACCATTTTAAAGTAAATGATTATTGCTATTTATTATTTGTAAGAGAGTTACCAAGTTATAGTGTCTAAACTAAAATATAAAATGAAGCCCCCACAATGAATTTATGTTTTGTTCAACTCAACAATTGATAGGTAATATATATTTTAACTTCGTGGAACGTCTATTGGAAACCAATTTCGTTTCCCCAAACGGTTGCAGGCATTGCAAAAGAAATGGGAAGAAAACTATTCGCTAAAACATTTGAAACTCGCGACGATGATAAGTTTTTTCTCTATTTTTTTTTATAGAGAAGTGTGGAAATCCGTAAGAAAAGAAAAATCCACACTAAGAATCTGTTGCGAGCAATTTCTTTGAGTATCCACGGGGAAGTTAGAAAAACCCAAACTGCATTTCATTATTAAAAGACAGGATTCTTGGAATTATTTGCGTAACCGGTGAAGCATTTAATGGGGAACTTAATCTATTTTGACCGCTAGAATAATCAGAGAGTTTCTTGAAAAAATACTGCAAAACTGAAAAAGAGGGCACAAACACAAAGCGATATTTTTTGTTGGTATATCCTGGAAGTAATGAAGTTATTTTTCTAGACACCTAATTATTCAATTATTATCTAATTACTTTTTTCAAACTTCTTAATATGTATTGTACGTATGTTAACATTAAAAAAGACATAACAGTTATGTTACTTAAATATAAATAACATTTAAAAATAAGGCAATATAGTAAAGTAATACACCAATATATAAAATATGTTACTAAAATTAAATTTATATTAAGGAAACTACCAATTAAGTTTGTAATAGCATTTAAAGTTTGTGTATTACAACCAAAGAAAATTTAGCTATTGAAGTCTTAGATGTTTTTATTTGATTAAGACATCATTAAAGATGTTAGTCTTATAAACAAAGTAATTAAATGACAAGGATGTAGCTAATAATGCATACAAAAAATTTAATAGTTACTATTGGCACCTAATAAAAAAAGATAAGTAAATTGCTGAAATCCATTTTTAAAACAATCGAGGTAATAATTTTACTTTTAGTAATACAATGGCTTTTCATAAAATGTTTTGTATATTTCTTTTTGAAAAACATCTGTATTTTTTCCTTAAAATATGAAATAGACTTATATATCAATTACGGTTGTACATATTAATGAAATATTGGTTCTGAAACATACTAATTTTTAAACAAAGTTCCATTCAAGGAATTAGTTCTGTATTAACTTATATTCCTTTGTTTGCTGATTTTCCTTATGTACTTATAATTCAAGCACAATAGTAAAAGTATTCAAATAAAACAGAACTTTTCATTTAATAGATGGGAAATTTGTTAACTTTGAAAATAATTTAAAAACGTTTTGTTGGAGCAAACCAAACGTATGACAGTTGTTGTCTCATATTTTAATAAAAACAGAAAAAAAAAACACGAAAAGAGTTCAGAAAGATATTGAAAAATGTTGCATATAAAAGTGTATTCATTATATATGTTCTATAGAGCCAAATGATTTTAACTCCACATATTGAGATTTGTTCAATACTTATATTTGCTTTTAAAACTTTAAATTGCTTTTGCAAAAAAAAAAAAAAAAAATCTAGAATAGGCTATTCAACATTGTCACGATATATAATATATCGTACTTTTTATATTTTTGTTAGAGGTACACAACTCCTGGTTTTAAAAGAGTTAAGGGGAAATTTGCACTCAATTCTTCAGAGATGGATTTTCACACGCTGCAGTTGACCAATTGTGAGTGTATAAATCTCATATCATATCGGAGGTTTACTGCATTGACTCTTGAAGATAGAATGAAAAGAGAGGACGGATCCACGAGTAAATAAAAAGCACTTGCCTTCTCCGATAGACGCGTGATTCTATAGCTACGTGATACCTTACCTGCCTTGAGAGAAATTAGAGTTCTCTTTCTTGCCCATGGAAGACCGATTGAGTTTCCAAAACTTTGTCCATATGCTTGATCTTTAATTGAAGAGTACTAGCAGACATTCCGGTTACCATCCAAACAATCCCTGATCCCTATACCACATGCACTGTAAGTAGAGAATTATTTTTCCTTTTCTCAGCCGGGATTGTCTTTATTATTATGCTCAATGCTTAGAACGAAAGCAAGTTATTTTATATGTATTATGTACAATTATGTTAGTACAATACGATTAGTAGTGCAGCTTTTGATTTAAATGTTAATTTTTTTATGCATCACTATATCGTGTAGATGTAGCCGTTTTAGGATGCTTTACTTGTTTATTAATATTTTGGTGTATCTGAATTAAAAAGTACACTTGAGATTTGGCCTGGTTAGTGACTCATTTATTAATTTGATTAGGCATTTTTGTATAGATTACTTGATTTCTTGTAAATATGTGAAAAGATTCTGGAGATATTACGCAACGTACTAAATAGCAAACTAGCGCTCAAAGCAAACACATTTTTCAAATAATATGGCAGAATAAATTTGTAATATTTGTATCCATTAAAATAGAGTGTTTACATTTAAAGTTGTAATAAAAATTACTTTATTTAACTGAGATTTTACTTGTTACTTATCAACTGAGTGTTTAAATGAAGTGAAGTATAGTAAAATTTATTTTGTGTATACAAAGTTTCCTATTTGTTTACAATCAAACTTTTTAATATTTTGAGTTGCTGTTAACATTATCCAATAGAAAAAGGTTTTTAAAGAGTGGAAAAATCCATTCTGTAGATTTTAAAATCTTGTTTATCCGCCTTTAATAACTATTAAAATGAAATTTGTTTTTTCTAAATAAATTAGGAAAATGGCAATATTTAAAGTACTGAGACTATTAGTAAAAAGTAGAATTCAGTGATGACTTGTAGATGATGCTATGTGTCACTAGCTAGCGTTTTAATAGATATTTCCTGTCCTAGATATTTGGATGCCGTTTTGCTTATCAGTTATTTTATAAAAGTATCAAACTAGGGGTGTGGAACATCGTACAATTTTCAATTGACGTGGATTTGTGTCGTTTGAATATTTTCCTCCTTCATTTAGAATAAATGACCAGTTTGGCGATAGTTTTTGCGATAAAATCTTGTATGGGTTTAAAAAAAAAAAATCTGCCAAAATGGTGATACTTCACGATACCTTTATATTATCCTTTATTATAAGCGAAACTGGCTAGATAAGAAAAAATGATCAATAATGAGGTATGCTCAAAGAAAGAAGACTCTGTGTTGGAGACATTCGTTTTTCAATTTTTTATGCCATTGAAACATTTTTACGGGGAAAAGGAGGTGATGGGAATGTTTAGAACACCTTAAAAGGCATTACAACAACAATTTTTTATCAAAATCGTTAGAGCCGTTTTTTAGCAATCATTGAAAAACATGATTTTTTTAGTGGTAGCTAACTTATGCGCATGCACGATTTTGACGAAAACCTTAATGGTAGGTCTCATGACCGCCACTAAACCTCATACTAAATTTGAACATTGTAGATCAATTTGTTCAGGAGTTATGCTGACCACAGACACACACTCACACAACACACACACATTTTTTCTAGATCACTTTTTTTTAAATCAGGATGTTCCAAAACATGGAAAAATGCAGAAAAATTGATTTTTTTTTACTGCTTGCTATACCTTCATAACCTTATGTATATATACATATGGGTAATTGAAAGTAAAAAGTGTATAATGATACGAACCAAGTATTGACTCCTTAACTGTTGAACTGTTATATAAATTTCAAAACATATTTGAAATATTAGAAAAATGTAGATTGTGAATAGTTGAAAATTGAAATTCCTATTTAAATCGAGTTACAATGAATGACGTAATTTCCACTTGGGACAGTTAGTTTTTTCAGTCAAGCAAACGTTTTCCTGATAGGCAGAAATTCTATGACAGACTGTGTATTCTGGTGCGCGCGTCCTAGCACAAATCAAAGCTTTTAACTTGTGTTTTATCCGTACCGGTCATACGTTGATGTCATTGTCCTCTTGTATTCTCAACTATATAAAGTGATTTTTCTACTCTTGACAAAAATCCAAGAGCATTCGTCTAAGTTCATTTTTTTGTCAATGTAACTTTTCTAACGTAATTTAACTAATTTAGTTGGGAGGGTTCTTATTTTTATAATTCCATATATAAGTCTTTAACAGTTTAAATAACCATCACATTTAAATTAAATTAAATATTATTTCATCTACTTGGAAATAAAAAAAATCGTATTTTTAAAAATATAAATTATGCAATTTTCAGCGAGTATGACTATGACGTAATTGCAACTGTAAATTGTACTTTAATTAAGCTTGAATTTTCACTTGAATTAGCTGTTTAGAAGTCATGTATTCTTTTTAATATGTTATATACTTTTTATAATATATTTGATCTAAATAAAATTAAGACAAGTGATTATTCAAAAAGTATTTTACAAAAACGGCCTCAATTTTCAATGAAAATAAATCTCTAAATCAAAGTAAAAGCCATAAAGCTATTGTGTTAAACATGTATATAAAATGCAATAAGTATGCTTTACAATATATATATATATATTTTTTTTTTTTTTTTTTTTTTTAAAGTATGTTCTCAACAGGTAAAATTTTACATTTCGGGAAAAATCACTTAATTAAAAAGTTTTATATAAAGTGCATATGTTTAATTCCCTATTCGAATTTTCCTTTTTATTCTCATAGCTTTTTACAGTTGTAGGAATTCAATTCGTCTTTTGAATATTCGAGTCTCTAATGATGCTCTGCTTGCAAATTTTTAGTCGTAATGACATGGATTTTATTGTTTAAAATTGAACTAACTATGTTTAATCTGTGAATTTGTAAACTAGAGCTCTTTTTGCAGCTTAATTTGATTGATCGTTATAGTAAAAAACAGCTAAATAATGAAAATAATTTAGCTACTGCTATGCCAAACAATTAATTTTAAACTGTGTGTGTAATAGGGTAAGTATTATTTTTTTTTAATGCATTAGGTTAAAAAAGTTCTAACGTATCTTGATGAGAAAAACTGTAAACGAAAATTTAAAAAAAAATTATATTCCGTTCGAGCATAAATTTAAGACCTCTTTAAAGTTAGACTTAAAAATGCGCTTTCTAAATTTTATCACTTTCATATATAGGGTCACAAATAAAAACTATGAATACTTCATGTTGTAACATCAAATTATAAGGAAGGATATGCTGGATATAAAATGTAAAATTTTAACCGAAAATGACTGAAATTGCTACAGGAAGTCTGCATATAAGGAACTGATACTGTCCATACCCAAAGCATAATAATTTATGTATTAAGTTGATACAGTCTCAGATAGGTGGAAGATTTCCATTGATATTTCTGAAAAAAATAGAAATGATCATACTGAACATCAAATTGTAAATTTCCACCCGATGATTGAAATTCCGACAGGAAGTCCGCTCGTATGCACTGAATTTTGTTTAATGCAATTCAGATATGACCAAAATATAAATGTAACTAAGTGACATCCTCTCAGACATTGACTACGGACGAATTATTTTCAAGAGGGGTGCATATTACACACTAATTGGTGCAAAGTGGTACATTTTAGTTCAAATCCTGATTTCTAAGGGAATTTAGAAGGGAAGTAATTTGTCCTAATGAAATGTTAAAAAATAGTAATATAACGAATTTTTATTCAATGAAATGCAAAATCTCTTTCAAACCTCCATGTTACAGAGTCTAATACCACCTTTTGTCATTTTACATTCAATTTTAAAATTCCAGGGGATGAAGTGAACTCCCTTGCATCAGAAATGCTAAAGTTTATCCTCAAAATTTAAGCAGTTATGAATGATTTTGTGTATTGAATGTGGAGCTCAAAAAAAAAAAAAAAAAAAAAAAAAAATTTAAATGAAGAGAATTAAATTGCTTCATGAAGTCTTGTCTGGTGAGCTCGCGTCGAACATACGTTTGCATTTTTCAGCTACAAAATTGTTATAAAAATGAATTGTTCATAGTTGCAAGACCAGTAAATACGCTTAAATTAAGTAATTACCGTTTTATAAAAAAAATTAATGAGTATTATTTAAAATTATTCGTATAAAAACATAGTTCAAATTGCATTACACATACGAAACCGTTGAAAAAAAAATACGCTTGAGTTCTCATGTATGGCATTCTGCCTTACAAAAGCACTTAAGATTGCTGTTTAGAATGTTTTTCTTGAAATTACAAAGGTCTTGACAGTCGTGTTTGCATTTGCATACCAAAAAGTCATTTATAGGGAAGAGCACTTTGTTTAGTTGGTAATTTACGAGAGTTGCGTTCTACGATGGTCATCCTAATGACCATCATGGATCACAAATGTCGTAGAGATTCAATCATCCACACCCTTGTAATGAAGGTAAAAGTAAGTAACTGATGAAGGCCTAAATCTTTTTTAAATAAAATTTGATATTTTTTTTTTTTTTAGCTAAAAGAGGTTATAAATAACTAAAATGGTATTTTATAGAGTTTCGTCCCTTAAGTTGCAAAAATAAACTATCTATACTAACCTTTCACTCACAGAAACGTAAACTCGCAAAGAATTAAGCCTATCATTGATCACCATTGAACGGCGCTTATAAATACATCAATGGGTTTTAATTGGGACTGATGTTTAAACATCACCAAAATATTTTTTTATTGATAGCATATGCTTCATACATGTAGTTTAATCGGTTGGATGTAATTTAATCTGTTATAGACTTCCGGTCGAAATGCAAATAATTTCCGGTTGAACTTTTTTACTATTTTTTTAATCTTTCGTCTGAGCCTGATAATTTAATGTATTACACACGTCTATAGAATTCATCATTTTGGCTGTTAGCCCACACATATCTATTTTTATTGATAAAAACAAACATTTTATACCTAACTTTAAACTAGTTTCAAAACTTGACCGGAAGTGAAATCCGAGTGGCTCCACTTCTTAAAATTATCAAAATGACATATTCTATCAATGTGCAAAATTATAGACTTGTGTAACTAAATGCAGTTTTTTTCCCCTCTATCCGCTCTACTGAAATAATTTTCTCTTTCGACCCAAAATACTATCTATATGAGAGATATTAAGTAATTTGCTTGGCTCGAACACTCAGGCATTATCATAAAATAATCACCTGCAATAAATCTTTGTAAATCAATTTGTTATTTTACACCTGCTTTGGAGTTTAAGAACAATATCACTTGTCTAGAGAACGGTGTTATTGTTCTTAAACCCACATAGTTTTCCAGTAATTTCTGAAACGCTGTATTCGCACCAGATTTTATTTAATTTTAGGCAAAAATAGTGCATAGTCACTTGATCAGAGGTTTCCGTGAGAGCACATACAGCATGAATATATTTCTTAACGTATTTGACACTAGTTTAGTTACTTCTTGTTTCACTCCCTAATTACGAATTAATTTTCTTTATAAAAGTTCCTGTCAGTTGATCTTTTTACCTATGATTTTACCTTAACTGTCTCACGTGCTCTTCTGAATGTGCTTCCCTTCCTCCCCATTTACATCCGGCTTCACAATTTAAAAATCTTTCCAAAACTATTTTCAATTTCAGAAATAAAAATCAATTTATTTTTTTAGAAATTGAAAAATTATATAATTATAATTGCATAGCATTTTTAATTATAATCTAAAGCTACAAATAAAGCTAAAAGAAATTAAACTATGATATTCTAATAAGATATCTGCTATGATTAATCTATTTTTTTAAGTAAATTTACTGATGGTTAGTATTTTGTCGATGGATTTATTAAATTTTAAAGCAATTCTGTTCTATACCGCGGTATATTGTTTCTAGTCCCTCAGGAATCCCATTTCAGGAAGGAACAAGAGAGGAAAGCAAAGGTTTAAGAAAGAAAGCATTGGAGCGGTACATTGCAAAACAATGAAAGTAAGAGGACCTTAGTAGTAGAGGATTAGGAAAGCAATTCTCTCTACTAATTCATCCATTAGTTTTCAAACGGATTTGCAGCGAAAACTTCCCACCCTTGCAAACTGTGTGAGCCGCATTTTAATAAACTCTCCATTTCCTACTTCCTTTAAAGAAAAGAGAAAAAGCGGTATCCGTCACTCAAAGGTCTTTCTGTCGCATTTTTCGATTTGTATACTTTAAGTAAGAGATTGCTGTTTTCTATTATTTTCTTTAGGAAGGAGTCCGTATATTCTGTCGCTGGGGGAGTGCATCTTTTCCTTTTCGTACTGATTTTGGGGAGAAGATTGAAAAGTTATCGATGCCCGAACTCACGTGCATTAGGTGACGAACTGAGGTTACGTAAATACCATTATGGTAATGCTATTCAATGTCCTGTTCAGCGTGCTTTAAGATCTGTTATTGGGGATACATAAAATCCATATAAATAATGAAATTGGAGCTTTTTCAATTTCGAAAAGAGGCCTAGTTTTCTGTTGCGAGCTTCATTGAAGATTACGTAGATTCACGCTAATGTGGTATTTTTTTTTTATCAGCTTGAATATAAATATATTTGAATTTTAAATCAACGAGTTTTTAAATTTTTTTTTTAATTTTTTATTTTTTATTTTCTTATTTACAGGGAAAGATAAATTCATATATTTAGTTTGAAATACTTTATTCAATGTATTACGCAAAACGACTTGAAATAAGTTTAGTCAGATATACATATAAAAAAGTATCTAAATGCTAAACTTTTATCATTTCAAACACGCATTGGTTTTTAAAATTTATTACAAAAAAACATTAAGTTGTATTATTAAGGTATAATTTTGCAACTTATGCATATAAAGTACCTCGTGTTTAGGATTTAAATTATATATTTCATTTCTAATATCCTGGCATTTCTAACTTTATTTTTAACAAAGGTTCTATACGGGTTGTGTGATTTTCCATCTTAATGTATAGGGTGTTTCTAAAGATTATTTATTTAGTAGAGGTATGTAAAGAAGAAAAAAAGAAAATTTTGAATTTTGAGGGAAACGATATGGCACAAGGTAAAAAACATTTTCTTATTCTTTATTTCATACAATTGTTTTTTAAAATCCATTATTTGGCATAAAAATCATGCTTTGCTTTTGAAATCTTGTTGTTTGAAAGTTGAGTTTTAATTTTAATCACCCCATTATAACTAAAATTAAATTTTGAAAAAGCTGTAAGAAAAGGATATATCGTCATATAGACCTAAAATTTGGCATAAATATATGCGAAGAAAGGAGAATGTGATAAGGCATATGGAAAAAACTTTTTGAAATGTTTTTTTTTCTCTCTTTTATGCCAAAAAATGTTCTCTTACGAATACATACAGATCCGATTTCAGTTCATTCTTACCGAATTGTTTTTTGCTTTTTGAAAGTTAAAACTCAATTATGGACTTTCTTTATATCTAATATTTTTTTAAATAAAATAATTGTATTTTAATTTTAAAAAGTAGTATACAAAGTAGTTAGTATACAAAGTATCAATATAGTAAGTTTGATTAAGTTTTAGTGATATTTAATAACTTAGAAGAAGAGTTGATCTGAACACACCATCAGATATTTATCTACATTTATAATTTAAAATATTTGTGCTCAGAACCATGTATAATCAATTTATTCATTGGGTAACATTGCTGCACCACGTTTTTTAATTAAACATTTAAAGAACTCGATACATCAATAAGTTACTGATTGAAATTACAGGATTTCTTCCTGTACATTAAAAAATTAAACAGTTGAAACTTACTTTTTTTTCTTCCTTCAAATATTTTAGAATTGAATGTACATTGAAATCAATTGTTGTTTTAAACAGATACTCAATGGTTTGGTTATATCGCTCTAAACTGTTGTCGGTTGCCTAATTAATGGCAATAACGGAAAAGTTTTTCGTTGTATCCTTGTAACCCCAGATGAAGCAATCGATCTGTGATTAATGATTTTAAAATTGAAGAAATGTTTTAAAGTGAAAGAATATGAGTGATTTAAAATAGTTTTAAAAATGGGTTTATAGTGTGCCTCCTATTAATAGAGAGGTACATTTTTTAGCTGTAAAAGGGGCTTTATTCTTAAATAATTACTTTTGTGTTAAATACTATTTTAGTTGTTTCACTATGAAATTTTCTAAGACCCATAAGCAAGTGACGTTTTGTGAAATCCTCATGTTAAATGAGGTACAGAAAATAAGCTTTAAAACCTCTAATTTATAAAGTATTGTGCAAACATCTTTGTGCACTTTATAAAGACATAAAAATATAATCAGACATTTACATATTTACATATATTTAATTTTTTTAAATGTTTAGTATTTTATAATAATGATTAATGCAAATTGTCTTTAGAAATTTTTATGCGAACATAAAAATTCTTAAAGTAAAAATTTAAAACAAAATGGCACCCAAGCATTTTTAAATTCAATATTTTTTAAGTATATTAATAGTTTGTAATGAAAAAATAACAATACATTTAATGGAATTTTCGTATATTTGTAGAAATTTATTTAGAGATATGAATTCAAAGTTCAAAACAATAAAGGAAATGTAATCGTACAAATATTGGACTGAAAATGTAAATGTTTCATTGTTACGCAATATAATTCATGGTTCCAACTACTGAATGATGCAAATTATTTTAAATGTAGAAAATTTGGTGAGCTGTACTAAATTAAGAATATATATCTACGAATATTTTTATCACTTGTAAACTTCATAGATTATACAATTTGATAAATATTTGTTTACTGCTTACTTTTTTGCAGAAGTAAAAATGTTGATTGAAATTGATATTTAATAACATCATGCACTATACCTTATTAATACAATATTAACTTTTAGGGGCAATACTATTTTTTTAAATTATGATATTAAAAACTTGTCCTTGCAAGTCTTTATTTGACAATAAAGCAGTGTATTGTTTTAATCCTATATTTATCACATTATATAGTAATACACTGTTATATTTTTAAATATTACTGGAATGTAATCATTAATTTTTTAGTTTTAAATTGAAAACTAAAAAAGGTCACTCTCAAAATAAATTCACTTCTAACTACAGATAACACAAAATAGATCGAATTTACAAATATTTATTTTTTACGTAATATATTTGAAAATTGTGTTTGCTTAACGTTTTGTGAAATAAAATGCAAAGCAGTTCCATCATTTTACTTGAAAATTTGTATTCTATTAAACTAAATTATACCAAGGGACCTAATTCATATGAAAGATTTTATTTAAATTATTTACTGGATTTTTTAATGAATCTATTCAATTCGAGTGACAGTTTATTATACATATTATATTGCAAAATTTGCTTCAATATTTTTTTTTATTGCGAATGCACCATAATTATACTTACAGTTATTAAAGTAAAAAAACCTGATAATAGAATGTTTAAAATATAAAAAGCATCTTCCTATACGTTTACTCCCTTAAATGCACATGTTTCCTTGAATGTGTTTATTTCTAGGCATTTTTAGGATTATATGAATAATTTTTTTACAAATCGTAAAAATATTATTCATTCAACATAATGTATAGCCAATTTTATAAATATAACATGTTACATAATCTTAAACATAAATTTTAAATATAATGTGACTGTTGAAACTGAAATAATTACACTACCATAAATATGATAGAACAAATTATATTGCTTAAACAATCTCATATTTTTATTTCGAATAAAGTATACAAATGACACATATTTATAAGAAACCAAATTACACAAAAAAGATGACTAAAGCATAATCTTTGTTTCGTTGGTGGAGGGAAACTGCAGCCAGAAATGACGACAAGTTTCAAACTTGCTCTTAGAAAAAACGACAGAACAAAACAGGAAGAAAAAAAATGAAAAATCTATTAACATTGATTTCCATAAAAAGAAAACGAACGTAAATTACCACTGAAACCACATTTTTTCTCTCCAGTTCTCCTAGCGAAATGAGAGGATATGTATATAGATATATAGAGTGGCGGGAAGGTAATTTTTTTTCTTCTGTGGATGGTGTAATTTGAACATCTAGATAAGAATCTATTACTTGGAAAACTTCTGGCCCTGCTGTCATGAATTCATTACTAGCAGTAGCACAGAGCGCAAATTACGTCAAGAGTACAAATCGGAAATGAGCCGAAGGGCTAATTTTTTTTACTGAAAAACGTGCTGAAAAATCGATGTTGTGCATAAAAATACGCCATTGACGATATTCACGTTGCTTTATTGGATTCATACTTCCAAGAAGAGAATTTCAGCTGGATCAAAAGAAATCTGTTGGGGAAAAGCAATTGTTCTAGAAGTCTATGGATGCTTTGTCTTTCAGTGCTTCATTAAAAAGTGAAATTGTATTAAAGTATTTCCAGATAAATTGTACTCCTAGGCAAATGAGAATTGATGCTGAACATGGAAAACACAATATTGTTGTTTTTTGTTTATCTCTTCATGAAGCCAATTTCTTGTTTTTTGTTTATCTCTTCGTGAAGCCAATTTCTTGTTTTCGATTTTGGATTACTTTTTTTGCTGGATAAATACGCATCGTTTGGCTTGGAATACGAGATATTGTATCCAGATATTATTTAAAACTTACATTTCCCTATACAAATTGTTTCATGCACATTTTATAGATTGTTTAAACATAATTTTTTATATACATAATTTTCTGTCTATTTTTTAAAACTTTAAAAATATAGAAATATTTAAAAAATAAAATTAAAAAAATCACGTTTTCTTTATATTCACAGTTTAATACATCTTTAGCATTTTGTGTTTCAGGTCAAATTGCCTTAACTCCACATATTTTAAAAATGTATGTGAAAAATTAGAATTTCGCAATAACCCATATAGCACACGGACATCCCACGGAAGTCCCATGGCCCTCCCTCATGCTAAAGGCCTTCCTCCCCAGGAGCGCCCAAATTCTTCCCGCCGCCCGCCTAGGGAGGACCCCAGGAGCGTAAAATGTCCGCTTTTAAGGCTCCCTCATTCTTCTCTAGGAGGTCACCACGGGGAACTATTAGGGAACGATATGGGAAGCAGTAGGGAGGTTTCAAGGTCAACCAACCTGTCGTAGCGTATAGGCTAATCGTGCATGGCTTTTTATTTATTTTCAGTGAAGAAATCCAATTTAATATCTGGGATGATTGTATTGGTTATTTTTGCTTCTTATGACATCTTTAAATATCAAAATTACACTAAGAAATGTCACTTCCTGAAAGCTTTTCTGCACATAGATGGCTTTTGAGCCAATTGCTAAATACCCCCTTAAAATAACCTAAAAAAATAAATATTTTTGGCACCTAAATAATTAAAATTCCTTTTTATGAAAATATTTTCATAAAAAGGAATTTAATTACTTAAATTATTATTCAACAATTACTAAAACTTATAACATTAAATCCAAGAATAAATCATACTAAATTGAACCAATGTTGTTAGCAATTAAAATCACATCTATTACAGTATTTTAAGCTTGAAGAAATGCACTTAAATTAATTTCATCTTGATTACATGGTTCTACCCAGAAAACAAATTTCCTTTGAAAGAATTCAAATCTAAAATTTGTAGGCTAAATACCAATGAAAAAACTACAACTTTACAACCTAAATAAAATTCACTTTTATGGAAAAGTTTTCAATAAGTAAAATCTACTTCAATCTTTTATCCTTGAACTTTTTTGTTATGTGAATTTCATGATCAATGATACTACAGTAAATTAAAGTTGATTTTATTTAAAATTGCATCAACTATTGCATTGTAATAAGAGTCTGAAAAATGCACCTCAATTCGCTTTATCTTAAATGGTTTCACCTGAAAAAGATTTTATTTGTAAGAATTGAAACACAAAATTTGTAAAATACTCATGAAGAAACTTGGTAAACAATTTCACCACCTAAATAAATGAAAATCCCTTATGGAAATAGTTTTCATTTACAAAGAACTATTTAACATTAAAACCCAATTCAATGAATGATTTAAAAATAAAGTTATTTAATGAAAATCACATCCATTCCAATATTTTAATAGAAGTGTGAAAATTTATTCAATACACAGTTTTACCTGCAAAAAATGTTCTGTAAACAAATTAAACCATAGCAAAATTTGTAAATAAAAATAGGTTTATTTTGTACAATAAAAATTTCTCATCAGGGACAGAGCTACATCTGAAAATATTTTATCAACTCGCTTGGAGTTTCATAGTGGAAATGTCTCTATAACTAAAACAAGAATATTAAAAGAGGAAGCAAGATCAAGGACTAATAAATTAGAGAAATTTTAAATCAATACAAAAAGACAATCTAAAAATGAAATAATTCTAGACACAACTATGGTAGAAAAACATCCATACTAACTTCAGTAAAAAGTTGGGTGCATATTAGGGTTCCGAGTAATTTCTTATGTTATTTAAATTAGATATCCAAGAGTAGTAAACAAATTACTCAAATCGAAACAGAATTTATATGATTTTCAAGGTCCCTAATCAACTTATAAATACTAATAACAGACTATGAATAAAACTTGGCCAAATTTGGTATAGAATGCTTTCAATTTTAGTTTACTTAAAACATACTTCAAATTTTAAATTGAACTAATAAACTATACATAAAGGAATAAAAAGTATATAATGTAGTCACAAGAGATTTTAATTGGGCAAGTTGAGAATGAAAGAAACAAATTAAAAAGGCAAAATAAATTGCTTGTTTACATATGTACTTTTTTTGTGATTACATTTATTATTTAAAAACTACAAAAGAAAACAATAAAATCTTCCATGAGTAAAATTAAAAAAAGATTCGAATTAAAATGTCACATATTAGGACGGCCACAAGTATTAAGCGACTGTAAACTGCTAACACATGAAGTATTTAAATACGTCAAAAACTATGTTTTCTTCCATTAGACAGGTACCAGATAAAACCACCAAATTGCAGTGATCATTCATCATACCTAACAACCTCTTCAAATTATTTATAATTCCTACATTAAAAAATTAGCGTTCCTCTAGTAAACCTATAACAAACCGTAAATATATAGTGTTGGTGATACATTTAGGCTTGTGTAAACATTTAGGCCTGGCGCCAACTGACACTCATCTAACGGAAGAGTACCAGATATCAATGCAAATCCTCGCAAGCAATGTCCATGAATCTGAATTTGAAGCGTTTCTTTAGCATCAGAAATTAAGTTCTTCCCACGTTGGTCAATTCATGTAATACGTATGACATATCCGATAGAGCAGGGTCTAGGGAGGGATCTGTAATCCCGGCGAGAGCGTGCACCATAAAGTGCGAGTCGGTTCTTTGAGAAGTCGTTGCAGGGGTGGGCGAGTACTACACAAACAGGATGTCAGAAGCAGGGACACCAAAGTAACTTGTTGAGTCGACGATAGTGCAAACTCGACAGCATAGTAATTTAGAACACATGCTGGAAGATGCGTTGGTGTTACTCCAGTGTTGGTGGTGTTCACCCATGGTGGGAGAGATGAGATTGATGTATCTGATTAAATCCTTTTCCGTTGAACACAATGTTATGTCCTAGGTGAAGCATAGTTGCGAGAGAAAGGGATTTTTATTTTCTGAGCTCCTTGGTCTATAGAAAGAAAATTGAATAAATTTGATATTAATCACAAAAATTGAAATTATAATGCAGTTATGGTAGAACAATAAAATTAAGGATACACTGAATATTCGGTATTTGGCCACTGAATCGAATATTCAGATTGGCCGAATATCTGGATTTTAGGCAGCCAAATAATTTTTTTTCTTCTATTTATTGCCAATTTATTATTATTGCAGACTACCACTCTATAGAAATATGATTTTATTTTCATTATACAATATTTTAAAAAATGTCAAAACTTATAAGGCACATCCACAGCAATTTTACAATGTTTCTCCCCCCCCCCCATCTTTTTTATGAATTGCAGGGAATGCATAGATCTTAAAATTTATCTACAACATTAGATGTGTCCTTTGGAATAGTTGTAAAGATATGAGAACAGCTATTTGTGTTGTGTAAACTTTCTGTGACAAAAAATAGTCATTTATGAAGGTCCAGTCATCTATGTTTTTATAATATAAAATAATCCTATTTTTTATTATAAGTAGTAATTAAGACAAGTTTTATAGGAAACAATACATCAGATATTCGGTCGGCTGAATATTCAGTACTTGGCTTGTCTATAGGCCGAATATTCGTTATTCGGCCAAAATCACTATTTGTTGCATCCCTAAACAAGATAACTGCAAATTAGTAAAAAACAAGTTAAGATGTGTACATCATATCAAGGAATATGTAGCATATCAGGGAGAACAAAGACTGAAGTGTATCATCACAATACTATGCTAGTTCGAATAATGATAGGTGTTGCTAAGTTTAAAGGGAAACCAATTTGAAATTTTCTTAGGCTGCGCCTTTGTTCCACCATAAGGTAAATATAATGAAAATATTAGTTGCTTTAGATTTTTCTGACACACGTGCAATAAAAGGTTCATACTGCACTTAAAAGAGCAGCCAATAAGAGATACTTCCATAATAAAAAAGGTTACTTTACAGAACCGACAGTATGATTAAATTATGAAGAGCTTAAAAATTTATGTCAGTGCTAATGTGTGAAGCAGTTGACCTCACAAGATGAATATGTGTAAAGCAGGGATAACAGTCGTAATAATAGCATTTCTAACTTCTTATATGGTTGAGAGAAGGCTAAACCATTTACAAAAGTACTTTATTTGTAGGCTTTGCATACTATTTATTAATTTTAATAAACAAAATTTTCTCTGAATTTGAAAAATTTAATTATTTTAATACCAAAATTACTCAGTGAAATTTAAGAAAAACAAAATATCTAAATAATTAGTATTACTGGTACGAATGCAATATAGGACATTTAGCAATCAGAAAAATCGTCAAAATAAAAAAAAAATTCAAATATAAATAATAATAAAATTAAGTTAAAATAAAATCTGTTGCCAGAAAAAGCATTTATTAACAATAAAAAAAAAACACCAAATAAAATCACACCCAAGAAATTTCCTGTATTGCATCTGTACCGTATTTGCAATTCACAGCTGAATAGTTTCATTTCATTTTATTTTACTACAGCCGCAATAAAGACACTTGGTCATTTATAAGAAATGCCCGTGCTTGCAATTCACAGCTGAGTAGTTTCATTTCATTTTATTTGACTACAGCCGCAATAAAGACACTAAGTTATTTATCAAGAATTTCAGCTGATAATTTCTTATTGTAACTTTTCGATATTCTCAGTGTTGCCAGAGACTGCATTTCTCAATATCGGGGGGGGGGGGGGGGGAAAAACGCCAGATAAAATCACGTTTAAGAAATGCCAGGTATTACATCTGTACCGCACTTGCAATTCACCGCTGAATAGTTTCATTTCATTTTATTTGAGTACAGCTACAATAAAGACACTTGGCTATTTTAAGGAATTTCAGGGGCTAATTTCTTATTTCAACCCTTAGATATTCCCAGCATTTCTAGAAACCACATTTATCAACAACAAAAAAAACACCAAATAAATTCAAGCTTAAGAAATGTTCTATATTACATTCTTTATAAATTTTCATCTGTACCGTATTTGCAATTCACAACTGAATAGTTTAATTTCATTTTATTTGACTACAGCCGCAATAAAGACACTAAGTTATTTATCAAGAATTTCAGCTGATAATTTCTTATTGTAACTTTTCGATATTCTCAGTGTTGCCAGAGACTGCATTGCTCAATATCGGGGGGAAAAAAAAACGCCAGATAAAATCACGTTTAAGAAATGCCAGGTATTACATCTGTACCGCACTTGCAATTCACCGCTGAATAGTTTCATTTCATTTTATTTGAGTACAGCTACAATAAAGACACTTGGCTATTTTAAGGAATTTCAGGGGCTAATTTCTTATTTCAACCCTTAGATATTCTCAGCGTTTCTAGAAACCGCATTTATCAACAACACCAAATAAAATCACCTTTAAGAAATGTCCTATATTACATCTGTACCATATTTGCAATTCACAACAGAATAGTTTAATTTCACTTTTTTTGACAACAGCCGCAATAAAGAGACTTGGCTATTTATAAGGATTATCGGTGGCTAATTTTTTATTGTAACCTTTTGATACTCTCACTTTCATAGCAACAAAAATGAGCATATTATTTCCAGTTATTAAGTTCAGAACTTTTCTCCTTTCTCAAGATATTTTAAAGAATTTGCAGTCATACGACACGCAAACATAAAGTAGATTAAAAAGTATTTTTAATTTTAACGACAACTTGGATGAGTTATATAAGAGTTGATACGCTTTCAAACATATGATTTGTTTTGACAATAATTGACAAACACAAATTTTATCCGGCATATTAAATGATTTTTTTATGATAATTTTGTGTTTCTATTCACCACAATGCATTATTAATTGTTTTTTGCAACCCTGTAAATATTTACTAAATAAGATTAGACATAAAATGTAACGAGTGTTTCGATTCACCCCTTTCTGCGGGGTGAATCGGAACACCATGAAAAAATTCAAAATAAATTAAAGTCCTAGTTTTTACAAAAAAATTTGGTTTGTTCCCAAAGAAGAAGGTAAGACCCAAGTTTCTATGTCAAAAATATGTTCCTTGACGATCTTATTACAACCGATTATTACTTTGAAATTTGAAAAGTGTTCCGATTCACCCCATTTTACGGTACATAATTAAATGGAAGTAAATAACCCTCACAAACCAAAATTATTGTTAGGAATTTTCTTAGAATGAGCTTCATTTATTTGATGAATGAACATTCATAATACATGAAGAAATATTCATAACACATGAAGTAACATTCATAATACTGTCGATAAAAATTAAAACTGGAATATTTACCTACTTAAAAAAATGCAACAAAATAATTAACGAATAAGCCTTTTGTGTTCTTTCTCACTCAGTGGCCAATAAGTTCCATATACAACAGGTAAATAAATTAATGCTGAGAAAGATAAGCAAAGCAATAATCTAATTTGTAACAAACAAAATAATTCATAGTTTTTAATATAAACACTACTGGCTACATGGGGAAAAATATGATTGATAATCATATGTTTTTTCTCGCCTTCAGTGCCTATGTTTTTGAATTATAGTAATGACTTACCCTAGTAGCAATTAAGATAGATTAAAGAAAGGAAAATTAACATTTACTCACCTAAAAATAAACTGCACGCAAAATCAAACCACGTTTTTAGAATTACAACTGCCGAAATGGCGATTTGGCGAAGTTCTTGAAAACCAACTACCAAATTAGGTTGCTATATTTACAACAAACACAGAAAAGAGCGTTGCCGAAATCGCCAAATTGCTAGTCACATTTGGCATTCTTACGCACTTTTGGCGTTTAGACAATCTTTTATATTCATTTTTTTTTTTTTTTTTTTTTTTTTTTTTTTTTCATTCTGAAATTTGAAATTAAATGCTTTATTGCAAACACTTTTAAAATGAATATAAACCGTTTTCAAAATGAAAATGTTCAAACAAGTATACTTATGAAATGTTCAAAGAAATGTAAGCATTAATTACACTATAGAATTGACAAATTATTTAATTTTGTCACAGATTTGCTAAATTATTTAATTTTATCACAGATTCGCCAAGTTTTGTAATATTTTCATATAAACGGGGTAGTTGTTGACCAATGCGGGGAGTCAATTTATATTAAATAGTCTTAGGTTATTTTAAATCATAAAAATATCCTAAAATATTCGTTTTAATTGAGCTTAATAAACACAATCATTTCCACAAACAAGGGACTACACAGGGAGAACCTCGGGATGGTGATCCCCGGGACATGCCTAAAAAGGAGTTCCCTAGGATGAACATCCCTGGGATGTCCCTCCCTAGGATCTCCTTTTGGCTCCCTCCCTAGGACCTCCTTTTGGCTCCCTCCCTAGGACCTCCTTTTGGCTCCCTCCCTAGGACTGCCCCACAGTGTCATTCGGAGTCCCGGGGAGGAATGGGGACTTCCTAGGGACTTCCTTGGGAGGATGTGTGCTATATGGGAAGTCAGTGTCGAATTAACACCTTCGATTTTTTTTTTTTTTTTTTTTTGCTCTTCTAACCTCTTTGATGAATTGGAGTTAGCACCTTTTAATTATAATCCAGCAATACTGTGAAATTTATTTACATTTTTTAAAATAATAATTATACATTTTTACTATTTTTTATATAGAATATATCGATTTGTATTATTCACAAAAAAGTTTTGGTATTCGTAATTTCACATGCAAAACAATAAAATTTTTCAATTTAAAATTTTAATGAATTTCATTATAGGCTTCTTCTATTGTAGTTTTGTAATGGCGACGAATTTAAGCTTTTTTTGTAGTAGTATAAAAAGGTTATCAAAAGAATATATCTATACAAACACATAAAGTTAACAATCAAACATAATTTGCAATTACAGTGTTAAACTGTCATGAAATTGAAAAACAACATGAACCGCTCATATATTCATGAGTTTTTGAGAGTGTACATTGTTAAAGTTGTAACAAATGTGTGCTATATTATTAAATCCTGCCAAAGTAAAATTTGAAGGCACTTAGATATATTTTATTCTTTACACTCATGAGAAGGGAGAAAAAATTAACCAACAATTCAAGGGAAACGATAATAATGTAAAATTCACGATAATAATGTAAAATTGTATTGTAATTGTTTTTTGAAACTGACAATCGAATATTAATTATTTAACTTTTCTAAGTTAATCGCTAAAATAAAAGTTAATTCTAGTTAATCATTAAAAGGGAAAATAAACAAAAGGGAAACATTCCGTGTGGAAATTTTTTGAAATTAATTATTTGCAAAAATTTAATTTGCAATAATTTTAATTAAAAAGTTTTTCTAAATAAAAAATATGTTGTAATTAATTGTTTAAATACATTAAATAATTTTTAGTTGAATAAAAATAACTCAGACAAACAATTATCTAAGCACTTTTTCTTACAAATCGTTAGCAAATAAATAACAAATTGCTTTACTATTATAAATTAGCATCAAGAAGATAAAAATTTGTGCATACCTTGGAAATATTAAATTTAGCACATCATTGATAATGTACACGTCATATAAAGAAGTTACTCAAAAAAAAAAAAAAAAAAGTTCCAAACTGTTAAGAAGTGATCTGGTTGATTAAAATGCACTTTTTAAAATGCGCACATTTAATTTTAACTGATTTATAGTCATAGTTAAAAAAGATGTAAACAAAAAAATAATTTTTTAATATTCGTGATTTTTTTATGGAAGATTAACTACAGTCTAATAACTGTTCAAATAAAAACTGCTTTTACGAGTAAACTTTTTATTTAAATAGATTACTTGAAATGCACTGAACAGTAAAATTAAAAATATGTATAAATGTTGTCTTTATAATTAATAATTTGTATCTCTAAAAGTTATATTTATAAATGCAGAGCTATTTTTTTAATTAAATGTTATGATTGTAAAAAAGTAAATGCTTTAAAAGTTACATTACTTAAATTAAAATTAAATATTCATGACTACTAAAGACAATTTTATTAAGATTATAACACATTAAGATCATTCAAAATAAGTTTAAAATTGTTAAAATATTAGAGTGTGAATTTTTAAAATGAAAGATTTAAAATGAAATGATACACGCTATATATAAAAATATGCAGATCATAATAATAATAACAATATATGATTATATCCATAAATCTTGAATTTATGAATTTCATACTCTCGGTATAACAAATATTTCTTTAGAATACAGTTTTGAATGTATGAAAAATTGTATAAGGTAGTTTACATACATAGGTACTTTGAAATAATTCGAAAAAAAAGATTTAAAGTAAAGTAAACTGAAGCTTCCTGCATTTTATTTTCAAATAGAGACCTAAAATAATAATGCAGACATTCTCAGACCATTACAGTGACAAACATATACCACGACCGACGGAACTACAAATTTTCCATTTCTGTAAGTGCACGTTAAGATTATTGAATCTTTTCTCTTATAGGATAAGGAGCACAAAACATAAATTTCAATAAAATCGGATCATTCTTCTATACAAAAAGATTTGCACATTTTTGTAAAATAATGCAAAAGTTCTTTGTCATTTTTCTAAACAAAAATTGATTCAGCATTGCATAGATTTCGTCAATTATTAATGTTCTTTGTATCAACGCCAACTTTTAAAATAAATAAAAATTAAAGTTTAATGAACGTAATAATTATACTTTGAATTAAACCTTAATGAACCTTCAAGAAAATAAGATATTTAACTTCATTAAGTTTCCATCACATAAAGGAAACATTTTCTAATTTCATAAGAATTTTTAACAAGTTTTAATTGGAATATTTAAAGAAAAATGCATGATATATATGTACAATATATTTGTAAAAACAATGTGTACTATATATGTAAATGTTGTATAATATATTTTTAATAAATTATAATTGCATTCACACACGCTACTTTCTTATACATTTTTTAAATAAGTAGCATGTTGAATGTAACATTGTAATTGGATGGAATCAGAATTTATAGTATGAATGTTTTAATTGTTCCCTATTAAAATTTTTAATTTCCTTTAAAATGACGCCTAAGATTTTTTTTAAAGAAACTACTTTTATTATATTTGAAAAAACTTACTTTACTTTTGAAAATTTGAGTTAGGATGTGTTTCAAAAGAGAAACATTTCTTTAAAAACTAGTGGCTTCTTATAAATGACACTTATGTGATGCTACTCTAATTAGACAAAATGATGCACCCATTTGACTTGTTGTTTTCGTTTTTATAAATATCATTTTATTTGCTTAGTGCCATCAATCATACTCCAATTACAAACATAAGCTAACGTTTCTCATTATTTTTATACTTAAAATGAATTATTGTTTGATGTCGAAACAAGTTTAATATACTCATGTTATTATAAAAGTTTAAAATCCAATTAGTGCATAATACTTAAAAAACGATCGCTTAAATGTTAGGAGCTGTTAAAGGAAATAATTCTAATTGGAATATGTTGTATTTTTTCAATTGATATGGTTAAAATTTATTGCTTTACAGAACTTCTATTTGAAGAATGATTACTAACATACACAGAAATAAAGGACTTGACTTTGGTAACGTAAAAATGCTTAAAAAAACCTTAAGGCATTTCATGCATCTTAAAATTTATGTTTCTACTTCAGTGGATTTAATTCTTGCGACATTTTAATTGGAAAAGTCAAGTATAGACACTTTAGAAATTATTTGCTATTTGATGTGTTGATTATTAAAAGTTCATTTCGCAAGTCGATCATTAATGTGCATTAATTAAACTACGATGTCAAAAATGAATTTACTCTCGCTGAAGGCATTATTTTGTTCAATTCCAATTAATCGATGTCTTCTATACTGAAAGAATTTTTAATAATTTAATAAATCAACGGATTAAATTAATTAAAACTGTAAGCTGAGTTATAATTAAGAAACACTCGCTTAAATATTTCTATTCTAGTCACAAAGTTAAATGCTGAATATGCAAAATAAATACAATTTAATCTGATTGGAGGTAAAAATTATTTTGTATGAATTTTTTTATTTGGAACTAAACAAAAGTTCAAGACTGACACATTTAATTCAAAGAACATTCTATTTTTAGAGTGTGTTATTGTAATTATGATACATTAAAAAATATGGAATAAAATATGAATTAATAAAAATAATTTTTATTTTATAACTAATACAAACAATAATAAAACTAATAATATAAGTTGGTATGTATGTGGAAAAATATTATTTTTTAAACCTTTCAAAATCCATTTACTTTCATTATACCTAATAGTAATATAAGATATCAAAAATGTGTTGAACCTCTTACCGTGTGTAATCCAAGCCATATTAATTTGTTAGCCATTTTAATACATAGGAGTAACAAATCTTAAAATATTTACAGTATGACAAATCCCTTATCAGTGGAAAACCCAGTGATGGGTATTACTAAAATTATAAATGATTGTAATAAATAGCGTTTATTAATAAAAGTTTATTCAGTAAAAGTTTAAGTATTGTCCTGACATTATAGTGTTTTCCAAATGGAAATTTAAAATTAATTGAAATTCCTTTTAATAAACAAAAATAATTTGAACTGCAGAGTTTAAATTTATTTTTAATAATTAAAATATTTTCAAAAATATATAAATATTTACAAAGTTTCAAGACAATATATTCCCTCATATATTTAATCCCTAATGAACAAATTTGGTTGAAAATCTAGTTAGAGTTTGTTGCGGGTTCGAGTCCCGTGTTGGCATGGGTGTTTGTAAATGTATGTTGGCTTGTCTAATGACGAATGTTTCGGCGCATTATAGCCCTCGTGTTGCTGACGGCGCCAGATAATCTGAAAACAACCAACCAACTAGTTAGAGTTTGTGCGAGTAATAAAATAAAAGCCCTGCCTAAAAACTTCCAGAAAATAATAATATTTTTAATATTCATTTTAGCTAAAAGGATCTGTTCGCTAATACATGAAACTCACGGACAATCAATTTTTTATCAGCATCAGTTTTTGAAATTTCTTTAATTATAGTAGTGATAATTCTTTTTTAACTGCAATTGATTTAAGATTAATACAGCATTTTTTTTTTTTTTTTTTTTTTTTTTTTTTTTTTTTTAATTCTGCCTTTATGATTATTGTTTGATTAAATAATTTATTTTTCTGGCTCTTTTATGTACTGTTATTGTTGCAAACCTTATTTTATACACTGTTGGAATAAATGTGTCTGTGGAAAATAATTAAAATTATTATCATTATTATTTTTTTTTTCATAAAACAAATATACACTTATATTCATATAAATAGTCAAAGATTTAAAGAGAAAATAATTACCTCTTTTAGTTTACTTTAAATTATAGACGCAACATGAATAAATTACGTTATATTCCTAGAAGTAAAATGTAAGAAAAAAAAAATAATAATAAAGCAATTTATAAGAAATATCTAAGCCTTTAATTGAAATGGAAATTAAAATTCTGATTAAAAAATATTTTTATAATGTAATGAGTGCTCAATTTCGTTTTGTCAAAATTAATTATATAGGTGTTGGATTAACCATTTTCTTTTAATTCTAGTGTAACCGACTTTTTCTTCGCAACATCTTGAAACTTTTTAATAAAAATTGTGAAGATGCTATCAAATTTATCCTTGTTCGGTGGCAATGGTACACAGAAACTTTGTTCAAATACAGATATTACTTTCACAAGATAAACACATTAAACGAAAAGGTAAGCTATCCATAAAGTTTCTTGTAATAAACTGGGAAACAGGAGCTTGAAAGAAAAGGTTATAAAACTTCAAAAGGGCCCTGTAACAACAGAGATTAATTAAAGAGCCAAGAGCTGGAAACAACTCGAGTGCTTTAATATTTTGAAGCTTCAGTTCACGGGTATGGAATTTCACATTTTCATTTCGAGTAAAAATTTATCTTTTATGACAAAGCATAAGGAGCACTTTCTCTTGCTAGAAAATGGCAACTCATAGAGAAGGAAATGCTTTATTAACGGACTTGGAGTTTCATTAAAAAAGACATGATAGGAGTGCCTTTTGGGATAGTCAAACATGGGTGAACAGAACTGTTCATTATGATGAGTATATTGATTTGAAACTATTATATTTTAATTTAATAGCATTGCAAGATAGGAAACACACAAAGTATTATTTTCTATTCGGTTATGCCGAAAACCATTTTTAGTTTTAAATTCGTTTAACATTGATATATACAAGCTATATTCTAAAGTCATGTGACAAGATTTGGACTTTTATTCGGTAATAGCAACATAGATTCAAAAATGATCAATGCACCCCTGTATTGAACTGAATAAGTGCACTCATTGATATATAATAATTACTCATGACTAGAATGCATTGTATTATTATTACTATTTATTATTATTATTATTATTATTATTATGTATTATCATTTCCTCCAGAAATTTTGGTAAAGTGACCCTAATATCCTATTTCAAATTTCGTTTACTTGAAGCTTTATTTTAGTCTTCATTGTGAAGTTTGTAGAATCTCACAAATGCACTTTAAATAATTCAAAACTTTTTTTTTAAATAATGCAAAATTCTATGCCCTTCAAAGGCTCCCAAGCAGCGTGGGGCCACGAAGATAGTATTAAATATTTGTCAATGTATTCTGGGCCATGTATATAGTTATTAATAACTGAGCTATCAATATTTTTATCTTTTCTATCTTTAGTTCATCAAAAATTATTCTTTAAATTAAATGAATGCTCACAAAATTTTAAACCAGAATATAAATTTAAATCATTCCTTGATAATTTCTATGCATGGAATATATTATATCAATACATTTTTCCAACGCCAAAAAAGTAAAACGCAAATAAATACAGAGGTGTTCTTTAAGGTACTTATTGTAAATTAAAGGTGGCACATGCTCTCGTAGGTGTCTCAGAGCTTTATAAAGATCAATGATTACAGTTAAGCTGATGACAGCAACAGATTAGGTAATAATCAAGTTGCCACTAATAAGAAGAAAAGTTAAGGCCGTAATCTGAAATACAAATTACAGACGCTTACTGTTATATAATTATGTTGGTGATAAACTACTTGACTTGGAGGCTTAAATGGCAAATGCATAATCAACTCAGTCTTAATGTGTTTCGATTAGTTTCGTTAAATGCTGTCAGTTTTATCATTTAATAAAATAGTTTGTTATTTAAAAAAATAATACATCATGTCATATACTTATTTTCATTATACGAGATCATTAAAATTACATTGAATGATTTTTAAAATTATATTGGAAAAATTATAAGTATGCTAAAATCGAAATATACTATATTGAACTGGGATTCTTAATTTTGTTATAAGGTGATGGGATTGTAGTTAAGGATATAATCAAACATTTAAATACTTTAAACTAACAATATTTTTTATACGTTCCATATTTTAGGTAGTTGTTTTATGAAGTAATTTTTGGAGTAAATTACAGTTACACAAATTTTAGATATTTCTATCATATAAATTAGCTGAGAATACTAGCGAGTTCATTAATAATTTTTAATGAATGTCATATTATAAGAAACTATCTTTTTTAAATTATGGTGATATTATATTATTTTATCATAAAAATATATGGTTATTATATATTTTATTTGTGTAAGTGACTTTGGAAAAACCATTAAAATTTTTAATGATTTAATGTAATTCTCTAATTTTTCCATAAAGTTATTTTAAGTAAAGCTTGACAATTTTATCATGAATTCATAAGTTTTAAGAATTAACACCTTATTGGAAATGCATTACTTATTACGGAAAATATATAATTTTTAAAGGATATGATATTGCCTTAAGCTTTCTAAGCTTAGCTGGAAAATATATATAAAAAAAACGAAAAATAGAAAACAAAAATAAGTAATAGTAAATAAAATGTAATCAAAAATGGAGATTTAATATTACACTTCTAAAATGCATTTCTTGAATAATTTACTTACAAAATAACAAATGCATAAAAACCTGATTTTCAATTCTGATTCTTACATTTGTATGCAATAAGATTATTAACGATGTAACATAAATTTCAATTTTAATGTAAAAAACAGCCTGAGTAAACATTTTGTTAAATATTCTCCTGATTTGTATAATGGCTTCTGTCTTTCAGAGAGTCTGGGTAATGTAGCCCAAACAACGAATTAAGGTCTGAAATGTCAAGTCAAATAGATTAAATTGTTTATCTTTGTAGGCATGACTGAAAAGCAAATTAACAACGTTGAAATAATACAGCTCAACAAAGTGTAAGGGTTGGCTTAGAAATGATAGTAATCTATTTCCTGAAGATACATGTTACGTTATATTTTGAACGATATTTCACACTTAATGAAAATTGTATATCTTTTGCAAAATTAACCATTTACCTGAATGGATAATTAATATTAGATGTTGATTGTGGGTGGAATATTACAAAATGCGTAAATGTGTTTTCGCAAATTGTATCAGGTTATATAGCAGTTTACGATAATTAAAATTTGGGATTGTAAGAATAGAGAGATAATATATTTAATGGTCACGAAATGCATTTTATATAAAAAGTCACTGTAAGTATAGTTTTTATTTTATTTAAAGTAAATAAAAGTTTACCGTTTACTTTAAATAAATAGTTGATTGTTAATAATAATTGTCTAATGAGGGATGTTATATAATATTAAAGAAACAATCAAATTAAAACATATATTTTATTTAAGTATTAATGGTAATAACATAAATATAGTTCTTGCAACTTATAATTCTTACTAGTCTTTATAATAGTTTAAGTTATGATTCTAAAACGATGTTTACTTACATCTATTTATTCTGAGAGGTATTTCCAAAATAATCGGTATAAATTACTGAGTGCGTGATTAAATGAAGAAAACAATTTGATAACGTTTTCATTCACTATCAGTATGCTCCTTCAGTTACAAAAATTATATTTATATTATATGCTTATCGTATGGAAACAATAATAAAAAAATAGTTAAATCCTGTAAAAAACTATAGAAAAAATGTATATTATGCTATATAGTTATATGAAAACAGTTAATTTGTTTTAGTTATTTTTTGTGTGTAAATTAATCGATTAAATTAACACAAACATTTTATAAAATAAGTAAATATTCACTGTTTTCTTATTCAGATCATTGAAACTATAAATAATTAAAAACAGATCCTACCATTCACAATTATTTAGTAAGTTAAATTTTTTGTAAGTAATTTAGATGCTTTTTTTAATTAAACCTTTCCAGACAATTCCGAGTCTAAAATCCGAGTTTAACTTTATTTCATTTCTATTACTTAATCATCTCCAAGTTCTTAGAAGAAATGGAAAAGTATGCATGTCGTTAACAACACATTATTTTATATACACATTTGGTTATGCACAGGAATTTGAATAGTACTAGGTTGCCATGATATATTTTAAGAAACAAAATTAAGATTAGTACGATTGTACTTGAATTTCATGTATTATTACAATTCCCATGTAAAAAAGCTCTTTTAGTGTGAACTGGATAGAAGCTTGTTATATTTGGGAAATCACAATTGTATGATCAATAAACATTAACACTTCATTATTTTGATACCAGTTATACTCTGAAGATTTCTTTTAGCAAGAATATGACATAGTTGCTATAATGTTTAGATTTTTTAAGATATGAAATAAATTGATTATATTTACCTCAATAATTATTATATTGTAAAGTTTGAAACATGGCAATACTATTGAGATTATTAAGGGGGATATTTAGTTGTTAGTAGTTTGTTAGTTTTTAAATATTTCGAAGTCAGCAAATATATTACCATGACAATTATCATCTATAAAAAACAAAATTATTCCCCCCTAAAAATTTAAAGCAATACAATTATTAAAAATTTATGAACTCTAAATCTCTATGGATGATTTTTCAAATCGAGTGCAACCCTTTTACCTTCATTCTGATTGCACCTTATATCTCTTTTAATGTGAATAGTTTTGAAACTTCTCTTGCTCTGTATGAAGCACTGCCTCCATATAAAGCCTCAGAACCGAAATTCCGTTCCATTATGCAGCTTCATAAATCAAACATATTCTTTATGTAACTGACCGTTGCTCTCATGCGGCTCGATTTGAATGCTTCCTTTCACGATTCATATTTCATTGGAAGTGGAACTTTCCGATACGAAAAGGAGAAATTCCGTTGAGAACTGTGTTCCACAGTTCTGGTAGTTTTAGTATTGGATTTCAGGAGATTGCAGTTTTGTTGTCGATGCAATGAAAAGTTTCAATTTTTGAATGTATTAAATATGCATTAATATATATTATCGGGATAATTATGTGATGCAGATTTTGTTTCCTTGAAACAAAGTTACTGAAGGGTCAATAATTATTTATTTACTTTATATATGGTTCGCAAATATTAATCATCATTTTCAATAGATATGCAAGTACATAAACAAAGTTCTCTTTGGTATCTAATCCTATTATAAAATAATATAAAACAATTCTTATATTTTTAGTGCTTTTCTTTTTATTTTGATATTCTGTTATGGGTATTATAAATACAAATCCTTGTGTTATTTATTACATATAACTGACGATAGAATTTTTTTAAAATTCTCTCACTAAATTGCAGTTCACTTAATTCATATTATGCCATCTCTGTACCATAATGTTTAACATCTGAACGTTAAAATTTAAACACCAAATGCATTAGAACTCGAATATTAGCTTTAATATTAAATGAATTGGTAAATGTAAACACTAACATTTTGATAAAACTAATAATCTATTTTATGACTGCATATGGTTATTGTCACGGAGGCCAGCACAAACTTCGTTATAATGTATTATGTTCAAATATTATACTTGTCATGAGTTAATCTCTAACATTAGTTATTAGAGCATTAAGGGTCTCTGGGAGAAGCACCTACTACACAACCTCAGTACTTGGGTAACAAAATTTGCATAAGGAAATGGAGGGCTGTTCGTGCTCACGATGATGGCATCCAGTGAAAGACTAAATTCTACGTTGAGAGACTGACCAAAGACGATTTCATGATCAAAACATAGGTCAGAGTAGGAGCTTATAGTGCTTTTTTTCTTAGATAGAACCCTTTGTAAGGGTTGCAGCAATATACATACTCAAGACTTTTCAACTGAATACTTTTCTGCCATACTGGAAGACTGACAGATGGATTTTGAGGATCCTTAACACTTATTACACGTTACAAAGCTCTGCTCTAGCATTCTATGTAAGGAAGAAATCATAGCCTTGTTTCTCATTTCCCTTAACCCTATTAATACTATATTAACCCATTATTTTAATATAAATTAATTTTTCTTTACGTTTCCTCAGCCAGTATTTTATAATCAGTGAGAGATATAGAGTTTGATTCAATCAATTCACTAAACTTAGCGAGGATTTCGAGAGTATTGTTTTAAATGCAATTGTTTTATGGCAATATAATAATTTTTATGCTTATCTAAATTAATCACGAACATTTGTGTGTTTCTGATGAATTGGTTAATATCCATTTTAAGAATTTCATTGTATTAATTTTAAATTGTACTTATTATTTAAAAAAAAATCTAATCACCATGCACATCACGACAATATAATAATTTTTATTACATAAAATACATTATTTGATATAATTTTACATGTTGAGGTTTTTAACTAGAAATATACAGTAAATTAAAGTAAATTGAAGTAATTTATTTCCAAATTATAAGCATGCAAAATTTGTACTTTTAGCTTTTTTGGTAAAGGCGTTGTGTTAACTTCATACTTCATATCGCATTGAATATATAAGGTAAACCATTTCAGTTTAGTATATATATAATCTAGATAATCCATATTATACTGTTAACATGGTTTTCAATATTTATTGTTATTAATATATCCGTACTAAGCAGGAAATCATACCTGTCATCATTTGAGGAAGCTGGGCGTTTGTGTATACTTTATATTCACCATTTAGATTTGTTTTTAAGCGCGTCTTCAATTTTTTGCAGTCAAACTACAAATGAAGGCTGAAAGATGAGTAGAAGAAAAATATTTAAAAGCTTGGAAGAGGCAAATGCTTATATTTTTTCTGAAGAAATTGAAGAAGATATTATAGCAATGCCTCCGGATGTCGATGAACTAACAGATGAAGAACAATTCGATGATGATAATTTTGACACTCCAGTTGTATCAGATGTTGCAGGTACATTGGAGATTACAATACCAGATGATAATAATATCTGTTTTTTATCCGAAATAATATAGTTAATAATTCCCGTAAACGTAAAAGGGAAACATAAAAAGTTGTATGGAAGAACGAAACCTCCTCTTATACATTTGGGACTTAGGCAAATTCTTCTAAGAGAAATTCTAATAAACTGACATCGGAAACTAGTAATATGAAACCAGTAGAGTTGCTTGAAGAATTTGTCTTCGAAAGTGTTTATGATATGATTGTCGAGGAAACTAATTGATGTACTCACGAAGTGAAAAATGAATTATAATAATGTGAATATGGATGAAATAAAAACCTTTATAGGTTTTTTAATACTTTTGGGTTATAATACTTTACCTAGGGAATGAGACTTCAGGGCAGAAGCAGATGATTTAGGAGTAACAATAGTGAAGAATGCTATAATAGAAATTTCTACTCATAGCTCAAAAGATTACTTATAGCTCAAGTAATTTATTACCTTGAAAATGTAATAAATTACATCACAAATACAAGCATGATAAAGAAAAAAAAAATAAACATAAGCATCATAATTTAAAATGCGTCCCTTGTTAGAAATGCTTTCCAAGAATTTTCAGAAATGAGGAGTTTTTCATAAAAATTTGTCTGTTGATGAAATGATCGTCAGGTATTATGAACATCATTTACTGAAGCAGTTTATAAAATCGAAACCAATGAGATATGACTGTTGTAAATGGCTATGTCATTTATAAAATGATACATGGTTCTAAGTTGTGATGTCCGTCAAGATTTTAGAAAGTATATTGCAGTATTAAAAAAAGGAGCCTATTCAAAAGCAGTCCTAGGAAGATCAGTACAGAGACGTATAACATCTAGATCCAAAATGTGCTTCCTCATATAAAATTCGACCAAATACAGCATATCATTGACTAAAGGGAGAAATAAAGGCGTTGCCAATATGATACCTGTTCTTCAAAGAGAAAAACATACTGCATGAAATGCAGTGTAATATTATGCATATAATATTTTCCACTTTTCATACAAAAAAATCTACCTTGAAAATGTAAAAAAAAAATAAGTTTTCTTGCAAATGTAAAAATAAATTTTGCTTCTTAACTTTATACTGCTTATTAGATTGCATATATATTAAAACTGCATAATTTTAGGTAAAAAAAAAACTAAATTTTTTAGAAAATTACATTTTTATGCATACAAACGCCCAGCGTCCTCAAATGAGGGCAGCTTAAAACATTTGGTTACAGTTAAATACATGACAACAGTGTCTCGGACAAGCTATCTTGAAACTTTTAAACTGTTTTTCATGGTGATGGCTTTTTGTCCTTTTAAATTCATATATCCTAAAAACTACTCATTTAAATCTATGAAACTTCCACAGTTATTTTTCATACATATTTCTTTAATTTGTCATCATTAATTATGTTTTTTTATTCAACTTTTTTAAAAAAGTTTTGGAATTTATAATGTTTTTGCACAAAATATGTTTTTTTTTTTTTTTTTTTTTTAATTTTTTTTTTATTACTTTATTGAAAAATCATGAAAAAAATTTTTGATATGAATTATAAGAAGTAATTTTATGCAAAAATGAAGTGATATTTTAAAAAAGTTACTTAGATGTATTAAATTTAGAAAATATCAAAATTTTTAATTTTTTAATTTTTTTTTTAAATTTGAAAATTTAAAATAGTTTTTTAAGTTTCAAAGCATGATACATTACTGCAAAAAAAATTTCAGAAAATAGTTCTGAAAATAAAGATTTTAGAATTTTGAGTCCCAGACCCCATTAATTTTCCACATTGGCGTAATGCTATTTCAATGAGAGCAAACATTATAGGACGTTAAAATGCAGAAAAAAAAAATCATCGGATGTCTCTGAAATTTGTAAAGTAAGTAATTTTTTACCTCTAATTTACAACAATATAGTCAAAATGTAAAGGTTTATACATTTATCGATTATCAAAGTTATCAAGTTATTTCAATGCTAGCTTCCCCTAAATTATTACATTTCATTTGTGGAAATGCTTGAAATATACTTGAAATGCATATTTCTTTTCATTTGAAAAAATATGGTCATATTATTTGATTTCTGCCTTTGACGATGGTACGAACATTAGTAATGGATGATTGAGTCTTAAATTGGTAAATTTTTTTAAAAACAATTTCATTACTTTAGTTGAAATTTTAATAATCCATGTTCGTCTGGTTGTCATCCCGTCACTTTGAAAAGTAGAATTTGTGAGAAGGTATGTCTGACGTTACTCTAAAACATGGGTGAAAGAAGGGGAAAATTGTTTTCCCGGTGACATCATCCTGAAAGAGTGGAAAGGCGCATTTAATCGAAAAATAATTGAGTGCTGGTATCGTATATAATGTATATACAATTACTTTACGTTTTTGTTTATTGCTGGCAGAAGATAATTATTTTATTGTTGGTATCAGTAAACGAAGTCATAATTCATAAAGACTCATATTTCAACTGGTTTTTGTTGGGTAGGAGATAAGGAATGATGTCAGTCCCAAAAAACTTGAAATAATATTTGTTTCGATATTTTTTATTTAGTTTCCGTTGAATGTTTTTGATTTCCGTTGACTGCTATTTTTCTGGAATGGCAACATGCTTTATGACGTAATTCTGTATTTTTTTTCTAAATATTCATCATATTCTTTTTCATATTTAATTGCATTTATTTTGCTTTTGCTGAAATTGTATATTATGTAATTATTAGCCTCTTTTAAGTGCTATGTTTACATAAATTTGGAAAATCGGTATCATAACGACTGGTGTTGAATTAATTCTTAGTGTTTCTCAACGTCATCAGATTTAATTAATTTCATATTTGTGTGTTTGGTATAGTTTTCGTTTAATATTTACTATGAATTATCTTTCTGTATCAAAAAGGAAGTATTGATTTTTTTTTAAAAAATGAATAATTTTTTGTAACTTTTGTTATTAGATTACTGTTTTGTAGATAGATCAATTGTATAACTTATTACTTTGCATTTCTTGACAAACAATCAATTATTTTTTTAAGTTTTGACTAATTTGGTTTTTAGATTATTTGTTTTCATATGACTTCCTTACTTCATTTACTCAATTAACTGTTTACAACTGGTAAACATAAAACTGTGAGGATCTTGTTTCTAAATTTGTAAATTTACTTTAAAAATTGGCTGAGCGTAGGTGTCAAAGCTCGCCTTGGATAATCCTATTATAATAAATTTTAATTGTATTGCACTCAACTGTAAACTAAGTTTTGCTGTATCTCATGTGTTGATTCATAATTCTTAAGCAAATAGCAAATGAGGTTTGTGTTTGTTCCAAGCGAGTTTTTCCAGTAAGTATGTATGTTACTCATATGAGGCGATTTAAGGGAGTTGGGCAGAATCTAGAATGCAAAATTTGTGTTAGACTTACTGGTGTGTGAGAGGGGTGTGATATTTTCTCGGTTCTTATTACGGAGAAAGGGGAACAATCTGCTAGCAAAGAGATCTATGTGGTTTAGCATATAAGGTCTAGAATTTTTTCTCAATACTTAACTGTTCTAAACGGATGAGCACTTTCCATGTTTGTTTCCTCATTACTTAAATGAATTTTTTAGGGTTTGCTTCAACCATGTCAGTAATCCAGAAAACTAAGCACATATAGTCTAGCCTAGAGGGCACAGTTCAGCGTGGAGATTGCGAAGCTAACCAACGGAATGCGTTAGCGAGTATGGGTGAGGCCACCTAGTGATATGCAACAAAATTAAATCTTCTTTTTTGCATATTAATATCTATATTAATGAAACTTATTTTGGAAAGAGCTATTTGAAATTGCTATAAATACTACAGTTTTGAGACTCTAAATTCTGCCTATAAGAGTCTCAGTTCAATAATTTGTAAAATCTTTACTAAATGTATATTCTATCATGATTTATCTTGCATCAGGGTTCTGTGAATGTCGCTATTATTTGGATTGGACAACATAGCTTTAAATGGTGAATTAAGTAAGTAATCTTAATTTCCAAATATATTTTCAAAAAAATGGACAAATTTACCACGCCTTCCATTTCTACCAACATACACAGTTGTTTCGAAACGTGCACCTAAAATATATGCCCATAAATCGAAAGGGAGAAACTCAGTTCCATTTATACAATATGTTTTGAAATTTTACCAATTATAGCTACATATTCGTTTTAAAGGTTATTTTACAATTAACATATAATACCTAACCACTGTCCATTGCTCTAACGTGAAGTTGAGAAACAAAAAGTGTAACAAGTAGTAAGTTATAAAGTTGTATATCAATACTTATCTCATTCAACTAACTTAGTATAAAATAATAAATACTTTTAACAATAAAAATGATTTCATAGATATTAAAATAACAAATGCTTCTCATAAAAAATCATGCAATTGGAATATTTTTTCAATATAACTTTATATTACTAACAAATTTTATTAATTTAATTCAATAAAAGTTCACCTTTTTTGTATTTTTTTTAAATAACGTAAGATTTACTATATACATCTTTTAATAAAAATCTATCTAAGCATATGCCTTATAATTAAAAAAGAAAAAAAAGCGAATAAAATAATGTATTTCGCTTCATCATCATTATTACAAATTCATTAATAACTAGCACATGCATTTTTCAGTTCCTAAACTTTTTATCGATAATTTTTTCGCGCATTTAGTTCATCACAAATTACAATTACTTTCCAAAAAATCACATTATGTAACTTAAAGTTGGGAAACACACTTTTTTTTTATTATCGTTGAGTACTTTAAACGTCTTCCGAGCAATTTTGGAATATCCATTACAACTACCGAAATAAAACGTAATCACTTAAATCTAACTTTCGAACTCAATCAACATTAATCGAGTCGATGGCGAAAAAACTAAATAAATGACATCAGTAACTGAGTGCGAAATCAATAGGTCGCACATTTCCGATTTTTTTCGCCAGAAACTCGGCATATATCGCCTCTTTATGACACTTACTTAGGGCTGAAATTGAGTTCAGTTCATTGATATAGGAAGGTGCTCGTTTTTCATGTCAAAGTTTCTGACACTAAATCGATAATACCTTCATAGAGAGTGTCTTAGACACTCAATTATGGGGTAAATTGCATTATTCATATTCTCACTTACTTATAAAAGTGATATCTGATAAGTAGAAATAGTGTAAAATATAGGATAAATTGGAAATTTTCCCATAGGTCACCCATAAATTGGTGATTATTTTTATAAATATTATAATATATTATACTTGTAAGTAAATTATGTTAACCATCAAAATTGAAATTTAACTTACTCAAATTTTCAAAATTGAGTTAAAAATTATAGAATATTCTACGTTGTTAGTTGTATTTACAAATATGCCTTTTAAAAATATTTAGTTTATAATAAGTATATATCCAATTAACTTTGTAAAAATGTATAGTTAATATTTAATATTTAAACATTTTAAAATTATGATTTGAAACAATTTCTACCACTAAAAGTTTTTGGATATCAATGAACATCTGATAATGATACTTTCTTTAATGTTCATTGTATAATACATTTAATCGCATTTTAATCGTTAAACTTTTTGAGATATTTTCTAACCAAAACTCAAAACTCATTCTACTATATTTTCATGGTAATACAATATTAAATAACTTTAAAAAAGTATAAACTAACATTGATGGTATTTTTTTCTTAAATAAAAGACCGTTCTTTATGAGTTACGATAGTGGCAACTCAAATAAAATAGTATTAGCATTGTTAGTTCATTATCAATGTTCAAGTATACACTTAGCTTTGACACACAATACGTTATTACACGCTACGAACTATTTTAGAGATCATGATTTATTACGAACCAAACAATTTAACATGTAATTAGTTCATTTTTACTTAATAAACCATAGGTGATTTACTAGGAACGAGGAAATAGTATAAAAGCAAAACATATAATTTTTACATTAAAATCTCAAAGAAGGGAAGAAAGAAAAACATTGACCACGGAAGATCTTGACACAAACACGAATTTCTCGTTTAACTTGTGTTTAGTTGTGTATTTGACACATTGTAGGTTATACTAGGAACATACCTATTACTTTCATAGAATATTATGAGAAGACATACAAATGTATTTGAGTTATTAACAATTTTAAGTTTCCGTCTAGGAACTGGAACAAAAATTAAAAAACTCAAAAAACTAAATAATTTAAAACGGTAAGCTTTTCCATCTCTTTTTCCATACTGGCATTTATTTTCGTACTGCTACAATTTAAAATATGACTTCATAAATAATTTACAGAAATAATTACAATATATTACATTTAATAACTATATAAATCATAATTATATAAACAAAACGTAATATAAAACACAATTCCTACACGATCGTAAAAAATTAAATTAACTCACAAATAAACAATTCATAGTCCATCCGGAAATGGTGATTTAAAAGCTTTCTGTTTTCAAAGATTACTTAGTTAAAAAACAATTATATATTAGGGTGGATCGTTCTTCTATGGAGAAAAAAAAATTATTATTAATCAAAACCGACCTATGGGGAAAAGATGCTCTATGATATAGAGATTAAGGAAAAAATAATAAAAAAAATTAATTTTAAAATTTTGCACTGCCACAAAGGGGTTGAATTTTCGAAAAAAATGCGAAAAGTCCAAATTTTCGTTAAATGATTTTACACTAAAAATAATTGTTTTTTACAATATAAATCCTAAAAAAGTGATGATTACTGAATAATTAGTAGTCCAATGTACATTTCAACCTTTTTTGACCAACTCCCTCCCCCCCCCCCCATATCACCGTTTAATCAGCCCTAAAACCCTATAGTGCAGTTGTCAGCGGCTTACGGAATTCGAAGCCTAATCGGTGAGCGCTGTTCTTGTAAATTAAATTAAATTACAATTTTATTATGTGACATTTGTTTGTCTGTGTACTTGGAATAATACTGTACTGTGGGGTTGATAAGAAAAGACATGATTTGTCCTATATTTGATTCAGGCTGTAATATGCCCACGATTATGCTTTCTACGTACGAAAAACGTAATAAGGTGCGTATATTGGCATTCAAAAAGAGAAGCAAAGTACAGTGTATTTAAATACACTTTTATCCGCGTGTCAATAAGTTGCAAGTAAGTTAAGAGAGACCTGGAAACGAGCTTTAATACTAATAAATGACCACTACAGCATTTTGAGAAAAATAAGTTCATACTACGACAAATATCGCGCTTTCAAAGCTAGAAAATTAACTGAAAGCTATCTCAGGGAAAGCACATCGAAAGTTTTGTCCATGCGTCGATTTGGTTGTTTTCAGATTATCTGGTTCCATCAGCAACACAAAGGTTATAATGCGCCGAAACATTCGTCATTTGACAAGCCAAAATACATTTACAAACACCCATGCCTTACACGGGACTCGTATCAGCAACTTCGCGGTCTAGAAGCTAGCACATTAACCACTATGCCGTTTGGTCGGCTAGGTCATGCGTCGACAATGACATAGATACAACAATGTTGGTTGCGATAATAGGTAGTCTGTCAACACAGGTATCAATGAAGGTGTAATACGAAATATGGAGCTGATTTTGAAGCGTCCACTACAATGGTTTGTGTGCCAGTTACAAGCCAAAGAGTGACCTTATGCGAGACACTACCTGTAGTTTCATTCACGTAAGCCCAACCTATGCGAACTGACTAACAAGAAAGACTTAAGTACTGATCAACTGTGCATAATTTAAATTTGTGAAGCCGGACAAAGCAGCAAAGGGCTGTTGAAGAGAAACTCTGGAAAGATTTGCCCCTCAAGGTGGTTTACAACCCCCAACAGAATTCTCATGTTCTATTTGGCTTAGAAGAAGTCCAACCAAAGCTTTATTGATACTTATTACATCGTAAAAGTCTAAAAGATATTATCATCGTAAAAGTCTAGGCACCTATGTGATTCAAGATCAAAACCAAACAATCGGTAATCTATGGCGCAGAGCATTTGCATTAATCAATCTTTCTATCGCGTTATTTCTCAATTTATTTGAAGAAAGTCATTGATCCAGTAATTTTTGAAACGGGGGTTTAGGCTTTCCTGAAAATATCCTGATATCAATGCTAGCTGACAACAGAAATTACACAAAGGAATCGGTCCTCCAAAGAATTTTGAATTTGCACAAAGTCAAACGGTCTGCTGCGATCAAACCCTTTTAGCGATTAATATCCGTATCTTAAACATACCAACTTTTGACCCTTGTGTGACAGATTATGTGAACTTGATTAAGTGGAAGAATGCGACAGAACGATTTAGTGATGACATGATTTCAGGAGCAATAGTAAACCCAGCAATCATTTCTACTGCAATACTATAGCATTACCTACTATCAAGGGGTATCCCTGTCGTACTCAAGCTACAGAACGAATAGTCACAGAAGCATTTTCTGCTGTAAGCGGATCATACAGAAGAGATGGGTTAAAAAGAAATAGCCTGGAATCACGAAACCTCACGCCAGTTTTCAACACCAAACGTATTTACCTTTTACTGTAATTCCGAAGATTTTTTTATTTTTCTTGATTTAATTCTTAAAAGCTGTAATATGTTCCTAAAGCTTTTTATTTGTAACCATTTAGTATATGTCCTCTCATTCCAATAAACATTTAAAAGTACTAAAGGTCTGTTTCACTTAAACAAAAATCACTTTGACATTTTACCATTATAATGCTTAAATACCAAAACTTCATCCCCCTTGCAAAGAGCTTAACATAAAAATTATTATTTTTATTTTATTTTTCCCTTAATTAATGTACCTTAGAACATCTTTTCCGTACAGGTATTTTTTGAAATTCTTAAAAAAAAAAAAATTCAATTGACTTTGACTTTTTGCTACAAAAAAGCTCAAATACCTAAACTTCATCCTCCTTGTGGCAGTACTGAACTTAAAATTTAATTAATTATTTTTCCATGTATCTATATACCATAGAACATCTTTTCCCCATAGGTCGGATTTGAAATTCTGAATTTTTTTTTTCGATCCACCCTATTATATATACTCTAAACAATAGTTTACTATATGAGCACTATATAAAAAGTATATATACACCTGATACACAGTGTAAAAAATTTTAAATTCTAAATTCTATTCTTCAATAAGCTTAAGAAAACGATAAGCACTTATTTAAAAAAAAAATACTTATAAAAACTAATAAATTATCTTTCTATCCTCACTTACTATGGAAAATAGAATAAGTAAAACTTTAAGAACGATATATTTCAAAAAACTTTAAAAAAATTAAAAAAATGCAAACTTCCTTTTAGCAGCACTCCCCTTCAATGATTCGAATAGTAAAAGCAACAGCACATCCACACTTTTATTTCCATAAATTATTTACACCTCTATTCACCGACTCAACGAAAATCGAAATCGAAATTTATTTCCTCCAAATGGGAAAAAACTGTCACCCTGTCAATAAAACCATCTGCGACTGAAATGGTACCCGACTACATAAGAATTTCTATACGCCTCCTATTGAAGTGAAATATTTATTTCCTAATAGAGAATTTCTCTGAACATCGTCGGGAGAGGCGACATGTTATATAAGTGGGGAGACATAATAATTTAAGGCAGTGAACCTACATACATTGTGCGTGACGTATATTGCTGAAGAGATTGAAAGTCTCCATCATGAGAATTCTGATGGATATTTATTGAGCTTTTACATATTTAGAATGCGCCTTATGAATCTGAATTTTGTGATGCCTGGTTTTATTTATTTGTACAAATATACTTAAATATATTGTTCTTGGGAAAAAAAAAACAATATATTCATGCCTAAAAGTTAGAGCTTCTATCTCATTTAAATTAAACTAAAGGTGTTACCTTGATACCTTTAGTTGTGTTACATTTCGAAAATTAGTGCATGGCTTATTCGAAATTGGCAAAAAAAACGATTTTATCGGAATTGGGTACAAAATCTCAAAATTAAAATGACGATTTTAAAAATATTACACTTTTTAAATAAAATTTATTTTGAGAAGGGTTCTTAGCAATAACTAGTAGGTGAAAATATCCTATTGCATTATTCTATTGCAAATGCTAACTCTTACATAATAGCTATGTTACACTTTTTTAAATGAAATTTATTTTGAGAAGGCAATAACTAGCCAGTGTAAATATCATATTGCATTATTTTATTGCGAAATGTAGAACTTTGCTAAAGCTCACATAACAGCCATGTTACATCGTCCATACGTACTCTAAAAACCATGTAAAGACCTTCTCAAAATAATAACATTGGTTTTATTGTTTTAGCTAATTATCCAAGTGTTGTAATTTATATTGTAGTATTAACACACTCAGTCAGACTGGTCTCATCCTTATAAGATATGCTATTAAAATTGAAATATATGCATTAAACAGCATCAATAACTATTGATAGTAGAATGTATTATCAATATAAAATTTAATGCAGATATTTTATTCAACATTGATACAAAATATTGAAATAAAAAAATAGAATTTAAACAAATTCGAAATAAAATGTATCTTTAAATTATTATTAGCCAGTGGTCATTCTTATATAGTAATTTGGAATTGCTACATTTAACATAAGTTAATACTAATCACATTTTATCTCAGCAATACTAAAAACTAACATTACTAGCGTAATTGTAATGAACTGTTGTAAAATACTGATTTTTATGTATAAATGCACCCGAAGCAGATAAATCTAGCAAGATTCTAATCCTTTATCATCTTCAACATCCCCAAACTTCCACTTCTTTGGGAGGAACACAATGCGCGAAATAGCATTAAGTCCCACACGTCTTCTCAGCACTTGAATGGAGCTCTCACCATAACTACCCACGTATTACAACACTCGATTTCATTAACAAGAAGGGGGCAGAATAACCAAGATAAAATAATTCGCCTACCGCTAGAATTACCTCTGCAACATAGCAGAGACTATTCAACCGACAACAAAGGATGGGTGGTAGTACTAACCAAGTACTGATCGTTAGCTGAGTAAGATTATAGGGTGAATGTTTTCTTGCAAGCTATAAATATATTTTCTCAGGTTCGTTAAGTTCCTCAAATCATAGCCATCCATTTTGTTGGCGACGCAAAAATAGCTAAAGGTAGTCGTTGTAGAAATAGTTAACTTTTTTTTTTTTGCATGGACATACATGTTACAACACTACTATTCAATCACATATTTATTTAAAGTTTATTTAATACAACAATTAGAATTAACATAATAACTAATTTGACGTATTTTCTATTAATATTGCCTTATTAAGAAACAAAACCCTATTTTTATCATAAATAAGTACATTGCCTATTTATATTTTATTCATAAATGAATATTCACTAAGGAATGACTAAAGCTACATTTAACAACCATTTTTTCATGTATTTATTATTTAGGAATTGCTTTCTTATATTAAAGAAAATTGTTTTTGGGCGTGACATTTGATTGATGAATTTGTGAATATATCAGAATGATATCACTAATGTCTTGAAAATTAAATATTTATTATTTTGATTAAAATTTTGTAGGTAGTGAAAAAGATTTATGACTGAAAATCATCAAATATTTAAACAGGAAGTGTACAGATGTCTCATAATATAAAGTCTAAATAAATGGCAGCTCTAAACAAAATTTACTAAAGTCATGATTAACTTAGTATATTTTGCAAGAATTAAACTTGATATCCAAGTTCTTCTCTGAATCAAGAAATCAATTTCTGAATAAAATACTCTATGAAACATAATTTATTACATTATTGCGTGTATTGTAAAATGGCATATTAGGATTTATAATGTATAGATAATATAATATATATATTATATATATAATATATATATAATATAATAAGATTTATAATATATATATATATATATATATATATATATATATATATATATATATATATATATATATATATATATATATATATATATATATATATATATATATATATATATATATATATATATATATATATATATATATATATATATATATATATATATATATATATATATATATATATATATATATATATATATATATATATATATATATATATATATATATATATATATATATATATATATATATATATATATATATATATAGGGTTGTTTTTTTCACTCATAAGGAAACTAAATACATATTCTACCCATGATATATTTTTTTCTTTTTCTACTATAGTGCCATGATCAGTAATTTTAACGAGAATAATTTGTTGTTTAGAAAAGTAATGCAGTTAGGAATAAAATAAAGTAGTGTAAATTAGTAAAAAATCCACGCATTACTTGATACATGTAGCTTAAAAAGTATATTGAGTCACTTCACTGAATAAATAATAAAAAAAGAAAAAGTTTTAACTCACAACAATGTCATATCGACGTTAATAATTGTATACAGGGGTGTATTAAGTCTAAGTACAGAACAAAAGGCTCGATATTACAGGTCACGACAAACAATTTTAGTTTGGAAAACCGTTGTTTCAATCCTACAATCCGTTGGTTATATTTGCTTTTTATTTCAGTTAGAAACAAAGCAGTAACTATTCCTTAACTCAGGATGAGCTTGAATGTATCATTAATCGTTTGAATGAGTAAAATACTTCCACCATTTGATATTTTGTAATTGATACCGGTTAACAGGGGTTGTATCACCATCTCAAATTTATCATGTATATTGCAACAACGATTCTCGCCATGAGATGTAACAAATAGTTAATAGGTCGGACACTGATATCATTTGAAGGCTTCCCTTCTAATAAGCTACTAATTAAAGGACCATCAGTTATTTGCTAAAAACTTGTAAGTTTATTGGCTTTGACACGCAATTTATAACAAAGAGAAATATGTACAGTTTTTAATGATAAATGAAACAACACAATAGCTAAATTAAATAAATCTCCTGGCAAGTAATGAATAATTATTTATATATATCATTTATTGAAATTTATACAACTTTTATCACACTGTTTCTTTGGATAAACGTTAAAAAAAACATAAACATGACAACAATACGTACGGTAAACTATTCCTCTAATCCAAATTCAAACAAATATGCGTGGGATGCTTTATGGATATGCTTCGTCGAAATATTCAATGTATTGGAAACTTTCTATCCCTTTAAAACAGCTCTAAAGGTGGGACAAAGAATTTAGCCACTAGTGCAAAAGAATTAAGAATTTTATATTAAATATAAGCTCTTAAATATTAAGTGTGAAAACACTGTGCGAAGTAAACACTGATGGCAAAAGATCATATCTTTGAGTTATGTGATTCTTTTTAATGCGGATACATCTGTACAACTCTAAACTAAAGATACTTATTTCTCATATACCTTACTGTGCATTTTATATTTTGCGATTTTGTTGTTTCATTTACCAATTTTATTCGTAAGAAATTCTCTTCGATGTTAATTTTAAATATTTCAAACACACCACTCGAACGCTATTATCAAAAAATAAATATTGTCCTTAAATTTGAACCATGATTGTACATTTAATTTCATTCAGGTGCTTCTTTATTCCACCAAACTGCCTTTTGCCTACTTCAGTTGTGCAATAGTATCAGAAAAAAAACTTTTGAATTGCAATTTTTCAAAGACAGTTTGCTCTTTACCCATTTACTCGTAGTATTTTTTTTCTCAAGTCGCTCAATGGTCTGTCTAAATCAGAGAAATTCTTGATGAATCTTCTGTATCAAGAGCAATACTGCAAGAAAGATTGAAGTTGTTTTTCAGTCTTAGGTGGAGGAATGTTCATGACAGAACTTGTTTTCTCTGGATCCACTTCTTATCCGGAGCTTGTGATCCAGTGTCCAAGAAATTTGACTCATGAGCATGCAAAGTTGCACTTCTCCTTGTTAGCACATGGTTGAAAGTCCAAAATATCTGAAATACCTTCCTAAGATCACACAGATGTTGTTCAAAGGTTTCAGATAAGACGATAATGTCATCTAAGTATGCTAAAGTTAATACATCAGAGAAGTTGATACACTTCGGAAACGATCGGCGAGTCTCTGGAATGTGGCTAGAGCATTTCGAGGTCCCATAGTTATACTAATGAATCTAAAAGACTCATGCGGAGTAACGAACGCTGTTTTATCTCTGTCAACAACAGCGACATTAACTTGATAATATCTTGAACGAAGATCAAATGTAGACATGTATGGAGAATGTTTGGCTGCATAAAGCAAATCGTCCATTCTTGGTAATGGATAGGAATCGGGAACTTTAATCTCGTTCAACTTCCTATTGTCAACGTATAGTCGTATGCTTCCATTAGGCTTTGATACAAGCACAACTGGAGCGGTGTATGGTGAATCACATTCTTCAATAACTCCTTCGGTCAATAATCGATCCAGTTCTTTTGAAGAATCCTCGTTTATTTATGAGACTACATTTAGCACTTACAATTTCTATACTTATAGTGTCATCCTTTCGATTATATAAATAGAGTGAAAAATAGTTGAACTAATATCTTGAGGGTATTTTGCACTTTCACGAAAATTTTTCGATTTATCCATTCACTGCCTGTTTATCTAGTGTTACAACATCTAAACCCCCAAAAAAAGCACTTGCTAATTGAGCTTCTGTTCTAATATAAATGCTCTATAGTCACATTCTCTAGACAATAAATAAAATAATTGAAATTGATCAAGAATTGGTTGAGAATTGAAAAATATCCCTTATTTTGTAAAATAATTAAGATTTTCATGTAGATTCCGCGAGACGTAAAAGTTAAATAGCAAATATAATTTTGAATACTGTTAGTTAATATTTTAAACTTTACACTTGTATTCTTGAAAATAGAAATGTGCTTTATATTTATGTTTTAAAAAAAAATATGTAAGCACATTTTATACACTAGAAATTTTGAATTCCTAAAAAAGGGTTTATTCGATACGCCCTGTTGTGCAACAGCGCAAACCAGATTAACTTTTCGAGTAACTACACTATTTCTACTTTTCTAATTGAATAAATGGCTTACGAACCTCCTTTGATAAATTAAATTTGTTCGCCGTCATATTCATTTAATTGCCAAATAGTTAGCCCTTAGTAATTGTGTTTTAGGAAGGTACATTTTATTGAACAATGAATTTTTTGTTTTTACTTTTCATGTTAAGTAATACCCCCCTAACGTAGTACCATATCTGCTAATGTTTAATCTTTTACATAAGGCTAATACCTTCAAATGGAATGATTTAATGCCTTGTGGGTAACTTGATCCCAATTGCAATTTTTAACATATGTGTGATATATGTTTGTCTTTTGTTTCGAGTAAATGTACAATTTCAGATCATAAACGATTGCTTACGGTTCCCACGAGAACTTACAGTGCAACTCAAACGTATCTTTTTGTTAGTGTTTTTGCATTGTATTGAAAGATCGTGTAAACTTCGCCTGGGTCACTTATCCAAATTTTTTTATTTACAGGGTCACTTATCCAAATTATTGTTATCAAAATGATTATTTTATTATTATATTAATACAAAGTTTTGTTAGCAACATACATATTTATAAGTTCGTTTATAGAGTACATCCGAAAAAAGATTAAATATTTAAAAAATCAATAACTCTCCACAGTGGTTATTTAGATTATAAATAGTTTTTTTTTTTTTTTTTTTTTTTTTTTTTTTGTCTTTTAGATGGCACATGTCTATAAAATGAAAATCCACTGCCGTCTCCAACGAAATTATACGAATGAAACCTAACAAAGAGTTTTTGATATTATATAAAATCCAGTTACAAGGAAAACAGAGAACGCTACGAGGATCTATTAGGATACTATGTAATCAAAATTACTAATTTGCAGTTTTTAATATATAGAATATTTATTCCACTTCGGGAAAATAATACACCACATTTAGATTTATATTATTTTCATATATTATTCCATATTTATATTTATTCCATATTTATATTTATTCCATATTTATATTTATTCCATATTTATATTATATTTATACTCGCCAATATTCCATACCTTTACACCAACTTTTCTATCTAATCACCATAATATAAGATAAATTCATCTCAGCTCTTCAGTTTATTTAAGTAGTTAAGGAAGTTATATATCTAATGGTCTATCTACTAAACTAGATTTAAATTTAATTTAATCTGTGCAATTCAGTAAAAGTGTATCCTTTCATTTCAGACGAAACCTTTGAAGTAGATGCATTTACGGATGAAATTCAAACTTTGATGTCACATTAAATTAGGTTCCTGTTGCAAAGCAGCCGGATAAATATTTTCTCTTAGACTGTTAATTTATTAATGATACAAAACTTCTTGATAACATTTCGTAATCATTCCGTCATTTCATAAGCATGAGTAATTTTGCAAATAACATCATTTATTTCAAATCAATATTTTTTAAACATACATACGAATCTTAGAAACCTTTGGTTTAAATCAATGATTTTAGATAGTTTTATATTATTTAGATAGATTTCAATTTCAATTAATACTTTTTACACGTCACAGTTTGCTATATTTTAACGAAAGTTTTACCATTTACAATAGGAAAAAAACTTATTACAGAACTATCTGGTAGTTATTCAAAAAAAATTTAAATAATAAACTATCCATACACATGGCAATATCTATATTTTATTTCTTTAATATTATTAAAGTGTCACTATTACTTACCATAAATATAAAAACTAGGAACACAGTTTTGTCGATTTAAACTGAGAATTTTATTTATAAATAATATTTGCGATCATTCATCTTAACCCAACTATAAAAATCATATTAAAATAACTAATAATACAAATTTATTATTACTTTTTTTTTTTAATTATCTATATACAATAGTGTTTCAAAAATACTTTAAACTTAATGTATTTTTATACGAAGTAAAAAATTACTGTAATGTATACATTTTGATTAATAATTAATGTGTTCAATATCTCATATTAATATACATTAATATCGCTTCATATAATTAAATGTTACTGATAATTCAAATCTTTATATATTGATTATTATATTCTTTTGTTTATAATTATTTACAAGTGTTAATTTAAATATGATTTATTCATAAAGAAGTAGTTAAAGAAGGGAAATATAGTTTGAGGTTTATAGGAACTATTTTTAAAATGAGTGGTAGAAAAGAATTATATTTTCAATGAAGAATGAAGAATTGCTTTTAAAAGTACTTTTGTAAATGAACTAATTTTGTAATTGGACACAATTGTCTTAAAACATATTATCCACTCCAGTCAATTTCAAAAGAAATAAACACAGCATTTAAAAAATTGAAAATTTATTCAATTAAATAGCAGTGAAATGAAAGTTTCTAAGAATTTGTAATTTAATTTCATTAGCTTCCTTAAAAAGACATCAAAGGAAATTATTCTTTGGAGTATCAATAAATAAAAGTATCTCAAATTGAGCTTCCATAATTGTTTGGGGTGTTTAGTAAAAAATACAAGGTTAAAGGAATTATTCTTTCATCTATGAATGATGATTTAGTGTCACAGAAAAATTAATTAAACTTTGAGGAAACAAAACTTTCTACTTTAAATTACTCCCTTGGCGCAGCGGTTATACTCCCATGAAAAACTATCACCTAAACTAATTTGTTTATCAAAGTAGTTTGAGTTTTCTAACTTCTGTTGAGCACCTTTAAATAACTATTTTAAAAAAGCAATTGTGCACTCAATCATAGCTAAGTTTTTTATTAATGTCCACGTCAAAATTAACGAACTGGAAAAAGTGTTTGAAAGTTATTATATATTTTTTGAAATATTAGTTTATTGCTCTTTTAGTTCAGTTCTTTAGTTTTTAATTCCTTGCATTAAATAATTACTGTGCTATTATTGTGTTAAAATTTTTTATATCTATTTTAATGTAAATGGGAATGTCAGAAGATATATTGATAACCACTTAATGGAAAATTGGTGAATTCTATTTTCATTTAAAAATGATTCTTTGAATATATATGCACAATAAACTATGAAATTGAAACGATTTATCAATTCTAAAATAATAAAAAATAAAACCATTGATTACATATTTATAACTATTTGTTACCCCCAACTTTTGACATCGATAAAGACAATTAACAATTCAGTTACTTTGTATTGTACTTGTACAATGGACTCACCAGGCCTAAGTACGCTTGACTTTACCACTCTCAAATCTTATCTTATACATTTTTGTTCGTGTTTTCCTTCAATTTATTATTTTCTGGCTGATTGCTGCTAGTAAGTTTGATAAAAGTTGAATTTTAATGTATATTCAGTTGAAGCAAAAATGCGCTTTAATTCAGGGCATATTCATCCTATTAGCGATTAATTTCTCACTGTTTAAACAATTAGTGGCGTAACGGCTGAAAACACTGTACAAACAAACAAACGTTGGGCAAGTTCTAAAAGCACCCATGTGCATATATTTTATTTTCTTACGAAGCAAGTCTTTCTTACTTTCTGCAACCTGCATCGGGAATTTAGACTTATCTAGTAAAGTTATTGTGGATAGAATGTTAATGTCTGTGTTTATCACTAAGTTCCATTACAAACAGTCTTATTCGATAGTGCATACATACTTAAGTATACAACTTTAATATTGCTGCGTGGATGGGTTCGAAAGATTAAAGCAGATCAAAACTTGCAGAAATTTATTCAAATGTAACTCTTCACAGATTCTCTTACAACTCCAGAACTTCTCGTTCTATTAGACTCAATACAGCTCTTTTCACAACAATAGAGCACAAAACAGCAATTAAAAACTTGACAACACAATTGCTAAAATCGCTGCAAAAGGCAATGCAATACAGTTCGCTTTAGAACTACTCTGAATGCTCACTGAGACTCAGTATCTCAACTCATTAATTCCAGTCAACTAACTGACTAACCTCAGTCAACTACTGACAAACGGACTCAACTAACTGACTAACCAATCTCAGTGACTCAATTCACTCAACTAACTCCTCGCTCACTTGGCCGGTCTTATATGGGAGGCGAACATTCTTGAAACTTCTAGAGGTAGATATTTGGAGAACTTTCCAGATCGTAGTCAAAAAGTCCTATATTTGTACATGGGGACCAAAAATGTCGCCAAATGGTCGCCAAGTTTGGCGACATTTGGCGATTTCTCGCCAAATTTTGCGACAAAAATTAGTCGCCAAAACCGTCGCCAACTTAGCTCTATCTCGCCAATTTGACAAGATTGCCATTGACATAATGTTAAATGCCCTGCTCCTTGTAAAACTTGCTTCCCAGCGTTATATTTGTAAAACTCGTTATCAAGCATTAAGACACACATTGCGGGGAAGAAAAATTAAAGACGAGCTATTGTACTGCCTTATGCGAAATGTACATACATTTTCCTATTTACAAAACTAACACAACGAAATATTTACAAATATACAAAAATTCGTAACAATATAGATTCAACTTTTATGACTTTAGTGAACATGCTGTATGTTAATACCGTAAAAGAAAATAAGTATAAAAATGTATGGTTAACATTATTTTATTATTTATTCGTAGACATTTTTATAGGTTTTGTTTTGCATTTTAAGTAAAAAGTTACAAAGAAATCAGATCGGGCTTGTGTTATAGGTACTCAACCCATCTCGGTCGGGATCAAAATTAGAGTTCAAAATAATTACAGGACTCGTGCCTGCAAAAGGTCCTAGAGAAAGTCAAGTGTCTAAGGTGACTGCTAAGTGAAGAGTCTTAGAATGCGTTATAGTGTGGTCTCTCGTCTTGACTTTTTCTAACCTCTTAAAACTCGCTTATTAGTCGTATGGGGGAGGTGTGTTCAGTACTTACAATTGGTCACCTCTAAAAAGAGAAGGCTATCACAAACACGCCCTTGCATGCTGTGGTTGGTAGCGCGGTTAACTTTTGTAGAGCGGTATGTGGGTGCCCTAAATCCTTAACTGTCTAGAAAGTGTCTCCAATGTCTAGCTATGTCTAGCTTCCTTGACAACTGGATATATGATGCATTCTTCTCTGGAGTGAGTTTTACGTTTGGTGGTCAGACACTGCGTATACAGGTCGCAGCTGGATTGATACAAAAAAAGGGAGAAGGGGGGGGGGGTGGAGGAATATCGTAATCTTTCTGTTGGAGTCTCCTTTCTTGAATTTCCAGTGTTATGAACATAGCTTCATCACAGTTATAATTATTCTCATTGAGTAGCAACATAATCTCTGTACTACATCTAGATACAACTTTTATGATAACATCTGCTACGTGTATAAGTTAAGGATAATAAGAACTTAAGAATTAGACTTCCTGCATATGTCCAGTTCTATTGATGTAAGTAAAGACTCATTAATCATAGCAGATATTTTTAAATGTATAACTTACTAAGCCTAGTTATTGTAAGCTGTAATATGTAGGAGGGAAAATATCGTATCTAGACTTAAGAATTCACTGTTTAAATGTAAGTATAAGCTATATTTAATTAACTAGGATACAGTAATTCAAGCAAAATCACTAGTCCTACTGGAATAAATGTAAAAAAGTAAATCATAAGTAAAGCCTTTGTACTCTTTTAAAAACAAAAAGTCTCAAATGCTTCAATTTATCCTATGTTATGAAAACTCAATGCTTTTTACTTTGAAAGTTCCAAAATAGAACTCAGCATATAATAACGGTACTTTATGATGATAAATCATGGACAATCTGTTTCCAGGTGAGTTATTCTGTTAAGGAAATTTTTTTAATGAACCAGTGGGATGAAATTTAAACTGTTTAAATGTGATCCATGTTGAAATGCAAACACTTTCCCCATACTCTGTACAGTAGTCCGATTGAGAATAATCGCATTATGAGTTTTAATTACTCCCCCTCCCTTCTCCAGTAGGCATAAATATAATTTAAATTTATACTTGTTGTATGTAAATAATTAAACAGTCAATATAACTTTTCTTGGGATTACTGTTTTTGTGTTAGACTTTTAAAATATTTTTTATGAGCATGTAGTCAAACATGCGAAACAAAGCTTACAAGATAACAAACACAACAAATAAAATGTATCTCACTTTTATTATCCCATGGAACCTGTAATCTCTCATAAGGCATAAAGATGTAAAAAACAACCTTTATTCCAGATTTGAAAAAATATCACTAAGATATTATCTAAAAGAACGCCTCCTAAAAAAACACTTTTTATAATACACACATACCACCAAATACCCAAGGTATTCTACAAAAGAAATGGACATTCACCAAAATCTAGTTGCAAAGCTGAAGCCGGACATGCCTTAAATCCCAACAGGGCTTGATGATTACTAACGGATTCGGTCTGCCAGTCTTGAAGTCTGTACATTTATCACAAGTTCCCAGGAGCATGTGTTTTGTTCTTGTTTTGACATATCACTTGCTTCGGCCATTTCGGGAAATAAAATGCTGTTTTTGATGTTGATTTAAATAAAGGTCACCAAAATCGATGGTTCACTTTTTTCAATTCTTTTGAAATTTTATGTGCAATTTAATATGTTGGTGATTTGTGTAATATTTTTTATTTTTTTATTTTTTATGAAAGGATGAATTTTAGTGAAAAAGTTTTATAGTTAGAAGTCAATAAAACTTGCTCTTGTGCAATAGGGTGGGCCGAAAAAAAAAACATTTTAGAAATATTTAACATAATAGGTATCGAAAGTTGCCGTATGATAACAGTAAATAGCACATATTTTTTCAAAAAAATATTAATGTCGTGAGGTGTCTACCAGCCAATAAGTATTTCACTCTACTTGATAAATGTAAAAAGGTGCAATGTCGCACTGAAAAAACCTTTTCTTTTTGTTAAATACCAAATTCATTTCACGAATTAATTGTAATTTTGAACTTTTTATCTATATATCTGTATCACCTGCTTTTTTCCCTTTTTTAAGTTTATTACCATTTTTTTATAAGAAAATAAAATCCTTTCTAATTTACTCACTTGAAGCTACAACACTAAAAACCAGTATATTGTTTTATTTATATTTCTTTCGTTGCGTAAACACATTATACTATCAGCAAAACTATTTTCTTTTTAAGTGTCTGTTTTTATCCCATAAATGTGCTTTTGAATTTGAATTTTAAAAAATGAGTTTCAGCAAAATTAAAAAAAAAGAAAAAAAAAAAAAAATAGTAGTTTAACTTTTTGTCCTATTTTTGGCTCGTCATCGGAATTTCATGATTCTGTTCTAACTGACTTATAAAAATATTATACGACCAAAAACGTAGCCTATTCTCTAGGAAAAATCCTAGTGCTTCCTATATTATCCAGATCGTAACTACTTAAGTTGAAACAATATGGATGAGAGCATCAATTCCAATAGAATCTCATAAATGTGTTTTACAACTGATTTGCGAGTATCACAAGACATATATTTATTTAATTCGATATTTGAAGGTCAAAAAAATGTTATTTTGATACTAGAGTGCAGGATTTTAAAAAATAATCAGAAAAAAGTTGTTTTATATAGGATTTCACAAATGAAGAGCTACGGCAAAAAACTATCAGAGTCGATTTTTTCAATTCTCCAGAAAAGTTGATTTAAAGTTTCAAGTCTCAGGGCTTGTATCATGGTTAAGGTAAATGGTTGCTCAGAGGACTCCGCGTGGTTAAACTATCTGCTATAACCTTGCAGATGGCGGGAAAACATCGATTTAAAAAAAATTGGACTTTGATCGTTCTTTATCGTGACCCTTTAAACGGGATTTTAACAAGATTTTAAAAATGTAACTGTGAAAAAGCCCGAAGAATTTTTACCAAGAAATGATTCTTTTTAATCGATCAAAGAACTTGCGGAAAAATAAGTATAGGAAATGCTGATGTTGGTTGGTGGTTTTCAGATTATCTGGCGCCGTCTGCAACACGTGGGCTATAATGCGCCGAAACATTCATTATTAGACAAGTCAACATACATTTACAAACACCCATGCCTTACATGGGTCTCGAACCCACAACCTCGTGGTCTAGGAGCTAGCACGCTAACCACTATCCCATTTGGTCGGCGAAATGTTGATGTTGATGTTGCAGAAACACAAGGAATAGTAACAAAAATTAAGAGCTGAGAAGCGGAATCTAAGAGAAGTAGAATCAAAAGAATTGTCTGGATCTGTAGCTAGTGAAAAAATTGGCAATTATATTAAAAAGGATGAATTGCAAGCTTCTTCATCAGAAATATATGATACAAATGAATTGGAACTGTCATCCACTTCCTCGAATGCAAGAATCAGCACCAACTACCTACATTAGCAGGTATTTGTGTCAAATATAACATATTTCTAATAGGCAAGCTGTTGCATTAGCATCTGCGGTTTTGCAAGATTTTTGTATTATCACTAAAACTGACAAATCTTTAGTCTTTTATAAAAATAAAATTCGCACTGCTCGCCAACATAATCGGACTTCGCGAAATCGCATTGTGCGAAGATTTTGAAACACAAAAGCATGCTGTAACAGAACTATACTTCGACCGAAGACAGAATAAGACTCTTTATCAGGAGAAACTTGGTGACAAATAATATAGGAAAAGCAAAAACGTAGAACATTAAGTTTTACTAGCTGAACCAAAATCCGTATATATAGGTCATACAATACCACCTCAGATAAGAATGTTGCATTATCTATAACTGAACTATTGTTATTAAGAAATGTGGATGTTTTAATTTGAAATCTGTGGTATGTGATGGTAACTAATATCATTACAGGTTATAAAAATTGTGCAATAAAATGTTTAGAAAACCATTTAAATCGTCCCTTCATCGTTTTATATGTCTATTTGCTTAACAACGAGCTACCACTTAGTCATTTATTCCGATAATTAGATGTAGCTATGCTTGGACCACAATAGTTCAGTGGGTCTATTGGGAAACAACTAGAATATTATGAACAAAACCATTTTTTAAATTTTTTCCCCATAACTTGTGTTGTACCTGAAGTTGATATTCAAAATCTTAGTGCATATCAAAAATATCTGTATGAAATTTGGTGGGCAAAATCCTCTGGCATATGTGATGACAATTTGAATAATAAAAATCAAGGAAATTTATCACACTCAAGGTAGATCACAAAAGCGAGTTGAATATTAAGACTGTATGTTTCAAGCAATAAAGTATCAGCTGATCTAAAGATTTTAGTGGAATTTATTCTAAGATTTTATCCTCCCCTGTAGTTTAGTAAATATGGAGGTTCTCATGTCGCTAGAGATTAATTGAATCGACAAAGTACCTTAGGTGTAATCACAAAAAAGTTATCAACGGTATAGTGGTTAGCGTGCTAGCTTCTGGACTGCGAGGTTGCCGTTTCGAGTCCCGTGTTAGGCATGGGTGTTTGTAAATGTATGTTGGCTTGTTTAATGACGAATGTTTTGGTGCATTATAGCCCTCTTGTTGCTGGCGGGGCCAGATAATCTGAAAACAACCAACCAACAAAAAAGTTATCGATCCAGTCAACAAAGAAATGTTTTTTTCTGTCTCATCTTGAAAGACCAATTTTAGGTATAATAAGTAATTACCACCAGAATATCAGAGAATTAGGACTGAGACTCCTTTTACCGGTTATAATCAACTAAAAAAAACTGAAGAAAGAGTTTTTCAAATTCCAAAAATAAAATTTTAAGTTGAAGACTACACCAATTTAATATATAAAGATATGTGTGTTGTCACTTCTCCACCAAATCTAGAAAATTCTTCAAATGATTAACTAAAGAATTTTATAAAAAATTAAAGAAACTCCAGACATTCATTTGTATCCCTGTCATATTCAAGCTGTAGATCGTTAAATTAATCTAATGACTGAAGCTTCAGTTTCTGTTGTTGGATCAGAAAATCGTGATGGATTTGTCAAAGCAACTATGAAGTCAGGAGTAACTCAACAAAAATTTGACTGTAAAAAGAATTTCAATGTTACTTCATTTTAATTCCTTTTTAATCATTTTGTCATTGTAATTATTTTAATAAGGTAAAATTTTAGTTTCTTTTAATTATTTTATCGTTATAGCCATAAACTTTTATTTACTTGATTAAAATAAAACTCAGTAAAACCCAATTGAAAATATTCGATTTCTACAACTTAATCCCTATTTTGAATGGCTGGTAGAACCCTCAAGATTTATTTTATTTATAAAAAGTTATATGTTATTTTATTTATGTTATTGAGGAATTGTGTTGTATTGTTGTAGATGTAAAATTTTCTTTCCTTAATTAAAGTATTCGATTTTGCCCTCTTAATCCCCATTTTCATTGGCTGGTAGAGACCGTAAGATTTATTTTGATTGTAAAAAGTTATATATCATTTTATTTGTGTGACAAAGGAGAAACTTTTGAGTGCTATTACTTTTCTTAAAGATTAAATATTTTTTTTTAACAAACAGTGACTGCCCACACTATTGTGCAACCTTTCTGAGAGCCCAACATACTTGTAAAAATGTAAAAGTATCGTGAATATGATGTGCTTTATATTGATTTCAGGTTATTGAAGTATTGCGGTTATAGTGAAATTTGAGTTTTCTAACAGGAGGAAGTTTATAACTTCTGAGAGTATAAAGATTTTTGAATGATTAAAAGTATCTCGGAGAAGGAGAAACTATGAATAAAATGAACCTTCTTCGGTATTAATTTAATATTTGTTTTTGAGTTTTTAGACCTGGTTACATTTGCATATACACTTAAATTTCTGCTCAATATCTTATCAAACATATTTTACAAGCAAAGCACACCGTTTTAAATAAATAAATAAATAAATAAATAAATAAATAAATAAATGTATCTAAAATTTACACAAAAGAGTAAAATATACAACTCTCATTCTACAGCTTGAAATAGCAGTTGTGCAAATTGAGTTTCAAAATCAAGTACGTAGATGCCTTTGATAACATAATCAGAAAATTTTTGAACAAGGTTATTTGATTGCATGATACATTTTAAAACAGTTCTATAAATATTGCATTTTCTTTATAGGAAAAAAGAAATAAGAAATTTTACCAAATAGAAATCCAAATTATAAAACAAATCTGACACATTTTCCAACTGAACAAATTGTCAAGAAATCTGATACAGGAAAAAAAAAAATCCTTGCATGTCTAGAAAAAAATATTCTTATTTAATTTACTGATAGGACTAACTTGCACTATTAGAACTGCAGTTTAGTTTTCAGCTTAAAATAGATAGTCACATTTAATTAAAAATTGCGATGCTGATGTGATTACATGGTTGGAAGAAACTGTTACTTATAATACTCTTTAAGAAAGAAACTAAACTTTAATGACTTTAGTCATTGACGTAAATACAAGTTGAGCAGCTACTAAAACATGCTTAAGATATCTTTTCATAAATAAAATATAGCAGGAAAATACTAAGTATAAATTTCCGTAAGCTGCTTACATGATACAAAGAGTTCACTGCGAGAAAAGTCTTAAGTAATTTTCAACATTGCTGCTCAGAGCGGAAAAAGAATAAAATGTTATTTGCCCAAAAGGAACAACAAAGTAAACGATTTTTGGCTGTTACAGTTGAAGGGATAACAATATTATCTTTTTCGAGTATCTAAAATATAAAATTTGAGTTGAATATTTCTAGAAATATGCACTCTCTCATGGGTAATTGAACATTTCAAATATCTTCTTGAGTTGAATTTTTAAGTTATTTGAAGCTTTTGTCGAGTCTTTATTATTGTCTAAACTTATTTAGAATTCATATATGTGTGAGTTTAAGAAACAAAAATGGTGTTATTTTCTCTAAGGGAAAAGTTATTAAATTCTTGTTGGATATAAAAAAATGTCTATATATAATTAACAAATAAATTTTTTTGTATCTTAAATAGTAAATCAGATTTTGATATATATTTGAATAATTTGTATCCTGAACTATTTAAACTCATTTAATCAATCTTGTGACTTTTTAATGGTGACGTGTAAATATCTTGTTGAGAATAATAATACAGGCTTGATATTTACAATTTGAATAAATAATTATCGAACAATTGTATCATCAATAACACCTTTAATTTTATAGTTATAGTAGTTTTTCTTGATATTATTAGCAATAACGAAACTTGTAAGTTGTATCTAGTAGGCTAGTTGTTAAGTTTACGGGTATATTTTATAATTTATTATAATTTTTTGTGTATAAGCAAGATTAAAATCGTAGAACATAAAGTACTACAAAAATTAATTTGTACCAATTTAGTCTATCTACTAATGGTACATACCTACAAATGAATGTAAATAAATACAATATGTGCTTAATAGTATTCATTCAATCTATTTCAACAAACTCGTTTTTGTATGTATTTATAAGCTTTCAACTGTGGCAATGCTCTTGCTTGTGACATGGCTTAATACATTTGATTGTCAATTAAAAATTTCCTTAATCTTCTTTTAGGCAATGTTTGCGCCTGATTGGTCGAGAACAATTTATCCTCGTGGTGTCTCCCCCTAGTGGAGAATACGCGAGAAGAGAAGCAGAACTGAATTGAATTTGATAGGAGACACATGTCTCAAAATTGGAGCCGAGTGCTCAACTATAAATAATTAACCTTAAAGAATTATAAATGTTTATACGTGTAAATAAATCTGTATTATGTGTGTGCCTTGTATGTCTTTAATAAATAATAGTAAAAAATCTACAGTCCACTACTTTAAATTAACTTAACTGAGCTCCTGACATTTTGGTCCGTGAACGATCCGGAGAGAAGAGCAAACAATGGCTCGATTAGTTAAATTAAATAGGCAGCAAGGCACACTGAAGTCAAAACTTACACGTCTAGAGGAGTTTTATGCACCCTTGGCATTATTATCGGCTGAAACACTTAGCAGCACAAATTCAGTAATCGAACTGAAACAAAAAATTGAAGGGCTCAGACAGCTGCAGATCAAAATTTACTTGCCAATGTGGTTCGAAATTCCACAACACACTATTACATTCAGTGGAAAGAAATGATAAACCATTCGTTAATGATGAGAGTTCTCAGGCGATTCCATCAGATCTTGAGGATTCTTCAAATGCTACTCAAGGCCAATCCACTCGAAGTGAAACTTCTTCGACTATGAGAAGCAGCTGTTTATTATCCGAGAGAAAAAACGTAGTTTTACTCGCAACTGCTATAATTAAAGTTAAAGATGAACGAGGAAATTACTTCAATGTTAGAGCTATTCTTGATTCATGTTCACAGAGTAATTTTCTGACTTTTGAGTGCACAGATCTCTTGAGAATTAAAAAAGAAAAAACATATGTACCAGTCAGTGGATTGAATGGAATGACGGTTTCTACAATAAAGAAGAAAATTCAGACCCTCATTTCCAACCAGCAGAGTACTTATGAAAGATGTCTGCAGTTTTTGCTTGTCCCTAAAATTACGGACATATCGCCATCCAGAGCCGTAGATGTTGCGGGTTTGATATTACCGAACATTCTATACGCTGATCCTTGACTTTAATAAGCCAAAAAGGATTGATGCCCTGTTAGGCGCCGAGTGTTTTTTCGAACTTTTAAGGAATAATCAAATACGACTTAAGAACAATACAATCATTCTACAAGAGACTTTTTTTGGATACATCGTGAGTGGGTCTTTTCCAGATGATGCGAAATCTACCGTGCACTGTCATTTATCTTGTGAAGAACAATTAAGTAATTTGAACTCTAATCTCGAAAGGTTTTGGAACATTGAAGATGTTGATGATTCTGAGCGTTTTGCAAACGATGAAGAAAAAGCTTGTGAAGAACATTTTCTCTCTACTCATTACAGAAATGAAGATGGGCGTTACGTGGTCCAACTACCTATGAAAGAAGGAGTGCTGGGGTCTTCAAAAGACATTGCCGCTGTCCGACTGAACTCTCTTTGGAAACGTCTGAATAGATATCCCACATTAAAGAGTTTATATGTGGAATTCATGGAAGAGTATGAAAGACTTGGTCATATGAAGGAAATAATTGAAGAATCTGATCCTAGAGACTGTTATTATATCCCACACCATGCAGTCTACAAACCAGAAAAATCTTCTACGAAATTGAGAACTGTTTTCAACGCTTCTTCCCCAAGTTCAAATGGGATCTCCCTTAACGACTTGCTAATGTACGGAGGTGTTTTACAAGAAGATGTTTTTGATATTATGTCCAGATTCCGAACTCATAAATATGCTTTCACTGCAGATATACAGAAAATGTTTCGCCAAGTGTTAGTTGATGAGTGCCATCGTAACTTCCAACGTGTTCTCTGGAAGACAAATTCTGATAGTCCGATCAAGATCTACCAGCTGCAAACCATCACGTATGGCATGACCAGTAGTCCATTTTTGAGTACAAGAGTCCTAAATCAATTGGCAGAAGATGAACAGTTTAATTTTCCTCTTGCGGCTGCAGCAACTTTGACTGATTACTATATTGATGACATTCTTACCGGTGGATCAACATTAGAAACAGCAATAGAGCTACAAGATCAACTTGTCAATATGTTGCAGACTTGTGGAAAGACATTGCATACATTTGTGTCTAACACTTCTTCCCTTTTAGAAAGAGTGCCAAGTGAGTGTTTAGAATATTCGTTCGACGATAGTGCTGAGACCAAAACAGTGAAAACCTTAGGGGTTATATGGAACCCAAAAAAGGATAGTTTCACCTTTCGGGTGAGCATAGGTGAGTCTCCGCATACTAAAAGGTCAGTATTATCAACCATTGCTAGAATATTTGACCCATTGGGGTTATTAGGTCCTTTGATATGTAAATTAAAGATTTTTATGCAAAATGTATGGCTTTTAAAAATTGATTGGCATGATATGTTACCTGAAAAAGACAGTATAATTTGGGATAGTATTATTTCCCAACTGTCAGTTATTGAGAATATTTGTGTTGAGAGATTTATTTTCATTGATGATATTGAATTGATAGAATTGCATGCATTTTGTGATGCTTCTAAGCTATCCTATGGATGTTGTTTATATTTAAAATGTGTTAATAAATGTAATGATATTAAAGTAAATTTATTGTGTAGTAAGTCTCGAGTGGCTCCACTGAAAACCTTAACCATACCACGTCTTGAATTGTGTGGTGCATTGTTGTTAGCTAAATTAGTTAAGAAAACTATTACAGCTTTAAAAATTGAAATTGATAAAATTGTATTGTGGTGTGATTCCACTATTGTATTGGCATGGATTAAAACTCCCCCTAATCAATTAAAACCTTTCGTTTCTAATAGAGTTTCTCAAATTCAGAAACTCACACCAGGTTATCAGTGGTGCCATGTGACTTCTGATAATAATCCAGCAGATCTGATTTCTAAAGATCTCAAACCTAGCGATTTAGTAAACAATGATATGTGGTGGCATGGACCACAGTTTTTAAAACATGCAAATGCATTTGTCAGTAATCCAGGTAGTGAATATTGCATGGATAGTACTTACTTAAATGAGTTAAGGAAAAATGTGAATATAAATCTTGTTACAGTAATACATAACAGTGTTTTAAATGATATAATTGAGAAAAGTAATGATTATATGAAAATTGTTCGTATACTTGCATTTGTTTTGAGATTTGTTATTAATGTCCAATCAAAGGATAATTGTATAAGTGGTCCGCTTTCTGAAGAGGAAGTAAAAAAAGCCGCAAATTATATAATACTTCACATTCAATGAAGTGAATATAATCTAGAAATATATGATTTAAGTAAGGGTCACCCCATTAGTAAAAATAGTAAACTTAGATCATTAAATCCATTTTTAGATTCTAATAATGTACTACGTGTTGGTGGAAGATTAGTAAATTCTGATTTGGATTATACTAAAAAACACCAGATAATTTTGCCCCCTAAGCATAAATTGACTAAACTAATTATTGAAAATATTCATAAAAGAAACTTCCATGTCGGTCCACAGACTCTGTTGTATAGTGTCCGACAACAGTTTTGGCCAGTTAGTGGAAGGGGACTCTGCAGAAAGGTAGTTCATGAGTGGGTAACTTGTTTCCGTAGTAAACCTATAAATAGTTGTCAAATCTTGGGAAACCTTCCGTCTGAAAGGGTGACACCCACTTTTCCCTTTAATGTTGTTGGGGTAGATTTTTGTGGACCTTTTTATATTAAATATAAGGGACAGAGATCTGGAGCTTTGTATAAAATATATGTTGCAATTTTCGTTTTCTTTGTGACAAAGGCCGTACACTTAGAAATTGTGTCGGATCTCACTTCTATTGCTTTTATAGCAACTTTAAAAAGGTTTTTTGCTAGGAGAGGGAAAAGTTGTTGCATCTTCTCGGACAATGGCACGAATTTTGTTGGAGCAGCATCAGAGATCAAACGACTCCATGCCTTAGTTTGTAAGCCTGATGACAACTTGGCTGGTTATCTAACTTCTGAAGAAATTTCGTGGAAATTTACTCCGGCAAAATCGCCAAATTTTGGAGGTCTATGGGAAGCTAATGTGAAAAGCTTTAAAAATCTTTTACGAAAAACTGTGGCTAATGCTAGATTTACTTATGAAGAATTCGTAACCGTGACTAACCAAATTGAAGCAATATTAAATTCTCGTCCTATTACTCCGCTCTCTTCTGATCCATCTGATCTTGAGGCTTTGACTCCGGGACATTTCTTAATAGGCCGTCCTCTTAATGCTTTGGCTGAACCTGACCACACTGATTTAAATGAAAATCGTTTATCCAGGTGGCAGAGAACAACAAAAATAGTCCAAAATATATGGAAACGATGGAGTCATGATTATCTAAACAACCTCCAACAGAGATCTAAATGGCAGTTTGAAAAGGAAAATGTTAAGATAGGAACACTTGTTGTTATTAAGGAAGACAACTTGCCAAGTTGTAAATGGCGTTTAGGTAGAATACTTGAAGTTATACCTGGTAAGGATAAGAAAGTTCGAGTCGTAATTGTTAAAACCGCTACTGGCTCATTTAAACGTAGCATTAGCAAAATATGTATTCTTCCTATAAGTGATAACAAGATTGTTGTAAAGTGAATACTTTAATGTGTATAATGCAATTTTACATTTTTATGTTTGATATGTCATTGTAGTTCGATGTGTTTTTGATTTGAACTTATTTTTGTTCTTTATTTTATCTTTTATATGATAATTTTATTCATTTAATTTTGTTGAATGTTATAACATTGCAACGCCGGGCGGGATGTTTGCGCCTGATTGGTCGAGAACAATTTATCCTCGTGGTGTCTCCCTCTAGTGGAGAATAGGCGAGAAGAGAAGCAGAACTGAATTGAATTTGATAGGAGACACATGTCTCAAAATTGGAGCCGAGTGCTCAACTATAAATAATTAACCTTAAAGAATTATAAATGTTTATACGTGTAAGTAAATCTGTATTATGTGTGTGTCTTGTATGTCTTTAATAAATAATAGTAAAAAATCTACAGTCCACTACTTTAAATTAACTTAACTGAGCTCCTAACAGGCAACTAATGTCGCTTTTCCTTAAACTGTTATTATTTTAGGTCTATCATGGGGGATATATTATCTTGCAATAAGTTTCTTGAATTATATATCGGGAGTTTCCTTTGGATTTAACAAATCCTCCTCCCCCCCCCCCCTATTTTACAAAACATTCCGTGCTAGTCCCGCTTACCTGATTTATAAAAAAGTTAAAATGTGCTGAGTGATGTATTCCATAAAAAAAAAAGTTGTGACTTAAATAAACAACTCTCCACATGTGTGTAATATTGAATAGACTCCACTCGTTTTTCTTTAAGACCGTTCTAAAATAGAATTCAAGAACCTGACTTTATTTTCTGTGACATTTGAAGTAAATTCGACCCCATTATATAGAATCAGATAAAAATTATTTTAACAACAATTATACATTAAAAAAACATTCAAAATACTTAAAATGATATTAAACGAGAATTATGCATTTTATTTTTTCCAATGTAATTCCAAACTAACTTTACCAATCTTTCAGAAATTCAAACATCGTTTCAAAACAACCACGCACTCGTTTTTTTAGTTTAGATTTAGTTAGTTTGGCACCTAATGGTCAAGTTAGTTGGCCATTAGTTGCCAAGTGTGGTTCATGGTAGACCATATTTGTCAGGAATGGTTTTAACAAAATGGGGTGGAAACAGCTTTCATATAGAAAATGCAATATTGTGGAATGGTCGATTATGGTACTCAATGCTCAATTTTTAACTAAAACTTACCTCACTCTAAACAAGAGGGAAAAGATCTATTGCTTTTTAACTCTGCATTTGTTTAAAAATGTATTATTGAATTACATTATTTACAACTACTTATAATAAGGAAAAAATGCAGTGTAAAAATTTGAAGAGAACACAGTTTTTGCTCTCTAATTGAGGTAAACTTTCTATACCAATTAGAAAACTTTACCTATATATTTTTTGTTATATTTCTCGATTAGATTTTAGCACTGAAAAAGAAGGAATTTAATACAGAGTCGATCATAGTACTTGTTTGTAGAATGTACTTTGATTAGAAAAGTACTTAAATTCAGAACTTTATTTAATAGAAAAATGTAAAGATCTTAATTAATGAAAGATAAATTCTTGTCATTAGTTACCAATGCTACCACACTTCAATACAAATAATTTTATTTTAAGAATATAATTCCAGTAAAAAATAACACTAATTGCGCTCACTGAGAAATTAACTGGTCTTTTAACCCTCTGAGCGTCAAGGGAATGGGCGAAATTATACAGTTGTTTTCCCTGCAATAATTTTTAAATTTTATTTTTGATCCAAATATATAAGTTTTTTTAATTATTTTTTATTTATTTTGTTTTAACTAGGTTTTAAACTATCATCCTAATAAAAAGATTTAAAAAATATTTTATTTTACATTTTATTTACAAATTTAAAAAGGTTTTGTATTGCTGGAAAAACTGGGGATCAAATGACGGATATATACGCCCGTGACCCTCACAAGGTTAAAACGTCAAGCTTTCATTTATGATTTCTCAATTTATTTTTTGTATAAAAGCATTCGAGTGGAATAAATATTAATTAATTAAAATTTCACTCGATTTGGTAATTTGCTATTACTTTAGTTTTTGAAAGCATTAACATTACGATCAAAAAATACATAGGGCAAAGTTATGATTTGGTGATCGAACTGCCTCACTCTACGAATTCACGTAGGTGAACTTGCCGTTGTAAAAATTACATTTTTATAAATATCTTATGCTGTTATATGATCTATGTAGAAATACATCATAATTTCTAATAAGGCAATCTTATAAAAAGCTAAGATATACTGTGTAACTAAATCAAGTTTTTCCAAACAAAATTACTTTCTAGCTTCAACTATTATTCTACAAAATTTTAGTTAAAACTCAAATACCTTAACACCGAAACAGTACAAATGAATTTCAATCTGCTTAAATATCGGCAATCAATACTCTTATAAAAATACCTTTAGGTAATGTATAATGCATTAAGGATGCTTCAACAGAAATCAGTTTCATCTCAAACATCAGGAACTCACAGATAAATGCTTGTATTTCTATTCGAGTTGTTTCTCTGCAATGTCGCGTGATTTACGAGACCTTCTTTTGAAGTAGTAATTTGTGTCATAGCATGATAAAAGACAGGCATAATGCTATTAACTATTCAAAAATCCATTCTTTTATGATGCGTTTTTGTGCGAGCCCTCTTCAGAAGTTTATATTGTTAACGACAGTGGTATAAGTATTACAATCTTATTTTATAAAGATGCCTTCACAAATCATTACTTTTTAAATAACTGTCTTGTTTGTTTTGTTTACTATACTTATACTTTAATCTATGGATATTCTTATCTAGAAGATATTACTTTTTTGAGTAATTTTTTTTTGACATAATATAGAGGATATTTGTAATAAAGATGCATTTTTAAAACAAAAATAGTTTTCAGGAAATCATATTTCCTTGAAACGATATGGAAATCGAGTATATACCTTAAATAACATTCTCAAATGTAGTTATAGGTTTACTTTGCGATTAAAGTAAGTATGCCTTACTTTAATACCTTAAAATATAGTCCTTGAAGAATTTCCCACTTATAAATAATACACTATTGAAACTGAGGCATTCTTGCATGCACACACTGTATGTTTTATTCAGAATACAAATAATGATATTCAACAATAATTTTTAATAATTATCTATTTTAAGGAAATTTTGATTTTTTATCTATTTAATGAATACAGGATTGCTATTAATTATGATAAACTAAAGTAATACGTTTTCAAAAACTTTTAAATTTTTATTTTATTCTCAGATGCATTATATAACCTTAAAACTTCAGTTTTATTCTCAGATAATAATCAGCAAAATCCATACACATTCTCTAATTAACAATAATTTTTACTGATGACACAATTTAATTTACATCTTTTAAGAGTTAAAAATTAATTCCCAAACCTTCAGATGCATCATGTAGTTGTCACTCCAAATATCACGCAGCATTAAAGAAATGAAAAACGAGGTGAAAACTTTTTCCGACGTACGTCACTCTCAGTCTCATGGGATCCCCATAATTTTCCAAGAGACATTTTCTTCTCCTGTTCATATTTTTAATCTCGTTTACTGTAACTACCTCCCCCCTTCCCCTCACCAACACTGATTAACGGAATTCTTATTCAGTGTTCTATGTCTTTTCACAAGAGGCACGCAATACCCGCGTAATGATGGGACTTGGAGCGGTCTCATCGCTGAATATATCATCCATATGTATGGGGAAAAGAAGACAGATTTCTGAAATTTTTCCTCTTCTTTTTTTTGTTGTTGTGAAGGACAGATATTGCGGTAAGGCTTCAATGGCGTGACCGGATTTTGATTCTTTGACACGATCTTGTTCCTGACTCTAGCCGCTGTAAAAAGTTATAGGGTAAGATACAGTTTGGACATAAAAGTGCATTACTTTTTGGAAACTATTTAATTGCTGTGGTCTTTCATTTTTATAAATAAAGAATTTACTTTTCTAATTTAAAATAGAATGATTCTTTTATAAGTGCGGTAGCATTTCTTTGAATAATCATTGGGAGGAGTAATCATTGAAGAAAAAAAGCTCTATTTACAATGGATATTTATAAAATCTGTTAATGTACTGTGGTTAGTTTCTATTCTTGGTGAGCGATATTGGTTTCTATCTTAAAAATAAAATGTATCAGATAAGGTCCTTAGATACCTTTTAACTTTTATATACGGTTATGTATTGTCAAAATATGTGTGTCTATTTGCAGTAAAATTGTCATGTGCTATTCAATGAAACAGAATACAAAGTTATAAATAACGACAAAAGTCAGAAATCAATGCACATTTCTCAAAAACTATACAAATTTGCAGAATAGCATTAGTTTAGCGAGAAATAAATCATTTAGAATAGTCACAATGTTTTTCGTTTGAGTTTACCAATACAGAAAATTACATCAAGAAATATCTTATAAATAAGAAATTAGTCATCAATAACCAGGCCATCGCCAACTATAAATAAAAGAGGAAATACTGACGTTTTGACTATTAGACGCTTTGTGGTTAAATAATGTGGGTAAACACAAACAACTAGTGTTGTGAACATTTTATCATACAATTGAAGTGCATAGTGTGTTGTTTCTTATTTTATGGATGCTGCTTTATTGCTTAAATAGTTACCATTTTCATGTGTATTGTGTATTTTTTTAATATATTAAATTAAATCCTAATTTTACTGCTAGATGGCATTATAAGCATTCTGTTCTAATAGCGCATTTCTATTTTTATTTACTTAAATATAACAGCTACGACTATAACTGTCTAAGTATAAAAGCCAAAAAGTTCGCAAAGTACTTAAGTATACAACGTGTATGTTGTTACCTATAAGTAAAATAATTACAAAAACATTGCATTGTCACACTTTATTAACCATTCTCTTCGTAGAAATGGTTTCCTGTGTAATGTACCTGTTTAAAGGACATAAAATAGAAAACACATACGTTAACTGCAAATGTTACACGGCAGATAAAATTTTCTTGACCAGTTCAGAAGAATAAACTCATTATGATATACGAGTTCGAAGAATTTTGAACTCGAATCACATATTATTAACGTAACTAACTGAAAAAATTGAAGTAAATCAAGAAATGTATTAACATCACCGTTTGTTAATAAAAACGGTCAACCTTTGTTACAGAATACTGTTGCACAAATTGTCTGTATATATTGTAAATAGTGACGTATTATTTCAAAATTCTATTGTAATTTATTTTTATCCTATTTTATTTAGTAATTAATAGCGATTATACAAGTTAGAAAAAGGTGGCAACACCTAAAGTAATCGAGAAGTTTCGAGATATTTCGTTTCCGATAAATTAGCTGGAAATTTCGAGAATGTCTCACGCGCTTGTATATAAAGGACTGGAGAACGGGAAAGTTTTCAGATTGACTTCGGATTTCGTTGAAAGCTGATCGCTTTGTTTACCTATTGGAGTGAGCTTGTATAATCGCTGAATTCGAAGTTATTTTTGTTGAAGCTTGTGTTGAAGCTTGAGAGTAATTAAACTGTTGCCTGTGAATAAATTTTGTGAGTTTTCTGAAGAGAGAATAAATATTTTTAAACCGTGAAAACTGTGCCATCATTGCCTCAGTGGAAAAATTCATAACAGTGGTGTCAGAAGTGGGATCAAGTCATCTTGAATGCCGACTACTAGAGGAATGATGGAAGACCAAATGAAGCAGTTGATGGAAATGCTTGCTGGAATGAAAGCCTGCCAAGAAACCGCCTCAGCCGAAATAAAAGAAATGAAAGCCTGCCAAGAAACCACCGCAGCTGAAATGAAAGCCGAACTTTCCGCTACAATCGCCGCCGGTCAAGCCCGTCAGGAATCTACCAATGCTGAATTCGCTGCCGCGATTACGGGTGACATTAAAGCTTTACAAGAAGCGACATCATCGGATATTAAAGCTTTAGCATCCAAGCAAGAATCATCTTCTGCGTCCGTTGATAGATTTATGGAGCGCACAGAGAGTGTTCTTCAATCAATGAAGGCGGATATTTTGGATGTCAGAGAAGATCTTAAGACAGTGAGAAATGAAGTTGAAGAAAAAGTTTCCATCGTGCAAGAAAAAGTTTCCACCGTGCAAGAAAAAGTTTCCACCGTGCAAAAAAAAGTTTCCACCATGCAAGAAAAAGTTTCCACCTTAAAGGAAGAGCAAGACAAATTCATTGACGTTGTAGAAGAAAGGCTGCGAAAAATGGAAACGCGTGAAGCTCTGGCCATAGCGTCACCTAATTGGGATAACGCTTCCATCCCCTTTATGGCGCCGCGCTCTAACATCAAAGTGGCCCCTTTTGATGGGAAGTCGTCTTGGCGCGTTTATCAAACGCAATTTGAAATGATTGCTTCCGCGAATGGTTGGGACGATACTTCGAAAGCATTCCATCTCGCAGCATCTCTTCGAGGTGAAGCTGCTGACATTTTACAGACACTACCTGAAGAGAAGCGGGGAGAATTCGTGGCGCTGGCAAGTGCGTTGGAGTTAAGGTTTGGGGAGCAACATCTAAAGGATTATAACAGACTGCAACTGAAAGTGAGACAGCAGAAGGCCAATGAAACTCTTCAAGAATTGGCATCGGATATAGAAAGACTGTCGCTCCTCGCTTTCCCAGACTGTCCCTCGGACGTACGAGATAACCTGTCTCTTCAGTATTTCGTGGATGCCATCAAAGATCCCGACATACAGCAAGCTACCAGGATGTCAGACAGCAAAGATCTAAAGTCCACCCTCGTCTATGCCATGAGAGTAGAAGCCGCACAGCATGCTTCTAGAAAAGATCGGCGTTTCGTACGTGGAACATTGGCAGACGATTCCTCTGAACTTTTCACGAAGAAGTTTCAAGAACTGGAAAACAAGATGGAGCGAATTATGAGAAATATTCCTGGCTCGAGGGATCGAAAAACTAGAGTGGTTTGTTGGCTCTGCAACCGGGAAGGACATTTCAGACGTGATTGCCCTGAATTGGACAGGAGAGGGGACAGACCCTCGTCCGAGCCTCAGCAGTTAAACTAAAGAGCGGCTATCTCGCGAGGCGGAGGTCGCCGTGTAGAGCAGGTGGTGCCCCACTCAGCCTCTATCACATCTCATCCCTTCAAGGAGGAAACCATGGTTTATTCGTGGAGGGCAAGATCAATGGAACTCCCTGTCGTCTAATAGTTGACTCAGGGGCAAATGTAACCATCTTACGGACGGATGTAGCCCGGCGCCTGGAGAGCCAACCTCTTTACACGGCGCCTTCAGTTTCACTACAGACTGTGACTGGTGACAAAATTTCTGTGCATGGGAAATTAAATGTCAACATCTTTTTTGGATTTCACACCTACACTCACACCGTTTACGTCGCTAAAATTATTGACCCATGTATTCTTGGATTGGACTTTTTAAAGAGAAATGGAATTACTTTGAATTTCGAGAAAGGCGAGCTTCAAACGGGGAAAGAAGAAGTTCCATTGTTCGGTTTGGACTCGGAAGAGCCGTGTGCATATCGAATAGTAGCTCTTGAAGACATCACCATCCCCTCCATGACAGATTTGGTTGTAAAAGGTTCAACAGAGCTCAAGAAGGCCTTCCGATTTGGAGTAACGGACTTCCCATCATCGAATAGCGTCCCGAAAGGAGTGGTAGTAGGAGCGACGCTTGTGGATCTCTCTCAAGAGGTGGTGCATGTGAGAATGGCCAACATCGGTGATTCTAAGAGAGTTATCAAGAAAGGAGAAGAAATTGCCACTTGCACACCTGTTACAAGCATCGAACGAGGATCGAAGGAGCTTCCGACCGCACCACCCGCGGATTTAGTGAACCAGCTTCTCGAAGACTCTCGGTTGGAAAGAAGGCAAGAGAAGATTGTCGGAAACATTATAAAAGAATTTCAAGAAATTTTCTCCATGTCATCGAAAGATGTAGGAAGAACAGAGCTTACTCAACATCGAATCGATACTGGGACCCATTTACCTATTAAACAACATCCTCGAAGACTTCCTTTCGCAAAACAAGAGGAGGTCGGGAGATTGTTACATGAAATGGAAGATAAAAGAGTTATCGAACCCTCCTCAAGTCCATGGGCCTCTCCAATCGTACTCGTTCGAAAGAAGGATGGTTCCACCAGGTTTTGTGTGGATTACCGGAAGCTGAACGAAATTACGAAAAAGGACAGCTACCCTCTGCCAAGAATCGATGACACTTTGGACACTCTATCGGGGAACCAGTGGTTTTCGACTTTGGATTTGAAGAGTGGATACTGGCAAGTGGAGATACATCCCGACGATCGTGAGAAGACTGCCTTCACTACCGGCCAAGGATTATGGCAGTTTCAAGTTATGCCGTTTGGCTTGTGTAATGCACCGGCTACGTTCGAGCGACTAATGGAGACTGTGCTTAGAGGACTTTCCTACGAGACCTGTCTGGTATATTTGGACGATATCATTATCACCGGGCGGAGTTTTGATCAACACTTGCAAAATGTGAAGAACGTGTTCTTGAAGCTTAGGGAAGCCCACTTGAAACTTAGCCCATCAAAATGTAAGCTCTTTAGGCGGAAAGTCAGTTATCTCGGACACATCATCTCATCCGATGGAGTAAGCACAGATCCAGCCAAGATCCATGCTGTGCAAATTTGGTCTCGACCGCAAGACGTTCATCAATTGCGAAGCTTCCTAGGCCTGTGCACGTATTACCGTAAATTCGTGAAAGGTTTCTCCAAGATCGCCAGACCCTTGCATCGACTAACAGAGAGCAAGCAGAAGTTCCTATGGACTGCCGACTGTGACGACTCCTTCAATCAACTGAGGAACGCTTTAACATCCGCGCCTGTTTTGTCTTTTCCCGATGTTAACAAGGACTTTATTTTGGATACAGATGCCAGCAATGAGGGAGTGGGCGCCGTTCTTTCCCAGTAAATTGAAGGACAGGAGAAAGTCATCGCTTATTTTAGTAAGAGCCTGTCAAGATCCGAGCGGAACTACTGCGTCACAAGAAAGGAGTTACTGGCAATAGTAAAAGCCGTTGAGCACTTTCATCATTACTTGTACGGCCGAAAATTCCTTTTAAGAACTGATCATGCGTCTCTGACTTGGTTGCTGAATTTCAAGAATACAGAGGGACAAATAGCAAGGTGGATCCAGCGCCTGCAGGAATACGACATGGATATCCATCACAGAAAAGGAACGTTCCATGGGAATGCAGACGCTCTTTCTAGAAGACCATGTCCGGAGAACTGTCGATTTTGTTCCAATGCCGAGTCTAAGTTTGGGGTTAACACATCGGCCGTTCGGAAAATAACTTCCATGTCAACTACTTCAGACGTGGATCCTTGGAGTGATCAGAATGTCCGCAAAAGTCAGGTCGAAGATCAGGACTTGAAACCTCTCATTGAATTCCTGGAAGCGGCTAACGGAAAACCCAGTTGGCAGGAAATTGCATGCTATAGCCCAACAATGAAGAGGTATTGGGCTATGTGGGACTCTTTGCACTTGAAGAATGGAGTACTCTACCGTCGATGGGAGTCCGATGACGGCAAAAGCTTCCGGTGGCAATTAATCCTTCCAAGTTCTAGAGTTACGAACGTTCTAGAAGAACTTCACAGCAGTTCTACTGGAGGACATTTTGGTGTCACGAAAACTCTTCAGAAAGTCAGGGAAAGATTCTTCTGGGACAAAGCAAAATCCGACGTGGAGAAGTGGTGCAAGTCCTGTGATGCATGCAATTCGCGGAAGGGACCGAAGACCCGAACTCGTGGAAAGTTGCAACGTTACAACGTAGGAGCACCATTCGAAAGAATTGCTTTGGACGTCTTAGGCCCCTACCTCACACAACTAATGGCAACAAATACATCCTAGTTGTCATGGACTACTTTAGCAAGTGGCCAGAAGCATACGCGATTCCGGACCAGGAAGCCACAACCGTAGCAGAAGTCCTCGTACGGAATTGGATCTCCCGATTTGGCGTACCCCTGCTGATACATTCCGATCAGGGGACGAACTTCAACTCTGCCGTCTTCACTGGGCTGTGTGACTTGCTCGACATGGAAAAGACTCGTACAACTCCCCTGCACCCACAATCCGATGGAATGGTTGAACGATTTAATAGAACGATTCTGAATCATCTCTCCTTGTTTGTTTCCAAGAACCAGCAAGATTGGGATCAGAAACTTCCATTGTTCCTTTTGGCCTACAGAAGTGCTACTCACGAGACCACCGGATATACACCATCTCAAATGATTTTCGGAAGAGACCTTAGACTACCCTGCGACCTCCTCTTTGGACGACCACCGGACACCCCTTCCTCGCCTGTCCAGTATCTAGATGATCTCCAGGCACGTTTGGAAGCCGTACATCGGTTCGCCAGAGAAAGAATCAACATCAGGACAGAGCGCATGAAGGTCCGCTACGATGCCAAGGCCACGGAACGTTCATTCCAGGAAGGTGACAAGGTGTGGTTATGGAATCCTAAACGTCGGAAAGGACTCTCCCCTAAGCTCCAGACGAACTGGGAAGGGCCGTATGTGGTCCATAAGAAGATCAACGACGTCGTGGTAAGGATTCAACGGACACCCTCCTGTAAACCTAAAGTTGTACATAACAATAGACTAGCCCCATATTATGGTAGAAGTGATTGAATTGCCTTTCCTCTTAAGGACTTCACTGCCCGGGACGTGCAGTCTTTAAGAAGAGGGAAATGTTGCACAAATTGTCTGTATATATTGTAAATAGTGACGTATTATTTCAAAATTCTATTGTAATTTATTTTTATCCTATTTTATTTAGTAATTAATAGCGATTATACAAGTTAGAAAAAGGTGGCAACACCTAAAGTAATCGAGAAGTTTCGAGATATTTCGTTTCCGATAAATTAGCTGGAAATTTCGAGAATGTCTCACGCGCTTGTATATAAAGGACTGGAGAACGGGAAAGTTTTCAGATTGACTTCGGATTTCGTTGAAAGCTGATCGCTTTGTTTACCTATTGGAGTGAGCTTGTATAATCGCTGAATTCGAAGTTATTTTTGTTGAAGCTTGTGTTGAAGCTTGAGAGTAATTAAACTGTTGCCTGTGAATAAATTTTGTGAGTTTTCTGAAGAGAGAATAAATATTTTTAAACCGTGAAAACTGTGCCATCATTGCCTCAGTGGAAAAATTCATAACAATACACAATTTGTAGTAATGTTTTAATTGCGTGAGCACATATTTCTAATTTGTAAGATAAAAAGAGAAATAAAGAAGGGGAATAACTTGAACTAATACTATACGAGATTCACATTAAAAAGATAAATTTTTATTTATAATCGTTTATATTTTATTTTTTTAGGCATAGAATCTTAAAATATCGAATATAGTATGTTTTGCATCGTTTGCCGATGTGCTTGAAAGAATGATATCTAACAAAAATGTTAACTTACTTTTAAAAGATATAACTAATGGATATATAATTATAATATTATGTTTCATTTAGAAGATCAGGTTTGGTATAATACCATGGCAATAAACTTGGTTCATCAAAAATATATTTAGGATGGCCTTTTGTATATGTAAAGGATATAAATTGTAGCATAAACACGCCTATAGAAATAATAAATTAAATTCCAACTTTTGCTTTTTATTTTCATTTTAAAATGACCAGAGTAAACTATATTTGTTGTTGTAACTAAAAATTTACATTTTGAGGAATTTTATTTATAATTCTTTATAGTAAAGGAGGAGACGGAGGAGTGGAACAGTTTTAATAAAAAATTTTCCTAATTAGCATATTATGTTCAGTTTTGAATGAATTTCGTTCTTATAAAAAGTTTTTTCCTTATAAACTAAAATTATAAAATGCAGGATATGATATTGGAAAATTTATTTTTCAAATCAGAAAATTTATTTTCAAAATTACGAAGTTTTTTCTACACTCCTCCTTTATATGGGACATACACATTAAAATAACAGGTAGTTCTAAAGAAACTTATTTATTAATTGGCTTCATAAAGGAAAGCTTAATTGGGATTTGATATTACCTCTAACTATTTGATATTGGAATAATTTCATTGTAATTTTGCTTTGATTTATAATATTGTAATTATCTGTATGTGGAAATTTAAACTAGATTATAACTTTTTGATGAATTGCATTTGATGAAGATAATATTTTATTTACATTTCGACATTTGTTTATAAGGAACACATAAGCTAAAAATGTACATTATTACTATTGTTTTTAGGAATAAGTGTATTGTTATGATAACATTAGGTAAAAACATACTATAATTTAATTTTTAAATTTAATTATTATTTTTTTTTTAAAGTAGACTTACGTTTAGTGGATGTTTTATTTTCAATCAAAGCATCCTGCTTAAATTTTTATATTAATGAGCAACTATTTACATCATTTTTGTAGTAAGAGAAACTATATCGAAACTATAACCATATCGTTTTTTTTTTTTTTTTTTTTTTTTTCTCTTTTTCTTTTTTTCTCATTTGGAAACTTTATCTAAATTATTCGTTTTAAATAAATATACAAACTTGAATATAAAAAAAAAAAAATCAGCTAAGCAAGTGTGCACTTCAAATAACTATACGAACTTAAATTTCATTAAAAATATCAAAACCTTGAGTATACTACATAATCTTTAAATTAGCTTTTGGAAATTAAATAACGAATCATTTAAATTATGTGAATTCTTCGATAATTTAATGCCATTCCATTACCTTGTGAGAAGAGATAATTTAAATTACAGATGGCTCAAAGAGCAAAATAATCGACTTTCAATTTTCTTTTAAATTCATCGAATGACATGACGCATGCGTAGTCCGTAGCGACGTCATGAGGTAGCGCCCCCAGCTGAGAGCGAAAATTCGAACTTTATTTCCCATCTTACTTCAGTCATGCTTCAAGCTTCAATAGAATCGGCCAGGGGAAAGCACTCTCAGCATTTCGGCTTCTTTACACGAGGCCTATGACCGTAGGAAAACAACTTTGACGAGGGCTTGGAAAACTCAACTTTTCATTTATGATTGAATACTTCAGTATATCATGAGTTAAACTTATTGAATGGAGACTTTGTAGTTTTAAGTTGTTTTGGTTGAAAATGAAAGAAAAACATGTTATTATGTTTTTTAAGAGAAGATCTGTTGATAAGGAATTGGATTTTCATGACTATTACTGATTCATTCATTAATATATACATATTTTTTTTAATATGATAAAACCGTTGAAAAACTGTTATTATCAAGTCAAGTAACTTTGAAATGCGTTTTACATGATTGTGTTTTTCTAATAAGTGTAGACTATTGCGAAATTTGATGAATTTTACAATTTACAAAGTATAATGTTCCCAACATGTAATTTTTTGATCAACTAATTTGTGAAGAATTCTTAATTGAATTAAAACATTAGAGGTGAAAAGAAATAAATGAAAGTGTGAAGCAAACACTGGTTGGAGAAAAAGAAATATATAACACAATGGATACACGTTGGATCAGTTTACTCGTATTGCATTTTATGCTCAATTCAGGTAAGTGCATTTTACTCATTTTAAGATAAATATTATAGCTTAGATAAATATTAATAAAATCTTCGTATAGAATATATTTAACCATAGATTTGGTGACGCTTCCTAAACTATGTGAAACAAAAAATACGTTACATTTAAGGTTTAAAGCAGCATTATCTATATAGTGGTATAAAGTAGGTATTAAAATACTTTTTCAAATAACTGTTTCCCCTAACGCACAAAAGAACTAAATTTAAACGTGTATAATAAATGCAATATTTATAAAACGGCTACTTTATTATTATTCTAACTATTTATCCAATCTTTTTAAGTTGTGTTTTTTTTTTTTTTTTTTAAATAAATTTTAAAAATACTGCTGTGTTAGCTGACCAAAACTTATAAAGTGAAGCACATAAACTGTTTTTAAACCTTACATGTAATTGCTCTACACTTGCACTTTTAGTCTGTTGAAACACAATTTTATTTAATATCTCTTTCAAAAAAGCTAGATAGAAAAAATGTATTAGAAAAAAAACTTCTTATTTTTCTATAGTATCGATTAAAACAATTTTATCGATTTCTTCCTGTTAACTTTTATAGAATAAAGTAGTGCTAAAAGTCGAATCATGAATTATTAAAGTACACCATTGTATTTACACAGTCAGTGATATTAACAAATGTTTGATTCAGATTGTTCATTAGGTTTTGTACTATTTGAGAAAATCTGCAGGAAAACTGGCACGACTTGATATTTTTTCTGGATTGCATTTACCTGTTTTTCTCGCAGTTTTTTACATACAAATTTAAATCTAACATATCTAAACAAAATTACACTCATATTTTAATAAGAGCAAATCGTAGTAAATTCTTACTCATTATTATTGGTTAATGTTTAGATTAATTGTTTAAATGCATTGAAATTCTGGAAATTGGATTTTGAACGAACATACACTCTTCAATTTACCTTCTGCTTCGCGACAGCCAAATATGTTTAATTTTAAGTGACTTTATGTCCGGAATGAATTAAATTGTTCAAATTTCGTAAGAATTCAAAAGTTGATATTGGCAAAATAGAAGGAAAATATTTGAAAAATCTATTTAAAGTTTAGAAAAAATTTGGACGTAGGACCTACAAACTACACAATACAATATTTAAAAAATTATTTATTTCCATTTCCACACTTGCAATTTGATCTGCAAAACATTTTTTGATTGACGCACATATTTTCATTTTTTTTTTTCTGTTTGTAAACAGATTAAAATTGTAAAATAATCCAGAATCTAGTGATGTTTTTTTCTATGATATTAATTGGTCAAAAAGTTATATGAAAAATTAAATAATTTTAATTTATTCAAATCTATTTTATAACGTTTGAAGTAAAAGATACTACGTCTCAAGTCCGACAATCGCTTATAATTTTATATTTTACCTATTTCAAATAATTATTTATATAATTATTTGAAAAAAATATTTTATATTACTCATGATAAATTTAGTTTCAATAAACTAATATTAAGATTTAGATGTTTCAGACACAAAATGCTCATCAAGTCCATGTTTTCCCAAGTAAAATTTAAGTTTTATATTTTGAAATATAGACATTGCATCTTAAATTCTAATGGCATATCTAATGGAAACGTAACGTATACAGTAAAGTTTTAATTCTTTTCACTGAATTTATATTACACTTTATTCAGTATAGTATTATCACGCGATATTTTGTTTTCGTATCACACACTTCCAATACTACAAATCCACACTATAAAGAAGTGTGAAACTACTACCGTAAAACTTATAAATACTACAAACATGGATCGTAATATTTATAAAATGAGTATATTTCAGCAATGTGAGTTAAGTTAGTGAGCACATTAATTTCCATAATATGCAAAAAAGTTGTTCCTTAGTAGTACCTTAAAAGGCTGTTCTCTTATTTATTTGGTTTATAATTAGGGAAAGAACTTAGTAACTTTGGGGAAATATATTTTATGAACATAATACATATATAGGGAAGTGTATGCAGATAATTCAAAAAGTATCATTACCACTTACAATTTTTTTATATGTAGCTAAAGAAAATACGAAATATCCAAGCAATGACAATGTAAGACTTTAATTTTTTTAATGATAAAACCTCTTAATTAAGCTGTTTCAAACATAAACTTATCAATGCATTATACGAACAAGATATTTGAAATTCAATTTCAAGGTATTTAAAATTTTATTTCAATTTGTTTAAAATTCAAATTCTACAACTGGTGAAGATTAATTAAAAAAAAATATTTAAGCATATAATCAGGGTGAGAAAGTATATATTTTTTTCAAATCTGTTGACCCGTCACAGAGCTCATACCTCAATACCATAAGTGTGCTTGTAACCACTGACATGTGCAATATTGGTTGCTAGATGTTTACTACAGCATTGATAAAGCTGAAAAAGATAATAACTATAAATTATTATCTCTAAATATTCACTCATAGCTTTGCCCATATAGCCCACATTCTCCCAGAGAGGAACCAAAGAAGTCATTCAAAGTCCCAAAGATAACTGGGGACTTCCTAAGGACCTCCACGGGATGATGTTTGTTATATGAGTTATGCTAAACAATGCTTTTCATAATTCATTGACTCTTTCACTAATATTCTTTACAACTAGTGATCTGCAAGAGAAGTAAAACGTGTGTTGATTTCACCACTTGTTTTAAAAATGCTTAAGAAAATTAAGTGCAGCCATTCATGTAGTAATGAGACACAAAGCAAGAACAAATTATTCTTAGCCTTAGTACAAACTAACTCTTCGAAAAAAAAAAAAAGAAGAAAAAAAAAAATCTTTGTCTAGATATCCTGCCCTGAAACTGCTTCAGTTTTTTTAATCTATTATTACAAGTTTGCTTTGAATAGCATGTAGATACTTCCAACACGTTCTTAACACTTACAAAGATTTCCTTATTGAAGCTATGTCCTAATTGTGTGCACTTTTCTTCTGAAAAATAAGAATTCAGAATAAATTGAAAAGATGCTTGTCATAAGGTAAGGAAAAATAAAAAAATTGGAGATAAAGAAAACTAATGTCCATAACAAATTTTATTACATTATTTTTCAAATTGATAATATTCTACAGATTCAAATATTCTACAGATTAGGAACTATTGGGATCTAACAAATCATTTAGTATAATTGCAAATTGTATGTACTTTTCACAAAAGATATGGTCCATGTGTAGTATGAAGAGACTAAATGAAAATGTAATATCAATGCGCTAAACGTACACCAAATACATATTTGAAAAAGTTATGCTTCATCAAGTAATTGCATTGGAAAATCACCAACAATTAAATCCAGATATAGCAAACTGCTTAGCCAAGGCAAACCTAAGACAGAAGTTGTTAGTTTTAAGATAAATAGATCAAGCCAGCAATAGAGTAAACCATTTATCTATATATTTGGCTCAATCTTCCTAAAATCCACAAAAATCCAACTTTATGTTCCTTTCTTAGTAGTTAAATTAAAGGAGATTTTTAAAATGCATCACAATATCAGGCTATGAAACCTTTTAAAGGTGACTGTTATTTTTACAGTAATCCATTATGAGATATTTTCACAAACAGTAATTGATTTTTACTGAAAAAAAATAGAGTTGATAAAATACATTTTACTGGTAAGAAATAATAATATATTTTCGAATTATTTTTTTTCCTGTCAAGGACTATATTTTTTTAGTTATAAGTTTTTTAATTAAAACTAATCCTACAGATATATATACCCTCGATGACACAGTTTAAAGTAAACAGACATATTCTCTTTAGAAACAACAGAACGTTTACACAGTTTTGTTGACGTTTAGGTAATTTACCTTATATGTTGTTCTAAGTAAACATTTACTTCCCTTAACTAAAAAATACGTGTTACTTCTGTGTCAACAAGGACGTGCTTTGTTTCCAATTTATCGGCAAAAAGTTCAGAAATGACAGATTGCTCTGCCAGTCTTACAAAAAATAAAATAAATGTGATTGCCTCGAATCGCTTAGACGACACGAAAACAGGAATCACGGCTCTGGATTTCAGAGATTTTTTTCCCCTTCTTTTTCCTTTTCTTCCAATAACTTTGCCTCATTTTATTTCTGGCGCCTGTTCTGATTTCCACTTTAATCGGGTATAACTAGCGCTTGTGGTATAAATGACATGGGAATATATTGTTGTGATTGATGGCGGCTATCTGCCGAGGAAGAACAAAACATGAATTTTCATCTGTCTCCCTTACCATTGTTTTTCGAGCAATTTATGAACAATTTTAGGTAATTCTACTAATATTTCAAAAATTTGTACTTATTCTATTAAAAACTCATTCCGCTACAATCAATTTGAAATAAGAATACTTTTATAGTTTTATTTTCAACAATTTGTATTAAAAATGTGTGCATATTTTAATATTACAGTTTTAGATGTATTAATTCAAAATATTTACTGATTTTTCACAATTGCGACCGTTTTCAAACAACGTATTTAAATACTTTCGGCTTTATTGACATTCCAAGCTTAAAAGATACAATTTACTATCGAGAAAAATTAAATAAATTTCATACTTATGCTTTTGGCCTTTTCGTAATTCAAAGGATGTTTATAAATATTAATAGGAAGCATACTTTTGTACAAATCTATAATGCATTAATATAACAGAAAAGTGAAAGTTAATTTTCATCTAATAAATGTAACCTTGTAGCTGAACGTATTTTCTTTAGATTGAGATGAATATTTTCATACATGTACAAAATAGTTTGTATATGAAAACATAAAGCAAAGTTCAAGAACTTTCTACTTTATACACTTACCATTGAAATTCCATACAAAAAATATTTATTTAAATTAGGAAACTTTATATGCTACAGTTTGATAAGTGCCGAATGAGAAAATAAAACGATTTTGCATCTTTCCTAATAATTATTTGAAGTATAAATATGTGATTTTTACCTTTCGTAGACTCAGTTGTGTTATCATATAAGGAACACCATACGACAACACTATGAATATATCTAATTTAAAAGAGTTTGGTAGTATATATAAAAATAAAGAAGCTTTAAATTTCACTAAACAGGTAGTAGAGGTAATAAGATCTGCAGAATTTGATGTCTCAAACAATAATAATAATTGTTAACGAATGTGTTTTACTCACAAATAATATAGCCTTCAACTTATAAAAATTATCATTGGTTTAAAATACTACGAAGTGTTATCAGTCTCACAGTACTGGCTACTAATTGGCAATATTATCTTTTTGAGTAATTTCAACATCATTACTATTCTGAGATTATTATTGCGAAACCTCTGATGAAAGTGAATGAAAGGCATTTTAAACTTTTTATAAATAAATTCACAAATGTATTTCGATTTAATGTAATGAAAAAACAATACCAAATTTAGTAATATAAAAATTAGTAACTATAACTACAATTATGTCTATAATAACAATGAAAATGATAGCAATAACAATTATGATAACCCATTAATAAACCAATTACCAATAATAAACATAATATTAAGAAAAAAACTTAAAAAATATGTTCTTTTTATTTTCATAAAATTACATAGTATGCATTTTTTTATAAAACTATAACCCCTCCCCCTACTTTCAAGTTTTTATTTCCTTTTCATTGTTCCTAAATGCTGCATGTTAACAACTAAGAATACTTCGAATATTTTCCTAGAGAAAGCTCTCAGTTAAATTGTCCTAGTAAACTTTCTTATCTTCTTGAAACATAATTTACTTCTGAATTTTAAAGCATGCGTCTGTTTGACAAGTCTCATAAACTTCGTAAAATATTTATGAATGGATGGAGTCTTATCAATGCTTCCTGATGGGAAAGTTTATAAGAGTGTTTGATACACGAATTCTTGTTTGAAGTAAACTTTCAAGTTCAAATGGCATCGTAACTCTGACGTTCAACAATAAAATCAAATAGTGAAGGTAGGATTTATTGAGTGACTTGTTACCAAGGTAACTGTATCAGATGAAAGTACTCCAGAATCTATATAATTGATTTATCTTATCCCAAGGTCTAATAAAGTTTATTAATATCTACACGCAACTCTTTCTCATCATATTTTACCAATTTCTAGATGGCAAAATGGAAGTTAAAATCAATTTTTGAATATATTCTTAACTATATGTTTTGCATTTGAGTATGATAATAATAATATATTGATTTTTTATTTTTTTCTGTACATTTTATAATTTTTTAAATATTTTTCTGCTTTTTTTTATACTAACAATAAAGTGGAAATATGTTATTCATATAAACAAAATTATTCGTTTGAGTTTTGGAACAGATTTTCATTTTAAATTCTATGGTTTTCGTAACACTGTTTATAGGCACATAAATAAAGTATACAAACTGTCTATTATTGGAGTTCTTTTTATTGGTTCTACCTTTTCATAAGTAATAGTTAAGTAGAAAGTAAACAATATTGATTCAAGTCGTTGATTAACTAATCATTGGAGGAGTTTCTTCTATAAATATCGTATTAGGAGTAACTTCTTTTTGTGGGAAAGTTTAGTGCAGAAAGTTTGTGGGATTACAATTATTGTAAAAAAATTGTATCTTTGTTTTCTAAAAAAGTGCAATAAATTACACTCTATACAGCTGTAAAAATAACATTTCATGGATATTTTTTTTTTCTGTAATACAGACCAGAATGATACTAAAGAATTTATAAGTATTTACAACAGAGCTTTACGTAAAATCCAATAGGAGAAGTATTAAGTTTTTAAAATCTCGTGTACATTTTCCCAATTTGGAATGAGTCTGGTTTGGTTCTGATGTGCAGGTTTTAATTTATATCAAAACGTTACATAAATATTTATATAATACTTAAATCAAAATACATTTTCCTAACTTATTTGACAAATTTAATAGAATCATCATATAAATATGATATTTACTCTTCAAGTTAGATGTTAATGCTAATTCTTGTAAATACGGTTAACAAATATGACGCGTTAATTATAATTTCATACATTATGCTTAAAATCTTACTCTGAAGAATCCATATTATTCATTAGTTGAACTTTATTTCTATCATGATGATATAATTATTTTTGCATAATAATCCACAGTGACATCTGAATACTTGTTTCAAAATTATTCAAATAAATACATGAACAGTCCTGAACTCTTTTTTTTTTTTTTTTTTTGAAAAGTGAAAACTTACTATATGACACGATATATATATATATATGTTTTTTTTTTTTTTTATCATTTTCTTTAAATAGGACATAAATGACTGAACACACTTGAATAATTATAAATAAATAACTGTACAGACAGCATCGTATAAATGCAAAAATAGTTCCGACAGTTTATTTCAAATTCAAACATTTATTCCAATCTAAAATATATTCCTAGTGGAACCTAAAACATTTATTGTGCTTGCCAATGAATCAAACGATCCATAATCACTCAATAAGGATCTCTCGCTAATTATAATAACATAGCGGCATCCTCAATTACTTAAACACGGCTTTTGTACAATCGGCCTCTCATTGCGCGAAGCAATTATTGACCAATTCCGCTATTCCGTCGCTTTGAGCCGGACTCGAAACTTCTAAAGAGGGCTGGTTTCATTATACCTGGTAATCCCTTCTCCCGAATGTAAATGATTTTGTGGTTGACTGCCACTGGAAACAAGTTACGTGTATGTTACTAATTATGCCGAATGGACGGAACAGGCACTAATGGGCAAAGCCATCCACTCAAATCGTGAAACACTCAAGTGAAGGTTCGTTTACTTTTGCCATGTATGTTGCAATAAAAGGACTTACACTAAGCATGAAAATCTGATGAGTTTAAGGAATGTTTTTGTTTAAGATAGAAATAATTTGATTGTGTGTATAATTTGTAGAACGGGCACAAATTGAATTATATGCAAACTATGTATTTTATTAGAATTTAATAAAGAAAATGGCGAGTAAAATGCGCAGTTAGTTACCATTGTAGTGTGCAGTTTTATAAATTCAGGGTGTTCACAAATTAGTTGTACAATGGAGTTCCAAAGGATATCTGTATAATTACTATTAGCTCGGCTTATGAAACAAATTATTTTTCATACAAAATGGCATGGTAAACATTAGTGAGTTGGGGAAAAAATAATGGTTTATTATACCTAGCTATTAAAAGTAGTATCAATCTATTTGAACTCCATTGCACAACTAAATTTTGAACACCCTGTATATATACATATTTTTATTTTTTTATTGCTGTTTTAAGTTGTCAAAATCATTTTAAAGCAAAATAAAATTAAAAAATTTGTCTGTGAAGGACGGATACATATTTTCATTAATCTTTTAATTGTAAATAAATGCCCTACGAAAATTAATATTGTAAAATAATTATGTAATTTTTATCCTAAGTTAAAAAATATTTTTAATTATTATCTTATTTCAAATAATTTTATCGTAAGTTCCAGAAACATGCTTCAGGATTAGACCCTTTAAATAATTGAAAATAAATTTGAATATGTGGAATTGTGGATAGAGTTTAGATCTGAAGTTCTGAATGGAATACAATAAACTGAAGAATTGTGTTAGATATAGAAATTGACACGCTCTTGAATACGCATTTTCTACTCTCAAGCGATGCAATGTTATATTACTGATGACAGCTAATACTAAACATTTAAATATTGTAAATTTAATACAAAAATAAACTGTCCGCTATTCGAATTAGATAAAACTCATATGTAAGGGGACAGTTATATAACATCTCGCCATGAATAAATTTGTTCCAATGAATAAATATTACAATGTATTGAAGTAGTAAAACTAAGTTTTTGTATATGCTGTTTCCATTTTTTAGACATTCAATAAACAAAATAACTTTGAAGTTTACTAAAAGAAAATAAAACTTTAAAAGTTAGTTATGAAAAAAGTTTAATTCATTTTTCTTCTAACTCAAATATTTATTCAAATGTGTTTGGATAATAATACAGGGCGTTATTTGTATAACTTTAAACTTCAATATTTTATGCAAAATTTTTATCGTTTAAAAGAGCTGCTTAGTAAAAACCTGAATTTAACTACAAAAATTCTCTTAAATATGCATAAAAGAAACTATACATTAAATTAAATATGCTAACTCTGAAATCCAGACGTTTCTCTGTCAGTCAATAAATACAATAAAATTTGAAGATACATTTTTATCACTTTCATTAATTTAATTCAACACATTATCTAGAAAAGACATACATTTTGTATGTTTCATTAAAGTGTAGTTCATTCAGGAAATTTAAAGGCTTAATCAGTACGGAAAAACAGTTGAGATTTATAAAGAAACCATTTTTAAAACTTTCAAGAACATGCCTGAAATTTAATTTTATAAACAATATTTATTCATATTCAGGCTATATAAATGTGGCACGATTTTCTAAATCTTAGAACCATTGAATTGCAGTGTGAAACCGTATAATATAAATAATTGTTTATCAATATTCAATAGATTCCGACTGATGACCATCATTTTCAGTTACCAACTGATACTGACAAGAAGGCATGTTAATTTTAAAATTCAAAAATTAATAAAAAATCACATACTTCTTTGATCGTTTTGCGATAATGCTTTCAAGTTACTGTTTTTTTTTTTTTTTTTTTTTTTTTTTTTTTTTTATTTATCAACAACACCTGCTGTAAAATGTTTTAGAATTATACATTAATATCTTCTACCGCCTCAAAGGCACCAAATTTTGAAAATTGAAGGCAACTTTTTAAATAAAAACACATTATTTTCGTATTACAATGAGGAAAGTGTAAACTTTATTCCAACTTTCAGACTTACAAATTACAAAGCATTATTGTTTGTAATCTTTTTCATATTGTTTTTCTTGCTTTTTTTCACTAAAAATTTTACCTTATACTTTCTGGATTCTAGGGTTGCTCTATCCCTATTCTGCTGTCCAACTGCTTTTCCCGAGGCTTCAGTCTTTAGTTTAATAATTTATTCGACTAGTTGTGTGCGTGAAGGATATTTAATAAAATAGTAGCTGTCTAAACTGACATAAGTATTGCTTAAGTTCATTAGACACACACACACGAGCTAAACACTGAAGCCTCCGTAAAATCAGTTAGACCGCAGAATAGACATGAAGCAACCCGAGAATTCAGAAACCACATGCTAGAATTTTTAGTAAAAAAAGGCAGAAAAACAGTCCAAAAGAGATTACAATCAATAATGCTTTTTAATTTGTATGTCTGAAAGATGGAATACTGTTTATTTTCACATTCAATGAGGAAAGTACAATGTGTTTTATTAAAACAATTGCCTTTAACTTCCAAAATTCTGTGCCCTCGAGGCAGTAGAAGATATTAACGTATAATTCTAAAAAAATTTACAGGTGTTCTTTATAAAAACAATAACTTTTAAGCATTATCTCAAAATGATCAACGAATTATGTGATTATTGATTAATTTTTGAATTTAAGCAATTCTAGTGAAATTTTCACAGTTTTCGACCCATTGAGGTGACATAAAACATCAATTCAGAGTTTTAAGATTTTACACACTTTTTAATAATGAGAGTCCATAACTTTTCCCCGCCACTGCTAACAGATCCAAAATACTCCAACTTTTTGGGCCCGACTTTTTGAACATGTCACTGGATCGATACTATGTAACTTCTTGAAAAAGTGTGGGTTAGGATTTAATGATGTAGAAACAACCCCATGCCATCACTTTAGGTAAATGCAACCAAACCTTTAAGATAGAGCGCGAATTTTCTGGTTCCCGAATTAAGTAGCTATGAGTATTCTTGATTAACGTTTATAGAGATACCACCTTTGTATTCTACTAGACGGCAGCACTTCCTGAAGTAATACATTTTATACTTGTTTTTTTATTCATATACAGTATTCAATCACTTCTTTCTATTTCTGTTTTCATAGACATGATTCATAAAATTTTCTCTATGTATTTGGAAACGACTTTTGTGAGGGATTTTATGATTATTTTTCAACAAAGTATTAGATCAACAGCAAATCCTGCATTTTCATTTTACTTAATGGACATGGTGAATCAAGAATAAGAGGTGGTTTAAACTTTAAATATTTGTTTTCAAAACAAAGTCATTTACATGACCTAAGTGGTTCTTAATTGTTTCAATATTCAAGTACGAACTACACTTTCCAATTTAAAATGTTGTTCATCAGTCTAAAGGGTACTCCAATTCCTTTCTGAATTCATCTTAAAGTGTGCAAAAACAATTATAAGAATTGGAATTGGTATCAAAATCATGTAAAAGCAAATGTTTGACAAGTACAAAATTATGAGAACAGAAACTTTGACACCTGAGAATATTCCTCAAGATCTTATAGACAATTATTGAATTTGGCCTATTTGACACCTCTGATACATGCTGGATACTACTTGCATTAACTTAAAAGTTGGAATATGTGTAATTTTTTACATGAAGCACAAACTCATCAGTAGAAATATGTTTTTTTCCTCTTCCAGACAACTTTTCTGTTTTTTAAAAAATTTTCGAAGGTTTTAATATTCATATGATCATTTCAAATCCTCTTCTGAGTACGAAGTTACCGTAGAATAGCTACTGCGGAGTAATTGTTTTGGTAAAATAACTTTACTAACAATAACTTAATTCACAAATTTATCATCAATGCAAGTAGCAAGCACAATGGAAACAAAATATTTGCGAATACGTCTAGGTTTTTTAACAGCTGTCGCATGACTCGGAAACATTATTATTATTATTATTATTATTATTTTTTTTTTTTGCTAGACTCTTTCAAAGTAACACGCCCTCTAGGGGAGATGCTGTAAGCTCTTTTCTCTGAATGAAATTCTCATCCTTTCGTTATTTTCTCTGCAAAATTTTAAAATATCTTGATTTGTTTACCTGTATCAAGGTTTAAAATATTATTCTTCGATTCTAGACACTCTGTATATGAGTAATGCCCCCTTCAAATGCACGTACTTTTCGAGTATATATTTATATTTATACAATTTAAATAGAATATACAGAATATAAATGATTTCACTGCTATCTGGTATTAGAACATATAGAAATTGAAAATGTTATCCACATTTTTTATTTTTTTTAAACATAAAACATATAACGTATTTTTCGAATATAAAGAAATAGGCAGAAATTTAGATTAATTCAAAGATACTAATCGCGAAATTATCTATGTGCGGAACCTTACCTAGTACAGACACAGGTTATTTACTAAACACTAATTCGTTTTTTTTTCATCATAGACATATTTGAAAGGTATACAAATTTGAATCGTAAGAAAACTTACATTTTTAACAACAATACCAACTTGGATATTTTTATCTTGAACGCTCAAATAAATATAAGGGTTATAAAACACTAAAGCATTTTAGAAAACACAATTTTTATAATGCTTTGTTCATCAGACTGAAAAAAAAAATAAGAAAAAAATAAGAAAAAAAAATCAGAAACTAAGTGGCACATACGCTAATTTCTAGATCAACGAAAAATTCTTCTATTTCAATACGATAATTAATTTTTAATTTATTCTTCTAGTTGTGATTTAGACATTCATTAAATCATTTTAAGTAATAATTCCTTTATGTGAATATTGCTTAATTTATAGCAGTTGAAGAAAGTTTCTTGAATATGCTTTGAAGTTAAATTAATATTTAATTGTATCTTTATTTTATTATTTATTTCAAGAAAGTAAAGATATCTTCAAATTGTCTTTCTAAAATACATTTCTGTAAATATTTAAGCAATAATTAGTTTAACAAAGCAATAAAAAAGTAAAATTATTCTACTCAGCCTAACTGGGGATAATTCCATATTTCATCTTTAATAAGGTTTGTCAAACTAGGTGCATTCTTGAGTAAATTACTTAACAATGCAATATTTCTGGTACGATTAGTAATTAATGCTTAATTTATTGTATTTTATTTCACAATTCAATGTGTCTCAAATATAAATATTTAAGTTGAAACATTAAACTACAAATATTTATACGTGTTTTGTAATAGACGAAACAGATTATCCTTCAAACCCAATTGGCTTAAAATAAATGCTAATAAAATTGCATGTTCCACTGCGTATACATGTGATATTTCCAGTCATCATTTATTCAATTTAATACTTATTCGAACTATCATTATACCCATATTTGAATGTTCCATGTGATTTTTGAAATGTAAGTCAGTAATCACCAAGGGAAATTTGCAATTTAGGTTAATGCGAGTAAGGACATCATGTAAGAATCAATCATTAATTACCAAAATGTGAGATGGAAATGACTCATCAATTTTACAAGAGAAGACTCCACTAAGTAATGAGAGTGACAAGTTATTAATGACTTTTGCGCGTTAATGATTGTGTGAAGAATAAGTTTCGCCTTGCATTACAGTTAACAGCTAACTGATAGTCTTTGAGTTAAAGTGTTGAATAATTGATAATATTCTTACACTGAAAAATGCTACATTTTAGTTGATATTGTTTGCTTTTTTTAATTTAAAATTGTACGATATAAAAATATAAATCAATGGAGTACAAAGCTACCAATAAAAGTAATACTAGAGCGCATAAATTTTAATGCACATTCATTTAAACGTGTATACTTAATTTATACGCTTTTTGAAATTAATATCAATACATTTCAATTATACAGACGAAAAATGTGCATGGTAAACCAAATTTAATGTTTAAAAAAAGAGTTATTTCACCTGAACATGTAAGTATGCTACTAGATGGTATGGGAATCTCAGTTCTGACAAAGATTTGACAATGATCTTCTATCCTCATCCTTCATGTTCAAAATATGCTTTATTGCTAAATTAGTTTTAATAATATGTTATTTTAATTTTATTCACGTGTTAATAAAACAATATAAAAGTGAATGAACAATGTAAGATACTATAAAAATAGAAAAAGTATTAATATTTTATAAATTAGAATTTTTTCTAGAATGAAAATTTGTCCACTGACTAATCGTTTGCTTTTTTTCGTCCTAAAAAAATAAAGCATTACACATTTTTATTTATTTCTCATTGACATACATTTTAAAATTTACTATGAATTATTTTGGGAATAAATTGTCGATTGATGTTGCAACATTATCACCAAAAATATATTTATGTAGTTGCTTCTTTGACAACTTCATTCAATAGACTCTCATATGTTTATAATTCATAAAAACACACAACGAAGGATTCAACTTTCACCCCATTAAATTATAAAATTTTGGAATATAAACTACATTGGTGAAGTAACGATACGATAGTGCATGCAGGTCTAAAAGACACTAAAAGGAAGGGTTCTGATTAGTTAAAACTCCTGACAATCCACAGAAAATGAACTTGCACTCAATTAGTGCAGACTTTAACCACCAATAAGGAAGTTTTAAAGATTGATCTGCTTTCGTCCTTGAAGGTTACTGTTATTTAAAGACAGGCTGGTTATATGGTTATTTATAGTTATTTAACGACTATGTGCTGTTATTTAAAGACAGCAACGCATTTCTGAATTGCGTTTTACACCTACAAATAGTATAATAAAATTAAAATTCTAAAACTTTACAAAAAATTATCGATTAAAATCATGCTATTTTTCTACGATTCCTTACCTTATTTTATGTTATTGCCCAGGCTGAGAACACACCCCGGAGGTTTTAGAGCATTTTACTCCCCTTCCCTGGAGGAGTAGTAGCCTAAAGGGTGAACGGTAGGATACAGAGTAAATGTACACTATATTTCCGCTACAAACAGCTTTCCGACCGAAACAGCAACCTTTATTTTCAAGTTCATTGCTCTATCCTCCATTCGCTATACGCCCCAATAAAATAATAAAATCTATTCCAGATATTACCACTCTATTTACTAAATATCTTTAATAGCTTCCATTTTAAATTTTCTCTCTCAATTCTGAATTTAAATATTATGTGACCTTACCTTATTTGAAGTATTTTTGCCATTTACGCTGATTTAATTTACGATGATGTTATCACTAATTGCAAAAAAAAAAAAAAAAAAAAAAAAAAAAAAATGTCGCAACCTTTTAAAGCCACTTGTATCTACACATAACATCAAAGAGAATTCAGAATGCTCTACTTAATGTCCAAATTACATGTAACGGTCAATTCTTTCTAGGTACACGTGCGGATTTTCAACAACGTGCTCCACGCTTTCAACAAGAACCTTCTAACCGTGTGGAGTTTTCCAACTCAAGTGGTACTGCTATCATGTGCGGTGCTGACGGCCGTCCACCGCCCATCATTCGCTGGGTGAAACATGACGGTGAAGTCCTGCAAGAACTTCCAGGACTGAGATACACTCGTCATGATGGATCACTCGTCTTCCCACCTTTTCCCAGCGAAGAATACAGGGCCGACGTACATGCCTCTGTGTACAGATGTGAAGCGTCGAATAGGATAGGCGTGATTGGCAGTAGAGATGTGCATGTAAGAGCAGGTAGGTTTCTAATTGGTTAATAAATTTGATATTTGTCGGAAACTTGTGAGCTGAGAATTTTAAAAATGATTAAAACAGTACAGTTGTTACAACACGACTGACGTCAATCACTTTTGGATTGAGGGTAGCTGCTGTTATTGGTACCAACTAAACTCTCGTGTAGCTGTGAATAAATTTAAACATCGTAGAAGTAAAATAATATTCCCTTAATAATCACAATTATTTTCATACATTAGCATTCTACAGGTAGTTCCCAGTGTTTTTTGAAAAATTACACACAAGGAAAATGTATATCTATAATCCAATAAATATTTTGATTAATGTAATACTCTGGTATAGTAAAAACAAACTCTATTGATCGTACACATATTCTCAAATTTCCATGGGTTGGAGAGAAACACATTTTTTTCCGCATGCTTAATTGTTTTAATGGAACATCAAAAGCTATCGTAGAAAATTTCTATAGAACAGAAAACTGATTTACATTGATGTGAAAAATATAAATTACAAAAATAAGTTGCTAATTCTGTTACTGCTTCTTTATGTGGTACTTTAGTATGCTAAATCTTTTTATTCAACATGTTACTCGGAAATTAATCCGTTTTTGTTTTACATACATATTAAAACGTAATGTTTATTGAAGCAAGGTTCGCTTAACTATAGTTTTCTACATATAAAGGAAGACATCTTTTGTAAAAAGGGCACAATGCTCTCCTCTCCGAATACACAATTGCTTATTTATATGCTAAATCTTATCTACATTTTTCCCTTTACGCTCAATTAATTATACATTTGTTCCTAATAATTTTGTTTATCCCATAGTTGGTTATTATATTTAATAAAATAAAAACATAATTTTTAATAAATTCTTATTAGCCAAGAAACTCGGCTTCTGTTGAAAAAACTACTAAATGCTTCTTTACCTCCCGAAGATATGTAATCCATGATTTTTAACGCCTCTTCCTTTAGAACATCTTCTTACGGTGCAACAAATAATCCCATTTTTCTATCCCTAGCTTTTACTTGCTACTTAGTGAAGGAAGAGAAAAAGAAAGGGTGCGTTATTTCTCCTTCTTATCTAACCCTACTTCACTTTGCCCTCTTCCAACAGACTATCCAAAAGTCATTAATACAAATTGAACACCGAATCGTAGAATGCATATTTTTCAGTTTTTATGGAATAACATACAGTAAAAATACTGTTTTAAGACGTGAATAAAAGTTCTAATTAGATACCACCCAGTATAGAATAAGTTTCATTGACACTGAGATTTGAAAAAAGAAGAGAAGCATTAAAAGTACACACAAAATACTTAATTTCAAATCTTCACAAAATCTCCTGGTAAAAAGCTTAAATTATAGTGCATTATGTTTTAGAATAGCAGGGTAGGATTAATACAAACACAAATACAAAAGAAGTCAACCAAATACTGACACGATGCCCAAAAATGTTGGTAATGTTAAAAGTAATCAATGGCAGACTAAAACTATCCCAGGATGAATATCCAATTTACTCTTAAGCCTACTTACCACAATGGACTTCACTATACTTACAGACAAACAATTCCAATCATCAATAACCATATTGTTGAAATAAAGTTTTCTCCTTTCCGTATTAAACTGCGATTTAAACAATTTAAAACCTAGACTCCTTGTTTTGTTATCTATAGTAAATTCTAAACCCTCCGTCACATTATATTTAAGAATTTTGAATAACTTAGTTAAATCTCCTTTAATACCTTGAGTTATCAAATATTCAAGAAAAGAGATAAAGAGGGGATTTCGTCTTTCGGTAGATGATGAGGTTGGTGAAAAGTCGAAGGTTCATCGTAATCGACATTCCAGAAATGGGAGCATCAAGCATTTTTGGACTGTCTCAGGTACTCTTATAGCCTTGGACTCTTCTTAAACTATAAATTAGCACCTTGCCGCGTCAGTTTGCGTCTGTGAGTCCGTGCTTAACCTATCATATCTCGTTTATGTCGGCGTCACTGCTCTGACTGGGAATATTGCTCTAGCGTGGAATAGTAGAAGCCGTATAATAGTAAAAAATCATAATTGTAGGGTAAAAAATCAGACAGTGTCCTTAGATATCTCGACCGTAGAAAAAAAATAGGAAAGTATCCTTAGAGATTTCGACCAGTATTTTGACCATCATAATGAGAAGTGTCCTACTTTTAGGGACATTCAATGAAGGTTGAGGGACATCCCTCAAGAAATCACTTGTAGCCCTCTTTGCTCAATTCTCAAGCAGCCTCTCGACATGTTGTGTCAACATTTCGACCAAATCAGTTCATTAAGTTTACTCTCCCAAGTACATACTAATATTAAATCAGAGTAGGTTTTAAATTGACTTCTTAATAACATATAAAATGTGTGATAGAGTGCTTGCAGTGTTGCAACTTGGAATGTTTTAGGGTTCTTGTAGAGGGCGCTAGTTGTCGGAGAAAACGTCTTTCCCCTACTTGGTGTTAATGTTACTGTATCTCCCGTGTGGTGGCCTGTCTTTAGTATTAATAAATTAGTTATTTAGAAGGTGGAGTACTCCTTGTAAAAAAAGAAAAATGATCAAATTAAGTGCGAGGTTTAAACATGCAGTATCAGATGGAGTATGAAGAAATCATTAATCTAGTTTTGAAAAATTAATTAGTTATGAGAGAAAATAAATTTTAGTTTATAAAAGTTAAACAATATTCATGAATAAAAACATAGCAAAAAGTCCACATGTTAAAATCTTATAGAGTGATATTCCTAATAGTTTCATTTCCCAGTTCTTCTTTCCAGTGTTCCAGTTCCAAAATTATAAATATTATGCTAACACAAAAACTGATAACTCCAGGAGCTTTATTTGCACTTTTAAAATTGAAGAAATATCTGCAAGGAGTGCATTATTATATGAAATACGAAAGGCACAAATTAGTACATACTGAAATGGAAGGTAACGTAGTAGTTAGGAGTAGCCAAAAATATAGGAAAATTTCATTTTATCTTATTTTAGTAATTAAAACACGAAAAGTCTTTTAAAGTAAAAAATAATTTTTAGACTGGTTTTAGGGTTGTTGGAGCAAATAAAATAAATAATTATTGAAAAAGGGCATTTTTGATAAATATAATTTTCACATTCTATCAATGTTTAATTTAAAATAATATATGTATTTTAATTGAATATATTTAGGCTGCTTTAATAAATAATAAATATTTAAGGAAGACAAATATTGCTAAGATTTACTGTCTCTTATAAACATTTGAGTTTTCACCTGCTACACATTTTCTTTTGTAATGGTATTAAATTGTTTCATTTGCTTTTATAAGATTTTAGTAATTGTTTTCTTTTTTTTTGCTGCATTACTTCAACACATTAGAAGTAACTAGGTACTTTTGAATCGAATTAATTTTCATAGAATACAATAAGGAAATAATTGTGTAATGTTTACTTACATGAAAATTATAAACTCAAACAATTTACCTAACCGGAGTAGTTTATTTGAATTAAGGAAGCAAAATATGTTTTTGTATTTTCAGTTTTTAAAGAACTTTACTCATGAGAATTTCAATGAAAGTCCCTATGGAATTATGAGTCTCATGTGTTATGAAACGAACTCAAGTACATGACATCCTTATAAAATAGTTAAAGGAATATGAACGATTTTTTCCAGTCTATATACAACAAATATGATAACAATGCAAAACAAGTTCTCTTCAATATAAAATCATGACAGCGAGAATTATTTTCCTACAGAAAGTCTCGTCTTTTTAATGCGAATTTTATTGAAATTTCTTTCATATGATTTATATACCTATAAGTTTTAGCGAAAAAATGTGATAATACTTATAAGAAGTATAACCGAAACACTATGAGAACATTCAGAAAGGGAATAATATATACTGCGATTTGAAATCGTCACTAAACATGGACATATTGCATAAGGTTTCTGAATATATTGAGTTTACTTTCACGACTGAGACATAAATTTTCTTGATAAATATTTACATAAAATTGCTCTATTTTTGCGTTTATATAAGTACTTGTGATAGATTATTGAAACCAAAAAATTATACATTTAAAGTAATATATTTAAACTTATTTTCTTTTAAATAATAAAATATGGAAAATTATTGTATTCTATCTAAACTAGTAGGTATGAAATTATTCTGAATGAGATGTCTTTCCTTAATTTGTGTGTATTAGGAAACTTCAATAGGAAAAAAATTCAGTAGGCTTAAAATTTCCAAATTAAAGAATTTGTGATTTATGCATATCTTTAAATTTTAAACTTTTCTGCTTCTTTTAAGACATTGTTTTGGCCTGTAAATTTTCTAGTTCGTGAAAAAAAGTTAGTTTTAAAAAAACGTCATACTACGTTTTCCATGCTACAAATTCGCAAAAAAATGCATGTAACTTAAAATCTCATTTTTCGAACTTCTATGTACTTTTTTAAAAAAACGACTACTAACTTCTTTATGAATTTTTTATCCTATATTTGGTTCATATCAAATATTAAGCTGAGGTTAACATTTCATAAAAATGTTAATTAGTTATTTTTTAAAAATTATATCTTAAAAAAATAAGATTTTCAGAGATTGTTTGTGTTTTATCACTTAATTATTTTTTTTTTTTTTTTTAAATAAATCAAGCAAACACACTCTCTTAACGATAACCTCAAATTAGAAAAGAAGGTTCAAATAATATTCAAGAAAAAATGTCAAAAGTATCCATCTTTTAGTTATTTAGAAAAGGTACATAGAAAATTGGCCTTTTAATCTTAGTGGAATAGGGCCTACGGAACCCCTTTAATATAACAAAACTACATTTCAAAAACTCTACCTTTGTATATTTGACTTTATTAAATTAATAGATCGATATTTACATAACCTGACCCATTGAAATGAATCTGAAATATATGAGCTCTTTGAGAACAAATTGAGAAAAAAGGCTCGTCCATTTGTAGAAAAAGTCAAATAGTTTAGTTAAACTTTGAGAACTTCAGAGGGTAAGACATTGGTAGCCAGTATCTTTTGGTAATCTTTTATAGGAAAGTTAAGAAACAGAGGGCTAAGATAAAAGGGTACCGGAAATTTTATCTCACAAGAAAGCTTTCCCTCTTGAAAAAGACAAAGGCTTAGTATTCTTTGACGGGTTGGGAAGACTTTGTTTATCTTTCTTAAGGACAAGGACCACGTCCAAAGAAACTTTTCCGTCTCTAGAAATGATTGTAGAAGTTAAGTTTTATAGTTATTTTAGAAAACTAGGTCAACACTTTTACGTTTAATATTTATTGATTTTAAATGATATTTTAGTTTGAAACTTCGATTTTTTTATGTTAGTAAAATGTATTCTTAAAAAAAAAAAAAAAAAAAAAAAAAAAAAAAAAAAAAAATCTTGACATTAAAATACCTTTTTTTTTTTGTTGACAATAATTTATTTCAAACTAGTTAAGATTTTTATAATAAAATATTTATCAATTACAGAAAAAAATATTATTTATGTATTCGAATATTTTCTACAAAAATTTAGAGTTTAAATTTTTACTAATGCTCTTCCAAGTCATTTTAATTATTTGAAGAAGAAAAAAGAAAAAAAAAAAAGAACGGTCTGAATATTGAATTATAAATAGATAAAATTTAATTTACGGTTGAAAATGTTCCAATGACAAACATATAACCATATTAAGAAGCAATTCAATTGACAATGTTATCCTCATTTTTAAAAGAGTTTCATGAAATTATGCAGTGTGTAGGATAAAAATAAAAGCACCATTCCATATATAAAAGAAAAAGTATATCTCATATTTTGAATATTTATTATGAATAAATAACTGTTACAAAGCTATGGAATTCATATAGTTATCTATAAATTTAACTCTGATATGATTTACAAGGAACAAAACATTATACAGCGTTGTTGGTTTCTTCTGATTTATTTATGATCAAGCAGCCGATACTCAAGCGTTTCTTCTCTTTTTCCCGAGCTTTTTTTGTATTTACTGAAACACATACCACCATAAAGGATAAGGTTTTGTTGGATTTGGAGGTCATCAATTTCTTATAAGCGTGTTTTTATTTATAGAGTGTGAGTGCCTTTTGGATTTTATATACTTTATATGAATAAAAAAGAAATATATACTCTTAGTATCAATGAATGAAAACATGTATGTCACTCTAGTATTCCACGTAGGGCTGTAGTTTTATCACGTATCAACCGTAACTTGAGAATTTTCTTTCGATTTGTTTGTTGTTCGTTTATTATGAATGGGCATGTATTCCATAGCCGTCCGTCTTTTTACTCTGGACGATAAAGATGAATGGGATTTAGAGAGGAGAGGAGAAACTTCTTGTTTTTCTTTCTACCGGTGATTTTAGTTCTGCGCCATCATGAACGTAAAATTTCGGACTTGAAGTAGTCTTATAAAGAAGATCATGTCTTTGGGTTTAACTTTAAGAAAATATATCCTACAATTTTTCTTTTTTCGAAGTTCTTTAAGTCTATAAAAACATATATTTTTGAGATTTGTTTTATGGTAACTAAAGTGAAATACATGTAAAAAGAACAAAAACTTCGTTTAGAAGAAAATGTTACTTTAGCAAAAATTGAGCTTGTAAATAATTTTGAACTGACAAAAAGTTGACAAAATAAATTTGACTGACACAAAATTTGAAAAGGTATAAATCAGATTTACTGATTTTCCTGACTGCTGAAGTTATATTTATTTGTAGTATATCGCTCTTACATAAAATATTTGATTAAATATAATTAAATAAAGTGAGGATTATTGATTATTTAAATAATAGTTTATTGCAAAATAAATAAAATAAAAATATTATTTCAAGTAATTAGAACAATTATTTAATTAAAAGTAAAAAGCAGAAACTGAAATTAATGTCCATGTTAATTTGGAATATTACAAAAAATGATGGTTTTACCAGACTTATTAAGGGGACACAGTACCATAAAAATAACCAAATTTTCGATTTTTTTTTTATTTACTATAATTAAAATTTGGAATCTTCTAAATACGTATACAAAATTTTAAAACTGTATCTACGTTTTTGAATGAGTTATTTGACTTTTTATGCTGGTTGACAAGAGAGAAAATGTAAACAAACGCCACATGTCGTCTGCTTACGTTGGATGATTTACTCGGGAAAATAAATTAATTTACAATTATTTCCAGTAACTTTAGTTTGAAGTGAAGTGAGTTAACTTGAAACGCTTCAATTGCTTTTAGTTTGTTTACATTCGAAAAACGTGATTTTTTTCTCGTGGTTCTTTTAAATTGTTTGGCTAATTTTAGGATTTATTGCTTCCGCTTTCATGCCAACTACTGATTTATCTTCGTCAGTACTACTGTATAGTTGAATTTTAATCTGCATTATTTATTTGTTTTCATTTATAATTGTTTATAATGCCAAGAAGAAAACGTTCGAAGGTTGCCGGGAAGCAGAATTCTGCAAAGAGGTGGTGTAGTATTGATAACGACGCAAGTTTGGTAGTTTCGGTTTCAAGTACCGACTCTAACGCATTACCACAAACTAATGCAAGATTTTCTTCTATAGAAAACAGTTTTAATGAGACATTAAAATCTGACTGTGATACCGTGGAATGTGAGCTGGTTAAATCTCCCACTTATGTTGTTGTTGATGTTGATATGCTGACAAAACTTTTCAGTAATCAGCTGTGCAAAAACTGCAAATCCACTGGATTACATGTCGTGCTGGGCAGAAAATTTGGTTTTTGCCATGAACTGAAGGTCACTTGTGAGTTTTGTGACACCTTAGCAAGTGAGACACGCACTTCAAGAAAGATCTCAAAGCATCAGAGAGGATTAAGTGAGCCATATGACATAAATCTTCGTGTGGTCCAGGCATTTATGAGTTTCGGAAAAGGCTACATAGCTCTTGAGAAGTTTTGTATGCATACAAATATGCATCTAATGTCGAGTAGGACATTTAATGTTTACAAGCAGATGCTAAATTCATCAATTACGGAAGCAACTGAAAAACAGCTACAAGTTGTCAGAACTAATATAAAAAAAGCGTATCACTCAGAAAAAGACGGAATCACTGAAATAGATGTTTCTTTTGATGGCACATGGTTAACTCGAGGACATTCTTCTCAAATTGGTGTTGGTTGTGTTATCGATTTGTTGACTGGTTATGTAGTTGACTTTCATGTAATGTCTAAGTATTGCGGCGAATGTGAACTTTCTAAATGTCAACTCGGAGAAAAATCTGCAGAGTATGCAGTTTGGTACGCCGGCCATAAAGACTCGTGTAACATAAACCACACAGGTTCCTCTGGCGCAATGGAAGTGCAGGCAGCTTCTCATTTATGGTCCAGATCTGAAGGCATCGGATTCCGTTATACGACTGTTCTCTCAGATGGGGATTCAAAAGCATATTTGCATTTGAAAGAAATCAAAGTTTATGGACCAGATATAAACATAAAAAAAGAAGAATGTATCAACCATGTTAGCAAGCGACTCGGGACAGCTCTTAGAAAATGTGTTAAAGAATGGAGATCACGGGGAGTGACACTTGGAGGAAAATCCCATGGCAGCTTGAAGGAAGACACTATTAGAAAGCTGACCAGATATTACAAAAATGCCATATTTCGAAATAAGGGAGATGTGGATAAAATGAAAAGTGGTATTTATGCGACTCTGTATCACAACATATCTACAGATAAGAAGCCCCAGCACTTCAAATGCCCTCCTGGGAAAGATTCTTGGTGTTTTTACCAGTCGGCTATAGCAAATGGTGAGAAACCTGATTCTCACCATAAGAAAATACAAACACCAATAAAAGAAAGCTTTCTGCAATATATCATGCCAATTTACCAGCGACTCGCCTCAAATGAACTTTTGGAAGGATGTAAAAGATGTTCGACACAAAATGCAAATGAAAGTTTGCATAGCGTCATCTGGAGTAAGTGTTCCAAAACAACATTTGCATCGAAGAAACGCGTTAGCATAGCTGTGTGTGATGCTATCACCGAGTTCAACGTCGGAACTGTCAAGTCGCTTCAAATGCTACAATTAGTGAATAAATTAAGTTTGAATAGACAATCCACAAATTTGGCCATATGGAGAGACTATCGCAGGATATATCAAAGAAAAAGAAGGAAGGTAATGTCGTATAATTTGGTGCAGAAGAAAATAAAACTTGCTCGTAAACGTAGAGAAAGGTCTAAAGCAAAAGCAGAGGGCATCACCTATAAAGCTGGAAATTTTTAATTTTGGTAAGATATTTTATTAGAGTAATTAATATGTAATAATTAAGTATAATATGAAACCTGCCTGGTCAAAAATATTGAATGCGTAACTTGTTCAAAAGCAGACATCGCCCATCATAAAGTGCTAAGTACTCAAAAACAGAATTTCAATATATTTACCATTTAACTTAATGTATCAATTATATGAAAATTAGTTAAAAGCATTTTGAAAAGTGTGTTGTAATAATGCTATCTATAACATATTTAAATTTGATAACTGTGTATAGGTTTCAAATTATGTTTTTCGAGAAATGAAAACTTTAAATCCATTTTTTTCACTGTTTTTTTTTTCTTGATATCCAGTTTTTCGAAATGCTAAGGGTTTTTTTCTAATCAAAGGATAAATCTGAAATTTTTAAAACATGTTGTAAAATATGTCTATTTTATAAATTGGCATTCTAAATGGCAATATATGTTGTACTTTTCATTTTTTTTAACACTAAAGTAAAATGTTTGCAGATTTATAAAAAAAAATTGTGTTCTTATGAATAAACATTTATATTGTAATTAATTACTATGAGTATTCCAGATTTGAATGCCAATTCTCATATAATATAGTTCAAAGAATTTTTTACAAAAATTTTGAAAAAAAAAAATTAGTATTTAAAAAAGCCTTAGCGTTTTAAAAAATGTGTAAAAAATTTCAAATTTTTAAAATTTTTAATATATAAAAAAAGAATTTAATTTTTTTTTTTGTGAAATATTGTTTACTCATATACATTCAAATAAGAGACATAATTTTTTTATTTAAAAATGCAATAGTAAAAATAAATGTCTAAGTGGTACCGTGTCCCCTTAACGAAGTGAATCAGATAAAGACGTATGTAATGTATTCCCTTTGGAACCTTCAATTTCCGATTTAGAATTCTCTAGTATTTTCAGGTGTTAGCGGGAGGCCCCTTGAACCATCGAGAGTCACTAGTAAACCTATAAAAGCTCAGTACTTCGGCTTACCACACCTTTCGATATAATCAACTCTTGACTCTAGCAAAACGTTCCCCCTCTCCTCTTTGTTTCTGGAAATAAATGTGTGTGCAACTTATCCACGATTGTTTACTGATAACGGTCAACATCCAAGGTACCGTTATACGTATCTACATTAGTAAAATTAAAAAACAATTTTAAACACTAAACAGTAGTATATAAAAGTCCAATAATATTTTCATAAAATCATCACATATTCTACTGAATAAAATATTTCAATTATACATTTTCTTGCGTAATTAAGTGCGAACTCTTATAAATTATTTTTATTTTATAAAAGGATAATTAATTACTTTCTCAATTAGATGCCATTTTTACGCTGCTGAAATAGAATTGAACAAAACCAAATTGAAAAATACTCAAGAAAGTATAATCAATTAGTGGATAAGTGTTGTTTAAACTAACGACAATGGAAAACACAATTGCTCAACTAAATTGTATGAAATATAGGAAATAAAAATAAATTATTTCTTCATTATTTGTTTTTTGTTTAGTAAATAATTAAATAAGACCTTAGTTATCTTAAGACAACAGCATTTTTCAATTGTAAAATGCATAAAAACTAGTGAGTATTAATACAGAATAACGCTATACTTTCCTAATTGTGGTAATCTTATTATAAAATGTTAGCAGTTAATATGGGCAAGTGTATCGATTTTATAAAATTTGAAGCAGTAATTATTTTTATATCAAGAGGATACAAGACTCCTTGAGAAAATGTAACCTGCGAGGTACTTCATGTGATCGAAGATAGGAAACACTTAAGATTGCAAAAGATGTGGAGAGATATTTACTTTTTTAATTACTTAAATTTTATGATAAAATTCTAAACAAAAGGAAGTAAGTATTGTTTCAAAGCCAAAGTTGCCATTTAAATATGTTTCTGAAATAAGTTAAATTAATTTCTATATAACTGGTTAAAGAAAAATTAGATATTTAATTTAGTTCAAGTTTTGATTTAATTATAGCTTCAAGTATAAATTATTGACCACTTCATTTTCAAAAAGGTTGTTTGTACCATTTCTACAAAGTAAAATGTATTTTCGGATGATACAATTTTTAGCACATTGTTTATAGACTATATTTAAAATAAAATTAGAGATTTATGTAACAGTTAAATGAAATATTTATATATTTAATAAATTGGTTTGATTGTTTGTGTATGGCAATGTAATTAAAACAATTTTATTAATTAAAGATTATAAATTACTTCAATAATGAATGCATTTTTAATAGTTAAAGTAATAATTTTGTTTTAATTTTGATAAAAGAGTTATATTAATTAACAACTCGCAAATTATTAATTATTCATAGAGATTTATTTTCAAATAACAACAAATCGTTTAATCCTAATTATATTATCTGAGATTATATAAACTCCCTTCTTCTCCAGTCACACTTTAAACAGCAATAAATAACTGTTTTAAAGTTGCAGATATCTACTTTAACAAATTCCTTCATCATTTGTTAAAAATCGTACGTAAATGTTAAAAAAGTTTCATTAGATTAACTGTGATGGATGTACAAGACACATATTAACACCAGATAGACTAGGTCGGTCTGGTGGTGTTGTGCCGAGTTCTGCCAAATCATGTCCCACCGAGTTTTGATTAATATCTAGTTTAATTATATTTGTTATATTCATCAGCAATATTATTATATTCATCAGCAATATAATTCAATACCCATCCCTGATGAACATCCAAAAAAGTAATTCCTCTAACAAATTTTAAATGTTTAAGGCCGGGAACGGAGTCCAGAGTATAATAAATTCACAATGAGGTGCTTTATCGAGGAGTGAGAAGGGTTATATTTTGAGGGAATAAGATATACTGTAAAAGGGGAATTTAAGAACAAATAAGTAGTTTCTAAAAATTACATAAGAGGAGTAATTTATACTTAGACAAGAGGTCGGTTTACTTTACATCAACCATTATACTGTGAAAACGGGAGAAAATATTACTTTATGAGATACTATACTAAAATTTCTGAGGTAAAGTGGAATCATTATGAATGAATTAAGTGCTATTGGATGCGATGTATTACACATATATGCAGAACACAAATGATGAGGAAATACGTTTGCTGGAGACATTTTTACATTGGTGCATTTGCTTGTTTCATTCTAACAATTTGCCTTATCTTTTATGCACGTTAGATTTTTCAACAGTTAGTCCCAAAAAAAAAAACTCTGGTCCGATCGGCAAACAATTAAAATTTACGGGAAACACAAATTGTCTTGACAAATTCTGACAATGATATATTAAATAGTTGTATATAAATGGCATTTGCCTGCTGAGATTAATGTTCATCTCATTGAAAACACCAGATCTTGTTTCATACACACAAGTGTCTAATAACTGAAAAACCGTATTTTTAGATTTACATTTAAATCATGAAAATGTATAACCGTTTAAATTTCTAAATGAAACCAAATATCTCTCAGAAATTAATTATTTTACCGCTAACAGAAACACCAATAAATGTGTTCAAGAAATTATTCAAGAAGTTAATGTTCAATGAATATGTTTCCCCATGTATTGTCTCTTATACTCCAGCAAGATTGAGAGTCGAATGTGTTTCAGTCAAATTTCATCAAAGTAAAAAAATACAAAAGTGATAGGTTCTCTATTTTCCTGATCTTGCTTTATGTGATTGTTGGCTACGTTTTAATCTGAAATAAAAAAAACTGTGGGCATTGTTTTAATTTTGGAGGTGAGATTGATGAGGTTCGGAAAAGGATATTTTTTATCGAATCCAAGAAAGGTTTGGCTTAAAATATATAATCTTTCTAAAAGTCTCTTACAAAATTGTGTTGATGCAGTGGAGGACTAATTTGAACGTCCCTTTTATTATTATTATTATTATTATTATTATTATTATTATTATTATTATTATTATTATTATTATTATTATTATTATTATTATTATTATTATTATTATTATTATTATTATTATTATTATTATTATTATTATTATTATTATTATTATTATTATTATTATTATTATTATTATTATTATTATTATTTTTATTATTATTATTATTATTATTATTATTATTATTATTATTAGTATTATTATTATTATTATTATTATTATTATTATTATTATTATTATTATTATTATTATTATTATTATTATTATTATTATTATTATTATTATTATTATTATTATTATTATTATTATTATTATTATTATTTTCATATAATTGTTGTGTGCATCACGAATTTCAGATTGATCCTCAAAATATACTCTTTAATCTTAAAAATATATTTAAAAAATAAAAGAAAAAAAAAAACCCTTTTTTTTATTACTTTTAAAAAGATATTTGGCTCTAGAAACTATGAATCAAATTTAAAATATATTGTTCCGTAATTGAATTCCTCTACATTATTTTATTTAAATAAAAGTCTTGTTTGTATTAAAAAATATATATATATTTTGAAAACTATTGTTCTGATAAATATATGGATGGTAGGTGCAATACATACATTTGTTTTATGTATCTAAATCAAATTTGACTTGATCACTTATTATAAATAGTTAGATAGAATGTTGATATATAGTGATTTTTGAAAATAGTAAGTGTAGTGCTTGATGCAGTACTTATAAAGATTAATTGCCTTAGAGAAATTCAATGTTCTTCCCTTTCTTTGTAGCACGGTATATGTAAATTAGGTAACCTAGTTCTCTCTAAATTTTTAGAGCTGGAAAACGTTTGAAAGCCAGAAAAAAATATGATAGGTCATATGTTTCAGAGCTACTATTGAATAAAATGAGGTGATAAAGGGATTTCAGACTTAAATTCTTCGAGCTACACTTTTATTTTAAATAAGATATTATATATTTATCTGTACACAAAACAGCAATTAACATTTCTTGAAACAACATACATCAGTACAATACTTTTAGTTGAATACAAGTACATAATCAGTACAACAGCCACATTTCAGTAGGTGACCAGTACAATAATTTTGCACAATATTATTTTAAAACCAAGCAATGCTTTCTACTCGCCTTTTATAAGGTATTATTTAATATGTTATATTTATAAATTAATATTTTTTACTAAGTGAAATGAATAGTTTATGCATACGATTGTTTAAAAATATAACTATCTTGGTGTGCTGTAATGATTGGAACTTACAAAAAAAAAAAAAAAAAAAAATCTTCAATTTTACTGATTGTGACAAATTAGGATTTATCTGTGGAAATATACTTTATTTAGATTTTTTATTTTTTTAAATTATCTTTATTCTCAAATACCACAGTAAAATGATATAATATTAAACATCCATCACCATTCTATATATGATTTCAACATTAAATTCTGAGTCCCCCAAAACGATGTAACCTTCGCACGCAATATCCAATATTCGTAAGACCGATTCGGGATCAAATTTCCAACAATCCTGATCCAATTACGTACAAACCTCAAACAGCGAACAAATCGTGTTTTTAAACGGCGCAGACGCTACCATAGAAACCGAAACTTCTTTCCGAATTATTTCTACCCTTTGAAATAAATAGATTTTCAAAACGGGCACGATTTGAAGGAATTGACTTTTAAGCAAATATCTGAATGGGAAGGAAATTCAAACTGAAAAAAAGGTCACCTTTAAATTACGCTGTATGTTGGGAGAGTATGCTTCTTTTGTACCCAACCTATACCCGGTCCCTTTTACGTATTCCGACCATTCGTAGTAAAAAGGAGCTTTGTACGCATTGTTTATTCTGAGCATTCGCTTCGTTACGCCCGGGTATAGCTGAAAAGAAGCCAGCCCAACCGAATACGTGACCGAGCGTCGAAAACGCAAGAAAAACGTCAAAAATACGTCCGTAACGAACGGATTTTTTAAGGATTCAAGTTGGGTTTAGGAGCCAATGAGGAATGGATTGTTCTTGGGATTTTGCTTAGGGATTTGATTGTTTTGTTCTTATTATATTATTTTTGAAACGTTTTCCCCTCTTTTTGTTGAGATCGCTGGCGTCTGCGGAAATCTCTGGTCCCTTTGCATCGGCCTCTGAGAAGAAAAATAAAATCTCTAAATGTTATTACTGACTCCACTCAACTAAGCCTTCAACTAGCCTTATATATATATATATATATATATATATATATATATATATATATATATATATATATATATATATATATATATATATATATATATATATATATATATATATATATATATATATATATAATTTATTTTACCTCATTTTTTTCTTTTCATTTTACGATTTCAATGATACCAGTTTAAATATTTAAATAGTTTACTGCGTAGGTTTTGTTAAGTTCAATCTATTTCGAATCAAACAACAGCAAAATTCAACATTTATAACATAGCATGTATTGCGTATTTATTTTGAGACTCCGAATACACAATATCTACTCTAAAGGGAGAGATTAAATCCTTATATTTTCTACAGACAAAACCGTTTTTTAGAACATGAAAACATAAAAATGGTACAACTAACTTTCTTCCTTTTTTTAAATCCACTGTTTTACAATTAAAGTCTCGTGCGCAATTTAGATGTCTCAGCATCTAGCAACAGCCACGACATTCTCCTTCCTCCTGGTCAATCTCCAGGGGGATGATCAGCTTTACCGGTCGTGTGACTTTATTTACCGGCCATTAACTTTATTTATGTACGAACGAACTTTTCCATCACGACCAGGGATCAAGTTCACCACACGGGCCTTTCTCCACAAGTGTTTAGGTTTCACTTCTTCTTGCTGATGGACAAGATCTTCTATACGAATTCTATGAGATTTACCAGGATTGTGCACCTGATTGAAAGTACGCAATTGTAACAAGTACTCTTCGCACCATCTTCTCCAGAATTTGTCCAGTAGGTCTTGCTGTTGTCGATAAAGACGTACCTGTGAGAATTGCTGTCAGTCTTTGTCCCATAAGGAAATGTCATGGTGTGAGTGCTTCTTCGTAATCATCGCTCCCTTCCTCATAAACTAATGGACGACTATTTAAGCCAGCTTCTACTCCAATTCGAATCTCTGCAATGCCATTAAAAATGTGTCGGTAGTTAATTTTGAAACAAGCTCGATATGCAGGGCACTAGTAGTTGAACACGTGAATAATGCAATGTAAGCTGTCAAGCTGTAAGCTGTTTCAAGTTGATAAATAGAAGTCACTATACTCCCATATTTACCAAAAAGAATTCCGTTTAATTGAAAAATATTTAGGTCTCCCGGAATGGACTTGAAATTTAATTTGTGTTGACAAAAACAGATATTTAATTTTTTTTTTTTTTTTTAAACATAAATATAAAGCAATTTTTTATTTTCAAGGGTAAAAATGCAAAGTTTAAAATATTAATTAACACTAATAAAAAATATATTTGAAATTTAACATTTGGGTCTCCCGGAATCTAGATGAAAACCTTAATATTTTTACAGAATACGGGAATTTTCATTATTTCAACTCATTCTTTTGGTTAGTCTCAATTATTTTATTTATTATTATTTTATCTATACTAAACTCAAGTCTTAAGTTATGTTACTTCTGCACGACCTCGAAGTCTCCAACCAACAAAGAATCTAGGTTTGAGACATGAAGGTAATGTAATTGAAAATGATTCAATGTCACATTGTTCACATTGTCAAAGTGTACTTGATAGTAAAATGCTGCTACCGAGAAAAAGCGAGAAAGTTCAATATTTCAGAACAGCAAGGGCTGCCAGAAAATATACTGTTGTAACACTAGAAAACCAGGCAGAGGTAATGGATAAAGTGTATTTTCATGAAAGGGTAAAATTCCATTAAAATATTAGTTCAACTATTTTTCACTCTGTTTATATAATCGAAAGGATGAAGCAATAACTATAGACATTGTAAGTAGTGAATGTGGTCGCATAAATAAACGAGAAGAACACATATCTGTAGTATGAGAACTATAAATTCAACATATTTTGGACACGCAACTCCAGACAGGCTTTAGACGAAACTTAGTATGATCATTACAATTTGTGAAAGAAAGCTGCATTCATGAGAAAACTATTCAAGGTCTTATCTATGATGGTATTGCATGAAATACTGAAGTATCTAATTGATAAATTTCCTTTTTAGAAAATATTTCATAATAACCAGTTCAAGATGTTGTTTGTCTACTTAATTTAAACGAATTGCCTCTTAGAAAAGTTATGATTACTCTTGATGGTTCAATTTATTCAAGTACTTCTATTACTGTCCAATAGGAAAATGTTTAACAAGCTGTCGAGATTTACCAGTTGTTGAATACAATAACACAGATAGTGTTTTTCCAGAAGCTGATTTTAAGAAGGAGAAAAATTGGAAAATACGTCAGGCTGTACTAACAAGAAAATGTATCGAAGGTTTTGCAACAGAAACCCTGGTAACATCTTCTATTCTAGATGACTGAAAATGGCAAATCGAATTTCACGTTTATATTAACTCGCAGTTGAAAAAAAAAAAAAAAAAAAAAAAAGCTTTGTTTATAATGACAATTCTTACTCTCTATGTTTTACAATATGTAATCCTAGAATTATTTATGAATGAAAAAATATTTTTACGATAATAATACAACGCATCAAGTATTTAGAAGATGATCTTAAGTCTCTTATTCAATAAACTCTCCAGAGAACTGGTTATATAGTAAACCCAGAGCATCTCCTTTTGGAAATGTTTTTTGACTCGAAAACTTATTCTATGTCTGACAAGCAAATGGATACAAAAAGTTCTGCAAACAAAGTTACAAGAATAAGTACCAGGGAAAATTAATTTTAATGGCCCTCGAAAAAAAAAAAAAAAAAAAAAAAAAAACCTACATAGATCTTATTGATTTGCAGACTACAATAGTAATAGAACGACGTGTCATAACTCATAACTGGCTTAGGCAAATAGGATCTATAATTCATAGTTGAAAATGGATCTAGCGATAGAAGGAAATTTAAAACACCCTCGCACACACAAAAACGTTTTTTCAACAACCACTGTCTAGAATTTGAGTGTCCAAAATATGTTGAACATAGTTATTACAACAACAATACGTGTTCTTCTCGTTTATTTATACCCTATTTACTGCTCACAATTTCTATACTTATTGCTTCATCCTTTCGATTACATAAATGGAGTGAAAAATAGTCAGCTTAATAACTTGAGGGTATTTTACCCTTTCACGAAAAATCGTCGATTTATCTATTACTACTGCTTGATTTTCTAGGTTTACAACATTCAAATCGAGCAAAATAGCATGTATTAATGGATCTTCTTTTCTAATGGAAATTTCTATACGGCACATTCTCTAGAAAAAGAGAGTAACTTTTCTGGCAGCCCTTATTTCACTGAAATAATTGAACTTTCTGACTTTTCTTCAGGCAAAAGAATTTTACTATCAAATACACTTTCATCCGTCAAACTCTGAGTCATATAATCATTTTCAAGAATGTTACCTTCATGTCTCAAACCTAGAGCCTTGTTTGGTCGGAACCTCCAAGATCGTACTGAAGTGACATGACTTAACACTTGAGTTCGTTATAGGCCATTTAATAAAATGTTATTCCCGATATTTCAAAACTCTTTAATATTATACCTAGACTATAAATAAAATAATTGAAATTAACCTAAAGAATTGTTTGAAAATCGAAAAATATGCATATTTTGTAACACAAATTAAGGTTTTCATGTAGATTCCGGAAGACCTAAATGTTAAATGGCAGATATAATTTTTTTGTTACTGTTACTTAATATTCAAAAATTTAATTTTTTTACTTGAAAATAAAAATTTGCTTTATATTGATGTTTTAAAAAAATTTAAAAATCTTCGTTTTTGTCAAAAATATTCAAACTTCAGGTCCATTCCAGGAGACCTAAATATTTTTCAATTGAACTAATTTTTTTGGTATAAATATGTCAGCATAGTGACAACTTTTTATCAATTTGAAATCTTAAATTTAGAAAAAAAAAAAAAATTTCTTCACTACGCCTTAACGCACATAAACTGGGCAGGCAAAGTCTCTCCCTGTAATCTCAAATGGTTTACATGGTGAAAGTCTATCAGCAGGTAGCGGAGTTTTAATTTGATTTCTAAACTTAGATCGTGAAAGTTTTCAGTGTAAGCATTAATGAGTTACTTGTTTTATCACCTGGCGACCTCGTAAAATACAAAAATTCATACTCAACTCCGACAAGACTATTCTAACCCCTAAGTGGTGTAGTCGAATACTGGTACATTGAATCAATAGATTTCCAAAAGGATGAGTACCATCAAGTAATATAGATGTTTAGTGTCAGAAGGTATATTTGAAAACTGAAGTCTGCTTCTAAGTCATAGAAGATTCTCCTGTAGAAAAGGATTAAAAAGTGCAATTCTTGACTTTGTAGGCAAAGTCATTTCATTTTGTAAAGCTTCTGTTTCTGTCGGAAAACATTGTTTTTGTACTGTAAGGTCCAATACTCTTTGGCTTTCACTATCTCATCGGCTGTGAAGTCTGATTATAAGCGTTGCTTTGATCTGCAATTTTGAAGAAATCGGAAAGTCCAAGCTGTTATACAGACAAGTCTCATGTACGAATTGAATTAAAATATTTCAATCATGGGTTGAACTGAGTTGGCTCCCAAAACATTAATTGTGTTGGCCTCTACATCGTAAACACGTGGTTGCTTACAAGATTCAGCTACTGTCGAAACGCAATTGTCTTCAGATGAAGGAATAATAGGTCAGGTACTTTCATGCTGTTTTAACAATTCTTGGCCATCCCACCAAATATTCAATACAGAAAACTCGGCAGATGAAACGCCTCGGAAAAGATAGTCAGCTGCATTTTGAGATCCTGGGCAATATCTCCACTGCGTGGTTGAAGTATGTTGTTGAATTTCCGTAGTTCTATTGCAAGCAAAGGTTTTCCATTGATTCTGGTCTCCTCTGATCCAAGCCAAAGCAATCGTCCAATCACTCCATGGTGTCGATAGACAAGATTTCATGTTAGTTTCGGTACAAAAATATTGAAGCAATCGAGTTCCTACTAGAGCTGCCATTAACTCAAGTCTAGGAAGAGTTATCACCTTGATTGGTGAAAGTATATTGCGTCTGCATGCAAATCTCACAGTCACATTATTGTTCTGTACATAATGTATGCATAGTACTTCTCCAAATGCTCATTCGGATGCGTCGCAAAGCACGTGTATAGTTAGTTTTGATGTTGGAGTACTCCGACCATCTAGGTATACTTATATTTTTCAAGGATGGCAATTCCGAACTCCACCTGTGCCATTTTTCTGCTATAACCGAAGGCAATATTTTATCCCAATTCACTCCACTAAGCCAAGTATTTTGAAAAAGAATTTTTCCCAAGACCAGCACTGGAGCAAACAGACCCAAGGGATCGTAAAATGTGGAAATGAATCGTAGAAGTAATATTTTTGTTGTCTCTTCTCTGTGCTGATAATCACTTTTTCTTACATCCATGTGAAATGTGTCTGTTTGTGTATTCCAATTCACACCTAGAACTTATGTTTCTTCCTTGAACTCGATATTTCCTTGTTTCCAAGTTGTTTGAAGAATCTCTGAATTTGTTGCCCATTTAGTCAAAGGTAAACTAATCAGTGACATTGAGTCTTCAATCTCGTAAAAAAAATATTTGTTGTTTTACTTTCAGTGTCCACATGCATAGAAGCTAGTTCATGAAGTGTAGCAAACAGCAAAAATGGTCTTGAAGTGTAGACCAAAGTGCTGGCGTATAAAACGGTATGTAAGAACCTCATCTGTGATGTGCATTACGCCATCTTCATATGTTGTTTTAAATCACAATCGTTGCTTTTCACGTTGCATATCTGTCCTCTTTATATAAGGATAACTGAAAACAGGCTCGACTACCAACATTTAGGATTGCCTGCCCAAAAACGTGGAATCTTAATAACATAGCTAAGATTTCAGGAAGCATGTTAGGACCTGGATCCAGTGCCTCATTTAGAGGAGGTTTCCCAGGTGAATGAGAAGATACGTCAAATACTATTCTCCATTTTATTTCTTTATTTTTATGTTTTTTCACTATATGATATGGTAAGTTATATACTCTTGACCCCCTTGAAGGCTTGTTTACAGCAAGTTCGACATGATTGTGCATTTGCTCAATATAATTTCTTTCTAAGTTTGGGTTTGCGAATGATTCTTGCTCAATGATTTTAAACGATTTAAAGAAACATTGTAGTTATCTTATGAAAGAATAACACTAGGTTTCCATGGTAATTTTACAATTCGACGATTCTCTACCTTTTGACAGAAATCATTATACCTTTTCAATGTGTCAGAACCATGAGTAGAAATTTTTCTATCTTGAGTTACCTTGATACCTAAGGTCTCCAAATCCCCAAAAAATCTTACATTCTCATCTAAATTTAGATCTGAAATCACTGTGTTATCGAAATTTACTGAAGAAATTTAGGGCCTTTTAACATTTGTGAAGGTAGGTTTCCACTAACTCTTCATCTTGATGTAGAAGGAATAAAAACAAAATTGTCAAATAGTCTAACTGGGACTTCAGCCTTCCCTATTTTCCAATAAAAGTCTGCATTTATTAGAATTTCAACTGGTAAATCCTTTGAGTTTTGGGGATCTACCTGTTTCATATTTCTAGTTCGATAAGAGAAATCATTATCTGATGGAGAAGTCGGATGTGGTGCATATGTATTAAAGCTTTCAATGCTCGTACACTGTTAAAAAAATTTGTCTACCATGCACCAAAATTTGGTTCCCATTTAGCTGCCACCAACATTTGGTGCTTAGTTTCGCGATTTAATGGTGCTTACGGTCCGAGGTTGCACCATTAAATCGTGAAACTAAGCACCAAATGTTGGTGGCAGCTAAATGGGAACCAATTTTTGGTGCAAGGTGGAACAACATTTTTAACAGTGTAGTTTAACTGTCGATTTATCACAAATACTTGTTAATTGAAACTCAACTTTACGTCTAGGCTGCATAGAAATAGACGAGGACTCAAAAGCCCGAACTTCTTATGTATCTGAACTTAACTTTCAGTTGCAAAAACAAAGGTGATAGTTATCAAATCTTCTTATTGAATAAAGCAGATTGTTTCAGCACCATTATATTGCGTATGTATTTTAGGACTCCGAATACACAATATATACTCTAAAGGGAGATGTTAAATCCTTTTATTTTCCACAGACAAAATCCGTTTTTTAGAACATGAAAACCTAAAAATGGTACAACCAATTTTCTTCCTGTTTTTAAATCCACCGTTTTACAATTAAAGTATTGTGCGCACTTTTAAAGTCTCAGCATTTATCATCAGCCACGACATCAATTAAATTCTCGGGCACAATATTAAAGTTTCAGCATCTAGCATCAGCCACGACACAATCTAATAATTTAATATGTTTAGAAGTTGTGATCAGTAGGTTTGTTGATATTGAATCATTTGCTCAATAATAATAATAATAATAATAATAAAATCTTTACTACTATTTGCTGGAAACAAGCCTTAATTACTGTGCATCATAATTTATGAATTAAGGGAGTAAGATTAACGAGATAAAGTGTTGTTTCGAATTAAGGTAGCTGATGAGATTTTCGTATGGTCGAGAGTTCACAGTCGTCACCCTTAGGAAAGAATTTGGAGGAGAAAGGGAGAGGGGGGGGGGGCTTTACTTAAAGTCTTGGACTTTTATTGGTCTAAAAAATCAGCTTTTGCCTTCATCAGTTTGCGTTCACAGATCCCTGATGGTCCAATCGCATCTCGTTCTCGTCAGCGTCTTCTTTGTATACTTGTAAATTATGGTGTCTGTATTTATAGTTTAAAACTTATAGCAGAGTAAAAAAATGCATCAGGGAACTCGACCAGCCTTTTTACCTCAATAAAAAGGTGTTTTCTACTTATAGGGACGTCCCGTGGCTCCCTTTTCTTAAACCCAAACAAGTACATTCTCCTATCATGTTTATAACTTTAAACTCAACACATAGCTCTTTGATATAGGACCAAAATTCAATGTAATACATGTATTTCTGTTTCTAAACTTTTTAATTTTTGTAATCTCAAAAGTGTCATTCATTAAAATTAAATAAGTGGTGTAACAGTATACCTTAGAAATTACGAAGTTTTGTGGAAAACATTTCTGTTTTTATTTTTAAATATTTCCAACTGTAATTTAAATATTTTTTAAACTGCGAAGATACACAATATAAAAGGATTACTACTTCAAACATTAAATTTAATTTATGAAATAACTTCAGTTTAAAATAACCAATTAAAATTATATTTTTAAAATGTAAAATACAAGTAAAGTATCATTTTAGAAAAGCTCTAATTTTTTATCAAAAATGCACTATTTTAAATACTTTTAATGGAATTTATTCTACAAAGCAAAGATATTTAATTTATATTTATAATTCTAGATTCTTCCTAAAATAAAAACAGTGTGTATCATTTCTAATTAAAATTTTAATTAAACTACAAATTAAATCGTGACTGGTGCATTAAAAACCATATTAGTATATTAACTTTTAATTTATTATTGAAATATCCTCATTCTGAAATTATTTTTACACAGATGTATTAATTTTGCGATATTCCACTATTCGTACATTAATAGAGTTCCAAAATTAAAGAATTATTTTCCATTGTATTTAGATATCTTAAAGCAAAATAAAACAACAATATTAAGTTTCCAGTTATATTTCAGTGACAGTTATCTCTAAAGTTCATATAAAATAGATAAATGTATAAATAATTGTACAAGGTTATAATACACTATTGTGATAAATAATGGTGATTTATTAATGATCACAAACAACATCGAAATTTAATAGATATTCAACACCCACAAACTGTTCCAGAAATATAGTAATTAATAAATAACCACAGTGACTAATTATGAGAACTTACATTACCTTTCCCACCCATACACATCTATCACCATAAGCATCAGAGCATTTCCCAGTATTTCCTCTACCAACCATTTTATCCATCCCTTGAAACAGCTGACCACAGCTTGACACTTCCACCTGCTACTACCACTAATGGACATCTGAGTAACCCACTGTGAGGAATCACTCAATCTCCAATTAATCATGCTTCTCTTTGAAAATCGATACACCTATAGGCGGCCTAAAGGACTTCTATGAATAATAGGCGACCGAACACTGGGCATTTTATCGGGTTCCGGCTTCACCTTTAATGAGGAGTGGGCCACATAATCCATCTTTCTCCATGAAGCAGACTTACTGCTCATTATTGGTCTCAAATGACTGGTGGTAAGTTTATCTGGCATTATATAGGGAGAAATCTAAGGTTCTTGAAATTGAGTCAGTTTAATGAAAAGTTTAAAATTATACTATGTTGTGTAGATGAGTAAGTATGGATAATTAAGAAGATATTTGCATTTTATTTCGATTTCATAGGGTTGTTTGTCAATTAAACGGATTTAAATGTATGGTTTTAATGTGCGTTAAAATACGGTTCAAGAAATTAGCATTTTACTGCAAGGTTCTCCATTTGGTGCTAGAGCCCATTAAATTAATATTTTAAGAGTGTCTTTCAATGTTTTAAATGGAGATTAAATTCGAAACATGTTTCTTTTTTATTTTCATTTACTTGATTTATTTCTGCTGCGACAAAACTGAAATATACATATTGTTGCATTTTGTGCAAAGTGTTTGATAATTTTAGCAATTAATATCATGCTTTTATCTTTGCTAAAAATATTTATTGAAATTAGAATCTAGCACGCACTTGTATATTTCAAAACAATTTTTAACTAGTTTATATAAAAAAAGATGTAACACAAAATAGGGTTGTTTCAATGAATGAAAAAATGTTTTAATGATACAATCAATTGAACAAACAATGTTAAGTTTTATGTTTACTTTAACATGCAATTGCTTATTGATTTACTTAATTAAAAAGCTCAGTGGTACATGAAATAATCTCAAAACTGGATAATTAGTTAGAATAAGCAAATAGTAAAACATTAATAAAATATGAGAGTGTTACAATATATTTTCTTTTGTTTTAATTTATTTTTCTCCTTTTAGTTCATCAAAGTTGTCATGTATTTCCGAGTTGAATTACATTACATCCATAGTATTAAATTTATTTAAGTTTCATGAGTATTCTTAAGGATACTATATTGCCCCCCTGCACTTTTTAGCAGTTACATTTTTTAAGGTTTCAGATGAGTGTAAATGAATTTGAATATAATTTTATGATGAGCGAAAATTGATGGTCAAATATTTAAAAATATATATGTTTCCTTTATTTTTAAAGCTACTGTGCATTCTATAATTTCATTTATATGATTTCTTTGATAAATAATATGTAACAAAAAATGGTAAATGTTTATAAAATAGAAGAATATTAATACCTTATCAACTAGTCCTGGACTCCCCCACTTTGATTGATTTTTTAGTTATGACTAGCCAATCATTAATATTTCATGTGATGGTGGGGTTACACCATCAACATTTTTATATGTATTGGGGGGGGGCGGAGAAGACCTAGCCTAGACGTAAGGCATTTTTTATGAGAGGGGACTGGACTTGCCGGCGTGGTTTGGCCCAAGAGTTGGCAGGATTAGGTCAAGAGGTCAGATATGAATTTATAGCCTGGTGTGGATTGGGCAGTTTCAAAAGATGAGGTGATTTCTTGGGAGAGGACCTTCAAGTCCAATTGGATGCCAGGGAGACGAGGGATTATCTCAGTTCAACGTAAAAGGGTCTGCAAGCGATCAGGAGCCACTTTTTTTTTTTACACACTTTTCAATTTTCATAAGGATGCTGCAATTAGCGAGACAGCTGCAGCTAACTTCGTATGGGTGAACAGAGAGAAAGATGGAAGTGGCATTGATGTGAGCTTTAAGCATATGGAAAAGTATCATTGCCATACTAAGCCTATCTAGCCAGATGATCCACTCAGCAGCCCTCGACCAACGGAATCCAGCAATCCTGGACCAATAGAATCCAGCAGACCTTAACCAACCGGACCCAGCAGCCCTTGATCAATAGAACCCAGGAGCCCTCGAATGGTAAAGCTCGGCCAACAGAGTAGAACCTACTGACCATGTCACGATCCCACAAACCTACCTGTCCAGAGATCCACTCCGGAGCACTTGACCGATAAAGTCCAGCACACACACAGACGCTAACCTGAGTCCAGCACAATTCAGGCCATAAGTTGAAATCCCCTTTCTCTCTATTAATTAAAATCCTGCACTTCCGCTAAATTATTAATGTGCAGAGAAATCTAGCTTTCTGCTCAATGATCGTTTTAAGTGATTGAAGTAAATAAATACTGTCTTTTTACCGGTTAATGATTGTCTTCCTTGTCTCCCAGACTCAATGCTAACGGACCTTTTTTGATCACAGAGCTGCCATGTTTATTTTTTTTTGTTAAATATTATTTATTGTGGAACAACTTTCATAGAGTTTATATAGTTAGCTAACCACGACATTTCATGCAATCAATACAATCATTTTAACTTGGTAGAAATCTATAAACATGTAATGACTAACTGTGTACGTATTTTTACTAAATTTCAAGTTTTTATCTTGATCAGTTAATTAAATACAGACAATAATTTTGTATTTATCTATGACAGTATATTTAAAGATAATACTCATATTTAGTGTTGTTACGGTTACTTTGTAAAAATTAAAATAAATAAGAAAATATGAGAAATGAGAAATATGGTTCATTTATTTAAATACAGGGGAATTATAGTTAACATTCAAAAACTGAAACAAAACTACTGAACAGAATAAATGCGAAGAAGAAGAAAAGGGATAGGGTTTAAGAAAAAAAAAGAAAAAAAAAACTACTTCCAAATAATTTTTTTATGTGCTATACCACTTCCCCCTTCTTCACGTACATTTGGCTCACATTTCACTTCATTCTGATAAGTGGTTCTTTTTTAAATTTTTTTCTTAAAGTTGAACTATAATTATAATCACCCAGTATGTCTGGAGATCATTTTTGAATAAGTTTCAATTGTAAGTCTATAAAATGTATAATATCGTAATGAAGAAAACGTTAGATTTGTTTTATAAAGTTGAACTTGGTACCATTAAGATATTACTTGTCGACATAAAACAAAAAATACCTGATTAGTCCTTTTTGTGTCAGCTTCAATTTCGTTGGGACAGCTATGTCTCCACATTGTATCACAATTATCGTCATTGTCAGAACATATAGTAGAGTCATTATCATTTAGTCTTCAAAATATTTAGATCATACATTTTTCTTGTTTGTTTAAAACACTAATGCCAATATTTTTAAAGGCCCTTAATATAACTTTCAATTGTTTAAAATATTGATGAAATGTAATGTATTATCGAAATGTTTCGACTTGATCCTCACACTTTGCTTTTTCAAAAAATTTCGAGTTTGTGTGGCTACTAATATTCGTAAATTAATTTATTCAAGCATTTTTTTAAATAATATATATGTCATTTTTTGAAAGCTTCACATGCTTTTAGATTACCTATTTTCCCTTTTGAAATAATTATATATCCCTTAATTTCGAAACTCAACGATTTGATACATAGGAACAAATATTTCATATTTTTATAAATACTGTTCTTAGAATATTAATAATTATAATAATACATTTATTAGTTTGAGGCATCCTGTAAATTTAAAATATATCAATTATTAAATCCTTGTACCATTTAAATGCATATTTAAAGAAACTAACATTATAATACATCTCTATAGCAATTCCTTCTGCGTCATTTTTTAAAGTAAATTCTACGATATTTTAAATTTTCCTTTAATATCGTATATTTATTGTAATGTATTAAATTTTATTAATTTCAATTAAGAGTATGACTGAGAATATTATTTGTATAATGTGCAAACTTTAAAAAAATCATCAAAGACATTTTAATATGTGAATGAATTTACGAATAATAAAAATTCCCATCTAGGAAATTGAATGTTTAAATTTTTTGTGCTTGAAAGTCTGTCGAAATCCCACACAAAAAGGTGTTGTTTCCAACTTTATGATAAATTGACTTCTCAACCATTTACTGGATTTCAAAGAGATGATTTTTGATGAATAGTTCTTGATATATGAGATGGAGGAAGGATCATTAAGATTACCCTGAATAATTGTTGGGAGAGAAAAAAATTATTTTCTTGCATTTTATTTTCATTGAAAGTTTTTAACTTTGATGGCCGATATAGTTCATTGCTGCAAGAATAACATTACAATTTTAAATCATCATTTACAATTTAAAACTTATTTAAGATAATTAAACACATATTTTTTTAATTGTATTGTGAAATATAATTAAATAATTTGTTTCTATAAAATATTTTCAGTTTGGAAATTTAAAGATCAACTTGAGTTGTTTAAAATCAAAAATATCAATTAAATAAAATGATCTCAAATTTTTGCTCATTGAAATATACTTGAGTTATACGTTTGTTAATTAGTTATTCTATTTTTGATAGTAACATCTTTTGAAGGTATTGTTGCCTCGAGGATAGTGTTGTTATTGAAGAGAAAAATGAGTGTTATAATCATACGATCCACAAAACATTATACCTAGGAAATGACGTGAAGGAATATAAAAACTTAAGAAGACAGGAAAAAGCGATTATTTCGGAAAAAAAGTAAAATGTTTGCGGAAGAACACACTGCACAATTGAAAATCTAAAAACACAAAAAGAAACCAAAAAGTTCTTTCAGAAGGTTAATTATGTTAGAAGAAATTTTTGTCCCAAACCAATTTCGTTTAGAAAGGATAAAGTGGAACAGAATAAGGGATAAAAATAAATAATTAACAAGATGACAAAAACATTTTAAAGGATTTACTTTGTGAAAACCACATCCCTATAGATAGGATAGGTACTGTGGCAGAAAGGAACTTTGTATTGACCAGTTGATAAAAATTCAATAACGTTACCCTTATTTGTGGCATGAAACAAATGCTCAATGAAAGATGCTTCATAATGGAAGATGGTTCAGCTTTTCCTATGAATTAACCAAAGAGGATACAAACTAGAACAGTGCTACTATCATAGTCTAAGAGGCAAATGCAAATTTTAGGTTCTCCATTGAACTTCATGCTAAATATTTCAAACAATAAAGAAAAATGTGTTAGTCGATTATATATATGAATATACTGGTCTTTCGGGGCTGAAAGGGCCGAAATAAAAATTGAATTTTAATGAATTGAACTATATCCGATTGTCACATATATTACAGCTTATCAAAAAGTGAACAACCTTTTTCGTCTGGTAAACCAACACTATGCAACTTTCAATTAAGAATGTCGCAGAAGATCCGACTTCTCTTTGAAAAGTGAGGCTAGTTGGGAATAAATAATACGAAACTGGTGAAGTAATATTTAGAGCTAAACTGGCTCATTTTAAAAAGATATGAATATTTTTCGGCAACTAGGAAATCGTTTGCACCCTTTCTGATTGAAAATTAATGAGTGACTATTTGGTACCACATACGAAAAGAATTGTATAAAAATTGCACGCTTTTGAATAAAAAAATACTGTTAAAAATTCTCAGCTATATGAAACAAATACATACCTGGAGGATTTTCAGTAATCAACAAATTTAATAAGAATTATAGACATTGTCGGAATGATTGAATCATATGGGATCAGATGGCTGAGTTACATTTACAGATAGACAATTCTTACTAGAAAACTTACTTTTGCCAAAGTCCGAGGAATATTTTGCTCTGTAAAGCATGGAGAAAGCCTGAAAACAATGAAAATTAACAGGTGACGAGATACAGCGAATGACCAAGACCAATGGATAAAACTGATTGAGATGACCTTTCCCTCTCCGCTTGGTAACAAAAAGGAAAATTGAAGGTTATAATGTCAGAAGAAGAAATGTTTATACGTGCAACTATTTAAAAAAATCATTTTCTTTGCTCTTTTGATATTTTTTAATTAAATCCGTTATTATACAAGACATAGAATACTTTGTGTACATTTCCTACCATATTAAATAAGATAACTAATCAACCGATCATCTAACAGTTACATTCCTCTTCTTATAAGATATCAACCATAGAGAATTCAATTTTCTTTACTTCGCGAAACTTAAGCGATCCGAGGAAATTGAACAGGAAGAAAAGCTTCAAACAATCACACACACAACTGCCCTTTATAGTGCTTTCTTTCCCATTATCAGGTGGAAGGAAATGACTTCAGCTGTGTAAGCACTTTCTCTCGCATTAAAGGCAATGCGTAAATTTTAGTCACGCAATTACCAGCCTCCGCCTTGATGCGCTGAAGCAGAAGAGTGTGGACTAGGGATGCAATTCCTTTGATAGGATATGCTAATCGGCTTAATAGGGGTATCCGGAACGCTCTTGATTTTCTTTCTAATATTATCCTTTTGCTTGATGTCCTTTTTTATTCTGGGACTGATGAAGTTGCGCTTTAGGGTCATTATAAAATATTCTGAGTTTTAAATAAAGGTAGTAGTGGTTTCGATATTTAAAGTTTCTTTGTTCATTTCTAGACATTTATGTTGAAATTTTTCGATATGAGTTTGAGAGGGTGCACAATAAACAATGCAAAATTTTTAAAAGGTTATCAACAATAGCTGGTTATTTACGATAATTGTTATTTTTGTAGACTAAGAATTTTATTTACTACTTTAATTTAAGTTCTTAGGTCAGAAACTGTTTCAAAATAGCAGTTATAAATAGTATTTTGGCAACATAATTTTTTGACATGCATATTTATCTCTTTAAATATACTATGATGGAACATCAGTTAAAGGGGTTTAGTATGCTTGAAACTTCAAAATTATCGATATCAAGGTTTTTGCATATCTTTAAATTTTAAACTATTCTGCTTCTTTTAAGATATAATTTTGATCCTCAGTCCTTCTAGTTCCGGGGAAAAATTAGTTTTAAAAATGTAGACACACGTTTGCCATACCACAATTTCGTATAAAAATGCATTAATCTCAAAATTTCACTTTTAAAACTTCTATGTACCTTTTTGAAAAAACGACTTCTATAATCTTTATGAAATTTTATCCTATATTTGGCTCATATCAAACATTTATCTGAGGAGGTTAACATTTTATAAAAATGTTAATTTTTTATTTTTTTTAATTATTATATCTTAAAAAAATAAGATTTTCAGAGATTGTTTGTGTTTTATCATTTGATATTTTTTTTAAATAAACCAAGTAAACATACTATCTTAACGATAGCCTCAAATTAGAAAAGTAGATTCATATAATATTCAGGAAAAATGTCAAAAGTATCCATGCTTAAGTTACTTAGAAAAAGCACATAGAAAATTGTCCATTTAATATTAGTGGTATTTGGCCTATCGAACACCCTTAATAATCATTACGAATTGGATTATATACAAACAAAACCAAAAAAATACCTAATATTATATAAGTAAATAAAATGAAAACTTTTTAATATTCATATATTCGTTAATAATATACTAATACACGTTGTCTAAAAATGCAGAAAATAATAAACAAACACATCAGTAAACAATCACATAAAAACAATTAAACATTAAAAGCAATTAAACATTAAAAGCAAAACACTTTAAAAACTTTTGTAGTGGATAAAATGTATGGTAGGTATTATATTCCATAGCTATTAACTTTAACACCTTTCATTACTTTAGGAAGGGAAGAAATATTTAAGCATTTTTGGTTGTAAATAGTTCAGCGTAATTTTTTCTCAATGAAGCCATATATTTATTTTTAAAAATATAATTTTATGCATTATTTCGCTGTACAAATTACTTATGCCACACATTTTATACTAATAAAACAGATACTAATGTCTTTTTTTATTTATTTTTTCCTTTTTTTTTATCAAACTCGCCATAGTAAAGATTGTAAATTTTTAAACAAATATAAATTTAAATCTAATTTTTAAACAGCTATAATTTTTTTAAATTTTAGTGCAAGTAAATTAAGATACATAATAAAAAAAAATTTGAAATGTATAACTATTTTCCGAACATTTAAATTAACTTATCATATACGTGATTCAAGCGCATGACAAAAATAGCAATGGATAATAAATAAGGCAACGTATTATGTATATTTCATCAAAATAGATAGCTCAGCAAGATAAAAGATATTGAGGAAATATCACACACTTACGGACATATAAAAAATAAAACCATAAAATACGCACCTCAAAAGCAAACGCACATCTTGAAAAACGACTCCCAAGAAATAGTTCAGAACCTCATCAGTGTCTTTTGTCAGCAAGAAAATTGAGTTTATACTTTTCCCTCCGAGCGGGGCAAAAAAAAATAAAAAAAATGTCGTTTTCATCACTTTCTGTTCCCAAAACGGCTACCGAACAGACGAAAAAGAATGTGGGCTATTTACCATGCACAAAAGACTCATTTCCCCTCGAGCCCATGAGTTAGACAGAAGTGACATCTGGTCCATGTTTGAAGGATGTGTATGTGTTGGGCCTAAAATATCTCATTCCAACGTATTTGAATTATATTCTCAAACGTGCGTCTGAGTACTCATTTTTCATATGGAATATAGAATTCATTATGTATTTATAGAATCTGTTCACATATAATATCTTACATGTGTTAAAATTTACAGACAACTGGAGGTAATTACTATTCTCAACTGTGAACGTAATTATCTGTCTAATTAGTTTTGTAGACTTTTAATTTTCAAGTATTACTATTTTGTACATTTTCTTGATCTTAAACTCAATTTTAAGTTAGTTAATCAATATTTATTTTTAAATTTAAATTATAGTTTTAAAATTCAACTTCATTTGAGCTATACAATTTAAATTTTTAAACAAATACATGCTTCATGCAAACGAATATATTTTAAATTACTGCATTATTGACTTTACTTGCAAATACACAAATTTCTAGTAAATTAAATTAATATTAATATTAATATTTTCTTAATTTAATCTAAATAAGTGACTTTATGTTTCATTTGACTTCATAGAAGATATTTTGTGCTTTAAAAAAGTTAAGTTTCTAATAAATATTAAATCACACTTTATTTTACGTCTTTTCATTTTTCAAAATTTCTTTTCCAGTTAACTATTAAATAATTCAAAAATATAAAAACATTAAAAGTAATTCTTGCAACAATAACATGCACATTGAATTCATCATTTGGTTTTATATAATTAAATTAGGATTTTTTATAAATTATAGATTTATTCATATGAAATACAATGAACACAAGAGGACAGTATACACTTAATTGAGTTGAAATTGTAAATATTTTTAACAATCGTTATAAAAAGTATTCATGATAATTGAATTGGAATGCCAATAAAATGTTGATTTTAGAATTTGAAAGAATCGTGCCCTACGACTTAATATTTATCCTTTAAACAAATATAAGACCTTTCGCACACTAAATAAAAACTAAATTTAAAATAAATATTTAACTGCTCAGTATGTTACATGTTTAATTTTTTGCAATCTCAATATTAACTAACTCTAAAATATTTCAAAAAATAATTTTATAAAATGTTTTCTATCAGAAATTTACACGAGTAGCAGGAAAGTTTATATAGCAGCAAACAACGTGTAAATTGTAAACCTCCCAATAAATAAAGTTTAACAAAAATTAGTAATCGTTTTTGTAAAATTTTATAACACATCATTTTTTTTTTTTTTAAGCACAACATACTAGTCAGATGATGCCCAAAAATGTTATAGTTGCCTTATCTTGAAATCACCTGTATTTATAAACACAGTAATAGTTTTCTCATATTTTGTTTTATGATATTTCAGGGAATGAGAACTGGCTAGATGTTTAGTTAAATACGATTAAATCAAAAAAATAATTAATCAAAAGACAATAAACAAAGTTGTGTAAAACCAAAATAAGTTATATCCCATTTTCACATTTCAAATGAGATATTTTTAGAAAAGTAATTTCCAAACACATGAGAAGTACGCTCAATACATGACCCGATATTGCGCCATTACCTAACCGAAATAACATCTTGAAATAAAAATCGGAAACATAAAATCCTACATAAAGGAAAACCCATTTGAGGTATCGCAATGTGTGACCTCTTTAACTCATACTTCCTGGAGCAGTAATAAATTTGAAGACCGATGAGGCATTTAAGATCGGTCCTATTCCATATTTCAGCACCCAGACACCACCTATTCCTCAAAAGACCTCGTGAAAACACACTGTCATTTACGATCCGTTTTATATCAACGCCAAACCGGATATAGGTAGGGAGACGGGGATGTAGAAGTACTTACCACTGCACTCAAGTATAGTGGTTTATGTCAAAGTGACTATACTGTAACGATACAAAAAAAACTCATCAAAATTATTGAAAATAATTTTTGTGGAGTGCTACACCTAAAGTTTCAATAAACGGATATGAAAATAATCGAGTTGTTTAAAAGCTTTTAAAATTTATCTTATTATTTGCAAATACTATGTGGAATAAAATGAGCTGATTATCTAGTAAAAGAAAGTAACATAACATTAAGAAAATAATCGGTTAAAACCAAAGAATACCAATTTATATGATACATTAATTCTACCCATATGTGGTTTTTTTTTTTTTTTTTTTTTTTTTTTTTTTTTATCAAACCAATACTGTATTAAATTTTTGAGGTTTGTTTCTTTCGAGTCAAGAAATTGACAAATGAAATAAGTTAGACCTTTAAATAAATTTAATGGATTTTTGTCAGTCAGTTGATGACTGACAAAAATTCAGTCAAAGTCTGACAGTTGATTTAGTCAAAAAGAATATTGAAAAAGCAATATGACATTTGATACTCTGATTATAAAGTTTTATAATTACTAATTTTGAAAATAATTAAATGTAAAATGTCCGGAAATGCAAAAGTGGACAAATATTCCTTTTTTTAAGATTATTAATAATGTATAAATATTTTATTTTACAAAGCTCTAAAATGCTAAAGACCCCCGAATCCAAGAAAAATAACTTATACTAATTCTATTTACTCTTCCTAGAGACTTTTCATACGAATAGTAAAACAATTTAAAGACCTAATTTTATCTTTATCATATTTTCTGAAACTATTTATAATCTGACTACAATTTTGATCGTTTAACAGAATCGTATCCTACGGAATCGGGGATTACTGATTCATGTAGCGATACCATTTCAATTTTGTAGTTTGATATCACCCTACTTATTACTATCAAATTAAATATATATATTGTGATGATTCCAGTATCCAAACAAATCTACTGGTACATACCTTTTTATCTGGAAATTTCTTTCTTTTAAGAGCTTGAAATATTTGAAAATAAAAATAACTATAACGTAAACCGTTGATAATCCATTATACTTTCAGATATTCTTCATAATAGTGAACCTTATTTATTTTATACTTAGCATCTAATTATCTAGTATAGTTTCGAATATTAGAAACTATCATGGACAGTACGGTACATTTTACTGAACTGAAACACATATTTAAAATAAATACGAATATAAAAACACAGCATAATTTGAATGAATTTGAAACAAAGCAAATGCATTTCTTTTCTAAATTCAGTCACGTTAATTTATTTCTTAGAAATATTTATTACTTTTTATTCTATTTTTATGAACTTTTTTAGCAATACTTAGTTTACTTACTCCATTGTTCTCTCTATCTACTCTATAAAGTAGAATGAAAGTAAAGATGTGCCAGTGTGTTTTCCAACAATATATAGATGTATCGATTTCAGCACCTCAGGATTTGTGACTTTTTCGTCACGGCTAAATATAAGACCTTATTTTGAAATTCCAAACCTTTCCACAGCGTTCACGTGTACTTTTTTTTATATCTTTGTCTGCTGGATAGACACTTCTTCGACTTCTAAAGCTGTCGTAAATAAAAATGAGAGCTGAATCGCGGTATCGAATCTCAAAGTATCGGAAAAGAATTCCATTTTCACTTTTAAGTCTTTTATTAAACTTACATTTCAAGATTTCTTTGACATTCGCTTCGATTTTAACAGCATAAAAATTCTCAGAAAAAATAGAAAAAAGGAAAGTTTATAAAAAGTTTTGAACGTAATAAATACATATGTACAAATATAAGTTTCGTACTAAGAATAAAGCATCTGCAGTATTGAATAAAAATGGTATTTTCTTGATTGTCTTATACCAATAAATGTTCAATGAGTTGCTAAAATTATATACTACTTATAAATGCTAAAGACTCCTGAGTATTTGATTTATTTAAATGTTCTGCTCTCATCTCATAATAAATCATATCATTACGGTTTGAATTAGTTTTGTTTCAAAAACTTTTTATTTAGTTATTGATCTAAGAAATTTCTATTTTAAATTAAGAAAATAAATTATATTTAAGGTTAAGAATAAGTTCAGAAATAAAAAGTTTTTAAAATTCAAAATAAATCCAAATATTATATAAAATGAATTATTATTAGTTGTTTATAGTAAAAAACAATTATATATACATTTATATTCATTTGAAAATTTCCACATCATATGAGAAAGAAACCAAAGTAACTACACATGTATATGTTAATATGTAATTTCGCAAAAACTGTATTTATAGAGAGAATTGTAAAAACAATTTACGACAAATATTTTGTAAAACGTGTCAAATGCGCATGTGTCTTTAAAAATGCTTATTAAAAATACTATTAATTATATCAAACAACAAATGTACTATAGTAATAAAAAAAATTCAAATTTGTACTTCTTAAAAACAGTCTTATATCCACACATAAAATACAAATATGATAAATAAATTGATAAAAGTCTCTTTATGTCTCAAAAAGGTTTGAACGTGTAAAGTACCACTTTGACTTTCAACTTAGCAATTAATAAATTTTATAAATGTCGTTTTTCTCTAGTTTCCTATCAAATTCACTCTTCATAAATACCAAAACAAACTAAACATGCGATATCGGATTTTAGTTCAATAAACGCAAAGGTAAATCATAGCGGATACACCATCCTTGAAAAAGTATTGAAAATTAAACTGCCTCCGCATTTCCATTTTTTATTCCCTAAACGCCTTCACATGTTCGATAAAGCACTGTATTCTAACGGGTTTTGATATGGATTACCGAAACTTAAGTCCCGCTTTTATTCATAGAATTTAAATTTTCCATCCATTATCGGCCCCTAAAAATTATTCCAGTTCAATAATTCTAAAATATACTTTTATTATAAAAACAAAATACCACCAAAAGAGATCAGAAGAGAAAAAAAAAATATTCTTAAATTTTCTTTTAATCAGAGACAAGCAAATTCTTTTTTATCCGCTTTCACTCATACTGCAGTTCCATAAAGGTTTAATTTCCTTTCCAAACATGGGAAACGAGTTGATGCTGAACGAAAATCCACGAATATTCGACGTTTTCGTATTGATTTACCAGAGCCTCCGAGCAATTCCGCTTCCATGTGTTATTTTTTTTTTTATTTCTTTCTTGTATTTCTACCCATTTATGTTGGTGTTTGGAGTTCCAAGGGTGGGATGTAAGGGAGTTGTGGGAATAAACTAATTGACTTTTGGACTCGCCTCCACTTAGGAGAAAAACGAATTAAAACGAATGCAGACATTAATTTGGAGTGTGTTTGCTTTCCCCAAGGAAGAAATTAACGTCAGCTTAATTGAAATATTTTGTCGCGTCGTTGAGACAGGCTCGATTGTCAAGCTGTCGCAAACTTTCTATTTTCAATTATATCGGTATTCAAGAGCGATAACTTCGTCTTAAGATGAATGAATATGCATGGAAGTATAGGAAGCAAGAGCGACGTCCTGATATCTTAACTAGTTTGCAAAGTTTTGAAAGGAAAAATCAAAAGAAATTGCCATAGTTAAGAAACAATTCAGTTAAGTGTGCTATCGATTATGAAATGTTGACTTGATGATTAGGGGGATGACATTTCAATCAGAATAAAAATCATGCAATGAATTTATGATGTTCAGCTTTCTATAATTTGATTTGTAGTTTACTTAATTTATAAAAGGTGACTGGAAAATAAAATTTCTATGATTACCCGAATTCATTAGTTTCTGAATGTTTCAACAATACGTTTGCCGATTATTGGATATATTTAAAACTTCTAAGCCATTTATCCCTTTTAAAATTTAATATAAAGATCCAATAATAAATTAATTAAATTGTTAAGTAATACCTGTCCATAAACTGCAATGTCATATTCTGATTTGTGCATTTTAAAACAGTCGCTTAAATATGTCAAGGATTTTTGCTTCACCCAGAAAAATGTTTTCCCGTCGAAACTGAGGTTTGCACTAAAAATGAAAAAATTTCTTAAATAAATATTTTAATTTTACCTTTAACACTGATATAATGAATGGGCTACTAGATCAATGACGAAAAATTAGTAAATAAATCTCTAAAATTAAATACATTTTAATGCTAATATCAGAGTAAAATCCTACTGATTGATAAATTAAAAGTATGCCATGTTTTAAAAATGTTTAAAATTTCAAAGTTAAATACTTTTAGAGATTAATCTTTCCTGAAAAAATATTATATTATTATATATTTTTAGTTCAATTGAAATAATAAACACATTCTGAGTTATATTTATTGCAAAGGAGCTGAAAACTTAAGAAATTTGAACTTGAATTTAATATGACTGCTAACGAAAAATTCAGCAATATTAAATTCAAGAATTTAGAGAAAAATCTATGCAGATTTGAATTATGGGGAAATCCTGAAAAAAATTCTGAATAAGTCAACTTATGTTGAATAAATTATAGTTGTAAGTATGAAAATAAGGGTTTTACTGTAAAATTTTAAACATGTTTGTTAATTTTATATCATATTTAAAAAAAAATATTTATGTGTGTATTTTGGGTTGTATTTCCTGCAAACCAAATCAACAATTTGAATGAAATTCCATGAAAGAAAATTTCAAAAAAATTAGATTATTATCAAAACTATTATGATTTTCAATTTGATTGAAATAATAAATACATTGTGCAATACATAATGCAAAGTAGCTGGTAACTTTAATTTGTGACAAATAATTCGATACTGTTAAATACAAGAATTTGGAGAATAAATGGTGTGAATTTGAAACCTAAAAAAGTCTGAAAAAAATTGTATAAATAAGTCCACATGTGTTGATGAAATTATGAATGTTTTACTGTAAAACTTCTATTTTATTTTTATGTAATATTTTGACAAATTTATTCACTTGTTGACTTTTAGTTAAATGTTTGATAAATCACATCAACCTTTAGAAAGGAAACCTTTTAATATTTTTATAAAATCTTTATAAGTTTAAAAATTATAACGAGTTAACATTATATGCTACATTTTATTATATATCCTATGCAATAACGTAACTAACAAATATGTAATAACGTAACTAACAAATATGTAATAACGTAACTAACAAATATGTAATAACGTAACTAACAAATATGTAATAACATAACTAATGGACTAAAAATTTAAGTCATACAAATACTCTATGAAAAATTCAAAAATTATTACATTTAGGAAATAAAAAGAAATGTTTGTATTTACACTACATACTTTTTTATTTATTGGCCATACTTCAACTTATAAAAAAATTAATTAAAAAAAATCTTAAAAATATGTGTTTGTTTGAACACCTCATTTTGCCGCAAACATTTTAAAATCAATTCCTACGATATCTAGAATTTGAACTGGATGAAGAAGCACACATAAGATGAGGCGAAAAAAGCTTTTAAGCAATCCGTGGGCTAGAAAACAAGCGTGACCAATAGAAACTGACGAAGAAGGAAGGAAAGTAACAATTTCAGTAGAGTGTGGCATTTATTTGCTTCTTAAGGAAATGCTTTAAAAGAAGTAGTAAACAAAATAAAAACAAATGTTTAAAGATAGTAGGACCCATGTTTCTAAACTTTTCCGATAATGATTATTTTTAAGTGATTTCGAAGTTGCACTCAGGCATTAGCTAAACAGTTTTGGATTCACAAAAATGGTTGAATAATAATGCATAACAATATAAAATAAGTTTCTACTTTAAATGCATAAGATAGGGGAAATATTACTAGCAAATATCTTATACGTTTAATGACATATTATTTATTCAAGCAAAAATAGTTTTCTTATATTTTAATAAATTACAGAATTAATAATTTGTATACCTTAATCATCATAACCTTCAATTTTGTAATTAGAATAATTTATACCTTCAAGTAATGAAGTAAAATCTTGTTATAGTAAAATATCACACAAAAAAAAAAAAACCTTAGAGATAAGTTTAGAGATAATACCAATTATCAATTACTTAACTATACGTTATCACATTGGGCCTCTTCAGCTTTATATTTGTACAAATAGACCGAAATTTGTAGCACCAATTTGTTTAAATTAGATTCTTTATTAATGCCTAATGATATTTTAAACTCAGTTAAGTTAAGAAAATGAAATTAGGCACATTTTGGAATGTTTACCTTTTTAACAGTGAAGTAATTATATTTTTATTTTTTAATATTTAACAAAAATATAGAAATAGTTGATTTGAACCAAATATATAAAATTATATTAATAAACATGCAGTCAAAAGAAATACCCTGGATAAAACATTTTGTAATTTATGAGTGATTGACCAGACTCTTTGAACAGCATTCCCACTGAGGCCAAAGGAAATTATGGTTTTCTCAGAGATAATCTAGGGCACTTTTGGAGCCAATAACGAGTGGGACCTTGTGTTTCCAGATTAGAGGAAAATGACCGACTCTCAATAATTTGGCTACCTATTTTTTCATCAATACCACATTATTATCATCATGTACTACTATCATTAAACAATTCGTTGGTAAATATTTTTTGTGTACTGTTCACCAAATACTTCATGAAACTACGGTAGGTAATTAAAACGTAAATTGTTTATGAAATATTTATTTTGTAGAAATTTGTATCATTCAATTTAATGTCATTCTTTATTATAGAAACAATTCATTTTTAAAATAAACCAATGCCTATACATTTATATTCTGGATTTCAGTATTCTAACATCCAAATCTTGATATTTAATCCTTTACCCCACTAAAAAACAGTAGCTTTATAAATCATGTAAAACTTTGAAAGTGAAATTAAATAGGTCAAAATGACTTGAATACATAATGGCTAAATTAAATGAAATCCCTTAAACATAAAAATATTTATCATATATGGTCATTTCCTTAAAAAGTCCGCTTTAGGCTTAAAAATTAACAAATGCTAAAAAAAATTTTATTTAAATTGCATTTGAGAAATTTATAAGACGCTGATAACTATACCTTTACAAAACTGTGAAATTTTATGAAAGATATATATTTATTTTAATAACATGAAAATTGGGCATGAAGAATATTTGAAATCATATAGAAATCATATACATTTTTCATTGTCCTAGGTCTTAGGTCAATAATTCAAACTTATAACTTAAGGTAAATACATCAAACAGTTTATATTTAGCATATGTTTCTAAAATAAAATTAATACTTTTGTATAGCTAGTATTTATGTAGAAGGGAATTTTTTTAAGTGCTCAACATAAAACTTATGCTCAAAATGTTAAAAATCTACAATGAAATATTCAAAAATATTTTTTATTTAAAGAATCTAAATATAGGTATGAGGAAGATAATGAAATTTTACCATATTTTAGCAATTCTATCATAAAGTAATGAATAGTAATTTTTTTTAATTACAAATTTCAAACATAAGTTTATCTAAAAAAAGAATATATTTACTAAATATCAGCTACAGCAAACCTTATTAAGATATTTCTAAGCAATATTATTATTCCAGCAACAACTCTAAAGGATCTGTTGCTCTCAAAACATGTTATTGGAATCATTAGTGTCTTAGTTTGTCAATAAATGAATTAAAGTATATTGGATAGTAATGATGCAAAATACCAGTGGATGTTATTATTTTTCTTTTTTATAAATCACTATAATATTGTTTAGATAATACAAAGAAAATACTTAACTTTTTTTTTGCAATTCAAATGTGTGGTGTATAATAAAAAAGAACATTTCAAAATATATATTAAAATTTATGCAGTATCTACTGAACTTGAAAGACAAAATTTGTGAAAACTAATAGGGTAAATGACATTTTGATATTAATAGTGTGTTTTCACAAAATAAAAGAAAAACTCAATTAAAATACATTTAATTTGTTTATTGACAATACTATAACAAATAAAAATATTTGAAACGTTTTATTATAGGTTTTGTAGAACATTCAAGTGTACCTTTGGTTAGAATTCCCCATATATATGTATAATCGATTGGTGACATTGAACACTTGTGTACCCTTGGTTTATGTTTATGAGAATTCACGATTACGCTGCTTTCCATGAACTAAGAAAAAAATGCAATAATATATAATTCAAACCTAAACATAAATTCTAGTTCATTTAAATGTAATTATTAACTAAAAGGTGCTGAAGGAGAATGCCAGATGGATATATGAGCATTAAGGATATTATCTGTGAGGTATGTGATACCAAACAGTAACCAATAAAAGCACGTAGCTCTTTGCATTATCATTGATTGAGGGTAATTTTTGTATTCAATTATTTTATGTTTTAAAATGAAAATCTTGCCCATACATTGTTTCCCAATTTCAAATTTAGTTTAAAGATAAAGATCATTGTATGAATTTAATTTACAGCTATTTGCTTAGCTATTTTTCGGCTATTTTTGACAGCTATTTTTCTGTTCGTTCCACATATATGTTTAATTGTTCTACCTGTTTGAATCAAATACACGGTGTTTTTCCCTAATTTGAAGTGGAAACTTTAAATGTTTTCATAGACAGCAAAAAATTATCACGGAGCTTAGCTTTTGTTGTTTTAAGTCCATTAGAGGTGATTTACACTTCACACATTGAAGCTACTTGCATAATTCCTTTATGAACTTATATTTAATGAAATCCTGTATATTGTGATTACTTTTCATAAAAAAAAAAATATATATATCATATTGAATCTATTGTGATTTGATCGTAAGGTGCAATTCATTTTTGTAAGAATACTTAACTTCCAGTCCAGGATCGCAGAAATATAAAAAATAAGATTTATTAACACAAGAATATATACAGTGAACAAAATGAAAGTAGTAGTGATTAAGAGGTACGATTAAAGTAGCGGTTAACTCGCATTGTGCGATTACTTCCACCAATTTTAATTAGTTTACTCAGTATGTTAGAATATCTAGAGAATTTTAATACATTCTTAACCAAGATGTTATTATTGCAATAAAAGTATCAATTGTACATTTGATAAGAACAATTTTATCAAAGAATATCATAAATTTTTTGTTATAATTAGAAATCATATTTTAAAAATGGTTAATCTAAAAATCTACCAGATAAACTAAACAACATCTATAGGAATCATTTTTTTAATTCTCAAAAAATGTTTTCTTTTAAAAATTGGTTATGCAAATTTCAAAAATTGTATCGTAGTTTTTCTTTAAGAATTCAAATTTAATCATTTTCCGGAAATAAATATAATATTCTTAAAGTTATGTTGTATGTGAAGCAGACAATATTTATATTTCATGGTTTCTTATTTTAATAAACAAACTTCCTTTACCTTTAAAATATTTCTTTATTTCAAACAAAATTGTAGCTTGTATTCTGCTTTACGATAGCATTTTAAATAACGTAGACAAGTTTTATATCCACCATTTGATATCGTACAAATTTATTTGGAAAGTATATTTAAAAAAAATTACCGTGAACGAAATGGCGAAATATTTTCCTGTTTAGATAAGAGCTCTACAAAAATAGAATGTTTCAGGCAGTTAAGTTTTAGAAACTGGGAATTTTCTAAGTTTTACTTTCCGAAGTTTCATGCATAACACGATAGCTATTACTTTATATCGAAGTGTTCTTGTTCCCTTTATTATTGAAGTTTCTACTTAATCAAAAGTTTTTAGGATAATACAGGTTGTTTTGACTTATTTAATAAATTACACAAATGTATCGTAGCTTTATTTATGAAATTAAGGAACAGTGACTCAAAATTATTGTTTATATTTATCTATCAAAAGAATCAAAAATAATTTTATAAAATAAATTTAAATAAAATACCTAATTTTCCTTTCAAAAATTTATATATACAACTAGGATTAATTCAATATTCACTATCTTCAGTGTATCTTCAAAGACATCAATTAGATAATGTTTGTGATACCAATATTGTGTATTTTAACGCTATTGTATTTTATCAATTAAATAAGGGATAACCCATATAGTATATTTTTACTCAAGTGTATTTTATTAAATGCATTCTTTCTGTTGAGTATGTATACTTAATATGATAGCCTTCAATTTTGGGAATTTTAAATAATAATTATTGATACTCTTAATTTTTTTTAAATTTTTTTTTTTAGTAATTAGAAATTTATTAAGATAATATTTTATTTTAAGTTTATACTCATATTTGTAAATACGATGATTATCTGAATAGTTTATTATTTGAAGAAGATGGATTATCACTTTTACTAATATAATTATTTTAAAATGAAAGCAATACAGCGTATGCTATATTAATAGCTTGGTTCAATATATTTGTAAAAAACAAGACTCTAAATATAATAACTTTTGAAGTTAATTAAAACTGAGATATAATTTATTTAATGGGCTTCAGATTAAATTTATTAATTGGTTCATTTATTTGGCATAATCTTTATTGATAGTAATTCAGAAATTTTACATATTAAATCACGTTCCATATAATTTTTTTATAAAAATCATCTTAGTTTATATTTGTGAACTTGATGATTTATTATTTAATTTAAAAAATCAACTCTTCATTTAAAAACATAAAACATTTATCATGATTATAAGCATTTTGTAAAACATCAAATATTATTACCTTACTGCAAACAAGAACACAATAAATAAAATAAAAAAATAAAAAAAAAAACACTCATTAAAATAAATTTTGAAACAGGAAGTATGAACAAAAAAACCTAATTATTAAAACAAAGGAAGATTTATATTGAATTCATGACGTTTATTATTAAATACATGGCGTAATTATAAAACCATTTAGCACGCAATTCATTAATTTCCTTTGTTTCTCTAAATGAATTCGTAATGGATTGTTCTTAACAAATAAATTTATTTAATCCTAGGCAACTGTTTGATAAAGAAAAATGAAAACTAACTACTGTACCGTTATATATAATTAAAGTTTGAACTCGTACTTAGACAGGAGAATATATATTAATATGTGCCTTCCCATCTTAATCCTAAATATCTATAGGACTCTATGAATAAATTTAAAATTAGCTTAATTAAGATTATAAATGTGTTAAAGACATTTGCGCATTAAACACATTTACAATCTTAATTTAGTTATAATCTTAAATAAGTTTTTATAGTATAACTAGACTCTAATTATAGATTTGGTCGTATAAATTTATTTTGAATCACATTATATAAATTAAATCGATTTATTTAATACATTGAATACTGATAGCAAATAATTAATTAGATGATTGTTTGTATATATACTCTAAGTAATAATTAAATAGAAAACACGAATTTTATCAAACAAAATCAACTTTATTCTTTCGATTTCATTTCAAACTAAATTAATTATAAATAACAAGTACACCAATTAAAATAAACTAAGCTGAGTTATTTTATGTAAATTTTCCTGTTTATCCTAAAAATTAATATGAATTTTTATCACACTCCAATGACAATGTAAAGTAATTTATAAATGCTTTAATAATGAGAAAGAGTGGTTTAAACGTTGAAGGAGATTGCTACTTCATTTTTTTACTTTTACTTTCAGGATTGATTTTATTTATCAGGATAATGTCACTTCCAAATTTGAGTATTAATTTTTTGTTGACAACACTCCTGTCAACTTAAAAATTCTTTGAGGATAAAGACTGTCTCTAATAAGATTGATTATTAATTAATTATATTACTAATTTGCTATGGAAATTTGTTGTTATGATTTTATAAGACTTTATAATAAATTAAGTTCGCTAAATACTGCATTAATTATCGAAACTAATCATCTTGATAAGTGCGCAAATTGTGTACGAAATAAGATTAATTGATGAGACGACGCAATAACTTATTATTTACTGGAAATGTTTTTAAGAAAATTAACTTAAGACGAAATGCAATATAAAAAGCATTTTAAGTGAATATATGAAACAATACAAAATTTGAGTTAGAAAGATTTTTCATTTTTAAAGGATATTTGAAATATTTTTTTAAACAATTTAAATATCAAATAGTTTCAAAACACTTTTCTTAAGATTATTTATACTTCTTTATTTTGCTTTTTTTTTTAAAGAACATGAGTGGAAAGAAAGAGATTGAAGTAAAGCAATTTTAAATATCTCTCGAGTTTTTTCTAAAAAAAACCAAGAAAATAAATCACTCCAAAGCAAAACCTAAAATTACAAATAATGTGTTTAGCAAATGAAGAGAAATATTCCAAAGTTTCAAAAAGAGAAGATTAAATTCACATTTTTCATTTGAGCGTAATGAATTCCGAATAAGGGAAAAAATGCAAATCATCCGTATGAGGGAACTTTAATTCATTCGTACATGGAATATCCATTGTAGATATTGCCAAATTCAGCGGAAGGGATGGATTATCATAAGAATAATAATCAAAAGCGTGAATATCATTCGGGGAAAGGGATTTAAGTCCAGGATTATACCTTGAACTAAGTCTGCAAATTACATTCATGTATCTTTGAAATACATTTAATGAAGTATATTTTTTAAAAGTTCAGTTCGAATTACTGGAAAGATTTTAGTTTTCATTATCACAGTTGGAGTGATTTCAATTTTATAACAAAACAATTTCGATGGAGAAATATATCTCGTTAATGAGAATATTTTCTTTTTCTTGGGGCTACGTTACATATCTCTTTAAATAATGACTTTGGTATATAACGATGAAGGTTTTTATTTCATTTTTTTCGATAATAATTTATAAATTACAATTTCTACTCGCGACGCGAAGAAACCAATATATTATTCTGGAACTTTATACCTTCTTTTTTTTTTTTTTTCATTTTCAAAACAAATTGAAAAATAATGAATACTTTTCTGTTACTTGAAACCAAGTAAGGTATATTCAAAATTTATTTGAAAGAAGCTTGTTCTTAATTAAAATTGTAAGGTAAGAAGTCAAATATATATGAAGTAATCATTATGTTAATATTTATGATTTTTAATGAAAAGATACAAAACATTCTTTATTTTCTTAAATATACAGTATAGAGTATTTAAAAATGAAATTTGTCTGAAATTGCTATTGAATTTTATAGTTACAATTTTGGTAGAACTGATTCCATTTCTTAGTTTAAAAAATTATTTTTATCGTCATAAAATACATTCAAGATTGTGACATGATGTTCTCTAAAAGTTTATTTTTAAAATATTTTTATTTAGGTATACGACTACGTTCGGAGCATTTTTTTTTTAAAAAACCTTATTAATGAAACTTTTAATTACATTAAAGTGCTCATATTATGATAAAAATATGAAATTGACAAGCATATTAACTTTTTTCATTTTATTTTTCTAAAAAAAGGAGCTTTTTGGTTGAAATTGACCTATATTTTGTCAAAACGGTTATTATAAATATATATATATATATATATATATATATATATATATATATATATATATATATAATATATTGTTTTGCTTTTTACTACATGATATTCATGAGTATAATGACTTAAATTCTTAGTTGTATCTTCAAAAAATAAAAAAAATATGTAGGCCTGTTGTATAAAATTACAAATATATTTCAATATTTTCGCAACACATTATTATGTATATATAGATATAACTTTTCGAAAAAAATAGGTACAATCAAAGCTGTTGACCATTATACTCAACATAGCATAACGAACAACTGCACAAAAATTTATAACTCTAACATAAATACCTTCTAAAATAGAACAAAAGCCGTATTTCAGTACTAGCGAAAAAGCTATTTTTTAGAAAACGCGATTTAGGAATCTCTCTGCATGGATTTTCGTACTAACAATTGTTTTTAAACGACTGTAACTAAACTTCTATTTTAAGTACAAGAAAAACACAAACTGATTTGAAAAGAGAAATTTTCAATTCATATAAAACGAAAAAAAAAAAAATTCATTGATTTTGCCATTTTAAACGTAGTCGGGCACCTTAATCCTTAAGATAACTTTCTTCCTTCGAAATAAATAGCTACTATAAAATGTGATATCTATAACAAATAATGGGGTTGTAAAATGATTGAAAAGATATACATTAAATTTTAAACCTACGATCGTAATTTAACTTAAGGGGACTTGGTACCCTTCAAACGTTTTTTATTTAAGACTTTAAAATTATAATGTTTACATATTTGAAAGCATTACTAAGTAAACACTAAATGTGATTTAAAATTTTTTCAAATAGTGCTCTAAATGTTCTAAATTATTTTTTTTTTTTTAAATATTCATCAAATTTTAAATTCTATCTTCTTTTTGATTTTAATATTTTTCCTGACTTTTTTTAAGTTTTTGTAGTAATTTATTATAACTTTTTAGGCATAGGATTTAGAATAAGCACAATAGTTTATGAGAAAAACGAAAACTATTGTATCTATATGTAAATAGAAAAAAAACACAGATATTTTTCAACATTTAAATTTGTAAAAAAAAAAGTGTTTTATTTTATTCAAAAATTCATACCTATTTCTTTAACTGATATTAAGAAGGACAAAAAAAAATTAATTTCATTCATGTTTGCGAAGTCTTGGCATTTTGAGTAAGGTGGGAATTTCAAAAATCAGGAACTGAGAAAAAGACGTTCTAAACATTAAAGGAGCTTTTGCAGCAATGCTAAATTCTCCATAAAATATTATTATCAGCTCAAAAATTTGCCAGAATAAGGAGAATGTTTAAAATATTATAATCACGCAAAAAATAGAAAATTCATATTTTTATTATTTTTTGTGCAAACAAGAGGTATCAAGTCCCCTTATTTTTTTCCATAATAATTAGCCAACTGACACTGGAAACAAATATAACAAATCATTCATTACAGTGTAAATATAGGTATTTGTAATAAAGCTTTTAAAACGATAAAACAAATCATACTCTCTATCAGAATTATACCAGAAATTACAAATTACTTTTTTATTTTCATTTAAAATTTGAGGTAGGAAAGAGAAATATGTTTTAATGTTGTCCATGCATTTAAATAGTCTTTGGTTCTCGCTTCACCCCTTTTTATTGTAGTTTCTTGATTCTAAATGAGAAGGGAAAAAGGGTTTTAGTGATGGAATTTTCTGAAAAACTTGTCTTTAGATTAAATATTCTATTGATATTGTGACTGATATTTTACAAATGCAAATGTCGTCAGTGGTAGTGTTTTTGTTTTTCTATGGCAAAAAAAAAGTATGTGCATTGAAAGTCATTAAAAATAGTTAGTTGTTGTGATGAAGCTGTGTATATTTATCTATAAAGAGATTGGACACCTAAATTGTTATTTAAGGAAATTCCCTTCTGTCTTAACATCTTAAGTAGTGAGAGGCTCAGCGTCAGAACTAATTTGAAAGTTATAAATTAGCAGTCACAGAAAACCAGTCATGCCGATGCTTACTGAATTTTCTCATTACCAAGTAGACAAGAATGAATGGATTTATTGTCTCTAAAAACTAGCACTGGAAATATGCTACACCAATCAGCTTATACAACCGTGTGTTCTTTTTCCAAACTGATTTTAAGGTATACCCAATATGGAATTGTGTTGAACACACCTCTTCTCTTATAACCAATGACTGATAATCGGTGAAAGTTTTCGGAAAACAAGAACTTAGTTCTTGTCATACTTGACCAGACTTCCGACAAAAAATGAATAGAGTAATTATGCTGTATACCCTACTTAGGGTAAGTCTAATTCACATGTTATCCTTGCAACCCGGTTATTGTCTCATTAGATAAGTAATTTATCTTTGAACCAGCTACTATCATCTTTGAGTTTATTCTCACTTTATCGGAATTGGGGTAAATTTAGGCTGGATGTTATCTTGTGTATTTAAATACTTTTCCACTATGTGAGTTTAAATGTTGCAAGTAACGATAAATTATTGGTAATACTTATTACCAATAAGATTAATCAAGATTAATTAAGATTAAATCTTATTACTTTAGCCTAGCATTATCACAATAGTAAATAAACCTAAGGACTATATGTATGAAGGAGCATGTATCCAAAAATTTCGATGATAATGGCACTAAGAGTTTTACTTGTATATTCTTTTGTGTGTATATAGTATTCTTATTCAATCAAATTTTCTGATGTAAGGTATCTTAGAGAGCTTCGGTAGGTATCGAAAGTTAGAATATATACGAACATTCTGCATGTATTTGCAATATAAGTAAAATATTCATATATAGAAAATAAATGTTATTTACTGACTTCCATTGCTGTCTAATGGATTTTTATACGTATACCTCGTTTCTCATTTAGCACTTCATAATTTTTAACATTGCCACAAGATGCATAACAGTAGCATACCTTAATCTATTTAATATAATTTAAATTAATTTAATATACCAGTCTTTAATGCATTGCCCATTCACCGAGCAAAAACTCATATTTTCAATTCAAGTCTTCCCCTTTGTAGGCTAATTGTGACTCGCACATAAACTTCGGCGAGCAAGGTTCACACAAATTGTATAGAATCACTCCCAACTTGGAATGCGGGAGGACAACGAAAGTTCTTCTTTTCCTTAGTAATCCCGCGAAGCTGACTTTTATAACCCTTTTGTCACTGCGTGAAGGCAGCTTTTATTTCCTTTCTCTTTTATTTTCGTAGCTTTTGTTTCATTTCATTGGTGGAGAGTCACCCGCATAAAACCTGTTTCATTACAACCTTTCTGTTCCATTGTTTCTCCAATTAAATTTTACAGCCCCTTCTTTTACAGTCAAGAAGAACTTTTCCAGTTAGCAGAATTCTCTTTGTTAATTTAATTACGATTCGGTTTAATTTTATGCATTTTGTATGTACTCCATATCCTATTAACTTTACTTGAATATCATTTTTATTTCTATTAATTATATTGAAATATATTTGTAAAATAATTAAATTTGTATTCTATAGAAAGCAATTATCACACCGTAGTTAGGTGTCGGAAATATTTCGTAAGAGGATTGAAAAATGACAAACACATTTAATGCGTTATTATATATTGAATATGATTTTCATAAAACTTCTTTGATATTGATGCCAATTGAATTTTTTATTGTTCTTAGTATTTATAATTTAATGTAGATGTATGGGTTCACAAGTAAGTTAAAGGCTTACAAAAGTTAAGGAATAAATTCAGACACTAAAGAAAAACACATATGTGTTTTAACCCTTAGGAGACTGATTTTCCAAATTAAATTTTAAAAAGAGTAGTTTTAAAAGAGTATCCAGATAAAGGGAAAAATAATAAAACAAAAAATAACATTACGTACTTTATATATTTATTTCGAAAAAAGCAAGTATGAATTTTGATACTTCAGGCATTCAGGTCATAAATATGTCGCACTAATTGTTAATGTACTTAGGCATGAAATAATGTGATACATTGTTTTTTTGTTTTCCTTTAAAGAAACCTTAAAATTCTTGCAAACCAAGCATAGAATAAACAAAAATGAAAAGATACAAGTAAAAAATATTATTAGCCAAGGAATAGGTAAGTAGGTTTCATACAGACTTGAATGCCTAAAGTATTAAAATTGCCACTCACAAAAATAGCAAGATTTTTTTTCTTCAAGCAAAACAGACTCTTGCTAAAAATAATTATACTATAGTAAAAATAAGAAACTCACCTACCATAAAAACATTTTTTAGTTTTCAAATAAATGAAATGCTTTAAAAATTTATTTCGATTAATTTTTTCTAAAAATATGTCATTCGTTCAATACGGCGAGAGAACAAAATGTCATATTATTTGAGCAATTTTGACAGCTGATGATTATTTTTTAAGTTTTTGTTCAAAAGAACATTATATAATGGTAACAAACATACAGCCAAATATTAAAACAAACCAATTGCAAGTGTACAATTCGATTCAGAAATCCAGTACCAAATTTGAAACTTAAGGCATTTAAAGCTTAAGTATCATTATCACGTCACTAAAATTTGGACAGTCAAGGATCATGCGCAAAAGCTTTCATCCAAAACAAGTTAAAGCTATTGTAATAATTAACTATAAAAAAAAAAATTGTATACGTGGTAGAGTAACAAAAATTTATGAAATTTTTTTTTATTTGTAAAGTTGGTATTTAAAGTAATTAACGGTAACTGTGATGGAAAAGAGTGATTTTTACTCAACATACAATGATCTGTTACACAACATGAAACATATATTCTTTAGATTTCATTAATTTAGAAAATTATAGTGGATTATGAAAGTATGGATAATGCTGATTTTCCAATATTTAAGCAACAGGCAAACATTATGTTTTATGCAAAGTAGTAAATTTGCAATTAAAACTGTTGATTAAAATCAAATATTTTTTTATCAGATGTTGTGTCATTAATGATCTGCCTTGTCGTTTTTCTGCCTTTTCGTAAATTTTACCACACATGTAACATTTTAAAAATGTTCTGCAAACTTAGACAAAATTAATTCTTTTCAGAGTTTCTGTTGTAGAATTTATTATCTTGCACAAAAAACATAATGCTCGCTCATTTCTTGTTACCTTAAGACGTATAACGCACTAGCTTGACTTTGGTAACTATACTAACAATACCGAATTTCATCAAAAATTATCAAGATTTACGTAATAAACCATAAAGCATTCCTTTTCATTCTAGTTTCAATTAATTAAAGTAAACAGACTAAAAATATGTTTTTTAAAAAAAAAAAAAAGTTTTTCTTTCATCCACTTTTTTTTTTTTTTTTTTTTTTTTTTTATCATCCAGTGTACTATAAATATTATATTTAAAAGTGCAAGTATTTATAAGCATATCTAAAAGTGACCAAACAATTAATATCCAAACTAAATATATCACATTGTATAACAAGATTCATTTCAACAATAAGTTACTAACAAAACATATGTGATCATTATTTTGGATGTTATACAAATCGTTACTAAAAAGGACCTTACATTGTCAGTATAAATTTATAACTAATTTTTCCGGAATTGAGGTATAGGATTATCTCCTTGTTTTATGTCCTTGAAAAACTTATCTGAAAGTAAATATGCCATTGCATTAGGGTGATTCGAAAAAAATATTTTTTATTTTTGAAACGCATCAGGTGAAAACAGTTGTTTTATACCTTGATAAGAAAAACTATATACAAAAAAAATCTTCCAATTCACTTCAAAATTTGGAGAAATAAATACAAAAAATAACTATTATTCATACTTTTTTTTTTTAATTTCTAAACAGTTATATATTTGAACGGCAATAGTTTTCAAAGTGTAGTGAAAGGGTGGTATAACACAGAAAAACACTTTTCTATACATTTTTAAAACATGAATTAATAACTAAAAATATTCAAAAGTAAATTTTTTTTTGTTAAAAATAATGATATTTTTGTAAAATGGGTACTAACGTTATTTCTTACATTGAGTTTGAAAGTTCTTACATTAAAAAAATTGAATTATTAATTATTCAATGGTAATCATTCACGCATAACCATTGAAACACTGATAAAAACTGTGTTTAGGTGGGTTTCAATTTGGGTGGACTTTCTCGTGAAGCCTCTTCCTTTGTCGCTCATAAAGTTACTTGCTTATTCATTGAATTATTTTAACAAACATAGCAAGGATTCATATTATGGATAAGATAAGCAATCAAACAGACACGCTGATTCAAAGAAAAGAACATTCCATTAACTACGCAATCACTCTTTTACAAACACGAACCAAAACTTTTAAGAATCAAAACAAGAACCGAAACTTTCTTACAAAGTTGAGTTGAGTTGAGTTGTGTTTCGCAACATTCTCCCCCTTTTTGAGTCTAATCTGACTCAAAAAATAAAGTCATGTTTAACAAGTTTAATTTTCGGGGAGGTCTGATCTTTCGTCCAAATCTTGACAACTTCGGAACGTCCACATCGTGAACACCAGGAGATAATCCAGTCATATCTGGGTCAGCAGTCGGAAAAAAAGTTGTCACTGGATCATCCGGTGGGGCCGACGACTCTGGAACATCGCTTAGACCAGCAGCTACAGCTGGAGTCTCTGTAGGCAGGATCTCTAGAGGAAAAACTCTCTGCACAGGACGGATTATAACATAGTTACCACACTTCAATTTTAATGTACTAACTTTACCGTCCCTACCAGGTAACAAATCCAAAATTTTGGCTAAAGGCCAAAATAATCTCTTTTTGCTAGTGTTCTCTACAAGGACAATTTCCCCAACAGTAAAGTCTCGAGAAGATGACTTTTGGTGTCGTTGTACTAACAATCCCAAATATTCCCTTCGGAATCTACCTCTTAAATCTTTAAGCAATTTGGCTCGATATTTAACACGTTTTCGAAATCTGGCACACTCATCTAAATCAGATACATCAGAGGTAGAATTGGTCATTAGAAACATGGCTGGTGTAATAGCAACCAAGTCCTCAGAATCCTCTGACACATAAGTCAATGGACGGGAATTAATAATCGATTCACAATCACAACAGACTGTCAGTAACTCTTCGTAAGATAAAATTGACTTTCCTAGAGTGCGTTTCAGAAGATCTTTAATCACTCTTACAAGTCTCTCCCACCACCCTCCCCACCAAGCAGCAGTGGGTGGGATGAACTTCCATTTCACACACTGAAGTTCTGTCTCACGTTCAATTTTATCCCAGTCCAGCTTTTGGAATTCAGTAACAGCACCCTTAAAATTACTACCGTTGTCTGTGTACACTGTCTTTGGTCTTCCCCTTCGAGCGATAAATCGACGAAAAGCTAGTAGAAAATTCTCCGTTGAGAGTGAAGTCACAAGTTCTAAATGCAATGCTCGGAAGACCGCACATGTAAATAACACAATCCACACTTTCTCACCATTCAAAAGGAAGAGAGGACCGGCCAGATCTATGCCTATAACCTCAAAAACATTAGCCTCACTTACACGGTCTGCAGGTAAAGCAACAGGCGCACTAACAGCTGGTTTTGCACTATATCTGCGGCAGGTTACACACTTCCCTATCACACTTCTAACAGTTTTCCTAGATTTTAAAATCCAAAATTTTTCTCGAATAATTGAAAGTAATATTTGGGTACCCGCATGACAATTTACTTTATGTAGGTATTCAATTAACTTCAAAGTTAAATGGCAATTTTCTGGAAGGAGGATAGGTGTTAAAAAACAAGGGTTATCTTTCCGCTCAGTTATTTTTGTCTTAACGCGTATTAACCCATCTTCATCTTTGAAGACATTAATTATCGGAATACAACTTGGATCAGGGAAAAATTCTCTTTGTATTGAGCCAATAAGAATTTTTTCTGCCTTGTCAATTTCAGAACTTGACAATTCACCTACAGCTCTATCGTCAGATGTCGTACGACAGTTACTAATGAATCTTCTAATCCATGCTGTCAATCTGACCATAGAGTGATAATTTGTAAACCTTTGTGAATACCAAGGAAAGCTATCTTTGACATTAAGGTTACAAAGTTTAACCTTCCTCCTTTCAGCATTGACCTCTTTAATCTCACACTTTATGTCAGTTACTGGCCATTTTCTTGAGTCTTCTTGCAGCCACACAGGACCATTAAGCCATGCTGAATCCAACAGATGACTCGGGGAGCACCCACGAGAAAGAACATCTGCCGGATTCAACGTACCGGGAACGTGCCTCCAATTGTCCGGAGACGTTATTTTTCCTATCTCTTTTACTCTATTGGACACGAACATTGACCACTCCCCATAGTTTTTAATCCAATATAAAGCTACCATAGAGTCAGTCCAAAATGTAATATTTAAATTCGGCATATCCAAAGCCCCTTGAACGGATTTAACCAATCGTGCACCTACACAACACGCTAATAGTTCCAATCTAGGAATTGAAACGGGTTTCGCAGGAGCTACCCTTGACTTGGCCTTAATTAAATGTAACTTAATCCCTGTTTTCGTTATAGACCTAATGAATATACAAGCAGCATACGCATTTTTGGAAGCGTCTACAAAAACATGTAGTTCCGATATTTCACCAATCTCAATGTATCTAGGGATTTCTATATCTTTTAAGCATTTCACTTCTTGGAGCCATCTACAGAATTTTTTGCACATCTCAGGTGGCAGAGGATCGTCCCAAGATAATTTAAGTTTCCACGCTTCTTGTAGCCAAAGTTTGGGTAACAAAGTGACAGCTGTTAAAATACCAATAGGGTCGAAATATTGCTGCACCATAGACAGTACTGATCGTTTAGTAACTTCAACAATACCCTGGAGTTGTTCATTACCTATAGAACATCTCAGTGTGTCTCTATCCAAGTTCCAAATTAGACCCAATAAATTTGTGTCCCCAGTACTCTTAAAAACATTTGGCCCTGCAACATTACTCTCCCAGTTCCTCAAATTAAAACACCCCTTGGCCATAACACTCGTAGCCCCTGAAATAAAATTATCCATTTCATTTACATTAAATACTCCACTAACACAATTGTCTACATAGAAGGAATGCTTTAGTTTTAATATAAGTTCAGCATATTCAGGAGATGAATGATCAAGCAAATGATTTATAGAAGCTGCTAATAGGAACGGGCTTGAACTCACACCAAATACTACTCTACAATGACGATAAACAATCTCTTCATTTTGTGAAGGATAAAAAAACCTTAAATAGTCTCTATGTTCTGGTGCGATACTCAGTTGCAGAAATGCTTTCTCAATGTCCGACGACAAACCAATGGGATACGACCTGAACCTATCAATAATGTCCGGAATGAGTTAAATTAAATTGGGGCCCTTCAATAAACAATCGTTTAAGGACGGTAGATTCATTTCTCTCGATGAAGCATCAAACACCGGCCTCACCTTACTAGTTTGACTTGAAAGCTTTATTACGGGTCTATGTGGTAAGTAATGGGATTCTCTATCTAACTCCACATCTGGAACTCTTTCGATAATATTTAACTTTTCCCATTCCTTGAAAACAGCGCAATATTCTTCCCAATAATTGTTATTAACCCCATTTTGACACATTCGTCTATGCCTTTTAACAGTTAAAGATTTATTACTAGGTACATCAAAACCTCCCTTAAAAGGTAAAAGCAATTCATATCTTCCATCTGGAAGTATTTTTAAATCGTTTTCAAACTGATTTATTGAGTCCACTAGCCATTTGCTTTCATTATTTCCCATCGGGTCCCGAATTCCCAACGTTTCAAGATCCCATAACTCTTTTATATTTAAAGCACACGAATGCAATGACAACAAAGTTAAAACATTAGAATTCAAATTATTTTCATATAAAGCAGGCATTGATATGACTTTGTGTTCCTCACAAATTCCATTTGTGACTTTACCCATAACTGTACATCCCAATTTTGTATCTACAACAATCAGTCCAGAATTCAAATCAGTACATTTCCCTGTTAAAATTGAACTAATGACATCAGCCCCCAAAAGTAAATCTACTTCATGATCAGGTATAAGTAAATCTGATATCTCAATACCCTTTTCCTTTATTTCGATTAGTGCTGATAAGTCATTCACTTTAGGAACAACCCCACAAATTTTAATTTCGGAAAGTACTTCTATTGAACATTTGAAATTATTACTCAAGCCTTGTATTCCAATGTTATATACAAAATGCTCACGGGGTTTACTTTCTCTCCCCCCAAACAAACAGTGTACTATGGTTTGTTTTGACTTTGGTCGCAATTGCAATTTTTTAATAATTCTAGCAGTTAAATAGGATTTTTGAGACCCTGTATCTAACATCCCCCGGACAATCTGTTCACGACCATTACCATTTACTTTAAGAGCTATGGTTTGTAAATAAATATTTTCTGACACAGATTGATTGGCCAGAACATTACTAATTTCTGGTTCCGCAGTAGTACTACGGTCTGAAGGTGTATCGTCACGCTGAGGGCACATTAAAATATAATGACCTTTTTCACACTGTAGACATTTAACTGTGCGTCTGCAATTACGACTCATGTGGCCAAAACCTAAACATTTAAAACAAGCTCTTTTTTTCATAATAATACTCTTTCTATCATTGTAAGACATTTTGCGAGCTAAAAAACATTCAGAACTTAAGTGATGTTTACTACAAAATATACACTGAATTTTGCCGGACCCCTCTTCCTTACCTGAATTTATTAACACCGCACTTGTGGGATTCATTTGCACAACACTACTATTTTTTCTTTCCGAAATACTCTTCTGCGGGTCACCAAGTCCAGAGCGAGCGAGTAATATCATTTCTTCGCTCTGAACTTCTCCACGAAGAAAGAACATGAGCTTCTCCAAGGAACGCACACTTGAAAGCCGGGGGGAATCATCATCAGTAGAACTGCGGGATGACTCATCCAAGGAGCGGCTCCTCTCCCACGCACGTAGTACAGTTTCGGGCAAACACGATTCCACAAGTGGTTCTAGAAAGTCCGCAAACTTTTCTTTTGTTCTCCCTAGGCTTTCCAAAGCCATTAATTTGCCTTCTAGAAGGTCGTAGAGTTCACATAAGTCGAATTTGCATTTTCCCGATGCATTTCTCATCACTATACTCAGCAAGTCTCTAACGTATATTTGGACGAGTAGGTCTTCACGGCCAAATCGTTCAGTAAGCTGTTTAATCACTTTAGAATAATTTTGAAGGAAACTCTCAACCAGTCTTGCAGCTTTTGAGGCAGGAACAACACATTGCAACAAATATTGGAATTTATCCTCCTCAACAATGTCTTCATCTTTATGGATTTTGACAAATTGTGCCCAAAAAGCCAAATACTCTTTGGGATCGCCGCTGAAACGTTTCAATTCTAATCGCGGTAACTTGAAGCGACGTTTTCCTCCTGTAGATTCAGCGTATTCCGATGCAGGTACAACGGTGGACAAATTAGCTATCGCCGTTTCCAACATAGCAGATACAGTCAAATACCTGTCCCTATATTCCTCCGCTGTCACAAAATCCCCTTCATATGTGATCGCCAACGCTTCATCACTCAGGAGGGCACTGGATACTTCCTCCTGCGCGGCACACAGACGATCAAATTTATCCCGAAGCTTGTTTTGCAAAGCTTGCAGATCCGAGAGTGATTGTTCATTGTTCAATTCATCTTGAATCGTATTCGCACACACGGTAAAAGCCGTGCGTAGTGCCTTTCTGATTGCCTTCACTTTTTCCATACTTTCACTGTCGCGGACGCCACTATTTAACAAACATAGCAAGGATTCATATTATGGATAAGATAAGCAATAAAACAGACACGCTGATTCAAAGAAAAGAACATTCCATTAACTACGCAATCACTCTTTTACAAACACGAACCAAAACTTTTAAGAATCAAAACAAGAACCGAAACTTTCTTACAAAGTTGAGTTGAGTTGAGTTGTGTTTCGCAACAATTATAGCGCACATGGCTGTGATTGAGACTGCCGTTAACACTGGCTGGAAATAATCTGACAGATCAAATTGCACTCTGTGAGACGACTGCAGTGGAATATATGCATCCTATACTTCAAATAAGTACCATTCAGACGGCTATTTAAACATGTGCATAGAACTGTAACAGGATCAAGATCTTTCAGTTTGAACATAGAAAAAAAAATTGAAGAACTGTGAAAAATTTCCACTGGCTGATTTTTTACGTGTTGAATGATCAATTCCTCAAGTTAAGATGAAAATACTGAGCACATATCAGTTATATCTTCTTGATATTTTTGCAGTGATTACATCAGGCCGATGACTTAGCAGCTCGCAAGCCCAATCCCCTTTCACAATCCAGATGGCTAAAACAGAAAACAGAGTACTTAGACCATACGTGAGTGAATGTAAACCATCGGAACAACTCAAGCAAGTGGTAATATTTATTTTAAATTGTAACATGGCACATTGATTTCGAATTTTAAAAAAAGTTAGTTTTCTGAAGGACCTAAGATCATATATGAGGCGATTCAATTGTCTCGATACCTCTCTGAATATTTACTGAAGTTTTAAACTCGGTTATTGCTTCCTTCCCTCACCCAAAAAAATTGAATTCGGTAATGATTTTGGACTATGTAAGAGAACTCGGGTGTCAGGTTTTGAAATCTCTAGAACTTTCCTAGAGAAAGACAATCAGACATTTCAAAGCAACCAAACTTAACTTTATTGCCACTGATTACTTGGACATAATTAATTGGAATGTTTGTAATAGGACTCCTTCTTTTTAAGCAAAGTAAAAAACGAACATTTATTAGTAAAGACTGACGCACCCGAGGTAGCCCAGCTGTATTGGAGGAAACAGGGGAAGACTGGAAGATTTTTCAATTCTGGTTGAACATCGCTCCAGAATACACGATTTTTTAACAAACATGTCAAAACCACCACATTTTTTTTGTTTTCTGACATTTCTCATAAATACAATATCCCAATTGTAAAACTGTTCATCGGCATTTCAAAACCTATTCTATATCTCCACATCGGGATTGGTTTATGTCTGTCCAAATCGGCCAGCGTTTCTGTGCTACTGGGGACCACTGAAGTAAGACTTCAACTCGTTTCCTTATCACTCACAAGCTGAGGAACGCTTGTGGAGAGACAACACAAAAAGTGGGTGCCACTGACGCCGAAGACGTTAGGACAACAGCTATTTTTTTAAGATCCATACTAGCCAACTTTCTACAAAAGTTTCCTTCAAAGTGAATCCCTGGGATATAAAATTCGAGTAAAAAGGGAACCAAATGAATGAACTCAATGTAAGAAATAACGTTAGTACCCATTTTACAGAAAAATCATTATTTTTAACTAAAAATTTTACTTTTGAGTATTTTTGATTATTAATGTATGTTTTAAAAATGCCTAGAATGGTGCTTCCTGTGTTATACCACCCTATCACTAACCATTGAAAACTGCTGCCGTTCAAATATATAACGTTTAGAAATGTAAAAAAAATTAGGAAAAATGGTAATTTTTTGTATTTTCTCCAAACTTTGAGATAAATGCGTGATCGTAAGATATTATTATTATTATTTTATTTTTTTTATCAAGATATGTAACAACTTTTTTCACCTAATTCATTTAAAAATAATAATTAAAAAAAATTAAATTAAAAAAAAAAACATATTTTTTGTACCACCGTACTATGCATGCACTCCCTTCAAGGAAATATCAAAATATAGACAAATGCAGTAGTAGATTGAAATATTATAAGTAAATATGCAATTCCAAGCTTTGTTTGGCAAACATAGTCTTTTATAGAACGAGTTATTTGCAAACCCCCGTCGTATCTCCAGAGCCATAAATTCTGCAAGACTATATATAATTAGTGGCATTGTTATGACATTGTCCTAGTTGTGCATGAGTTAGTGTTAAATATCCATATTAAATATGTTATGCGCTTATATGTATTATTCTCAACCCTGTTTGTAATTAAATGGGCTATTTTCTCTTGTGAATTAAGAAGAAACTCTATTTAAACAATTTAACGTTATAAATCATGTATGTTAATCATATATGCATATATTTTTATTAGGTATAACCAATATTTTAGATAAACAACTCATTTGTAAATCTAACCTTATGAATTAAATAAATGGGTAAAACATTCTACAGCTGGATTATATCTACCTACATCCGTATTAACTTTGCCCATTTTTTAAGTAAAAAATATACTTTTCACATAAATCTAAAAGAAAAATTACATTTGGAAAGTATGGAAATAACAGAATCTTTTTCCATGTCTTAAAAATTAAAAAAAAAAAAAAAAAAAAAATTAAAAAAAAAAAAATGTGGAACAAATTAACTGGGATATTGAAGCAAATTTAATCATTTACTATTTTACAATCTAAACAACCAAAAATTGTTTTAGTTCAGCAGATATAAGCTTTACACATTGCTGCATAATCTATCAGGTTGGTTGGCTGTGTTTGAGCAAGAGATACTCCAGGGCTTAACTGCTTCGCTACTTCATTAAAGCTTGATTCAAACTGATGAGAGTAACACTTTAGCGCCGACTGCTGGATTTTGTTTTCAGGTGAAAGTGTCCCAAATTTGCAACTCTAATACAATAAATCCCAAAAACTCTAACGACACTGCCACAACCATCGCCCTGTCCACTCACCTTAGTAATAAAAAGGAAGCCTGAAGAGCATCCGATTCCAAGACCTCTTGCAGGCAAAATGTCAGGATTTGATCTATTATTTTAAAAGATTAAACTCTATGACTACCATTATCTTAATCTTCTAAACTCTTTGTCATTTCAAACAATTTAAAATCCCTTTCCCCTATAATTTCATATAGATTATTCTTAATTTGTAGGTTTGATTACTCTTGAACCTATTCCAGTGCAACCTCATTTATGTTCTTATGTATTTAAGCAGAATAATAAATACTCAGAAAAGTAATTATAGTCTTCTTCTCTATTTTAGTGATATTAGATCCGGAAAACATTATTGTTTCACCAATTTTAATAATGTAGCCAAAATTATTCAAATTAACCAACAAATCTTGGGTTGACATTAAAAAAAAAGAAAGAAAAAAAAATAATATTTCAATACGAATTGAAAAACGTAACTCTTATCAATCTTAATTAGATTTTTCAAAAAATAAATAATTGTTCATAATCATTAGCTTTTTATTTTGATTTCAAAAGTGAAAGTTCGTGAACACAGTAAAACTCGTTTATTCCAGCATGATCTCAATGAGTTAATTTTTTTTTATCAATTAGCTATTATTGCGAGATCTATTTCTACTTCTGTTTTTCAAACATAAAAAATAATTTGTCTTGTCCATCGTAACCTAAAAGTTCCGTTTTAAGAGATTGAGAGAGTAAATACTCTTATGCCACAAACCTTGTTCTCCTAAATATGAGAAAAGTTACCTTGATGAATAAATACATCCTTATTGATGACAAATAAAAAATATTATAATTTGTTTTCCTTTTGTAAACTTATTTTAATTAAATTACATTTTCTAATTTTTTTGCATTGAAATGGTTTCATACACAACTACAAGTTATTTTAGAAAGGAAAATAAATGCAAGTTTACAGAGAATCCAGTTTTCAAAAAATAAATCTTTATGTTTCATATAGGATCCAGTATGATAATACATTATCAGAAAAAATTACAAAGAGGGCAATCATTATAATTTGATGCTTAGTTATAGTAGTATGGATTAGTTATGTAGAAAAAAATCTTTAGGTTATACAAGTTTTAACCAATGTTATTTTTAAATCAGATCTTTTATTTCTCTTTTAATTTTTGTAATGTATATGTAAATGGAATGTTATTATTTTTAAGTTAACCAAAACAAAATAATTTTAAAACTCATAAAATACAAAAGTTACTGATTTCTAGCTGCATTCATGGGGAATTACTGTACCTACTAATAGTTTTTTTGTGTTCAAAAGAAAATAGTTTGTCTTAAGAATCCATCCCATTGTCAAAATAAATATATAATTACTTTATTTCAACCCATCAATTAGCTAAAAACATTATTTTTTAAATATTTTATGACATTCTCTTTGTATAGCATTATCTCTTTCACTTCCTTTCAAAGGACTGTATAGTTTCACTAAAAGCATTCCGGTTCTTCACAACAGCGTGAAAAAAATAACTGTTGAATAACTTATCTTAAAAGATATCGAAGCAGATAAAGGAAAATAGGTTCAAAGAAATATCAAGATTCTGAGGGATGATCGCTTTATGATCAAAGACCACCGAATACTTCAAAGATCCCGGTACTTAGTAAATAATACATTTTGGAAATTTCGTTTTGGAGTGTCTTATGTATTAAATGTAAGATCCTGCCATAGAAATGATGAACTAGATCAATAAAAATTGAAGGGATATTTTTAAAATACAGTATTTTTAGATATATGATTAATGCGAAATGATAAATATTTCAATAATGACTATCAAGTAGAAGATTTCAAATAAGTTTTCTATACGAGTCGTGACACAAAAACGTGTTATTTAGTGCGGAAATTTATTTATCTTCAACTACAAATATAAATTATGTGAATAATTTAAGAAATTATGTGAATATTTGTTTAATTTTTGAATTATAAAATTCTCGACATATTTTCTAAAACGTATGCAAATAAGAAATAAGTATAATTTTGTTTCGATTGAAATGTTTATAAAGAATAAAGCATTTGAAAAACATTAAAAATTGTTTAATATTGAATATTAGAAGGCGCTGCTTATGACTTAATTCTTGGGTGTGCGACATTAATGTGCATTATAACTGTTTGGGTCAACTTTTCTCATCTTGTTATCATCCATTTATCGGATATTGTGAGACTGCTTTTTTTACTTTTTAATGGTTTTAAGTTTTATATTTTTATGCGAACTGAATTCTCAAATGAAAATGTGTTTGTTTACATTATTGTTATAATTTGGTCATTACATTATTACATTAATATTTTAATTTCTATTCCAAATTTTAATGGTTTTAATTTGAAAAAAATGTCATTTAAATATACAAAAGTCATCTGAAACAGTAAATATTGTTCTTAGTTATTTTTGATATGTTACTGTAACCAATTCCGTTTATTTAATATTGATTTACCCTCTGAGACATGTATACAAAATTTTTTTTTTTTTCTTAACTATAATAAAAGATAAATCAGTGCACATCTAGCTTTTTTTACCAAATAATTTATTTATACTAAACAACTTTCTAATCATGAAATAAATCTCAAACTTTGGTTCTTTGAAATGTTTTTCGAAAACAAGTTCACTTGACTCGGAATTCACAGAAAATAGAAATAAAATTTTTAATCTTCAATCTTTTCAAAAGTTGCTCACAGGGAATTCTGAAAAGGCGTACATCATTTGTTCCTAGAAGCTGTGTATATATTTTTTAGTTCTTTTCGGGGTGAATTTGAGGAGTCTTGTTATTTTTAAAGTGGTTTGGGCGTTGTATTACCTGTAAATAATGTAGTACTATTACGATTTTTCTTGAGAAATGACTTCTAGATGTGTTTCTTAGTTTTATTTTTACTTTAGAAAAGCCATCATTACTTCTTTAAGAATTTGAACCTATGAGATTTTATGTTTCGTGTTTTGAAATAAATTTTTAGCAGAGTAAAAACCATTGTCGGCGATTTTAAGATAGAGAGTTCCAAATAAATCAATACAAAATTTGCTGTTTATCAATCTCAGAAATACTAAGTGGCAAAAAAAAAAAAAAAAAAAAACTTCATCGTGTTGGAAAAATTTATTGGAACCCCTGATTCCCTCGGTAGCACAGTAATTTTCATATTGCCGCTACTAATTTAACTTTAAAATAGTGCTGAATAACTGTGCAATTGATCATGTATGTACCAAGTATAGGGCAAGTTTCTTACGTGGTAGTGCAAAAGATGTTTCCGCATTTAAACAGTGTCAGGTATGCATCAGTCAAAGAAAACGACTTAAAAAAGTGTTGAAATAATTGGAATAGGGTTAAGAAGTGTCCAGCGTATTATCAAAATGTGGAAGGATAGTGTTGAACCCTTAACTTCTCAAAATAAATGTGGTTGAAAAATACTTTTAAATTCTCCAGACCGAAGATATCTCAAGAAACTAGCGAAGAAGAATCCAAAAATCAATTACTGACCATACGCCAATGTTCAACATTGAAAATAGGACCATTCAGACAGGCACAGTGCAAAGAGTAAAGAATGGAACCTAACAGGTTTAGATCCACAAAAAACCACTTGCTTCGATGACTAACCAAAAAAACTGCTTCAATTTGTTAAAAAAAGTAAGGATAGGACTTATGAGAATTGAAGGCACGTTTAGTGGTCTGATTAGGAATAAGTTAGCCTACTCCAGAAAAATCTATCAAAAGAGTAAGATACGAACCTCATGAAGAGATGGACCCTTCATGCATAATGTCCTCTTTGCTGTCCAAAAGAAGAAGTATTATGATTTGGAGTTGCTTCAATGAGTCTTTTCTGAGATCAGCAACATAATGGGACAAGAGCATGTAGTCTCTGGATTATTTAAACATTCTTAATGATTTGGTCACCCCATCAATAGATATATCTTCGGCGATGGAATTGACGTATTCCAGGATGGCACGAATTATTCAGAATTGGTTTTGGGAACATGAGGACTCTTTTTCTCACCTGAAATGACCACCAAAAATGTCAAGATCCTAACCTAAACGAAAATATTTGGGCTGTACTAGAACAGTGGTTACTGGATTGTTCATCTCTTCCGTTGTCAATTAAGTGTCTCGCTGAAAAACTGCTGCAAAACTAAACGAAAATAAATGCTGAAATCATACAAACTCTCATTTAAACTTAAACAATGCCACGTAGAATGCGGCTAGTCGAAGATGATCCATTTCTATACCAAGGCAAGCGATAATTTTTTGGCCAGGTAGTATATCATATGATACATTTGTCTACTTAACTAAATTTGAATTTTTATGGAACCTTGTTTACTTTACGCATTGCGATGTGTAAAATTTTGTTACATACGCTACTTTCGTATCGGCTTTTATGAATGGTGATTCCAAATTAACAGTCCTTTACAAAATCAATAATTTAAGAATATTTGAGAGATAGAATGTGCAATTTTCATGGAAATTTTCATAAATAAATCGGGTATTTTCTAAGCAATGTAAAATATAGTTCTTTTTTTTTTATACAAACAGATGGCACTTTGCATCTATAAACGAATGGTTGTTAGTAATTAACTCTGAAATAACATTTATAAATGGCTTACGCATAGTTGCAACGCCCTCTGTTGTTATAAAACTAAGGATGTTTGGAAAATAAATTCCTGAGTAGTTTTGGGAAAACCTTATCTCCTTTCACTCAAGAGCTCGCAATTTTTTGTGCAACCAATTTTTCGCAAGTCTGTCACTTTCATTCGTCCTGAATATGATAAATTTCATTCTAAATAATTGCGTTCAACATATACAATTGCACTTCTAATGTACTGCATATTTGTTGTGTTTGATATGATTTTTGTAGACTGTAAAAATTATTCGTTCGTGGTTCTCACTAACATTAGACTATCGACTAGTAGATTAAATACAATACATACGCCTGTTTTCCATGGCCCAACTATGATTCATTTTCAACCAGATACAGTTCAAAATTTTAAGGCTTCTCTTTAAATTTGACAGCAATATCTAAGAGAAGGAGTTTTAAATTCAGTTTTGCTGAACGAAAAGGTGCCACCTAGCAATGTTCAGATGCATGAATTTCTGTTTTAAAGTCATACCCTTGATTCTGGGTTCGTAATTAATGATATTCATAGAAAATCATGCATTGATCCACAATTATTAACTAAAGTAAATATGATTCAATGCAAAAAATGGAAATATATATTGACATAAAATTACTTGAACGTATGATTGATCGACAGTATTATTAAAGAAAGATTTGAAGCAAAGCACAATCCGAATCCCATCTTTAGGAAAGATTGATTTATTTGCGATTTTTGTCATTTATTTTGGACTCAAGTTTTTTGTTTGTGCATAATAACAGTTTCCTATTTCACAGAACATAATTTGATATTTTATAAATGCAGTTTATATTTGTGTGTTTGTTATCCTAAAAAGAAATACACTTTAGGGAAAGGAGGAAAGGAATGAACAAAATGAAACAAAATTTAGTTTGTTAATGAAATGTGCAGTATTTCATTACGATTGTTTCGTTACAAATTTCTCATCAATTGAAAGTTTAGAGCCCCAATTAATTAAAATATCTCCGTTTGTAGAAAATATAATTCCATTAATATTTAATAAGCACAAGTTTGATTATATAATATTTTTTTTTATTTTAGTAATATTCCTCTGTAAAAATATATTACTAATACATTGAGATTTGTTGTTATTCTTCTACGAAAATTATCAATATTAAATTTGAATACTATTCTTTTTTACTTTCAGTTGTATTACAACACTATGAAATTCGCCTTTTTGACGAATTTGTTCTGAGAGGCAACATGGCGGTATTGCGGTGTCCAATTCCAAGTTTTGTCAGTGATTATGTAAAAGTGACATCCTGGGAAAGGATAGATGGATTTTTAATAACTTCTGGAATAATCAGTGGTAAGTGTTTTGGATTGTCTAAATACCTCATACTTAATATATACAGAGGAAACATCTATTTTTGATATTGAAAAGAGCATTAAAAAATCGTTAATAAATATGTTTTATTAAATTTCACTGTTTTATATTATTTTAATTGACATTTCATCTGCAATAATAAAAAAAAATTATACTCTTACGAATTTGCAAATTAATATGTTACAAAATTTATATTCCTTCTTCTCCGTTTCATATTTAATCGACTTTTTTCTGACCAAAGTAAATGTCCTTAAGGTTTCGAAAAACATCTTTACATTCCATTGTAGTAAAGTTTACTAATATCAATCTAAATATCTCGAATAAAATCAAATTAATCAGCCATCATTTATATATAATCAACATTGTACGCAACAAAAGTGGTTTCATCCCAACATTATTTTACATTAATTTTGAGATCCAATCCATACAAGTATTGCATTACAAAATTAATGAAAAAATTTATTTTTATTTTAAATTTACTATATGTTTGATTCAATTTCTGGTAATGGGGGTTCAATACCAAAATTTCGTCAAAAATATTATATTTATTATTATTATTTATTTTATTTTACAAAATAGTTTATACATTCTTGAAAAGCATGATGTTTTTATATTATTCCTCCGGTTATTAAAACGCTATGAAATTACCTGTTATTTAAACATCACTAATTTGCGTAACGCTCTGAAACGTCTGCTTGAAGTATGTTATTCGTTTTTCAAGCACTAATCTTTTTCACAGATGTTGCAAATTCAAATCGATATATTTCCAGAACCAATAACAAATGACCTTTCAAATTTTTGAAGAATTTAATTTATAAAGTTTTAAACATTTTCTCTTCAGAGAATTTTATTTTTTAAATTCTGTTTAAAAATAAAACATTTAGAGTAAAAAAAAAAAAAAAAAAATCAATATCTTATTTCTTTTAATTTTTTCTAATTCACCCATCAAAATTCTGTAAAGATAAGTTTTTTTTTATGTAACTATGTACTACAGAAAGCTTTTACTTTGATTATTTTTTTTTGACTTATAACAAAATACACAAACATTAATTACTATGGATTGTTCTTTGTTTTATTTTTTTTAAAATAAACAAACACACAATTTAAAAAACATTATCTCAATGACATAGAAATAGTATATCATACATAAGATATATTCTTGACATAAAAATGTTTATAAATAAAGTTTTTTTTTTCCTTTTTTTTTTCTTCCTTTTTTTTTTCTTTTGTGCTATAGGACTCCCTAATTCAAATTCAAAGTGAGATAACTTTCATTTCTATGGTAATATGCAATAAACACAATATACATTCTTGACACGTATCATCCCACTTAAGATGAAAGATGTTCCAACCTCTTTTAGTCAATTTATTTTTGACAAAAATAGATATATATCTTATTAAATATGCACACATTTTAACTTAAATGACCTATAAAGTAACACAAGTCAATTTATCCCAATCTTGTTTTAGTTACCAACTGGTCGTTGCAAAGAATTTTTTCCCCAGCTCAAGTGTCATTAACTCTAGGTTTACGATTACAAATCTTTTCGTTATGGAGTTTGAGAGACACGTTCCTTTTTGATAATTATCCAGTTAATTGGCTTGAAATACTACGCGAGGTTGTTAACGTTCTGCTAATTTCTCCAAGTTCAATTAGTTTAATTGCGATACTCATTAATTCTTGATCATATGTGGTAAGTGCCAAAGCAATCAGTGAACCGAGGTAATTGAATAGCTCTGAACTGCAGTAAATAATTAAAAGCAGCGCTTGGCAAGATGTCGTCTCAAGTTCAAATAAAGAGACAAGTATCGACAGTATTGAAAAATGTGTCTGGCGTTTTATAAGAGAAAATTAGTTCAACTTTAATTATTAGAGTATTTTTTTTTTCTTACTTAATGTATGATAATGATTTAATTAATCATAGTTTTCCGCTTAGTATTTAAAATAATTTCCAAAATATAATAAAGGAAAAAATAAATTTAAAAATATTGATCATTTGGATAGTTACATGTTTTGTTCTTGCTTTAATTTTACATTGTTTCTCTAACATGTAAGTGCATTTAATGAAGTGTAAAGTGTACAAAAAGTTTTATTTTCTTTTATCGGTAAAAATAAAATGTAATGATGAAATACACGCATTTATTCATAGATACTTTAAAACTGACTTCTAAAAACTGCAAATAATTTAATAGTAATAAAATTTATGAAGCTGTTTTTCATTACCTATTCAATTTAAATCTGCTACTGTAAGAAATTCTTTAAAAAATATTTTTAGTGTACCAATGGAGGTGGAGTAGAGTTTTTCTTTGAAAAAAAGTAAAATTTTGTTTTTATTTCTTTATTTTAACCTAGTTGAAGGCGCGTGGGGTAGGACATACCCCACCCCTCAGAAAAAGTGAAATAATCCAAATTTGTTCACAAGAATGTACTGGTATTGTGTGTAGCTGTATTTGTCACTATCTCTGACCTTCAGGACCAGTTTTAAGTCGCTTCTGTTTTTAGAAAAGATGTTACTTTACACTAACCGAGTTCCCAGTGCTTAGATATATTTGGTATATTAACATCCTAAGAAACTATGTTATTAAACAATTTTTTTGTATATTTTCTTTAATTATATCTTAAAAATGGTGAAAAAAGTGTGTTCGTATGTAAAAGAAATGGAAAGTTAATGAATTAATTGGAAGCAGTTGAAAGTGATGAAGATAGTATCTTCGAAAATGAAAATATTACAGATTGAGAATTTTTTAGTAAAGATAACGTAGACACTGAAGAAAATTATATTAATGAAGACATTTAATTAAAATGAGGAGAAATACATAGGTAAAGACCCTCAAAACCGTTTAGAGTAATAAAAAACTTCGTCAAAATGCGAGAGTCCATTCCCATAGCATCATTAAGCACCTTCCCTGACTCATCAAGGAAGCTAGGAATGTAACTGATCCATTAGGTAATTGGAAAGTGTTTTTTAGTAACACAATAATAACAATGGTTGTAGTATTTACTAACATATTTGTATAAAAATTAGCGGTAAATTACAATGAATATTTGAAAGTATGACATTTAATTTATTTGTAATATAAAAACTAAAATTTACTAAAAACTTATTTATAAAGTTACTACTTAATTTTTTTATGTTTATAAAAATTTTCTTTAGTAGTTTTGAAAAAAAAAATTATCATCGAAGCCCTAATTAATAATTTGAAGAGGTGGGGTATGAGATACCACACGTGCCCACTAGTGCAACTTTTCACTGCGCGCCTTCCGAGGATAAAGTTGATTTATAGTATTATTATATGAGAAAAATGCAACTTTAAACATATTTGTAATTATACTTAAGTATCCACTTTGTGCAATGTGTGATTTTCGTTTTTAAGTCCATAATTTTAATTACTTCGTCTCTTCATTACAGCTAAGTATGGTATGCTAGAAAGCGGAGACTTATACATAAGAGATACGACAGACCATGACGGATCTTATAGTTTTCGCTGTCACACGGAAAATACAGTTACAAAAGAAAAGAAAGTCAGCATGAATTACTCCAGAATAATTGTGACGGGTAAATAGAAAAATTTACTTTTTATTTTCAAATCTCTCATTAATTACATGTTTTAAAAAAGACCAAATCTCTACCAAAAAAAGACTATCTTTGAGATTTTCAGCAAATTTTAAAATAGGATTTCATATATATACAGAAAAATTATACTTAAAATGTTTCTGGCTCTACTTTTAATTACTATTTGAGAAAATCAATTTCCATAAAATCCTTTTCCCTTTTATATTCGTTTAACGAAGAACTAATTTTTTCAAAGTATAAATTTATTTTCTCGCAATCTGTTGAAAGTTTAGAAGTGATTTTTTTTATAAATGTCTGGGTACTTAACTTAAAATTACACATAGGGGATAATTATATATAATTTTTAAAAAATATAAAAAAATAAAATGGTGGATACAATTACGGAGTCTCTTTTTGTCCATCCATCTAGAAAAAAAATATTAATAAAATATCTGGTTGTTAAAATCTGAATAAGTGTATTATTTACAATTGAAAAAAAAAAAATTAAAATTTCATTACACTAAAGAAAACGGTGCTTTAAAAACATCTTTTAAATATAGATTAGATTGGAAACTTCTTTTTCAAATAATTTTAAAAATAATAAATTCAAATATTCTCAAATTAAATTATATTACCAAAAATATCCCAAAATATTTTTTTAATGTCTATTATTCAATTATTTCCTTTTGAAAGATTTCCCGTAAAGCCTATCCTTCTCAAATTCAAAATAGCCCTAGTAGAGCAAATTTGTCAGATGCTTAAGTTAACATCATTTCTAACTCATCGTACTTTTTAATTATCATACTTTATTCTTCACTGTACATCAAATGAATAAAAAAATTTGCATGTTAAAAACAAATGATATATTAAAATATGCACTTTTCTTTTGATTATTACACCAGAGCCGCATCACAATCAACCACCAAGAGTAACTCGCAGACTCAGCCGAGTATCTGTTCCACTAGGGCATCGAGCAACGTTGCCCTGTATCGCCCAAGGATATCCTGTTCCCTCCTATAGGTGGCACAGAGCTCAAGCTGATCAAAGGCCTCTTCCAGACCATACGATATCTGTAAGTCAAGAGGGTGGAATTCTTATATTTCATAAAGTTGTACCAAGTGACACTGGACGCTACGTGTGCCACGTAACAAATGTGATTGGAGAAGATAAAGTCGACACAGAACTTATTGTGGAAGGTAATTACTTAGTGTTTTGCTGGAATGTTTTATAATGCATGTGACTGATAACGCCTATTTCATAATGTGCATTGATTTTCTTGAAAAACTTTAATTTGAAAGTATATACTTCAATTCTACATTAAATAAACATATAAATCCATGAATAAAGTACATAGATGGACAATATTAAATATTTTATATTGTGTATTACAACTATGTATGCTGACATGCACAATATTAATTTTAAGTGGAAAGTATAAAAAATAATTTCACATAGAATCCTATTGTTGCTATAAACACTGAAAATGAAGTGTACTTGTTATACTTAAAAAGATTTGAAAATAAATCTATGTATTGGTAGATTAAAAAAGTTAAGATACATTTTTAAAATTTAAATACCAATTATATCCTCTTATTTAAAGAAATATCTGCCTTTTTTCTACAAAGCATGAAACTGTTTATATTTCTCGAATTTTTAATAGTGATTATAAATTTTGCATTTTAAATATGAGTTGTCAATTTCAATATTTCATTTATATTATTCAACTCTTGAAATATGAATTTGGAAGATATCTTATAAATTATTTTAATAAATTAATTACAATTTTAATTGCAATTAAATTAATTTCTTCAGAAATATCTATTGCTCAAAACATAGCAATTTGTTATCCTTTATTGTCAGAAAAAAATTCGTAAGAATAGTATAAGATTCACAAACTTACCGGTGTATAATTTAATAAATGAAAAGTTAGGTAGTATTTCAACCTAATCTAGCAGACTCTTTAGCTAAATTAGATCATCAGAAAGAAAATTCTTCCTTTATCTAATTTTATCCTAAAAGTTTGTGATGCGTTATTCTGAAATTGAAGTACATAGACTCTGATTAAAATCATTTTGGCAAACAGTAGAAGTAAACCACTTTACCATTCTAGTGATATTCAAAGCGTTCATGCTTAAAATAATAAACTAAAATCATGCTCCAGACCAAGTTGCCGACCATCATTTCCCAGTAATAGACCCTATAAACTGCACGAGGCTATATGCACATATGAATAAATTTGATAAAATCAAAACTGCTTTTTCTGCAGATCATTTACAGTAAGATTTACGTAAGATAGTATTCAATTTTTTGAGGGAAATAAACTCAGAGAAACAAAATAATTCAGTACTCCCCAAGATGGCAGTGCAAAAACGAAAATGCACTTTTCGAAATTCTGGTCAACATTATGCAAATAGTACAAGCCACATTTAACTTTCATTTTCATGGTAAGCTCCCATCAGTTTTACGGGCCACTTCTGGCCGTAAATCGTGCCTGCGCCTACCCTCTACTGAACTTAAATCGCTCGCGAGTATTCCCTTTTACCCGTGCCGTCAAATATAATAGTGTTCAGAGATAATGTCCCGGAATAAAACATTTGCCCGGGTTGGAAATTCTGTGGTAGCCAATTTTCTCATGGGCATACCCTTGTAGATAACCATAATCTCTTCTTCAGTATACTAGGCATGTGTATTTACTCAGAGATAATCCGAGCATATCGCGCCGGAAACTCCACGGCCGTTTTGGGATTCCCTTTTGAGCTGTATTTAGGAGTATTACAGCTTAGAATCAGTGGATGTGAGTGATATATGTGTGGGACAGGAATGAAGGATGGATAATGGTAGTTTCTTCATTGATGCTTAAGATAGCTGAGAAGCTATAAAAACACTGTAAATGTCTCACTTTAGCTTCTTTAAGCCAATGCTTTAAATCGATGCTTAAGTGATCAAAAAACAGCGATGTAGAAAGAAGAAATATTTTATAATCTTAGATTTTTTAATTTTAAAAGCTTTTCAGTATTTTTTGATCGAAACAGGTAAGAAATATTTTAATTTGCTAATAGATAGAATGGAATTTTGGAGATATTGGCATAAAGCATCCTTAAAACATGAGTAACATCTTTTATTTCAAACTTAATAAATAAATTTTAAGAATAATAAGATAATTTCGGGAAATTTTACGTAAAAAAAAACAATATACATGAAATCAAACTTTAATACGCTAAGATACTTGTTAATGTCTCAGCTATAAACAGAACTTTCATGTTATTTAACTTATAATAAATTGTACATGACAGTACATTTCTGGATACTAGTATATGAAAGTTAGTAATTGTAATTATAGGCTTTTAGATAATTTTGTGTTTAGTGCTTTAGAAAGTTCTATATAGTTACGTAGATACCGCAATAGAGTTTTAGACAGTTCGTAAATTTTGTTAGCCTTTGATAAAGGTAAATATATTTGTTTTTGTATTAAATTTTTAATTAATTTTATATTTAGAAAAATAATCATGGTTATTTAAATATTGCTTATGATAGTTAAATAGGTTATAACTGCAGAAATGCTACAATAAATATGTCATGTGTTAACAATAAATATGCCCTATGCTAAATGTATTCGATCCTTATTTTTGCCATCATTTGTTAGAATTTAATTATTTGATTAGTCAGGCAATTTCCTCTCATTATTAATGTACATTAGTTTTTCAAAATTGCAACATGCGATTATAATAAAATATGTGAACAATTAAAATATCCAAGTAATCCTGGTAACTAATCAGACTTAAGGAGATTATAAAACTTTATCTTAAGGGTTAATATTTTATGAAAAATCAATATTTTCATTAGCTTTTACCCACTTATTTCCTTTTCGAGTGGTTATTTCATGCATTGTTTTTAACTTAATTTTAACTCTTAGTTTCATAACGAAAGGTATTTATGTATTCAGTTTAAACGGGAGATTTGTTTTTTCATGATAACAGATTTTTTTTGTTAACTTACCATTTTACTATTTACCAATAAATTTTAAATTACATTTCATAATTGAAAAGCTTTCTAATTTGAGTTCTAGAATATACACAAGAATGGTTGTAGACAAGTAAGGTTTTATAAATACATTAAGTGTACTTAAAGAGTTAAATAGAATATATTACTATTAGTACTCATTCATCTAAATACTACAGAGGATGCCAATATTTGAACAGTCGGGTTCAACAGAATAAGGAGATTCCTCATTTTACAAACCTTTATAAAGTGTGAGAAATGTTTAACTGTATGAAAAAAAAAACGACCTGCTTCGAAACTAGTTTATAAAAGATTTTTTTTCTGAAGGACGAGCGATGACATCAGGAGTAATAAACTTATAATGTGTAAATGCAAGAAGTTGATTCGAGAGTTCGTTTTTGAAACATTTAATATCTAGGAACGAGGTAGTGCTCCTTCGCTAAGTCAGATATCAAGATATGTAAGTGTATGTTATGTTGACCGAACTTAGGCCCGTTTTTGATCCCCCACAGCTCAGCGTCTATTACAGCTACAGTTCTGATTTTTTTTTTTTTTTTTTTTTTACAATTGTGTTGCCCCTGGCGAGTAGACGAAAAGTAACAATACGATTGTTAATGTCGAACAAAGGAACATGGAAAAAAATCCTTTGAAAATTTCCAAAGTCACAGGAACTGGGTTCTTTTTTTCTTTTGATTCTTCTGGTTGTGATCAAAATTTTAGCCAGGCTTACAGTTTAAACGCTTTAATATATTTAGGCCATTATTTTTTTTCTTTTTCTTTTTATTCCTCTCAGCTTGTTTAGAGGAAGTATCTTTTGCATGAATTAATGCGCACGAGGTCAGGATCTTTACCTAACCAGATATGATTCCGGAAGTTGGGAATTTTAGTCCAGGTAATGACTGATTAAGACGAGTCAATGGATTTCGGATATTACTCTTTCGCTCAATTTTAAAAAGTGACTTTGATACTTTAAGTTACACTATTAAAACATTGTAATTAGAAAAAGAAAGTAAAATTGACTCATTTTCAACTAAAGTACATGCTTATCAAAGTTCTGGAAACAAATGTTTCAACTTTCAGTTAGAAAACCTCTTTCAGTTTAAAATAAAGTATTCAGGGTGTCTTGCACTTTTTGATTATTAGACTGATACCTTAATGACTGCACCACCTAAGACTTATCATTGCTCAAGTTTCCTTAAAATAATAACAAATCTTATATTTCAAACTAGAAGTGAAAATAGTTTTAAAACACATTTTTTTTTATATATTTATTGGTATGTAAAGCGGTAATTCTCTATTTCGGATACAAAACAAGTATTTTATTTTTGTACGTCCAACTTATTTTTATTATTACTTACTTTTTAGCATATATGTCTATGTTTTTGTACTCAAGTTATACATAATTTAATTATGAAACCTTTTTCTTGGTGTGGGAAGAAGGATTTATACTTGATTGAAACGAAAAGACTTTGGATTTCAAATCTAAATCTCTCCACAATATTGAATTATGATTTTTTATTGTCGCTATCTATACAAAGAGTTAGTGAATCTAAAGGTGTTGTCAGTTACTCCATTTTGCGTTTAAGGTGATGGTAGGATTATTAACACCAAAACACCCATCGATCGTACCTTTCTCATTTAGAATATAACAAACACAACAAAAAGAATTGATATCTCCTAAAAAACAACGAAGATGTTCTAATTAAACCGCCAAGTAAAATGGTCAGATAGAAAAAATTATGAAATCTATTGTTTCCGCCAAACAGATGCAAATAATTTATTTTGTTACTTATTGACAATGAAATAAATCGTGATTATTAGGAGAAATATCCATACACAATCGGGACATAGGCATCATAGATACACCCCATATACAATCATAGACCGACGCAGAGAAAGTAGTACTAATTTATGATTTATGAAATAAAGAAACTATAAGAGTTCAGAAAATCCATTTTTTTTATTTTTAGTTGCAATTATCTAATTTGACAACCTATTTTGTTTTTACACCTGACTATTTCTTACAACAATTCAAATTCATTTTTTTTCCAATACTCGTAATAAGATGAAATTCTAAAAATTAATAAAGTGCATTTCCCTTTTTTGCGTTTTTAAACAATTATAATGATCATTTATATTCCCATATGTAAATGGGGGTAGATAATATCAGTTCCTCTTGGTTTCGTTATCCTGGGTAAACTAATTTTTAACGGTATATATATTGTTTGAAACAGTTGTTCATGTAAAAATATAGTATATTATTAGTGCATGAGATAATTTGTTTTAGTAGACGAAATTCAATACACACACCAGTTTTATGCCTGAAGTAAAGATTCTGAACTGTAAAGAGATGTTTGAACTTTATAAAAATGACGAATTTGTTCTATATTTTCAAAAACTAATATTAAAATTTTAAATTAAATCATTACTCGCAATTTAAAATTAAAGTATTTTAAAATTACTAATATTTCAAATTTATTATTAAAATATTTAATTTGTCAGGGTAACCTCAATCATGTTATTTTTTTTTCTTCTCTTTTTTTGATTTGCTGTCTATTTATAAACCGCACGTAGCATTTTGACGGATTTCAACAAAATTTACAATGTGAAATAAAAACATATCCTGACTATCATATATTGACATAAATAGGCATATGTGCATAGACACATGTTAAAATTATAATGTATTTCAACTGAGATTGCATGGAAATACGGTGACTGATTACTTTAACTGTTTTGGTAAACTAAATTCATTGTTAAATTAAATGAAATAAATTGCTTTCTTTTTCAAATGTAACATATTAGCGGAATTTAAATATGAAAGTTTTAGTAAAAAATATGTGCTCTTTTGATTGTTTATAACACATGTAAGTCAACATATTAATATGAAATATATTTTTATTTTAAAGTTTGTTATATTTATATATTTGTTAATTTGTATGTTTCTTCTATTCTGTTCAGTTTTTTCTGAAGGAGAAATATTTTCCTGATTTCATTGTTTCAGCTTGAACTATTATTATTATATATATATTATATAGATATATATATAGATAGATAGATAGATAGATAGATAGATAGATAGATAGATAGATAGATAGATAGATAGATAGATAGATAGATAGATAGATAGATAGATAGATAGATAGATAGATAGATAGATAGATAGATAGATAGATAGATAGATAGATAGATAGATAGATAGATAGATAGATAGATAGATAGATAGATAGATAGATAGATAGATAGATAGATAGATAGATAGATAGATAGATAGATAGATAGATAGATAGATAGATAGATAGATAGATAGATAGATAGATAGATAGATAGATAGATAGATAGATAGATAGATAGATAGATAGATAGATAGATAGATAGATAGATAGATAGATAGATAGATAGATAGATAGATAGATAGATAGATAGATAGATAGATAGATAGATAGATAGATAGATAGATAGATAGATAGATAGATAGATAGATAGATAGATAGATAGATAGATAGATAGATAGATAGATAGATAGATAGATAGATAGATAGATAGATAGATAGATAGATAGATAGATAGATAGATAGATAGATAGATAGATAGATAGATAGATAGATAGATAGATAGATAGATAGATAGATAGATAGATAGATAGATAGATAGATAGATAGATAGATAGATAGATAGATAGATAGATAGATAGATAGATAGATAGATAGATAGATAGATAGATAGATAGATAGATAGATAGATAGATAGATAGATAGATAGATAGATAGATAGATAGATAGATAGATAGATAGATAGATAGATAGATAGATAGATAGATAGATAGATAGATAGATAGATAGATAGATAGATAGATAGATAGATAGATAGATAGATAGATAGATAGATAGATAGATAGATAGATAGATAGATAGATAGATAGATAGATAGATAGATAGATAGATAGATAGATAGATAGATAGATAGATAGATAGATAGATAGATAGATAGATAGATAGATAGATAGATAGATAGATAGATAGATAGATAGATAGATAGATAGATAGATAGATAGATAGATAGATAGATAGATAGATAGATAGATAGATAGATAGATAGATATAATGCTAGCAGATTATCTGTAATGTTAAGAAAAATTTAAGTCAAAAGGAACTGATATTGAAAAAAAGAAATTTAAAGATTTGAAAACGTTTCAAAGAACATACAATTGTTTAGTCTTTTCTGTGAATTATCCCTAGCGCCATATCGTTCTTCTCTTTCGATAACCTACCACCAGAGAGTATCATTTGCGTAACGGTAGAATGTATCTTTATTTTCACCAAATCCTCAATGCGAAAAGGGTAAAATATAGTAAAAATCACTAGGATCTGCATGTTTTTCAATTCGATTTTTATTCAAAACCAGTTTTGTTCACTTTAGTTTGGATAACTTTAGCGTCACGGGATAAAAAGTAATGCAGCACTCAAAATCGAACAAAAATTAATTTTCGTTAAGAAGAAAAAGGATTTCTTATTTAAAAAAAAAAAAAATTAAAAAAACGAACACCTTTTATAATAAATATAGTGAAAGTTTATCTCCTTCTGTGTTAGCATAGTTTTTTTCAACAAGTATATCGGAACTGTATAATATAGTTATTCTAATTTTGAACTAGTTCTAATGGTATTTTTAGGCAATTTTTAGCATTACATGTAGGGTAAAGATAAAAATTAAACATTCTATAAATTCCTAAATTTATAGAAAGCTAAACAAAAGCCTTAGAAAATATGTATGTTTATGGAAAAAAAGAAAAATCTAACTCAACAAGTTTATAATTGCATTGTTTTACACTTTTTAAAAGTTATTGACATTATAAAACTATTACATTATATGAAAAATATAAAACTCTTTTGCTATGCATAGTAGCACCAAATGCGATAGTAATATTCAATTTCCTCTTCTGGAAGTTATTTTATAAGTTATGCATGCATTTTAAATTAAATTTAAATACATGATATAAATAAATACGTTTCGTATGCCTTGAATAATAAATAAAATGTAAGTGAAAACATTACATGTATGCTTTTTGTCCCATCTTACATAAAAGCAAATAGTTGGTATTAAAATTTCAATAGTTTCGTTTCTAACGTGAACTTTTCTTATTTGTTCCATCGTATCGAAATCGACTTTTATACATTGAAGCGTTCATCGGTAAATACCTCCAAAAATAAAGGCTCCAGTAGACAGGCGAGCAAACACAAAAGGAATTCTGTCTTATCAACTCCAGTTCCAGTGCAAGACGAAACATCAAAAAACATTACTGGGCTTAAATCCAAAATGCAACAATGCGTTTGGACATTATCTACAAGCAAAAGGCTTATGAGGAGAAACGGTAAATTCACTTTATCTCCGACCTTACTAAGTTTCCCACCATCAGCTAAATTCAATTTTATTTCGAAATATTTTTTATGTCCCCTTATTCCGATCTTATTTTTAACTCCAGCTATATACTCCTCCATTCGACTCAAGAAAGAAAAAAAAAAAAGAATACGAATAAAATATCAAACTTTTTTCGTGTGTATATTTCTGTCGTTTTTCTTACATTCGCCGATCTCATAGTATATCAGTTTCTTTGCAGTGACAACGGGTAAAGGACAGGGATGGAAGAAGAGCAGTTTGTTGCGTAGTTACGTCCCTTTTCCTTTGTTAGTAGAAGTCCTCGGGATAGTCCTGCTTCTCCATACAGAGCAATCTTCCTCCCTTCGTTTCTTTTTAGTATCTTGTGTTGGTTTTTCTTGAAAAGAATGTCCTCGAATAAAAGGGAAGTGAGCCGCGAAAGATCCTCGAATCTGAGTGCTCACTATTGGGATAAGTCATCAGGCTATCTTCAGGAAGGGAGATGAAACGAAAAATGCACTTATTACACACGAAAGGAATCGGGTCCTTGCCAATTCATATGAATTCTAGTGACCTATTAGTTTATATTTTAACACATATTGAAAATAAGCTCTTTTTTTTTAAATTAAATAAATTATATTTAAACAGTAAATTAAAATATAAATATAAAACACTTATTTAAATATCTACGTTCTCCTTTGACACCAGCCATTTTCCATATATTTTATTTACCTTCCGAGACATTATAAAGTTTTCTCATTTAAAAGAAATGAGTAATCTAATGAGGATAACATGGACTGTATTGGAGAGTATTTTGAATGGGACTGTTTAAAACAATAAATTCTTATACTGATCAGTATTTTATCATCGTCATCTACAAATAAAATCTAATTAAAACTTTTGATTCAAATTTACTAAAGTATTTACTACACTAATATTCCAGAAAACCCGCATGAGTTTAATGTCTTGCATTTATAAACAGCTGTGACATCATCATGAAAATGTTTGTAAATTATATAAGAGTTTTTCCTTAGACTCAAAAATCTGAATAGTTACTAGGCTGCTTCTTCAAGAAATGATGTACCAAATATGAAAATGGAGAAATAATCCAAATTATTAAAATTTAAAATTTTCAACTTAAAACCCACAAATATGTATAATGCTAATAATAATAATTGCATTGAAAAAACGTGTGATAGTTACGAGAATATATTTTGAATAAAAACGCAAACAGTAAAGTTTCAAAATGATAAAAAAATTATAATCGATTTCGAAATTCAAATTACTGATAAATTGTTGACAATTTTGATATGATTCAATGCCTTAGTTACAACTTACACACCCTTCAAAACTCAATGAAAAATATCCACTTTAAAACTTGAATTGGAAAAAATTGGAGGTTACCTCTGTTACATTAATGGCACGGTTAACTAAATTAATTTTTTTATCATAGTAACTATACTAAAACTACTACTACTACAATAATAATACAAATAACAATGAGGAAAATAATAATATAATAACTATTATTATTGTTGTAGTAGTAGTAGTATAAATCACATTTTTCATAAATCTGAATACCCAATACCAAATAAGTTAGTAATTATACTAAAACTACTACTACAATTATAATACAAATAACAATAAGGAAAACATATTACATACTAATATAATAAATATTATTATTATATTTAGTATTATTGTTATATTTATTATTATTATTATATTTATTATTATTATTATTATTATTATTATTATTATTATTATTATTATTATTATTATTATTATATTTATTATTATTATTATTATTATTATTATTATTATTATTATTATATTTATTATTATTATTATTATTATTATTATTATTATTATTATTATTATTATTATTATTATTATTATTATTATTATTATTATTATTATTATTATTATTATTATTATTATTATTATATTTATTATTATTATTATTATTATTATTATTATTATTATATTTATCATTATTATTATTATTATTATTATTATTATATTTATTATTATTATATTTATTATTATTATTATTACTATTATTATTATATTTATTATTATTATTATTATTATTATTATTATATTTATTATTATTATTATTATATTTATTATTATTATTATTATTATTATTATATTTATTATTATTATCATCATCATCATTATTATTATTATTATTTATTTTTTTATTATTACTGCTATTATAATTCTTATTATTATTACTATTGTGTTAACATAAACTTCCATTCCACAGTTTAAAACAACTCGAGTATATTAATAACTAACGCTAGATCACCAAGATGCATCTGATCCCTTGTAGCCAATGACCCATTCCTTTGATCTGATATCAGAGTCGAGATTCCAAAGTTAAATCCAGCTATCTATCAGGATCTAAGAACATTCTGAGCAAAAGAAAACACTTCAATCGAGGAAATCGAAAAGTGGGAACTTTGCGAACACTCAATTGAATAGCTGGATGTTTCGACAAACCCTTTTCGTAAGCAGTTTCGTCGTTAAAGTGACTCTATCTACATCCTTGGTATGGTGCGAATAAATCCATGGTATTGAGAAACCTATTGTGTGGGACATATACTACCACGGATCTTTTCACCTTAAAATAGAATTTTACTGTCACTTGGATTTTTCACGTTTATCGAGGAATCTTTTATCCAAAATCATTCCATCCAAAAACCGTTAGTTGCGCTTTGGAAACGATCAACCATTTCTCAACTAGACTGTTTTGAACTAGATATTGGTTTCTTAAATTATCTTTATATATCATTTTTAAAAAGTTTGTTTTTATTTTTGTTAAGAAATTAAGTTGTAGAATTGTAAATATTAAATTCAATCTATTCAACATTTCAAATATATTTTAAGACAAGCTTCTCAGGCAATATGTACTGCATTAAATCATTGAAATTTATTGGGTTATAATTTTATCCCAATATTTCCAGCTTGATCGCCCATTTTACTTAGATAAATTACTTATATATTTATTTTAATGAAATATGGAAAACCAATAGAATTTGATAATTTAACTTATCTAATGTAATTTTTAAGTTAAGTAACATTCAGTTTATTGAAACTGAAATTTGCATATAATTTAACTAAGACGGAATTATAGAACCTTCATAAAAATTTGAAATTATACGACTTTTTTCGATTTTTATGTCAACATCCTGATAATTTTCTTAAGTCAATTTTAACATATCCCTGATAGTATGATTTATTACCTCATAAACGGTTACGTAAAAAAGTCGCTTTTTTTATCTATTATCATAATTTTATTAGTTTAAGAAATATACATTAATTAACTAATTACTAATAATTATTCTTTACAAATATTGTAGTCGTTTATTTTCAAAGCATTTTTTTTAATTCTTTACAGCTAATCGTGCATCAAAGTTAAACGAGCTTAAATCTAAATGTATAATTTCTTTCGTTGCAGATTATGTTGTAAACATGTTTATTCTATAGAAACCTCACATCGTAACTTAATTTTTTTTAAAGCACATAGTGACTTAAAATTTTTTAAAGCATTTGGCTAGAGAGTTATAAAGAGAGTCTAATGAGTAATCAGTTTATTTATTTCTCTTTATTGTCTAGTTTACCAATTAAGATTTCGGCTTATTAGATTCTGGAATACAGATATTTTACAAAACGAATTGTTGGAAATCAATTCAGTAAAATGTATCTTTAAAGACAATTTATTTCACTTTTAAAATAAAACTCCAAAATATTTTAATTTGAAGGACTTATTTTATGCAAAGTCAGATAGTTATTTAAAGTAAATTAACAAAGAGCGATTTTAATGTTCAATAGAAATGTGCTTATGAAGAAGTTTGAAAATTGAAATGTTTGTACCTAATGCCTTTCAATGATATTTTATCAAAATATGATTAATCTTCCTTATTTTATTTTAAAACCACCAAATTGTTCTAAAGTTAATGTCCAACTTAATAAATAATTTGCTTAAAATCTTAATAAAAACAAATTAATAAATTGATGTTGAACTTTTTCCGTTGAAGAGTTTTCCAAAAATATAAATATCTCACATATAGGACAAACCAACTTTCATTAAATTGTAGTGTATTATACCAACATTGTATTTGGGGTGGCTCAACACATCACTAGCACTTAATGGGCCATTTACCCACGAAATCCTTTTAATTTAATTGTATCACACCTTTAATAATGAATGTTATATTCTTTACGAACCAATCACTGTATCCAGACATAATAGAAATCCACCAGTCATGATATAAATCTGTTGGGTGGTACTGAGGCGGTTGCATTACGCCTCTAATCCCTGGAGACAACAGATTCATCGAAGCAGGAAGTATGACACCTTTTTGGCAAAGTTCCATAGCAAAAGCTCAAACACTTCTGTGCTTTTCACACTGCCAAATCCACACTCCGGTGACTTCTCAGTGACTGACACATATATTGTGTCCAAAACTCTTTCTGTAAAAATTTCCATGGAAGTCTCTCGTAGGGATCTTCCTCTTATTCGTTTCCTGTGTGTTTTTTGAAGGGGTAGAACAAACAGCACATTCTTTTTCTACACCAACGTCACTCGCTCTTCTGCAATAAGAAAAAAAAAACATTTTGTAGACTTATACAACCATAAATATAGTTATGAATCATGGATATAGTGTTATTAATAATGTATTTTTTTAATTTCAAGGCATTGCATTTGTTATTTATCTTACAAGTGTATTGCTTTTTTTACTTCTTTTGGAGTTATTTGCAAAACATTTCTGGTAGAAATGTTCAAATTAATCTTATACCACTGAAAATCAAACACAATTGAGACTATTAGTTATATATGTGTGTTTTATTTCCAAATATTCTTATTTTAAACAACATTAAAACATAAAGTATAGTTTAAAAAAATTATAATTATATGATCATAAAAATGCATACTCTACCATCGTATAGTTAAAATGTATCGACATAAAACTAAATAAAAAAAAATAGTTACTTTAATACAGTTATCTTTAATAAGATGGTTTAGGTATTTACGATAGAATAAAAAATGGAGTAAAAGTTTGACATTATCACACAGAAAATTTGCTTCCAATCCATTCTTTATCAAAGCTTCAAAAATATCGTTAATTACTCTTCTGACAGAATATAATCTTCTAGAATCAATTATCCTTTTTCCCTTCAAATTTCAAATCAGACCTTTGCTTGAATATCTTCCACGTTTGCCTCTAGCCTCACAACGAAACTAGATCGATCTATATCACTACCAAATTTTTTCATCGTCCGACACCAGTGTAAAAATATAAAAGCGTGCATTAACGCTTTTATTTTTGCCATATTTTTGAGGAACAGTTTTCTGAAATTAACAGGAAACAAGAAGGGCACTTCGCTTGATTTATTGCCCATAGGGTGTCCTAAAGGGTTGGTTGGTGGCTAAATCAGGAGTGTTTAAGGGATGATTATGAATTTGTTATGAGGGGCTTTATGGGAAGAAAGTTTGCGGTTTCCACATCATTAATTTTTGCTTTGCTTTGGATTTTTCCTCTTTATTATAGTTAGGGTTGAAGGTATCGGTATAAAAATTAAGGTATATGCTCCATCGATTAATTTTATTTTGTGGTTCATTGATGAGGTTTCGTTTTGCTCTGGTCTCCTGTCGTGCCTGTTTTTTCAGATTATATTCATAGATGAATTTCATTATGTTGCAGTCGTTAAATGGATTTTGAACGTTGCAAAATTTTTTAACTGAAAAAGTTTAAACTTTTTAGGATCAAACTTATTATCACTTGTTTTTAATTAAAATTCCATAAAAAAATGTTGTGGAAGTGATAAAACATTTTTGTAAGGTTGTAGTAAAAAAGGAATTTGTTACAAGTATACAAAGTTGGATTTTAGCTAATTTTGGGGGAGGAGATATTTTTTTAAAAGAAGCCATTTTAATCAAACTTTTTGCTTTTTAATGCAACCATCTTTATAAGCTTTACCACAATGAAGTACATTCAATAAAAAAAAATATTATAACTTTAATGAAGATTACATATTAATCAGACTTAATAGATAGATCTGAGTTATGGATAAAATTTAGTGTTTTTTTTTATTTATTTTGTTAATTAAAATAAATTGTATCGATGAATATTGTTATATAAACATAATTTATATATATTTTCTGTAATAATTTAAAATAAACTTGAATAGTTTGAAAACAATATGTTCTTACTCAGAAAACAGTATGACTGAAAATTGGGAAATGATTTCAATTTTCAAATTTGTCTTCTAAGTACTGAAATCTTAACAATTTAAAATATTATAGGTCATAAATAATTGTTTAGCATCTCATAATTTAATAATTAGTTATTAAATAATTTTAAAGTATTTTAAAATAAGTGTAATTTAATAGCTACTCATACTAATAGATGATGCGGTTAGTGTACGAATGGAAATCAATTCAATTTCACTAAATACCAAAATTTCAAGGTTCATGTTTTTCGCAACTGAACTTGAAAACTTTTTCTTTGACAAATTTAAAAACTGGGCCTATATTTACTGCATGTCTACATCTGCGAAGATTTTTACAATTCTTTATGCATATGTGTATATTTCTCAATGAATAAATTTATTTCTTATTATATAAGGTTAAAAAAATCCTAATTATTAATTAGAAAAATAACTAAAATTCGAGTTTCACGTCATCTACAACGGTATATGATTATTTCCGTCGTGTCATATTTGACACTTTACCCCTACTTGCTTTCAGAACCACACCGTGTTGCCATAACCCCTCAAGAGCTTCGACTGGAAGTTGGGAAAACAGCCACTCTCAACTGCACAGTCTTCGGTAGCCCACCAGGAACAGTTGTGTGGAGAAAAGACATGCTAACATTATTACCAAGTCCCAGAGTGATATTCCCCAATCCATATTTGTTGCAACTGAGGCAAATTAAGAGGCAAGATGCAGGAATGTACCAGTGTTTCGTTCAAAGAGAGCTTTATTCATCTCAAGCGACATCAAGAATTATCATTGGAGGTAAGTTGCAATAGAAAAATAATATTGACCTTAGGGGAAAAACTTAGGGAAAAAACTAAGATTACGGTTTTGAAACTAAAATGTGAAACTTACTTTAAGTAATGTTAAATATATATATATAATATACATATACAATATATATATATATATATATATATATATATATATATATATATATATATATATATATATATATATATATATATATATATATATACATATACAATATATATATATATATATATATATATATATATATATATATATATATATATATATATATATATATATATACATATACAATATATATATATATATATATATATATATATATATATATATACATATACAATATATATATATATATATATATATATATATATATATATATATATATATATATATATATATATATATATATATATATATATATATATATATATATATATATATATATATATATATATATATATATATATATATATATATATATATATATATATATATATATATATATATATATATATATATATATATATATATATATATATATATATATATACATATACAATATATATATATATATATATATATATATATATATATATATATATATATATATATATATATATATATATATATATATATATATATATATATATATATATATATATATATATATATATATATATATATATATATATATATATATATATATATATATATATATATATATATATATATATATATATATATATATATATATATATATGGTGCCAGTGGTGTGGAACTTGGGGGAAAACTATTGTTCTATTGTTCTCATAACAGTAAGAACCTTTATACCTTTATGCCTTATGTCTACTCTCACAATCATATAAGGATGCGTTATTAGACAATAAGATCAAAGTACATACTGGAGTCAGAACTAATACAGATAAATGAAAAATTTATTGAATTTAATGAATGGTCATACTTAATAATAAACAATTTAACAACTTGGAGTTAAAATCAGTATTTCTCATAACTCAATTGTCCAATGAAACATGAGAAGGTAGAAATAATTCGGTGAACTCGAAACTTTATTCGCTCTTCCAGCTCTAGTCTGTTATACCATCTGTCCTCATTTGCATATTTTCTCTGTGTATAAATCAAATTGCTTCAGAACTCATGCCATTACGAATATATCCCACTGAAACACGAATTCCTCTTGGAAGCGAATTACTAGCTCTACTCTAGTGGTTAGTCCAGTATCAGCAGAATGGTCAGTGACGCCAAAATACTATTGTTGACAAGGTTGTACAACAACAGCCATATTAGGCTTTGAAAACCTATTATCTTACGTTAGAATCATAATTAGAAGTTTTGAGTATATATAGTAGTAAGTAGAATGTATATAGTTTAGAAGTAAAATGAAATATATTAGATAGATAAATAATAGATTATGAAATGATAAAAGGTATGAAATGATAAAATATATGAAATGATAATAAGATGCAATGTGGTTTGAACTGAAAGCAGTTAACCATGGATGAATCTTAAGGGAACATTCAACACTTTTTCCAAAAATCTTTGGTTTTGCATAGAATTATATAAAATTTGGCACAAACATATAAGATATAATATAACACAACAACAAAATTTGAGCAGATAAAATAAAATAAATAGTAAACTATTGAGAAAAATGCATTAAAATAATACGAAATTTTAACTTTTTTCAAAGTGCTAATCGCGACACAGTATTTTAACAAACGTGACAGAACAATTTGAAGTTGTTTATCAATATATTATAAATATTTTCACGCATGCTTGTATCCTTAGGTGTTATAATTGAACAGAAATAAAATTTCAAACTTGGAGCTAGTGATTTTTCATTAAAAAATGCACATATTTCAAATTCCTCACATGAAAAAAATTAGAAAAAAACTATGCGACATAAAAAAGCTTGTCTGTATTCTCTTTAAGTATATTAAAAATTATTTCTACTTAAAATTAGGTGAATTTATCAAAAAAAAAATTGCAAGTGGCTTTTCGAACATACTTAAAATGTGAAAAAAAAAGCCAAGCTGAGAAAAATGTATTTTTAACTTTTGCCAACAAGTGTGCAGTAAGTTAAAATAATAGAAATTACTTCTTTCTAAGGTTGTGATAAGAGATGTTTGTAAACAAATATATGAGCAATTCTCAGGCTGACGCATGGGACATTTTGGCTCTTTTTTGTACTCGTAAACAGATAAGAATTAAAAAATTAAGATGAGCCTAATATTTATGTTTTTATTTCATATCATATTACTTGATGACAAAGTTATATGGAAAAATAATTATTTTAACTAGGTCAAATATGCATTTATATCGTCTGACGCACGGAACACCTATCATCTATTGCTTTTAATGTAATATAACTACCTTAATTCTTCACAAGATTAGTTTTAAAAATAATAATAATAATAATAATAATATCTAACAAGTTCTATAACAAAATTAACATCTCACAAATAAAGATTTGTGTTATCAGCATTGTTTTTTTTTTTTGTTTTTTTTTAACGGGGGAAAAAAAAAAAAAAAACGTAATTTTTTGTAGTTTCAGTGACTCATGTCCCCTTTGACATAACAAATATTTTCTATATGTTAATGATAAGACGTCATCAATATTCTGAGTATTTTATTTTGTACATTTCAATCATATAGGACATTTATTCAAATAATAATAGATTGAACTGTTTCTACTCAGCCGGTCCCAAGCCCGGGTAAAAGGTGTATGCTTGAGAGAAGGGCTAGTTGCCCTTCCTCGTAAAAATAAGTTGTAATAATGATATTTAATATACATTTTTGGTTAATTTGATTAATTTGTATATTATGTATAATAACTAGTTATTTCACAAAATAACTATCACTATTGGTTAATAGGACAAATTATTAAAAGTTTGTCAACATTTATCATATTAACCAGTTATTATGCATAATAAAAAAGCACCTTCTTATTTTTAATATGCCAATTATTGTTAATATAAAAATTTCTTTCATTTATCTCAAATTAATCACATTATTAGAATAATAACAGTTAACCCTAGGTTAATATAATAAATACTGAATAATGTTAGCCCAATTATTTTTCTTTTCCTCTTTGTTACGATTAAAAATTTGTTCAGTGATAACGCTGCTGAGGGAATCCAAAACATCCTCCATTGAAACAGTTTTAATTGTCGTCTAATTATAGTTTAACCTACAGTTCTTTTATTGTTTCCATCAAAATGGAAACACGTTTTAATGAAAAGATTATGAGTGCACTTGAGAATAAAGGTGAACATTGTGGAATGATGAGTAGGGAACGGTATCGTGGAGTGATTGAAAAAATCCGAGAATCAAAATCAAAAAACAGAAGGAAAATACTTGAGGACTAAAGGCAGAAATTAAAAGGTATGATAAAATGTAATTATATAGCACCACAAAGTTTATATTTCCTTTAATTTAATATATTCAATCTTATATTACGTACATACTGTGGAAATTTCAAAGATATTTCAAGTTGCACACCTAGCAACTGGACATGGAGGAAAAGCTAGAATTTTGAGAGAAATGAACAGCAAGTAAAAAAAAACAAATATAACTCAAGAGAAAGTACCAATATATTCGACTTTATTTAAACCTTGTAACAAATAAAAATGTGCATAAAAAAGTTCTTGTTGTTCAATATTTTTTAAATTTTTTTTTAAGGAAATTAACTCTAGATGTCAAGTTGATTTAATTGACAAGCATAGACAGCCGGATAATGGTTCTATTCTTATACAAATGTCTTCTTGTTTACCAGGACCACCTCACTAAATTTGTTCAACGGCGTCCTTTAAAAATTAAGACAGCAAAAGAAGTTACTAAAAAACCTACCTCGACATTTTCCCTATTTTAGGTGCATATTGCATACTGCAGAGTTATAATGGCAGAGAGCTATGTACCAAATTATTAAAGAACTTTGTGATATGTGGCCTGGTTTAAAAATGATTCATGCGAAATGAGAGCCTAAATGGAAGCATCGGTGAAATGCTCAAATCAAGAAGTCGAAACTGTGTCAACAACTTGGACCAAACAAATCAAAGTACTCATTGGTCAGAAGGACACAGGTTTGTACAATTCATGAAAAACAGAAGTCTCCATTTTAGTATTAAATATAGTCCATATGAAGCTACATTTGGAGTAACAGCAAAGGTTGGACTTGCAACATCATCATTTTCAGCTAATTTATGCAAACTGAAGAGGACCTTGAAGTCGTAACAAACTCAATACATTGTCCAGATGAAAAAATTGAAGATGTGCTAGAAAATAAATAAAGCAGGCCCAAAACATTGGAATGGTACGAAATTATTAACTTTCGAACTCTCAATCTTTAGATACTCCAGAAATTTTAGGAATACTAAAGAATTCTTTCCTAGTGGCTCTTCGAAGTATCATGGCATTCTTGAAAAACTCAACATTATTAATAAAAAATAGAAGAGGCCCTAATTGTTCTGCAGTCTCATGCAAAAAAATTGAGGCAGATGTCGAGAAGAAAGTTTTCAAAAGGCCAATAAGTGGAAACCGTTAAAATTCGAGTAGCGGATATCGACAGGAGAAAAGTGACTCTACTAACATTTTGGGGATTATTTCGAAAATGAGTGGTGAGACCAACTTGTACGATATTAGCATCAAAGAAGGAAAGCTGGCGCAAAAATATTCCAGGATCCAGTTCTACATTTGTAAAGAAGTCTTCCCAACTAAATAGCAAGTTTCCCGTGTGGAGGTTTCTGTTCGCGAGTTTGTTAAGAAGTTTGCGATCGCGTATGGTCAAGGCTTTAAGAAATACAATTGCAAAAGAAAGTATTTATCGTTAAAATGCAGTTGCAAAAAGAATGGATTACCGTTATTACCATTAATACCAAATCTCATGACAATTTATCCTCTTCTAATGAATAATTGTTTACAGAAATCTGTTTTTGTAATTGGACGTTTTTTTATATATTTCGTAATAAAACTGAGTTTAAAATCAATTTTATTTTGTTAATATGTAAAAATTATTATAAGTTATGTATTTATTTTATAAAATTATTATAAGTTATGTACTTATTTTATAAAATTATAGTTATTATTTATAATATTAAATTTATCAAATTAGCCGTAACATATATTATACATTGCTTGATAATGACAATAAATATAAATAACTTATTTTGATAAATATATATTAAAATACTAATAAACATTTTCATTAAACTTCTAAACTTAACAAAACACTTGAATGAAACCTTTAAAAAAAATACTATCGAAGATATTTTATTTCAACTCTTTGACCCATAAAAGTCTGAAAAGTCAAATCGTTTAGTTTTGGGTCCCCTAGGTGTGACTGTGAAAAGTTTAGCTCTCTCTTTAATGGTTTCTTCAGTTTTCTTTTACTGACTTTCGTAGGTAAAAAAGTATTTTTCGTACCTGTTATCTAAAGAAATACTTAGATTTTAAAATTTTGGATTCACTTAAAAATATTTATATTTAAACGCTACTTTTACTTTAGATATTGTTTACACCTTTGTAGGTGAAAACCTTAAGCATATAACCATGTCTAATAACACAAAAAATAGTAAATTCATAATATTTTACTCCCTATTCAAGTACTATACAAATATATGAGTTTTATGTAAAAAGCAATGAAAATAAAAAGTAATAGGCTAAAAAGTAATGAGTTTTCTTACAGAAAACCTACATTTAAATTATCTTTAAAATCAAAGTTCACTTAGAAATTTTCTAATTACACTCTACTCATGTTACCTACAATCCAAATCCATTAATTATCTGTGTTTTAAATATAAGTTGGAAGCTCACATTCTTATAATTTCTAATTAAGAATGAATAATTTACCTAACAAAGTATAATATCTTACTTTAGATTACAGCATTTGAATTTTTTAAAAGGGAGAACTTCATAGTAAAATATGGAAATTTGTCCGATTCCCTATACTTTTAGCCTGAGAAATAACAAAAAAGCGTTACTCGATGATGTTTTTCTAATTAATATGAAGTAATGTTATTTGCAAATATTTCGATTTTCTTACTCCCTTCACAGAGCAATTTGAAGGACAATAAAATTTATATAAAAAAAATGTAATACACAGTTCTCACACCTTTTCTATCTTATTCAAATATTATTCTATTAGTTTACATTATTCACGCCAATTTACATAAAGAAATATAGTTAGTGAAAGCCAAAACATTAATTATAGAAATTGAGATGAACAGTGATAGAGGAGAACGTCTCTAAATAACAAAAGACGAACCAAACTTTATTTTCAATTCAACATCTTGTGATGTAATAACAGTTAATCTAACTCAAAAATAACCTATATTGTCACAAATGACCTCAATTTACTATATTCCATGTTTTTTTTGTTTTTTTTATCCTTTTTACATGTCATTTAAAAATGCTTCTAGAAACTCTGATTTTACATACCTATAATTATTTTATGACATATTGTTTTACGTTATCAAATTGCACCAAAAATTTACTGATACAGAAATAAAATGCTTCAACATCTGAAAATGTTTCTAAGTATACAATTTTTACTGTTTTTATTTTACCTAGAACAATTCATGTTCTTTACAATCGATATCTCAAAACAGAAGGAAAATATATAATATTGTTTTTTCTACTTCAAACATTCTTGTAGACTACATTAAAGTTCAGGTTACAGAACCCATTAATTCTTTTAAAACCTAAATCTGGTCGCTTAGGATACTAAATACATATTTATAACGTCTTCTTCGTAGGAGCATTTTGTAACAAGATACTTAAACAGAACGTTTTACCTAATCAAAGCAGGGGTTCAAAAAATTTCCTAAAACAATTCTAGAAACCTTAGAATAAGGATAACTATTCTAGTTAAATGAATATGTATTATAGTCCAGAATCTTATAACATTTACAACCACACTGGATAATCACTTTCAATTTTATTTCAGACCTCTCTCCATCCTTGAAACTTACTTTCCCAGAAAAGACAGTCCGTCCTGGAAGGTATGTTTCTCTCACGTGCATAGCTTCGGGTCATCCAGAGCCGCAAATCCGATGGATCTTGGACGGAATTTGGCCTTTGACTACAAGGCACGGGGTCCTCATCAGCTCCTATCAAACAAGCAATGGCGACGTTGTCAGTTCCGTCAATTTCACTTCGGTCGATATAACTGACAGTGGCGTGTATTCCTGCGAGGCGACCAATGATGCGGGAACTGTCAGCTACTCCAAGAGGCTCAATGTGTTTGGACCTCTATTCATTAGAACTCTCAATAACTTGACGGCACTTGCGGGTGAGGCATTTCAAGCGACATGCCCGTTTGGAGGTTATCCATATGAATCTATTACGTGGAAAAGAGGTGAGTGTCTTTAAGATAACTTGGTTGTTAAAGATTATTTGTGCTGCTATATTTATTTACTTGTCATTGCGAGTAAATATAATCATTCTTTTTTTGGTTACTTTAAATAGTAAACTTAACTTACAAAGTTTTAGAAATACATGGGAATTTGAGTATAAAATAGTAATGTTCTACGACACTTTAAAATATTAAAAGGAAGTTAATAGTATTAATAGAAGTAAACTGTGTGTTTGGGTTACTTATCAAAACACCTTTTAATGATTTGGAGGAATCTAAATATGAGACATTTCTAGTGATATTTCTGCGTTGAATCTGTTTAAAAAAAAGTCATTTCTTGGGGAATTGGGGAATATACATATTATCGTAGAAATATAAGAAATATCTTTGTTCAACTTGAAATATTTGGAATGAATCTAATTAAAGAAAAACCTTCACATTTTATACAAACTCTGGTATTTCTCTTCAATTAGGTGAAACAACTATTCGTTCTTATTGACCTAAAAAGAAATCCTAAAAATTAGAAATATATTGATAATAGATAAATGTAATTAGTATTTAATTTGTTTTGTAAAACATATAATTAAAATGATGTTCAAACACATTTATTGCAAAGTTGTTTAGAAAAAACTGAATTACTCTTTCCTAACGATCTGCGAAAAGATTTTTGGAAATAAAGAGGGGAATATTTTCACGGAAAATCTGAAAAGCATATTTTAAAACTTGTATTTAAAGTTTCCAGATAACTAGAGAAAATATTGAAATCCTTTTAGAGATACAAATAAAGTTTTATGCTAATTCCACATGCTAAAATCCATTCGTAAAATAAAAATCCATGCAGAAATCCATTAATATGATAAAGGTTCTGAGGCAATCAGATAAGTGGGGACATTTCCAAATACTTTCAACTCATCTCTCTTTTTCACATAAATGTTCCTTCATTTATTAAATGTGTATATAGTTGTAGTTTTGTATGCATATTGAGCAGGCCATCATCAGAATATTGCATAAATATATTCGTCTGATTAAAATGCTATCGCTTTTCCCGTTTTCTCGTTCAAATTTTACCAAGCTAATGTTTGCCCTCATGTGCATAAATTACGACGAAATTTCTGAGTTGAGTCATGGCAATTAACAAACTCCTTTGAGATAACTTCACTGTCAAGGGCTGTATGCATAATTAATGACTAACTATTCCATCAAAGAAGGAACATTGTGATAAGTTGATTTTCATTTACGCGTTCGTACGGTACTTACTGATTCTGTATACATAGCTTCAAAACTACTTTTAATATACGTTGGAATACTTAAGATTCTTAATTACTGATGAGACGTATTTTGATCTTCTCCGTAATATTTACCAAATTATTTACTTTTGAAAAGACATTTCTTGTACAACGTTGCGATTTTATACAATAATTATAGTACATCGATTCTAAATAGATTTTTTTTTTGTTTACCAAGTCACAATGATAAATATGTATTATAATATTAGAAAATTTAATTTATTAACATACCTTATAAAAAGTATGCATAAGATACAATTTAAAATCTTAATTAAATTGGAAGGGATGTTAAAAGTTTTCATAAACTGTTTTCGATATCTAGTTTTGATTATTTTTATAATAATTTTTTTCTTTTGTTTCGATATGTATTTATTTCCAGTGGTAATACAGAAACTCATTAACAGTTAAGAGCATTTAATAAATGATATTTGTTTTCATCTGTAATTCAAGAACTTGTTCAACGAAAAAAATACGAAAGGCTGCTGGGAAATGTTTCTATTTAATTGAAACTATAAAATGTTATCACAACTCCCTTGATACTGCTATAGAACTCTTTTCGCAGTGAAACTTCAAAGTTTGTCAAGCAATAAAATAGAATTTCTGTGAAAAAGATACAAATTGAAATATAGCATATTATTTTTAAAGTAAAAATAAATATGTGCAATAAATTATGTTTAAGAAGTTTTTAGCAACTATTATATTATGAATAAATAAGGATATTTTTAATAAATTCACATTCGTTAATTATCTTATATTACACTGTGAACCATAATTTGAAATACTTTATTAGTTTTTTTAACGATAAGAATAATTGACAAATGCAAATCAAATTTTAAATAAAACAATGAAATTGGTTTGTGCAAAATCCGTAAGATTGTGATTAATGATGTTATTGATTCATGTGAGGTCTAAATTAAACCTGTAATTAAAAATACAAATAAAACTGAAATATAGTTTATACTTTTTACAACTTTTCGTTTATATGTATGCTTCTTTTAAAAGGTAAAAAATTATCATATATTTTAATTCATCCCTTTTTCAAGTGTTATATGGTATTGAATAAACCACGGAAGATAATTAGTAAAACACAAATAAAAAGATCTTCTTGTTTTCTTAACCTTTCAAATAAATATCTTCAATCATGACTGTTACTTTAAACATATATGATCAGTATATGTTTAAAGTAACAGTCATGATCAGTACTAATTTAGTTAAAGATGTATACATTCTAAAGACATCGTTCTAACCTGATATTTCAATTGCGTTTCACATCCAATAGATTAATTTTTACTAATAAATTATAAAATGAATTTAATTCTTTATTTCATTCAATTATTTAAATATCATATTGATATAAACTTTTAAATATTCATGTAATTACAATAACAAATCTAATTAGCTGTTATTCAACTAAAGTTGCTGCATTTAATGTCAGGATGCGTTCTTAAAGAAAAATTCCCCTAATGACTAGTTGAAACAAAACATCACAAATTTAATAAAGCAATTAATGCATTATTTAAAACATAGCTTAATGATCAGTAGTTAATTCCTTGAATATATTTATTGCAATTTATTCATGAGAGCAGAATACTCGAAAATGACAGAGGACATTAGAAAGTTGGTCATCATTCTGATTGACATATAATAATGTAGGGCAATATGTGAAAATAATTCGTCAATAGCTTCAAAATTATGTCTTTTACTACTTATATGGACATTATATGGACTTATATTACAAATATGGACTGACACTGCTCCACACTGAGCTTCAAAAACATACTGTTAAGTTATATATGAAAATAAGAAGTGGTATTATAATTCCTCTTTAAGTCCCAGACTCAAAGCTGTTAAAAGATTTCCTATCTGCCCGGACCAGCAAACATTTGAAAGTGATTCATTGAGCTTTACTTGAAAACAATTATTTTCAGACGTAACTTACAAACTTTATTTTAATGAATAACTATAACAAAAATACTACAAACATGATAACTAAAGATTTCTAACTGACATAAAGGCTGACTGCTGAATGGAAACTATCATGCTGATCGAAGCTCAGAAATTCATCGAAAGTCGATTGTCTTTTGCAATTCTCGCGACAGCTCAAATTTGCATCATGAGGCAAAACTATGCAATAGCTAGTTTCTGGCCAGTGTGGAAAAAGTCATTTCCATGGGGAAAAAAGTCATTGAAGGCCTTTAAGGCGCACATATTTAGGAACGCGGTAGTGTTCCACCGCCTTTCCTAGTTTACAAAGCTACAATTCTATCAATTACATCAGTTTTAATAATATTTTACCTCTACGAATAAAACCCTCGCTTCTACACTATGGTCTATTTTTGTCCCTCCAAATTTTGATAGAATTAAATTCCAATGAAAGTGAATTAATTTGTCCGATGTTACTATGTCACTAAAATTTAAATATTGTCATTTACCTTATATGTCATTAATAAATCACTACCTCTCAGAAGAAAGGGAGGGGGTTCATTTTGCATCCAAATATTTAAAGAATGTTTAAAAAAAAAAAATATCACGAAACCGTTAGATTTGGATACATTCTTGTAAAAATTCTACACCATTTAGATTATTTTTTTAAAGTAAATGTAAATAAAACATTTTGTTTCAGTCGACGATTCCTTATCTTTAAATCAAATGATATATTGTTTCTCAACGAGTTTATAGTATATTGTTTTCGAACAAAAAGCTTTAGAACTTTTTACCATCTCTCAAAGTCTTTAACTGCTTATTTTACTGAGGCTGACTGTTCTAGACTCATTCACTCAGAGAAAGAGTGGAACATATTATAACTCAAAAACAACTGATCCTATCACCACTGAATATTAATACATGGCTACCTAGAATCCCGTCTATTTTCTTTTGGGAAGACATTGGCCTTTTAATGACAATTTAAACCTATATTTATAACAAAATTATATCACAATTTATAGATTTTTAATGCAATCTGAAAACGTTTGTCTCAAGCATTTTTTATCATATTTTAAACACTTTAATGGAAAATGACTACTCTTCTTCCTTCTAAGAGGAATTTGTCACTTTTATTTTTTTCATTTTTGTTCCATTATAAGGGAACAAATAACAGATTTCATCAATCCGAATTTTTTTTCATTTTTTGACTTTTTATCAGGAAAGGATCCTCTACTCCATCCTCCTTCATGATAATTTTTAATTATTCATATCATCAGTTTATAATCAGTAATTTGTAGCCTTATATACGACAAATTACGTTGCAAATTATTAACAAATTTAACATGCAAAAAAATTGTAAATTTTATAAAAAATTTCCTATTCAGTAGATTAGTGGGTTAGGTAAATATAACCGATTTTTAAATGTTTTGATGCATTGTTTTTGTCTTTGATATCATAGTGGGTCATATTGCAAAATTTCAAAACATTCTTCAAATCGATTGGGAATTATATAGTGAAATACAATTTAAAATATAGTGAATAACAATTTTCAAAAGTTTGAGTCAATTATTGGGAATCCTTCTGTAGTGCTGCCTCATAATACAAATACTTTTTAACAATAATATATTCTTAATTTCTAATTGACATACCAAGCGCTGCGATAAACAAAATTTATTAATCTAAAGAATCAAACAATGCATTTCAAAACACGCCAAGCAGAATCGTTAATTATCAAAAGTTATGGATGCAATTCTTAGTCGTTAAGAGTAAGCGGTTTTTTTCCCCTTGTATTAATTTATGCACCTTCTGAAACGAACTGAGGATTATTGCATAGATGTTTGAGAGTTACAAGGTTTTTCGCCGCAATCCAATCTCCAGTTAACAGGATGTAAAAAGTGGGGAGATAAGCACTTGCTGGGTAAACAACGTTTGTAATTTAATCACATTTTATGATTAGTCATTTTGCTTAGTTATTACTTATCTCACTGTTTTATTTAGATACTACGATTTCTTCAGGCACAATATGCTCAGAAATTAGAGGGAGTTTTATTCTCCTCCAAGACATAGTGCGAATGCCGCTGCATATCTCTTGCACCGCGAACCGTTGTTATTGCTTTTCTTTCATCATACTCATCGTATAGGTTAAGGGATACACTAATTCAATATTAGACACACACGTTAGTCATACGTTATTCATGTTACGGTCATTTAATTTTCAGCCATTTTGAAACTTCATGTGAACCCGTGGCCGTGGGTTAGATAATAGCAGAAAGTTTTCAGAGGTGTAGGACTGTAAATACTGATGGCTAATGGCAACTTTCAAAATATGCTTTAGTGTTATCGACATGTTCTCACTATACTTTGCATCTAACATTTGCATTTTATCTTTTTATTCTGAAGCTTACTTCTTCATAATATAGAACCATCCATCCTATTAACCACATGAATTAGAATACTTATTGTAGTAGCATTAGAATGAAACTAGCGACACTTCGAGATCGATTCGTGTGGCTAACACTTGCGGTTGGTTGGTTGTTTTTAGATTATCTGGCACCGTCAGCAACACGAGGGCTATAATGCGCCGAAACATTCGTCATTAGACAAGCCAACACATATTTACAAACACCCATGCCTTACACGGAACTCGAACCCGCAACCTCGCGGTCTAGAAGCTAGCACGCTAACCACTATACCGTTCTCTAACACTTGTGCTACACTATTTTTTAATATTAGCTTCAGATTTCGTTGCTCTATTTTGTACCTTGTCCACCTGGACGGGATCACACGGAAAAATCCAATATTGTTTGTCATTACAATGTCTTATATTTCTATGCAGTTCAACAGTATAAGTTAAACAAGTTTTGTATAATTAAAAAAATAATAATAAATGTTATCTATATTCTTCTAAAAGTTGAACAGCTTATATTCTCTACTTTTAAATTCACACAATTTATTATCGACTTTTAACGCTTTCAAATCCAAGTCATTTGGAGGAAATTTTGATATTCAGTGAATACTTAAAAGAAATCAGTAAATAACATATTTCGTAATATTCATCGAAACTTTTTTAACTTCCTCATACACTTTTCAATAACATTTGTTTAAAAGTTTCATATTTTAAGAAATTAGATGTAAAAATTCATTTAAAGCCACAAATCTGAACCATGCCGTTTGACATCGCTGGCCCCTAAGGGGTTACAAAAGATATATAATCTAAAAGTATTAATTTAAAACTATTTAAACTGTAAACACATTTTTTTAATTTTTCACGCTTTACCATATTCACTTCCCAACACGGATATCTCTCCAACTTTCAAAAAAATTCTCTTCTCTCGGTGCTTGAAAATTTTCGAATCACAAAGGATTTCCTGTTAAATATTACTTCCACTGCGGAACTCGACCGGTTCCAGAGAAAGAAAAGAATTATGCTCAAAGGAAAGCGTAAATTTCAACCCCTTTTTCTTTTCTTACAGTCCCTTATTTATTTGTTTTTACCTTCCTCGCCGACTCTGTGTTTAGCAGTGAGCGCGCTTAACGAAGCACGGGATATATATAAGAAGCTTTTAGTCTTTTTGCTAAAGATACGGGTTTCCGGAAAATTTCCGGTATAAAAATGCACCGTCGTAAAAATAGGTTTTTCTCTACGAGATTATTTTTTTCTTACTTTCATCTCTCTTCAGTCTTTTTCTCTTTTAAAGCGTTCTTTTCTGGGTTGATCCAGTGTTTATAATTTGCTGAAGTGGGAAGTTCTTTTCATTTCAAAGCCGTGAATTATCTTTTTTGTGTCAAGAAAAATTCTTCTAAATTGTGTTTCCAGTTTTACAAATCATTCTTCATTTCGCTGGGAGAGGACATAAAAATCCGTTATGAATATGAAACCTCCCTCTCCGCTTTTAAAGAAAGATATTCTCTTAATTGTTTGGTGTCTGGGAAAAGAATTATGGGACTGGTTACTTTGAGTAGTATATGTCGTCTTTGGTTAATGGTCAACAATGTTTCAAGTGTAAGAAGGTCTGAAATAAAGAAATATGTTGTTTCTCACTAAAATTTTGAAAAGTATTACCACATAAATATCTTAGGCGAGTTATACTAATTTACAGGGTTCGTACAAATTATGTGTTATTCTTAAAGTATATGTGGATTATGATAGTGTTGATAGTGTGTGTGCGAATTTTTCTCTAAATCTAAAATACTTTGCATGTAAATATATATATATATATATATATATATATATATATATATATATATATATATATATATATATATATATATATATATATATATATATATATATATATATATATATATATATATATATATATATATATATATATATATATATATATATATATATATATATATATATATATATATATATATATATATATATATATATATATATATATATATATTATATATTTATATTTACTTTATACAAACTTTATGAATCGATGTGTTCAGTTACAATCAATTTTATATAGAAATATTAGGCTATTAGAGATAATTATTACAATTGCTCTTTACATATTATATCATCATTTTGGATTTCCTTTATTAAAAAAATCAAATAATTTACTATGCTGTTCTTCATAACAATCTCTTTGGATAAAAACAAATCGTTTTTAATATTGTATTAAACACACTGATGAGCGTTTATCATACTTTTATTTAATTATACTACATTAATTAAATCTAAACTAAAAACTATAATATCTCAATAATAGACTTTATAAAATAACGAATAAAAAGCATAGAAATCAAAAATTCATTTCAATTCAATTACTTTTAAATACCTTTAATCTTTATTTGAATTATAATTAAAACACCTACACAATTAAACATACCTCAAGGAACAAATTAATAAAATTGTAAATACAAAATATAGAATGATAGTAATTAGCTTAATTGAAAGAGAGAAATACTTTATAGAACAATCTGGTGGAATTGCTAAGATCGTCCATTAGTTGTATTCAGAAATAATTACTGAATCCTTCTTCCCTATTTTAGGATTCTCGATTCATCTAATGACCGAATTCAAAATCAATACTGGAAACTTATGGGAGACCTATACTTTTGAAGGAATTAAACAAAAAATCTCCAAGGGAATAAAATAAACTTAAAATAGATGTATGGTTGTGATAGTGACCTGCTGAAATACGAAGATCTTTAACTTAATTAGCATGAATTAATTTACAATTTATTGCAAGTAATTTCAAGTATCACCATAAAATTAAACTATTTGGGTTAATGGATAAAGTTTCCATAGATTCGTTTTGCTATGGAGTTTGATTTCAGGTGTATAAATTATTACGGTTAGAAAAGCAAAAGCAAATCCGCATCTTACAAAAGTTAAACTAAAAGAAAAACTACAAGTTATTTTAGATATTTGAGCATTTGTATAAACGGTTTTCTTTATTAAATTTCTATCTTTTAGATTACTATTATGGATAATTTTTTCAATAGTATAAAATTTTCAAGAATTTAGAATAAAGTATTACTTTCATTTTCTTTTGCATATTGATTAAAAAAGTTTATTTTGACAAATCAGCCTTTTAGAATTCTTCTTTTTCTGGAATTCCTTCCATCCTTTCGATGTCTTTTCTTTTTCGAAAATTATTGTTTTCTTAAAATATATCACTTTTAACAATACATAGAAATGAAACTTGTTTTTCAAAATTATTCTATTTTTATATTACCAATCTCTTTACACAAACACTTTACAAGAAAAATATTATAAAACAGATTAAATTGTACATCAAAGAATCTAGTTGTGAAGTGTAAAGTCAACTTATTTTCATTCAACTAAATTTCCTTTTGTTTAACCTTGCAAAACGTGAAAAGCATAATTAACTTATGAATAATACTCTGCCATTAAGTGAAACTGGAACAGTGCCATAATGGAACTTTGGATTTTCCTTAGTCTATGCGTGGATATCTTGACTTTAAATTACTCACAGATTTATGTTACTCTTTTTATACATTTTCCCCTTTCGGAGATAGGAGAATAATTTGCAATGTAGCTTTACAACCTTTACATATAATATTATAAATTTTACGCAAAGTAACTAAAATTATGTGTCAAACTTAAAATATTACTATTTTTTAGATTTTTAATAATTTATATTTTGTAATTTTATTTATATTTTTTAGTTTATTTATATGTTGCAGTTTAGTAATTTATATTTGTTTAATATTTTGGTACTTCAAAGTTTATATCTTTATAGACTTGCTTACTAATTGAGAAATGAATATCCCTACACAAATATCAATTTATGAGCATTTTGTTTGTTTCAATAAATTTTATATACAAATTGTTAAATATGTTCTATAAATAAGTTGCATGGCTATTTAAACTACCTAGACATAAAATTTATTCCTCAAAGTGAACCCCTTCATTTCTTAACGTGAAATACGTTAAAGATTTAAAACGCAAGCACACTCAGTATTACAAAATTTAATTAGATGAAATGCCTCTAAGACTCATGTTGCCTTTAGCCGCTGCATACCGCTGCTCTTAACACAGATAGCAAGTTGTTCTGACAGCCTCAAGCATAAGGTAATATTTCAAAGTTCCCACCTTCATTTTACGTCCCAATACTATCATAGTTGAAGCGCTAGGTCTAACTAGCTCATTTCCTACATTTATATACGTTGTTACAACCATTTTCAAAGAGGCGAGTCTCTGTGTTCTCTAATTTCAGGTCATTACAGGAACTCTGACCTAACTGAAAAGGAATTTCTAGAAGATGCATTTATGACACATTTAATATTTCATTATAAGATAGCCTTGGGTGGAAGATGTTCACTTATTTATCTCCTTACTAGCATATTTGGATTTGGTTGTATTATCTTTCATTTTACATTCAGAATGCGTTTATTTTATTCACTTTATTTTAAAGTTTATTTTTAATTCATTCAAAGTCACCGCAAGATATTATATTGTGTTTAGTTTTAGATAAGTCAAATATTTAACGATATAAATATGTTCCTGGAACACATTTTTAATTAATTGTAGGTAAATATATTTTAATAAGCATTAAAATAAATTAAATGTGTCTTTAAAAAAATACGTTAAATCATCATCGATAAAATTAACAAAACTAAATGTATTTTTAAATCGCATAATAAAGTATAATGTATTTGTAATGTTTTTATTTATTCATTTGCTCATTGTCTGAAATCGTTATATATATTACGAGATTATATAAATTTACAAACTCTATCTTGTTCTCTTTTCAAATTGATATACATTGTAAAACATGTTCATTATATGAATAAGAAAAATTCAAAAAAGATCTTTTTCTAGTTAAATTGAATTAAATGTAATCTCCCATTCTTTTTAAATTTCTTCAAAGTTTGCTTAAATCTATTAAATAATAATTGATGGAATAGAAACTCTATAAAATTCTCAATAAAAAAAATCTACACAAATAACGTTTGACGATAACTAGTCACATATTATTCTGTAAATGTTTAATCATTACTAGTAAATATACCACAAAATCAAATAAAAGAAACAATAACAAATCATATAACATAGTTTATACTGTTATAGAAATGACGATACTAGATGCTGAATTCCCAGGAATATAATATGGGCATTAGAGTTCAATTCTGTGTATAATGAACACAAGGGGATAAACCACAACATGTTTGTCATAAGCCATAACATTTGCTGTAATGATAGATATTTAAGTGGATCAGTATAATTTCGAATGCTGTTGATGTATAATTTCAAATGCAGTACTTGGGCTTAACCCACGGGGTTAGCTCAAATTATTCAGTAAATGAAACGCATATTTCGATGCAAGTGTGACATATAATATTATCATAATAGCTTAGAGACAATGCTTGTCGAAAATGAAACACCATTGGAAAACAGTGTTAACAATTTTTAGTGGTATAGTCAAAATGTGTAAAAGGTGGGAAATGAATGTTTATGCGTAATAGTAGATTCATGGTTTGGTGATGATTTATTTTCAGAAATTAAAAGTAATTTGTTGATATTTAAATAACATGAATTGTTTGCTTTCATTGTAAAAGTATCTATGATTGTATGATGTGAAATTTCCAGAATATATATGAAATGTTTTAATTGACTAATTCAAATAATTGAAATAAATAGTTGCTTCAATGCAAAGTAATAAAGTTATAACGTTTAATCATGCTGTGAAAAATTTCAGGGCATAACATGTGTGATGTAATTAAAGGAAAGGTATTTTTTTTTTTTTTTTTTTTTAAAGCAGTGCAGATCATAACTTGACCTAGCAAATGTCAAATCAAGACTGTGTATGGAATTGAGACTTTTAACGTTAAAGTAAAAAATGACACGATTCTACACATTTATGCATTTTCTTGATAAAATAAGGGTAATAGTACAATACATATTTTTATTCAGTAAAATGAAACACAAAGCAAACTTATTACCAATAGCAAGATTGAAGGAAATAAAAGAGTATGTAAATATTAAAGAACTTTAGATATAGGGCATTACAAAAGAATTACACACTTGTAAACTGTTTCCAAAAGTTGTATTTTGAAGTTAACTCTCGATATAAAAATGTGTTCTAAATAAATTCTCACAACGACAATAACACACATAAAGCAAACACTTATTAAAACTTGCAAAGTAAAACCATTACCAAAACTAACAATAAGTTCTTATTACAATTCTCAAGATTTTATCTAGAATTATTTGTAATTTTTTATTATTATTACTATTTGCGTGTTACTATTTTTTTTTTTTTAATTATTTGTTAAATACAATAATTTCTGAAATTACACTATTATTTTATTTAAATTCCTTTAAAGTATACATATACAATTGAGATGATTTTCTTTAATTTTTAGTTAATAATTTCAAACTTTTTGGCAGTATATCAGTATTAAAAATGATGGATTTATATATATAAACTTTATTTTTCCGTCAATTTTTTAATCAGCTAATTGCAATTAAAGTGATTAATTAGGACATTATTAGAACATACATAAATAAACTTGTAATTAACTTAGAGGTATGATTTTTACTGCAAATAAAAGATATTATATTGACGCATGTTCCTATGAAGAATTTTGAATTTGGCTGCAATGTTTATTTAATTATTAATTTTTTAATAAAAAGTTTTAAAAAATACATAGTTTTTAACAAAAAATTAAGATTAAAATATTCATAAAAAATGTGTTTATAACAATATAAGTTAGATTTTCCATAGAAAACACATTCACAACTTGTGTCTTCAGAAAAAAATTATAATTTTGTAAATTGGACAATTTATTATGAAGTTATGACAGTTGGTGTAAAGTCATATAATACCAACATGTCATTCTTCAGAAAACGCGTTTAAAGTTTACTACACTAATGAAGGTGATACAAAACAGGTTCACAAAACCCACTGTAATTTAAAAAGTAAATTGAGTCTCAGAAAGAAAATATTATTATTTTAAAGGTAATTAATTCGGGAATATTTTAAAACAAAAAAACAAAAATGCAGACTTGAGACAAATTTTGAAATGTCTAATGTATTTGTATACCTTAAAAAAAATTACTTCACCTTTTCTTAAACATGATAACCTCATAATCTATCTTGTTAAACAGCCACATACTTTTCTTTCAAATCAAAATGAGTATTTATTTCCATGGCAACATATAAGCTTTTTCTTAAGTAAAAAAGTACCGAAAAATATTTTTAGAATCTATATAGTTATATGACACTTAACAATATCATTAAAATATTTCACTGACCAATCATGGAAATAATAATTTCACAAAACACCAATAATTTATTCTATACCGATCTATCAGTGTCAACTTGATTGTAGGGGTAAATTGCCGGAGAACAATTCACGTTGCCATGATCTGACGGTAATCGTGAACACTATTAAATTATGCTTCCCAATAATTATCCCCTGGGCATGACTCTGCGATAAAATAGACGTGATAGTATTGCATAAAGTAGCTCTAAATCGCTTCAGTATTCTCATTTCAGAGAAGGACAAGACGAATTGATGGTGATGGCTAGCAATTGGAGCTAAACGTGACGCCTGTCCTTCAGATTTAGCTTGTTGAAACGAATTGAAGATCGGACAAATTTAATAGCGCCATTTCGATTGTAGCAACATCAAAACTTTAACTGCAGTTAAGTTCTCTGCAAAGGTGGTTTGAGGTTTGAATTGTTCTATTAGCCCTCAGAGGATGTTGGTTAAGTAACTGAAAGAGAAATAATTGAGATTATTATTTTTTTTCTATATTCTGTACATTCCTTCCAAGGTTTATGAGAAAAGTTAGTTAATAAAAATCGAATACAGTTGTAAAATATTTTAAAAGATTTTTATTGATGATCTTGATCACTATTGTAAATTAGCACGGATTTCTTTCTATATAAAATCACAGGTATAGTGGAAAAGACTGACAATTCAAATTATGCCTATATTTCTAGTTTAAAAAGCCGTTTCACTTATGTATATTGCTGTATTTTAATTTATTTTCTGTAATTTGAATTTATTTTCTGTATTTTTTATTTGATATGAAATTATTTCTTAAATGGCTATCTATTTAATTTTGTGAAACTATAAAAACTTTTATAAAACCCTTTATTTTGTAACATTTCAATTTATGTAGAACCCTTAAATTTAGAATGTATCTACTTTATGTTAAAAATAAGGTTAGATATGAAAGAAAATATAATTTCAGATTCTATAAATATCATATTGAAAGTGGTGGGCAACCTTATTTAATCAAACGTCAGGCAGGTTTATGCAATTACATTTATTTCAAACCATAAAAAATTCTGTTTTTCCATACACTGCATTATTGCAGTAAACAAATGTCAAAATAGAAAGAAAATTGTTATAGAAGCATTCGATTTTAGTGAATTTAGTTTTTTTTAAATTTTTTTAATGAAAATTAACATATTTTAAACAAGTTTTAATAAGGACATGAATTAATTATTAATACTTCAAAATATGTTTCATTCAAATTTTTTTTTGATATTCATATTTGGTTTTAAACTAACTATTGCAGAAAACAAATGTAAATAAAATATATTAAATATTTACCCATTTATTCCTCGAAAACCGATATTTTTGTTTATTATTAAGTCAATATTTATATTGACAAACATACATCACTAACAATTCAATAAAAGTTAATGGATTTTGGAGCTCCTATATTGTTTTAATTTTAAATAATTCAAATATGAAATACAGTGTTCCTTTAGTACTTTAAAAAATGTGTATGAGTTTTATTACTTACATTACCTATTGACTTTTTTAAACTGTCACAAATTATAAGAGCACTTTTCTTTTTCATCTAACATCGATTTGAACAAATTATATAGTCTGAGTTCGTAATAAACTTGAATCCATATAAATTATAATGTAAAATTTTAATTATATATTTTATGATATAATATTATACTTTTTTATATTTAATTAGAAAACACTAATTTCAAATTATAAACCTATTCAATAACCAAAACCTATAACTAACCTACAAAATATAAACCAATTAAAAAGAACTGTGTTGTAAAACAAGTGCATTAACATTCCAACAGTTTAATTGTTGACAGAATTGTATCTTTTGAAAAAACATTCCCTGCCCCCCTCCTTGAAAAACTCTTTAAAATACAAACAACTTACACTTTTAGAAATACATTTTTCTTCCTTGATATATTTATTCGAGATTTAATTATACTAAGCAACACTATTCTATAATAATATAATTATCGTTTAAATTACATTTCCGTGGGAAGTATAAAACATACTATAATAATTTATTTGTATTTAACCTATCTAATGTGCATTTCCTCCCATAACACTATCATCTTTTCAATTATACTCTGTAATAAGGGATAATAAGGGAAAGACGATGATGTGGTTTGTACCCAATAATATCTAATAACGTTTCACTGTAGCTTCAATTCGTCGTTTCCACCTCTGAATCTATACTGTAATCAGCAATTGCCGTTTATCGCTTGGGTGTTCCGCTTCCAATGTTATGACGATTCCTTTGAGACGCATAGGTATACAAAGCTTACTATAAATTAACGTTAATGTTTAATGAATTTTCAAGGAAATGGTATGTTGAAGGATGGTATGTGCAATCGCATGCATGCAATTGAATTTTGCATTTCTGCATGTAATTTAAATGGATTTTATTTGAAATACCCACGTATCAGTAAGTTTATTTAGAATAAAAGTTTAATTAGTTTCGTTGAAATAAATATGAAACATTTTGTAATGTAGACCCACTTATGAAATTTATTAAAGTATATTATGTGTTTCAATTTGTATCCATAGGGTTTAATTACTTATTTAGTATTATTAAAATAATTAAGAATATGTGCATTTATTAATTATGATACTATAAACAGAAAAAATACAAAAATAATAGGAATGGCTTCAATTTCTGCTACTATTTTAATAGATTTGATTGAAATATATGAAGTGTAACTTACATGCATTTGAAATAATTATATACGACAGTACAACACATATTGTAATCCTTTTTATATTTTATAATATAACTCATTTTAATTAACTTTAAATGTCCGAATTCGGTATGAATCTAATGGATTCAACTTTCACCTAACGTTTAATTTTTTAAGTTATTACATATCAAAAACAGAAAACGTGCTGGAAAAAAAGTGTTTTGTATTAAATAGCATTTAAATTCCGTGATACACTCCAATTCCCTCTTCACGCAAATCTTGTTCTAATAATGCTTCGAATCATTAAATTCCTACAATATCAAATGTTCAATGTAACCAATTTATTAAAATGCATATACACAAAACTTAAATAAATATAAAACACTTTCAATTATGTGCAACTACATAATAGGACACAGCTATAATAATACAACTCAATAAAATAATCATATTTATTCTACATTGTATTTTTATAACCATACCAAAATGGATATTATTGTAGTATTTTCTAAGTCTGTAGAGCTTATCTTCGAAACAGCATCGGGTATGGAACGATACTTTTTACAAAGATTTACTTTGTATAGAAACTAACTTTTATGTATATTACAAGAGAGCTCACTTTCAGATCATTAGTCCATTCGCTGCTTTCGCATCCATACCACGATTCTCGGATCTTGTTTAGAAACATGTTGATTCGCGTGCGTCGTTATGCTGAGTAGGAAAATCTTTTTCCCAGAGGTATTCATCATTCTGGCAGGAACTTTACATTCGAGAAAGCAGGGTAATTATTCATTAGAATCGATTTCACATCAACACTGATTCAGAAAAAGCGTGCTGGAAAGAAATCTTGTTGAGAAACGAGTTAGTTTTTATGAAGTTTAAAGATTTTTTGTAACTATTCCTAAACCATGGATAGTTTAGTGAAAGTATAGAGCTTTAATCAAGCTTAGCCACGCGAGCTCTTTGATGCTAAGTAATTCTTTGAAATGGGTATGGTTTTTATTTTAGGTAAGACGTTTTTTGTGTTTCATATGTAAGTGGGGTATCTAAAACGTAGTTTGGGTACATTTCTAAGATCACAATTTAAGAAAGTTAAAGAAAAACCATAATTAAGGAATTTATTTCTCATAATGGAGTTGGACGTTATTTATGAAGGAAAATCTCTTTCGTTCTTGCTTGACATTGATTTGATTTTAATTTTCTCTGGTTGCAATAATTAGTCTTTACTTATTTAGAAACTAGATAGAATCTAACTCTCAAATTTTGTGTGTGTTTCTATTCTCATTTGTGTAAAGTAATAATTTTGCTATTCTTTATCATACGTCTGAAAAATAAAGATTTGTCCAGGAAAGATTTTAAACTTTATAGCTCATTTTATGTCGTAAAAGCATAAGTGTTTTGATAAATGTACTTGTAACATAGACATTTTTAAAGAAGTTTACCATTAACTTTTTTCGAAATCGGAATTAAAACTTATCTCCATAATTAGTAAATGAATAGATTTTAAGATTTATTTAAAAATTTAAGTCTCGGAAAATTGAAAATATTTTTGACTTTCAAATTTAGAAAATGTACTATTTATGCTTTTAATAAATAATTATTCAAGAGATAAATTTGTAATGTATTTGTTATAACTTAAATAATAATCTCAATTTTATCTTATACTAAAACTACACTTCCTATTATGACAGCTAAAAACAAAGAGTTATTGTGATGCATTCGTTTCGAGATTGTTTCTTTTTCGACTATATATCAGATTTTATCAATCCTATTGAGTTGAGACAAAGAAATTGTGCTGATAACGTATCTGTACTAATTTGAAGGAAAGTAATTAATGTTTTTGAAGCAAATATGTAACTAACAAGATTTTAATCATTAATTTTCCAATACGCAATAAATAGCAACTTGGAGGGGAAATATAAATATTATGGAGATTAATTTTAGAGTAAAATAGAGTGGGAAAAATTTATATAAATCAGAACATGTGTTCATTGGACACCAACACCAACATTTGAAGCTTGGGAACACTTTTTCAAAAAATTTAAATTATCCACCATACTAGAATTTTTTTTTTAAGATAAAACTTTTATGCCTGAAAGAGTAATACATTTAGAATATTTACTCAAAATAGTTTAAATAGCTTTAAGCAGTTTATTTTTAATGAAACCCATTAGAAAATTAGTATGTTATGTCAAAATGGTAATGTGGTCTGGAATATGGACCCCTTCCCTATTCACTTATGCATAAGCAAATCGTGTTTGTTTTTTTTTCCGTTTTGATTGATTTTTGGGAATTTTGTTAAGTTTATCCTCACTTAACTTTTATAACCGCTTTCTAAAACAAGAAGATATCCATACCATATTTAACTTTTACCAGTCACAACCAGTCACATTTAACTTTGCTCCGACTATCAACTACGATTGCCATATATTCCTCATTATCACAGACCCACTATACTACAATCCTTGTTTTTACAAGCGCATCTTTACCTCAAGTTGCCTGAAAAAGAAGACATGGAGGGTTTCATTTGAACCTGATTCAAAATATGTCCATTAATGAGAACGACATGTGTAATCTCTAATTAAGTATTGCTCAAATTGTTTATGTTGTTTAAAATATGAATCGACTATTAAAAAAACTATTTGAGCCAACGAAAAGAGTTGACAGCTTGAAGTTTTGAACCATGGTGAAGCGAACGGAGTGAAGTTCCGTGAACGAAAGTAGGTCACTAACCATGCGCTTTTGAGCTGTGGGGAAACCACTGATATGGGGAAACGCATCGCACGGTAACATATCAAGTCCTAGAAGAGAGTTGTTGGCTGTTGAGTGATCTCTTTCCATTGAGTAGAAACAGCGATAGGCAAGTACCCATTATGATGTCGCATTATGAAGTGCTATCCTAACATTTAATTTTAAGTAGAGTTGTGTGCTTTATGGGTTATATGTTTTGGGTGATTTAAGTTGTAGCTGTGAGGGTTGGGTGATTATTTTGCAAAAATAAACTTAATCCTCTTAATAACACGTATTCATTTTAAACTACTCAAAAATTTATTTTTAAAATAAAAGTAAAAATGGCTCAAGTTATATGATGGCATTTCATTTCTGAAAGAGAAATATTCTGTCCTCTTCAAAATTCACTTACTATTACTTCCTCCCACATTCAATCTTCATTCTCTAGTTTGGGCACTCACCGAATTCTCTATTGGTACGAAATCTTTGTGTGTCATTTTTCTGCAAACAAAATTTTTTAAACATTTGAAATTTGGAACTTAATGATAGCTGTGCTTTCTAAACAAAAACTTGTTAAACAACTTCTGGAAATTGTAGAAAATTCGTTGAACTTATTGTGTGAAAGGCAAGGTCGGCAGAGAGTAAAGAATCAAAAGGGCAATTTAGGTGAATATTTAAGTAATATCGAAAGTACCACACGAACACGCCCTACATAAGACAAAGAAAAATATACATATTGAAGAAGAACAGCTTCCTTTGCATTGAAATGAGAGCGGGGTCCTGTTCATTCGGTAAGGATCTCTAGTAAAAATTATATAGCTACATCTTCGTATTGCAGGGATTAACTTGATTAATTTGATGAAAATATTTCAGGAGAAGTTTAATTAACTTCTCGAAATTTCAGTTCGCACACGAAAGTTTCACTTTGTAAAAATGCAATTTACACATAAAGAAAGTTTAATGAACTTAGTGCTTCACCACAACCTCAATGCTTTGGAAAGTCCAATTTTAATGGATAAATACTAGAACTCTCTCTCTCTTATAAATCCCAAGCAGTCTAGGTAATCTTTATTTCTTGTAAGTGCATACAATTAAGAAAAAATTAATTTTGAATGAACAGTCAAAATTGGAAGCTTTTCACTGAATGTATGTGAAACTTAGAATCATTTAGAAACAAAAATGAGCTTTCAGGGACTACTTCCATCCAATGCCATTTTTAACTTAGTTTGTTAATTAGATAATCCACAATACAGGTCTTCAAACAATAGTCCTTGATAATGTAATTGTTGTCACAATTCTCAACAATGGGTGCATTGAAATGTATTCTAACAGATATTGTTGTATTCTCAGAAAAATAAATCCCCCCCCCACCTCTTCATCATTTATTTTTAGTCCTTTGTGCTAAATTAAAATCCTCTTTCCCAAATTAAATTTGCACTGCTAATAATATGAACGCGTATTAGTCGTACAGATTAATTCATAAGAGAATATCTTTTTACACAAATCTCTTCATTTGACATTAATCTTTTCAGTTTCCAATCTCTTTTGAGTGGTACACCACGAATTTTTATTACGTTAAATTGCTTTAGAATGGGTCTTGCATTAAATAGAAAGCCAAAGTAAAACTTTCGTTATTCAATTATAAAAAATTAACTTGAATGTTCAACCAATCACAACTTTCTCCTGCTAAAAGTAGTTGCTTGTGACGTCACCATGCATAAATTCCATACATTTAGTATATTGTTTCGATAAAAAATATATGTTAGGTGATTGAAATTAAAATGTAAAATACCTAAAATATGCAAAAATAAAACTAGACAAAAAGTTTTCAAACTAGAAGGTAGAATAAAAGAAAGTACCATGGGGTTTTATATACTGCAATAAAAGTTCAAAATTTCACCACCAGGGTAACATTCCTCTCTAGGGCTTATTTAGCACTACTGAATTTTCATGTGTAACATTGTGTAAGCTGTGCATTTTTGTCAGAGTCTTTAGTTGGTTCAAGTTAACAATATTTGTAAATTTAAAAGACCGTGATTTACTCTTGAAATTCGATTGTCAAAGAAATAAAACAATACATGGCAGGAATTATAACAATATCGAACTGTAAGGAGATTATGCTTAGGACTAACAACTGATTAGGGGTTAAAAAAAGCTTTTGAAAAAATTTGAAACTACAGGAATGTAGCCGGTTATATCTTGAGAACAAGAAAGCTTGTTATTGTAAAAACTCAAACCCGTTGCTTACAGTCAGTGATGGAAGAAACTATGGGAAACGAGCACGGGCTTTTTACTTTATGAGATGTAGCATATCAAATGGATTAACTGCTTATTTTGTCACAAAATCGTTCGTAAACCTTTGTGTCACATCTTTTGTAAAATGTTACATTACTATCCTTACAAAATATAATACAATCATCAACTCCCCCTCCAACTTACCTAGTTACGTTATTATCTATCTTAAAAGCTATGTTTATCGTAATAAAATATTTCAAGCTTGTCGAAGTTGAAATATTCTATTAAGAGACAAATTCGTAAGTTTAAGTCTATCATTCTTTGAACTACTCACGAGAATTGTATGTTGTATTTTAACTTATTCGCAAGAAGTAGTGGATAGCATATAAAGCAAAAGTTATCAAGACTATTATTTTTAAAATTCAAATAGTGTCAATTCAAGAAATAAGACGATATTGTTCTCCGATGGTGATTTTGGAACTCATTTTTTTAAAATACATAAATTCCAAATTTTAACATAAAAAACATAAATTCCAAATTTTAAAATATTTCGTCCAGTAGTTTCCATTTTATGGAGGTCTGAAAGTACATCTTTAAATATAATCATCTAGTAAAAATTGCTTTTCAAGCATAAATATTAGCTCTTGATGTATCGTGTTTAAATTTAAAACATGTTATTTATGGTGTTCATATTGTAGGATAAAAACGTTTTGAAAAGATTGAGACCACTTTCGTTCAGTATTCTTAGTAAGTGCAAAAATATCTTAAATGCATTCAAATAAAAACACATTTCTAAAAAGCAAATACGCTTATATAGCTGATACAACTACTTTCAGTTTCCCTCGAGGCAGGAGCGTTTCTAATTACTTTTCAACGGAACGTAAAATGTCAATTTACAAAAGAGAAGCTTAGGTATTTAAATTAGTCTCATTTTGAGTATAATGTATCCTTGAATGCGCAATTTAAGCCATCCATTGCTTGCTTAGGGACTAAGTAGTTCCTCTCATGCACTCAAAGTTCTGAGAAAATGCTGAGTGCTGGAGAACCCACATAAAGAGGGAAGGCCCTTTAAGCTATCATTATTTTATACGTTTGTTAGTGCTGAAAGAAATAGATTGAAAGGGAGTATTTGAGGGCGACTCAATGAAGCAAAAGTGTATTGAAAGACTGTTTGTTTAAAGGTTTTGGATGAGGTTATTTAATGGCTTTCGACGAATTCTGAGCTGTTTTTAATGTCTTTGATTTTGGTCAGAGAAATAAATGTGATAAAAAATTACCATGATGGTTGTGATTATAAAAATTCTAGCTATAATTAAAAACCTTCCAATAATATCTGATATCCAGGAACATAAGCTTAAATGTAAATTAATTTACTGGCATTAAATATGTGAAAATTGTTTAAATATTAATAATATTGTTATTATTTAAGTTTTACCAAATCAATTGCAGTATGCCAGTTATTAATAATTTAAATAAAAACTATGCAATGCCTTTGTAATTAACTATATTTTGCCTAAAAGCACACCTACTTTTAGCAGCATGTGTAACACTCTCTATACATAACTCTCCCCGGACTGTACTACTTACGCCATATATAGACATTGTGAAGACCTAATTAGAGTAGATAATTATACGACAGTAAACATGTGAGGTGCGGAATTCCTCCCCCCCCCCCCATAATTATATATGGCCTCAGTGTAATTGCATTAATGTTTATTTTATGGTGTGTGTGTAACTTGTAAATAATTATCATCATGTTTTAATGACCATAACTACATTAAATAAGGTAGGAATTAGACCAATATAAAAATATATCCGAAGAAAAAAACTTCAGTTAACATTTCTTGCAATAGCAGAATTTTTTTTACTTTAAGTATTTTTATGGAAATTAATTAAATTAACATGCTGAAACTTATCTTATTAGGAAAATTATAAGAAAAGGTTTTAGACAAAAATTAAATTGTTTCCATAAAAAATTAAATATATGTAAGTTAATTGTCATTGAAAGGTTAAATGAAAACATATAAGCTATTTTTATTTTTAGATCATCTGAACTATTTTTATTTTTAGATCATTAACTTTGACCTAGCAATACTTATATAAACTTTTCTGTATATCTATCGATTTGTACATATTTCAGATTCTTCTCAACAATTCACTTATAGCCAGCATGTAATTTTGATTAAAACATATTTTTATATAATTTACATGTTTATTAACCTATTGTAATATGCGTAATTTTAATCGTTAATTAACTCAATTTTCTATTGAAATTATTTCTGTAAATTTTACCTAATAACATCAAAACTTCAAAAACTCGGAATTCAATTATGGATGAGTACTAAATTAGTTATAAAAGCAGCATACGAAAAAGAAATTAATTATGAAGGAACCGAGAGACTTCATGCAAAATTATTAGTTTGTAAAAACACACTAGACAGTGGAAATCACTAAATTGTGAAAAAAAATTAAAGGTTAATAAAAATGAAGTTAGTGGAACTTCTAGCTTCTAAGTTCAGTAGTAATTACTCCGGCGTTTCAATTTAAAACATCAATTTGCAGACACAGAGTCTTTCGGGAAAATTTAAATTAGTTTCATTCTGAGAATAGTACTTCAGCTCAGTTTGCAATTTAAAAGTCACCACAGAGAGTTTCCTTTGGATTTTTTCTCATTTGAATGGGGTTTCTCAACGAGTTATTTTTTCGAAAGACTTGTTTCTTTCATAATGGGTTTACTTCTCTGGTCATTTGAGTCCGTTTGTAGCTGATGTTGTTTGCAAGTTATTTCTGATGACTAGCTCTTGATGAAAAGGGTTTCAATTTTAAAAGACTTTTCTTAAACTTCTTTCTGGATTAATTAAAGTCTTACGATATTGACGAATAGTACTTTATCGTTTTCTCATAGAGATTTAATTACAAATAATGAATGAGAAGATTTTTCCGAATGCAAGACTAAAGAACTAATTTATTTTCATTAAATAGTAAAAGCTTTTATTAAAAACATTAAATCAATATAAATTAAAAATAATTATAATACTTATTTATTATTTAAAAAATTTTAATGTATAAATTATTAAAATGTGTGTTTTCTAATTTAAAATGAAACTTATATTACAGTTTACAAATGAAATTTTATATGTTTCTACCATCCAGAAATACGTTAAATTTTTTTTTCTGCAGATAGTGTGTGATTGTTACATTGCTTACTTTTCAAAATTAAAATTGATTTAAATTAATAAAACTCATACTCTAAATAAATTGTAAATGTTTATGCCATTATTGTCAGACAAAAGCTGAAAATTGCAATCTTTTTTTTTTTTTTTTTTTTCCAATAATATAAGTAAAAACGCAGAAGTTGAATGCCAAATTAATTCATTGATTCATTAACTAAAAATATGAGAGTTAAAACTAAAAGGCTTATATTTTTATTTCTAAATCTCAATAAATTATTTTAAAAAAACTGCAAAAGATAAATTGTAAGAAGGGTCACTCTTATTAGCATACAAATAGAGTTAATTATACAAGGACAAGGTTCAGGGTAGCCATAGGTTAGGATACCACGCGCAAAGCTTATTATAAGTATGTGCCACGGGCCCTGGGTTGAGTAACCTAGACTTTCAAGTTAGTCACCACCACTGTAGCAAACTAGAAACGTAACCAACGATTTTTTCGGACCCTGTTAGCCAGCACCTTACAGGCGGCACTGACAGTACTCGTACTAGATAGTCATCATGGTACTGTGAAGAAGACGACATGAGAGATGTTATCATGCGTCATTACATAGGTACTTAGAGGGGACGTTTCCCTCTTTCCCCACAAGTAATTTTCGAGTCTCCTAAGACTCGGCTTAAGACAGATAACATTCGACATTGAATCTCTGAACGGGACACAAAACGTGAATTACCAACCGCACTCGACGCTGACAGGATTCACTAGTCCACCTTGTCGCTGCAGCCGGGAGCTTTTATTCACTGTGCCACCGCACATCCAAACAAAGCCAATTAATTGTGCCTACACTGACTTAATCACTCTTTTGAATGAGACCCTGACAAGGGGGGGGGGGGGATTCATCACGTGCAACAACCGGTATGATGAAAATTGTTCACTCCGCTCCGGGTCTCCTTCTGTTAGACAGTCGGCTCCAAAACCCGAAACAACGCCTCGGTTGCTCTCATTGACGAGACCGCGAGAACCACGGTTACTCGTCATATTCAAATAACATGGTTTGACACGACGGGTCCAAGTTTCACTCGCCTCGCTTCAGCCTGTCAAACCGTTACATAGACTTTGATCACATTGAATCGAGGACCACCGAAACATTGGGGTGATTCGTCGATATGTGATATCGATAAAATGCCTATTCACTCATAAGATACAGCATGCGTCAGCATTACTGTTACTACCCGATGTTGTTTGGGTTACCCGCAATTGTCGGTATTTGGAGGTCACCTCCAGGTGCCACCGACGTACTAAACTTACCGGCATTTGGAAGCTGTCATCTCTTCCTTGTGCCATCAGCATGGATGCCATTGTTACTCGAGAAACACGGTTCATCTTCCCCAACGTAGTGACACGGTCCCTAAGACGCGGCTTAGGACTGGGAAAACAGCCGACATTAAGTCTTTGAGTCGGTCGCAATGCTTGAATAACCAACCGCGCTCGACGCTGACGGGATTCACTAGCCCGCCTTGTAGCCGCAGCCTGGGACTTTGATTCACTACGCCCTATACTCTAAAACAAGTGCGGTGTCACCACCAACCTAGAATTAACCACTTTTTTGATTGAGACCCTGATAGGGGTTAATTCTTCGTATGCACCAACCGGTATGATGGAAGTTGTTCACTCCGCTCCTGGTCTCTTCCTGTCTCGGCTGTAAGACAGTCTGTCTCAGAACACGGTGGCATTGCGCTCATTGTCAAGGCCGCGAGAACAACGGTTACTCAACGTATTCAAAAGGGTGGCTTGAACCGACGGGCATAAGTTTCACAATCTTATTGCCACCTGTCAAGCCGTTGTATAGACTTTGTCACATTAGAAAGGGACCACCTTACAGTGGTGTGATTCGTCAATATACGATTTTTATAACTATCTTAGCTGCGCATGAGTTCCATCACGTGCCAACAATTCCGTTATTGGGTACCCTAGACCACCGACATAGTTTGGAGTGTTCACCCACCTCACGTGCCGTCAGCGGCCCAACGAAGTCACCGAGCGAACCCCGGTTATCCGTTAAGTCGATGGTTTTTGAGGGTCGAGTAGGTTTGGTGCGACCAATCACCAATCGTCGAGAGACCTTCCTTTTTAACACATCGAGACAAGAGACAGACTGCCACACACGTTCGAATCAGGGATTGCTAGGCCCGCCATCCTCCTATAGCGGCAAGGCGTCGTATAGGCAAATACGGGTTTACACCTAGCAGGCACACGACTCGTCGCTCTGTTAACTAAACCCTTGTGTTTTAGCATGGGCCGAAGTTTCCAGCCCAGCAGGAAGCAGGATGTGCCCGTTTAAATAACTTGGAAGGTCAGTTTTGGCTAATGTTGATAAACGTTGCCCAATCATCCAGCTCCTACAAGCGACCCTATCACAGTTCGTTTTCTTTTATCATGACTTGCACGCTGGTGGCGAGAGAGCACCGTTCACATACTTTGATCATTCTTGAACATCGTGTTTCCAATACACATAAGTCGGGACAAACCTCGTGTATTTGCAAAAACCTATGCAAGCGATGTACATTACTAGTTTCGGGTTTGCCTACCCCCCCCCCCCCCAGTCGTCTCTCTCCCCAGAGTTAATTACCCAAAAGAGCGTATTGAAAAAGACTTTTTATGGGAATTCAAAATTTCAAGTTGGTAAAAAGTTGCCACTATGCTCACATATTTACCAAAAACAATTTGAAAAATACTTAGATCTCCCGGAATGGATATGTAGTTTGATTTTTTTTTTGACAAAAACGAAGATTTTTAATTTTTTTAAAAAACATAATTATAAAGCAAATTTTTATTTTCAAGTGTAAAATTGTAATGTTTAGAATATTAATTGAGAGTAATAAAAAAATTATCTGCCATCTAACATTTGGGTCTCCCAGAACCTAGAAGAAAACATTAATATTTTTACAAAATACAAGTATTTCTTTTTTCAACTCATTCTTTTGGTTAGTTTCAATTATTTTATATATAGTCTAGGTATAGTAGTACATAATTTTGAAACATCGGGAATGTCATTTTAGGAAATGGCCTCAAGGGTTATGTCATTTCACGTCCGCACGACTTTGGAGTCTCCAACCAACCAAGACTATAGATTTGAGACATAAAAGCAACTTTATTAAAAATTATTCAATATTACAGAGTTCGAGTGAGAAAGTGTACTTAATATAAAATGCTTTTACCAGAAGAAAAGCCAGAAAGTTCAAAACTCTCTTTTTCTAGAGCATGTGTTGTAGAGCGATTTCCATTATAATAGAAGCTCAATTAGCAAGTACTCTTTTGCAGGTTTCAAATGTTGTAAACCTGGA